>CM057449.1:913847500-915215000 GCA_016271365.2 Neoceratodus forsteri
GTAGCACCCCTTCATAAACCCGCTCTAATAGTGGGCCGAGCAAGGACTCTGTATGCTTATAGAACTCCATGCCATAACCATCAGGGCCTGGAGTCTTCATTGTTTTTAGTTGTGAAATGGCTGTTCGCAGTTCCGACTGGGTTATGGGGTGGGTCAGTTCCTCTTGTTGGTCCTTACTGAGCTTAGGGAGATCCAGGGAGGTCAGAAAGGTTATAATGTTATCGTGATCTGACGGATGGTCAGGGGTATACAGTTTCCTGTAGTAATCACAAAAGGCTTGTGTGATGCCTCTCACCTTAATGAGTTGGGCATTAGTTACTGGGTCCTTAATGTTGGCTATCGTGGCAATCAGTCTCTGTTTACGAAGCCGGAAGGCTAGTAGGAGTGAGGCCCTAGGGCCTATTTCTCCATACCGCTGCCTCAGGAATGCCAGGGCTATTTCTGTTTGCTGTAGGCACAACCAATCCAGTTCCAGTTTAGTCTGCTTAAGCTGCGCTAGTACAGACAGGTCACCCTGCTGGTGAGCCATTTGGAGGAAGCCAAGGGTCTGCTCCAAGTGTAGTTGTCTTTTTCTGCGTTGTCTGGCAAGGTATGCGGTATGTTGTATTAAATGACCCCTGAGTACCGCCTTTAACGTATCCCACCTGTTTGCTGGGGATGTCTCCCCTTCAGGATTATCCTTTAGGATGTCCTGTATCTTATCTTATCTTTTAGGAATTCCCTAAACGGTTAATTTTTTTTAAGGTGGGCTGGATCGAGTCTCCAAAGGGTATCTCGCTTCTCGAGCCCTATCCCCCATGTCGTAGTTACTGGGGCATGATCAGAGTGTGCAATGTCTCCAATAGTTATCTCCCGAAGACTTCCCAAGTTTTCATTTTGTGTATAACAGTGGTCTATCCTAGTGTATGTTCCGTGAACTGATGAGTAGAACGAGTATCTCCTATCTCTGGGGTGGAGGGTACGCCATACAACAAGCCAGCCAACTTCTTGTATGAACCGTTTGAAAAACTTGTATGGGGTGGGCTGTTTACTCCTTGTGACATTTGTGGAGTCCAAATGAGGGCTTGGGGGCAATATTAAAGTCTCCCACAAGTATCAGGGTCCCCTTAGTCAACTCCAGCACTTTCCTCATTAGGTATCTTACTGTCTGTGTTTTCGACCCTGGGGGGAGGTAGGCATTAGCCATGGTAACCTCACTGTCCTGCAGTAATCCTTGGACAATCACTAGGCGACCTTCCGCGTCTGCCCACTCCATCGTGGCCCTAAAGGGGGTCTGGCCCGTGACCAGTATGGCGACCCCTCTCTTTCTACCTCTAGTATGAGGATGAAAAGACCTGTGTGACACCCCTTCCTGCCAATTTTTTTTATGTTCATTTGCATTCATATGCGTTTCCTGTACATAGATGATCCCCACTTTGCTTCTTCTAAACAGTGTAAGCATTCTCGTACGTTTAACTGGATTACCAAGGCCATTAACATTTAATGACAATAGCTGTAAAGGTGTTTCAGCTATTTAAGTCTCTTTAGTGTTGCACAACTTTAACGGAGCCCCTCTGCTGTGCCTGGATCCTAGGACATTATAATATTTAGTACCTGCTTTGGAGGTTAGTGACTGCCTGTGGGGAGGTGAAGGACATAAACCACCCTCTAACTTCAAACACTGAAAAAACTTAAGTAAGTTAACAATTTGGATAAACAACTGGGGGCAGTGGCTTGCCAACTGGGCTTGCCCAGTCGAACTACGAACAACTTCCATGGGGACTGAGAACTATACGTGTCCAGATCCCATTGTGTGCCAAGTGTGGCCTGATCCTGTGTGTCTTAGGATCAGACATAAAACGCCTGGGGAGAAGGGTGGGGGTAATAGTCATGCCAGGTCATCCCCAGGGTTGTACAGTCTCTTTATAGCAGTGTAAAGTATTTCCCAAATGAATAGAGCTTTTCCCTTATGCAACCTAGGGCTGAGTTCATCTTACACCTTGGGGGGCCATATCATGGGGTGGTGCCCGTTGGGTGAGGTCAATTCGTCCCTTCGGAAGGTTCGGCCTGAAGTGGGGAGTCCCCACTCTTGCCCAGCCCCCCTCGTACAGCAGTGAAGGGGCATTTACAGAGGCAGAGACAAAGCTCTACCTTCCTCCACTATGTAGGAAACCTAGATTACCCCCAAAGACCTTCCAAGGTTAGTGTTGACTTTACAGTCTAATTGTCCATCTGGGTTGTTTAGACGCCTCCGACTTGTTAAGTCCTCGGGTATCCGTATTTAGTGTGGCCCACTAGGTTGCCGGATGACAGGCCTATCTTCCCTCTCACATCCTCTCCATCAGTTTATGCCCCCCCCCACCCGTCTCAACCCTTTTCTCTGAACTCCCAGTTTTAGCTGTCACCATAGGAGAACATGTAAGACTTGAGTCCCCATGCCCCGATGATTTGGGTAGCCTCAACGTGGTGACGGCCTTTCGTGAAGCTCCTGACTGCAGGCGCGTCAGGATGGAGATACTCGGGGGGAAGGGGGCGAGGTAAACAGGAGCCGACAGGGGGATCAATTAACGAGAGGAGAGGAGAGAGCTTGGCCCACCTACCTGTTAGCAGATAAAAATAATACTGCCAGTCCCCTTCATGTGGAGTTCTATCTGGTCACTTTGTTCTCAGGTTCAGTTGTGGCTTGTCGTCTCAGGCTTGCAGCGATTTGTTTAATCACGGATTCTCCCTCTCCGCGACGTTGGTCCCGCGAAGATCCTCCATGCCATACCTTCTGCACCAATTTGGCTGCCAGCGATGGGTTAGACATATTTTGGAGTGTTGGGACCTCAATTCCCAATTTAATTAATTCTCGAGATGCCTCTTCTGCAGATTCAAAGCTTTTGGGGCCTTCAGCCACGTAAACAACCAGCTTCACGGGGTATGGTGTTCGGAACTTTATCCCCAACTCTTTCAGTCTCCTCAGGAATGGACCATAGGCTCTGCGGTTCGTTGCTATAGTTAAGGGGGAATAGTTAGCTACGTAGATTCTTTGGTCTTGGTAGCTTAAGTGTCCTTTCTGCCATGATTTATGCAAAATCATTTCTTTCTCTTGATACCTCAGAAAGCGCCCTAGGACTGCATGTGGGCGATTCGGTGTTTGAGGCCCTAATGTACGGTGGGCACGGTCTATCTCCAGGGAGCAGGCCTCCAGTAGGTTCAGCTGGGTTTTAAAATACTGCTGCAGAAAAGGGGATGGGGTTATTCCCTTCTGCTCCTTCAGGGAATCCAGTAATTCTGAGGTTATTTCTCCTGCTTCGTGCCTCCACGTCATCCGCTCTATCTTTGAGGCTTTTCACCTCCTGATGCAGCTGTAGGATTGCCCCTTCGGTTTGGTCCACCCTTGAGTAAGTGGTTGTAGCCTGTTCCTCAAGGCCGTCGAGCCATTTTTTTTATTTTGCCCACATCTGTTCACAGAGCTGCGAATGTCGATTTTGTTTCCTTTCGGAAATCCCTTAGCTCTCCACGAACCATATCCATTTGTCTGTCAATATTGTTGGAGTTGAGGATTTCGGGCCCTGGAGGAATCGCCGCGGCCTGACATTTGCAAGCTGTCACTATCGGAGTGTAATCCTTCTGGGTCGAAGGGGTCTGGTGTTAATTTTTGATTTTCCGTCTTTTGTCGTGGCATCTTTACTCTGTTTGTGCTGTTTTGCCCGGTATTTCCTTGTTTTAGTAGCTGGGAAATAGTAGTTTTGTATCCTGGGCAAGACAGAGCTATGCGTTTAGGCCGCAGCTGCTGGCATGACGTCACCGGAAGTCCTCGTCAGCTTATTTAATACCCGGTCTTCATTTTAAATGTATTAAGCAAGGCCTGGTCGTCCTTAAGGAGGCAGTATAGCACACTGAGTTAAGCCTCTGAGCTACAGATCTGGAGACCTGGGTTTGAATCCCACAGACACCTAGGTGCATACTGTGTGATCCTGAGCTGCAGATCTGGAGACTTGGGTTTGAATCCCACAGTCGCCTAGGTGCATACTCTGTGATCCTGAACAAGTCACAACTTCCTTGTGCTCCCAGGTCACATCTGGAAACAAGCTTTGGTTCAGTGTACTACTCTTGGTTAAACAATGTTCCTGTTCTCTTCCCTTATGTTAGGGAAAGAGAGTAAATTTATTTTTTATATATATATAACGTGTTTATAATTGCTCTTTATGACCCCCCCAAAAAAAAAAAAAAAAAAAATATCAATCACACCTCGAAACAAGACTTGTCTCAGTGTGCCTATCCTGGTCAAGTGTGTGTGTGTGTGTGTGTGTGTGTGTGTGTGTGTGTGTGTGTGTGTGTGTGTGTGTGTGTGTACACATATAGGGATACATGATGGCATGAGTGATATAAAATATTCTCACTCCTGCAGAGTGAGGCATGGATATCTCACGAGTGCCAAAGGCACGAGTGAGATATCTATGCCTCACGATGCAGGGGTGAGAATATTTTACATATCCCACTCATGCCCATCATGTGTTCGATTTATACAATAGGGTATTTGTTGGCAATTTGTGTGTAGAAGGTACGAAAATGTGTGTTATTTTATTTCTAAGTGTTGCTGCGCTGCGATGAGGGCTATGTTGGTAATGGGGAGTGCCGTTTTTTACGAATGAGTCTGTTGTTGGATTGGCTATCGTTGCATGGTAGTGGTTTTTCATTGGTATATGCGTGTGATTTTGTGTAGAAATGTATCGTATTGGTTGCTATTTATGTTGTACCATTGGGGTAGTAGTGATTGATAGTGGGAGTTGTGTTTTGATTGGTTTGTGAGTGAGACTGGCGTCTTTCTTTTGAAGAAGACTTCCGTGTTCAGCCTACGCTCCTGCTTCATCAGAAGAGATTGTAAAATGTTTATTTATTTAATTTTACTCCTTATGTATGCATTGTGCGACTTATTTTTAAATGGGGTGCTTGTGTGAGTTTCTTTGAGTTTGTGAACGGACTTGTTCACGGCTCGAGTTCGGAGTTTGCCACGGCTGCCGATTTCAGGTATTTGTTATTATTTTGCATTGCTATCAGAGAAAATGTGCTTTGCTTTCTTGTGAGGAGGGCTGTTGTTTTCATGGTTTGCATGTTCGATAAACCTGTCCTGCATTCACGGTTGTATTTTTGTAACTGAGCACCACGCAATGCTTTTTTACTGTTAAATGCGTGTAATTAGAAACAGCAGTGAAGTTAGTAGCATGGGAAACTCGAGCTGCTTTAACATTTTAACTGTTGTAACAGGTGAACGTGATTTGCTTCAGTTGCTAGGATACTGTAATGCCTGCACATCTTTTCCTGATGACATAGCTACTGTGAAAATATCACTTGCTGACGAGGAACTGTGTGTGTAAATCTGCATATCTACCACAGTTCCTACGTCAGCAACATTTATCTCACTCTAGTGAGAATACATGTTTTTATCTGCAACATTTATCAGCCACCCCTATTGTATAAATATAGATACACACACACACACACACACACACACACACACACACACACACGTGCATGTACACACTGTGTATAAATATATACAGGGTTTTAAATAATTAATTAGCAGTTTTTTTCTTGGGATGATACTAACTGTACAGAAAGTATATAGATTTTCTAGAAGTGCTGTGTTTGTTAAACACAGTGAGGCAAGAGCTATGCATTTTCACAAAGATTTAGCACTTTTATGAGCAAAACGCTAATCAATATTTAGAGTTAAATAAAATCCTGATATATATAGTAAACATAAAATAAAAAAAATTTATATTCTATTGTAGTCAGTGATGTAACCCTCCCCAATTTGGTACTTAATTATTCATGAACCTAGTATGTGTTTATGTAATATATACAAACATACTAGGCTCATGAATACTTATTAAGTACTGAAATGGGGAGGGTTACAGCACTGATTACAAACACAGAACTTATAAAACAGGCAAAACAATGTCCTGAATCCTGGCTGAATGAAAGCCTTTTCCAGCAGTGTCTTTATCAGGACAGAACCTTGCAACTGGCACTGCTTGTGCCAACCTGAGCCCAACAACATAAACATATCACTGTGCCACCCTCGCCAGCCATCAGAAACCTAACCCAGTCAGCACCGTCAAACCAGAAAGATGACCGCACTCTGGATAACAGTCCTCCCCACACCTACACCCCCACCCCCAACACACAAACACATAGATAACCAACTGCACAACATTAGGTGATGAAAAGCACCTCAGGGTACAACAACATAAATAAAACTAACCTGTGCTGATGCGACAAAGAAAAAAAATAAAGAAAAAAAAAAGCTGAGTGCAATAAAGCCAACCGATGCACGTGCCGAAAGCCAACCGATGCATCCTGCAAATAAAAGCACAGACCCGCTCCTCCACATACTGTTTTATGCGACAGTTTTGAAAAGAAAAACATTTATTTAAAAGTTACAGGTTTTCCACACCCACAGCAGAGCGAGCAGCCCGACATTAGAAACCGCGACTGTTCAAGCGGTATTTATGGTAGCTGGCATGAGACACACTCAATCTTATATGAAACCAGCCATTCACCGTCAAAGAAACGGATGCTCTGCATAGTCCTCGCTATCACAGACACCCTTTATGAAAATGGATGTGGGGTAGTGGTGGTGGGGATGTAATTTAATACAGTGTGAGCGGACAGGGAAGACAACCTGAGCAGAGTGTGTGTGCGTGAGCGCGCGTAAGAGAGAGCACCCTATACTGGCCATCAAACAGTTCAAAAATTACCACAATAGGGGGACTATTATTACTTTTTCTGGTGTTAAAACCTCAGATTTATAAAATGTTTTGATGTGTTTTTTATTCTTTTATTTTTTTCTTAAATACTTACGGAGAAGTGCTTTCTTATTTTTTCCAATTTCTGTTTACAGCCCCCTCAACTCCGGCACTATCATCTGTTTGACCCACCGGACACCTCAATCCCCAGCACTCCCCCCCATCCTGCCTCAATGAACCCCCCCCCCAGGCCTGGACGAAGTGGGGAGGGGGGCCCCCAGCCTCCACCCTGACCCCAAATCATACCTTAAAAAATCGCACTGGGGTCCATCCTTCAGGCCAAGACACTGGTGGGTGAGGCTCATATCCACCCTCACGTTGGTGTCTTGCCGGGCCAAGCATTTTTGTGTATGCCCCCAGGCGTGACGTGTTTCTTGACACCAAGGCGTAAGTCAGCATCAGTCATGCCTCCCCCCTACTGAACGAGCAAGCTGTTCCTCCTGCCACTGCCAGTGGCCAGGTTTGCACCAAATCAGTGCAGTGGAGGGCTGACTTTGCCAAAATGGGCGAGTGCCTAAGGAATGCACTAGCAAATGGGCAGGAAGGACGGGTGGAAGAACAATGGGGAATAATAAAAACTGCCATCACAGAGGTAACAAGCCTTTGTGTAAAGCAAATAAACAAAACGAAGCGAGGTAAGAAACCACTATGGTTCTCAAAGGAAGTGGCAGTGAATGTTCAAGAGAAAAGAAAGCATACAGGAAGTACAAGGAATCACAGAAGGAACAGGACAGAGAACTGTATCAGTTAAAGCAAAAGGAAGCTGGGAAGGCAGTCAGAACAGCAAAGGCCCAAACCGAGGAAAGATAGCCAACTCAGTTAAGAAGGGGATAAACCTTTATAGGTACATCAGGAGCCAAGAAAGACCAAGGAAGGGCTAGTGAGGCTTAATAAAGGGGAGGGAGGGTGGGCAGAGGGTGACTGTGAAAAGGCAGAGATACTAAACAAATATTTTTGCACAGTATTTACAAAGGAAGATGGGGAGGTACCTAAAACAAACAATAGAAACACTCTGGATACAGAAGTTGATACCAGCCCATTTACAGAAGAAATGGTTCTGAAAGAACTCTTAAAACTGAAGGTGGACAAAGCAATGGGGCCTGATGGGATTCATCCCAGAATTCTAAAAGAACCAAGGGTAGAACTAGTGATACCACTAACTACCCTCTTTAACAAATCATGGGAGGATGGGGTGGTACCAGAGGACTGGAGGAGGGCAGGTGTGATTCCCCTTCACAAAAGTGGGAGCAAGGCAGAAGCAGGAAACTACAGACCTGTTAGTTTAACCTCAGTGATGGGGAAAATGATGGAATCACTTCTGAAGGAAAGAAATGTCGAGTATCTAGAGGCCAGAGGAGCACAAGACCCAAGGCAGCATGGATTCACAGCGGGAAGGTCATGCCAGACAAATCTGATAGACTTCTTTGACTGGGTGACCAAAGTAGTAGATCAGGGAGGGGCTGTGGACATGGCCTACCTAGACTTTAGCAAGGCATTTGACACAGTCCCACACAAAAAAGATTAATATACAAGTTAGCCAGCCTGGGAGTGGGTCCCAAGATGACAGCCTGGGTAAAGAATTGACTAGAGAATAGAACACAGAATAACAGTAAATGGAGTCCACTCTGAAGAAAGGGAGGTTACTAGTGGGGTACCGCAGCATTCAGTATTAGGACCGGTCCTCTTCAATGTCTTTATAAGCGATACTGTAGAGGGACTGGAAGGAAAAGTATGTCTCTTTGCAGATGACACAAAGATCTGCAAGAGTTGATGCACAAGGTGGGGTGGAAAGGATGAGAAGGACTTGGCAAGGTTGGAGGAATGGTCAAATGTATGGCAGCTTAGATTCAATGCTAAGAAGTGCAAGGTAATGCACCTGGGAAACAAAACCCAGGGAAGAGTACACAATGGGGGAGATACTAACAACAACAAAATGGAAAGGTACCTGGGGTAGTCATATCAGATGACCTAAAGGTGGGCAAGCAATGTGAGAGGGCAGCAAGGAGGGTTGGGATACTGGGATGCATAGGGAGAGGCATCACCAGTAGAAAACAGGAAGTTATTATTCCTCTGTACAGACAGCTGGTGAGACCCCATCTGAGTACTGCGCAGTTCTGAGACCCAATCTCTGCAAAGACATAGACAGGATGGAAGCTGTCCAGAGGAGGGTTAACTAAAATGGTGCAGGGTCTGCACCGGAAGACATATGAAGAGAGACTTAAGGAGCTTAATATGTATAGCCTCGACGAAAGGAGGGAGAGGGGGACAGGATAGAAACTTTCAAGTACCTCAAGGGAATCAACAAAGTCCAAGAGAGTAGCATCTTTCAAACAAAAAAAAAAGAGGTGTGCAAGAACAAGGGGGCACAATTTGAAGACAGAGGGGGGTGGCTCAGAGGTAATGTAAGGAAGTATTTTTTCACAGAGAGGGTTGTGGATGCATGGAACGGCCTTCCGGAGGAGGTTGTGGAGTCAAAAACAGTGGTGGAATTCAAGCATGCATGGGACAGTCATAAGGCAATTCTAGGGGGTTGGGGTAGGAAGAAGTAGGCTGCTGGTTAACTAGGATCTACAGCTTATCCATTAGGTAGGGAAATGGGTAGACTGGGGTGGGCCAAGCGGTTCTTATCTGCCATCAAATTCTATGTTTCTATGTTTCACCTCCCACCCTCCTGAGGAGACTAGCAGTCCCCTGGACACTCAATCCTCCTCCCAGGGGGGGCCCATTTTATAAGCGCAATAAGACACAGCCCGGTTATGGCCTGATAAGAGCACTTCCCAGGTGCTAAAGGCACTTGGCCCTCATAACATATCTGGGGCATGCTCTTATCAGGAAGTAGTAATACATTACAGGGCATGCAGTTACCATGTAATTACCACCACCATCATCCCCCCCCCGGTTGAAAGCACTCTCCCAACACCTCATGCCTTCAATGGCGGAGAGTTGATGCGATAATTACATTGTAACCGCACGCCTTGTTGTGTATTATTGCACTTATAAAATGGCATAAAAACTCAAAATTTGTAATTCACTACTTTACCGTCAGTTGTGTTCATGTGGAGTTTCAGTGACTTAGTAAGCAGTCTCTATGGTGATTTTTACTCCTACTTGAAGACTGAAGGGAAACGCGAAAAGAAAAAACTGATAATCAAGTAAGTGAATCAGCATGCCGAAATCTTCTGGTTCAGTCAATACGGGTTTTCCCGGTTTCAAAGTCGCTGTGTTTACAAGCTGCTTTGTTCTGTTAAGTTAGACGGCGAGTTGTAGTGCTCTCGGCCATTACTTGATAATTCCTAACTGTGAAGTTTAGTGCCATGGCCACAATATCTCTGTGAGAATTTACAGACTCGTGTGGTTGCCGGTCAATTATCGCATAGGTCTGGACAGCGACTGACCAATCAGGACATAGGAATATCCCCGACCATTTTAAAAGCCATATTATAAACATGGGTTCGGTAAAAGCAGACATGCAATTGGTCTACCAACATCAGGCGACCATGCATGAATGACTGGTATACACACAGTTGCTGTGAAAAGATCCTTGCGGCATGATCCCGCTTCATAATTGGGACATCTTGCCTCTGGAGCCAAAGCCAAACAGTGTGGCAGCCACTGAAATACCACCCCCCAGAGATACAGTGCTCTGTAAAGCACCACATACCCTGATCACCTGTCACTCAGCCGAGGTTAGCAGATATACAAACACAACAGGACGACTCCTTTGTCCCTGGAACTGCAGCAAGTCCTGCAGCAACAGATATGCTTGTAATTGAATAAGATGGTTTAAGAATCACTACATTGTCCCGTAACAAAGAAGGACAAGCAGACACCAATGTTCTGTGCTGGTCCCAGTCTGTCATCCATTGCGACCCCACGCCCCACAGCACCATCGTGCTCAGAGCAACACAGCAGCAAGCAATACAAAGAAAGAGAGAGAAGACAGTACCCCCGACATAGCTTGTTTAACCATGGGGGGGGGGAGCGAAGAGAGAGACAGAGGTGGGAAGCAGGTGTACAGTGCAATCGGGTGACCAGCTTGTTTAACCACTGGGGGAGGGGGGGGGAGAGACAGAGGTGGGAAGCAGGTGTACTGTGCAGTCGGGTGACCAGATATGTGCCTTGCTACTTTGTTGCCATGTTGTGGTCCCCACAGTCAGTTCCCTTTCCCCCTCCCCAACTGCCAGAACCCCCATACTCCAGAGTCTGACACTGTGGACCCTTGCAGCCCCCTCCTTCCCTTCCCCCAAAATACAAAAGGACGAGCACACACCAGAAACCTGATCCTCCTGCTCAGATAGGATGCTGCAGTCCCCCGCTCCCCGTTCTCTGCTCACCAAGAGCAGCATCTGTCCTCGGCATATTGTGGGAATAGTGGTCTCTTCCTTATTTAAAAAGTTGCATCTATCTGCCACCGGTCTGCCCCTCTCTTGACAACCATTCAAAAAACACATTTGGGGAGCGAGACAGACAGACCAGGAGGAGGTCAGTCCATTCTTTTGGGAGACAGTGACACACCGGGAGGGAGTGGTTGCTTTTACACACAGTCTGTCATCCCTTGCAACTCCTCCACAACCACTGTCTAAGAGCCACACAGCGGCGAGCGAGACAGAGAAAGAGAGTGCAAGACACAGTACCCCTGGCATGGCTCGCTTAACCATGTGGGGAGTAAGAAAGAGACACGGTAAGCAGGCATACAGTGCAATCAGGTCACAGCAGTTATAATGCAGCTCGTCGGTAGTTGCATATTGAGGTACTTTTATGCATCAGCAGGCAACAAGTATAGAACTACTTTCTCAAGTGGCTTGATACACAGTCCAAAACTGTCATTTCTATTTATACTAACACACTAAAAGCCAGCAGAATAGGCCTGATGGTCTTTCGTGTCTGCTCAGTAGCCAGCCCCTTTCAGGCGCTTGCTCCTCCCTCCCCCTTGTCCCCGTGAGGGTCAATCTTGGCTTCAGTACCCCCATGCATCTATCCCATCCCCTCTTGGAGCCCTCCACACTGCCTTGCTCGACTAGACTCCCGGGCAAAACACTCCATGGCTCCACCACCCTCTCTGTGAAGTAATGCCTTCTACCTTCTCCTCTATAGGTTCCTCCCTCCAGTTTCCATTCATGCCCTCTGGCTGTGCTCCTTTGGTTTAGCCTGAACATTTCTTTGGCTCTACCCCTGTTAATTCTTTTCATATATTTGAAAACCTCAATCATGTGCCCCCTATCTCTCCTTTCCTCCAGTGAATACAGCCCAAGGGCTTCCAGCCTATCCTCATAGGTCCTATCCCCCACGCCCCGGATCATCCTGGTTGCCCTTCTCTGGACCCTCTCCAATGGTACCATGTCCTTCTTAAGGTGCGGCCTCCAGAACTGCACATAGTACTCAAGATGCGGCCTAACCAAGACATTGTACAGAGGTGAGATCACCTCACTCCTCCTGGACGTCATTCCCCGGGCTATGCAGCCCAGTATCTTGTTTGCCTTTGCCGCCATCCTTCTGCAGTTCTCACTGTTCATTTTGGTGTCTACCACCACCCTGAGGTCCCTTTCACTCGAAGTGGCTTGCAGATGGAACCCCTCCCAAGGTATAAACATGCCCTATGTTTCTGACCCCCAGATGCAACACCCTACACTTCTCCGGATTAAACTTCAGCCCCCACCTCCTTGACCAACCCTCCAGGGTGTCCAGATCCATCTGAACTGCCACCCTTGCTTCTTCCCCGTCAGCCAATGCTGCCAGTTTAGAGTCATCCACGAAGAGGCTCATCCTACTCCTAACTCCTGCCCCTATATCGGAGACATAGACGTTGAACAGGAGTGGCCGCAGTACAGAACCCTGGGGCACCCCACTGACGACCTTCCTAGGGGAGGAGACAATCCCTCTAACCACCATCCTCTGTGTTCTATCTGTAAGCCAGTTTTCCACCCATCTAAGCAACTGTCTTTCCAGCCCCATCTCCCCGAACTTTGTCAATAACCCGAAGTGGAGTACTGAGTCAAACGCCTTACTAAAATCCAGATACAAGACGTCCACTGGTCTCTGTCTGTCCATGGTCCCTGTCACTCAGTCGTAGAAATCTATGAGGTTGGTCTGGCACGATCTCCCTGTGACAAAATCATACTGCTTGTCATCCATGTGCCCCAGCCTATCCAGTTGTCTCCCGAGCATCCCTTTGATGAAGCCCTCCAATAGTTTGCCTACCACTGACGTTAAGCTGACAGGCCTGTAATTTCCCCATCTGCTCCCTAGAACCCCCCCCTTGTGGATGGGCGTCATATGCGCCACCCTCCAATCCTGGGGCACCCTTCCTGTCTGGAGAGAAGCGTTGAACAGCACAGCTAGTGGAGCTGCTAGTTCGTCCGCCAGTTCCTTCAGTACCCTTGGATGCAGCCCATCTGGTCCTGGTGCCTTGTCAGTTGTCAGCGCCAATAGGGCCTCCCTCACGCTGCCCTCTCTGATTTCCCCCTCCCTAGCCCTCTCCTCAGTAAGGGCCCCGTCCTCTCTTCTGAGCCTGGCCCACTTGGTACCCCAGCCTCTTTTGATTCTCTCATCTCTCTTTGCCCTATCCTCTCAGCTGTCCCCCCTCCCAGTTTTCTGGTTGAATGAAGTCCATGCCTCCTTCCCTAAAAACCAAAGCAAAATACTTGTTAAGTACCTCTGCCTGCTCCCCCGCCTCCTGAGCCCATCCTTCCCCAGTCCTAATCCTGGAGATCTGTGCTCTCCCCTTCCTCTTTTCCCCTATGTATCTATAAACCCCCCCCCCACGTACCCACGTATATCCTTAGACAGGCTGTGCTCCATCCTCGCCTTCGATCCCCTCACCACCCTTGTAACCCTTCTAGCTGACAACTCTGTACTCTCCCTCTCTCCCTTTCCCCCCGGAGCACTTAAAAACGTGCATAGGCAGCTTTCTTTTCTCTCACCGCCTCTTGCACCTCGCTGGTCCACCAGCACAGCTTGCTGGCCCTGCCATTTTTACGCCTTACCCTGGCACACAAGCTAGTAGCCTCCTGTACCCATTTTTTAATGGCCTCCCACAAGCTACCCACATCCATGTCTGGCCTGATCTGGCTCAAGCTCCCCCTCAGTATCCTGTCGATGCCCACGAAGTCTGCTCCCCTGAAATCCATTACCACAGAGTTTGAGCGGTTGTCTTCCACCATTAGACACAGCATAAACCAAACCGTGTCGTGGTCTCCTCCTGCCAACGGGCTACGCACCTCCAGATCCCTTATCTGGTCGCTGTCTGTAAGGACAACGTCCAGTATCCCCCCCCCCCCCCAATAGGTTCCCCACTTGTTGGACCAGAAAGGCATCTTGAAAACACATCCATCAGCCTCTGCTCCCTGGTTATCATGATGTCATGGTGTCCCAGTCTGCCCCTGGCATATTTAGGTCCCCATGACCATCACCCTACCCTTTCCCAAGTCACAGTGTCCCTTGATGTTCTCTCTACCAATTTTCCTCCAGTTCCTCATCCATTGCAGTGGTCTGCATACCACCCCTACTTTTAATCTCCCCATTGTAGGGTTACACAAATCACTTCCACCCTCACCAATATTCCATCCTTGACTACCAGTGCTATGCCCCCCACTTCTCTATCCTCCTGAATATTTTGTAGCCTCCAAATTTAGGTCCCAATCATTCTTCTGGATGGCCCATGTTTCCATAATCGCTGCCACATCCACTGATCCCTCTGCCAGCATCGCCTGTAGCTTGGACATTTTGTTGCCCATACTCCTGACATTGACCAGGACCGCTCTCCACCCCACCCCACCCCTCCTCCCTGCACAACTGACTCGGCCCTGCGCACTCCTTATTTGACCTCTCCTGCACAGCTCTTGCATTGTGTCCATCGGAGTCCCCTGCCCTTATCTGCCACCTCAGACCAGGGACCTTGGTCAGTCCTCTTGTCTCCAGTCCTGCACTAGCCCCCTTTTTTAACAAGTTTAAACCCCACTTCTCGTTAATGAATTCGGAGAGTTTCAGTTTTAAGATCTCCTTCCCCTCTAGGTTAAGATGTAGCCTGTCCCTAGCATATAACTCCTTATCATCCCATGTGTCCCCCCAATCCCCCACCAGTCCAAACCCTTCCTCCCTGCACCACTCCCTGAGCCACTGGTTCACACCTCTTAGTTTGTGCTTGGCCTCCCCTGATGCCCTAGGCACTGGCAGGATTTCCGAGAAAGAAACTGAACTCCCAATAGAATGGCAGACCCTAGTTAGCTCCTGGAACCCCACCTGGATTTCCAGATCGCTGTTCCCTTCCAAATCGTTTGCTCCCAGGTGTACTACGAAATCACGGGATCACCCGCATCCCAAAGCTAAGGAATACAGCTGGAATTTGGCCTTGTGAAAGGATAGTCCTGGAATGCATTTAGCCCTGACCTGGCCGTTTGTACCCTCCCCTACTTCCTCCCACTAGATGCCCCTGGTCATGGAGTCCCCCAGCAGAATCACCTTTACTCCCCCCCCCCTTACCGGCCCTTTTGACCCTTCTGGGCTCTTTCCTTCCGCTATCTGCCCCTCAGCTTACTCCTTGCACCCCATTAGTCCGGGGTTCAATAGTCTATGCATGACCCACCGTGCTCTTCCTCCTGCATGCGGTTCCCAGTTTACTCTCCCCGCCTAAAGACTCCCTTTTGGGCCAGGGTCCACAGATTCCCCGCCCCTCTTCAGCTGCTTTTCTCCCTGCCTCCCCCACCCCTCAGACCTCATCTCCTCCCTTATAGCATAATTCTCCTACCCTCCCTCCTCGTCCCCTTCCCACTCTCGGCAGATATCCCTCCCCGACCCTGGCCCCCAGAGTGCCCTCTACCACCCCATTATTATTATTCACCTGAAAAGAATAACCCATGTTATAAGCGCAATAACCCACTCCAGGGTATGGGATTATTGGGTATTATACAATGGGCAACTTAATACACCATAAATGCTACTTTCTGATTGGCTGGCTGGCTCCTTTCCACTAAAATCCTCCAGTATAACACCACAAGTGCCAGCCGCCAGTCTGCCGCATGAGCAACTATTCCTGAAATTACTCTGACCATCACTAGACCAAGAGTACCAAACACGGCAACAGATAGCAAGCAGTCAAAAAAAAAAATACTGCTACTCACTTCCTCTCCCTGCCTCTACACTGCCCTGCTCTCAGTCTGACACCTGTTCATCTCAGCTTCCACGCATCTTTTTTCTTGATTTGGCTGCGCTGTCATTTGGAAAACAGATGGACATGAGCAACATGAGAGTGAACAGCAGGGGACACCAATGGCAATCAAAAATGACAGCTTGTATTTCACTTTGGTCGAGGACCATAAAAATATCAATATAGTTACTTTTATTACTTTTGGGAAGGGGTGGAGGAGTAGAGGTATTTGTATGAAAAAAACAGTACCAGATTCAACATTCAAGTAAAGGCAGATACTGGGAACCAGACTGTAATACGAGTACTGGGGAAAAGCTCACAGTGGGACAGCCGGACTATTTTTACTGGCGTAAGAATAAATTCAATAAAAATCATTTTTATTATTATTTTTAATAAAAACACCTTTTTCTTTATTTTTTCTTACACAAAGTATAGGGGAACATTGTATAATCACAATATACCTCTTCAGGGTGTGGGTATATGCTAGAATTTACCATGCCCAGTGTTTTTGCTCACTTGGCCTGCGGCCTAGTGACCAAACAATACACCAGTCTTGGCAAATCCTAACATAACCCACACCCTGTCGTGGCATAGAAACATAGAATTTGATGGCAGATAAGGACCGCTTGGCCCACCCAGTCTGCCCATTTCCCTGCCTACTACATAAGCTGCAGATCCTAGTTAACCAGCAGCCTACTTTTTCCTACCCCCATCCCCTAGAATTGCCTTATGACTGTCCCATGCATGCTTGAATTCCACCACAGTTTTTGACTCACGATCACGCGGAAGGCCGCTCCATGCATCCACAACCTCTCTGTGAAAAATACTTTTAAATTACCTCTGAGCCGCCCCCCATCTTCTTCAAATTGTGCCCCTTGTTCTTGCACACTTTTTTTGAAAGATGCTACCCTCTTGGACTTTGTTGATTCCCTTGAGATACTTGAAAGTTTCTATCATGTCCCCCTCCCCTCCTTTCCTCGAGGCTATACATATTAAGCTTCTTTAGTCTCTCTTCATAGTCTCCGGTGCAGACCCTGCACCATTTAGTTGCCCTCCTCTGGACAGCTTCCATCCTGTCTATGTCTTTATGAAGACTGGGTCTCCAGAACTGCACGCAGTACTCCAGATGGGGTCTGACCAGCTGTCTGTACAGAGGGATAATAACTTCCTGTTTCCTACTGGTGATGCCTCTCCTATGCATCCCAATATCCCCCAGCCCTCATTGCTGCCTCTCACATTGCTTGCCCACCTTTAGGTCATCTGATATGACTACCCCAGGTCCCTTTCCATTTTTGTTGTTGTTAGTATCTCACCCCATTGTACTCTTCCCTGTGTTTTTGTTTCCCAGGTGCATTACCTTGCACTTCTTAGCATTGAATCTAAGCTGCCATACATTTGACCATTCTTCTAACCTTGCCAAGTCCCTTTTCATCCTTTCCACCCCACCTTGTGCATCAACTCTGTTGCAGATCTTTGTGTCATCTGCAAGAGACATATTTTCCTTCCAGTCCCTCTGCAATGTCGCTATAAAGACATTGAAGAGGACTGGTCCTAATACTGAACCTCCCGGTGACCCCACTAGTAACCCCTTTCATCAGAGTGGACTCCATTTACTATTACTCTCTGTGTCCTATTTTCCAGCCAATTTTTTACCCAGGCTGTCATCTTGGGACCCACTCCCAGGCTAGCTAACTTGTATATTAATCTTTTGTGTGGGACTGTGTCAAATGCCTTGCTAAAGTCTAGGTAGGCCATGTCCACAGCCCCTCCCTGATCTACTACTTTGGTCACCCAGTCAAAGAAATCTATCAGATTTGTCTGGCATGACCTTCCTGCTGTGAATCCATGCTGCCTTGGGTCCTGTGCCCCTCTAGCCTCTAGATACTTGACAATTCTTTCCTTCAGAAGTGATTCCATCATTTTCTACCACTGAGGTTAAACTAACAGGTCTGTAGTTTCCTGCTTCTGCCTTGCTCCCACTTTTGTGAAGGGGAATCACATCTGCCCTCCTCCAGTCTCGGGTACCACCCATCCTCCATGATTTGTTAAACAGGGTAGTCAGTGGTGTCACTAATTCTACCCTTAGTTCTTTAGAATTCTGGGATGAATCCCATCAGGCCCCATTGCTTTGTCCACCTTCAGTTTTAAGAGTTCTTTCAAACCCTTTCTTCTGTAAATGGGCTGGTACCAACTTCTGTATCCAGTGTGTTTCTACTGTTTGTTCTAGGTACCCCCTTCCTTTGTAAATACTGAGCAAAAATATTTGTTTAGTATCTCTGCTTTTCACAGTCTCCTCTGCCCACCCTCCCCTTTATTAAGCCTCACTATCCTCCCTTGGTCTTTCTTCACTCCCTGATGTACCTATAAAAGGTTTTATCCCCTTCTAACTGAGTTGGCTATCTTTCCTCGGTTTGGGCCTTTGCTGTTCTGACTGCCTTTCCAGCTTCCTTTTGCTTTAACTGATACAGTTCTCTGTCCTGCTCCTTCCAGCGATTCCTTGTACTTCCTGAAAGCTTTCTTTTCTCTTGAACCTTCACTGCCACTTCCTTTGAGAACCATAGTGGTTTCTACATCTTTAGTTTTGTTTATTTGCTTCACACAGAGGCTTGTTGCTCTGTAATGACAGTTTTATTATTCCATTGTTCTTCCACCCTCCTTCCTGCCCATGTGCTAGTGCATTCCTTAGGCACTTACCCATTTTGGCAAAGTCAGCCCTCCTAAAGTCCAGTACCTTTGCCTTTGTATGGCTGAATCTCTATTGCTGTGTTTATTGTGAACCATACTGTTCGATGGTCGCTAGTTCCCAGATGGCTACCCACTTACATCTGTGATCCTCTCTTCATCTCCATTTGAGAGAACCAGGTCTAAGATTGCTCCCTCTCGAGTGGGCTCCAATACTAGTTGTCTAAGGCATGCCCCCTGTAGGGCATCTAGAATAACCCCACTCTTCAAAGTGGCTGTGGCAACTGCACTCCAGTTAACATCTGGCATATTCAGATCACCCATCAGCAATATCTCCCCTTTTTTTGCCATACTAAGTATACTTTCTATCATTTCCTTGTCCATTTCCTCCCCCTGAGAAGGGGGTCTGTATACAACCCCTGTGCGGATTGTGGTGCCATTGCCGGTCTCCAAATTTACCCACAGTGTTTCTTCTCCTCCCTGTTTTCTCTTTTGTTCTGTTACTTTGATTCCTTCCCTTATGTAAAGAGCTACTCCTCCTCCTCTTTACCCTCCCTGTCCCTCTGTAGATGGTGTATCCTGGTATGTTTATGTCCCAGTCATGGTTTTGTGCGAACCATGTTTCTGTGCTGCCACGATATCCAGATGTTCCTCCTCCATCAAGGCCACTAATTCAGGAAGCTTGTTACTCAGACTCGTGCATTGGTACTCATTGCTCTCCATTTTTGATGGCTTTACTTTCTGTTGCAGCATCCCCACTGACCTTTCTACCTCGGTCTTTTTCTCATTTAGTATACCCTGTTTTGTAGGGAGAGGCTGGGATTTTCCTGCTGCTCATCAGTGCCTCCCCCCTTGACTAGTTTAAAAGCTTGCCAATGAAGCATTTAAACCGATTGCTCAAAAGACTTGTTCCCTTCCTGGACAGATGCAGACCATCCTGCCAGTATAGGCTGGTGTCACTCCAGGTGGAACCCCAGTCCCCAATGAAGCCAAACCCCTGTGCTCCACACCATTTTTTCAACCACTCATTAAACTGCATGGTGCAAAGTACCCTTGCCTCACTCATGCAATTACAGGCAGCACTCTGAGAAGGTTACTGTGTGTGCTACTTGTCTTAGGCCCCTCCCCAGTTCTAAAAAGTCCTTCTGCACTGCTCTAATCTCATGTTGAGCCAAGTCATTTGTCCCTAGGTGGACAATGACATCCAGCTCAGACTCCAGTGCAGCTGTTCTTGTGATCCTGAGGATGCGCTTCCTGTCCCTACAAGCCATGGCACCAGGCAGGCACTTTACTTCAGTTTTCCCTGCTCCCCCCAGTTCTATCCCCCTAATAATTGAGTCCCCCACCAGGAGCTGCTTCCTTTCCTTGTGGCATCCTTTGCCTCCTCCTGTGGGCCTCCTTGTGACAGGTGTCCTCAGCCTCCCTTAATCTCCTCCGTGGGTGCATCCATAGGGAGCTGTGCTCCCCCAGAATGGTGTATGGATTGATGGAACAACTGACTGGGTGTGCCTCTGTTCCACCCTCCTCACCCTCCTGAGCCCACTGTGGTCCAACTGCTGTGCTTTCTTTGCAACCTCTGAGGTAGTGGTGGTGGCTCTGGTGCTCCCTGGATGGGGGGGGGGGTTCCCTTCCTACCATCAAGTCTGGCCTGGGGGGGAAGGTTCTCTTACTGCTGTCCAGTGTGGCCTGAAGACGGGCAACTTCCTCCCTCAGGGCAGAGAGTTGTCTGCAAATAGGGCAGCATCTCAGCCTCCAGAAAGACTCCCGGCATATGACTTAATCAATCAACACCCACCCCAGGTGCTGTGAGGGCACTCTGCCTGCAGCCCCGTGCCTCAAAACGCACCCAGGGTGTTGATTAATCGGCGATACTGAAGAATACCGGACCTCCGCTACTTGTGTTGCGTAAAGCTTTTGTGAATACAGCGTGGGCTTGTTCTTGCTGTCAATTTTGTTTACAGTTAGTTTGAATTGGGGGCTTCGCCCCTCACACCTTTTTTTTTTAAACTCAACTCAGCTAATACAAATACTATTACAAAATAATTGAAAGGCTGTTTTATGAGAGTAGTGTAACTTGAACTCTACGCTAATGGCTTAGGTCCAGCAGAGGTCTGGTATTCTCCACTATTACCGATTAATCCCCAATAACCCCCATATCCTGTTGAGGGCTATTGCTTATTAACAGAAGTGTCACCTTGTCTTGATATTTAAGGAAAAGTGAACACCTGATGCAAGAAGAAGGAACATGGTTATATCTGAAAAGTGCAGACAAGTATGAGTAGACAGATAGGTATTTTTATTTATAAAAGTACCCAATTCCTGGGATTCTGGGTGCTACACAGTAAAATCACGATTCAGTATTATTTAAAAATATCAACATACATACTAAAATCATTACAAATACAAAACTTTTCGTTCCATCTACCAAGCAAACTCACATAAAAGCCAATTCGAAACAATATGTTTTCAGTCCCCTTTTAGAGGCTTCCATCGATGGAACCTACCTTAGATAGTCATGCAAGGAGTTCCACAGGGTTGGTGTGGCCACTGAAAATGCTCTATCTCCTGAATGTCGCAACCTAACCCTGGGAACCTCTAGGAGGCCCCCCTCGGCGGAACACAGCATCTGGCATGGATGGTAAAGATCAAGGAGATCTTACAGATGGGCAGGACCCCCATCATGCAGGGTCTTATAGGTAAGGAGCCTTATCTTGAAGGCAATCCTCCACCTGACCGGCAACCAGTGCAATCCGCAGAGGACCGGGGTAATATGCTCACACCTCTTTACCCCAGTCAATAGTCTTGCCACTGCGTTCTGCACCAGCTGCAGTCTGCGGAGGTTGCCTCCAGATAACCTAATGTACAGTGCATTACAGTAATCCAGCCTGGAAGTTACAAAAGCATGCACCAGTGTGGGCACGATCAGGGCTCGGATTCAGGAAATGTTCATGAGATGATGATGATAATAAACACTTTTGACTATGGCCTACACCCGAGCATCAAGTGTCAGGCCGTCGTCCAGGATCACACCCAAATCCTTCACCTGCCTAGAAGGGACAAGGGGAACGCCTCCCCCAGTACTAGATTAGGGGACCCCCCCCCAATGACGACCCGGCACCACACCAGTACCTCAGTCTTGTCTGGGTTGAGTCTAAGACAGTTTTGAGTCATCCACGACTGGATTCCCTCTAGGCAGCTGTTAAAAACGGAGTAAGATACCTAGATATCAGGTGCACAGGACAGGTACAGTTGGGTATCATCTGCATAAGAGTGAAAACCCTACCAGTACCATCTGAGAATGTCCCCTAATGGCAGCATTTACACCGTGAACAATAAGGGCGACAAGACCGACCTCTGCGGTACTCCACCGCTCAGAGGCTTCAGGCTAGATGAGACAAGTCCCATTTTCACCCTCTGCACTCTGTCCATCAGGTATGACCTGACCCAGCTGATGATACTGCCGGCCTGGCCACACCAGAGAACCGCAGGCGGTCAAGCAGCACCTCACGGTCCACAGTGTCAAACGCTGCAGAGAGGTCCAGGAGAACCAAGATGGTATGAGCTCTCCTGTCCCTCATCATCAGGAGATCATTAAGCACCCTTACCAGGGTGGTCTCCGTATTATGCCCCGCACGGAACCCAGACTGAAAAGGCTCATAGGTAGATGAAGATGCGAGGTCTCTTTCAAGCTGAACTGCCACTTTCTCTATAACCTTCCCTAAAAATGGGAGGTTTGGGACAGGCCTGTAGTTGCTGAGACAGTCCAGATCCAGAGGGCTTCTTTAAAAAGGGCCTAACCAGAGCCTCTTTCAAGTACACTGGGACAATCCCACTTCTCAATGAACTCCAGACAACCTCAGTAACCACAGGTCCTATCAGGTCCAAACATACAACTACAAGGCAGGTCAGACCTGGGTCCAGATCACAATGTATAGACCGCAGCTTTGAAATTATCCCCATCACCTTTTCCAACCCTACCAGCTCAAACTCATCCCAAACAACAGGAGTGTTCTGGCACAATTCAGGCCAGACACTGCATCTCTTTCGAGAGATACTCAAGGAGACCTCAGCCCTGATAAACGACACCTTGTCGGCAAAGCACAGAGCCAAATCCTTGAACTTAGTGCTAGAAACTGCTCCTCTCGCACGGGGACAGACAAGATATAAAAGTCTGTCTACTGTACGGAAAAGCTGAGCTGGTCTGTTCCCCACAGAAGCAATTTCCCTAGACAGAAACTCCGCCTTCTTTCGGGAGATTGCGCCAATAGTCAACATAATGTTACCTCAGGGCCAGTTTGTCCTCCATCCTCCGTGTGTGCACAGAGCCACCAACAGGGTTACTAGAAGACCTCCAGATATTAGATCTATGGGATCATAACGGGCCAGACCTCTCAGTCTTTTGTCACTGAAATGAGGGGCATGGACATTTCTGGCCCCTCAGAATGAGGGACACATCCTCTAACATGGAGATACAAGCTCAGAACAATGTAAAAACCAGTGTTTACTTATACAAAGTTTATTTTGGATTTAGTATTTTAGAATATTAAGTGTTTCTGTTTTAAAGTCTGAATTTACGGCACATTCGCTGTGTGGGCAGCAGCACCTTTTCCATGAGGGACATAGCAATTTTAAGGGGCAAAATTAGGGATGTCCCTCGTAATGAGGGGCACTTGAGAGACATGTAACGGGCTATTTTTTTTTAACTTAACAGAGAGCCATGCTGCTAGCATAACACTGCGCCTTGTTTAAATACATCATATATAAAGTTAGTATCACCAAAAAGGCTTCTATTCTACCCGCAATTAGTGTTAATTCCAAGTCATCTCTTCTAAACCATCCCCCTTTGCCCTCTTTCTAAAATGCGTTAAAGGATGCAAGTGAAACACCATGCTCCAACAATCCAAACTTCATCTCGAAATTAAATATAGTAAACAAACCGGAAGTTTCGAACTCACCAGCTGTTGTAGACACCAGGCACCTTCCCCTTCCGCACGGCATAAAAAAACACTCCCTTGCCCATCTTGTCTAGGGGTCCTGAAAACACTGCCCTGCGAACTACAGCCGTTAAAAAAACAGAAAATTTTAGCATCACCCTCTAGAACCGAATCCCACCGCCCGCAGAAAAAGCAGCCGTTACAGCCCAGCACTGATAACTATTGGCTGAGGCACTGATTGATTTGGTCAATCGGGGCGAGTAGTGGGCGGGACTTCCTGTCTGTATTCCCACAAGTTGACTGTCTGCAGGGAGACAGCATGCTCCGCGGAGTGGGGTAATGCTAGGTGGCACCTCAGTTTGTTGGTTACAAATCCATTTCACGCAACTCAACAACAAAAAAACAGTGCTGTTTATACAGAAACGTAAATGACTGTCTCACACAAACGTTTTCAACCACCTGTAAAATCTGGAAATGTTTGCTGCCCCATTAAAGAACCTTTTTCTCTGGGTCAGTCTGTGGTACTACGGGCCCACCTGGAAAGTTGACACAGGGATCCACCTGAAAAAACAATTGGGAAGGGTCCAGGGTGACACTCAGACTGATACACTAGCTCTGTGCATATCTCTCAACCTCTCATCATTAAAAATCATAGCAAATGGCCAGAATGTGGAGCACTTTCTTATTTTAAGGAATAAAATGTCTACAGATACTGGGCCCCGGGCCCATATAGTTAGTGATAAGGAATGTTTCTATTTAACTTAGTCAAATGATTTACATAGACTTAGAAACATAGACTTTGATGGCACATAATGACTGCTTGGCCCACCTAGTCTGCCCATTTCCCTACCTACAGGATAAGCTGCAGATCCTAGTTAACCAACAGCCTATTTCTTCTTACCCCTAGCAAGCGTTGCCTTATGTCTGTCCCATGTATTCTTGAATTCTCCCACAGTTTTAGACCCCACAACCTCCTCAGGAAGGCTGTTCCATGTGTCCACCACCCTCTCTGTGAAAAAATACTTCCTCACATTGCCCCTGAACCGCCCCCCCCCCCATCTTTAAATTGTGTCCTCTTGTTCTTGCACATCTCTTTTTCTGAAGGATGCTACCCGCTTGGACTTTGTTGATTCCACTGAGGTACTTAAAAGTTTCTATCATGTCTCCCCTCTTCCTCCTTTCCTCAAGGGTATACATATTAAGCTCCTTTAGTCTCTTCTTGTATGGCTTCTCTTGCAGACACTGCATAGTAATAGTTTGTGTGTCCAGAAATAGCTCTAACGCTATTAAGAACACCAGTAAATCTATGTGGAGCAAGGGTAAATCTGAGTGCGAAAATCATAGTGCTATGTGAAACTCATAGCAGTTGAGAGGTATGGCTCTGTGACTGCATCTTACATATACTTGCAGGGCTCAAAATACCCCATGTAATTAAAAAAATAGATGATAAAACCAGAGGTTCTCTGAGTTTAGAAGTAGGCCAGGTAACCAACAGAGGGTGGCCGAAATTTCCTGGTGGGTCAGACCGAGTCTGCTTGTTCTATTCTGTTAGGTACACTGAACCCAATGGCTCCATTCTCACTGGTGCTACAGGGATTACAAAGAGTAAATGATCAGTAAAAAAGCTTAGTATAAATGATGGGTATGTGTTGTATACCTTAGCAATAACCCACAACATTGTCAGGATGGAAGCGGTTCAAAGTCATTGACAGGATGGAAGCGGTTCAAAGAAGGGCAACTAAGACTCGGGCGTGAACCAGAAAACATATGAATAGAGATTGAAGGACCTTAACATGCGTACGCTAGAAGAGAGAAGAAAACGCAGTGGCATGATTGAGATCTTCAAGTATCTTAAAGGCATAAATAAGGTACAGGTGGGGGACATGTTTCAGTATAGGAGAGGGGTAAGAACAACAGGGCACGACATGAGACTGAAGGGGGGAAGACTGAGGGGAAACATGAGGAAGTTTTTCTTCATTGAAAGAGTGGTGGACGCCCGTAATAGCCTGCTACAGGGGGTGGTGGAGGCAAGCACAGTGGGAACAGGCATAAAGGAACACTAGATATAGTGGGGGGCTAGGCTGATGACCACACAGGGTAAACATCAGCTGAGGCAGGTAAGGGAAACTGGGCAGACTGGATGGGCCAAGCAGTCCTTATCTGCCGGCAATCTTCTATGTTTCTATGACACGATATTGGATTATTGGGGATCAGACAACATCCTGGGTGCATTGTGAAGCACAAGGCCGCAGACCAAATGCCCTCACGGCATCTGGGGTGTTAATCCCCAATAACCTCATACCCTGGAGTGGTTTACTGCACTTATAAAATAGGGCATCCCATTCAGGTGAATAATAAACAGAAATGCTGTTTTTAAGGCTCGAAATGACAGTTTTGGACTGTGTACCCTACTACCTGAGAAAGTAGTTCCCATACTTGTTGCCTGCTGAAACATAAAAGTACCTCAATATGTAACTACCAATGAGCTGCACTATAACTGCTGTGATCCGATTGCACTGCATGCCTGCTTACCGCTTCTCTCACTCTCACTCCCCACAGTTTTTTTTTTCCAACTCTATTTTACCTCCTCCTCTCTCTGGCCCCATAGGCTTCTCTTCAGCATGGACCACTGTGTACAGAATTCTCCCGCTCTGCCTGAGATCCTCTGGTCCAGCCTCTGTCCCAGGGTACTCTTGTGTCTCACCCCGACCTACCAGCACCCCCGGCTCTGAGTCCCCCGAGGTGGGACCGCCAACTCGTCTGGTGCATTATCTAGAGTCTAGATGGCGGTCGCAGACAGGGTGAGAGCCAGAGGAAGGATCCGACAATGAGCGTGGGTGCTATCCTCGGAGTCCCGTCTCTGCCTGCCTGGGAGCCAGGGCTTTTTCCAATTTTTTCTGTTGCCCTAGGGGGCACGGATGTGCAATGTTGTCCAGCGCACAATGGCATGGTCCACTGCGGGCGCAGGACGTCCGCTGACACCCCCCACCCCCTGTACACTGCTAGTCAGCCACAATGTCCCCAGTCTCCACTGGGAGCCATCAGAGCTGCAGGGTCATCATCCTCCCTCCACAGAAAAGGAGAGTAGTCCTCCAGATGCTCAATCCTCTCCTCCCCAACCGACCCCCAGTGACCCAAGTCCATTTCCGAACCCGGGTCGCCGGTGTGAAGCAAGGTCTGGCATTCAGCGCTTCACCCCTCAGCACCACAGGGCTGGACACTCCCCACACAGCTAAGCAAGCCGTGCCAGGGGTACTGCTGTCTTGTGCGCTCTCTTTCTCTGTCTTACTCGCCACTGTGTGACTCTGAGGACAGTGGTGGTGGTGGTGGGTGGGAGGTTGCAATGGATGACAGACTGTGTGTAAAAGTAGCCACTCCCTCCCAGTGTGTCACTGTCACCCAAAGGAATGCACCGACTGCGACGCTTGGCTAGCTGGTTATGATTGTTCTATGATATTTGTAAATATAGAACGTGGTATGTGATTGTCTCGCATGAGACATCCTTTGCTCCTGGGTGACCCCCCCAAACCAGGTTTTAGTGAAAATAACAGGATATATGTAACTGACCAGGAGGTTTCTGTAATGTAATTAACTTCCTTGAGGAGTTGCATTTTATGGCCTTTTATGACCTCCTGCCTTTGAAGTTGGGAAGGTAAATATATAGTCTATTACAGGACCAGGACATAGCTTTCTCACATCTAGGTGACAAAGTGCAGAGTTGTAAAAACCTTTGATGTTCCTTGGGAAAACAGGAACTGCTCAAGATCAGAGAAAATGTTTAGTTAAGGAGACACATTTAGGAAATGTATTTTTCCTGTTGATGTCACATTATTTAATATATTTCCTGGCAGGAGATCATTGTATATTTTTTTTATATTCTGAAAGGAGGAGCTAGATGACATCATAGGAGGGGTGTGGAAACACAGAGTTTTAAACTGTATACTGTGTTTGAACTGGTGACATATCTTTTTGGGCTCTTAAGAAACAAGATCTAACTATAAGCACTACAGAGGTAATACATGAGATAGAAAAAGTCTAACTGTCTGTTGGTAGAAGTTTGTCTGTAGTTTTCTTTGCTCTTTTTTAAGTGATTGTATGTTCTTTGATATATTGTTCTGTGTTTACATTTTTCATATTTTTATCTTCTTTAGTAAAATTTTTATTTTGAAAAGACTGCCTGGGCATCTGCCAGTCCTCTTTTTGCATGTGACATATACATGGTTAAGTCTGACAATTGTTCAAGAGCTTGATGGTGTTACTAAACTGGGAAAAGGTAAGAATATACCTAAGGTCTTTTATAGAGTTTTAAGGGTTCATTTTGGATACCTGGTTAGGTGCCCTTAGGCGACAGATATCTTGCATCCCCTGAAGAGAAGATTATCCGAGCCTGTACATTTGGGTAGGCTAGCATAAGGTTCACAGTTTGAATCCCCCAGAACTTTGAGACTAAAGGTGATTCGGACCCACAAGCAGACAGGAGGGTTACCCTGTCTGTTACCTGTTCACAATACTGCGCTCAGAGGTTGGCACTGTGGGAGCAGAGGGCCTGACCTGCTGAGTGCGTTTGTGACACCGACCTCCTCCTCAGACTGACTATGTGTAAAAGCAACTACTCCCTCCCAGTCTGTCTCTCTCACTCCACAAATGTGCATTTGAATGACTGTCGAGAGAGAGAGAGAGAGAGACACACACACACACACACCGGTGGCAGAAAGATGCAACTTTTCAAACATAGGGGAGACAACTATGCCCATAGTATGCCGAAGACAAATGCTGCAGGAGGCACTGGTCACCTACATGTCCCACTCTCGGTGAGCGGAGGACTGCAACATCCTATCAGAGCAGGAGGATCAGGTTTCTGGTATGTGCTCGTCTTTTTGTGCTCCGGGGGGGAGGGGGCAGCAAGGGTCTGCAGTGTCAGACTCCAGAGTACAAGGCTTCTGGCAGTTCAGAGGGTGAGAGAACTGACCGTGGGGACCACAACATGGCAACAAACTAGCAAGGCACATATCTGGTCACCCGACTGTACTGTATGCTTGTTTACCACATCTCTCTCTCTCTCTCTCACTCTCTCTCTCTCACTCCCCAAACGGTTAGGCAAGTCATGACGGGAGTACTGTGTGTTCCTCTCACTTTCTCTGTCTTGCTTGCTGCTGTGTGGCTCTGAGGACAGTTGTACTGGGGGGCAGGGGGGTTGCAATGGATGACAGACTGGGACCAACACAGAACACTGGTGTCTGCTCATCATTCTGTGTTACGGGACAATGTACTGTTGCATAAACCGTCTTATTAAATTACAAGCATATCCACTGCTGCAGGACTTGCCCAGGTTAGAGGAACAAAGGAGTCCCTCTGTCCTGTTTGTAGCTCTGCTAACTGTGGCTGAGTGACAGGAAACAAGGTATGTGGTGCTTTGCAGAGCACTGTGTCTCTTGACAGTCAGGGTTGGCAGGGCATTTCAATTGCTGCTGCACTGTTTGGCTTTGGCTCCAGAGGCAATAAGTCTCGATTGTGAAGAGAGATTGTGCCACAGGGACCTTTTCACAGCAACTGTGCTTGTACCAGTCATTAATGCACGATCACCTGATGCTGGTAGACCATTTGCATGTCTGCTCTTACCAACTCCATGTTATAAAAGGAAATATACCCACTGTGGGGGACTAATTAGATAAGGCCTTGAGCCTGAAGGGTGAGTGGCTTTATTATAGAATAAGTTCCATGGTTGGTTTCCCGGTGAACTCTGGTCAGGGCCATTTTCAGGCTTGTCTTGACCCTTTCTGACCCCATGTGTTTCCATAGTGCAGTGGTATTTTGAAAAAGACCTCTCTGTGTGTCCTCTCCTGTTTCCATAGTGTAGGGTTCCCCTATGAAAGGGTGCATATCCTGGACGGTTGTTCTTTAGATCATTGGTGGGGTCGTGGATTGCGGCAGGGTGGAGTGGTGTCAGAGGTCGAGAGAATGGTTTGTGGTCGGGAGTGACATTTTGTCATTGGAGCCCATGGAGTAAGTGGCCTGGAGTCTTACATGGTGGCAGTAGCATGCAAGAGAGCTGGAGTTTTGAGGGAAAGACTGTTGGTATTAGTGGGGGTTCTTATCTGTTCTCTGTAGCCAGCCTTCAACTTTTTTTTCTGTGGAGAGCTCCAAGTGGGGGGGGGGGGGCCTGCAAGAATTTCTGGCAGGTTTTGAGTGTTGGGGGAGTGCTCATGGACTGGGGGGGAATTTTCTTTCTGCAGGTTACACAGGCAGAGCATTAATTGGGAGGTGTACAGCTGTATACTTTCAGAGGTATACAGCATTAAATGGATACGCAGCTGTAATTGTGAGGTATACAGCTGTAATTGGTGAGGTATACATGGAAATACACGATAATGGTTCCTATGGGGGAGTTTTCCCCATAGGAACAATTTTCATGTATTTCCCTGTATACCTCACCAGTTACAGTTATATACCTCCCAATTAATTCCGTACACCTCCGAAGGTATACAGCTGTATGCCTTCCAATTAAGGCTCTGCCTATGTACCCTGAGGAAAAAAACCTCCACTCCCCCCAGTCCAGGTACACCTCTGTCATAAAGGCATAGGTCAGGAAGCATAGGCAAAACAAGAAAAGTTGTAAAATTCACAAGTAGCATTTTATTATTATTAAACAAACAGACATTTTTCATCTGAGAGTCTCTCTAAAATCTCCAGTTCTCTCTATCCGAACAAATCATTGCTCTCTTGTTATAAGATGTTTTTCCCTGGCAATTAAATTCTGCTTTCTGTTCTTGTAAATTACACCACTTGTGTTTCATAAAATGTATTATGACTTTGTCAGTTTCTTTTCAGTGAGCAGCCTGAAGAGTATATTAGTCTCATTAACAGGTGCAGGCAATTAAGACATCCTGTCCCAGGGCTGATGTCCTGCTGATAATTCTGCAAACAAGCTTGTGGAGATCAAAATGTACCTCAAGGTTGATCCGCTGCATTCCAGAGATACCCATAAAGCTTTTTGCATTAATTTCAACAGTATAACTATATACATTTGCAAACCAAGGGATCTAGTTTCACATAAAGATTCACATTTTAACCACAGAAAAGCAAAGCAAAGAAAGAAAGAACAGAAACAGCAAGTGAAGGAAAGGAGAAAAAAGGAAAATTTTGGGACTGTTGGAGTGGCAAGTTCCTAGGTGTCACAAGGAAAATTTGATTGTGCAGACAGGCAAGAAATTGACAAGTGACAGAATAGGAGAGGACAGAATAAATCCTTGCTTTTAACTCTCTCTGCATAACAAATGAGACGTGGTCTTACCCAAGCCTGTGACGACTTCCCAATGTGGGCTATGTCTGTATACCATTGGGGAAAACTCCCCTTCCCCAAATCCAGGAACATCCCTCCCCCCAACACGCACAACCTGCCAGAAATGCTTGTAGGCAAACCTCTCCCTGTCACCCCACTCATCACCTGCAGCTCCACACACACCAAAAAATAGTTGGAGGCAGGCTGCAGGGAACACATAAGAACCACCACTAATACTTCCCAGCAGTCTTTCCCTTGAAGCTTCAGCTCTCTCACTTGCTGCTACTGCCATGTACGACTCCAGGTCGCATAACTCCACTGGTTCCACAGGCCCTGATGACACATGCCATTCCCTAACCACAAACCATCCTCCTAACCTCAGATGCCACTCTACACTGCCATCAATATGCCACTACCAACCCACCAATGTTCTAGAGGATGATCATCCAGGACATGCCCCCTTCTATAGGGAAAACCCTACACTACAGAAACAGGAAAAGAGCCAAAGAGAGGCCTTTTCCAAAACGCCAACGGTCAAGCAGGACCAACAGCACGAACACCTCGACCATCGACTGATTAGTCAGTAGCAAGCAGGATCTTTAGGACATTGACTGTAAATAATGTCCCAGCCCACATTCAGCAGTAAGTGTGTAGAAGATCCGACCCTTGTTGGAGGTTTGTCCCAAACAGGGCTGACCAGGATTACCATCCTCCTGGGTGAGGACTTGGAGCACCGGAGTCTGCAAGATGGATTTCTCAGCCTCATCTGATAAAGAATTGACTGAATCGAGAAAAATCTTGTCAGGCTGGTCAACTGAAGTCAAGGCCATCTGGCTTAATGGCGGGGCCAAGAAGCCTTCGACCAGCATGACCAATGCCTTGGCAGAGGGGCACTCAACAGCCTCCAAGTGGTCAGGCGAGTCGAGGGACTGGGAGGACCACAATCTCTCCCCGTCCCATGACCAGCGATAGTGGTGAGAAGATTTTTTTTTCTTGGTCCGAGAGCCGCAGTGTGAAGAGCTCTACCTCACAATCTGGAGGGACCTACACATATCATAGAACTGGTCCGTGAAGGTGCCTCCAACACTGGCCCCAGGTGGGAACAGCACCAAAGCCAAGGAGGTGCCTGCCATGGCTGATGCCACTTCTACCTCAAGGGCCATAAGCTGTGCTGCACACCCGGCAGCTGCCAAGGCCTTTTTGATACCCTTAGGGTGATCCTTCTGTTCCCATTCTGAAGGCCCACCCAGTGCAAGTGAGGAACTCAGGAAGCATAAAAAGGCAAAGGCCACAACTGCCCACATTGTGTTGCCCTCCCAGGCAGTACACGCACATGTCATGCAGATCGGTGACTGAAATCTTCTGGTGGCACTGAATGCAAAATTTGAATCCTGCTTTCTTGTAATCCATCTTTGGTCTGTAGACAGAGTCAGAAAAAATGTGAAATAAAGCAAGGATTCAAAAACTTCAAAAGTAACAGTTCACCTATAGCGCAGAGAAATGCTAAGCAGAGCACAAAAGAGGTGAGCTGTTCTTTCAGTGAAAAGGAAGATCTGGGGGCTCTAATGAGCAGCTAAGAAGTAAGATGCATTCTCCTCGAGCTCCGCACCCCAGAGACCTAAATAAACTATTTTTTCAACAAAATTAAGGTGAATAGAATCGGAAATTGCCATATAAGTGTCCTGCATTGCACAATGATGGATGATTACCTCTCTAATGCAACTGGAAAGCCTGCTAGAAATGCTGGGAAGAACTCAAAGAAACAGCCGGCTGGGCCCACATCAGAAGGTATAGGCCCAATATCTTTTCTCGGTGGCAGAACTCACTGTATTGGGGCGGGAGGTGACAACGCAGGTTCTGGCGGCATTGAATCCCCGCTTTGAAAAGCTGGAGAACCAGATAGAAGTGAAGCTGCAAGAAATAGCAGAGAGGGCCGTAGCACACGGGGAAAGACTAACGGAGGTGGAGGACCGTACAGCTAGAGTGGAGGACCTAGTGCAGCCGCTGCCAGAGAAAATCGGCACCTTGGAGAAGGAGCTGGAGGATTTGAAAGAGGCCCTCGATTATCAAGAAAACTATTTCAGGCATACCAGCTTGCGTTTACGAGGGCTCCCTGAAGGGAAGGAAGGACCGGACATCATGAGAGTTTGCGCCGAACAACTACCGAAATTACTGAAGCTGCAGCTAAAAGGGGAAGTCATAAGATTGAAAGGGCGCACAGAGCCGTATTGCCAAAGCCAGATCCGGGCCAACCTCCTAGAAGTATTGTAATCTGGTACCATAACTTCCAAGACAGGGAAACAGTGATTAAAGCCTTTAAAGTAAACCAGCCTGTCGAAATAGATGGGGTGAGAATTCATGTTACACAAGATTATTCGAATAGGCTTCTTAAGAAAAGGCGAGTATTTGGTGCTGCGATGGCTCAGTTGAGAGAGATGCAAGTGGAGCACTATATGATTTATCCAGCGACCCTCAAGATAAAGCATGAAGGAGCAGTATACTCGTTCTGGGAGGTGGAGAAGGCGAATGCTTTTATAAATGAGCTTAAGAAGAAAGTAGGCTGAGGATAGTGGCGACATGCTTGGAGGAGTAAGAGAGACTTGAGACACTGACATTATCCTTGGTTGAGGGCGTTACCCCTTGTTCAAGTTGTGTTATTAATGTTTGGTGTTAAAGTTTATGAATTTAAGGGACTTGCGGCTAAACCAGCCTGTGTTGGTGGCTGAATGGGAACGTTTTTGGAAGACTCCGTGCTGGAGTCATGGAGGTATGGAGGAGAAAGGTGGATGAAGCAGGGGAAGGCATCAGAAGAGCCCCATATGGAAAGTAGGCCGGGAGGAGCGTTTGGTGACTCGGGCCTAGCATGTATGTTTATTTTGAATCACGCGGCCTACTCCACTAACCTCTGATCGGACCAGCTGCTGAATGGAAGCTCCATGAATGATTGGGACTGTGGGGGTCGTTAAATGATGGGAGGGGGATTGATATGGCCATGGACAAGAATCAGAGGGGGCCATAATGGACTGATAGGGGCTGCAATTAAGTAGTTGAAAAGATATGAGTATATTTTGAGAGGGGTTTTTGTTCTACATCTCACGTATGGCACGTTATTATGTTACAAATGAGATGGGCCAAAGCTGGCCATAGTTAATGTGGTCTGGGGGGGGGAGTTGAGGGGAGGTAGCTGCTCAATCAGCAAGGTTTGGGAGGTGCTGTTGTGATGGCAGAGAAAGATACTGGTGAGCGAAGGTCGAAGAAGGGGAAGGGGGTACTGGTGGGAAAGGGTAGGATATACAGAGCTTAGTAGTAGGAATAACATTGGAAAGGGGGTAAAAGGGGGGATATAGTAGGGGGGTAAAGATAAGAATAATTGAGATTCACATATAGGTGATAAGAGTAAAAGGGATTGTAAGGAAAGTAAAGCTTCTGATATGGGTGCTGTGATGGTTAAGCCGAGAGTTGGGGGGACTATGATGGGGCTTCAAGGGATACTAAGAGGAAGGGCGAGTTTGGGAAATGATTGGAGAAGAACAGGAAAAGGGATAATGAAGAGAGATAATGGTGAGAAGTGATATGGTGGTATAATCTTGGAATGTCTGTGGTCTCTCCTCCCCGGTCAAGCGGAGTGCAGTTCTAACACCGTTAAGGAGAGTGCAAGTGCAGGTGGCTCTTCTGCAAGAAACACACTTGACACCAGTGGAGCACGGAAAACTTAAAAGGGGTTGAGTAGGTGCGTGCTATGCAGCCTCTTTCAGCTCTCCTAAACAGGGAGTGGCAGTTCTGGTGCATAAAAACCTGCCATTACAGGTTACAAAAGTCCTTACGGATTCAAGGGAAGGCAGGTATGTTTTTGTTACGGGGGTTCTTCATGGCATGAAAACCACGTTTGGGAGCATATACGCACCAACTAACTTAGATTTGGAATTTTATAATACCATATTGTCTATATTAGTGAGAGAACAATTTGAAAACCTGATTATGGGAGGGGACTTCAGTTGCACACCTGACGCTACCCTTGATCACTCGGAGAGGAAGGGATGCAGGGACCCATGTATTAGGAAATGAAAGGAGGGAATGGCAGAATTAAGTCTGGTGGATGCCTGGAGGACAGCATACCCTCAGGATAAAGAATATACTTTTTATTCTAATCCACACAAAACGTGGTCGAGGATTGATCACGTCTATGTAACGCTGAGCTGGTATGAGAAGCTCAGGAAGGTGACACATGGGCCTATACAAATCTCAGATCATGCAGGAGTTGTGGCGTCCTTTCAGTCTCCAAGTGAAAGGGGAGAAACGCAGACATGGAGGTTCCCTATTTATATATTAGGCTCGCAGGAATTCCAGGACTATGTGAAGGAGCAATTTAAATTCTATATGGCTATGAATGCGCCAACTGCCACTTCCAAACAAATGTTATGGGATGCTGGTAAAGCTTACATGAGGGGAGCAATTATAGGCTATATGGCAAAGTACAAAAAGAGTAGATTGGAAAGGCAGAAAGCCCTTCAGCAGAAGCTGAGGATATTGGAGGGGAGGGTAGCAAGGGGGAAGGGGGTGAGCAAGCGAGGCAGGAGTTGGTAACAACCAGATAGACACTCAATACCCTGCTGATGGATGAGGCTAGGAAAAGACTATTTTATTTGAAGCATAGAATATATTTATTTTTTATTTATTTATTCTAGGATTACAAATACCTTTGAGCCGAGGCTCTTTTACAAAGGTTCCACGTCATTGGTACAATTGAGACAATCATAAGCAAAGATAACAGTTTATAAAATAAAAAAAAAAAAAAAACACGTAGTCTTGTAGATGAAAAAAGAACAATAAGGTGAAACTTTGGGGAGCGAAAAGGGAAAGGAGGAGGGTGAAATCAGGGAGACTAAGTGGATGGGAGAAAAGGGGAGGTAGGTTGGGGGGACAGAGAGAGAAGAGGTGGAAGGCGGATAAGAATAGAGGTAGTGCAGCTGGGTGGCATTTGTCATGGGCCAGCAGGGGAGGTGAAGATGGGGGGGGGGTGCTGGCAAAGTGCAGAAGTAGATGTGGATCCAGAAAGGGCATCTTCAGCTATGGAACCAAAAGACATGTTTAGCCACAACAGTCACAGAGGTTGGCGGCAGTGAGTGTTAGGCGGAGACAAGTCTTAAAAGAGCTGAGCGATAGTGAGGATGAGATGTCGCTGGGAAGACCGTTGTACCAACTAGTGGCCCGGTAAGCAAAGGATCTTTGGCCTTGTGTTGTGAGGCAATGCGGGATTTGCAGAAGCTGAGGTTTCGATCCCCTGGTATGTCGGGTGTGGATTCTAGGTTGTATGAGGGCACAGACTCCAGGGGGGGCAAGGTCCAGCAAGATTTTCTTAGTAGTAATACTAGTTTGGTGTTTTATTCGATTGGCAAGATTCAACCATCCAGTTTGAGAATAGAGGTCACAGGTGTGAGTTAGGCGTTGGGAGCCAGTGACAAGTCGACAGGCCTTGTTGAGGGTGGTGGATACACGTTTGAGTGCGGTGGTTGTAGCAGAGCCATAAATGATAATGCCATAATCGATGATGGATATGATGGAGCTCTGGACAGCGACAGCGAGGAGCTTGGGTGTCAGGTGTTTCCTATGACGGAATAGCAGGCCTAGCCGGGAGTTACGGCTTTGGCGACATAGTCGATGTGGGCAGTGTAGGAGAGGTGAGGTCAAGGGTGATCCTGAGGTATTTAAAGTTTTGACCTGTTCCAGTGTGGCACCTTGTCTGCTGATAACGGAGAGTTGGAAGTGCTTATATTTATTACGGAGCTGCTGAAGATCATGGCCTTGTTTTTTTTTGATTAAGGATCAGTTTGTGCTTTGAGAGCCAATTCTCAACCGAGGAGAAGCCGAGTTGGAGATTTGCTTGCAATTTCTTCGGGTCCTGGTGTGTGGCAAGAATTACTGCATCACCAGCATACAGGGTGATATGTTCAGTGCAGGAGTCCGGTAGGGTGTTAAGGAACAGGCTGAAGAGTAGGGGGCCCAGTATTGAACCCTGGGGGACTCCAGAGAGGACAGGTTTGGAATCAGAGTGCACATCTCCAATTTTTACACGCTGGGTGCGGTTTTCAAGATAGCTTTTGAACCAAGAGATTGAATCATTGGAGATACCAGCATTTTTTAGTTGGCTCAGCAGGAGGGAGTGGTGGACAGTATTGAGGGCTTTGGTCACGTCGATGAAAATAGCACCAGTTAGTTGTCAATTGTCGAGGGAGCTCTGAATGGAGCTGGTGAATTCGAGTAAGGCAGAGGTTGTACTATGACCTTTTCTAAAGCCATGTTGCTGTTTACAGAGAATATTACAATTGTCCAGATGCTTGGTAAGTTGGTCCGCCACTATACGTTCCAGTGCCTTCGATAGAGGAGGCAGAATGGAGATAGGGCGGAAGTTCGCATGGTCAGCCTTATCACCACTTTTGTGAATCGGGGTAACAGTGGCCATTTTCCATTTGTCTGGGAATTGGCTAGAGGAAAGAGAGAGATTAAAGATCTTGGTGAGGGGCCCAAGTACGTCGTCAAGCGTTAGGCCAGTAGCTTGAGGTCAAGTGTCATTGCTTGTTCTAGATTGGCTGATGGCTTTGGCAATGTAGTTTCGATTTGATGTTTCTTTAGTGCTTTAAAGTAGAAAGGTGGGTGACAGGTGTGGGTGGAGGGTTGGGGGATGGGAGTTGACACATCTTGGAAGAAGTTGGAGGGAGAACACTGCTAAGGTCAGTGAAAGCGATGTAAAAGTGATCGCAATAGTTTTAGAGTCGAGTAGTGTAGTGTGCCATTTATGTTGAGTATGTTCGCTGAAGATTTTGACTGCTTCCCAGTGACATCTTTAATGTTTTCCAGAAATCCTCCCATTTCCCCAGGAGTTAGTGAGGGCATTTTTATAGTGATCACATTTCTGTTGCGAATGGATTTGGTGCAGTCGTTCGTGCCGTTTATAATTCTGGAAGTCAAGTTGCTTACAGAGGTTTCTAGCCAGTTCCCAGAGGCGGCCTCGGATTTAAATTTTTTAGAGGTCTCCTGACAGCCAAGGGTTACTGAGCGATTTAACTTTATGCTTTTGAGGGGGTAAATTTATTACAGGCTTCATTGAAAATGTGAATAAATTGCTCCAGTGCAGTACTAGTATCTGTTGCCTTGAAGATGGGGGACCAGTCCTGCAGACTGAGGTGCGATTTGAGGTGGGGTAGCTGACCAAGGGGTAGGACTCTGCTGGTGATGATTTTTGGAGGGGGCTTATAGAATTTGTTTGACCAGGTACAGCTGATGGGAGAGTGGTCACTGAGTGAGTCAGGAAGGACTGAGGTTTTCGTGATCCGGGAAGGGTGGTTGGTTAGGATCCAGTCGAGTAGGGTGCCGGTCCCAGTTCTGTAGTTCTTTCTGGTTGCATAGTCAACCATTTGAGTCAGGTTAGCTGATATAATGGAGTCCTTATATGAGCCACCTTCAGATGAGAGCCAATTAATGTTAAAGTCACCAAGAAGAATGATTTTGGAGTCCGATGGGTGGGATTTGACAAAGTCAAGGACAGCGGTTAGACCAGGTCCCTGTTCCTTAGGAGGTATGTAAACAGTGACAACTGTGAGGGCCTTATCGTGGGAACCTAATAGGAGTCTGATGGGAAGAATCTGAGCAGGTGTTGCTGGAAGATTGGAATCGATGGGGTGTCCTTGGAAAGTGTCTTTTACATATAAGGCACACCCTCCACCTCTTTTGGACTTACGATCAACCCAGAAGACATTGTAGCCAGGAAGGGTGATTGCCTGGTCAGGAATCTTTGGGGTGAGCCAAGTTTCAACTACTGACAGAATATCCGGGTTGTGTTGGGTGGTAAAGGCTTGCAGTGCATCAAGCTTAGGAAGTAAACTGCAGATGTTCAGGCACATGATTGAGAGAGTACCTGCTGGTTTGTTTTGGTTGGAGGTGTTTGGTCTGGGGTTAGGGTGAACAGTCCCTGATAGCAGCAGGAGGAGGAGCACAAGTTTCAGGGTGCATAGGCAGAGTTCAGTCAGAGAGAGGTTGCGTTTCTTTTTTGAACAGTAGTATGCCAAGTGGTAATGTCGAAAATGCAACATTGGAATAGTTGTATACAGTGTGGCTAGATGTGCCTAAGGCTCACACATGAGCAGAGACAGATCAATTTCGGTGGTGTGCCTCCAGAGGGAGGATTTGCCCTATTGCCAAATGATGTAAAATAATCAAATCCACAGGAAAGTGACCAGTAAACTGTTTGATCTGCAGTAACAAGACAAAGGATGTGTTAAATTCCTGGAACACTGGCCTGGGGCATATGCAGGAAGCTAAAACCCTTTGTCAGTGTCTTCCCTTTGTTTAAATAGTTGTGAATGGTTCTCAAAGACATGCAGTTCCCTTTAGCAACAAGGTAGACGGAAATGTGGATTCAGTTTGCACTCCCCAGGTCAGAGCTTGTAGAATTTCTTAGCTGTACTTACTTTGATTGTGATGGCTTCCAAAAAAGTTGATTTTATAATGAGAATTCCAATATCTGCTGGTGATGTTTTCCAGTTTCTTAGTCCAGGAAACTTTCATAGATCACATATCCAAGAATGGTCTAGTTCCTCCAAGCCAAAACACATGAAAATCCACAAAACTAAACTATTGACAGAGACAAACACAAACACCCAGCCACACAGCCCAAGTAGGCAGAGTGGGGAAACAAGCCAGGACCGTTGCTGGTAAACCTTGTGAAGGGTAGGAAAAGTGCGGTGCATATATTGGGCATCAAAAATAGAAAACGGCAGATTGTCACTAAGTATACGGAGATAAGGGAGGCATTTAAGAAATATTAGGAAGAATTATATAGAACAAGTGGGGAGGGAAAGGAAAGAGAAATGCGAGAATTTCTGGTTAAGTATAAATTGCCCCAAATAACAAAACAGCAACAAGCGATGTTAGATAAGGAGATTACCAAAGAGGAAATTATCCGAGCTATCAATACAGTGAAGCTGGGGAAAGCCTGTGGCCCAGATGGCCTGCCTGCAGAGTGCTACAGATTGCTGAGGGAGGAGGTAAAGGAGGTTATGTGGGAGATATTTAGGGAAGGAAGAGAGGGTGGAGAGCTACCTGACACATGTGGTAGAGCTTTAGTGTGTGTGATTCCCAAACTAAACAAAGACCTAATGGAGTGCTCATCGTATAGACCTATATCCCTTTTAAATTGCGATGCCAAGGTGTTTGCTAAAATTCTGGCTATCAGATTGGACGGCATCCTCCCTGAGTTGATCCATCCGGATCAAACCAGGTTTATAAAGGCAGACATTCTTATCATAATATTAGGAAGGTCCTTAATGTCCTGGAGCAAGCTAAGAAATCGGGGGGGGCAGGCAGCTGTACTGTCAATGGACACCGAAAAAGCGTTCGACAGGATTGAATGGCCATATCTTTTTACAATTTTAGAATGCTTTGGGTTAGGGGAAAGTTTTATTAGAATGGTAAGAGCGCTGTACCGACACCCAAGGCTGCAGTGTTGGTCAATGGGAACTTAACAGAACAGTTTACGCTGCATAGAGGGACAAGACAAGGATGCCCTCTCTCCCCTTTGTTATTTGCAGTGGCGGTAGAACCACTAGCTATAGCCATCAGGGAAGACCCAAAAATACAAGGGATGAAAGGGAAAAGTGGGAGACAGCATAAAATTACACTGTATGTTGATGACACAATGTTATATGTGACGAACCTTCCCCAATCCATGCCAGCTTTGCTGGAAGTTGTATCACAATTTGCTGTATTCTCTGGATACAAACTGAATCTGGGAAAGTCTGAAATTATATTCCTGGGTGAAGGGGGGAAGGGGGAAATACATGGGGTCTACGGAGCGTGGGTACACATTTTACCTGCTTGGGGATCAAGATAGGAAGGGACCTGAGATCACTATATAGATTGAACTATAGCCCACTGTTGAGATCAGTGGGGGAAGACCTGGATAGATGGAGGAATCTGCCTATATCATGGCTAGGACGTATTAATTTACTTAAGATGAACGTTCTTCCCAGAGTCTTATACCCACTGCAGATGTTGTCCATAGGGCTAACAGGAAGAGATATAAAAGCATTTGAAAAAGATTGTTCCAGGTTTATCTGGCAAGGGAAGAAGCCCAGGGCTAGCCTAAATAAATTGAAAGCCGATCAAGCTAGGGGAGGGCTAAATTACCCAGACATGAAGCAATATTTTTGGGCTGCACAAATGAGGATCATCAAGGACTGGCTGTATAGGCCGAAAGAGGCCAGTTGGATGGACCTGGAGGAGAAAGGATATGGGGTCTGGATCTCTTCTTTGTTAGCCGAATGAGGTAGAAGGGTGCTGCGAGAAAAGAGGGATTCGAGCATTTTAGTGAATGGTGTAATTGACAGCTGGGAACAAATTAAGAAGGTGATGGGGCACCAAAAAGGGGGAATCTTTTATATTACCACTAGCTGGGAACTCATTCTTTATCCCAGGGGTAGGAGATCCTTCATTTCAGAGTTGGGAGGAAAGAGAGATAATGTGTTTTAATGATATCAGGAAAAGTTGAGGGGTCTGCCCATTTAATGAGCTTAGAGAAGGACTGGGTTTTCCGGACCACCATCTGTTCAGATATTTCCAGGCGAGGAAATATATCCAAGATATTGAAAAACAGAGAGTGCCCAGAGCTAAGATCCATGTTCTCGAGGAAATGCTGCAGCAAATCAGACAGAAGCCCGTAGGTATTATAAGGAAGGCTACATCCCTCCTGCGACTCCAATGGCCAGACATGACAATTAAAACTAAGTACCTGTGGGAGAGAGACCTGGGAAGTGCATTGTCAGAGGAACAGTGGACTTTAATGAAAGGGACACATCAGGGGCTTCTACTATGTAACAAATATAAGGAGGCAGCATACAAATTTGTGCATAGGTTGTATACTCCACCAGTTGCAGTAAATAGATATAACCCAGCAGTACCGGCTATTTGTCAGAGGTGTGGGTCAGCTTTGGGCACCTATATGCACTCATTCTGGTCATGCCCGATGCTACATGCCTTCTGGGAGGAGGTGGCGAAAGAGTTAACAAATATGAAAGGGCAGCATATCAGAGCGGAGCTACTCTTAATGTTATTTGGCATAGATGGTATGCACCGGGAAGAGTGGGAGGTGCTGGAAAGATGGGTGAAAATACTCTTGGTATTGGCAAAGCAATGTATTTTAAATACATGGGTTTCTGGAGATATACCCACAGTTAGGCAATGGAGGAACCTAGCATGGGATGCACTGCAGCTTGAAAGTTTGACATACAAAGCTAAAGGGTGGGAAAATCAGTTCATGAACATGTGGGCACCTTATTGGCACACTATGAACCCCACGGAGCAGGAAGTATTAAGGTGAGGCTAAAATAAGCTATGGGGAACAAACGTAAAGGGGTCAATAATACAATACTATAATGTAGTAAAGGGGGCCTATGGAGTGACGGATGAGCTCCTTTTTATTTTTTTTAGGAGAAGCTGTGCCTAAGGGATAATAAAAGGAAGAAAAAAAAAAGGAAACTACTGGAGCAATGTATCAGATGCTAGAGATGAATGTACTGATATGCATAGTGGACGGAGTGAATTCTCGATTAACTGGGGGTAGGGAAGGGGAGGGTTATATATAGGGTGGAGGACTGGGGAGGGTTCCCTTTTCTTCCCTTTTTTGATTTTTTTTTTCTTTTTCCTTTCCTTTTTTTTTTATGATGTAATATTTAAAACCAAATAATAGAGGCATGTATCTGACTTGAGACTGATGTATAAGGTCTATAATAATGATACTGAAATTAATTGTAAGAAAATATTGGATGTAAAAAAAAGAGAGGCCTGTAAGATTTAGGAAAAGATTGTTATGTGTCTGCTGAGATGAGAGCTATTGTTTTTCCTTTGGTCTGAATAAGATAAACTAATAAAAAGATTATGCAAAAAAAAAAAAAAAGAAAAGAAAGATCTGATGTCAAGGGGTGGAGTTAGGGAATATATCCACCTGGGTGGTGGGGGGAGCTTAAAGACATCCAGCCAGTCATTGTATTCCAGAGGAACTGCCAGAATGTGGAGAAGTGAACCATATTCGCGCCCCTATAAATTAAAATTATGTACTCACCATAATTCTTGATCTTCCAGAATATCTTCACCATTTATTTATACCATTGAGTCTGTACCAGCGGCACTGAGACTCCACGGGAACAAAGTCTTTCTGCAGCCCATAGCAAGGGACCAATGTCAGTGCCAGCTCCGCCCATGAGGCGGACACATGACATCACGCTCCTGGACTGGCCAGTAACCAATGCCTACCCCCCTACCTTCCTCGGTCTGTTTCCCTGCAGAGAAAACAAGAGTGAGAGAAACAAAAGGAGAGCGAGGGACTAAGGAAACTAGTCCCTATGACTAGGAAAAGCATATAGGATATAAAAATGATGGAACCTGGCCACCTACTTAGAGAAAGAGGTTAAGTATGGCCCTAAGGGTAGTGGGTTAAAGAGAGGCAGAGCCTAAGAACACCTGGACAGCAAAGGTGGAAAGGTAGAGCTATGTGAGTCGTTCTGGCCAGGAAGGAAAGATGAAAGTACGTCCTAGCTCTCTCCTCTTTTTTGTTTTGTAAAAGAAACCAGAAGGGAAGATGCTTAGTCTATTTAGAGTATAAAAAAACACTATGTAAATTAAAATACGTGATTAAGCAAGCCAAAATGAAAATTTAATTTAAGTTGGCACATACAAAAGATGGATACAAGGCTCTCTTTTTTTATTTAAATAATAAAAAAGGTAATTCCTGTAAGGTAGGGCCTCTCATACACAATGGTACTCCAATACATCTAGACTCTGATATGGTTAACCTTTTTAATACATATTTTTGTTCAGTCTTTACAAAAAAAGACATTTCTCATTCCTCTATAAAACGTATTGGACCCCATTTGAAACCAATTCAGTTATACAACATTAATGTCTCGGATATCATCCCACTTCTCAAGTCCTTGAAGAAAACCACACGGCCCGGACCTGATCATATCAGTGCCAGATTCCTTATTGAAACTGCCAAGGTATTAGCAATCCCATTAGAAATAATATTTAACAAATCCCTTTGTAAAGCAGAGATCCCCGCTAATTGGTTATCAGCATCTGTTACCCCAATCCACAAAAAAGGCAGCAAGTCTAATGTTCAGAATTATCGCCCCATTAGCCTTATATCAATTGTCTGTAAAATCATGGAAAAGATGAAAATGATAGAACTCAACATCAATGATTCCTCACAGTTTGGATTTAGAACCAGTCATTCTTGTACTACAAATTTGCTATCTTTTTTACAATAACATTAGTCAGGGCCTTGACAACAAACAACAGTTACAGTAGATGTTATTTTACTGGATTACAGTAAGGCCTTTGACAAAGTCTCACATGGTAACCTAATTAAAAAAATGGAATCGTTGGGCTTCTCGTACCAACTAGTTAATTGGGTAAATGCATGGCTTACCAATAGATCTCAAAAAGTTGTTTTAAATAACTGTGTTTCTGATTTAGGTGCAGTTACCAGTGGGGTTCCACAGGGCTCGGTTTTGGGCCCAGTTTTGTTCAATGTTTATATTAGCGATATGCAAATTTCTACTAAGAACTGGTTATCCAAATTTGCAGATGACTCAAAGCTCGGGGGGGGGCCTATAAATGATCAGATCGATTCCGACTCACTTAAATTAGATCTGCAGCAGGTTGAAGAATGGGCCATTGTAAACAAGATGGAATTTAACATAGAAAAATGTGTGGTTATGCATTTGGGGAGTCATAACCCCTAAAATAAATATTACCTTAATAATACGCAGTTGAAATCCACTGATTTGGAAAGGAATCTGGGAATATTGGTTAATTCTAAACTTACATCAACTGACCATTGTCTTAAAGTGGCCAATTTGACAAACGGGTTACTTAGACAAATTCAGCGTTCATTTGTCACCAGAACCAAACAATGTATAATTAATCTTTATAGATCCTGTGTTAGACCTTTTATTGACTATGGGTCCCTGTTTTGGAGCCCCCATCTTAAATCAGATAATGACCGCTTAGAGAGAATGCAGAGGCGTGTAACTAGAATGATTCCAAGACTAGCTAAGAAGCCTTATCAGTCGAGACTAGCTGATACAGGACTACACTCTTTACATAATAGGAGAATTAGAGGGGATTTACTTTGAATTTATAAACTACATAATAATTTAGACCTCATGGATAAATGTGGGATTATTCCCGACACCAGGCGAACTGTCCCTAGATGTCATAATAAGCAACTCTTTGTGCCTAAGGCAAGAACCAATCTTAGATATAACTTTTTTACAGTAAGAGTGCCCCGTCTTTGGAACAAACTTCCCCAGGAGCTGGTGGACTCTGGTAATATAGAAACATTTAAAAAGGGACTTCATAACTGGTTATCGGGGACTCACTTTGAGTAAACCTATGCCCACATAGTGTGGGGAAAAATCCAGATGGGCCTCGGCCTTCTTTTTTCCAACTAAACCTAGTAAACCTAGAAAAAGCTTGTACACAGTACAAGAGAGGAAAAAAGGAATAGAATATACGGGTACCCCCCCCCGCCTTGCCACTCTGATAGGAAAGAAGAGAGAAAAAACAACAGATCAGTGTGACCATTTTTTTGTATTTGTTTTTGATTACTGGGTAGGTGCGCTAGACATAGAAAAGAAAAAATTACCATAGTAATATTGTTTCTTCAAAGGTGTCCTTTAGCATCAGTAACTGATTGCAGTAAGCTGATCATGTTGTACTGCCCCGGAGATGGAGCCATGAATATCCATAAAATGAATTGGTCACTAGGACAAGAGCAGGAGGGCGTACTGTTTGGAGTCTGCCCGGAAGGCACCAGAATTTTGTTGAAGGAAGAATGGGAACATGCCCATGCTAGTGTGGACCAACAGGATCTAAAAATCATGCAACAGCATGAACAGAAAAAAAACATTAAGAAACATGAAAACATTGGTTTAAATGGCATTCAAAAACTTCAGGAACAAATTTACATATAGAAACATAGACGTTGATGGCAGATAAGGACTGCAAGGCCCATCCAGTCTGCCCGTTTCTTTTTCTACCTTATAAATGTGCCATCGGCCTTTGCTCTGTCAGTGGCCTATCTATTCATACTCATCTGTATTGCTCCCTTATGCCTATCCCATGCCTGTTTGAAGCCCTGCACTGTATTCATAGCCACCACTTCCTGAGGTAGGCCATTCCATTCATCCACCACCCTTTCTGTGAAAAAGAATTTCCTCACATTCCCCCTTAATCGGCCTCCCTATAATCTCATGCTGTGTCCGCTTGTCCTGCTATTTTTCTTATATTTAAACATGTTGGACTCTTTCACCTTGTTAATGCCCTTAAGGTGTTTGAATGTTTCGATCATATCACCTCTCTCCCTCCTTTGCTCAAGGGTATACATATTGAGCTCCGTTAATCTGTCCTCATATGTCTTCTGATGCAGTCCCTGCACCATTTTGGTTGCCCTTCTCTGGACTGCCTTAATTTGATAAATGTCCTTGTGAAGGTGTGGGCTCCAGTACTACACGCAGTACTCCAGATGGGGCCTAACCAGTGTCGTAAAGAGGGATTATTACCTCCCTCTTACGACTTGTGATACCCCTACTAATACACCCTAACATCCCCTAGCCTTACCTACTGCTTTAGAGGTCTGCTTGGATGATTTCAGGTCATCGGTGATGATGATGCCCAAGTCTCTTTCTTCCTTTGTGATTGCCAGTAACTCCCCTCCCAGCCTATAGGTGGCTCCAGGTTTCTCTTCCCTATGTGCATGATCTTGCACTTCTTGGCATTAAATCCCAGTTGCCACTCTTCTGATCATTTTGCTAGTTTATCCAGATCTCTTCTCATTCTGCCCACCCCATCTGGATCATCTACTCTGTTGCAGATCTTGGTGTCATCTGCAAACAGACAAGCCTTACCCTGTAGTCCATCTTCAATGTTACTAATGAAGATATTGAAGAGGACTGGCCCCAGGACTGATCCCTGAGGTACCCACACCCACTTGTGACTTGCATCTCTTCTGACTGTATACTGTTTACCACCACTCTCTGTTTTCTGCCCGTCAACCAGTTTGCCACCCAGTTGACCAACTTCTGACCCAACCCGAGCCTACCCAGCTTATTTATCAATCTTCTATGTGGAACAGTGTCAAAAGCTTTGCTGAAGTCAAGGTAGGCAACATCAACTGCTCCCTTGGTCCACCACTCTGGTTACCCAGTCAAAGAAATCTATGAGATTAGTTTGACAGGACCTTCCTTTGTAAACCCATGCTGTCTTGGATCCTGTGCCCCTATGGATTCCAGGTGTTGCACTATCCTTTCCTTAAGGAGTGCCTCCATAATCTGCCCACTACTGAGGTAAGACTGACTGATCTGTAGTTCCCGCCTCCTCCCTGCTACCACTCTTGGGAGGCGGGATCACATAGAGCCCTTCTCCAGTCTTTTGGGACCTCTCCTGTGCTCAGAGACTCACTAAACAGTTCTGCTAATGGCTCTGCTAGTTCCACCCTTAGCTCCTAAGTACCCTGGGATGTATGCCATCAAGTCCCATTGCCTTATCCACCCTGAGCTTAGCGAACTCTTGTAGGACCCTTTCTTTTGTGAAGGGAGTAGTGCTCACCTCCCTCCCCTGCGTCCATGGTGCTGAGCTGGAACCTTCTCTTCAGTAAATACTGAGCAAAGTATCTATTTAGGATAGATGCTTTTACAGGGTCCTCCTCCTCACATGCCCCCTTTTCTCCTTTGAGCTTAGCAATACCCACTCTGGACTTTTTCTTTCACTAATGTATCTATAGAAAGTCTTGTCACCTTCTTTATCATGTTCAGTGCTAGTGTTTCCTCAGTTTGGGACTTTGCCTGCCTACTGCCTTCCCTGCTTCCCTTGGGGCAGTTTGGTATGCCTCCTATCTTCATCCTGCTGTGTTCCCTTATATTTCCTGAAGGCCAGCCTTTTGGCTCTGACCTTTTCTGCTACTGTATTTGAGAACCAAAGTGGTTTACTTCTTCTTTTGCACTTCCTTTTCTGTCTAACACAATGGGATGTTGCTTCAAGTATTGCGTCCTTAATGCTTGCCCACTTTGCCTGTACCCCCTCACCTGAGTTTCTTTTTGCCAGGGCTAGCTTAACTCTGTTGGCCATCTTATCAAAGTCAGCTCCTCTGAAGTCCCATATTTTTGCCTTGGAATGGGATGATTTAGATGCAGTGGCCAAATTGAACCATACCATGTGATGGTCACTAGCCCCCAGGTGACCTTCTACCTGGAGATCTGTGATCCCTTCCCTGTTAGTCAGTGCTAGATCTAGGATAGTCCTGTCTCTTGTGGGTTGTTGTACCAGTTGTTAGTTGGCAATAATGAGGAAGCAGAGTCCTCTTCTGATAGCTTTCCAGGGGAGGAAGGGTGGGTTCTTACTGATGCTAAAGGACACCTTGGAAAAACAATATATGTATATATTTTTTTATTCCTTCTATTTTTGCACCCCCAGGACAACCCCCATCTAACCGGCTCCCCCAGCCCCGTCACCCGGAATTACTGGGGCTTACCTTACACCTGGTCCGGAAGCGGCGCCTGCGGGGAGTCGGTTATCATCCTGCCACAGGTATTTTCTCCACCATTTTTCTCCCGAGGGCCCCAGGAGAAGGACGCATGCGCGTGGAGGTGTGTATGCACCTTACAGCCCCAGTACTGACCCCCTTCCGTCCACCCCATTAGCCTAGTGCCGGGCACCCTGGCTGCATGGCCTCCTGGCCTCCACCAGGGGGTAGCCATTGGGCAGGGGATGCCACTCCACCACCCCTGGAGAGGAGAGTTGCCTGCCGGCAGCTCCATCCAGCTCCACCCTCTCCCCCCATGCCGACCTCCAACTACCCAGGCTTGTTCCCGAACCTGGGTCGCCGGCATGCTGTGAGGTGAGATTTCCAGTGCCTCAGCCTTCTGCGCCATTGGGCCAGTCCTTGGAAAAACAATATTACTAAGGTATGTAATTTTTTCTTCTCAACCCAGGGGTTCTTTAGCATCAGTAATTGATTGCAGACTACAAAGCAGCATAGTTGGGAGATGGGTACAGAACCTACTTAGGGAAGAGGCTCTGCAAGACTGCCCTGCCAAATTTGGCATCAGATCTAGACTGTACATCCAGACAATAGTGCTTTGTGCATGTGTGTACAGTCTTCCATGTGACTGCTTTGCAGACATCTAGCAAGGGAATGTCCCTTGCAGCTGCTACTGTGGCAGCAGTGCCCCTGGTAGAGTGAGCCCTGAGGCCCTCGGGGGCTGTTTGCCAGCCTTGTCGTAGCAGAACTGAATACAAGAGACTATCCAATGAAAAATGGTTGTCTTACTGGCTGGTCTTCATCTACCTACCTCCCCATAGATGAGGAAAAGTTGGGTAGTGGAGCCCTTCAACTGCTTGGTGTGCTCCAAGTAGTAGTATAGGGTTTTTTTAACAGCCACTATTGTTCTCAAAAGAGGTGGCTGGGAAAGTCAGGGAGAAAAAGATAGCATTCAGGAAGTATAAGGAAATACAGAAGGAGCAGGATAGAGAGCTGTACCAGTTAAGGCAGAAGGAAGCAGGGAGGGAAGTCAGAATAGCAAAGGCCCAAACTGAGGAAAAGATAGCCAACTTGGTTAAGAAGGGGGATAAAACCTTTTATAGGTACATCAGGGAGCGTAGAAAGACAAAGGGAGTGATAGTGAGGCTGAATAGAATGGACGGGTGGGTGGGCAGAGAGGGACAGTGAAAAAGCAGGGATACTGAATGAATATTTCTGCTCCATATTCACAAAAAGGAGGAGGGGGAGGTGCCTAATCCAATTAACAGAAGCACTCTTGATGGGGGGTCGATCCCAGACCTTTCACAGAAGAAAGGGTTCTGAAAGAACTCCTAAAACTGAAGGTGGACAAAGCAATGGGGCCTGACGGAATTCACCCCATAATTCTAAAAGAATTAAGGGGAGAACTAGTGAAACCACTGACTACCCTTTTTAACAAATCATAGGAGGATGGTGTGGTACCTGAGGACTGGAGGAGGGCAGATGTGATTCTCCTTCACAAAAGTGGGACCAAGACAGAGGCAGGAAACTTCATACCTGTCAGTTTGACCTCTGTGGTAGGGAAAGTTATGGAATCACTTCTGAAGGAAAGAATTGTTGAGTACCTAGAGGCCAGTGGGGCGCAGGACCCAAGGCAGCATGGGTTCACAGCGGGAAGGTCACGGCAAACGAATCTAATTGATTTCTTTGACTGGGTGACCAAAGTAGTAAACCAGGGAAGGGCTGTGGACATGGCCTACCTAGACTTTAGCAAGGCATTTAACACAGTTTAGGGCAGTATAACGCAGTGGTTTAAGGCTCTGAGCTGCAAATCTGGTGACATCCAGCAGACCAGACCTGGGTTTGAATCCTACAGCTTCCACTTTCGTACTGTGTGACCCTGAGCAAGTCACTTAACTTCCCTGTGCTCCCAGGTCGCACCTGTAAAAAAGCTTTCAGCTTAGTGTGCTACTCCTGGTTAAAAAAACAACAACTAACAGTCCCACACAAAAGATTAATAGTTAAATTAACCAGCCTGGGAGTGGGTCCCATGGTGGTAGCCTGGGTAAAATATCAGCTGGACAACAGGACACAGAAGGTAATTGTAAATGGAGTCCACTCTGAAGAAAGAGGGGTTACTAGTGGGGTACCGCAGGGTTCAGTATTGGGTCCAGTCCTTTTTAATGTCTTTATAAGTGACATTGCAGAGGGACTGGAAGGAAAAATATGCCTCTTTGCAGATGACACTAAGATCTGCAACAGGGTTGATACACAGGAGGCGTGGAAGGGCGAAGGGACTTGGCAAGGTTGGAGGAATGGTCAAGTATGGCAGCTTGGATTAAATCAAAGAAGTGCAAAATAATGCACCTGGGAAACAAAACCATGGGAAGATTACACAATGGGGAGGTAGTAATAACAACAAAAATGGAAAGGGACCTGGGGGTAATCATATCAGATGACCTTAAGGTTAGCAAGCAATGTGAGAAGGCAGTAGGGAGGGCTGGGGGTATACTTGGATGTATAGGGAGAGGCATCACCGGCAGAAAACAGGAAGTTGTTATCCCTCTGTACAGACAGTTGGTGAGACCCCATCTCTGCAAGGACATAAGATAGAGGCAGTCCAGAGGAGGGCAACTAAAATGGTGCAGGGTCTGCAAGAGAAGCCATATGAGGAGAGACTAAAGGAGCTTAATATGTATACCCTTGAGGAAAGGAGGGAGGGGAGGACATGATAGAAACTTTTAATACCTTAGTGGAATCAACAAAGTCCAAGAGGGTAGCATCTTTCAGAAAAAGAGATGTGCAAGAACAAGGGGACACAATTTAAAGATAGAGAGGGGTTGGTTCAGTGGCAATGTGAGGAAGTATTGCCACGCATGGAACAGCCTTCCTGAGGAGGTTGTGGGGTCTAAAACTGTGGGAGAATTCAAGAATACATGGGACAGACATAAGGCAATTCATGTGTGGGGTAAGAAGAAATAGGCTGTTGGTTAACTAGGATCTGCAACTTATCCTGTAGCTAGGGAAATGGGCAGACTAGGTGGGCCATGCGGTCCTCATCTGCTATCAAAGTCTATGTTCTATGTTTCTATCTAAACTATGGAGTCTCTGTTCTCCAGGAGTGGATTTTTCAGTGAAGAAAACAGTAAAAGTGATAGACTGGTTAAGGTGGAATTCAGAGACCACCTTGGGCAGGAATTTTCTGTTTGTTCTGAGCTCTATCTTGTCCCTGTGAGGGATAATGTAGTTTCAATCTGTGCAGAGTGCTTGCAGTTCTGAAATCCTTCTGGCAGAGGTAATGGCCACTAGGAAGACTGTCTTCCAAGTGACATATTTCAGATGGGCCTTAGCCATGGGTTCGAAGGGTGGCTCCATGAGCTTGGCAATGCACAGGTTAAGGTCCCAAGAAGGAACAGGTTCCCTGATTGGGGGCTGAAGATGAAGAAGGTCTCTGAACAACTTTTTTGAAAACAGGTAACGAAATGATCGTCTGCTTCTTGCCTATGGACAGATAAGCAGAAATTGCAGCTAGGTGTAATTTTAAGGATAAGGCCTTGAGGCCTGAGGCCTGCAAATGAGCCAAATAGGCTAGAATATTGGGGACTGATGGTTTAAGAGTATTGAAATGCTTCCCCTTGCACCAGAAAGAAAATCTTTTCCACTTAGCTGAGTAAGTTTTCTTGGTACTAGGCTTATTAGCCAATCTTAGGATTTTAAGGACCTGTTCTGAATACTGGGATTCTGGGTACTCTAACTCCTCAAGAGCCAGGCTTTGAGGTGAAGAGACTGTAGCTTGGGATAAGTCACCCCCTATCTGAGGAAGAGTCCGAAGGGAGTGATAGAGGGGGAGCCGGATCGGCTTGCTGGAAGCCAGGGCTAGCAGGAGGGAGTACCATGACTGCCTTTGCCAATACGATGCTATCAGGATCATAGCTGCAGGCGGGACCTTAGCTTGAGTAGCACTCTGTGAATCAGAAGTAAGGGAGAGAAGGCATAGAGGAACCTCTTTACCGAGTTTGGGGACAAGGCATCTGTTGGAAGAGTACCTAGTGCTGGAGGCCTGCAGGAGTACAGAGTAAGCTGATGGTTGAGATGGGAGGCAAACAGATCTAGTTCTGGTATGTCCCACCTTCTGAAGATTGTGGCAAGTATTTGTTTGTTCAGAGTCCATTCATTGTGTCCTTGGCTCATTCGACTGAGGGCATCCTTGCCCGGGAGGTGTATGGCCAAAAGGCTGATGTCAAGGGAGTAGGCTAGAGACCAGATTTTCATTGCCTCCGTACAAAGCACTGTGGACCTTGTGCCACCCTGCTTGTTTATGTAAAACATTGCAGTGATATTGTCCATTCTGATTTGCACTGAATGGCCTTTCAGCTGTGGGGCAAAAGATTTCAGAGCCAGGTAGATGACCCTGAGCTCCAGTAGATTGATGCGGCTTACTGGCTCCTTTGGGGTCCAAATGCCACTGACAGAATGGCTATCCAGAAGAGCTCCCCAACCCAGGAGGGAGGCATCTGTGGTAATGACTTTTGTAGGAAAAAGCAGTTGGAAGGGGGTTCCCACTGACAGGTTGGTCGGATTCTTCCACCAGTCCAGAGCTTGGAGCAAGGTTTGTGTGACTGGAACCAGCTTGGACAGAGAATGTCTTTTTTGAAACCAGTAAGCCCGAAGGTGATACTAAATGTCCCTCATTTGGAATCTGATTCCTGGATCGACAGCTGTCATGGACACCATGTGTCCCAGGAGCTTAAGAAAATGTCTGGCTGACCTGGGTTGCTCCAGGACAAAGGAGTTTGCCAGAGCCAGGAATTTTTTTACCCTTTCTGCAGGGAGGAAGGCCCTGCTTTGCTGAGTATCCAGCTGTGCCCCAATAAAAGTAAGGAGCTGAGTTGGAATCAGCTGGGATTTCTCTTCGTTTATGAGGAATCTCAGAGACTGCAGAGTTTGCTGTTTAGTGTTGAGAGCCTCCTGCACCTGCAGGGGAGTCTTGCCCACCAGGAGCCAGTCATCGAGGTATAGGTAGACTGAAATGCCCTGTTTTCTGAGATAAGCTGACTCCACAGTGAGGCATTTGGTGAATACCCTTGGAGCTGAAGAAAGGCCGAATGGCGTAGCTGCAAACTGGTTGTGTCCTGATGGCAGCCTGAACCTTAAGAGTTTTCTATGGGACTGCCTTATTGGAATATTGAAGTAGACATCCTTTAGATCCAGAGAGACTAGCCAGTCCCCTTGCTGAAGAGAGTGGATCACTGTTGTGAGAATGACCATTTTGAATTTTTGGTTTGAGTAAGTGCCTGTTCAGATGCCTGAGGTCAAGGAGAGGCCACCACTCCCCAATTTTCTTCTTTGCAAGGAAGTATCTGGAATAGAGACCTCTGCCCTTCTGCGAAGGAAGAACTTTCTGTATTGCCTTTGCTGTGAGCAACGTTTTGACTTCCAGCTCCAGAATAATTTTTTTCTATGGGAGACTGGGGTTTTGACCGGCAGGGACCCCTAAGAGATGGACATTTTTTTTAACTGAAGGGAGAGGCCCTTTTCCACTACCTCCAGGATCCACTTGTCTGAAGTTATTAGGGTCCAGAACTGGAGGTAGTGGGAGAGTCTGCCCCCTACTGGTAGAGGGGAGGTGACCTGGATACTGGATTCAGGGCTTAGTTTGTGAGGCAGGAGCAGGGGTGGAGGTACCTCTCCTTTGTCTTCTCCTGCCTCTTCCTCTGAAAAAAAACCCTCATTTGAGAGTAGTCCATTGGCATAGGATAGGGGAAGAAGGGTCTAGGGAAGTAACCTCTACCCCATTCCCTCTGCTCTGAGCACTTTGGTTACTGGGAGCCTTGCCTCTGGCCGTATTACTTTGGTAGGCCGTTTTGTACTCGTCTACCTTTTTCATGTAGGCTTCAGTTTTGTCACCAAAGAGAGAGTTCTGGTCACAGGGGAAGTCCATGGCTTTGGACTGGGTGTCTTGGGACAGATTGGTTGTCCTAAGCCCAGCGAAGTGCCTGAGGGAGATGGCCTAGGCCATAAACCTTGAGGCTTCATTATTATTGTCTGCTGCCATGTGGAACTGGAACTTGGTAGCTTCCAAGGCAGTTTTTGCTGTCTCCATTATGTCCTTGACCATAGTGTCTGGTTTATGCTGGGCAATAGCCAAGACAGAATTCCAGAGGGCCTTCTGGTACTTGGCAGTATAGGCCATGTAAGAAGAGCAGTATAGCAGGAGAGAGGCTGAAATGTAGAACTTCTCAGCCATGAAGTCCAGTCTCCTAGTCTCCTTCTCAGGGGGCTGAGAGGAGAGGGGGACTTTAGCTTTGTCACAAGCTGCCTGCTGTACAACACCTTCATGACTTGGATCTATGTCCAGGAAGTCAGTATCAGACTTGGAAAGCTAATATTTTTTTTTATCTATTGTCTACTCCAAACAACGAGGTAGGGGTCTCGAGGAGCTTCATGGTGTTTTCCCTGAAAGCCCTATATATAGGGAGAACAACCTTTTTTTGGAGGGGGGAAGCCCATCATTGTCCCTGTAATCCTCGTCCTCCTCATCATCCTGAGTGGACCCCTGTGAGGGGAGATTCAGTGTGTCCACCATATGCTGCAAGTAAGTTAGCATAGAGGAAGCATCCTCCTAGTCTCCGGAGGAAGCTCCAAAATTTGGATCAGGGGAGCATCAGGCTCTAAAGGGCTTTCCCCTGCTTCATCATCTAATCCATAATAATCTTCATCCTCCCCAGGAATGTCACCTGCGTCAGAGGTAACTGCACTGGGGGGGTATACTGGCAATGGTAGGGGTTTGAAACATGGACCCCATGCCCTGTGGAGTTTGGCACAAATGCCAGACTTTAACCATTTCTTCAATGAAGGGCACATCCCATGGTAAATCTGTGGGATTATGCCCCTGAGGTGCAATGTTTTTAGTTTTTTCTTTGTGCTTTTTGCCTACTGATGACTCTCCATGCTTGGGTGCTGGAGGGGCAGTGGCACGCTTGTCTTTATGAAGCTTATTGGCAGGCACTTCATCAGTAGCCTGATCTGGTTTTCTTTTAGTAGTTGCCACTTTATCAGTGCACTTAGAAGTCTTGGGTTTGTTAGGCACTTCATCAGGACCTTTGCTGCCATTTTTTTCTTTAGATGGTACCTCATCAGCACCTTTATATTTGTTATTTTTGGGCTTTGAAGGCATTTCATCAGCACCTTTATTGGTAGTATTTTTAGGTTTAGAAGGTACTTCATCAGCACCCTTAGTCTTAGAAGGCCCCTCATCAGTAACCTTGGCAGCCATCATTCTTAATCTTTTTGTCCTGTTTTTTGTTTTTGTATGTTCTGTTTATTCACTGAATCCGGAACTCTCTCAGGCAGCCCCTACACACTTACTGTCACTCTACCACCCGCCTGATGCCCTGTCTCCTCAGAGATAGCTGTCCCTCCACCATCCTCCTGCCGGTGGACCCCCAGCTCTGAGCCCCCTAAGGTAAGGCCACCTTCACTCTGGTGCTCTATCTAGAATCCAGTTGCTGGCTGAGAGGAGGAAGGACAGGGCCTGGTATTGGGCATGTGGTGATGTGGCCCGGAGGGGAGCCATCACCTATCCAGGAATGGAGATTTTTCATATGCGGTTACCCCTTGGAGCATGGGCGTGCAATGACACCAGCACGGCTATGCCATAGGCACCTGCTATGCTCCTCCCCTTAGTCGCTCCACACTAGTTGTATCCCTGGTCTCCACCGGGTGTCACTACTGTGTCAGAGACCTCCTGGATCCCTTCCCAGGGAGAGGGGAGCAGTCCATTGGATGCTTGATCCTCTCCCTCCCCTACCGATCCCTGGTGCCCGAGCTCTTTCCCGAACTCGGGGCATGGCGTGGCGTGAGGTGTGGCATCCAGTGCCTCAACTCTTAGTGCCACCGGACCAGCTGATCCTTTTGCCCTGTTTCTAAGGGTTTTTGAACAGAAATAGAGCAAAGTGAACAGAAGTGAGCTGGACCTAAGCATTGTAAACACATGGTGGGTATCATCTTTAGCCACAATCCTGTGGCACTTTACACAATTTTTAAAACCTGTGGGTCCAGTTCTCTTTTTAGGCTGTTCTGACATGTCAATTCATCAGACTGCTGAAAATAATGGTTCCCAATAGGGAAGATTTGAAATTTGCTGTCGATTCCCTCACAGCAAAGAACTGTGATTAAAAATAGCAACAAGCGCAAAGAAAGACAAGAAAATAGCAGTTCCTGGTGAAAAAAGGGATCCTCTATTAAATTTAACTAAAGGACCATCGAAAAACAGTAACCGTGGTAAAGTTTTACCTCAGAAAGAGGAGAAGGGAACCACGGGGAACCGCGGAAGAAAGCGAAATACACGGTTCCCAGGAACCGAATGGGAACTGCTAAAAACCCTCAGAAAGTAAAAATAGTAAGAAAATACTCACAGTTCCAGCACAAAAGTAAAAATTTGAGTGCCAAAAAAAAGGTTTTCTCTTGAGGAGAGAGAGAGCACCTCAGAGGCAGTGTTTTTCAGTCAGCGGAGAAAAAATTCTGGTGCCCCCTGGGCAGACTACAAACAGCACACCTGCTCTTTTCCTATTGGCCAATTCATTTTATGAATATTCATGGTTCCACCTCTGGTGCAGTACAACATGGTCCATTTACTGCAATCAGTTACTGATGCTAAAGAACCCCTGGGGTGAGAAATGCTTATTTTCAGGCACAACCCGGGAGAGTACAAATCAAATACAGTCAATACAGAGGAGTAGAAGTACACAAAATACAAAATACATGATCAATTTGAAGGGAAAATAAACACACATCACAGTCAGCGTAAAACACAGTAATGTACAAAAGTCTTAGGGATGAATATTAATAGCAATGTACAATAAACAAAGATAGTGCTACTTATAACTAAATAAATGACAATAGGATCACACTTCTTAGATCAAGTGCTGTACAGTTGGCTGATAAGCCCCCAGGTGGTGGGGGGAGGAAGGTCTAGATGGCATTGGGGGAGGGAGCGAGGATAGGTAAAACTGGAGACCAGTTAGGGAGAAGATGATTTAAGACAGAAGGCAGTAAGAGCAAGGAGTAAGGCCAAGGTCTAAAACAGGCCCAACATAGTGGGAGAGGTGCCAGGTAGAATTCAGGGGGGAAGGAATCAGGAGTCAGACTGCATTAGGTAACTTTGTAGTTAGCACATAAAGCTGGAGGGAGTAGATGGGATGCAGATATTGGTAGGTAAGGAGTTCCAGTATACAGGTGCAAAGTGGGAAAATGCCTGAGCTCCTATGGTAGTTTTACATCTAAGTGCTTGAAGAAGCATCTGATCTCCAGAGCGGAGGGCATAGTGAGGGCTTTGAGGAATCAGCATCTGAGCTAGAGAAGGGGGAACACCTGAGCGAGAGATACTATCAGTCAGGGTGCCAAGCGAGTAGAGATGATTAGACATGAGTGATAGCCAGTGAAGGCTACTGTAAAGGTGGCAGTGATGGGTATGACAATATGAAGCCAGCGTAGGATGACATATGTTATCATATTTTTATTTATTGAATTTTGTTGAACGGGTAAGCCCACTGAGACTAGAAGTCCCTTTTTCAGGGACGAGCCGGGGATGGGGGATACAGATGGTAACCAACTGAAACTGAACAAGATTAAGCTGTTGGCTGTATTTCTAGTGAATGGAGGAAATTTAGCCAGGACACCGGGGAAATTCCCCTACTCATCAGAGGGGGAACCTCTGTCCAGGTGGGAGATTTGGTCTCTGCTCCTACCTCTGACCGAATGGAGACCACGATGCCAACAACTGCTGTTTTGCCTGTTGATGTTCCTACTACAACTTTAAGTTCTGCTGCTCATACTAAGGCTACTATACCCAGCCCTCTGCTTGCTTCTTATGGAACTGACTTGCTGACTTACGTGCCTACAGTCGACTTAGCGGAGGATTTTACTTCATCTGATTCTGAAAATCATTGTTTGTCAGCACAAGAGATCCGGGAGCGTTTTGCAATGGCGGAGCGCCGTTTTGCTAGTGCAAAACTGAAAATGCATAGAGATATGCAACTCCTCAGAACCAACAGCACAGACGCATCTTCCACTCGGGTGGAAGCCCTTGAAGATTTACCTGACTTGTCTCCTTTCCTGCCTGTTGCTGAGACAGGCTCTGACCCAACCTGCGCGTCAGTAGCTGAAGCCCTACTGCCTGCTCCCCTGCCGCCTGCAGTACAAACGGATTCGGTTTCCTTCTCAGAACCTGCTTCCATTACATCGCAGAGTTCCCCACATGGACAAGACTTCTCTACAGTAAATGCTCCCCTGCCGTCTGCAGTTCAATCGGATTCGGTTTCCTTTTCACTACCTATTCCATTTAATCGCAGAGCTCCCTACATGTACAAGAATCATCTAGAGTCACTATTAATAAAGCGTCTACCTGGACTGTTGAAACGGCGCTGAAAGGTGCTGGCTGGGTTCAGGGTACTGTCCCAGGAAGTTGGAAGTCAGGTCCGTCTCCAATACGGTACCCCCGCCCAGAAGATTTTCCAGAGCTACAGAGCATGTTAGGTGCTTCAAAAGTCACTACTGACCCCTTGTGTCTCCCTCATGAACTGGAGCTTACACAGAACCCTGTGTTGGATTATCTGAAGGGTTCTCCACCCCAGGCTCCTTTTTCTACTATTTCTATTGAGGCTCTGGCTCCCCTACCACCGCAGCCCCCCCCCAAAGTATCAGGACCAAGCCGTTCATATTCTTCATTTTTTAAATTTCCAATCCAGGCTGCTAAGAGACACAACGCTGTTCACTTGGCATACCTGGGGGGGTTACCAGAGCCACCTGATCAGTTCTATGTGGCACATACGCTTATAAAGGATTCTTTAAAATTATTTTCCCATGAAATATATGCGTTAATTCATATCTCTGGTGAAACCACGTTTGACATTAGTTTCCAAACATCTAGGGGATTGGAGCGTTTTTGGTCAAAGTATAATTCTCTGCGGACTACTGCATTATGGACCCCATTTCAGGCTATTCCTCTTTCTAAACCTACTTTTAAGACAGTTACTATTCTGTTTCGTAATGAGGGAGTTGAGGTGGAGGATGTTGTGTATTGGCTGAAACAGCGTTGTGATGTCCAGGGACAGCCTGAAGCCATTTTGGATACCGAGAACATTTGGACTGGGGGCTGGAAGTTTAAAGTCTTGTTACAATCTAATGATTCTGGGGTTGTACATCTGCCTAACTCTTTTTTCATAGGCTGAGATAGGGGGGTCTTGTTCTACCCAGGTCAGCCAAAGGCTTGCTATTGGTGTGGTGACCCTGCACATCTTAGTAATGTATGTGATAAAATGAAATGCAACGTCTGAGGGGAATTGGGCCATGTAGGGGCACATTGTTTGAATGAATGTAGATGTAACCTCTGTGACGAACAGGGGCACACCTTTCAGAATTGTAAGTGGGCTTTGCATATCCAGGAATTTCACGATGGTGGAGTGGACCAGCGCTTTATTATTACACAGGCACAGAAGGCCTGTCTCTGGACCACCTTGGCTGTATCTCCCCCTAAGGCAGCCCAGCCCTTACTGCAGGCTTCAGTGCCTGTTGTATCCTCTGAGGTCGTACCTCAGATAGTTTCCTTCACAGATGACCCCTTGCTTGAGATTTCTCCTGTCCCTGATCCTGCCCAGTCTAATTTTCCTGTTCAGGACCCGGTCCCAGGTCCAAGTACTATGCCCCCGAGTGCTTACAAGTGTTATCGTGAAGGTCACTGAGAAATAACCCTCGGGTTGCACCATCTCCTGTGAGTGGTCTGGAACCCCCAGTACCCTTATCTAATTCTTTTGAACTTCTCCAACCCCTTTCTGATGACGCTGGAGGTGAGTCGGACTCTTCCTCCATAGCTTCTTCTCTCCCTGATGGTACCACTGACTCTGAGTTGCAACTTGGTACTGGCCTTTCTCAGAAGCGAAAGGCCAGAGTAAAACTTAAAGGGAAGAAGGTGGTTGGGAAAAGAAAATTGTAAAATGTATTTTTTGTCTATTTTCCTTTTTTTTGGTGCTGTGTTTCACTTTGTTTGCCATACTATTAATGTAAATAGTATGAAGCGTATGGCTAAAAGGAGATTGATTTTTTCCTTTCTACGGCTTTTGCCTTTGGTTTAATTTTATTACAGGATACTAGACTTCATACTACACACAAGATCTGACAAGCATAACAGGACTGGTTACTGGGTCCTTCTTTTTGGTCGATTGGTCAGGACTCTTGTTCGGGACTGAGAATTTTAATTAATATCCCAGACTTCCATTTGCTTAAATTGTTTGATGTAGCCCCTGGTAGGGCGCTCATTATAGATTTTGTCATTGGGTCCTGTCCCTACCGGGTGATAAACATTTATGCCCCTCAAATCAAAACTGAACGCATAGCTTTATTTACTTTGCTTCGTCCTTATTTGCACACTTCCTTTCAGGTATTGTTTGCTGGTGACTTTAATTGTGGCTTGAGTCTTCAAGATAAGAGCTCCTTTGCTGCTACAAAGAAACTGTTTTGTGATTCCCACGAATTGGGTAAATTGGTTTGAGTCGCCCACTTAACAGACTCCTATCTCTCCTTTACTACACAACACACCCCTACCTTCCAAAAGGGTAAACTAGCCACACGTATTGATTATGTGTTTTCTCTCCTACAGTACCAATTATTTCTGCCAAAGTTCAAGCGGTTGAGTTTTCTGATCATAAGCTGCTTTCTGTTGGTTTTGGTTTTGTTGTCTCTTCCCGTAAAGGTCCAGGTATGTGGAAATTCAACACATCTTTGTTGCAGATTCCGATGTTTATGCAGTCCCTTCTGTCTTTCATACAAGCCCGAAAATCTGTTTTTATTTGTTATGAAGATCCTGTTCAGTGGTGGTTAGACACGAAACATGATCTGGTCACTTTTTAAAAAACTTACAGTCGTTTAAAATGTAGGAGGGAATATCTAGACTATTTGCAGAAGAGGGTACATTTTTAGTCATTACTAATCATACCGTACACGACAGGGCAAGACCTTTCTCAACAAATGAAAGTCCTACAGAATGATATGTTGACTTTCCAATTACGGCAATCACAACAACTTTATTACCAACATAAATTATGTACTGTTTCACTAGTAATTGGGCTAATATATAGATCTCCTAGTTTAATAATGAAAATCAAAGTTTAATAGAAGAAATATTTGAGGTACACATTGATACTCCCTATATACTGATGGGTGATTTCAATCTTCCAACTGTCAACTGGGACAATTATACATCAGCTTCAAATACTGAAAAGATGTTTGTGGATACTTTTCTTGAATCTAACCTAGAACAAATTGTTAATAAACCTACCCGTGGTAACAATATCCTTGACATTGTACTCACCAATGTTAATAAGAAAATTGATAACATCAAAATACTTCCTTCTCTGGGTGATAGTGATCATTGCATGGTCAATTATGAATACATAGCAGACTTTCCAAGCACAAATGGCATTACTAAAATCAAAAACTTTAATAAAGCAAACTATAAAAAAAATGATTTTTTATCTAAATGGAATTGGGAGATGGAACTAAATAACCTAAATTTATTACAAATTTGGGATTTAATTAATAACAAAATCAATATTTGTCTCTCAAATTGGGTTCCTTATAGAATGAAGTACTGCAACAATAAACGTGTCCCTCTTTGGTGGTCCTCAAAAATTAAGAAACAGTTACAAAAAAAAAAAAAACTATATAGAAAATATAAAAAAGTTAATTCCAACAGTCTCCTGGAAAAATACAAAATTGCAGCCAAAAAATTAAAACACATGATTAAATCATCTAAATCTAAAATTGAATTCAACTTAGTTACTAAAGTTAAAGACAACAAAAAAACAATTGGTTCCATGAAAGAAAGAAATCATACAATTGGACCCTTTAACATCAATGATATACCTATTTTAGATGAAACAACTACTGCTACAATTCTAAATGAGACATTTCTAAAAGTTTTCGAAACTAAGGAAGCTACAAATACGCCTCTTCTAGTAAATAGTTCTAGTTTTCCTGTTTTTACAAAAATGGAGGTTGCAAAACAAATTAAATCTTTAAAATCAAACAGCTCTCCTGGTCCTGATGGTATTCCACCCAGATTTTTACAAAAAATTAGTCATTCAATTTCTGGTCCTCTAGCCGTGTTATTTAATTCATCAATCAGAGAAGGTAAAGTTGTTCAGGCTTGGAGGGAGGGCTATAGTTACACCCATATATAAGGGTGGATCCAGACATGACCCTAACAATTATCGGCCCATAAGCCTGACTTCCATCATAGGCAAAATTATGGAAAGATTGCTTAAAGCCCATATTATAGATCATTTAGAAAGAAATAAAATAGTAGATATCTTTCAACACAGTTTTGTGACTGAAAGATCAGTTTTGACCAACCTACTACATTTTTTTGAACCAGTAAGCGCTGCCTTGGACTTGGGTATTCCGGTAGATGTAATATTTTTGGATTTTTCCAAAGCTTTTGATAAAGTATCACATACAGTCTTACTACAAGAATTGGTCAAAATTAAGTTGCAACCTAAGATTATAAACTGGATACAGTCATGGTTGGAAAACAGAACTCAACAGGTATCAGTCAAGGGTCACCTGTCTGCGATGGGTGTGGTGACTAGTGGTGTTCCCCAGGGCTCCGTTCTGGGTCCGATACTGTTTAATATTATGGTCTCTACACTGCCTACTACTGATAAGATATGGGTCGCAAAATATGCTGATGACTGTAAAATGGGTAGTTTGGTAAGCACCTTTCATGATAAATACTCCTTACAAAATCATTTAAACAACCTATCAAACTGGGCAAAGGCTTATGGTATGTTTTTTAATGTTGACAAATGTAAAGTCTTACATTTGGACAAAAATAACATCCCCTTCAATTATTCCTTAAACAATGTTTATCTAAAAAGTATTTTGGAAGAAAAGGATTTGGGTGTCATAATCTCAGATAATTTAACTTTCGAAAAAAATAATATAAATAAAGTTAAAAAATGTAATAAAATAATTGGCTCTATTTTAAGAAATATCAAAAGTAGAGACTCCAAGGTTATTATGCCACTCTACACCAGTCTGGTACGTCCCCACTTGGAATACTGCTCTCAATTTTGTGCACTAACTTCTATAAGGGGTTTAAAACTCGCTGAGGGTGTTCAGCGTAAATTCACTAAAAAAGTATAATCTTTACATAGTAATAGTTACGAAGATAGATTAAAAAAACATAACCTATTTTCTGTAAAATACAGACAAATAAGGGGTGACTTAATATTGGTATATCAAACCTTAAAAAATGATTTAAGAACCACAATTGGACTTACTACTGCCTCCAACGTCAAATCAACTAGGAGTCATGGTTATAAACTCATTGGAGAAAAATGTATATCCACTAGAAGGAGTCTATTTTTCACACAGAGAGTTGTGGGTTTGTGGAATAACTTACCTGTAAGTGTCGTTAATAGTGATAATTTGAATACCTTTAAGCAAAGATTGGATAAACATATGGGAAACAAAAAAATTGATTTCCACCCATAGGACGTATGGGTGGCGAGCATACAATGGGCATCCTTACATATGCCTTCATTGCTCGTACACTTCTATGAACCTATGAACCTATGTTGGAACACGTGCTGATATTTGTCCTTTTGAGTATAATTCCCGTCAGATCGCCCAAAAAATATGACGTGTCTTCTAAATTCAGAAGGGACCTTATGTTCCTCACAAACTGAGATTTGTCTTATTGTAACAAAGTATACTACAGCCCTTTTTTCTCCCCTCCCTGCTGTGGCTGGTAATAGTGTGACTTTGTATAGTAGCCTTGATATCCCAGCTCCCTCACAGCTATGTCAGGACCAGGCTTGTTCTCCTGTCACAGAGCAGGACTTGACATTGGCTATTTCTTCATTACCTGTACAGAGAACTCCTGGTCCGGATGATCTCCCTGCTGGCTTATATAAAGTGCTGGATGACCATTTGGCCCCAGAACTTTCATCTGTGTTTAATTCTCTGTTAACATGTGAATCTCTCCCTTTGGAATTTACTAAGGATACTTTGATTTACATTTATAAACAGAAAGGTGATATCCATTCTCTAGAGAATTGGCGACCTTTATGTATGTTGAACACCGACTTTAAGCTCTTAACAAAAATTATTGTGAAGCGTTTGGTGAGGATTCGCAGGTGGTTTTGCATCCCTTAATCCTGTTCTGTGCCTCAAAGGAGAATTTCTGATCATTTGATCCTCTTACGAGAAATATTTTCTCATGGCTATGCAGGTCTGGCTTCAGGACTTGTTGTCTCCGTAGATCAGAAGGCTGCTTTTGATTCGGTTAGGCATGATTTTTTATGGGAAGCACTTCGTTTTCTGCATGTACCTGATGTTATGGTACGCTGGATTCATGCTTTCTATAGAACGGCTACTGTTGTGCCTGTAGTGAACGGTTGCATAGGACCCATGATCCCCATAAAAAGGGGGCTTCGTCAGGGCTGTCCTTTAAGCCCGTTGTTATATGTATTTTTTCTTGATGTTTTGCTCCGTCGGTTGAATGCTAACTCTCAGATTCGGGCTATTTCTAGTTGTGCCTTATGCTTGCCTTACAAGGCGATCGCATATGCAGATGACGTTTGTTTTCTTGTAGCTGATGCAGCCTTAGTGGTTCATTCTCTCCATGAGTGCTCTATTTTTGGAAACTTCTCTGGTGCTGTTTTAAATTACACTAAAAGTCTGGTTATTCGGGTCGGTTCAGTAACCTCCCCCTTGGAACGTATTCAATCAATCAATCAATCAATTTTTATTTATAAAAGGCGCTTTTCTTCAATCCAAAGCGCCTGTACAATAACATAAAACAATAAATAAACAGAGTTTAAAACTATTATAAATCATTAAAAGCTAGACTAAAAGGTGGGTTTTCAAGGCTCCTTTAAAGATCAGGACAGTCGGACTATTTCACACCTGACGAGGTAGAGAATTCCACAGGGTCGGGGCCATAAAGCTAAATGACCTAGCCCCCGAAGATTTCAAACAGACCCTGGGAATCTCCAGCAATCCCTCGTCAGTGGATCGGAGAGGGCGGGAGAGACAGTAGGGGCAAAGGAGCTCTTTCAGGTAAGTTGGTCCCTGGTCATGTAGAGCTTTATAGGTCAGAAGACCGACCTTGAAGGTGATTCGCCAAAGTACTGGCAGCCAGTGCAGTCCACGGAGCACAGGCATTATATGACTGGATCTAGAAGAACCAGTCAACAACCTGGCTGCCGCATTCTGCACTAGCTGCAGATGGCGAAGTTCAACCCCCGATAGCCCTAGGTACAGGGAGTTGCAATAGTCAAGGCGGGAGGTAACAAAGGCGTGGATCAATGTTGGAAGATCTTCTGGAGGAACCAGATGCTTCACCCTGGCGATATTCCTCAGATGGAAAAAGGAAGTTTTGACCACTGCTGACACCTGAGCTTTAAGCGTCAAGTGGTCATCAATTATTACACCAAGATTCCGCACCTGATCTGAGGTTGTCAGTGAAGCGCCTGCAAGCCATAAGCCAGAATGCGATCCAGCTGGCAAACCCACCTCACAGCAACCTTTATCCACAACCAACACCTCAGTTTTCTCGGGGTTTAACCTCACCCAATTCCCATTCATCCAATCTTGGACTTCTGCAAGGCAGTTATTAAATACCGACAAGGCAGCATCCTGGCCGGGCACAAAAGACATATACAGCTGGGAATCATCAGCATAGCAATGAAAACCCAGTCCGTATCATCTTATAATCGCTCCCAAAAGCAGCATATACACCGCGAATAACATAGGTGCTAGAATAGAGCCCTGTGGTACCCCGCAAGGCAGGGAGACTGATGCCGAGGAAAAAATTTCCGACACCACCCTCTGAGTCCTACCTGAGGTAAGATCTAAAACCACCTGAGGACCATACCAGATAGTCCACAGATGGACCGCAGACGCTCCAACAGCACCCCATGATCAACAGTGTCAAATGCTGGCCCGTTACGTTTAGTTGAGGGCCCTATTCGTATTTTGGGAATTTTTTTGGGGACACAGGACTCAGATTTTTTTAACTGGAATGTTAAACTGCAACAAGGTAAACTTCAGGTGGCCTCCTGGAACCGGGGGCAGATAGGGAAAAAGAAACGTGTTTTCTTAATTAAATACTATTTGATCTCTACTTTCCTTTTTCTGAGTTATGTATTCCCTATTCCACGACAGCTAGAAACTTCTGTCTTCAGCCTGTTTTTTCAGGCTCTTTGGGGTAGTAGGTTAAACCCGATAAAGTGGAATATCACTTATTTACCTATCCCTGAGGGTGGCGTTTGTATGGTTAACCCTTTGTTATTTTTTTCTTGTATTTTTTTCACTGCAAACCTTAGGCCTTTGTTGATTCATGCCCAAAGGGGGTGGGAACCTTGCTTTTATGACTCTAGCAGGATTTGGTTTCATCAATGGGAAACTAATTCCTTAACTGTGTTGAGACAAACTGTTGGTATACCAACTTACGTAAAACATATGTTTTTATGTCTCAAACAATGGAAGGTGTCTGTTCAGATGTTATTGAACCATTCACATAAAGTTTTATATAAGAATTTATTCCTGATGGTTTGTGCTGTATCAGTACCCTTTGATAAGTGTCCTGGTCCACACCTCCCTTCCCTTTTATTGTTGTGGAGATGTAAGAGGGTTCCAGCCAAAATGTGGGACTTTCATTGGCTTTCATGCCATGAAAAGATGAATGTAAAATCAAATCATAAACATAAGCAGTCCCAAGATAGAATATGTTCTCGCTTATTATGTATTACAGAACTTGAAACTATCCCTCATTTATTTTTTGACTGTTCCTTTATCAAAAATTGGTGGTCCTTTTTGGCACAGGCATGGGATACCCCCTTGTTTCAGTCAGTTACTTATTTGAATCTTGTATACGGGTTTTTTCTCCCCAGTGGTCAAAATGGCACCAGAACACTTTGAACCTTGTTTTTGTCTGCATTAAATGGAATAGTTGGATGGTGCGTTGCATGTTTTCTTTATAGCAAAAGAACTGCTCCTATTTGGAGCTCAAAAAAAAGATTGTACAAGATTTAAAAGAAATTTATGAGCATGAACGTAATCTGTACTCAGATATGACTCTTTTGGAGCTTTGGAAAGCTCTTCCTTGGATCACAGACTCTGATTTTGCAGTTACATGAATGACTGTATAATAGTTATCCTGTTTTACCTTTTTTTTTGTATTATGCTTTGTGTAGTATTGTACGATTTTTGTCTCAATAAAACTTTCCCCTACTCTTTTCGAGAAGTGCCATGGGATCATTAACGTCCACCTGAACAACCACCAGAACAGGCAGACGGGATCTCGGTTTAACATCTCATCTGAAAAACGGCACCTCAGGAGTGCAGCATCCCCCTCATACTGCACTACAGTGTCAGTATTGGGCTATTAACCCAAGTGGCAGGTGTGGGGATAGAACCCACAGCCTTCTGATCTCCCAGCCTCAGAGGTGAGAGTGCTACCTGCTGAGCCACTGACATTTGTGTTCCATTTGTGTTGACTAGCTTTAGAGGCACTAACATATGTAATGGAGCCATAAGTGAGTGTTGGAAGAAGTATGCCCTGGGCTATGGCAACTTGGGCAGAGGGTGTAAGAGCAAGTCGTGTTCTGTAGACCAGTTCATTCTTGGAATTGATGGCTTTACAGGTGATGGAGATGTGGAGGTTGAAGTCAAGAGAGGTGTCGAGGGTAATGCCCAGATATTTGAAGGAGGAGATCTTACCAAGATAGGAGCCATCAGAGCAGGAGATTGATAGTTGGTCAAGGCATTTTATTAACCTAGGAGCAGACCCAAAGAGCATAGCTTGTGTTTTACTAGTGTCAAGTACTAGTTTACTGTGAGAAAGCCAGTCGTGGATATGGCAAATGTCAGAGGAAAGGGTAGAATTAAGGTCAGTAATGTCCTTTGCACTGTGGTAGAGAACAAGGTCATCAGTATATTGAAGGGATGAGGAGTGGGAGACATTGAGAGATATATCATTGATAAAACTGGAAAAGATAAGGGGACCAAGGGGGGAGCCTTGGGGAATCCCAATATTGATGGTGGAGAGCTCAGAGGTAGCAGCGCAAAATTTAATGTATTGCAGCCTGTCAGAGAGGTAACTGCTATACCAGGCAACAAACTCAGGGGAAAAACCAAGAAAAGTCATTTTGGCCATAAGTAGTGTGATGTACAAGATATGGAAATTATGTACGCAGGAACCAAAGGTGTGAATATTTGAGAAGCCATCTCAGAAAAAGACCTACTTGACCTACGGTCAAGAAAGGAGCATGTCGTCTATTAAGTTGAAGCAAGCAAGGAAGTAGGAACCTGAGTTCCAACTCGCTGGAGAGTCACTTCTGTTACTGGGAGGCTCTGATCAAGAGAAGAAAGCCTGATAAAAAAGGGGGACCAACAGACTGGGCAGTTGCCTAGGTCTAGGAAATATCTCAGAATAAGAGAAATTTCTCTTGGTGAAAAGAGATGACCCATACCTCCGCTGGATCGGACTCTCCCTAGGGGTAGAAGACGTCAGGTACTCTCTACCGTAGTTTAGAGACGACCGCCTTAGGGGCTGAGGCTGAACCTGACCAGATCTAAAAGTGTGGTATCGAGTAATTTCGGCTAGGTCCTGTGCTGTAATAATTTTAACCTTTTTTAATATCAGTCCGAGCCTGACAAGGTTTCAGGCTGCTATCTCGCCAGGATTGCCTGATACAAAAATGCCGAAGATGTCATCCCCTCTGAGGGGCAGGAGGAGCCTGAGCATCCATAACTGAAATTGTGACCACCGGACTAATAATCACAGCTGAAGAGATCTTAACCACCTATGCCAAAGAAGCCACCGAAGGGGCAGTATCAGAAGGGGGCTATATACCCCTATCAAAGGAGCAGAAGAGTCTGTGCGGCTCCCGACCATTGAATTAGAATGTTCCACAGAGTGTAATTGTCTTGACGACTGAAAGAGTTTAGATGCAGAGGTGTATGGTCCACAGATGCAGTCTGAATACTATGGTGGACCCAATCACTGAGGAACTACTGAAAAGATCTTCCATCACAGACTCTGATGATAGAGAGGAAGTGTCCTTCAGTATATAAAATGAGTCATCCACTGTATCAATAGCCAGAAGGACAGGGAGAGACTCATCTAGATGCACTTCTAACCCAGAATGACCCCTAAGGGAGGTCTAGGTCAGAGTCACTAGAGACTCCGCCACCAGGAAGGATGTCAAGGAGCTCGGCACCACATAGGGAGCCGAGAAAGTGCTGAGCGGAATGAGAGATTCCACTGGCAGAACAGTACAGAAGAGTTCCATCAGTGGAAAACCACTGGATGTCACAAGATGCCACACAGACTGCCACTCACTAAGATGTGTGGAAAAATAATCCGTAGAACAGGACTTCATTCTGTGGAAAACATCTTGCCACAAGTTCCATGGAAGAAGAGGTCTGCAGAAGGAGATCCATCACTAGTTCTGCCAGACAGCACCAACTGGCACCCCTGCAGCACCAGCATCACTCGTGGCACAGGTGGGCACCAAGCAGTGCCTATGCCAACCCGGGTGACACCTGATGGCACCCATGGCAGTACCTGCAGGTACCCCTGGCACCCATGGCAGCAATGGCACCCAAGGGCACCCCGACACCCATGGCACCCATGACATCCATGGTACCCATGGCAGCAATGGCACCCGAAGGCACCCATGGCACCCAAAGCACCCATGATACTCATGGCACCCATGGTACTCATGGCACCTATGGTACTCATGGCACCCATAGTACTCATGGCACCCATGGGTGCCTGTGGCACCACCCACGGCACCCATGGGTGCCTGCAGTGCCATCCATGGCATCCATGGGTGCCTGCAGTGCCACCCGCAGCACCTGTGGGTGCTCAGCACCGTCTGTGGGTGCCTGCGGGCATCCACGGCACCGCGAGACACCTGCAGCACCACCAGTGGCCCTGGCAACCGACAGCACCAGCAACAACACCTGTGGCACCACACAGAGCGACAGCGCTGAGCCACGGCGCCGAGCCATGGTGCCAACTCCCAGTGCCAACCCAAACACCAGCAGTGCCACCTACGGCACCAGTGCCAAAACCAGCAGCCATGGTGCTGGACCTGTGGCACCACCCATGGCATCGGGCATGGCACCAGGACAAACACCACCGTGGAACATGCCAATGGAGAATCCTGAGAAGAAGGGGAAAAGGAAAAAAGGTGGTGCCCGTGCCAGCAGCTACATGGGTAGAGAGAGGGGAGTAGGCATGAGGGGTTGACACGATGGTGAAGGCACCAAGAGGGCACTGCGCTCATCCTTGTCCAATCCACCCAGCCCTGGTCCAGCGGCTCTGAGGCCCAAAGGCCCCGAAATCAGGAGCACTGGCCAGAAAAACTGGATAGAAGTCGAACCCCTGCTCCACAGGAGGCCAGAAGGTGAACTCTACGGGCTCAGTGAGGACAGAGATGGAGTCCGGAGTCAAAGAATGCGGCCGTTAGGAGCGAGGCCAAGGGGAACCCACCAGAGTCGGTTCAGGCCTATCGCACCTCCCGACTAACAATCCTTGTGCAGACGTACCAGAGGGCAACCTCGAGCAGCACCGATTCTTCTTCCCCCAACAAGGAGGAAGAGCTTGAGGTTAAGCGGAGCCGGATCCCCAGAACCGCTAATTCGTGCTTCGGTGGACTGTCCTCCCCCCTGAGCACAGGACTGTCCATAGTCAGACCCCCCGTTTATGAAAGGGCAGCAGACCGGACACAGCCCCTCTGCCATAACAACTTTCAAAAAAAGTCTTCCTACCATCACTGCTACCGTCTAAGGATGACTCCGTTGATGGTAGGAGAGAATTTATTTTTCTTCTGCTTCATAATCTTCTTTTCTTGTTCGTAAAATAAGAAATGAATACTACTAAAAAGTTAAACACTAAAAGCTGCTGTCGTATAGACGAAAACTTTGACTCAGGCAGACAAGCGACGTCGACATCCAAGCGCACTCGACGGTGGGAGAAAAGGAACTGAGGCGGTTGGAGGGTCGATGCTGAGATAGCCTACACAGGCGCAAGCTAGTCTCATGGTGCCATGCATGTGTGATGCTGTCTCAGCGCCGACTCTTCTGAAAAGTTTTGGCCCCCGCTTGGTCCTAGTTCCTCCAGAGCTATCCCACTAGTGTGAATGAGTGATGGAGACTTAGTCCAGGAAGATCAAAGGCCTTGGTAAGGTCACTGAAGACTGCTCCAGTTAAAAATCCAGACTCCATATCATCCCTGAAATAAAACTCTTGTGACCCAAAGGGTTGATCATCATTGGCAGTGTGTAACAGGAGGCTAGACAGAAACCTGTCTCTGTCCAAAAGACTGGAGCAGCAGCTGCGAGAGCTTTGGTAAGGCAGCAGCAACTAGGGAAAAAGGGGTTAAAGGGAGGAGCAGCCAACCAAAGGAGAGAAAGGGAGAAATTCATCCAGAATTTGAGAGTAGAAGTCTCCTGGACGCCTCTGTGTAGGGCCGAGATCACAGAGGGACAACTGTGGAGTCTCTGCTGTATTCATCCAGGAATGACAACACCAGGTTAGCAGGATTGTGACCAGCCAAATGGTGCAGGCCCAGTTCCTGCATCATCTTCCCAGGAAAGTAGAGTTACGTAAGAACTTACCGTAACAGTAGATCTTCGAGAAGAGTTCTTGCAGCAGGCTACACCATTAGGACTATGCTGCAAGGCACTAGGACCCCATGAAACTTTAGCTAGCAATATCCAGCGGGGACCGCCCCCTGACATTGGCCCACCTCCGATGTTAGCCAGTGGAATAAAGGAGGTGGTTCCCCAACCACACCTCAGTTCTCCCATCAGAGACCCCAGCATACAGAAAGAGATGGAGAACCAAGGATGTTCGAGTGTTCCAAAACAAAGGAAGATAAAGACCAAGGGGAAGGAGGGAGGAGGGAAGGAAAACAGTGCCTGCTGCAAGAGCTCTTCTCGAAGATCTACTGTTACGGTAAGTTCTTATGTAACTGTACTATCTTACTTTGAGTTGGATCTCTTGCAGCAGGCTACACCATTAGGACTGTGTACCATGCAGTACAGATTAGACCCAGGTCAGAAGGGAGTTGGAACTAAAAACAGTGGGAGCATTTAAGAGAGGAGTCCTTGGAGAACTGCTAGGCCAAAGCCAGCTCTCCACTGCAAAGCAATGTCCAGGCTGTAGTGCTTTATGAAAGTATGCACTAAGCTCCAAGTAGCAGCAGCACAGGTGTCTGTGGCAGATACAGCGACCTTTAACCAATCCCAGTAAGGGTTTGGCATACTTGTAACAGGAAGTAATGCAGTTCACTAGCCACTTGGATAGTGTCTGCTTAGCAACTGGCATCGCAAGAGATCTTGGGGCAAAGGAAATGAACAACTGGTCGGATTTTCTTGAGGACCGGATGCGATCAGTTTAATAATAAATCATCTTATGAACGTCCAGAGTATGCAGAAAGGCCTCCACCCAACTGAAATACTCTGGATAATACATAGGCAAGTGGATATCCTGATTGAGGGTGAACTCGGACACCACTCTGGGAAGAAACTTAGGATTTGTTCACAAAGACACCCTGTCTTTGTGGTAAACCAAATAAAGCTCTTTACACATCAGAGCTTGAAGCTTGGAAATCCTCCGAGCAGAAGTAACTGCAACTAAAAATGATGCTTTCCATGACAGAAAACGAAGATCGCAATTTGCATCTAGTTCAAAGGGAGGCAAAGTAAGCTTTTCTAACACAAATAGCAGATCCTAAGGGGGAATAGGATCACTAATGGGAGGTTTCAGATGTAACATGCCCCACAGGAAAGTGTGGAAGAGGTCCAGTTGAGCAATGTACTTGCCTTCCACTGGTGCATGATAGGCTGATATCGCAGAAAGGTGCACCTTAATGAAGGAGTAGCAGAGTCCGGAATCTGACAGAGAGACAGTATTCCAGGACAGCATTCACTGGACAGGTCAAAGGGTCTAGGCCATGAGCAGAGGCCCATAAGCTAAAGTGCTTCCATTTTATGGCATAAGTTGCCCTAGTAGAAGGTTTCTAGCTGCTACCAAGACTTCTGCTACCCTAGGAGAAACCCCAAAGCAGGCTGTGGCTATGTCTACAGGAATCAGGCATGCAGATGTAAAGACCGGAGGTCCGAATGGACCAGGGTGCCCTGCTCCTGGTATAGCAAGTGTGAGATTAGGAACAGAGGGACCAGAGGTTCCACTGCCAGCTGCTGCAATAGTGGGAACCAAATCTGTCGAGGCCAGAGAAGGGTGATCAGGATCATGTCCACCCCCTCTGCCTGAAGTTTGAGGATGACTCTTTGGAGGAGAGGAAAGGCATATAGAAACCTCCCTGTCCAGCAGAGGGACTACATGTCTTGCCAGAACACACCATGCCCTGGATCTAGCGAGCAAAAACTGGGCAGTTTGGCATTGTACGGGGATGCAAAGAGGTCCATCTCTAGGTGACCCCATCTTTTGAAGAGGTCCTCTGCTACTGATTGAAGTAGCTCCCACTCGTAGACTCTGGACCAAGACCTGCTTAAACCATCGTCCAAGGTGTTTTGGACTCCTGGAACATGGACCGCGGTGAGGAACAAGCCCTGTTTGGTGGCCCAGAACCACACTCTCATGGCCTTCCAACAGATCGGTAAGAGTGAGTCCCCCCTTGTTTATTGATGCAGAAAACAACAGTCATGTTGTCTGTCTGAATCAGGAGGGGGCCTGGACAAAGGTCCGGCTGGAATGCCCGCAGAGCATAGAGAAGCACTCTCATCTCCAGGATGTTGTTATGGAGGGCTTGCTCCAATGAGGAACATGTTCCCTGGGTTCATCGATCCCAGAAATGGGCTCCCCAACCCAGACCTGATGCATCTGTGGTAAGTATCTGTTGTGTGGAGTCTTTCCGGAAGGAAACTTCCAGCTCCAAGTTGGGAGGAGTCATCCACCACGAAAGGGTCTGAGTCACTGCTCTAGAGATCTGGATGGGCTGGTCAAGATCATTCATCCTTTGATCCCATTGCATCCTGAGAGTCCATAGGGGAACTCTCATGTAAAGGCGTGCCAAAGGAATGGTTATTGTGGCAGCAACTATGTGACCCATCAGCTGAAGCATCGTCCAGGCCAGGATCTGGCAAGATGAGGAAGTCCTCTGAGCCAGCGCCCACAGAAGCACTGCCCTGTCATGCAGAAGGAAGGCCTTTCTTTGCACGGTGTCCAAAATGGCCCTGATGAATTGCAATCATTGACTGGGCCATGGGGACAACTTTGGAATGTTCTGGGTGATTCCCAGAGTCCTGAACAGCTGGAAAGTTTCCGATAGGGTGGATAGTAACTAGTCTCTGGTGGAGGCTGCTAGGATCTAGTTGTCTAGATAGGGGTAGATGAAGCGGCCCTATCTCTGGAGAGCCACAGCCACCACCGCAAGGTACTTTGTGGACATACGCGGCACCAAGGAAAGGTCGAAGGGCAAATGGTTTCCCTGAAAAGCAAACCTCAGAAATCTCCTGTGGGCTGGAAGCACCAAGATATGGAGGTAGGTGTCCTGCATATCTAGGGAACAGAGCAAATTCCCTTGATGAAGTATGGGGATGAGGTCCTGCAAGGTTAACATCCTGAACCTCCTGTACTTTTATGTAGTTGTTCAGGAGGCTTAGGTCCATGGTAGGGTGAAGATCCCCAGTCTTCTTGGGAACCAAGAAAAAGTGGGAATAAAACCCTTTCCCCCATTGGGATGGTGGGACATGTTCTATCGCCCACTTGCTCAGAAGGGTCAGGATTTCTTGTTGAATCAGGATGGCATGGAAGGGAGAGTAAGAAGAGGGGACCAGAGGATTGTCTGGAGGAAACTGGACAAACTCCAGCACATGTCCCTTTTCTACTAGTTGAAGTACCCAGGTGTCTAGTGTAATGCTGGTTCACCCCTCTAGATAGGGGGAGAACCGACACCCTACCATTTCCCCCAAGAACTCAGCTGGAGGAGGGGGGTTGGGCAAAGAGTCAGGCCTTGGGTCCGGGGGTAGGTAAGGTGACTTTGGAGGACTTGGTGTTCCAAGGTCCCTGTGCATCTGTGGGCTGAGAGGGAGCCTTACATTTGAAGGGTCCTCTTGTTTGCTGCCACTTGGACTATTGATGCCTGGGGCAATGAAAAGGCTTTCATCTCATGGGGTTTGACTCAGATTTGTACATCTGATATACAGACTGGACTGCTTTACCTGAGTCCTGAAGGTTTGTGATCATCTTCTCTGTATCCTGCCCGAAAAGCACAGATTCTTGAAAGGGAGCATCCAGAATAGCATCCTGGACGTCCTGCCGGAAACCAGATTCTCTTAGCCGAGAGTATCTCCTTAGGCAGACACCAGTTGTGGCAGCCCTAGCTGCGGTGTCTGCAGAGTTATAGGAAGACCTCAGGATGTGTTTTCCAACATCAAGGCCAGACTGCAATACATCTAACAGCTCCGATGTACGAGGAGAGTCACGCTGTTTCTGAGCCAATTCTATGGCTTTCTGCCATAAGGACTTCTGATATTGCACCATATGTGCCAAGAAATTGAGCAAACGTATGGTGCAGGTGGCTGAGCAGTAAACCTTATGGCCGAATTGGTCCAGCTGCTTGGTTTCTTTGTCCAATGGCTGTGAACTCATGTGCTTAGGATGCTGGGTCCTGCTGTGAGCTGCCGTTAGGACCATGGAGTCAGGTTTGGGGTGTTCCCCCTTAAAAGGGCTCATTTGCAGGGGTTTTATACAGCCTGTCCACTTTCTTCGCTATGACTGAGGCTGAGGAAGGGTGCATCCAGGCTAGTTTGGTGACATCCTGAAAGGGTGGCACTAATGGTGGAACCACCAAAGGCTTAGGGTTACACATTCCCAGTAAATGGGTGAGCCTCCTCCTTTCTGGGTCCAAATCCTCTGTTTCCCATTGATTAAGGTATTGGATGTGATGCATCACATCCAAAAAGGTAGGGTCATCCAGAGGTGAGCGGGGAGATTCCCTACGGGAGTCAGGATGAGGATGAGGGGAAGAAAACCCCTCTGAAGAGCTGAAGGATGAGGAGGAACTCCTTCTGGATGAGTCTGAGGAGGGAGACCTGGTGTAGGAGTTCCGGGACCGATGGGGCGGAAGTGGCATGGTATCTGGAGGAAGAGCGGGACGAATGGTGGTGTCTGCTTGTGATACCTCGGGGACCCTTCATCCGAATGATCCGCTGAAGGAGTTACTTTCCAAGGGGGAGGTAGCTTCCTGGATGGTGGGGAAGAAGGTCTAGATGGGCCCTGTGGTGAACCTGCGGGTGAAGGGTTGGGCAAGGGGATGGGATATTCCTTGGGCAGGAGGTCCCATTTTACTGTATTCCACCATGAGTTAAATAAGGCCCTACATCCGTCAGTGGTATCATAGGGGGCCCAGAAGGATCTGGCTTTGGGGGTGGTATGTCGGGTGCACCAGGCGTTGGACCTGTCGGCTTGATAGACCCTGTTGACAGATCTTGGGACACCGGTGTGTCTGGCAGCAGTTCCGCAGGCGGCAGGGTGTCTGACACCAGGCTGGTAGTCTGGTCTGGTGGTGTCAAGTTGTCTGGTGGCAGCTGACCTGGCGTCGGAGGAGGCGTTGGCTTAGCCTGTGGTGGAGCCCCTGACCGCAGCTTTGGGGAAGCCAGCGGAGGAGGTGTCATCTGCTTTGACCCGGGTGGGCGAGAAGATGAGGGCAATGGAGTCGAGCAATGGGAATCCGTCTTGTGCTTTGGGGAGTATAGTCCAGACTGGAGATCCTGCTCCTGGTGTCTCTTCCAGTCATCAGACCCCAACTGTTGGCCTGACAAGGAGGATGCCCCAGCCTGGCGAACGACATATGATCTGTGTCCGTCACCTGAAGAAGTGCCTGCTGATTCCTCTGGCTTATGCCCGGAAGAATGTTTAAAGGGCCTAAGACTCAGAGGAGGGCCTGAAGGCCCTTGCCCCAAAGACCCCCCACCTGACGTCCGGACCAGGGTGGGAGGCTTCATCAATGGAAGCCTGAAGGAAGCTTGGGCTGCCGGAGGGGCAAAGTCCGATCTCCCGCGGGAGTGTGGACTCAAAAAAGCCATCTTCCGATGTGGAGATCTGGAGTGGAAATCCAATCTGGGTCTATTATTTTCTTTATGGTGGTGCTTCCCGCTGGACTTTTTATTCTTGTGGGAAGAAGATGAAGACCCTGGGTCTGAAGAAGAAGAAGAAGAGGAACCATGGCTGGAAGGGGTCCTCTGCATGGCGGCTAGTTGCTGCTCCAACAGGTGGGTCTTCAACGCCTTCAGATGATGGATACGTGTCCGGCGGTTGAAACCGCAGCAATGCAGGTAGGCCTCCAAATCGTGTGCAGGGCCTAAACAGATAAGGCAGGCCAAATGGCCGTCTTTAGCCAGGATTTGTTTCCCGCAGATACACTTTGATTTCTGCTGCTGTGAAGTTGAAGATGGTGAAGACATGCATAATTAAACTTACAATAATATAAAAGATACGAAAACGCGATTAGCGCAAAAACTGTGGTCGACTGATAGCAAGAGGAGTCCACGGAGCTGATGTGCACGGGTCAACGGCAGGAAAAGAACTGAGTTGTGGCTGGGGACTGCCCCTTTATACCATTGGCTAACGGAGGAGGGCCAACATCAGGGGCAGTCCCCGCTACGTCCTGCTAGCTAGAATATTTCTGTGGGGTCCTAGTGCCTGGTGCCATGGTCCTAATGGTGTAGCCTGCTGTAAGAGCTCCAACTCGAAGTCAGATCCACTGGTACTGGGTGCACTCAGCGTCAGATGATAGATGTATGGAGGTGTCCTTTTTCTTATAGAAGGAAGTGGGAGAAGATGTGGAAATGGAATCAAGGAGCGGAGGTGCAGGGACCTCAGTCTGGAAAATGGCCTGGTGTAACCTACAGAGATACTGGGGAAAAGCACCAGCTGTCTCCCTGTACTGTCCTTAGGACAGGTCCCAGTAGGACTGAGAATGCCTAGGAGAGGAGGAGGTGGGGGCAGAGGAGGAGGGTCATACAAGACCAGGCCTGGTCCTCTGCCAGTGTTGCGAGAGTGCACTGGAGACCTCTCCCGGGGGGGCAGACCAGGCAAACTCGCCCATCAGCAAATGACCAACAGCTGAGGAATGATCGGGATGGTGCCCTTGGGGGGAAGCCCCCAGGTGGGGACAGTACAGCTGTACAGGTTCCACAGGTGGCCCTGTTCCCCATCAGTAACAGGGCAAGCCAGTTCTAGACAGAAACAAGGGCCCAAGCTGGCAATGTGACTCCTGTCAGAGCTGCCACCTACTCCAGGCAAGAAGCGAGTCACTAACCTAGACCTCAAGGTCCCCTCCTCTGCAAGACTGGCCTTGTCCCTTGAGCCAGGCCCAGAGTTGAGAACAGAGTCCCCGGGGCAGAGGTGCTGGAAGTGACACTGGGAACCGCACTAACTCCGTGAAGGGTACTAGGCCTAGCGGTGGCACTCGGAATCATGCAGGGACCAGAACCAACACCGCAAATGGTGGCATCACAACCGATGCCAACAGTAGGGGCCCTAGTGCCAGCTGCAGTGCTGCCCACTGGGACAACCGCCCAAGGAGAGCCCAATCCCAACCTTGACCAAGGCCCAGAACCAGGCACAGGCAGGCCTCTTTCATCGCCAGAGCCCGCAACAGTCCTGAGGTCCTCCCCAACATCTTCCCTCAGGTAATCTGACCACATGGGGGAGGATACCCTAACTACCTTCAGAGAATGAGAGGAACCAGCTCTAAAAGCCTTCTCTCTCCCAGCACCGTGAGCAGTGCCCCGCTCACCAGTATCATGCATGAGTACCACCAGCCAAGGCGGCACCGGGCCACAATGCCAAGCTGCCCACCAATGTATGCCCAGCATATAGCTTCAACCTCACCACTGGGCTGCCCCGAGCGGCTGACAGACTGGGAGGAGTGCTCAGCCGATCCCCCAGAAAACAACTGTCAACCAGACCCTTTCCCCAGGCTCTCCAATGTCCTGGCGGGGCGAGCGCGAGAAGAGGCCTGGTCTTTTGAAGCATGTATAATACTGGGAAGAGGCTCAAGGGGAAGAGCCAAGAGACCTCATTTTGGAGCCCCTGGTGCAATCCCTGCCTCTGGCAGTGGGAGGCTTGCAATGCCACTTCAACGAGCTGATCTATTTTTTTAATCCACACTTTATTTCCCTCTCTTCCCCAGCAGCCTCTATCTGCTCAAACCCCCGCTCCCCGGACTGTCACCCAGTTCCTCTGGGATCTTACCTTGGGAGCCATCCTGGTCACAGGATCAGCTGCCAGGCAACTGGTGTGGAGCTCACGGGGAGGGGTTGATCTTCATCTGCTGCTGCAGGTGTTTTCTCTCCATTTTCTCCCACTCCTCCCCATTGCTGGGTCGTGACATGTCTGTGTGCGTACATGGAGTTGTACGCATGTTGCGGAGTCCTGCAGCACCCACCCTTCCATTGGCATCCCCTTCCCATTCTACCCTCAGGCCTCCACCTGGGGGCAGTCATTGAAAATGGCTGTCAAGTCACCGTCCCTGAGAAAAGGAGAGCTGACCTCCAGACCCTCAATCCTCTCCCTTCCCGGCCGACCCCCCGCGACCCGCTCACACCATGAACATGGGTCACTGATGTGGCACAACAAGCAGATCTTAAGGGTGCAGTAGTCCATAGAGAGGCAGGAGTCACACCAATCCATATTGTTGTCGGTACTGAGGCAGATTGAACAGGCATCGTGCTGGTCCTGGTCAGCGATGTAACCTCCCCACAGGAGCACCAACAAATACGGGGCCAGTCCTTGTTCTGCTTTTTCTTCTGAGAAAACTTCTTCTTGGGCTCTTTGGAACCAGACATGGCATTGAACAGAAATTAGAAAAATGAAGGAAAGCCGGCTAGCCGTCACAGTGGTTAGATTTCCGCTTGCAATGCCGATGACCTGGGTTCAGGAACAGACCCAGGGAATCAGAGGGTCAGCTAGGGGAGATGGATTAAGTGTCCTGGGGACTGCTCTCCTTCTCCAGGAGGAGGGAGGGTAGGAGTGTCCGGCGCTTGATGGACCCCTGGTGGAGGTTGGGGTACCACAATGACCGGCACCAGCACATCGGGGATGGAGCAGATGCTGGACATCATTGCACATCCTTGCCCCTGGAGAAGAAAGCATAGAAAAATGCTGGCTCTTGACATGATGGCCCCCATTCCACTCTGCCATCCACTGCCTCTGAACATGCCAGGGGGGGTTCCCACTCTTGTGGCCCCAACCCGGGGGGGTAATCCAGGGCTTGCCCATAATGTTCTAAGGGAGTGGGTAGCCCCCTCAGAAGCCCCACCAAGGGGGATAAGCCTGGGTCTGGGGGTGGTGAGCAGACAAGTGGGCCTGTGGGAAGGGAGCTCGGTCCAAAAAAAGAAAAAAGAAAAACGAAGGAAAGAAAAAGGTTTGATACTTCACAAAGAGAGAGAAAATAACAAAAGCAATACCAATGTGTATACGGTGCTGAGGTATAGCATCAAACAGGGCAGTGTTGAATTGAGGAAGGAGTATGATACAGATAAACAGCAACTGAAGCACTCCCATGGTATGCTCTCCATGGCAAGAAAAACAGAACTGAGGATGGGGGCCAGCATTGGTTACTGGCCAGTCCACGAGTGCCATGTCATGCATTCATCTCATGGGCAATGCTGGCACCAACTTCAGCCCCTAGCTGTAGGCTGCAGAAAGACTTTGCTCCTGCAGGGTCCTAGTGCCTCCGGTACAGAACCAATGGTGGGAATAAATGGTGAAGATTGATACTTGCAAGATATAAGTAGTGATGGCGCCAACCGTGTTTATACACACTCTGATGCATGATGTCGTCATGGCCCTAGCTAGCAAAAGTTTCCATGTGGTCCTAGTGCTGATGCAGGTATAGTTCCAAAGGTGTACCCTAATGGAAGTGATATTCTCAACAATCAGGTGGGTTACCACCTCCTGATGAAGGGACCATCATGTGACAACTCTGCTACATGGCTGAGAGCATCTGCCAGCTGATTTTTCTCCCCTGTGAGGTGGATCCTCGAAGATCTGCACCCAAGTTGTGCACAAGCATCAAGGTGATGACACAGATGAAGGGAGTGAGTTTTGCCCTGCCTGTTCAGGTACCATGGTCGTGGTGTTGTCTATCTGGACCTGCATGACCAGACCGCTAACTAGCAGAGCAAATTCCATCAGAGCCAAATGCATTAAATGGAGCTCCATCAGGTTTATGTGGTGACAGGACTCCCTGAGAGACCAGAAACTGTGGGCTTTGTGGTCTCCTAGATGCACTGCCCATCCCACCAGAGACGCATCTATTGTGAGCATGACAGTCGGTTCTGGGTGGACAAATGGGATTCCTTCCTCCAGGTTTTGTGGGACCAACCACCACTGGATGGCATCTCACATCAGCTAGTTCACTGTGACTGTCTGGTCCAAGTGGCCTAGGCACTGATACCATTAAAGGCCAAACTCTCACTGGAGGTGGTGCATCCACCAGTGGGACCAACAGACCATGCTGGTGCAGGATGCCATGTACCCCAGCAGCCTCAGGAAATGCTAGGCAGGGCACAATATCCCAACCTGAACTGATTGGGCAAAGGAGGTAAGTTTCAGTGCTCGGTCTTCAGGGAGGTGGGCCTGGCCCACTGGGAGTCAGTCTAGTTCTGCCCCAATGAACTCCATCACCTGCCTTGATACCAGTTCAGACTTGTCTGGGTTGACCAGCAGACCCAAGTCTCAGTGAGTCTGGAGAGCCATATCTCTGGACCTCTCTAAGGCCTCTCTGGATGGACTGGCTAACAGCCAGTCATCTAGGCAGGGGCACACTCTGACCCCAAGGTGCTGCAGGTGGGCCACCACCACTGCTGTGCATTTAGTGATGACCCTGGGCACTGAGGAGAGGCTGAAGGGTATGACTCTGAACTGGTACAGCACCCCTTCTGCTCGGAATCAGAAGGACCAACCGGCGATGGGATGGATGGACAGGAATGTGGGAAAATGCATCCTGGAGGCCTAGAGAGCCGAACCACATGTTCTGCTCCAGTGATGCTATAACCTGTTTCAGACTGACTATCTGGAACTTGCATTTCTGTATGAAATGGTTCAGATCGTGCAGATCCAGTAGGAGTGCCAGCCCACCATATGTTTTGGGTCAAGGAAGTACCTCAACATGGGCCCAGGCATCCAGGACATGGGCTGTTTTGCAAGAAGCTGCACGATGTCCACCCTTAAGGTGGATAGTTTGTCCTGAGACACCCTGGATTCTCAAAGCACGTGGAGGCAGTAAGGAAGGAGAGCCTCAAAGTCGTGAGGCAGTCCTCTGCCCACTAAATCCAACACCCACTTGTCCATCATGATAGCAGACCAACATGGTAAGATGTGACATAGCCAGCCTCTGACAAGGACAGCAGTCAAGGACAGGACAGGACAGGTGGAGGGATGATGCCCCCAACTCCCCCCCAGCAGCTTTTGCAGGGGCACCATTAGCTGCTGCCAGAGGGGCACCACTACTCCCTTTTTTGGCCCTTGGCCTTCGGCTTGGGGTGCTAGGCATGATACTGCCTCTGCTGGGGTTGCTGCAGAGAAGGCTATGACTTAAAGGGATGGTACTGGAAATTAGGGTTACTCACCTATAACCATAGTTCTAGGAGCGGTATATGGCTCATATCCACACTTGGCAGTCTCCTTTTAAGAGGCTGATTTGATGGACTGTCTTTAAGAGAAGTTTCTTTGCTTGCAATGCCAGTGACTCGGGTTCGGACACGAGCCAGGGAGCTGGAGGGCTGGCTAGGGAGGGGAGGCTTGAGCATCTGAGGGACAGCTTGTTTCCCCTGGGGGGGAGATAATGGTCTGTGGCTGGCCTGGCCTCTGGCAGAGACCAGAGGTACAACAGCTTGGGCTACACAATGGAGGGGGGGAGCATGGCCAGATGTCAGTGTAAGCCTTTGTGTCAAGGTGTAGCCATGACCCCAGGGGCTAACAGGAGGAAAATGAGAGCTCGGTGAGCTCTGCTGACAAAGGAAGACACCCCTCACTGACTGGCCCATGAGGCCATGACGGGGACCCGACGCAAAACAAAGAAGATCGGGGCCCCCACCCCCCCAACCCCACCTGGGGGAGAGCAGCCAAGGCTACATGGGGGTCTGACTGGTGGATCCCGGGTCGATTCGGTGGTAGCAAATTGGGCGTCATGGGGAATAAACAGCAAGCAAAAAAAAAAAAAGAGAGAGAAGCTTCTTCGACCACCCAGGTGGTACATTGCTCATCTCTGCCCTGTGACATTAGATCTTGCATGCTGGAAGCAGGGATCCATGTGCCATTTGCCTGGGGAGGTCAAGTGGGTTGTGTGGATGTGAACCATATACCACTCCTAGAAGTACGGTTACAGGTGAGTAACCCTAATTTCTAGGGACGTGGATATGGTTTACTTATCCACACATCTGGTAGACTCCTAGCAGTTCTGTGAGAGGAGGGGGCAAGGCGCACACCCTCGTCTGGCGAACAGAGACTGGAGATCTGAGGCCCCAAATGCCACATCCCAGCTTGACTCACGGTCGATGCTGTAATGGGAGATGAAGGTATGCACTGAATTCCAGGTAGCTGCCCTACAGATCACCTGTATGGGGACATCCCTGGAAGCAGCCACCAAGGCAGCAGTATGCCTGGTGGAATGAGCTCTAAGCACTATGGGAGGCTCCCTACCAGCCAACCTATAACAGAGGTCAATGCAGGAGACATTCCACCTACCAATCATCCTCTTAGCTGCCGGTCTGCCAGGTGCAGCTTCAGTGTAGGTGACAAACAGCTGGTGAGCCCCACCCCAAATCCCAGCCATGCACTCCTTGTAATGAGTGAACGCCGTCCACAAATCCAAGGAATGGAGCTTGCAGTTAGCCTTCAAAGAAGGGTTAGCAAAGCAGACTGGAAGATTAATCACCTGGTTAAGGTAAAACTCTAAGACTACCTTCAGGAGGAACTTCAGGTGAGTGTGAAGGACTACCTTGTCCTTGTGGAATACCAAGTACGGAGACTCCACTGAGAGCAATTGGAGATCACTGATCCTTTTGGCAGCAGTGATAGCCACCAGGAAGTAGGTTTTCCACAGCAGGTGTGACATCTCATGCAAGTGCATTAGGCTTGAAAGGCTTGCCCACCAGCACTGCCAGAAGCAACAACAAGTCCCAAGGTGGTGGTGGTGGTTCACTATTCATGCACTGGTGGGTTCAAGTGGTCATGGCCCTTAAAAAAGCACCTTCTCCTGCACCACTTTTGGCATACTAGACTGTGCCTGGTGTAAAAAGATGGCTGCAAGGTGCACCTTGAAAGTTGTCGATCTCAGCCCCAGCTGGCTGGGGAACCAAAGATAATCCAAAATGCTAGCCAAGGGGAGGGCCAGGAGATCAGGCTCCTTGCCCTGACAGCAGATGGAAAATCATTTCCACCGAAAGGCGTAGCACTGGTGAGTTGACTCCTTTTAGGAAGCCCCACAACATGAAGCACATCCTCCAAAAGACCCAGAGCCTGGATCCCTAGCCACTCAGGAACCAGGCTGTGAGGTGCAGGGATTGAAGATCTGGGTGCAGGATCTTCCCCCGATGACACATCAGCAGGTACAGACACAGAAGCAATTGCCACAGAGGCCTGCTGCTGAGGCTGAGGAGATCTGGGTACCAGAATTTGCAAAGCCAGTCCATGGTGATCAGGATTATCCATACCTTGTTCCTCTGAACCGTGACCACCACACTGTGGACCAGATGAAAGGAGGGGAAGGCATACAGGATGCCTGGGGTCTAGGGCCTCATGAAGGCATCTCCAAGCAGTGTCCCAAACTGATGGAGGCAAGCACAAAACAGCCTCAGCTTTGTGTTCTCCCTGGAGGCAAAGAGGTCCACCAGAGGAGGGCCCCACAGGGAAAATAGGTAGTTCTCCTCCTCCTGATGCAGTAACCACTTGTGCAACATATTACCCACCCCGGTTGAGGGCATCTGCAAGTTGGCTGTGTGCTCCCGCGACATGGATCACCAGGAGATCTGCACCCAAGCTACACATGGGAGTCCACATGCGCAGGGCCTCCTGACACAATGAAAGAGAGTGCAGGTACTGCCCTGTTTGTTCAAATAGAACGTGGTCATGGTGTTGTCTGTCTGGACCTGTACAACCTGACTCCGGACAAGAGGAGCAAATTCTGTCAGAGCTAACCACACTGCACAGAGTTCCAGCAGGATGATGTGGTGATGGGACCCTTGGGAGTCCAGAGCCTGTGGGCTCTGTGGGCTCCCAGGTAGGCTCCCCATCCTACCAAAGACACATCTGTCATAAGAATAACTGTGGGCTCTGGGCACACAAATGAGACACAAACATCCTCCAGATGTTCAGGAATAAGCAACCCCTGGATGGCATCCCACATTGGCTGGGTCACTGTAACTGGCTGTTTTAGGTGATCTAGGCAGTGACACCACTGATGGCCCAGCTCCTTCTGCATGTGCAGCACCTCCCAGCAAGCCCATCTGACCATGCTGGTGCAGGATACCATGTCCCCCCAGCAGCTACAGGAAGCCTTGGGAAGGGTGCAATTGTCCCACCTGAAATGAGCAGGCAAAGGAGGAAAGATCTGATGCCCAGTCCACAGGAAGGCGGGTCTTGTTCTGCCCCAATGAAGTGAATCACCTGTGAGTGGATTGGTTTGGACTTGGCCGGGTTGACCAGAAGGCCAAGTCTCTGCATGTCTGAAGGGCCAGGTCCCTGGACCACTCCATTGCCTCCTTGATTGGCCCCAGCTATCAGCCAGTCATTCAGGTAGGGATACACCCTGACCCCCGGTACTGTAGGAAGGCTGCCACCACTGCTATGCACTTGGTGAAGACCCTGGGTGCCAAGGAGAGGCCAAAAGGCATGACCCGGAACTGATAAAGCACCTATTCTGCACACGGAATCAGAGCTACCGCCAGTGGGACGGACTGGAATGTGGAAGAACATGTCCTGGAAGTCCAGGGAGAAGAACATGTCCTGCCTCAGAGATGATATAATCTGGTTCAGCTTGACCATCCTGAACTTGGCACTTCTGGGGAAACTGATTCAAATTGTGAAGATCCAGTATGGGGTGCCAGCCCCACATCCTTTTCAGGACCAGGGAAGTACCTGGAAACAAATCCCTGACTTGTCATGGAGTCTGTGGCCCCTTTGGCAAGGAACTAATTTATGTCCTCCCTGAGGGCGGACAGTGTGTCCTGTGGCACCACGGACTCCCTTGGTGTCAGTAAGGTGGGACAACCTCAAAGTTGAGAGGCAACCCTCTGCTCACCAAGTCTGGGACCCATTTTTCCAAGGTGATTGTGGATCAATGATGCCAGAAGTGGTGAAACCAAACCCCCATGGGGAGCTGAGACAGGGACTGGATAGGCAGGAGGTGGACACCCCTGACCCATTACTGGGAAGCTTTGGAGGGGGCATTTGCTGCTGCTGCCATAGGGGCACCACTACACCTATCCCCACCCTTTTTGGGACCCTGACCAAGAAACATGGTCTTGGGGTGCCAGGCCTGAAACTGCCCCTGCTGGGGCTGTTGCTGCCAAGGCTGCTGTGAAGGAAAGGGCCAAAACTGAAAAGGTTTCATTTTCCATTTCTGCCCTTTCATGTCCTTCTGGGAGGAATCACAGAATCAAGGGTGGCATTGGACTTCTCGATCCTAGTGAGGTGTCCATCCATCCCATGGCCAAAGAGGTCGATGCTCAAGAAGGGCAAATTGGCAGCTTGTGCTGGGTGTCCGCCATGAAGGTGTAAATCTGCAGTCAGGCCCTGCAACACATTGTGATGGCCACTGCCATGGTACAGGTGCAGGAATCGTCAATATGCAAGGCTGTCTGAAGCTGGTGTTTGGCTAGAGCTTGACCCTGGTCCCGGACCATTTTCACCATCAGCTGTTTGTCAGCAGGGAGGTAGAGGACCTGATCCAGCACTCCCATCAGGGAGTGACTGAAGTGGGCCATCATCAGCGCATAGCTCACCTGATGGAGACCTAGGGAGGATGCAGCATAGATCTTCTTCACCACATGGTCAAGCTTCTTAACTACTACTTTTTTTCCTCCTCCTTCAGCATACCTGGTCTGCTCCCAATGTTCCTTGGCAACCCCCTCGGGATATTCCAGCCACCCTCCACATCCGCACTCCAGGATACACCCTTTTCCCCTGCGGCTTACCCCCTGCAGTGGGTTGGCTGGGAGCCCCCTATTCCCCACCCTGTCTGGATCCAGATACAGGTGCCCCTCAGAGTTTATGCCATTGAATGGCTATCAAGCCGCTCGGATGGTCAAGCTTCTTGGTCTCCTTGTCAGGGGTCTTGTCCATGTCCTCAGTATTACTGGACTTGCAAAAAACTGAGCCGGTAACTACACCCTCGGCCGAGGGGTGGTCTGAAAATCTGGACAAAGTGCAGGGAGGGACCATGTACTTGCAGACCATACAAGCTCAGGATGTCAAGCAGGAAGCTGGATGCTGCCAAAGCTCCAGCACCCATCCAAAAATGGCCTCAGCCACAGGAAAAGCAGCTCCCAGGGATTTGTCCCTATCCAGGATGTTAGTGAAAAGGTATTTGGTCCTTTTCTGCACTAGCTCCAAGGGGACTTCCATGGACTCAGACATAAGCCTGAGAAGGGCCTCGAATGACACCGGCACATAGGTGGTAGTCAGTTTCTCGACTGAATCACGGTTAAACATATAAGTCCTCGTGGACTGCACTGAGGATATATTGGAGTCATCTGAGGACTCATCGAAGATGGCCCTCAACCTCTTTCCTCAAAGGTTTTGAGAAAGCGAGCCAATTGCAAAATGCGTCAGGTGACTGCTCCAGAGAGGAACAAGATGGTCAAGGTTTGATCCTGGGACCTGACATGTTGGGATGCTGAAAGCTGAACTGTGCTGCTGAATTTTGTTGCCCAGTCTACTTTTGGAAAAGTATTCTTGAACAGTTTTTTGTGCTTTGGATGCATTATATCTTAGATGCATTGTGAGTGTTTTATGTGCTTTTTTAACTCACTTGTTATAATAAAAGCTAAGCTCTTTTACACTAAGACCAGCATGGTACAGTTCCTGAAATTATAAGGGTAGACGCTTTAAAAATAAGCAAGTACCTTATGTTTGCCTTTGAGCAGGTGCCGGTATTTTTTGCTACTTAACATCGTAAGATGCCCTCAGACTATAAAGTTACAAGTGTCGAGCCATCCAGAACATCTTTTCCTGGCACTGGACACATCAATTTAAAGCTGGGAGCTGACTTGGAATCCTCACGGTCCATCGAGTTTGGAGGTCGATGAGAGTGGAACCTAGGAAAAACAGTAATGCAGACTAGAAGTTGAATTTGAAGAACAAAGAGCAAGTTTGCCAAATGGCACACTTAGATTTAGGCCTACACCACGCACAGAGCTATGAAGGTAGAGACCTGACTTTTCCAGTGGAAATGAAGCTCTGATGCTATGGGGTGGAGCTGAGGGTTATATCACCAGGGTGGAGGGAGGAGCACCTCTTAAAGACGGTCCAGCAAATCAATCTCTTATAGGAAGACTGCCAGAAGTGTGGATAAGTGAACCATATCCATGTCCGTAGAAAGCCTGTTTCTAAGTCTTCTTTTTCTGGTCCTTCTAGGACAATGTTACAGAATCCAGGGTGGCACTGGACTTCTCAGTGCGAGTGAGATATCCTTCCCCCCAAGAGCAAAGAGGTCAATGCCCAAGAAGGGGACATTGTCCAGCTTGTACTGGGTGTCTGCCATGAAGGTGGACAGACACAGCCAGGCCCTGCGACACATGGTGACAGCTGCTTCCACAGCACAAGCATAGAAATCACCCATGTCCACAGCTGTTTGGAGTTGGCGTTTAGCCAGCGATTGACCCTGGTCTCTGATGAGCTTCATTGCCAACTGTTGTTCAACAGGGAGACAAGGGAGGATTATGTCAAAAATGCCCATCAGGGAGTGATCAAAGTTAGCCATCATCACAGCATAGCTAGCCTAGCAGAGACCCAGAGATGCCTTAGTGTACACCTTTTTAGCGGCATAGTTAATCTTACAAGACTCCTTCTCTGGAGGCTGTTCCAAGTCCCCCTAGTGTCCAGATTTATGGGACACTGAATCCGTGACCAATCCTTCCATGGGGAGGTGGTCCAAGAACCCCAAAAGGGGACCAGTGGGGACTGCATACTTACAGATTTTGTGAGTACAGGGTGCCGGGCAGGATACTGGATGCTGCCAAAGCTCTAGGCCAGTCCCAAACTGGCCTCAGCCACAGGGAATGCAACCCAGGGCATGTGTCACAGTCAAAAATGTCCATGAGGGGATAATTAGCCTCTTTACACTGGCTCAAGTGGAACAGACAAGGACTCTGAAATGAGACAGAGAAGCACCCCAAAGGGCTCCAGGCCATGTTTGGTGGGAAGCTCCTCGACTGAGCTACAGTTGAAGAGAGCAGTCTCAGAAGAGGCCATGGACTCATGATCCGACTTGTGCAATGACTCCTCAAAAATTGACCTGAGCTGTTTCATGCCAGGAACCTTCCAGGAATCTTCTCCCAGACTGATCTTCACCAACAACCAGCCTGGCAACCGGTGGCCAAGTGGTCAGCCTCATTTGTTGGAGCGCCCACCTTCGACTGTGGTGGTGGTGGCACTACCAGAAAAGGTAGAGAAGCAGCTGTGGTTTGCAGTTGCATGATGTGGACTGTCAGGTGTGTCACTGGCGGCTGCCAGGAGGGATCTACTATGAAACACCGACATGCACTTTACCGACACCCAGAATCCTGACACAAAAATCACGACCCACGGATTCCTGACATGAAAATTTTGCCCATGGCAGCATGTTCTGGGGGGGCTTTGTCCCACTGTACTCCCTTAATAAATATAACAAACTCTACCATACACAAAATTTCCATATCAGGAATCTGTGGGTGAGGATTTTGGGTGTCGATAAAGTGCATGTCGGTCAATCATAATACTTCAGCCAGGAAACCAAAGGTCAGGGGGTAGAGTGCTACCCTGCCCAACAATGGCCCACTGTTGCCCGAGGAGCACCTCGTACCACTGGCACATCTTGCAGTGTTGCTTCTCCTCACCCAAGGCTGAGGAGGTTGAGGAACATCAATGGCTATGCCTCCCAGTTGAGCAGAAGCAAAAGCAGGAACGCCTCAACTGTGACCTTGACTGGCCAATCTATGGTCAGAAGTGCCTTCTTGTGCACTGCTGTAGACCATGTACCTGCCCACATTGAGCAACATGGGCACGGAAAACCCACCCTTTGGTAAGGGCTGCTCCCATCGAGAACCGGATGGGGAGACAGACCAGACCACGTTCTCCTGGGTGACCACTCCTCAACCTTGAACAGCTAGTTGACAGGCTCAATAAAAGTCTCAGCAGCCTGCTCAATTGGAGTTGAAGTCAACTGGCTTAATATGGGAACCAAAGAACCCTCAGCCTGTCCCCAGCTGAAGAGCACTTGACAGCTGTCAAGTGGTCAACTGAGGCTAGGAACCGGGAAGACCATGATTACTCCAGGTCCCACGACTGGTGCCAGCAACACTTTCTTTTAGCACCATAGTAGGTAGGGCTCTCCCCTAAAGTCTGGAAGCCAAACACATTTCATGGAATTCTCTGGAGAAAGACCCTCTGACACTGGCCCCAGGAAACAGAGTTGAGACAGAGGAGGTGTCCACCATGGCAGCCGTTGCTTCCACCTCAAGGGCCACAAGCTGTTCAGCTGACCCAGCTGCCATTGAGTCCTTTGCAGCCCCTAGGGCAGTCCTTCTGAAGGCCAACCCAGCAAGGGACAGAGTGTCCTGTTGAGGGACTCTGGAAGTATGCTTTTACAAAGGACACACCCATACACTTCATGTTGCCCACCCAGGCAGTACATGCACGTGTCATGCAGATCAGTTACCAACATCTTTGCCACCATCATCACAATATTTGAAACCTGGCTTCCCCTGCTCCATTGTCTGTCATTGAATGCAGTCAAAGGAACCATGGAAATCAACAGTAGAAGTATAAAAAAATAGGAAAGAATGTTTGCCTATGGTGCAAGAACCTAATCAGGAGCCACAAAGGAGGTGACCTGTTCTTCCAGCAGAAAGAAAGGTCTGACACCATAAGGCAGAGTTGGGGAATATACCACTGAGGTGGTAGGAAGAGATTAGCTTAAAGACATCTGGCCAATACCATCATTTCAGTGGAACTGCCAGAGTGTGGATAAGTGAACCATATCCACACCCCTAGAAAACAGCTTTTGTGAAGTACACCAATAGACAGAAAGGGATGGGGAGGTATATTCAGATAAACAAAGGGAAGCAAGAAAGAGGACGAGGGTAGCTAAGGCATGAACAGAGGAGAGGACAGCTAATGAGGTCCAAAATGGGTTTAAGACTTTCTTTAGATATGTGAGTGAAAGAAGGAAAGCAAGGGGTGGATTAATGAGGATCGGGGAGGGGGAGGGCTGTGCAGAGGAGGACCAAGAATAAGATAACATTTTAAATGAGTGCTTATTCTTGGCCTTCACAGTGGAGGGGGGAAGGGATAGACCAACATATATCAGCAGGCACTGGAAGGAGTGGGTAGTAGCCACATGTTCATTTCAGTGGAGAGAGTCCAAAGGGGATTGGAAGCCATAAAGGAGAACAAGGTGATGGGGCAAGACGGGCTCCATCAAGGTTACTAAAATGACTGATCTGGATGTTATTCACCTCTTTTGCAACACTACTCAGCAGCTCCTTGGAGATGGGAGTAGTTTAAGAGGACTGTTGATGCAGGGTTAATGGAGTCCCTCTGCACAAAGGTGGAGGCAAAGGCCAGTCAGTCAAACATCAGTGGTTTAGCAATTGATGGAAAACCTGCTGAAATAGAGACTGATGGACTACCTAGAGGTAAATGTGCTGCAGGACCACATGCAGTATGGTTTCACAGGGGAGATCATGTCAAAAAAATCTCATACCATGGAAGTGGTTCAGAACAGGACTACCAAAATGGTGCTGGTGTTGAATGAGAAATCATATGAGAACAAGGTGTGGGAGCTTTACATATACCTCTGGAAGAGAGGAGAGTGAGAGAGGACATGACTGAAACCTGTAAGTACATCACCGGGGTAACAATGTGCAGGAGGGGAGTCCCTGTCATAGAAGAAGGAATATCAAAACAGGGGTGATGTAATGAAGCTTAAAGGGGTTAAGTATAAGAGGGATGTCAGGAACTACTTCTTCACATTTAATGGTGTTGGACGCCTGAAATAAACTGCTAAAAGAGATGGCTGGGGCAAAGACAGTGCTGCGTTTTAAGCATGCATGTACAGTCACAAGAACATAATAGGTATATGAAAAGGAAGGAGGGAGGGAAACCTACAACAGGTTACAGGGTGTAGAAATAGGTAAAATATGGTACACTATGTCATGAACCCATTCCTGGGGGTCAGGCCCACTGAGCTCACAGTTCCCACCCTTAATTGCAATCCGTGATGGGGGGAGAACAGTGATACCCTCCTCATCCTTTTTGAATGCTTGCCGAGGTCACGAAGGCACCTCTGCCATGAGGATCCAGGGCATCCCTCTAGCTCTGGATAAGGGCACAATACCAGTTTCGAGTCTTGTCATCAAATATGAATCCTTTCTTGGCTATTAGGAAGACCCAGGCATCACACTCTCTTCGGGGTAGCAGTGTAAAAACATGATTTGTCCTTTTCCCTACAGGACATGCAACAGCCTGGTTCAAATCTTTGTAGACTCAGGTATTCTCCCTATCCTTCCAGAGCCCTTACAAGCCCTTTTCTCAATTTAGTTGCTTATGGTGTGACCCCTGTGGCAATAACAGTTTTCACAGATTATTAATACTGTTTTCACAATTTACACACAAATATATCTATATATATATAAACCTCACATGGGCAGATATTCTTTAGGAAAACAAACGTTTTTACTAAAATAAATAAAAGCAGTTACAACTAAAAGAGAATATATAGTGAAGCCCACCAGGATGAAGCGCAGCGCTGCAGAATTCTGCAGTACTATAGAGTTACTCCAGCAAACAATGTAATTTCCATGGGAGTTAATCCCTTTTGTCATGCCGTAAACCTGTAACACTGCACTTCATCCTGGTGGGCTTCACTGTATACTAATTTAGGTTACAGTATAAGAAACAAAATAGAAAAATATACAGAAAAATGCACTAAAACATGTTAGCTAAGTCTACCTTAGGTATGAGATTTCAAAGTCCAGAAAATCACTGATTTGCAAAATATTTCAGTCTTTCTGCAGCAGCCTTTGGTTCTTAGGCAGTCTCTGGGCTGGCAGCTGCTCACTTGGGGTCAGAAGAAAGAGTCCAAACAGAATGGCCCTGAGTGTCTGTGCTGGAGAGCTTAAATAGAGCTGACCACTCCCAGGTCTGTGAATAAAGGCTGGCCTTTCTCTTTTTAGGCCACTGGGTGTCACTCTTGCACCTCCCCAAAGTCTTATTTTCCTGCTAATCTTTGATGTCAGATTCCCATAGTTAACTCTGGGTTTGTAATTATAACCCCTGTAAGTGGAATTTCACACAGGTATGCTATAAGGAAGTGTGTTTTTTTTTCTATTACCTCACACTGGCCTGTTAGAAGGATCTTTCTATGGTTCTACATTTCTATCTCTGAATTTCAAAGTGTCATAATTCAGCATATCATTTTGTTGATGGTTTATTGAAGTGGCTAACAAAATTAGCCTTTGCCGCTTCACAGTCAACATTGCTGAATGCCAATGTTAGAGGCAAGTGTTCCTCAGTACTTTATGCGTTGTCCCTTAGCTGTAACCTTCTTTCTTTTGTGGCGATTCCAGCAATGGCTTCAGATAGACTATTTACAGATTCTGTAAAAACAAGTAAGAAAGTATGAGAAATTTGATGCAGTGTGGTTTCAATACTTGCAAGTTACTTTCTAGATACTACATTTATTAATCAGTTACTGCACTGGTCTGGACATCTACTGAACAGTCAGATCACATTGTTTTTTTTTAGCTTACTTTTTCTCCTCTTGGCCCGCAGGTTGGCTCCTTCTTTCTGGCATTATATTTATCCGGCCGCCATCCATCCTGCACCCATCCTACAACTCGGGCCATCACCTTGCTACCCCCATGGTGGGATGGTGGGGAGCCCCCTAACTCACCCACCAGAACTGGATCCAGTACAGGTAATGCCCTCTGGAGATGGTGCATTGTGTCGGACGGCCATCAAGCCGCTCGACCCAGGCTGCCATTTTTCACATTTCTTTTTCAGCAGCAGAGCATGCAATCCTGACAGTGGGCATGCCATGCATGCGTCCACATGGAGTGCACCTGCCGGCTGCTCCACCTCCATGCCCCACTATACTGGGCCAGACGTGCCAACACCCAGCCTCTGCTAGGTGTCAGTCAAATGCCGGCCTCTGTTTCCCGCCCTTCCCAGGAGAGGAAAGCTGTCCTCCGAATGCTCAATCCTCTCCCACACCGGCAGGCCCCCGATGACCTGCTCTCCAGCATGGCAGGAGGTAAGGCATCGCTGCCTCAGCCCTCCACGCCACCGGGCCGGCTACATCACGTGACTTTTTTGGTCCATTTTTTGTAACCATTATTATGGACACAAAACTCTGTTATTTAACACATTTCTGATTACCATGCCATTACGTTAATTTCATTTACAATTTGTCATTTTCAGTGTATCCCATATCAGGAGTCGAGTGCTTATAAATTATGTTGATAAGCTGACTAATCACTGTTTTTCCTGGTATATTGTTGAATGGCACACTATCATTTTGTGTGTCACGGCACCACCGACTTGTCTCGACTTCAAAACCGGCAGTATAACATTACTAAACTACTAATATGTCTATGCAAATTAGAGTGTACCCTTGTGCATACTTGTATAATGTCCCCCTGCTCTCCAGCAGACTGATGCATCCCACCTACCCTGCCCCTCATATCCAGCACCCTCCTGTCTCCTCACCCTGGTGCCTGATGTTCACAGCTGAGCTCATGTGAGAGCACTGAAAAAAGGAGTGAGGTGGCAGTGCATAGAGCTGTGCTGTGAGCATGTGTTTCTGCTGGTTGCATGAGTCTAGGGTGGGAGCCACCAGTGATGTCCCTAAAACATATACTATGAGGCTATTTGCCCTGGTAGTTGAAGAACTCTCCTACCACATTTCCAACATCTTCAGCTTCTGTCTGTGCTACTCCCAGTCCCTTGATAAGCAGAAATCCACACTGGTTACATCAGTTTTTAAAAATAGCAACCATTCTAACCTTTCCAGTTGCTAGCCAATTTCCAAACTCTGCCCCCTGTCCAAAGCCCTTGAGAGAATAGCGTCCAATTAACTTGCTTCACTTCTTGAACAGTATGAAATACAATGTCCCCAAAAGCATGGATTTCTTAAAAAGCATAGCACCAACACAGCTCAACTTTAGTATTCCAGTTACATCCTTGAGGACCTTGACAACGGAGGCAAGGCTGACGGCATGTATATTGACTTGACAAAAGCCTTTGACTTGGTCAGTCATAATCTTCTTTACAAACTCCATGGTCTAGGCCATCACACGACATAGTAATAGTAATCTGGTTCCACAGTTATCTCACTAATCACACTCAATGTCTCCTTGTCAGATGGTAGGAATGTATCCATTGGTATTCTCTAGGGCTCCATTCTGGACCACCGACTATTTGGCTTATTCATAAACCACCTGCCTGATGCCCATTAGTCTGCAAATGTACTTCTCTATGCAGGCAATACTGTTTTCTATTCCAACAACTCTAACCTTGGCAGCCTTACCTCTGTCTTTCAAGGTAATTTTGAGGGCCTTGAAAAATGGTTCTCCCAAAACAAACTGGTTCTAAATTACAAAAAACTAAGACAATGCTCTTCACAAGCCCACAAATGAAGAAAAAGGTACCCCCCCTTGTCATCTGCAGTGACCAGGGACATATACTTGAACAGATGGAAACCTTTAAATATCTCGGGGTGATCCTGGATGATACCTTATCTTTAGCTCCCCACATTGACCATCTTGTATCCATGGTAAACAGAAGATTGGGAGCTTTGTACTGTAACTGGGTCAACCTCACTGCTTTGCTATACGCCACATAGTGGCAAGCACAGTACTGTTGCTAGTTGACTATGGCCTCCCTGTTTATGCAACTGTCTGTGATTCAATTCTCAGCACAATAACTCTGATAAAGGTTTGTCACTTTGTGCTTGGGGTTGACAAGTGCACCCATAGCTGCACCCTCCACACCTAAGAAAATTGGTTACCCCTACCTAGTAGAATTAAGTTCCAGACATGTCTGCTAGCCAAGAAGGTGTGACTGGGCCTAACCCACTCCCAACACTAACTCACTACACTTCTGCCCTGTCATCAATCTCTACAACACCAGAAGCATGGCTTGGAATACCATTGAATTGCCTTTCTGCCATGATCAGCTGGGCAAGTGTTCATTCGCAGTTAGGGCTGCTGGCTAGTTAAATCAGCTGCCTGATACCTTACTCAGTATACAGTACCTAAGTGTCAGTGGCTCAGTAGGTACCACACTCGCCTCTGAGGCCGGGAGATCAGAGGGCCGTGGGTTCAGTTCCCACATCTGGCACTTGGGTTAATATCCCAGTACTGACACTGTAGTGCAGCATGAGAGGGTGCTACACTTCTGAGGTGCCGTCTTTCAGATGAGACATTAAACCGAGGTCCCATCTGTCTGGATTGGTGGTAGTTCAGGTGGATGTTAAAGAGCCCATGGCACTTATCGAAAAGAGTAGGGGAATTTTTATTGAAATCAAAACAAAAAGAAACAGAACAAAACTATGTACAGAACAGCAGTATAGCATACAAGACCAGAAAAAAACATAAAAAGTAATAAGGCATACAATAATTCAACATACAATGAGAAATTACCCACTACCCCATCCCCCTTCCCACTCAAAGAGTAGGGGAATCTTCCATTCAAAATTTCAAAACAAAAATACTGTTCATCTCCAAGTGTTGACCCCCCCCCAAAAAACAAAAGAGAGAAAAAAGGAAAAAAATACCAAAAACAAAACAAAAATCCCATCAATGAACAAAGGAATCTGAAGAAAAAATAACTGAGAATAAATCATCCAATCTTGTCCTTCATTAAAGGAATAACATTCCAACGAAGTCTCCAAACAGAATCTGAATATAGATGTTTATCATGCATACACTGTACACATCAGTCATTAGTAATCTGTTGAATCATCTGGAGCGGGGTGGTGACCAACTGCTGAAAAATAAACTTAGATCTGCTTTGCCAGAAAGTAAATTTAATACAGGTAAAGATAAGTCTCATTGTACCCCCATCATATTCAGAAAACTGAAAAGAAAACCCTCCCATCAAATCCAGGTATGTCATTTGTAGCCAACGAGTGTCCCCCCATGTTTGAGACAACAATTGCCAAAAATCACAGGCAATTTCAAATGGACAAGAAATATAAAAATGTTCCATGGTTTCCAACTGTGCAGTACAAGTAGGTCTAGGACAGGTCCTATCTTGAATACTTTTATGCTTTGCATTACCTTTAACAGGGAGCTTTCCATGGCAACATAACCATAAAACATCCCACATCCTGGGGGGGGGGGGTCTAACATCAATTAAAGTAAGAAGAATATCAGGATGGTATTGTCCGTCCAATCCACCAAAAGTAGGGGAAACAGAAAAATGAAGGTCTTGAATAAAGTGATATAAATTTTTTCTAGATTTACCAAGAACTTGTATAGGGGTCAGTTTCCGTTTCCGCAATTTGGAAAGGGCAGGTTTAAAAATTGAGGAACAGCATGAAAAGAATTAGGGACAACATTTTCAGTCCAACAGAAAAAAAAAGGCCTATACCAGCGAAACGCCAATAATGTCCAGAAGCCAGGATGCGGGGCAGATAAGTTCCAGATATTATAGTGAAAAAAAATACTAAAATAATGCCCAATGGGATTTAGAAGAGCCAGACCACCTTTAGCAACTGGAAGATACAATATATCACGTTTAATGGGATTCAAACACCTACCCCATATAGTCTGGAATACTAAACTCAACAGTACCACTTCCAATGAGGCAGGAATAGGATAAACCACACTAATATATAAAAACAATGGGAAAAAAATGTTTTTAGCCTAATCAACCTTTTATTTTTAGATTGTTGCCAAGATTTCCATAGCGTAACTTTTCGTTTGCCAATGTCCAACTTAGCCATCCAATTTAATAAAGAGTTATCACCCCGGCCAAAAACAACACCCAATATGGTTAAATTTTCAGAAGAAATCAATATCCCCAAAATATCATGCACTATCCTCGTAGAGTGACTAAGTAGGTATCCCTTACTTTTGGAAGGATTTAAAGAAGCCCCTGCCACCACTGCATAAGCATTAAGTAAGTCAAAAGCATGCAAAGCAGAAGTATAGTTACTTGCCACAAGGCAAATGTCGTCTGCATAAACCAGAACTTTAGTTTCCATATCAACATGCTGAGGACGGACTCCCATAAAGAGAGGTGCTGATTGCAAACTCCGGAGAAGTGGGTCAAGGCAAAAAACACAAAGGAGGGGGCTCAGTGGACAACCCTGTTGCACTCCTCTTCGGACAGGGATATACGAACCCAAGTGTCCATTAACCAGAGGAATCACAGAGGCAGCATGATAAAGCAGAGACAACCATTTACAAAACCTCTCAGGAGTGCCATAGCGAAATAAAACCTGAAACAAAAAACCATGTGATACTTTATCAAATGCCTTTTCCTAATCAAGGGAAAGGAGACGGCCATGCAGCAAATCTTCTTTCCCTGTTCAGTTAATTCTCGAATAAGTAGTAAATTGTCAGAGATACAGCGAGCCGGGACACAACACATCTGCACCTGTGTAATCAGAAATGGGGAGACAGAAGCCAATCTAGATGTCAAGATTTTCATAAAGATCTTAAAATCAACATTAAGGAGGCTAAGGGGTCTCCAATTAGCAATATCGCTCTTCTCACCTTTCTTATACAAAACAATCTGTAAAGCAACACCAAAATGAGGATTAAATGATTCAGAAGATAACATCCAATTAAAAACAACAGCGAAAACATCTACCAGAATGTCAAAAAATGCCTTGTAAAATTCTACAGTAAGTCCATCAAGGCCAGGGGTCATATTAACTCTCGAAGACTTAATGGCAGTTGCAATATCCTGTTTAGAAATAGGGGCCACCAGGGAATCTAACTTGTCTGGGGGATATACAGGAAAGGGTACAGAAGCTAAATAACGCTGAACATCTAGATCTGAGGAGTCAGAAACAGTATGGAAAGCACACAAATAACGTTGCACAAGGCCTTAAATGTTTTCAGATCCAGACACACAGTACCATCAGGGGCCTTCAAATTTGTCATAACACGATTAACTGCCCTATTTCTACAACTAGAAAACACATCACCACAGGAGGATTTCCCGGGGGTGCATATCCGATGTTCATACAACATAGAAGAAGCTCTAGTATATTAGAGTTCACTCATGTCTTTCTTTAGATTAGACAGCTGCTTGAGGTTTACATGCTGGCCTTCATTAACAAAAGAAAACAGCTTCATTAAGTGATTTCTAAGGGTCAAATATCTATGGTATTGCGAAATGTGCTTAGTAGAAGCATGTTTCCGTACCAAGGTTTTAATGTGTGACTTAGTGTCTACCCACCAAAGACCAAGATAAGGGTGTAAACATGCGACAGACATCCGAGCCCTCAACAAATCTCGGATATCTTCACAAACAAGGGGTGAATCCAATAAAAGTTTATTCAACTTCCAATAACCTCTACCAATAGGAACTAGTTCCTCCAAACCAATCCCAAGAGAAACAATAGCATGATCAGTAGTTTCCAAAGGTAGGTGTTGTGCAGTATGAATTTTAATAAATTTTGACAAAAATACAAAATCAATGTGAGATGAGAGAACACCTTTATAAAAAGTGTGCCCTCCAGTGGGGTGAATGGAACGATATGCATCTAAGAGGTCTGCATTCTGAATAATGGATTTAAGGCAGTTGGTATCACAAAATTCCTTCTGAGTTTTTGCCCCTCTATCCTGGAGTTCCAAAACACAATTAAAGTCCCCAGCCCAGACAATGTGCTTGGTTGTAAATAAATAAGGTTGTCTTTTTCTGAGGTGCATATACTGCTATCAACCTCCAATAAGCATTGTCAAAGGATGCATCCAACAGCAGTGCCCTTCCAGGAAAAATGTCCAGGACTAGAGTAACACAAAATCTATCTCCACGAAACAAAATACCCACCCCATCACAGACATCAGTACCATAGGAGAAATAGGAAGAGCCCCAGCACCACAATCTACCTGCAGCTGTAATAAGGGAAGAAGTGTTCAGCCTAGTATCCTGTAGGAAAATTACATCAAATCCTAGGTCATACAGGGTAGAAAAGGATAGGAGTCTCCTTTTAGTGTTTTTCACACTGTTAACATTCACAGTGGCACTACGCAAGGAAGAAGGACAGAAAAAGCAAGGAAAAGAAAAAATCCAGAACAATCAAGACACCTTACCCCGTCTGGAGCTTTTACGAGTAGATTTACCCCGTGTGACTATTTGTTCAGGAGGTGCAGGAAGGGGAGTCAGTTCCCCCTCAGATTCTGAGGAGAGAACTTGTTGGGAGGAGACAGCAGAAGAGGATTCAGAATCAGCCCCAAAATCTGAATCTGACAAAAATGTAGCAAGGGGGGCAAAGTTATTCTGAGTGGAAAGGCTAGTGGGGGAGGCAACAGCTTTAGCAATTTTAGATCTGGGTGTTATTCTGCTTCAGGGTCCATTTACGAGTAGTCACAACAGAAGGCGAAGGGGGGGAGGCATCAACTCAACAGGGTCCGTAACAGTGAGAGAAGGGTCAGATAGCGGTAAGGAAGAAACTGAGGGGAGGACAGTGTCATGTGTTAAAAGGGTCGGAGCAGGTGAGACCGGAGAAACCACAGAGTCCTCATGGACAACAGGTAGAGGATCAGGGTCAGGAGGAATATCCATCCCTTCAGAAGAAACCAGTGACTGAGATGACAAAGAGATTTGGACTGCATCAGCAGGTGGAGGAGGAGGAGGGTGCTGAACTGTATGTGATGCTATACTTTTTTTCTGCGCATTAACGATAATGGAATCCTGACAGGTCTGGTCAGACCTATTATAGGATGCCCAAGGACAGGAGCAATAGGTATGCCCCCTTTCTTCACACAAATTACACATCATAGGGTTCTGACAAGAAGAACTAGAGTGTCCTAATTCCAAACACAAATTACAATGAAGTCTGTCACAGGTAGAACTGAGATGAAGGGAGGAGCCACATTTAAAACACTTCTTAGGTTGGCCACGGTAGAAACAGTGACCTCTATCCCTACCCAAAAAGAAACTACTAGGGAGATGTTAGGGACCAGTATTACTGGATCTAAGCTTAATCTTATATTTCCACCCTCCAGTCCAAATATGTTCAGCATCCATAATGGGTTGTGGGGAGCTCAAAAGGTCACAACGCTGACTCAACCAATGAGAAATATCATGTACAGCAACACCTTCATGTCGGAAAAGGATAGTAACAAACTTAATAGCAGGTTTAGTAAGGGGAATTGCTTGAAAAGGTAACCATAAAGCAGAGTGCTTCTACTGTTCATATTTAGTCCAAAACCTATCCAGCCCCTGAGGAGTTTTAAAGCTCACGTCATATAAAATATCACCATATGCATGAATCAAGGCATACATTCATTGAAAAAAAACCAAAACAAAGAGTCCTTAAGCAATTTTCGTCCTACGTATAGTCTATCCGGTGGAATGTCCAGGCCCCCTAAATATTGTAAACGCACAGCATTACAGTGCTGTGCAGGTAGGGGTTGTTGTGCAAAGTGCTCCCGGTTTCGAAAAGAAGCCCAGGTAGTCTTAGCAATGTCAGCTGCAGATTCTGTAGGGACAGGCAAATCAGTATCCATACGGTCACCCCAAGAAGTAGGCTTTTTACTTGGACCTCCATCCCCAGAGTCAAGGAAAGAATCAATGGCAGGCTGGGATGGTAACTCAGGAGGGGGTTCTGGATGTTGAACATCCTCAGTGTGCAAGTCAAGGTCAGAATCTGTAGCAAAGGGAGCGGGACGAGAACCTTGCTGACAGGAGGGCAAACCGTGCTGGTGCTGCGCTTCCCGTTCAGGTGAGCCAGGTATGGGGCTATGAGAGAGGGATCAGGAAGCCAGTTCCCTTGCTGCGTTTCTACCAGCCAGCCTTTACCAGCGAGGATTCAAGTGCCTTGGAAGGCAAGTTGAGAGGACGATAAAGGTTGGAATCCACCCTCACGCTGCAAGCCCAACACAGTCCCTGGCAGGAGTAACATCAGGAATAGCAGTCGGATTACTTACAAGTAGCAAATTCGGATCCGAAGAGGCAGCAGGACTAAGGGCAGAAACAACACCACCAGTGGGAGAAACTGCGCGTGTAGAGAAGGCCGACTGCTGAGGAACTCCAGATGGACAGGACTCCACAACAACAGCAGTGGCGTCAGAACTCCCAGGGATCATGTCAAAAGAGGCAGGCACAGCAAAAAAACAGTCCGATGCAGAACTCGGCAAAAGGGGTCGTAGCTTGGCCCCCACAGACTCAGGCTGCAACAAGGAAAGAACATAGCGCGGATTATTTTTACAAATGGAACTCAAACACGCTTGTTCTGAGGGTGTAACAGACTGAAGAAATGCAGAGCCATCAGCAGATGCATCCGGACGAGACACAGATATCTCAGGAGGTAAGTTATTTTCCATAGCAGCAAGATCAGGAACTTCAATCTCCAGAGCTAGACCAACAGGGAGGGAGATCAGCTCACCTGTCGGTACACCAGCAGACTGACTGCCATCTGAGACAGAGGACATGGGTACAGCAGCTCCCCCTACCAAGACTAGGGGAATTTTTTATTAACACTTGAAAGAAAAATACATACATAAGTGTGTTACTTCACACAAAAATCATAATACCAAACAAGAATAAACAAAAATAAACAAAAGGAAGTATTACAGCATACCTTCAATACAAAATTCCATTCCCCAGTCCCAAAACTCCATAAGAAATACTCAACCCCCCACCCCTCCAGCAGAGAAAAGGAATTTATATTCAAAGGGAAAAAGGAAAACAAAACATTGCAAATATCTTAGTATATATAAAAAACAATAACTAAAAGTACAATATACCAGAAAACCCCTATCATAAAGAAAACCCCCTTCCCCATCCTTACCGGAAAAGGGATATAATAGTACATAAAAAAAAGAATGGAAGAAACAAATATACATACAGTGCTTGGTCTCACTAATCAGTATACATTAGTCCGCAATAAACCTCTACCCTGTATCAAGCCAATTCATTTTCCTCCACCAAAGTTTATAAAGATCTGGGTGCACTTTCCCCTTTTCCAGTATCCTCCAGCTGAGTACTGTGTTCCTACTATTAAATAATACCTGATTTTCAGTTTTTAATTTCTGCCGAAGCGTAAGGCTGCACCGAACCTGCCAAAGCTGGAAGCCAATGTATCCCATCAAAAGACGAATTGTAACAGAATCATAAACAACCCATGAGCCAGGAAGAACCCCCTCTGTCCAGATCTCAGATGAATGACCCTGGAAAGGGTTCAGCAGCCAGGTAGCATGGAAGTGAGACCAGAAAGACACAGCAAAGGGACACTCAAAAAAGAAATGTTGCATCGTTTCAGCTACTCCTGTACAAGTCTCTTCCCTAGGACAAAATCTCTCCGAGAGTTCTTTATGCTTCATGCTACCCTTCACCCCCAACCGTTTATGTAGACAAAGCCATAAAAAATCCCACATATACTTAGGGACTCTTTTGCTAACTAATAATTGCAGCTTGGAGTGTTGATCCGAAATGGACACATCCTGAAACCATGGATCTGCATAAAAGAAATCCTGTAATACACAACAGTAAAATTGCTTCCGTGATTGAAGAGAGATTGTTTAACAATATGCCAGGACTTTAGTTTCCGAAACATCCCCTGAAAGTGGCTAGCCATGGTACACAGCCTGACTTGACATGATAAAAAGGTATCAGAGTCCCATTGCTCCAGAAGGAGACCAATACCATCAGCCACCCACAGGGTCCAGATCTTAATTTCCCCTTTAAGCAATGGAATTAAATTATTAAAAAGAAAAATACTATGAAAAAATACCACTGGATTCAACATCCCCAGACCCCCCTCACTAACAGATAAATATGTTATACCCCTCTGCACCGGGTTCAGCCTACTTCCCCACAAACAAAGAAAAAACACACTATTGAGAGATGTTTCTAAGGGGGGGGGGGTAAACTGCGTGCTATAAACAAAAAATATGGTAATAAAAATGTCTTAACAAGGTAAATCTGTCTGGCTTTTGTCATTTGACCCTTATTCCAGAGAGCCACTCTGTCACGGGCCTCCAACAACTGCCTTTCCCAATTGTAACTATGGGCATCAGCACCTCCAAAATAAACCCCCAGAATCCTCCTATACCCGAAATCTATAGGCATATCCCAAATCAAGGCCACATCAGCAGCATCGTACCCGAATAATGATATCCCACTCTTAAGCTTATTAATGGAGGAGCCAGAAATGTCAGAAAAGGACTGCAATAGCAGCTGCGCTACGACAGCCGAAGCCCTATCCAACAAAACCAAGACCAAATCATCTGCATATGCTATAGAAACAATCTGCGGATCAGCACAACCCACTGACAGACCTATAATGTCATCTGACTTGTTTAAGGCATGCAAGAAGGGGTCTAAGGCAAGCACATAAAGCAAGGGTCTGAGCGAACACCACTGCCTAACACCCCCTATAAACCTTAACCTCCCTTCCCAACCAATCATTTACACTTGGTAATAAAGTAATACCTTTATAGCATGTTTGCAACCATCCTATAAATTGTAAAGGAAAACCATACCTCTGCAAGGTCTCCCAGAGGTAACTAAATTCCACCTGATCAAAAGCTGTCGATTGATCTAAACAGACCAGATGTCCAAAAATTTCCCCTTGAAGCTCCCTTACGTAGAGGATCCCTCAGAAGAATCAGGGCATCCTGAACCCTCCTATGTGGTACTCCACTAAACTGTGAAGGATGTAACAAGGAATCCAATATCCCCTAAACGAGTACATAATAATAATAATAAAATGTATTTAATACAGCGCCTTTCATAATACCGTCATCAAAATTTTGTAATCAGTATTTAGTAGAGACAAAAGCCTCCAGTTATCCAAATTCCCCCGATCACCTTTATTTTTATAAATCAGCAACAAAACACCCTGCAACATACTCTCAGGGAGAGTACCAGCTTGCAAGCCTGTATTCAATACCTCACAAAATTCCACCCCCAACACTTCCCAAAGTACCTTATAAACCTCATGAGGTAGCCCATCAGAACCAGGAGTAATGCTTGTTTTCAGGGACCAAATAACAGATTTTAATTCATTCAATGTGATGGGTTTTATCAAAGGATGCTGAAATTCAGGAGCCAAAACAGGTAACGTCCTACGAGATAACCAATCACACATAGAAGCCTCCGAAAGTGACTACTCCTAAAAGAGTCAGAAGCATAAGCATGAATAGTATCCAAAATGCCTTCAGTAGTTGACACTCGCCCACCCTCTGCAGTATTCAGATACAGCATACCACGAGATTCCTTAAAAAGCCTAATAGATTCAAATGGTAAGGTGTCCCGCTTTTTACCAAGAATCCCATACTTATGCTTCCGCTCCATATCCTGTAAAACCTGTGACTGTAGCTGTGCCAACTCCACCTTCAACTCCTTAATCCTGTCAAGACAGTCAGACCCAGGATGCTGTCGGAGAGTGGACCAGAAATGAAGTCGACCCCTTAGATAACGAGGCTCGTCATGCTTAAGCTTCCCATTAATTCTACCTATTACCTTAACGTAGGTCCTGACTTCATTTTTGGTATCCCCCACCAAGTATTCAAATCATCATATAAAAAAACACAGACTGATGTGCCAGCAAAGGAGAATGAAGCCCTTCGGCCACACAAGGGATAGCTAGTAGGGCAGTATTCAATTTCCAAAGGCCTGGCCCCCTCTGGACCTCTGGTACACCACACAAGGTTAATTTAAGTAACTTATGATCAGATGTAGCCACCTCTTGCAAACATTTGGACTGCACAGCAACCCCGGAGGAAAGCAAAAAATAATCAATCCGGGATGCCCGGGGACCACAAAAATGTGTATTTCCAGACCCATCAAAAGTAGGCCCAAAAGCATCAATTAAACCAACATCTGCAAGTAGTTGAGTCAGACAAGCCACATCACAATAAACCTTTTTCCTGCAAGTGGAAGATACCTGGGAGGGTAAAGAACAGTTAAAATCATCACCCAGAATAACCTTAGAAGAAGTGCACAAAAAGGGATAAAGTGATTTAAAAAGGGTCACCCTATCAAATTTAGCTTGAGGTGCATAAACATTCAATAAACGCAAAGGTATGGAACCCCATTTAATATACAAAACTAAGGCTCTGCCTTCCATAATTTCTACCTGATGAATCACCTGAATATGTGACAGAAAAAAACAAATCCCAACCCCACTACATAAATCCTTCCCTTGTGACCAAAAATAGTCCGCCCATATCCAACCAGTAGTAGCAGCCAGTAACTCCTCAGGAGAGTGTAAATGAACATCCTGAAAAAAGACACAATCCAAATTCTCATGTACAAATTGAAAAAAAGTGTGTCTACGCCTAACAGCAGACTTAATGCTATTTGCATTCAAGGATGCCACCCGAAAGTGAAAAGGAGCCATAAGGTGCAGAAAGAATACATCACTTCACTTTACTGGAGGCCCGAGTCACCCTTCCACTTTTACAATCCTGAGGCCTAGGTTCCAAATGGTCTCCTGAAGGCTCCAGAGGCTCAGGCTGAGAAGGGATCACAGAAGGCTGGACCAACTCTGACATCACCTCCGAATCCTCCATCAAAACTTCATAAATATTAGGGTCAGCTATAGAGGGTGCCGAAGCAGAGACAGTGGATCTCTTAGCCAATTTACTTTTCCCTTTTAGTGCCTTCACTTTTCTACCACTAACTGTGGTAAAACCCTCATCAGAGGGGGCTGAAACCGAAGGCAAAGGGGGGGCAGGACCAGCAGCTCCCACAACACCCAGCTCAGGTGCCATGGACACCTCAACCCCATTCAAATCAATGTCAGTAGAAATCAAAGCAGGCTCCTTAGGCAGGGGCTTCCCAGCTAATGGAAGCCCAGCTGCAGAGACTCTAGGAACTATACTCCCCACAGAAGAGAGGCCTTTCCACACAGCCAACTGAATATAATGGTCCTGAACCCCAAAATCTGCTTCAGCCGTGTTTTTAGCAGCCAGAGGACAAGTCTCAAAAGCATGTCCTATCTCATTACAGAGATTACATCTGGATGTCTGAAAGCAATGGGCACTAGGGTGACCAGCCTCCCAACAGTGAGTACACTTAAGCACATTGCATGAGGTGCTTATATGAGTCCTAGACCCACATTTGAAGCAGACTCTGGGTTGACCTGGGTAGAAAAGGAAGCCCTTATCCCTACCCAGGAAAAAACAATTAGGTAGATGTATTAAATCAGAATCTGTAGAATGCAATTTCACCCAAAATTTCCATCCCCCATTCCAGAAGCCTTCAGCATCCAGGATAGGAACAGGATTTCCCTGAATGTCACATCTTTTAGTGAGCCAGTTCACAATATCAACCACATTAACTCCTTCATTCCTAAATAGGATGGTGATAACCCAAAAGGGCTGTTTAGATAAAGGTAAAACAATAAAGTCAGACCATAAAGGGTTAGTTTTCAAATTTAAATAACATCTCCAAAAGATCTCTGATAGTGCAGGGGTACGAAAACTAATATCAAAAATAAATTCCCCAGGGACATGAATCAATGCATATACTTCAGAGGGTGAGAACCCCATTCTACGTTTCAAAAGCGTTTCCCCAACATAAAATCAATTAGGGGGATTGCCTCTGGGACCCACATAATGCAGATGAATAGCATTACACTGCTTAGCTAGTTCCACAGGCTGCCGAAAATGGCTAGCATAAGTAGGCTTCTCAGAGAGGGATCAGGAGCCGACTGCTGTTGTATCAAGAGAAGAATCTTCAGCCACCCTACCAGGCCTATCATCCAGGGGAAGGGCAGGCTGAGGAGCAGACTGAGAAGCAGGGGAAGCATCACACAATACTGGGTGAGATAGGGAAGACTCATCCTTAACAGTTTGAACAGTACTTATCTGTGCATCTGGAACATTAGGCAGAGCTGTAACTTCCCCAGCCAGTTTCCACGCAGCGCCTGACACAGGGATCCATCCGGCATCCCTTAGCGCTCATTCTGGGGACCAACGAGATCCCCCCAAGCTGAAGATGCCATACAACTGTCAGAAACTGGCTGCTCAATGGCCGTATGGAGCTTACTCGGCCCCGCCGCCTCCAAGGCTTCCGGCGACGTCCTGGAACGCTTCCTCTTCCAGTCTTCCTCTAAATCCACTGTCCGATTCCCCAGCGCAAGTAATTCGCTTACTCTGAGGAGTTCCTCCTCTAAACAGCACCTCTTCTCAGCCAAACTTAAAGGCTGTACTTCAGAAACTTCCATGGGACCGCTGACTCGGGTGATGTGCTGGCCACCCATCGGGTGCATCCCAGCCGCCACCTCAGCGGATCCCTCCTGCAACAGAACTCCTTGTCCTTCAGAACTCTGGGCCATCGTAGCCCTCTGCAACAAACCTTCCTCCTCCAAGGTTAGGGTCAGAATGACCGCCACACACAGCAACAGGGTCCCCCTACTGGCGAGAGTAGGGGAATTTCCCCGGTGTCCTGGCTAAATTTCCCTCATTCACTAAAATACCACTAACAGCTTAATCTGGTTCAAGGTCAGTTGGCATTCATCTGTATCCCCCTCCCCCGGGTCGTGCCTGAAAATAGGCAGGATTTGTCTAGTGCACTTACCTGATCAACAAAAACTAAATAAATAAATAAGTCTGACCAGTTTAAGAGAGTACTACAGGCAACCCTAACAGTTTGATGCAATTGTAACTGCTAATCATCCTAACTAAAGTTTCGAACTGTGTCAAACTCTGGCACTGAGGCCATGTGCCATTACTATGCTTGTTCTACAATGATTTTGTCTACCTGCCTTATTTTAAGATTGCATGCAATTTACCTAGGCTGTTTATTTGTGCTTGTTCAACTATATTTGTACTTGTTCAACTTCATTCCACTGGAACTCACTTATTTTATTTGTTACGTTGCTTTGTAATCTCTGTTATTGACATGGAACCTTTGTAAAAGAGCACTTTTCTCCAAAATCTTCAAAAAATAAATAGATGTACTGGGTAGCTGATGGGTGTGATGAAGCACTAGATAACAAGGAGTTCTCTTAAAACATATATTAATGGATGTGGTGACTGGTGTAAACATTGTACCGCCAGTGCTGTCCTTTCACTGCAAGTGTTGATACTAGGCTGCTGTGCCGCGTGCAAACTGCCATCTAGAACCTTGCATGCCCCATGGTCACTGTGGAATGTTTATGCAGAATATGTCCAAAAGGTGACATGTAGCTGTTCTGTTTCAGTCAGCATTAGCACCTGTGGACCACAAGAAAAAATTACTTACCACAGTAATATTGTTTCTTCCAGGTGATCCCTCATTATGCTTACACTTATTGCAGCTAGCCCAATGGCTTGAATTGCCCCGAAGCACTTGGAGGAGTAATTTAAATATTTAAATTAGCTACATGGAGGCTTAGGCTCACGGAGGCATTGTGCTGTGCAGCTTGACGGCAGATCTATTTCGAAGACATAGAAAGCAAAAATATGAACCTAAAAAGCTAATCTATACCAGAAAAATAGTCAAATAAAACTGACAAGTGAAACAAAATAGACTGGCCTCCCCTCCTAGTCTTTGGCAGATTAAACAAAAAGGCCATAGATATTGACTGCAGAAAAAAAACAAGAAAAAACTCTCAAGCAGTAACTTTAATGGCGAAGAAACATTGATTCTTGAAGAACCTTTTCCAGGTTCTGGAAGGGGAGGTAGGGTGGGAGGTGTAAGCATAATGAAGGATCCCCTGGAAGAAACAATATTACCACAGTAAGAAATTTTTCTTCAAATCCCAGGAATCCCTCATTATGCTTACACTTATTGCAGACTACAAAGCAGACCTTGGGAGGCTGGGTACAGAACCTACTTAAGGAAAAGGTTCTGCAAGACAGCAGTGCCAAATCTGCATTTGTTCTTGACTGTACACCCAACATTGAAACATAGAATTTGATGGCAGATAAGGACTGCTTGGCCCACCCAGTCTGCCCATTTCCCTACCTAATGGATAAGCTGCAGATCCTAGTTAACCAGCACCCTACATCTTCCTACCCCCACCCCCTAGAATTGCCTTATGACTGTCCCATGCATGCTTGAATTCCACCACTGTTTTTGACTCCACGACCTCCTCCGGAATGCCGTCCCATGCATCCACAACCCTCTCTGTGAAAAATACTTACATTACCTCTAAGCGCCCCCATCTTCAAATTGTGCTCCCTTGTTCTTGCACACCTCTTTTGAAAGATGCTACTCTCTTGGACTTTGTTGATTCCCTTGAGGTACTTGAAAGTTTCTATCATGTCCCCCCTTTACTCGAGGCTATACATATTAAGCTCCTTAAGTCTCTCTTCATATGTCTTCCGGTGCAGACCCTGCACCATTTTAGTTGCCCTCCTCTGGACAGCTTCCATCCAGTCTATGTCTTTGCGGAGATTGGGTCTCCAGAACTGCATGCAGTACTCCAGGTGGGGTCTCACCAGCTGTCTGTACAGAGGGATAACAAGTTCCTGCTTTCTCCTGGTGATGCCTCTCCCTATGCATCCCGGTATCTCCCCAGCCCTCCTTACTGCCCTCTCACATTGCTTGTCCACCTTTAGGTCATCTGATATAACTACCCCCAGGTCCCTTTCCATTTTTGTTGTTGTTAGTATCTCACCCCCCATTGTGTACTCTTCCCCTGGGTTTTTGTTTCCCAGGTGCATTACCTTGCACTTCTTAGCATTGAATCTAAGCTGCCATACATTTGACCATTCCTCTAACCTTGCCAAGTTCCTTCTCATCCTTTCCACCCCACCTTGTGCATCAACTCTGTTGCAGATCTTTGTGTCATCTGCAAAGAGACATACTTTTCCTTCCAGTCCCTCTGTAGTGTCACTTATAAAGACATTGAAGAGGACTGGTCCTAATATTGAACCCTGCGGTACCCCACTAGTAACCCCCCTTTCTTCAGAGTGGACTCCATTTACTATTACTGTCTGTGTCCTATTCTCCAGCCAATTCTTTACCCAGGCTATCATCTTGGGACCCACTCCAAGGCTGGCTAACTTGTATATTAATCTTTTGTGTGGGACTGTGTCAAATGCCTTGCTAAAGTCTAGGTAGGACATGTCCACAGCCCCTCCCTGATCTACTACTTTGGTCACCCAGTCAAAGAAATCTATTAGATTCGTCTGGCATGACCTTCCCGCTGTGAATCCATGCTGCCCTGGGTCCTGTGCCCCTCTGGCCTCTAGATACTCGACAATTCTTTCCTTCAGAAGTGATTCCATCATTTTCCCTATCACTGAGGTTAAACTAACAGGTCTGTAGTTTCCTGCTTCTGCCCTGCTCCCACTTTTGTGAAGAGGAATCACATCTGCCCTCCTCCAGTTCTCAGGTACCACCCCATCCTCCCATGATTTGTTAAAGAGGGTAGTCAGTGGTGTCACTAGTTCTACCCTTAGTTCTTTTAGAATTCTGAGATGAATCCCATCAGGCCCCATTGCTTTGTCCACATTCAGTTTTAAGAGTTCTTTCAGAACCCTTACTTCTGTAAATGGGTTGGTATCAACTTCTGTATCCAGAGTGTTTCTATTGTTTGTTTCAGGTACCTCTCCCTCTTCATTTATAAATACTGAGCAAAAATATTTGTTTAGTATCTCTGCCTTTTCACAGCCACCCTCTGCCCACCTCCCCTTCCCTTTATTAAGCCTCACTATCCCTCCCTTGGTCTTCCTTCGCTCCCTGATGTACCTATAAAAGGTTTTATCCCCCTTCTTAACTGAGTTGGCTATCTTTTCTGCAGTTCGGGCCTTTGTTGTTCTGACTGCCTTCCCAGCTTCCTTTTGCTTTAACTGATACAAGTCTCTGTCCTGTTCCTTCAGTGATTTCTTGTACTTCCTGAATGCTTTCTTTTTCTCTTGAACCTTCACTGCCACTTCCTTTGAGAACCATAGTGGTTTCTTACATCGTTTTGTTTTGTTTATTTGCTTCACACAAAGGCTTATTAACTCTGTGATGTCAGTTTTTATTATTCCTCATTGTTCTTCCACCCCTCCTTCCTGCTCATTTGCTAGTGCATTCCTTAGGCACTCACCCATTTTGACAAAGTCAGCCCTCCTAAAGTCAAATACTTTTGCCTTTGTACGGCTTGACTCTGTTGCTGTGTTTATTGTGAACCATACTGTTCGATGGTCGCTAGTTCCCAGATGGCTATCCACTTCTACATCTATGATCCTCTCTCCATCTCCATTTGAGAGAACCAGGTCTAAGATTGCTCCCTCTTGAGTGAGTTCCAATACTAGTTGTCTAAGGCATGCCCCCTGTAGGGCATCTAGAATAACCCCACTCTTCGAAGTGGCTGTGGCAACTGCACTCCAGTTAACATCTGGCATATTCAGATCACCCATCAGCCATATCTCCCCTTTATCTGCCATTCTAAGTATACTTTCTATCATTTCCTTGTCCATTTCCTCCCCCTGAGAGGGGGGTCTGTATACAACCCCTGTGCGGATTGTGGTGCCATTTCCTGCCTCCAAATTGACCCACAGTGCTTCTTTTCCTCCCTGTTTACCCTTTTGTTCTGTTATTTTGATTCCTTCCCTTATGTAAAGAGCTACTCCTCCTCCTCCTCTTTTACCCTCCCTGTCCCTCCTGTAGATAGTGTATCCTGGTATGTTTATGTCCCAGTCATGGTTTTGTGTGTACCATGTTTCTGTGACTGCCATGATATCCAGATGTTCCTCCTCCATCAAGGCCACTAATTCAGGAAGCTTGTTACCCAGACTACGGGCATTGGTACTCATTGCTCTCCATTTTTTGATGGCTTTACCTTCTGTGGCAGCATCCCCACTGACCTTTCTACCTTGGTCTTTTTCTCATTTAGTACCCTGTTTTGTAGAGAGAGGCTGGGATTTTCCTGCTGCTTATCAGTGCCTCCTCCTTGACTAGTTTAAAAGCTTGCCAATGAAGCATTTAAACTGATTGCTCAAAAGACTTGTTCCCTTCCTGGACAGATGCAGACCATCCTGCCAGTATAGGCTGGTGTCCCTCCAGTAGTGCTTTGTGAAGGTGTGCACAGTTTTCAAGGTAGTTGCTTTACAAATCTCCAGTAAAGGGACATCCCATGCAGTTGCCACTGAGGCAGCAGTGCCATAAGTGGAATGCACCCTAAGACCTTGTGGAGGCTGCTTTCTAGCCTCGCTGTACCAAAAGTGTATACAAGAAACTATCCAATGAGCAATAGTTCTCTTGGAAGCCAGCCTGCCCTTATCTCGATATGTGAGGAACAGCTGAGAATGGGAAGCTCTGAGATCCTTAGTATGGTCGAGATAAAACCTGAGTGATCTTTTGCTGTCCAGACTGTGAGGCTTTTGCTTGCCAGAGCTGGACTTCGCTGTGAAAAACATTGGCAGTGTAATGGACTGATTCAAATGAAATTCTGAAGCTACCTTAGGAAGGAATTTTTCTGTTAGTCCTGAGGACTACCTTGTCCTTGTTGGAGATGATGTAGGGAGGAGCAGTGCAAAGGGCTTGCAACTCGCGCACCCTTCTGGACGAAGTGGTGGCCACCAGGAAAAATAATTTTCCAGAAAGCGTACTTCTAAGTCTGCAGTGGTCATGGGCTTGAAAATAGGCTCCATGAACTTGGCTATGCAAAGATTTAGATCCAAAGGAGGGACTGGATCATGACCAGGAGGATACAGATGCAGGAAGCCTTTGAAAGATTTCTTGAAACAGGATGGGAAGCCACCATTTTCCCTATGCCGGCAGATGGAAAAAGCCAAGATAACAGGCAAGTACACCTAAAGAGTTCATGTTGTAAAACCCAGAGCCTGCAGGTGCAACACATAGCCCAAGAGCAGCGACAGGTCTGCCTGTAGAGGGTTGACCTTTTAGAAGCACACCACAGAGAGAGCCTTTTCCATTTGGAAGTATATGTTCTTCTGGTAGCAGTCTTCCTGGAAACCTTGAGGACTTTGAGGGCCTCATCTGAGAACTGAACAGCAGAAAACTCTAGCCACTCAAGAACCAAGCCTTATGGTGGCACAGAGGCAGGGCATCCATCTGTGACGCCGATGACCCAGGTTCGGGAACAGACTCGGGACATCAGAGGGCCAGCCGGGGGGAAAAGGATTGAGCATCCTAGGGACTGCTCTCCTTCTCTGGGTGGGGGGGGGAGTGTCCAGCACACTATGGACCTCCAACGGAGGCTGGGTGTTCCATCGTGCTGGTGCCATCACCTGAGGGGGTGGGGCAGACGCAGGATGTCATTGCACATCCTCGCTCCCAGGAATCCACAAGCAATGCAAAATCCAGCCCACTCGACATGATTCTCTGCTCTGCTCCTGCCCTGTTGCCCTTTCTCATCCACCAGGGTGTCCCGCTCCTGTGGCCCTGCCCTAGGGGGTAAGCCAGGGCATGCCAAATAGTGTCCATTGGGGGGGAGCCCTCCCAGTGGCCCACAGGCATGGCAGGGCGGAGCAGTGCAGGGGTTGAGCCCTCCTTGGAGAAGCGGGGATACCGGGTCAAAAAAAAAATCTTGAGGCAAAGTGCCCCAAGGTCTGGGAAGGTTATCCTGGTCCTGGGGCATGGTCATTAGATCATGTCACTGAGGGAGACAGATGGGCTGTTTGGTGGGGAGGGCCAGGATCAGGGGATAGCATGGCTGCCTGGCCCAGTCTGGGGCTGCAAGAATCATGATTGCAGACTGGCTCCTTAGTTTGAGGAGAACTTTGAAGCAAAGGAAAGGGAGGGAAGGCATACAGGAACTTCCCTGACCAATCCAGGGACAGGGCATCCATAGGAGTTGAGCCCACTGATGGATACCTGCAACAGAACAGAGAAAGCTTGAGGTTTTCCTCTGAAGTGAACAGGTATATTTCCCATGTGCCCAACCTTCTGAAGCTTGTGGCCAGAACCTTCCTGTTCAGGGAGCATACATGACATCCTTGACTGATTCTGCTGAGGGAGACTGCTAGGACGTTGTCCTTGCCAGGGAGATGGATAGCAAACAATTGCATATCCATGGAATAAGCCAGACTCCCAATTTCATGGCTTCTGTGTGTAGTCTTGAAGATGTGGAACCCTCTTGTTTGCTGTTGTAAATATGGTGGCTGTATTGTCCATCCTGATTTGATCGTAATAACCTTTCACCTGAGGGGCAAAAGAACACAGGATGAGATAGACTGTCGGATGACACTCTGTTTTGACTGATGAGAAGACCAGATTACACTTACTGTCTGGTCAACTACATGTGCTCCCCAGACCAGAAGAGAGGCATCTGTTATGAGGGTTACTGCAGTGGGTCATTGCTGCAAATGGAACTCCCTCCCTGAGGTTGTCCCTCTCTTTTTTTTTTTTGAGAGAGCTTGTAACCGTGTCTTTGTAACCAGAACCAGCTTTGAAAGAAAGCGCCTTTTCTGAGACCAGTGTGCTCTCAGATGGTACTGAGTGCCGTTCATTTGGAATCTGGCACTTGGAACCACGCTTGTAGTGGAAGTCATGTGACCCAATAAGCATAGGAAGGCTCTAGCTGACCTGGGCTGACCCAAGACAAAGGAGTTTGCCAAGGTTAGGAGATTTTCTACCCTTTCCTGTGGAAATAATGCCCTGCCTTGAAGGGCATCTATTTCTGCTCCCATGAACTCCAACAGCTGTACCGGTTCTGTTGGGAATATTTGTACATTTTTGAGAAATCCCAGTGATTCTAAGGAGCTTCAAGATAATGCAGAAAGTCCCTGATCTGTTGGTGTGACTTTCCTGTGACTAGACAATTATCCAGGTAGGACTAAGACCATCACGTCCTGTCCGTGTAGATGCGTCCCCTGTACCCTAGGCACTTTGTGAAGCTTTGGCCTGATTGGGAAGTGAAAATAAGTATCTTTCACATCCAGAGAAGCCATGCAGTCCCCTTGCTGTACGAAGGGGATCATATGGCTAGGCTGATTAACTTGAGCTTGGGCTTCCTAGGTGCTTCTCCAGAAATCTGAGATGCAAAATGGGACGGCACTCCCCATTGCTCTTTTCAGTGAGAAAGTATCTGGAGTTGAGGTCATTCTCCTGTTGCTCAGGAGAAAACTTGGCCTCTGCATTTGCCTGCAGCCACTTTTTGGTCTCCTGTCCCAACAGTATCCCTTCTGATGGAGGGTGAGGCTTGCAAATTCTGCTGTTGTGCCAATTGGGAAATTTGTGGAACTGCAGAAGGGGGCCTGGACTCACCACTTCCAGTACCCAGCTGTCTGTGGTGATGTTTTTCCATTGGTGAAGAAATGAGTCAATATTCCTCTTGCTGACAATGGATGGGTGACCCGGACAGGACTGTCAGGGATTCTGTCTGGGCTGGGCCTTAGAGATTTGGGACAGAAGAGACCATTTGGAAAGGCCTTCTGTCCTTGCCCCTAAAGACACCTCTCATTAGAGTAGCCATAGGATATGGGCATGAGATAGAAAGGGAGGAAAAGTGCCCTCTACCTCCCCTTCCATGAGGTCTGTAGGAAGTGGATGCCTTCTGTTCCTGGGCAACACTTTGCAGGTGATCTTTACTTATCCACCTTCTACCTGTAAGCCTCTAGCTTCTGAAGAGGGAGTTGTTCTCACATGGAAAGTTCATGGCTTTTCCCGGGTATTCTGGAACAGGTTTGTGGTCTGAAGCCAGGCAAATCTACATAAGGGAATAGCATGTCCCAAAACCCTATAGGTGGTGTCGTTCACATCTACTGCCCAGAGGAAAAGAGTATTTGGTGGCCTAGATTGCAGTTTTGGCTAACTCTGTCTGGTCCTGTGCTACATACTCAGATATGTTATCACTAAGGGCCAGTGCAGAATTCCAGAGTGCCTTCTGATACTGGGCTGTGTAAGCTATGTTAATAGCTTGCCTCAGCAGTAAGATGCAGAGGTTAAGACTGTCTTACCTATAGAGGCCAGCTTTTTGGAATCACACTCTGGAGGCTGGGCAGAGAGGGCCACATTGGCCTTTTCACAAGCAGCCGCCTAGACTACCCTTGCATGATCCGGGTGAACCTAGAGATACTCAGCATCATGCCTGATCATTTGGTACTTCTCAACTTTTTTGTCTACCCCTGGGGCCAAAGTAGGGCTCTGCAAGACCCTGCAGGGAACTCTTTCAAAGATTTATGTACAGGGAGGACCAATTCCTAGAAGCAGGTAACCCAATCATACCCAAATAATCAGGCTCCTCTTCCCCTTCAGCTTCCTGGCTGGAGAGGTCGAGGATATTAGCCATTTGCCCCACCAAAGTATAATGGGAAGAAAACTCCTCTTAGTCACAAGAAGAGAAATCGAGTTCATGCTCTGAGGTACCCTTAAGGTCCATGGAGCTCCACCATCTTGGTCCTCTTGATATATAAATTCGACTCTCTGGTCATTAGGGTCGGGAAAGGAACAGGAGCTGAAAAGGGGTACCCACATGCCATAACTTAAATATGCCCTCCCAGAAGGCATTTCCCTATTGTTCACTGCAGACTTCTTTACTTCTATAGCAAGAGAGGCAGAGACATGCCCTTTTTTTGTTTTGAATCTGTCCTCCGCAGAGGACACTTTCATATTGTCCACTGCAGACTCCTTTACTTCTTCAGCAGCAGGGGCAGCAACATGCTTCTCTTTTTTTTAATCTGTCTTCCACCGAGTGCAGTTTCATGTTGTCCACTGGAGGCTCCTTTGCTTCTTCAGCAGGAGGAGCAGTAACATGGTTCTGTTTTTTTTGTTTTTTTGTTTGAGAAGCCATAATCCAGTGAAGAATTATAACTTTACCAAAAAGATGCAAAACTTGTAAAGGGCACTCAATAGGCACAACTGTTGAACCAGCTCACCAGGATTAAGAGGCAACAACTGTGGTGTGTAAATATATATATATATATATGAATATATATATATATATGTATAAATATATATATATATAGTCTTTGCAAAAAAACTATGTAAATGCTTCAGTTAGGGTTGAAGATAAAGCAACAAAAGTAGGGAAATGTGATGTTAGGGTTTCTAACCCTAACACCCCACCCCCACCCTGCACACACCAACAGGCATCAGGGGTGTGCCTTGGGGTCGCCAGCCATAACACTCACCCCATTCCATAAGGAAATAAGCTGAGATGGGTACAGTATAGGAAAATGGGGTGAGCGTTATGGTTGATGACCCCAAAACACACCCCGATGCCTGTTGGTATGTACAGGGTGTAGGTGGGGTGTTAGGGTTGGAAACCCTAATTTCATATTTTCCTATTTTTGTCATTTTATCCTCAGCCCTAACTGATGCATTAATGTAATTTTTTGCAAGGAATTTCTTTACTTTTTGAGATAGTGTAATTGTAGCCTTAATTTCCTGTGGGAGCGCATTGCCCTTCAAGCCCTGTGCTCCCATTCCTCCATCGATGTGTATATGTAAGTCACTGTGGAAGGGCCCTGTGCTTCCATTTATAGGACAACCGTGAACAAATTGTCAGCATAGCCATCTTATTACTCCACCATATGTACTCTGTACAGAAAATTTTTCAAATTTCCGCCAAAACGTAATTACGTGCAACTGCAACGGCATTTCAGGCCACAGGTGTGAAAACATATTTTGGCCAGTATTTGAAGAATAAATGATGGCTGTGACATACATGAGGTGGGATAATAAAATGTCTATGTTGAAGAGGGCCTGATATTCAAATGTGCACCTGGCAATGGCGCAAGTGGGTATGCAACACAACTGAGATGCGCTGGAGCAACTAAGGGATACATTTATTTATTTATTTATTCAAGCGTTTAACCAGGAAGGCATACTGAGCATGCTAAATGCTTGATTCCAGATGCGTCCTGGAGGAGGGGGAACATAGAAAATAGCTGAACAGCATATATACAGGTGAAAATACATAGTGTGAATTCTCTAACATTTGGTCCAAGTGTCTAGGTATAGAGGTCAGAAAAACAGTAGAAAATACAATAGCTTGACAGCATAGTGCAGACAACGAGAAATGGGAGATCAGTAGTTATAGACCCAGATTGGTTGCAGTACTAAGTGCAGAACAAAATACTTTCATTTCAGACGGGGAGCAGAACTGCCTAGGCACATGTGCAGGTAGGGGCGAAATGCGCTTGAAGCAAGGAGTTAAGGTGCTGAGGGGAGGAGAAATGACGGATGTTTGCTGGGAGGGAGTTACACAATGTTGGTATGCGGTAGCTGAAAGCAGCCTGACCGGCAGTAGTGGACCTATGCGGGACAGCCAGGGACGGGAGTCCAAATTTCAGAGAGAGTAAGCTAGGGTGCGGGGGTTGGCTAGGGCGGTGGTGAGGTAGAAGGTGAGATGCTGGGACCATAGCGTGGCTGGAGTTTGGTGCAGTGGGATTGTCTGCGATTATGTAGAGAGAGGAGGTCCATAGATTGGTAAAGGTCACAATGATGTGTGGAGTAGGGACAGTTCAGTGCAAAGCGGCAGAAGGAATGGAAAAGAGGGTCCACCTGACTAAGGTCGACTTAGGGCCAGCACTGTAGACTATATCTTCGTAGTCAAAGACGGGGAGAATCATTTTCTGCACAATGGCCCTCCGAGCGGGTGCAGGGATGCAATCACGATTCCGGTAAAGTACGCCAAGCCTGGGATGTAGCTTCTTGAGTAAGGAGTCGGTGTGTGCAGAAAAGTTGAGGTGCTGGTCCAGCCATACACCAAAGTATCTGAAGGAGGTACAGGCTTCCAGTGGTGTCCCTTCCAGGGTGTGACATGTGACTGGAGAGGGGAGCCTAGAAAGTCTCTGCCCAGTGCCAAAGGTTATAGAGACTGTTTTCTTGGCATTGAGAAGGAGATGATTTGAGCGAAGCCATTGCTGGACTGAGATAAAGTCTTGCTGCAGTCGGGTCATGACCTCTGAGGGCAAGGGGCCGGATGCATACAGCACAGTGTTGTCCACATTCAAAAGAGATGAGCCATGGCGCATCTCTTCTGAACATATCAACTAATGCGCACTGCACAAATACAATGCAGTGGCACATCCCCCCAGACAGGGCTGAATACCAGGAATGGGAATTGCACCAGTGCATCAGAGATATGCTGTGCGCAAATTCCTGATATTCAGCCACCAATATGCAAATGGGGCCATAATACATGCAAAGTGCAAATGGGGCCATTTGCATGTCATTATGCCCTCATTTGCATGTGTTGTGCAGGACTGGCCAGAGAAATGAGCCTGGAGCCCTGCACAGCATGCAGCAGTACCCCCTCTCTATCCTGGAACACCGATCACCCACAGATGCATATCAGCAGTCCCTAGTGGTCTAGTGGTAACCCCCAACCCGCCCGTAACCCCGATCACCAATAATGGCAATGTAAACAATGCCCTAGTGGTCCAGTGGCACCCCCTTCCCATCCCAACACTCCAATCGCTGAATACAGCATAATCCCTATGCCCTGGTAGTCCAGTGGTACCCCCCTCCATGCCCGAATCCCTGATAGCAGGCGACTTCGTAATGTACAGTGCCCTGGTGGTCCAGTGGTTTCCCCCACCCTGCGTGTACCTCCAATCACTGGCGTATTAAACATTGACATGTCCCTGGTGGTCCAGTGGTAACCCCCACCCCCCACCCACACAGGACTCCCAGCCCACCCAGCACCCCCCTGTCATCGGCGTGCAGCATACCCACCCGCATACAACATACAGTAGGGCTGCAAGCTCTTTGGTCCACACTGTGGACCAATAGGCTACAGTGCATACTGTAACAAATCACAACATTGTGAATGACGTCATTCATTCATTCACTCACAAGGTTGTGATGTCTTGCCACCTATGGCCGGCGGTTGCTGTGTTGTGCACTGCAATACAGTGGCCCCCTCGGTAGGTGGACTGCACCTGAGCCTATTTTTCCAGGCCCAACTCTGAGCCCAGGTATGCGGCACATCTCATGGTTGTGCCAACAGATTCGCTGCACATCCTGGGCTGAATATTGGGATGTGCCACATATGCATTGGCACGCTCCCTGGAGTTGGGCCGTATACATTATCTTTGTGCCCTTTGCATCGGGAATTGTGCTTCACATTTCCCTTTTTTGAATATTGCCCCGGAGTGCATTTCTGGGGATGTGCTGGCACAACTCAGTTGCACAAGGCGCAGTCCCTTTGAATATCTAGCCCTTTGTGCCAAAATATTAAAAATGTCCAAAGTTCCGAGCATGCATAGCGAAATTGCAATGGATGGTCATAATTTTGCCAGTTTTATATATTTCGACCCCAAATTTTCAACATAGTCTTCTTATGACCCCACCTCATGAACAAGGGCAGGAAAAATGTTCAAATCCTGCCCAAAAGATGCATTTGGCAAGTGACTATAAAAATCACCTCTCGGGTGGGAGTTACGTAGTGACAGTCATATTGTTCATGAAGTGGGGTCCCCAAAAGGCCATGTTAAAAGTTTGGTGTCAAAATGTCCAAAAATGGCTGAGTTATGCATATAAGTTGAAACCTCCATTGAACTACACTGAACCACATTTACCATAGTTTCTCATATTGCAGTCGCCATTTCCAGCAGCAAGACGTGTCTTTGATCAGAGAGTGGATCTCGAACCTGGAACATATTCAGGTGAGTGTGAATGTGTGGGGGTGTACTAGGGGGTGTGGGTGGGGTGGTGGGTGGCGGTGGGGGGTTTGATCGGCAAGGGACTGTTTTATAAAAAAAAACACTGAGGACAGTTTTCTTTATATCAGGTAGTGTGACAGAACTGGTAAGTGGGTGATACCATTAGCCACCAGGGAATATCATAATACAAGGGGGACAGCGATCAGCAGGTGGGGGTGTCACTAGACACCAGGGACCTATTTTTTTTTTTGTACGGGGATGACGATTGGCAGGTGGGGATGCCACTAGACACCAGAGAATATAATTTCATACAAGGGGAACAGCAATTGGTGGGTGGGGGATGCCACTAGACACCAGGAAAACAAAAAAGAGGGATGGAAATTGGAGGGTGGGGGTGCCACTAGACACCAGGGGTACAGTGATCGGAGGGTTGGGGGTGCCTTTAGACACCAGAGAAATACATTACAGTACCGGGGATGGCAGTCACAGTAACAGGCAAGGATTCTTGAGCCATGAAAAAGGATTCTTTTTCGTGACTCATGATACAAAAAAGGATTCTTTTTTTGTATTATGCAGTCACGAAAAAGTTTCATAATAGTAAAAAAAAAAACATTTTAGGGCATGTCTGCAACTATGAAATACAAATTACACCTAACAGGGTCCTGATCACTCAGATAGATGTGTCGGTGTCTCTCAATGGTGTCAGTTTTGTAGCTTTTGAAAAAATTTCTTTTGGAAAAAAAATAAACAGAAACAAGATGACGGCAAATGAAAAAGGAATATTCCAAGAAAAAAAACAGAAACAAGATAGTGGCAAATGAAAAAGGAAAATTCCAGTACGAAACAGGATTTCTTTTTTGTTTCATACTGCTGTCCTGAAGTGCTTACTGAGCATGCTCAGAAATGTTTTTTTTCAAAATTTAAAAATTAAATAACTTTGGAATGGATTATTATTTTTCATCAGATTAGCAAAACGCACATCTGTGGGATAGTCTCTTTCTGCCCTGAAAATTTCAGACCATGATTCCAAACCATTTGGGCTTTAGGCAAGTTCAAAAAAACACCCTAGCAAAGTCAATGAGAGAAAAGTGTGTTTTTCACCTCTCCAGAACCCAGAAACCGCACATCTGACCAGAACATAACTTACCACAACCAGAGAACTACTCTGGGCAAAACTGCTTACAAATTTCCATGCAAATCCGTTGAACGGTTGAGAAGTCATTAAAGTGCAAATTCTGGGATTTAACATTGAAGTGCATACTTAACCGTAACTATAGGGGCGTGGCAATGCCCCTATGAGATAGATATATATATATATATATATATATATTTTTTTTTTTTACTTTATTTTTATGGATTATTATAGGACAAAATAGCAAAATGTATATACAATCAAAGTACAAATGCATTCATTGAGCAGAGGCAAAATATCTATTCGGTATTTTCTTTTACAGACAGTACAATACAGCATATTGTTCAAATACAGTCCCTCTACCCCCTTAAGTATGCAGGAGAAAAGGACAAGTATAAACTTATAGGAAATAGCACTCTCACCCCAGACTACTTTCATTAATAACATTTTGCCAAGTTTCACTCCCACTCTCAAAATTAAACTAATTGCGGAAGATGAGTCTTGTAAGCTAGACTTAACTCTATATTTATTTATTTTATTTATTTATTTAAGAGATTTACCAGGAAGGCATGCTGAGCAGAGTACCGCTCGATTCCAGATGCACCCTGGGGTAAGGGGATTACAGGAGTGCAATACAAAAATACAATAATCAATACATGCAAAAGTAAGCAGGTAGCAACAGTGGCCAAAATTCAGCACATGAGTTATTTGCAGCTAGCATCAGGTGGTCCAGAAGGGTGGATGCAGAAGCTGAGATGCATATGGAAGGTACAATGAAAACGGATGAGGAGTATAACAGGCAGTGTTGTATTAGCATGGACAAACATAAAAAAAAAATTCAAGATTACCTGTGCTCAGTTAAGTTAAAATGAAACCTTACATAAACACTGATCCTCTAAGGGATCATACAGGGGAAAGAAATACAATGTAGGGCATTTAGCGTCCACAAACTGAGTGGTGAGCATCAGCACACCTTAAAAAAATCACACTGTCCAGTTGCACAGATATAAATCATTTACAGGCATACACCCTTAGATAACATAGGACAATTGTTAAACTTTAAACGTGTAGTAAGTATGCTTGTTATTATTATTATTATTCAACTTGGAGCATCTAAAGACCAAAGCAGTGCCTCACCAGTACTTCAGCCCACAGGGACAAATAAATCAAGACAATCCAAAAATTGTTCATTCTGGTTCCTCATTCACCTCGTCTTCTGGAGCCCCCGCATCCATTTGAGCCAACAGCTTTCCGGCAGACTTAGCAGTGGCTTCGGGATCAGTGAAAATATGAGGCTTGTACTTATGGTGTATTTCCAATTGGGCTGGATAAAGTAGTTGAGCCCTCACACCTTTGGCCAGCAAGGATTTCTTTGTAACTTGCAGCTTTTTTTTACGGTCCCATGACTGCGATGAGAGATCTGGGAAGAATCCAAGTCTGCTGCCTTCCCATATTATATCCCCTTTGCTTTGTGCTGCTTGGAGCAGTGGAACTCTGGCCTTCTGTGTTGACAACGTGGCTATTGCTGTAAGGGGCCTTTCCCCAGATCCTCCTCATGGTTTCTGGCGCAGCAGGATGGTGAAGGCTTGAACCACCCTCCCCCTCATGTCCCTCAGACACAGATTTAGATAATTAAAGATAATTTTATCCAGTGTATTTACCAGCTTCATGCATTCTGCATATCGTCGGGGGAAAACCCACAATCCAAACATTACGTTGCCGGAGCCCTTTCTTCAGCGTTTCCACCTTGGTTCGCAGAAAACCCACATTGTGGATCAGGCCTGAGGACACTTCCATGTGATGCTCTGATGTAGAGGTGAGCTCAGCAATGGCAGATTTATTCTCCATGATTTTGTTGCCCAGATCAGTAAGCTTCTGGTCCATACTAGCCAACTGCTTATTTGTTTCATCCCCCATCGCTTGGAGTTTACTGAGTAACGGAAGGATTTGGGTGAAATCTGCGACATTAGCTGTAGTTGGGCCTGTAGTTTCAGAAGATGCGCTGGTCCCAGGCATATTGAAATACGTTTCCAGCCCTGAGACCATGGACTGTTGATGCTTCTTTGGCCCCATGGTGTCCCACATGACTTCCTCTTACTAGCGGTGTGCACAAATATAACTTCGAAGCGGTAATAACGTTTAATTTTAAACTTGTTTATTAATCCCATCATGCAGCTCCAATAGAGACATCCGCAGTGTTAGATGCTCCACAGCGCCCCTGTAATATATATTTTAATAGACAAAAGCAATGAGGTCTTTGGTTCTTTTTCATAACCAAAAGAAATTAGGTCTGTCTGTATGTAGAAAAACACAGACAAACCCCAGGCAAAACGGGACCACCAACCAGTCCCAAGGAGGGAGGGACATAGGAACAGCAAGCAAAAAAGAAAAAAGATGTTCCATTCTTTTTTTTCTTCTTCTTTCTCCTGAGAAAAAACCTACTGAAGCTGTGAGATACGGTCTCTCAGACCGCTGAAGAGAAATAACAGCGCAGGATCTCTGGTTCCCAGAAAAGGCTGAAAAGGGACTGGAGATACTGAAAACAAGGAAAAACTAATAAGAAAAAAAATTGAAAAAATTACTGAGAACTTCCCAATAACAGAACAAGAGAGGAGAGCTCTCAGGACTATGCTGCTTGCTCAGGTGAAGAAACAGATCTGCCATCGAGCTGCACAGCACAACACCTCCAGGAGCCTTAGCCTCCACATGGCTAACTTAAATATTTAAATTACTCCCCCACCCACTGTGGGGCAGCTCAAGCTGTTGAGCTAGCTGCAATAAATATAAGTATAATAAGGGATTCCCAGGACTTGAAGCAGGCATGAATGGTTCATGTTTGTGCATTGCTGATTCACTTACTGCTGCGTCAGCATGGACCGCTATTCATTCAGATATCATCTTCGATCATTGAGCATTATCTGTCTGAATGCCACATGATCCTGCAGGAGAGCAGTGACAAGTGCAGCGGTAATGGACGCACCGTAATTGACACATTATTCAAGTAAGGGTGCACATTAGCAATGTTTACAAATTGTATAGTTTACATACTGTAGGTAAATTTGTGTTTCATTTTACAAACTGAAGATTCTCCTTTCTTGGCTTCTGAGTAGGCCTCCAGTTTCATCTTCCCTGCATCACCCATGACTGCTGGTCTTCTGCTGTTTTCACTGTAGTGCATCGTTGCAAAGAAGAGTCTGTTAATTAAAAGAGATTCAGTCATTGCCCTTGTTCAGTCAAATATGTGTTTTACCAACATGCTTTGCATTATTATAACATGTCCGTAATGTAAAACTAATGACTAGGAATACTGTAATCATTACACAGATTCACATTTAAAATATTATGTTGCATCATAAACATATGAAAAAGTGTACACTACTTATTTGATATGCAATGTGGTGACTAAAAATATAGTCTATATTTTTATCTGCAGGTTTTGAACTTATGAACTCACTCATGCACAGGTACGAGTGAAGTCGGTAGATGACAGTGTCTCGCTGGCAAGATTAGTTCTTTCAACAAAGATTTTACTCTTTCTGTTTGATTTCACTGGTCTGTTTTTTAACAGCAGCAGATGACATTGTGATGTCATCAGGTATTTTGCTACCTGTTCCACCATTGGTTGCAACCTACTTTGTGATCAGCATAATATGGAAATAAATTATGATGACCCTCCTAAGACTGAAATATTTGATTTATTTACAATTCAGGCCCATAACACATGATGATCAATGTATTTATTTGAAAAATGTTACTCTCTCCATAGGCATATTCACAGTAATAATTAAACAAGGTATTGATGGCAATGTATTATCCCATGTACACAAGAAGCCGATATCTGTACTGAGAGTCTCGTACTGCAGCCAAAAACATTGACGTCTCAGATAGAAAGGCTGTCATGCCACTATGTAAAACTCAAGATGAAGAAACAGGCTGGTCTGTGTATGTAGAATCGTACATAATTTTTTACATTTTGTGGCCAATACTAACATCAGTAATACAATAAAACAATAGGATCCACATATTCGAAGGAGATGCGCAGCACAAAATGCACAGAAGCGCAATATTCGTGTAACCCCCGAACCCCTGCCTTTTTGCAAAACGACAGGTAGCATGCTGTTGAAGCTGACAGCAGTACCTGGTGGGGACTGGGTTCCGGGAGGACTATGTTACTCGGCACAGGGGGCCTAGGTTTGGCTACTCTGCACAGGGGTACCCAAGTAAATCCGAACACAGGAAGCAATAACTGTAATGTCCAAACCAGGAATGGGATTCTAAAGTGTGGCTTTTATTCACATCCAAACTGAACAAACAAAGCATAGACAGACCCCCACGGGGCTACATTCCTGGTAATGCAGATTAGAGACAACAGAACACTTCTTCACATTTCCAGCCCTCAGGCTCTAAACCCACCAGGCACACAGTCCGGACTTGCACGCAGCTTTGGGTACACAGCCCGACTTGTACACTACTTGGGTTTTCCCCACTGGCCCGGCTCCCCCACCGGCCACTTGATCTGCTGTCCATTATGGGAATGAACCAGTTTTCCTATTGGTGGCTCCCCAAACCACCTTAGAGCCTTCGACTCCTAGAGGGAATTTTCCTTCCATCCCACGTCTGGGTACTTCCCTCATCACTGGCCAACTGCATGAGGCAAAGTAGAAATCCACAGAGCAAATCCGTAGAGGTGGACCTGGTTACTAAAGATGGGGGGTCTCCCACCTCCAGCTCCCACAATCCATACCCGGCCATTTCTCTGGAAACTAAACAACTCTTTTGAAAGCTTGGCAATGTAGATTACTGGGTAGACGTATGTCACATCTTCTCTACATGTCTTGACTTACCCTATGTGCTGGACTTGAACATACTTTTACTTTTGGCTAAGCCTATTACTCTAGGCCTCCCACTACTTCAGTAGTCCAATCCCCACTTTAACACAGTTCAGGATGAAACATGGGCCCTTTAGAAGAGCAGAACTCACCCTTTGGTTGCAGGTGCCCCACAGCTAATCACGAAATCTTCTTGTACCCCACACACGTGGACAAAATAAGGCAGCTTCTTTCTCCAGCAGTAGCCAGGGGGTTGCCCCTGGAATAGCAGGCAAACCTTCCTGCCCCATCCCCTGAGGGATGGGGCACAGAGACCCGAATCAGCGGTCTCCACCACTTTAAAAATAGCTTACTGTGTCTCTCTTTAGGTGGAAACACACACCTTTCCCTAAATGTAGCCCTATTTCAGGGCTGAGGCTCCCAGAGCCTGAGCACAAAGCTGCTGTGCTCCTCTCACAACAATCTCCAAACTCCAACTGACCTACAGACTACTGTTCAAACATCCCAACTTTCTACTCTAACTCCCTTCTGCAGATTCCACTGTGGGTCATGCAGCTGTGATAGTTCTATGGTGATGTCATCCCTCAGTCTCAGCTGAGACTGAGAACAGAGTGAGACACTATGAAATCCATTTAACTGGAGTTTCACAAGCTGCTTTCCCTGCCTACCACTAGGTCTTACTGGGATTCTAGTAACCCCGGGTAACAAGGGGGTTACATTCGAAAGGGAGACATGTGTCGCGCATGTCGGAATGCGTGATCACACGGATATAATGTATGAAGCCCAGAAAAAGGGGTGGGCGCCTGAATATGCCACGCATGTGTATAGACAGCCAAAATGAGCAGTGCATGTATCGCACATCCCAAAAATGTGCCGTGCAAAATTAGGAATAAAAGGGGCAGCCCTAAATCAGCCAGCCACCCAGAGGTAGGCTACAGCACTGCAGCAACAATGGCTGGGTTCGCTCTTCACATGGCAGCAGTGATGGCTGATGTGAGGAGATGGGGAGAACAGCAACATGGATGTGGAAGGGTCTGTAGGCAGTATGCCCAACAGATGGTACTGATCTTGTGTCACATTTAAACAACTCAGTGACATGGACATCATGGGTTATTACCAGCTCAACAGGGCAATTCTGAGACTGAGCTGTTCCATGATGATCTGCAGGCACCCACACACAGATGTCATGCCATGACGGTGGAGACAAATTTGACTGCAGTGCTGTGCCTGCTCACCACAAGCACCTTCCAGATACCGGTGGGTGACACCACTGGCATCACCCAGTTGGCCACATCCCATCTCCTCATTCAGTTCCTCACCGCTCTGCTGTCCCATGCTAGTGAGTTCATATGATTCCCTAGCACTACAGCGGAGCGGACAGAAACAATGCAGCACTTTCACAGGGTTGCATGACTACCGGGCATATTGGGGCCATTGACTGCACCCACATGGCCATCAGAGCACCACCTGGTGGGGACAAGGAGGTGTACATTAACAGGAAGGGGTATTACTCCCTGAACTGCCAGGTGGTGTGCAATGCCACAGGCACATCACAAATGACTGTGCCTGCTTCCCTTGGAGTGCACACAATGCCTATGTCTGGTATCAGTCATCCCTGTGCCACTGGTTCGAATCCAGGAAGATACCAAGTGGCCATCTTGTGGGGGGGTGGAAAACAACCACAAACAAGGTGCCCACATGGCCGCATTAGTGCAGTGATGTCAGCTGTGCAGGAGGTGGCCCAGTAGGAATGTGCTGCCACAATGGCTGACAGACATGTTACCCACGGGATGGGGAGAGGGAGGCAGAGAGGGGAACGGAATATGACTGAAACTGGACAGATGTAGAATACCGCGATGGGAGGGTGTATATGTGATGGAATACAACAGGCACAGGCAACATGGGTGCTGCCAGCCAGTAGGGGCCTGTGACACTGTGTGAAGGGTAGAGCACCATGATGCATTGGAAGGGGACAGCACCATGTGGCACAAACAGGCAGCTGTTTTGCTGTGCCCCAAAGACCAAACACCATGCAGGCTGCAGTGGTAGTAATAATGGACAAATGACAGCTGGGAAAGTGCCACAGAGGTGTGCGTGGGCATATACAACTGTGACACAGTGTCTGGTGTAATGTGCCGATGGTGGAGACCAGCTTAAACAGGGTATGGTGGGGTGCAGAATGCCATGCAGGGTTTTAAATAATTGATTATTAGTTTTTTTCTTGGGACAATACTAACTGTACAGAAAGCGTTTATATACAGTAGGTTTTCTAGAAATGTTATGTTTGTTAAACACAGTGAGGCAAGTGCTATGCATTTTCACAATGTTTTAGAACTTTTATGAGCAAAACGCTAATCAAGGACTTCCGGTGACGTCATGCGAGAGACAGCAGCTTGAATTAGGAGCTCCGTCCAAATCCACAAGCCAAACCTCCAAACTACACCATATAGAAGCGCAAAGCACAAGTAAAAGTTAGCGGGAGGTAAATCATGCCAAAAAAAAACGAGAGAGTGAAAAATAAAGCTGGCGACCCGCCAGATGGTGGAAGATTGCGGAGGATCGACTCGAAGCGAGGGCTCGCAGGCCTCGAGTAGCTCGATCCGAAGACAACTGAGACCAACCAGATTCGCTGAGCATGGTACAGCGGCAAATATCCTCGTACTAAATGAATTGAGGATTTTCGTAAAGAAATTAGATCAACCACGGCATCTCGCTTAGATTTAAGCAAGCTAGAGAAACGGCAAGATGAATCAGAATCCGGGTGCAAGAGACGGAATCCCGAGTGAGCGAGACAGAAAGGGCCATAATCCAGCTGCACAATTCAGTAAAAGCTCTCAAAGACAGAGCCGAAGATGCAGAAAGTAGAAACCGCAGAAACAACATCAGAATTTCTGGCATTCCGGAGGGGGCTGAAGGAGGAGACATGATAATATTTCTACAAAAATCCTTAAAAGAGCTGCTACCGCTTCCCCCAACAGTGTCCTTAGAGATTGATAGAGCGCACCATACCTTGGGCCCGAAGCCACAGCCGGGAGCTCGCCCTAGAACGATCCTAGTGAGATTCCTCAGATTTCAGGACAAAGAGACAGTACTGCATACAGCATGGAAGGCGGGAAAAGTACTGCTGGACGGAACCAGGCTTTATTTTGAAAATGATTATTCGCCAGAAATTATGGCCAGGCGCAGGGCCTATATACCTTTAATGCGTGCCTTAAGGCAGGAAGGTATACGATTTCGAACTCCCTATCCAGCAAAGCTCACCGTCCTGTTTCGAGATGGTCCACGGACATTTGACAATGTGGCCTCTGCTGCACAAGAGCTGCGGAACTGAGGGATTGAGGTGCAGATGCGGCGACCGGATCCTGAACCCTCAATAGCTTCTAAATTGGCCCTTAAAGCCTGGAACAAGGGTCGGAGAGAGGCGAGAAGGCGTCAGGGTGTTGAAGCAATACAGAACATCGTGGCTACATTGAGCAAACAATCCCCTGCAGCCCCTGGAGAATTGAGAAGCCAAGGAGCTGATGGCTGAAAAGCTAAAGCGGACTCCCAGCTGGACAATGCAGTCGCTCGCAGGGAAATATGCAGAGGGGAAAATTTGGAACCGCTTTACACCTATCTGGTCACTGACCAAAGAATGAATGGGGAGGGAAGGGACACAGGATCGCTGACAATCGTCTATCTCGCGATCTTTCTGCTGGAAATGAAACCAAGGAGCCGAGGCACGGAAAACAAAGCGGTTCATGCCTAGGCAGCACAGCTGGATCGCGGAGATATATTCATTTGGAAGAACACCTTGGGACTGTTTCTTGGGCCTCTGGACAATGGCCAATGAACTAATGGGCGGGAAGAGCCACTCTGCAGTTTCACAAATTCTATCCCACATGTGTTGGTTGGAACCCGCCGGGGAGTAAGGGTAAGGCTCCTGAGGCGGGGTATGATAATTATGAATCCTATTCGAACAAATCCGGATCAGAAGGTAAGTCGTGGAGACCAAGCTCTAGGGGCCAGTAACAAATACTACCTCAGCCCACCCGATCCGAAGGGAAGGTGGGGGAAGGGGGCTAATTCAAGCCACTAAGGAAAAGGGAAGGAAGGGAGGCAGCCTGTGATTCTGAAATTTGGGCTAGTAACCGCACAGAGCCATATTGCAGTGCCTCCTCCCGGATTTCTCTCACTTAGGTAGGTTGGCAGGGTTATGGGCAGAGAGGTTATGAGCTGTGAGTTGGGGGCAGAGAGGAGCTGGGGGGGCCAGATGGTCTAGAGGAACGGTCTGCTAGATAGCTCTGGTCTGGGGATTGGGATTAAACTGTGGTATATTGCAGGGGGACTGGGGTTCCCGACTGCCCCTTAAGTGATTAAGCCTAAGCATGGGAGGGAAGGCGGATAAACCGAGGGGATGGGACAGTTAGAACAGCTTAGGGCTGGAGGGGAGAAGGCAGTTACATTGGGCCCCTACGAGCAGGAGGGTTCTGGCGTGGTGCGAGGAGTAGCCGGAGAGTGGACCCATATGAGGGGGGTTCTTGGAACCGAGACATGTCTCGCCGTGGCACATTTAATTTGTGGCAGCCTTCTGGCACCCCCAAAGGGGTCCCTTGTTGGGGAGATTAGAGGAAGAAATAGCCGCGTTGGGGGGGGGATGCAGGGTGGATATAGGTCTGTCAGAAGGAAGGGGATTTTCTTACACAGGGTGGTTTGGGAGCTGGAAAGAGGGGGCCTGCTAAGGCCACTTTAGGCCTGGTGGTTTCCCATTGTGGAGACTTCCTTTAATTGGGTTGGTATCGCTTTTGGCCTGGGTCCAGTTCTGGAGGGTGGATTACCTTGCAATCTTGCTGTGGGAGTGAGACACAAAGCGGGTCCATGCATAAGTTCCCTCCTGGAGAGGGGGGCACATAGGGTGAAGGGCCCAGACCCACTAGGCTGAATTAAACTTCCAACGGCGAAATCTCAAGGGAACCCGAAGGCTAGGTGGGCAACATAGATAAAATACAGTACATACCGCTCATCGTTGCAGTACACCTGATGAAATGGATGGATTTGGCTCTTTAGTCTGGTGTCACCACCTTCACGTACTTTAATCTTAGCACAGGCACTCTAGGTGCCAAAGAGGCAACACGCTCAGTGATGAAGCCTCAGGGTATGGGCATCGCCATACCAGGGAATCTGTTCCAGTTCTCTACTGTTGGAAGTACAGGGTTTTTCTACTTCTTGTTAATATCTTGTTTGACTGTATGGTTCAATTTTATGTGTTGGTGTGATAAAATTCAGTTAATAATGACAGGTATAAAGCGGATAGATACTGATGTGATACAGTATGTTGGAAAGGGGAGAATCTTTCTAACCAGCGGAATGCCTATAGACCACAATGATTGATGCTGCAGGTTAAGTTGTTGTCCCTGAATATTAATGGGATAACTTCTCCGATCAAAAGGTCTCGAGTATTGACATTCCTTCGCAGGAGTCGGGCGGACTTGATATATCTCCAGGAAACACATCTGAGTTCCGGGGAACATCTTAAGCTCGCCAGGCTCAGCAGAGGAACATTATATAGTTCCTCAAGTAAATCAGGCCGACGTAGGGGGGTTGCGATAATGATCCCTACGGGTACCCCATTTCAACACCTGCGTACTATAGCAGACACAGAGGGTCGATTGATAATGGTCCAGGGGTCCCTTAATGGGACCTTAGTCACTCTAGCTCATACCACTTCCTCCCGGGTCTACAGTCTCACAACTGAAAACTCTGATGGATAAAATCCTACAAAACACAAAGGGCATGCTCCTGTTGGCAGGAGACTTTAATTTGACTCAGAATGCAGCGCTAGACTCCTCCAACTTCAAGATGCCCAAGCAAACACCAGGGCAGAAGTTTTTTAGAGAATATGTTAAGGAGGTGGGATGGATAGATGTTTGAGGCATATGTACCCCGTACCAGGGATTATCGCATTATTCGACAGTACATGGGACATACTCCCGCATAGATCACACATACACACAGGGAGAGTTCCTGGACCGGCTGAGTGAGGCTCAGATAGGGGATATTTCCCTTTCTGACCACGCCCCTGTTTGTACGTTTTGGGAATTGGGGCGACAGCCCAAGAATTCCCGATGGAGGCTCAATCCTTATCACCTTCGCTCAGAAGAGTTCAGGGAATTTCTAACGGATAAATTAGCTGAGATACTAGAGCTTAACCCCCTGACTGACTCAACCCCCGTGGTACACTGGGACACTGTCAAGGCCGTTCTAAGAGGCCACATTATACAACATACGGCAGAACTAAACCACAGGAGAAAGGCACACAGGGCCGCGTTAGAGGAGAACCTTCACTTTCTCCAACATGCACATAAAAGCGGAGACGCTTCTGTGCTACCCCGGCTTCGTGAGGTTAGGGCAGAGCTGGATCGTCTGTCCCTTCAACAGACTGAACTAGCCTTGACCTTCTTAAGGCAAAGATACTATGAAGTGGGTCCTCGTGCCACGAGACTCCTAGCGTATCAGGCCCGGAGACAAAAGAAAACATCAACAATTCTTTCCCTTAAACACCCAGTGGGAGGTCAGTCCTTATCTAAAATAACTGAGATGGCAGCGGCATTCGCAGAATACTACTCAGATCTTTATACCCCAGAACAATCTCCTACAGAGACTCAAATTACTGAATACCTGGGGAAAATAACCCTGCCCAAACTGGGTTGGGCCCAGGCAGAGTCCCTTACTACAAAAATAACAGAGCAAGAGGTGGCTGAAGCAATCTCGTCAGCGAAGACTTTAAAATCGCCGGGGCCTGATGGCTTTGGAGCGAATTTTATCGAACTATGAGGCAACAGGTCTCCACTCAACTCCTCAATGTGTTTAACTCCATACTGGAGGGCGGTCCACCTCCCCCATCATGGGCGTACGCAACGATCTCTGTGATCCCAAAACCTGGGAAAAACCCACAACACTGTAGCTCATATAGGCCTATCTTGGTCTTAAATTCAGATTATAAAATGTTCATGCATATTTTAGCAAATCGGCTGGACAGAATTATGCCCATGTTAATAGATCAGGATCAGACAGGCTTTGTTAGAATGCGCTCCACAACAGATAATATCAAGCGCACGATGCACATTGTACACAGTATGCAATCGGCTAACACTCCAGCAGTCCTCGTTAGTCTGGACGCCGAAAAAGCGTTTGACAGAGTAGCCTGGCCTTTTCTATACAAAGTCCTGGAGAAATTGGGCGTCCCCAGTACGGTAGTGAGGGTCATAAAAACATGTACGCTGACCCACGGGCCTGCGTTAAGGTGGGAGGTCATCACTCAGAGTATTTCCCACTTAGAAGGGGAACTAGACAGGGGTGTCCATTGTCCCCACTTCTGTTTGCGGCCTTTATAGAACCTTTGGCCCAAAGTGTCAGAGAAGAGCTGGGAATCTCCGGTATTGTTATGGGAGATACTGAGCACCGAATAGCGTTACACGCAGATGACGTTTTGCTACATCTTTCAAACCCAGAACAATCCCTGCCAACAATAAGGGCACTTCTGGACCAGTTTGGCCAGGTCTCAGGGTATAAGCTGAACCTATCGAAAACAGAAATTTTGTCATTCCAATACCTTCCCTCGCCACGGGTAATCTCCCTTTTCCCTTGCAATTGGAGCTTAACAAAATTAAAATATTTGGGGGTATTTATTACCAAGGACTTTGCGGATTCCTATCAAAATAACTATGACCCCTTCACTGCTCAGCTTAGGGCAGATCTGAGGGCCTGGGCAACACTACCACTCACATTGAGTCGTAGAATAGACCTGGTGAGGATGGTGACTCTGCCTAGGGCCTTGTACCTGTTTCAAAATGTCCCACTCCATATAGAGAAAAAAACATTTGTGGAATGGAGCCGCCTCATCTCTAGGTTTGTCTGGGGGGGCCGAAAGCCCCGTGTTCGATTGAGGTTGCTCTGCCTGCCTAGAGGGGTTGGGGGCCTGGCGCTGCCAGATCTACAACAATACTATAGGGCTGCAATGATGACCCATATCATGGCTAGGCAGAATGTAACAGGGGAACCTCACTGGTTACAAATAGAAAAAACCCTTGTGCCTGATAAAGACTACTATCAGAATTTATACACTTCTAGCCTCAGACTTGTACCGGGGCCCCCTTCAGACCCGTGGCTCAGGGCAAGGAATAAATCCTGGCAACAAATTAAAAAGTCCCAAGAATTGTCTCCTTACTTGGCTCTGATCTGCCCTATTTCAAGACTGGGAGACTTCCTCCCTAATCGTCTTGACCATGGTTTCCAGACATGGGAGAGATATGGGCTAAGATATATCACACAGATTAGCTCACAGGGGGAAATATGGCCCTTTAGTAGAGTACAAAGTAAGTTTAACATCCCTAATCGGGACTTTTATAGGTACCTACAGTTAAGGCATTACTACCGTGGCCTCCCCAAGAATATCCAATACCCAGAGAAATACCCAGCCCTAATAGCGGCACAATCCCTATTAAACATAGGGAAGGATAGGCTTCACTTAATCTCCCGTTATTACAAGGCCCTCAACTCCCAAGGCGAGACTCACGGCGGGTCCATTCTAGCTCAATGGCAAGAAGAACTGGGTACCCCACTTACCCAGGAGGAATGGCAGAGAGCCTGTGAATATTCTTCCAAACTCGCTAGTTCCCATCAGTGGCGGGAATTTGCATGGAAGAACTTAGTCAAATATTTCAGAACCCCAGTAATGACCAAACATTACTCGCAGCGCCCTTCGGCAGAGTTCTGGAGGCGCTGTGGAGAGAATAGAGCCACGCACTTCCACATAATGTGGTCCTGTCCGAATCTTAAACCCTTCTTAGACCTCCTGCAAGACCACCTGAGAGAGATATTTGACCCTCGGCTGCGGCTCACGGAGAAGATGTTTCTCTTCCTTGATACTCCTGGAGAACATAGGAACCCGAACGCAAGATACCTCCTACACTTATTACTCACTGCGGCTAAAAAAGTGATTACCAAACTATGGCTCACAGCCAACCAGCCCACAATCCAACACTGGTGGGAGGTCACTAGACAGATTTACCAAATGGAGCAGATTACACATGGACTAAATCACTGGAAAGAGAAGTTTACAGATAGGTGGTCCCGCTGGTTAATATACTATATGAAGTACGATGGTAATTTTATCCCTTGAAGTGCCTGAATAAGTTGGGGTGGTGGTATTCCACACAAGGCTGACATGGACCCCCCTCCCCCCCAGATAAGAAAAGAGTTAAAAGTCGAAATTCCTAACCCCAACACCTGTTTTGCCACAGACAACAGGGCTGATTAATATACATAGGCGGGGGAGTGTTGATTAAATGGTGGGGCCTACTAGGGAGGGATACTTCCTGATACGGTTGGCCGCATAGAAGGCATACCCAGGAGGACACTGAAAGAAGAAAGATCTGATTCCCCCTTATGAATTAATTAACAAGGCTTGCTGAGATCAGTCATCTGTGTATTATTTTAATTCTATTTATTAATGTCTAATAATCCTGTCAGTGTGTTATGTATGTATGTTTGTTGTATTTGGAAATCCAAATAAAAATGAGATTTACAAAAAAAAAAAAAAAAACGCTAATCAATTTTTAGAGTTAAATAAAACCCTGCCATGGATGTGTACTGTAGACTAACATATCTCCTTCTTCCACACAGGAGACAGCGTATACCCCCTCTGGCCAGGGATACTCACCCCAATACTGCGGCCCATGTCTGATGCAGAGGAGAGGCACAATGAAGCACACATCATGACAAGGAACATCACAGAGCATGTGTTCGGCATGCTAAAGATGTGATTTAGATGCCTAAACAGATCCGGTGGTGCCCTACAGTATGGCTCAGACAAGGCCCGTGGCATATTCCTGGCCTGTTGCATGCTACACAACATGGCCATTGACCATGGAATATTTGTCCGGGTCCCATAGGGTGACAGTGCAGAGGACTTGGAGCCGCAGGATGAGGGTGACCAGCCACTGCAAGATTGGAGGGACCCAAGATTGGCCCTGTGGGAATGGCAGCACAGAGACACCATTGTGCAGGAGCATTTCGGACCCCAAAGGTGAGTAATGCAGTCATTCGTGACATTGTAGGCATGCATATAGGCACAGTATATGTGGGAGCACGGTACACCCCATAGCAATGTACAGTGTGAACCAGTCGGCCCTATGTGACGTGCAGACAGGTGTGCCTAGGTCACATGTACACATGTCTACAGGAGGGGCAACAATGCCAAGGATGCACAGAGGTGGCTGTGGTGTAATGGCATGGGTCAGAGATAGATCACTGGCACATACCCATAGCGGTAAGCCACAGGTGCACTCATCATGCCCATGCTGCTCCTATAACACCATGGCCCACATCCAAGGCCTGTATGCCATCCCAACAGCGTGACAATGCCACGAGGGTGTGTAGGTGGGGCACTGTGGTCACAGGGTGTGGACAGCATACAGCCACAGGCAATACAAGGTAGATGTTGCCCCACTACCAGCTGTGAGGCATCACAGGCAGGCCAACAGGGTCCCAGACACCTCAGGGTGTGCACATGTGGCCACCATGGACACGTGCATGACCCCGCACCATGGGCATGGGTGACTCCAAGGGGCTTCCCGGCCACATAGGGAGAGGCATCTGCCCCTGAGGGGTCAAACCATGCATCCAAGAATGGCTACGCATTGAAGTGGGCATGGAGAACCGTACACTGTAGCTTGGGGTGCATGGGGGTGCAAGGGCAGGGGACGGGGTGTCAAGGAACCAAACCTCTGATGATAGGGTGTGTGTATACCCACCCAAGGCAGCCTCTGATGCCCTAAAAACTCTTCTTATTGTGATGCCCGACCTCCCCAAGGGGGAGAAGGTGATATTGGGTGACTTTAACATACATTGGGGGCCCTCAAACAAATGGAGAACTCAAGAACCTACTACAAGAAGCTGATCTAACTTAGTTAATCCATGAGCACACAAGACTGAATACAAAAATAGGAAATCATTCCACACTAGATTGGATCCTGGCTTCAATATCAGATAGCATCAGACTGGCTCAAACCATTGCAGATGCCCTAAGCGACCACTCACCCATGTTTGGAATATGGAAAAATAATTTTAAAACCCCTCCACCTAGAATATCTGGGGCCTGGAACTATTCTAATTTTAATACATGGTCCTTTTCAGAGACACTAGCTGAGGTAAATTGGACATACAACAAACATGCCCCAAACTTGGACACAGCCCTAGACTTCTTTATAAATAACTTCCTGTCAGCAGCAAACAAGCATGCCCACTGAAAAAACTCAGGGTTAAAGGTCAGGATGCCAGGTGGTTATCCCGGGATCTGAAAAAAACTCATGTGGGAAAGAGACAGGTCTTGGGGGACCTTTAAATCCACAAGTCTACCTAAGGTCTGGCAGAATTACAGATAATTATGAAAAAAGTGTAGGAGAGCTACAAACAGCAAAAAAAAAAAAAAAAAACACAAAACTGCTACATCAGAGATCTCCAGAAAAGAAACCTCTCTGACCCAAAAAATTCTGGTCACAAATAAATACCCTCATCAAGGGTAATCCCACCCAGGACGACTGTGTAATAATAACCAATGACACTCACCTTTGAATTGCCTATCTGCAATCTCTCCTTAACCCTTACCGTCTGGCCCGGAAGCTCCGTTCGGCCGAGGGGGGCCTCCTTGGGCTTCCCAGGGCTAGGATGTGGCACTCAGGAGATAGAGCATTTGCAGTGGCCGCACCAACCCTGTGGAACTCCTTGCCTGACTATCTAAAGGGGCCCCCACAGTGGAAGCCTTTAAAAGGGGACTGAAAACATATTTGTTCCGAACTGGCTTTTATAATGTGAGTTTGCTGATAGATAGAATGAAATTCTGCATTTATACTGATTTTATTATATGTGTTTTGTGATTTTAAATAATACTGTATTGTGATTTTATTGTACAGCGCCCAGAGTCTTAGGAATTGGGCACTTCATAAATAAATATATTTGTCTGTCTGTCTATCTATCTATCTATCTATCTAAAAACCCTGTCGATGCCACCAATGCAATTAACTCATATTTCACTGACCTAAATAAGTTTAAGACTCCGCACACATACTTCTAAGGTTCATACTACTAAGGAAAGTGAAGAGCAAGGAGGCTGTGAAGCCCATGAGTGCTCCTATACTATCAAATTGCAAACTAAATAGAGTAATATGTAAGTGTCTGTCCTGTAGTTAAAAACGCATCAAGGAGTTTCTTGAATTTTTGTTTCGTTTTGCTGATAACAACATTTAAGGGCAGGCTATTCCATGGTTGTATAACCCATAGGGTGAAGAAGAATTTTCTGTTTTTGTAATGAAAGTGTTGGCCTGCCAATTGTAGGCACCCCTACCCACCCTACCTAATACTAATAGAACTCCCCCTTCCCGAATTTACACTTTAAGCTGCTATCACAAAAAGAGGTCATAAAACTACTCAGGAATGTTAAACCCCATGGTTCGGCTGGTATAACAAGTTAGAACTGAGATTGTTCAAAATTGCTGTCCCAGTTATTGCTGCTCCAGTCTCATGGTTGCTCAACAGATCCTTCCTAGAAGGGAAAGTCCTAACACTCTGGAAAGTGGACCTGGTCACACTCATCCACAAAGGTGGATCATGAGAACAACATGAAAACTATCAGCCCATATCACCCCTCTCTATCCTAAGTAAGGTACCAAGGTATTAGAAAGGGCTGTCTATAACCAAATAACAGATTATATTGAGTGGAAGACAAAATTACTCACCAAAGTAATCCTCTTTCTTCCAAGGTGTCCTTTAGCATCAGTAACAATGTGCAGTTAGCTGACTAGACTGAACTACCTCGGAGGCAGAGATTATGATAATGAATAAGCCAATCAGGAAAGAGCATGAGGGTGTGTTGAGGAGAGCCTACCTAGAAGGCACCAGAATTTTTTTAAAGCTAGATTGGGAACATACCCATTCAAGGTGTGAACCAACAAGATTTAAAAATCATGTAACAGCATGAACAACAAATATAGAAAAAAAAAAAAAACACTTTGCTGTAAATCTAACCCAAAGTTTAACACACAAATTTGGTAGAAATAGAAGCAGAGTCTTCTTCAGTAAGGTTTCTAGGGGAGGATGGGTGGGAGCTTACTGATGCTAAAAGACACCTTGGCAGAAAGAAGATTACTATGGTGACTGGTGAGTAATTTTTTCTTCTCACTCCAGGGGTCCTTTAGCATCAGTAACAATATGCAGACTACAAAGCAGTACAGTTGGGAGGCGGGTACAGAACCTACTTAGGGAAGAGGCTCTGCAGAAACGCTCTGCCAAATTTGGCATCCAATCTAGACTGTACATCCAAGCAGTAATGCTTTGTGAATGTGTGTACAGTCTTCAAGCAGCTGTTTTACTGACATCCAGAAGGGGAATGTGCCTTGCTGCTGCTACAGAGGCAGCAGTGCCCCTAGTAGAATGGGCTCTGAGGCCCTCAGGAGGCTGCTTACCATCCTTGTCATAACAAAACTGAATGCAAGAGACTATCCAGTGAGAGACAGTTCTCTTGGTGACTGGCCTTCCTCTACCTACCTCCCCACAGGTGAAGAATAACTGTGTGGAGAAGCCCCTAAACTGTTTGGTATGATCCAAATATTAAGATATGGCTCTTCTGACATCCAAACTGTGTAGTTTTCGCTCCCCAGGAGTGGATCTTTCAGTAAAGAAAACTGGTAACGAAATGAACTGGATTAAGGTGGAACTGTGAGACCACCTTGGGTAGGAAATTTCTGTTAGTTCTGAGCTCTATCTTGTCCCTGTGTGGGATAATGTAGTTGGGCTTAGTGCAAAGTGCCTGCAGCTCTGAAATTCTTATTGCAGAGGTGATAGCTACTAAAAAGACAGTTTTCCAAGTGATATATTTCAGATGAGCTGTAGCCATGGGCTAGAAGGGTGGTTCCATGAGCCTGGCTATACACAGGTTAAGAGCCCAAGAAGGGACAGGATCCCTGATTGGGGGCTGAAGGTGGAGCAAGCCTTTGAAAAACTGTTTAAAAACAGGCAAGGATAAAACAGATTTTCCCTTTCCAATAGAAAGGTAGGCCGAAACTGCAGCTAGGTGAAGTTTCAAGGATGAGGCCTTTAGACCTGAGGCCTGAGGTATCCCGTGTACAGAGCGACCATGATTGAATGCTTTCAAAAAAGGTGACTCAATTATGTGCCTGTGCAGGGCTACCTGGCCGGGTGGTGACCGGATACGGGGGTTAGGCGAATATAGCGATTGGATGTCGCTATATATACACACAGGGGGGGGAGGGGGAGCATGCCATGCGATGGGTGGAAGGGGAGGGAGGGTTTGTGGGGTGTAGTGCTGCAGTGGGCTGCTGAGCTGGCTGTGTGGTGTGGGAGGTAGGTGGCAGGCTGGGGTTGGGAGGGTGCCGGGTTCGGTTCTGGGTGTGATACTGTTTTTGCGTCGGGTTGGGTTATTTTATTTTTTTACAGTTTTGCACCCCCCCGGAGTTGAGAATCCTTTAGTAGAGGGGTGTGGGGGGTGCAGCCCTCCACATAAGAAAGAGACCGGCACCCTCCTGCAGTTTTCCGCGAGTGCACATCACCGTAACTAATTTTTGGCGATGTGAGCTGGCCCCGTGGTGCTGAGGGTTGAGGCACTGAACGCCACACCTTGCACCATGCCAGCGACTTGGGGTCGGGAGCAACCTCGGGTGCTGGGGGTTGGCCAGGAGGGAGGAGGATTGAGCATCCCAAGGACTGCCCTCTGCCGGAGGACGGAGAGGGTGGGAAGGGTTGACTGCGGACATGCTGGCTCCTGCCGGTGGCTGGGGATTGGTGCATGTTGTGGTCCACTGTGGGGTCGAAGCGGGCTGACGCTGAATGTGCCAGGTGTGGACGCGTGCATGGAACATCCTTGGTGTCATTGCACACCCGCGCCATAGGGGGGAAGCACAAGAGACAAATCCTCCCCGTGCATGTGAAGGTGGTCTGCTGGTGTTGTGGCAGATGCACCCAAGTCAGCTCCCCTGGCTTTCTGCGGTGAGCGGTGTAAGTCCCCACCGTGATGTAGGTGGGAGGGGTAGGGCATAGGGGTTGAGCTCTGGCTGCAGCTGGGGCGGGGCCAAAGTGACAGCCAGATTGGGGGAAGGGACCATAGGTACAACCCTCTAAGCCGAGGAGAAATAAACAATAAAATCAATAAATAAAATTTTCAGCGATGTACACTTGCCCAAACAGCGATTGCTATTCCACGATCGCCATTATTACATGGAACCAGGCCTGAAGATGTCCTAAATAATCTAAAAGATTAGAGACTGTTGCTTTGAGAGAAGTGATTTCTTTCCCCTTGCACAAGATGGAAAATCTTTTCCATTTAGCTGCATAAGTCTTTTTAGTGCTGGGCTTTTTGGCCATCCTCAGGATTCTGAATCTGACTCCTGGGATTCTCAATACTTGCTTGGAATATTGAGTGTCAGGGAACTCTAGCTCTTCAAGAGCCAAGCTTTAAGGTGAAGGGACTGCAGGTCTGGATAAGTCACTTCTAGCTGAGGCAGAAACAGGAGAGAGTTACTGAGGGGAAGTTGAATAGGTTTGCTGCTCGAGAGGGCTAGCAGGAGAGGATACCAAGGTTGCCTTGACCAATCCGGCACCACCAGAATCATTAAACATAGAAACATAGAATTTGACGGCAGATAAGGACCGCTTGGCCCACCCAGTCTGCCCATTTCCCTACCTGATGGATAAGCTGCAAATTCTAGTTAATCAACAGCTTACTTCCTCCTACCCCCCACTAGAATTGCCTTATGCCTGTCCCATGCATTCTTGAATTCTCCCACTGTTGCTGACTCCTCATCCTCCTCAGGAAGGCTGTTCCATGCATCCACAATCCTCTCTGTGAAAAAAGACTTTCTAACATTACCTCTGAGCCGTCCCCCTCTATCTTCAAATTGTGCCCCCTTGTTCTTGCACATCTCTTCTTCTGAAAGATACTACCTTCTTGTACTTTGTTAATTCCCTTGGGATACTTGAAAGTTTCTATCATGTCCCCCCTCTCCCTCCTTTCCTCAAGGGTATACATATTAAGCTGCTTTAGTCTCTCCTCGTATGTCTTCTGGTGCAGACCTTGCACCATTTTGGTTGCCCTCCTCTGAACAGCCTCCACTCTGTCTATGTCTTTGCGGAGATGGGGTCTCCAGAATTGCACACAGTACTCCAGATGGGGTCTCACTAACTGTCTGTACAGAGGGATAACAACTTCCTGTTTTCTACTGTTGATGCCTCTCCCTATGCATCCCAGTATCCCCCCAGCCCTCCTTACTGCCTTCTCACATTATTTGCCCACCTTTAGGTCATCTGATACAATTACTCCTAGGTCTTTTTCAATTTCTGTTGTTGTTGTTAACTCACCCCCCATTGTGTACTCTTCCCCTGGGTTTTTGTTTCCCAGATGCATTACCTTGCACTTCTTTGCATTGAATCTGAGCTGCCACATATTTGACCATTCCTCCAACCTTGCCAAGTCCCTTTTCATTCTTTCCACCCCACCTTGTGTATCAACCCTGTTGCAGACCTTTGTGTCATTTGCAAAGAGACATACCTTTCCTTCCAGGTGCTCTCCAATGTCACTTATAAAGACATTAAAGAGGACCGGTCCCAGTACCGAACCCTGCGGTACCCCACTAGTTACCCTCCTTTCTTCACTGTGGACTCAGTTTACTATTACCCTTTGCGTCCTGTTGTCCAGCCAGTTTTTCATCGAGGCTACCATCTTGGGACCCAATCCAAGGCTAGCTAACTTGTATATTAATCTTTTGTGTGAGATTGTGTCAAATGCCTTGCTAAAATCTAAGTAGGCCATATCCACAGCCCCTCCCTGGTCTACTACTTTGGTCACCCAGTCAAAGAAATCTAGTAGGTTCGTCTGACATGACTTTCCTGCTGTGAAACCATGCTGCTTTGGGTCCTGTGCCCCACTGGTCTCTAGGTACTCAACAATTCTTTCCTTCAGAAGTGATTCCATCATTTTCCCTACCACTGAAGTCAAACTAACTGGTCTGTAGTTTCCTGCCTCTGCCCTGCTCCCACTTTTGTGAAGTAGAATCACATTTGCCCTCCTCCAGTCCTCAGGTACCACTCCATCCTCCCATTATTTGTTAAAGAGAGTAGTCAGTGGTGTTACTAGTTTTACCCTTAGTTCTTTTACTATTGTTGGGTGAATCCCATCAGGCCCCATTGCTTTGTCCACCCTCAGTTTCAAGAGTTCTTTCAAAATCCTTTCTTCTGTGAATGGACTGGTATCAACCCCCCTATTCAGAGTTTCTCCCTTGTTTGGTTTAGATACCTCCCCTCCTCATCCGTTGTGAATACTGAGCAGAAATATTCATTCAGCATCCCTGCTTTTTCACTGTCACCCTCTGCCCATTCCCTCCCCTTTATTAAGTTTCTGTATCCCTCCCTTGGTATTTTGTTGCTCCCTAATGTACCTATAAAAGGTTTTATCCCCCTTCTTAACTGAGTTGGCTATCTTTTCCTCAGTTTGTGCCTTTGCTATTCTGACTGCCTTCCCTGCCTCCTTCTGTTTAACTGATAAATTTCTCTGTCCTGCTCCTTCTGTGTTTCCTTATATTTCCTGAATGCTATCCTTTTCTTCTTAAGCATCTCTGCCACCTCTTTTGAGGACCATAGTGTTTTTTTCCTTCGTTTTGTTTTATTGATTTGCTTCACACGAAGGCTTGATGCCTCTGCGATGGCTATTTTGATTATTCCCATTGTTTCTCCACCTCCTTCTTGCCCATTTGCTAGTGCTTTTCTGAGGCACTCTCATTTTCCCAAAGTCAGCCTCCCTAAAGTCCAATACTCTTGTTTTGTGATGCTTGACTCTATGGCTGTGTTTATTGTGAACCACACTGTTTGGTGGTCACTTGTTCCCAGATGGCTACCCACTTCTAAATCTGAGATCCTTTCTCCTTCCCATTTGAGAGTACCAGGTCTAGACTGCTCCTCCCGAGTGGGTTCCAGCACTAGCTGTCTGAGGCATGCCCCTGTAGGGCATCAAGAATTACCCTGCTCTTGGATGTGCCTGCAGCAAAGGTACTTCAGTTAACATCTGGCATATTGAGGTCCCCCATCAACAATATCTCCCCTTTTTCTGCCATTTTAAGGATGCCTTCTATCATTTCCTTGTCCGTTTCCTCCCCCTGAGATGGGGGTCTGTACTCAACCTCCATGCAGATTGTGATGCCATTTCCTGTCTCCAGGGTGACCCATAGTGACTCATCAACTTCCTGTTTACTCTTTGGTTCTGTTGCTTTAATCCCTTCCCTTATATAGAGAGCTACTCCTCCTCCTCTTTTACCCACCCTGTCCCTCCTGTAGACTGTGTATCCTGGTATGTTGACATCCCACGCATGGTTTTCTGTGTACCATGTTTCAGTGACTGCCACAATATCCAGGCATCCCTCTTCCATCAAGGCCACTAGTTCAGGGAGCTTGTTGCACAGACTGCGGGCATTGGTACTCATCACCTTCCATTTATTTTGTATGGCCTTATCCCTTTTAGCCCCATCCTTGTCCTTAACGCCTTTTTCTGCATTTATCCCTGTCCTGCTCCCTACTGACTTCTCTACCTTGGTGTTTACCTCTCTAACTACTGAGTTTTGTGGGGGGAGGCTGGGATTTCCCTGCTCCTTTTCAGTGCCTCCCCCCTTGGCTAGTTTAAATACTTGCCAATGAAGCATTTAAACCTGTCACCTAGGATCCTGGTTCCACCCCTGGACAGATGCAGACCATCACGCCAGTATCAGCCTGTATCCCTCCAGGTGGCTCCCCAATCCCCCAGTGAAGCCAAAACCCTGAGCTTCACACCAGTTTTTCAACCATTCATTGAATCCCATGATGCGGTATACTCTAGCATCATCCTTGCCATAGACAGGCAGCACCTCCGAGAAGGCTATCGTATATGCTACTTGTCTAAGGCCCTCCACCTACAAACTCCTCTGCCACCTCTGGATCCCATTCACAGCCAGGTCATTTGTCCCTAGGTGGACAATGACATCCAGCTCCCTCCCTCATGCAGCTGCTCCCGTGATCCTGAGGATTCGCTTCCTGTCCCTCCAAGCCGTGGCGCCAGGCAGGCACCTTACCTCCCTATCCCCTTCCTCCCCCACTAATGATTGAGTCCCCCACCATGAGTTTTTTCCTTCCCCTGTGGGGTCTCGGGCCACTTCCTGTGGGTCTCCTTTGTGGAGGTTCCCAGCATCCCTCTTGGTCTCCACTGCAGGTGCCTCCATAGAGGAACCACTCTTTGCCAGAACAGCATATGAATTGTGGAGAGGTACAACTGGAGGGATGCACCTCTGTTCCACCACCTCCCTGAGCCCACCTTGGTCCAACCGCTTCTCTTTCTTGGCAACCTCTGAGGTAACAGTGGTGGCCCTGGTGGTCCCTGGGTGGGGGAAGAGGTTTCACGAATCCTAGTCAGGTCAGCCTGGAAATGGGCAACCTCCTCCCTCAGGCCAGAGAGGTGCCTGCAAACATGGCAGCCTCACAGCCTCCAGAATGTCTCCCGGAACACTGCTGCCCCACAGCCATTGCACTGCACCACTCCCATCTTGACTTATTTTGTATCCCCTCTCCTGTTGCTTTGTATGCTTACTGTCTCCCCCCTCTATGTATTTTTACACTTACTTTCCTACTGCCTATGTGCCCTTACAACTTTCGCCCTTCCTGTTCTGGGACAGGAACTTCCTGTAGTCTTCAGTAGTCTCCTTCTTCCGTGCTTGGATTCAGACCTCCAGCAGCCGGGGGGGGGGGATATAGAGTTATTTTTGTTTAGGTTCCTTCGAGGTTGCTGAAACTAATGTGTCTCAGTGATCCTTCCCTTCCTACTGCCAAACAGGAAGTTCCTGTTGTCAGTCAAATGCAGTGGCTATAAAACTAGAACTGGCTTTGGGTGGAAGGGTGAAGGGGTGGGAAGGAGGGCAATTAGAAAAAAAAAGCTGTAAAGTTCTAGACTGCTGTTATTTGCTGTGAAAGCAAAGCTCTCTGTCAAAAGCAGCAGGAAGCTGTAACTGGAGACAGCTGCTTTTGTACTGCTAAGCTGCTAAACCACTCCCCCCAATTAGATTCACCCTTTGCTCTGACTATGCAAATTAAGCTGATATAGCTCCCTTCCTCAGAGAAACACACAGTTTTCTTCTTTTTTTTTTTACTTAAATAAGACCCCCTTCTTCTAATAGAGTATCTGTTTGCTTAATCCAAACAGGTACTAACTCCTGCTGAGATAGAATTGATTTATCAGTAAAAAAACTGTAAAGTTCTAGACTGCTGTTATTTGCTGTGAAAGCAAAGCTCTCTGTCAAAAACAGCAAGAAGATGTAACTGGAGACAGCTGCTTTTGTACTGCTAAGGTGCTAAGCCACCCACCCCCAATTAGATTCACCCTCTGCTCTATGTAAATTAAGCTGATACAGCTCCCTTCCTCAGAGAAACACACAATGACTTTTTTCATTTTTTTGTTACTTAAATGAGACCCCCTTCTTCTAATAGAGTATCTGTTTGCTTAATCCAAACAGGAACTAACTCCTGCTGAGATAGAATTGATTTATCAGTAAAAAAGCTGTAAAGTTCTAGACTGCTGTTATTTGCTGTGAAAGCAAAGCTCTCTGTCAAAAACAGCAGGAAGCTGTAACTGGAGACAGCTCCTTTTGTACTGCTAAGCTGCTAAGCCACCCCCAATTAGATTCACCCTCTGCTCTATGTAAATTAAGCTGATACAGCTCCCTTCCTCAGAGAAACACACAGTGACTTTCTTCCTTTTTTTTACTTAAATGAGACCCCCTTCTTCTAATAGAGTATCTGTTTGCTTAATCCAAATGGGTACTAACTCCTGCTGAGATAGAATTGATTTATCAGCAAAAAAGCTGTAAAGTTCTAGACTGCTGTTATTTGCTGTGAAAGCAAATCTCTCTGTCAAAAACAGCAGGAAGCTGTAACTGGAGACAGCTCCTTTTGTACTGCTAAGCCACCCACCCCCAATTAGATTCGCCCCTCTGCTCTATGTAAATTAAGCTGATACAGCTCCCTTCCTCAGAGAAACACACAATGACTTTTTTCATTTTTTTGTTACTTAAATGAGACCCCTTCTTCTAATAGAGTATCTGTTTGCTTAATCCAAACAGGTACCAACCCCTGCTGAGATAGAATTGATTTATCAGTAAAAAAACTGTAAAGTTCTAGACTGCTGTTATTTGCTGTGAAAGCAAAGCTCTCTGTCAAAAACAGCAGGAAGCTGTAACTGGAGACAGCTGCTTTTGTACTGCTAAACTGCTAAGCCACCCCCCAATTAGATTCACCCTCTGCTCTGACTATGCAAATTAAGCTGATACAGCTCACTTCCTCAGAGAAACACACAGTGACTTTCTCTTTTTTTTACTTAAATGAGACCCCATTCTTCTAATAGAGTATCTGTTTGCTTAATCCAAACAGGTACTAACTCCTGCTGAGATAGAATTGATTTATCAGTAAAAAAGCTGTAACGTTCTAGACTGCTGTTATTTGCTGTGAAAGCAAAGCTCTCTGTCAAAAACAGCAAGAAGCTGTAACTGGAGACAGCTGCTTTTGTACTGCTAAGGTGCTAAGCCACCCACCCCCAATTAGATTCACCCTCTGCTCTGACTATGTAAATTAAGCTGATACAGCTCCCTTCCTCAGAGAAACACAGTGACTTTCTTCCTTTTTTTTACTTAAATGAGACCCCCTTCTTCTAATAGAGTATCTGTTTGCTTAATCCAAACGGGTACTAACTCCTGCTGAGATAGACTTGATTTATCAGCAAAAAAGCTGTAAAGTTCTAGACTGCTGTTATTTGCTGTGAAAGCAAAGCTCTCTGTCAAAAACAGCAGGAAGCTCTAACTGGAGACAGCTGCTTTTGTACTGCTAAGCTACTAAGCCACCCCTGAATTAGATTCACCCTCTGCTCTGACTATGTAAATTAAGCTGATACAGCTCCCTTCCTCAGAGAAACACACAGTGACTTTCTTCTTTTTTTTTTACTTAAATGAGACCCCCTTCTTCTAATAGAGTATCTGTTTGCTTAATCCAAACAGGTACTAACTCCTGCTGAGATAGAATTGATTTATCAGCAAAAAAGCTGTAAAGTTCTAGACTGCTGTTATTTGCTGTGAAAGCAAAGCTCTCTGTCAAAAACAGCAGGAAGCTGTAACTGGAGACAGCTCCTTTTGTACTGCTAAGCTGCTAAGCCACCCACCCCAATTAGATTCACCCTCTGCTCTGACTATGTAAATTAAGCTGATACAGCTTCCTTCCTCAGAGAAACACACAGTGACTTTCTTCTTTTTTTTAATTAAATGAGACCCCCTTCTTCTAATAGAGTATCTGTTTGTTTAATCCAAACAGGTACTAACTCCTGCTGAGATAGAACTGATTTATCAGCAAAAAAGCTGTAAAGTTCTAGACTGCTGTTATTTGCTGTGAAAGCAAAGCTCTCTGTCAAAAACAGCTCTGTCAACCTAGCACTGAAGGCCTTTGCTTAACAAGTCAAGGGTCATACAGTGCAGATCAGAACAGACAACACCACTGCTATGTTTTACATAAACAAGCAGGGTGGCATGCGGTCAAGTGTGCTGTACACAGAGGTGAAGTGTGGGCTCAGGGAGGGAGAGGGTGGTGGAACAGAGGTGCATCCCTCCAGTTGTACCTCTCCACAATTCATATGCTGTTCTGACAAAGAGTGGTTCCTCTATGGAGGCACCTGTAGTGGAGACCAAGGAGGATGCTGGGAACCTCCACAAAGGAGACCCACAGGAGGGTGGCACGAGACCCCACAGGGGAAGGAACACTGGTCAAAACATTGTTGCTGATTGACTTCTGAGTTTCATAAGTACCCTGAAAATCACAGGAAATGGAGGGAAGGCATATAGGAACTTCCCTGACCAATTCAGAGTGAGGGCATCTGCTGGAAGGGTTCCCAAGGCAGGAGGCCTGCAGTAGTACAGAGGAAACTGATGGTTGAGATGAGAGGCAAACAGATCCACTTCTGAAATGCCCCACTTTCTGAAGACTGTGGCAAGGACCTATTTTTTCAGAGTCCATTCGTTGTGCCCTTGACTAATGCGGCTGAGAGGCATCTTTTGGAGTATTTTCTTTGCTCAGTAGGTGTACAGCTGATAGACTGACATCTAGGGAGTGAGCCAGGTACCGTATTCTCATGGCCTCTGTGTACAGCACACTTGACCGCATGCCACCTTGCTTGTTTATGTAAAACATAGCAGTGGTGTTGTCTGTTCTGATCTGCACTGTATGACCCTTGACTTGTGAAGCAAAGGTCTTCAGTGCTAGGTTGACAGCTCTGAGCACTAGAAGGTTAATGTGGCATGCTGACTCCTTTGGGGTCCATGTGCCACTGACAGAAGAGCTGTCCAGATGAGCTCCCCACCCCAGTAGAGATGAATCTGTGGTAATGATCTTTGTGGGTGAGGGAGCTTGGAATGGAATTCCTACCGATAGGTTGGGTATTTCTTTCCACCACTGTAAGGCCCGAAGTAGTGCCTCTGTTACTGGAACCAGTTTGGACACAGGATAGCTTTTTTAGAGACCACTGAGAGCAAAGGTGATACTCTATGTCTCTCATTCTGAATCTGACTCCTGGGACCACTGCAGTCATGGATGCCATGTGACCCAGGAGCCTCAACATAGAAACATGGAAGATGACGGCAGATAAGGACTGCAAGGCCCATACAGTCTGCCCATTTTTCTACCTTATAAATGTGCCATCACCCTTTGCTCTGTCAATGGTCTATCTATTCATACGCATCTGTATTGCTCCCTTGTGCCTATTCCATGCCTGTTTGAAGCCCTGCACTGTATTCATATCCACCACTTCCCGAGGTAGGCAGTTCCATGCATCCACCACCCTTACTGTGAAAAAGAACTTCCTCACATTACCCATCAATCAGCCTCCCTCTAATCTCATGCTGTGCCCTCTTGTCCTGCTATTTTTCTTATACTGAAACATGTTAGACTCTTTCACCTTGTTAATGCCCTTAAGGTGTTTGAATGTTTCGATCATATCACCTCTCTCCCTCCTTTGCTCTAGGGTATACATATTGAGCTCCGTTAATCTGTCCTCATATGTTTTCTGATGCAGTCCCTGCACCATTTTGGTTGCCCTTCTCTGGACTGCCTCAATTTGGTTAATGTCCTTGTGAAGATTGTGGTCTCCAGTACTGCACGCAGTACTCCAGATGGGGTCTAACCAGTGTCTTGTAAAGAGGGATTATTACTTCCCTCTTCTGACTTGTGATACCCCTACTAATACACCCTAACATCCCCCTCGCCTTACCTACTCCTTTAGTGATCTGCTTGGATGATTTCAGGGCATCGGTGATGATGATGCCCAAGTCTCTTTCTTCCCTTGTGACTGCCAGCAATTCCCCACCCAGCCTATAGGTGGCTTCAGGGTTTCTCTTCCCTATGTGCATGATCATGCGCTTCTTTGCATTAAACCCCAGTTGCCACTCTTCCAACCATTTTGCCAGTTTATCTAGATCTCTTCTCATTCTGCCCACCCCATCTGGATCATCTACTCTGTTGCAGATCTTGGTGTCATCTGCAAACAGACAAACCTTACTCTCCAGTCCATCTGCAATGTCACTGATGAAGATATTGAAGAGGACTGGCTCCAGGACTGATCCCTGAGGTACCTCACTTGTGACTTGCATCTCTTCTGACTGTATACCGTTTACCACCACTTTCTGTTTTCTGCCCGTCAACCAGTTTGCCACCCTGTTGACCAACTTCTGACCCACCCTGGGCCTACCCAACTTACTAATCAATCTTCTGTGTGGAACAGTATTGAAAGCTTTGCTGAAGTCAAGATAGGAAACATCAACTGCCCTCCCTTGGTCCACCACTCTGGTTACCCAATCAAAGAAATCTATGAGATTAGTTTGACAGGACCTTCCTTTTGTAAACCCATGCTGTCTTGGATCCTGTGCTCCCATAGATTCCAGGTGTTGCACTATCCTTTCCTTAAGGAGTGCCTCCATAATCTTGCCCACTACTGAGGTAAAACTGACTGGTCTGTAGTTCCCTGCTACCACTCTTGTGGAGCGGGATCACACAAGCCCTTCTCCAGTCTTCTGGGACCTCTCCTGTGCTCAGAGACCCACTAAACAGTTCTGATAATGGCTCTGCTAATTCCACCCTTAACTCCTTTAGTACCCTGGGATGTATGCCATCAGGTCCCATTGCCTTGTCCACCCTGAGCTTATCGAGCTCTTGTAGGACCATTTCTTTTGAGAAGGGACTAGTGCTCACCTCCCTCCCTTCCCCGTGTCCATGGTGCTGAGCTGTGGGCCCTGTCCTACCTTCTCTTCAGTGAACACTGAGCAGAAGTATCTATTTAGGATAGATGCTTTTACATGGTCCTCCTCCTCACACACACCCTTATCTCCTTTGATCTTAGCAATACCCCACTGGACTTTCTCCTTTCACTAATGTATCTATAGAAAGTCTTGTCACCTTCTTTTACTGTTTTTACTAGTGTTTCCACAGTTTGGGCCTTTGCCTGACTTACTGCCTTCCCTGCTTCCCCTTAGGGAAGTTTGGTATGCCGCCCTATCTTCATCCCACCGTGTTCCCTTATATTTCCTGAAGGCCAGCCTTTTGGCTCTGACCTTTTCTGCTACTGTTTTTGAGAACCAAAGTGGTTTCCTTCTTCTTTTGCACTTCCTTTTCTCTCTAACTCAGTGGGATGTTGCTTCAAGTATTGCATCCTTACTGCTTGCCCGTTTTGCCTGTACCCCCTCACCCGTGTTTCTTTTTGCCGGGGCTAGCTTAACTCTGTTTGCCATCTTATCAAAGTCAGCTCCTCTGAAGTCCCATATGTTTGCCTTGGAATGGGATGATTTAGTTGTAGTTGCCAAATTGAACCATACCATGTGATGGTCACTGGCCCACAGGTGACCTTCTGTCTGGAGATCTGTGATCCTTTCCCTGTTAGTTAGTTAGTACTAGATCTAGGATAGCCCTGACTTTTGTGGGTCATTGTACCAGTTGTTTGAGGCCTCCCCCCTGTAGGGAATCCGCCATGTGTCTAGTTCTGGCAGATGTTCCTGCTGGTATTGACCAATCTGTATCTGGTATATTAAAGTCTCCCATTATCAGAACCTCCCCTTTATCTGTTATGTTTTGTATATCTTCTAACAGTAATGTGTCTCTGTCCTCTCCCTGGTCTGGGGGCCTGTAGACAACCCCAGTTCTTATGGCTGTCCCATTTCCTGTTTCCAGGGTGACCCACAGTTCTTCTGGCTCCTTATGTGTATTCTCAATTTCTGTAGCTTTGATATTTTCATTGACATACAGGGCCACCCCCCCCCCTTTTGTACCTCAGTCTCTTTTGAACCGTACATAGCCAGGTACTGAAGTCTCCCAAGTTTGGTTACTAGTAAACCACGTCTCGCTAATTGCTACTATGTCCAGTTTAGCCTCTGTCATTATTGCCTGCAGGTCTGCGATCTTGTTTCCCAGACTGCGAGCATTTGTGTACGTGATTTTCCATTGGCCAGATTTCGATATGTTAGTTGTTGGGTGAGGTCTGGCATTTCCCCTGTGCACCGTATGGGGAGCCGGACCTTTTTCCTCACCTGGTGATGTAAATGAACTGCAAACATGCTGAACTCTTGTTTGACCACTAGCTGACGGGGGAGGGGTGTTCTTCCCATTCGACGTATGGGGTGCTGCACCCCTCTCCCCATTTGCTAGTTTAAATATTCTGCAAATATGTCAGACTTCTGCCCCAATGCACTGACTCCCTCCTTAGTCAGATGCAGTCCATCAAATTTAAAGAACTTTCACTCCCAAAACTGTTGCCAGTTACCTACAAATTTGTGTCCGTTTTCCTGGCACCAGCCCTTGAGCCACATGTTTAGCTCCCCTATTTCCCCTTCCCTGACATTCCGTCCATCTGCCCCCTCTCCCAGACTGGTAGGATCTCAGAGAAGGAGATGCTGGGCGAAATGGATGATAATTTGTCACCCAGCCTGGTTAGGTGTTCCTTGATCTCCACAACTGACCGGCTGGTGAGATCATTAGTCCCTTTATGTACCAGGATGTCAATGTTTTCTTCTGCTTCCTGAACAATTTTAGCAATGCAGTCAATGTCTCTCCATGCTGATGTACCTGGGAGACATCTGACTATTACCCTTGTCTGGAGATAGGTATCAGCTCCCCGAATCATGGAGTCTCCTATGTGATCAGAAGTTTTTTGGATTTCCTTTCTGCTTTTTTTGTTTTGGTTCCTGTTTTTGGTGAGTTTTGTTGTGCTAGCTCCTGTGCTGCAGTGCCCTACTCTGCAGTGTCCTCTGCCCCTTTGTTTGATTTCGTAGATAGAGGCAGATACCTGTTTGTAGTTTTTATATGGTTTGTGGAGGTAATATGTTGGAGAGCACCGAGTGATGGGTCACCCAATTTGACCCTCCTAACCACCTGCTAACCTTCTGGACCAAGAACCCTCTGTGGTCGAGGTGCTTCTGTTGGATGTTGGGGAAATGGTGGGTGGTTCTTATGATATATTTCCTCTTGAATATGAAATCTGAGGTGCGCAATCTCTGCCCATGCTGCCTGGAGCTGAGCCCTAAGATCTCCAATGGCCCAGCATGTAGGACAGTGTCTTAAATCCTGTAAAACTGCCCTTCTGAAAAGTGTTCCGCAGTACTTGCAGTTAATGATATCCATTCCAGATAAGTTGCTGGGTTTATAACCTGGTCAGAGTAATTAGAAGGAAGAAAATGAAAGCAAAAGTTTGATTTTGTGTTTTGTTTGTTTGTTTTTATATAACGTGTTATAACAAGTTAAATTACTAGTGCCCCTGTAAATGAGGTCACTGTGTGGATACCCCACTGATCCTCCACTTCCTGCTTTGCCACAGGAAATGTCATGACTGTACTACCCTATAAAAGGAGTGCAGTGTGGGGTGGTTGGGGATGGGGTGGGTGGCTGGGCCCTTCCCCTGCCGAAAAAGAAGAACCACTGATGAAGGAAATAAGGAGGTAAGAGCAGAAACAATCAGTCAGCAACAAATGCAGTAACCCTGAAAGCTTATCCTAATGATAGATAAAACTGTAAAACCTGTAAAGCACCACCTGTAATAATTTCCCAGAAGATATACCCTGTAAGAAACACTTTGCTACAGAGAAAAATAAATCAAATCAAATCAAATCAAATTTATTTAAAAAGACGCCCAATCCCGAAGGCTCTGGGCGCCACACAAAAACTGTACAGTGTGTCATACTGTATACATTTCAATTACAATATCATACAAATATAAAATATATAAAAACTCAGTCACCGAATGCCTGCATGAATAAAAAGTCTTCAGACGACTCTTAAAGGCCTCTATAGTGGGAGCCTCTCACTACAACTGGCAATAAGTTCCAGAAAGCTGGAGCAGCAACTCCAAACAACGATCCCTGCAGATTTTAACCTTGCTCTCGGAACTTTGAGGAGGCCCCACTAGAGGAGGAGATCTCGGATAGAGGTGTATGGTACCAGGAGATCAGAAAGGTAACCAGGGCCCTGTCCATGTAGGGTCTTATAGGTGAGAAAACCCACCTTGAACAAAACTCTCCACCTGACAGGCAGCCAGTGCAATTCCACGAATACTGGAGTGATATGACAAAACTTACTCTGCCGGTCAAAAGCCGGGCAGCAGCATTTCACTAGCTGCAGTCTGCGAAGAGAAGTTCCAGAGACCCCGAGATAGAGTGCATTACAGTAGTCAAGCCTAGAGGTAACTAAGGCATGTACCAAGGTAGGGAGGTCCAGAGCCGGAACAAGGGGCTTAATCCTGGCGATATTTCTAAGATGGAAAAAACAGGAGCGAACCACGGAGGATATTTGGACCTCCATGGACAGGTTCCTGTCAAAGATCACACCAAGATTTCGCACCCATGGGGAGGCCATCAATGACACAGCTCCTAGCACAATGCCAGTTGCAGAATCAGAGGCCATCCCATCACGAGCTCTGTTCGACTCCACTACCAATACCTCAGTCTTATTCGGGTTCAGTCGCAGTCAGCTGGAAGACATCCAGTCATTTATCTCAGCCAGACAGGTATTCAGCACATCCACTGCATTTGATGTTCCTGGGGCAAAGGATAGGTATAGCTGAGTATCATCGGCATAGCAATGAAACTCAAACCATACCTCCTAATGATCCCCCAGGGCAGCATGTATATCATGCGAACAACATTGGGGCCAATACCGAACCCTGAGGGACTCCACACGAAAGGAGGCAGGGTGCTGATGAGAAATTACCCATCACAACCCGCTGCCTCCTGTTAGTAAGAAATGACTCAAACCATTTGATAACAATACCAGTGAGTCCGCATAACTCCCTCAGGTGGAAAAGCAACACACAATGGTCCACAGTATCAAATGCTGAAGAGAGATCAAGGAGAACAAGAATTGTCTTGTCACCCCGATCTCTAGCCCTGAGAAGGTCATTTTGCACCCGAACTAATGCAGTTTCAGTGCTATGTCTGGCCCGAAAAGCTGACTGGAAAGGATCATATAACTCGTGAGCCATGAGATGTTCTCCCAACTGAAGTGATACCACCTTCTCTACAACCTTTCCCAGGAATGGAAGATTGGAGATAGGACAGTAATTTGCCCTAATCTCCGGGTCCAGAGAAGCTTTCTTTAAAAGGGGTCTCACCAGAGCCTCCTTCAAGGCATCTGGAAAGACACCCTGACTCAAGGAACACCGGACAATCAGGGCAAACACCGGGCCAACAGTGTCAATGCACCTCATCAAGAAGCGCGTTGGCACGGGATCCAGTTCACAAAAGGTATACTTCAGATTGGCCACTATCTCAATGACTTCACGATCCTCCACTGGCCTAAACTCTCCCCAACCAGAGAGAGTGCTCTCAGAAAACAACTGACGACTACTGACAGCAATGATATTACTGGCTGAGGAAACCTCCCGCCGGATCGCAGACACCCTGTCCGAGAAAAAACGAGCAAATTCCTCACAATCCTCATTTGAGGAAGCTCTTCCGGGCTGGAGACAAGATGGATGAAGAAGTCTATCAACAGTCCGGAAGAGTGAGGCTGGTCGGCTTCTCCCGGCAGCAATATCCCGAGACAAAAATATTGCCTTCTTTTGGTTGATTGCCTCCTGATATGCACAATAATGTGCACACAGGACCAGTTTGTCAGCCCCCAGACGGGATTTCCTCCAGCGACGCTCTAATCTCCGACCCAGCTTCTTCATCTCCCTGAGATCGCCATCATACCAAGGCGACCTCAGGTATGAGGTTCTGGGTCGTACACGGACAGGTGCGAGGGAGTCAATGGCGCCAGATAACACCTTATTATAGGCGTCAACCCCGGCGTCAACGGCTTCGACGCATGCATCACCCACCCTTGATAAATCAGCTGCCGCCAGAAAACCATCAGGGGTAAGATCTTTTAGCGGGCGACAGCGAAATATCTCAGAAGGGGAAGAGTTTATGACGGGAGCACTGAACGTGAACTTCACCGTGCAATGATCAGACCAGGTTACTAAAGCAGTAACAGAAGATATACCTTGCAAAAGACTATTTGAATCAGAAGATTACAGCAGTAATATGTTAGCACACACCTGTAGGCACACCTTGTAATAATGCAGCAGAAGGTATACCCAGCAACAATTTGAATCAGAAAAATAAAGCAATAAAATGTTAGCAACAAACAGTAACAATCCCTATGAGTACAAAATAAAAATAATAACACACAGTAAATCTGCCTAGCCAAAAGAAGTCTTAATCCTTTCCCTTGCTCTGGTAAATTTCTTTGCTCTGTCCTTTCAAGCAACCTAGAAGGAAAGAGCTTAGGTGAAACTAGGTGCCATGGCCAGCAAACCTAGTCTTCCACCTCCAAGATATCAGCTAACCTGACCTTTTAACCCTTCTTTCTGTTGGAAGTTACAGACAGTTTGCCAGCTCTCCCCCCAGATACGCACCTAATCCCCTAGAAGAGCTGTGGGAGGAAAACAATTCGCTCCTTCAATGTGAGAAGGAGACTGCAACACCTCTGAGGCAAAAAACCTTTTCAGCAAAACAAATAAAATAAAATAGTGGCAGACAGTAATTTTGTTTAGCCTAATGATAAAAAGTCACAAAAATGTAAGCACCACATGTAATAATTTCCCAGAAGATATACCCTGTAAGAAACACTTTGCTACAGAGAAAAATAAAGCAGTAACAGAAGATATACCTTGCAAAAGACAATTTGAATCAGAAGATTACAGAAGTAATCTGTTAGCACACACCTGTAGGCATGCCTTGTAATAATGCAGCAGAAGGTATACCCAGCAACAACAATTTGAATCAGAGAAAAATAAAGCAATAAAATGTTAGCAACAGACAATAACAATCCCTGTGAGTACAAAATAAAAATAACAACACATAGTAAATCTGCCTAGGCAAAAGAAGTCTTAATCCTTTCCCTTGCGCTGATAAGTTTCTTTGCTCTGTCCTTTCAAGCAACCTAGAAGGAAAGAGCTCAGGTGAAGCTAGGTGCCATGGCCAGCAAACCTAGTCTTCCACCTCAAGAAGTGTCTGGCTGGCCCAGGACAAACGAGTTTGCTACAGATAAAAAGTTTTGGATTCTTTCTGGTGGAAGAAAGGTCCTGCTTTGCTGAGTTTCCAACTGTGCCCCTATAAAAGTAAGGGTCTGAGTTGGATCCATGTGGGATTTTTCCTGATTTAAGAGAAAGCCCAGGGAATGTAAGGTGTCCTTTGTTTGGGAAAGTGCCTCTTTTACTTGTAGAAGTTTTCCCCACTATGAGCCAGTCATCCAAATAAGAATAGACTGCGATCCCTTGTTTTCTCAGGTGTGCTACCACTATGGACGACACTTGGTGAATACCCCTGGAGCAGATGTCAGGCCGAGAGGCATGGCTGCAAACTGATAATGCCCTGAAGGGAGTTTGAACCTCAGGAGCTTTCTGTGGGATTGCCTTATTGGGATATGAAAATAGGCGTCCTTGAGACCCAGGGAGGCTAGCCAGTCTCCCTGTTGAAGGGAATATATTACTATCCCTAGGGTGACATCTTGAATTTTGGTTTGAGAAGATGCTTGTTCAAGTACCTGAGGTCAATCTTAATCTGGAATCCTAATTAATGTTATGGACTTGTCTTACTTGTAACTAAATGACTATGAGCTGTACCATTGCTTTCTACTCCTCTGTAAAATGTGCCTTCTGTATTCTCTTATCTTGCCTATGTTGTCATTATGCTGTTGTGCCCTCTGTATTTTTCTCATATGTTGCCCATGCTGTCCTGATGTATTGAAATGTGTCTTTGTACCATCATGTTGTATTCTCCCAGGTCATTCCTGAAAATAGGCATAATACTTGTCTAGGGTAGCTGGTTCATTCCACTGGGGTGTCAAACAGACGAGGCATACTGATGAGTCCTGGTAGGACGAAACACGTGTCTATGTCATCTGTTAGCACCCGTTGCAAACTGTGTGAGAGGCCTTTTGGCACCATGCAATTCTGCTTAAAGTTAAACCAGCATTACATTCTGTGGTGATTTGCATATGCAACTCATGATGCTTTGCATTGTGTGGGCATGTGTGATTTTGTATTTTCTTGAAACTTGGCTTCCCGGCCAAATGCCCTTTGGGGTAACCCTTCCCTCAGTGTTTGCGCACAGAAGTTCTTTGTCTTTTAAATAATTTTTTATTTTAATGGGTTCACCACAACATAACCCAGACAGACCGTCTTAGGGTAGCTGGTTCATTCCATTGGGGTGTCAAACAGACGAGGCATACTGATGAGTCCTGGTAGAACGAAACACGTGTCTATGTCATCTGTTAGCACCCTTTGCAAACTGTGTGAGAAGCCTTTCGGCGCCATGCAATTCTGCTTAAAGTTGAACCAGCATAACATTCTGTGGTGATTTGCATATGCAGCCCATGATGCTTTGCATTGTGTGGGCATGTGTGATTTTGTATATACTTGTCTAGTGTACTTACCCGGTAAACAAAAGCTAAATAAATAAAATAAATAAACTATCGGTTGCAACCCCCCCAATTTTGTTTCTGAGTCAGAAAGTATCTGGAAGACACGTCTCTATTAAGAGACCCGGAGTACATAGAGTTCATCAGTAATAGGATACCTCAGCTACTACGGGAAAATTATACAGGAGAAACTGGGGACCTGATTATATGGAATACTCTTAAGGCAGTAATCAGAGGTGAAACCATAGAATATTCTACTAGAAAGAGGAGAAAACTGGAGGCACCTATAATTTCTTGATAGAGCAATTACAAACCTACCAGCTCTTGTACCAAGAGGGAGATAGGGTCATACAAAGAAAGATTAGACAAATTAAGCAACAAATTAAAAAAATAATGGATGCTAGAGTGCTACAAGCTCTTAACTACTTAAGACAATCCAACTACGATGGGGAAAGCTGGGGGTCTCGAATGCAGGCTCGCAAGCTCCATGCTCGGAGACGGGTGGCAACGATTTTGAAGGTCAAACACCCGGTAACCCAGAAAATATCAAATTTGAATGACCATATCTGCTCTTCTTTCTTCTCTTACTATCAGTCCCTCTATACTCCTCCCTCGGACCTAGCATCCTCAGAAGACAGGAAGACTTTTCTTTTAGGCCTCTCTCTTCCCAAACTTTCAGAATCTCAAAGATCTGCTTTGGCGGCCTCTGTAGGCCCAGCCAAAGTTTTAGCCCACATAAAAACTCCCAGAACAAACAAATGCCCAGGGGTGGATGGCTTTACTGCAGAGTGGTACCAGAAATTTTCCGGACTCCTTTTACCCCCTCTTCTTTTGACTTACAGGGCAATTCAGGAGGGAGAGCTCCCTCCCCCTTCATGGAGATATGCAACAATAACCCCAATTTTTAAACAGGATAAGAACCTGATCAATGTTTCCTCTTACCACCAGATCTCCCTCTTGAATGTCGACTATAAAATCTTCATGGCCATATGGGCCACAAGATTGGTGACCATTCTCCCTGACTTTATTCACCCAGATCAGCCTGGTTTCATAAAAGCTAGAAGCACATCAGACAACATTAGACGCACCATGCTGCTACTCGAACACATCCAGTCTACACAGATACCCACGGCCTTACTCAGTTTGGACGCCGAGAAGGCATTTGACAGGGTATTGTGGAGTTTCCTTTGGGATGTTCTTGGGGCCCTGTCATTTCCCCTTTCCTTTATCCTTTTGCTTCAGCGCCTTTATGACCACTCAAAAGCTTACATCAGAATTAATGGAGCCCTATCTTCCCTATCTCCTTGTGTCAGGGTACCAGACAGGGCTGTCCTCTCTCACCAATTCTTTTCGCTATCTATATAGAGCCCTTAGCAATAGCCTTACGTTCTGTCCCAGGGATCGAGGGTATCCCTCTTGGCCAAACTAGTTATAAAGTAGCGCTATTTGCAGATGATGTTCTTCTTTCCTTACTTTCTCCGGAGACCTCAGTACCAGTTGCATGGGATCTACTTCAGAGATACGAAAAATTGGCTAATTTCAAACTAAATATTTCCAAAACAGAAGCCCTAATGTTTAACTTTCAACCCTCTTCTGATTTGAAAAATACTCTCCCTATAAGGTGGAGAGGTACCAAAATCAAGTACCTGGGTATATACATTCCACTTAACTTCCTCCATTTAGAATTAGTAAACTATGAGCCGATTTCAGTTTGGATACAAGAGGACCTGAAGGGCTGGGGACAACTTTGTTTAACCTTTTTCAGCGGATAGAGACGATTCGCCTGAATGTCCTTCCCAGATTACTTTACTTTTTCCTAGAACATACTAATCTTTCCAGCTAAATACTACTTTAAATCTTGGGATAAAATTGTCTCTGACTTCATCTGGGAGGGTCAGAAACCAATGATAAGGTTTTCTTTGCTCTGCACCTCATTAGAGCGGGGTGGAGTTAACCTCCCAAATTTAACAGCAGCTTTTCTCAAAATTATACTCATATGGCTCTCACCCACCACTTCTCGTATTTGGAAAGATATTGAATTTGTCATTAACAATCTACATGATATCGAGAGGGTAGTTCTTGCTTCAAAGGGACATTCCCCTCCCTTGAGAGACTATTCAAAATGTACGGCACAGGCCTTGAAAATATGGCACATGGTTAGATGACATAAAACATTAAAACAAACCTCCTTTTTTTTACACTTTAATATCAGCTGATGAAAACTTTCTCCCCGCCAGCCTGGATATTACTTTCCAGACATGGCGAAGAACGGGCCTCAACTATTTCTACCAATTCTTGGACACCAGAGGTATTTGTCCCTTCTCTGATCTTCAAAAGACCTTTTCTTTACCGGACAGGGATTTATTTAGATATACACAGGTGAGAAACTATATTTTAAGACAGAAGGAGGTCTCGTTGAGTCCTTCTCCCCCTTCATTATCTTCACCATCCTTTTGGATGTTACTGAAAGATACCCTGGAGATCGATCTATGGGGGAAACTAATTGGTCATCTTTATAAAATGCTTAGGGCTTCATGGGGAGACTCCTCACTGTCGATTTTCAAGTTCAAGTTTATTGCAGGAAAACTGCGTTGAGCAAGCTTATTCACAAGGAGGACCAAGATCATATAAGGAGGCTTTGCATAAAAAGGCAACATATAAAAAGCAAGATGAAACAATATACACATAAGATTAATATGCATCAATTCATAAAAGTACATTCTAGCAAAATGAGGTACAGTAAGGTTCATGTAATACCTGGCACAGAATTTCGACAGTGCAAGGTAGGGATTATTAGCATAAGATAGTGGGGAGCTGAACAAGTAGGGAGTGTACTGTGACAGGAGATAGTAGTTAAGTAAGAGGGAGGGGTTAAAAATAACAGGATAGAGTAGTGGATTAAGAAGGAGGGGTTGAAAATGAGAAATGAGTGGAGGAAAAGGGCTAGGGAGAGTAGGGGGAAGAGGATATAGATAAAGAAGGCAAGGGTAGGAGAAGGTTTAGTGGTTAGCTGATTGGTTTCATGTCCTAGCAGGTACAAGTTTCAGGTGAATGGTCTTAAGGATATAAGGGCCTGGAAGAGGCTTAAAAGCAGCTACAGATATCTTTTAATTTGGATGCAGTTAACTCTTTGAAGAAATTAACGGAGACCATACTGGATAGTTTCAGGGTGGTTTGGAGTCTGTTCCAGATTGTTGGAAGAGCATATGAGATAGCACATTTACCAAAGGTGGTGTGAGTCCTAGGCATGTCAAGGAAGATGAAGTCAGATTTTCTGAGAGAATATGCACAGTGGGAAATACTGATGAGGGATGTGAGGTAGCTCAGAAGTTTGTTCAGGAGTAACTTGAGGGTTCAAATACCAGCATGGAACAGACGTCCAGCCAATAGCTGCGTAAAGGTCACAGTGGTGGGTTCAGTATGGTGATTTGGTGATGAACCGCAGGGCACGGTGGTAAAGTACGTCCAATTTATTTAGGTTTGAGATTGCAGAGGAGCTGTAAATTAGGTCCCCGTAATCAAGCAAGGGAAGAAATGTGACCTGCACCAGCCTGATTCTAGTTTCATTTGGAAAGAGAGACTTGTTTCTGAAAAAGAAACCTAACCTGACTTTTAGCCTTCTGGAAAAGTCCTCAAGATGATCATTGAAAGAAAGTTTGTTATCTAACCAAATGCCAAGATATTTAAATTTGGGGACAACTTCCAAGAGTTTGCTTAGCGAGGTGACAATAAAGTCCTTCAGTGGACCAGGGGGGATAGTAGAAGAGTTACTAAGAGTAAAAATCATAGCCTTAATTTTCTTTGCATTAAGAAGAAGCTTAGCATTAATGAGGTTAGTTTCCAGCTGAGCAAAGTCAGCTTGCAGTACGTCCTTTACTTCAGACAACACAGAGTCAGAGGTGTACAGTACTGTGTCATCCGCAAAGAAGTGAAGGTTGGAATTGGCGATGTGAGAGTCAAGATCATTGATGTACAGGGAAAAAAGGATAGGGCCTAGGATAGAACCTTGAGGGACTCCCCTGGCAATCAGCAAGGAGCCTGAGAATAGGCCATCAGCTTTTACTTTCTGGGTCCTCCCTGCAAGGTAGCTGGTGAACCATTGAACGGTGGAGGGAGTGGCACCTAGTTTAGTAAGGCTGGTGATTAGTAAGTTGTGGTCAACTGTATCAAAAGCTTTACTTAGATCTAAGAAGACTGCACCAGTGATCTTTTTCGTATCCATAGCAGAGATCCAGTCATTAGTTACTTTAGCCAGTGCTGTGATAGTGCTGTGCTTAGACCAGAAGCCAGATTGAGCTGGGTTTAAAAGTGAGAAGGTTTCGATATGAAGTTTTAATTGATTGTAGATCAGTTTTTCAAAAACTTTAGAGAGAACAGGAAAAATTGAGATAGGCCTGTAATTATTTAGATTGCATGGGTCTCCTGATTTGAGTAGGGGAACTATATGGGCGGATTTCCAACAAGATGGAACTGTGGCAGTAGAGATGGAGAGATTGAGAATATGAAGAATGGAGAGGCTGTGCGATAGGCATAACCTAGTTTTAGGAAAAAAGGTTCAAGACCATCATCCCCAGCACTTTTCTTAGTATCAAGGTTAAATAGTGAGTCTTCTACTTCTTTGTAGTTAAGTGAATGCAGCTGGAAAGGACAAGTCGAGGTATGGGGAGTATGGCTAGCACTGACTCGATTAACCCCTCGACCTGCATAAGGTGAGGAGTCAAAGGCTTGGCCAGCAGTGACAAAATGGGAGTTGAGTTCTTCCAAGATTTGGGAATTACCTTCAGTAGTCCTGCCATTAGTAAAGCTCTTGGCTGGAATGGAGAGGGGCACCAGGCCATCCTTCAATGGAATTAAGTGTCCTCCAAATTTTTTGTGAGTTCTCTTTGGCCTGTTCTAGGGTGGAAACAATATTGTGCTTTGGCGATGCAAATGGTTTTTACACATCCGTTTTTAGCTGCTCTAAACGCCTGCCAATCTGCATGGCTCTTGGTGCACCTGGCCTGAGCCCAGAACTTGTCCCTGTTAGTGAGTGCAGCCTTAAAACTTGGAGTAAACCAGGGGTGAGAGGTGTGGCGCACACTGACCTTAATAAAGGGAGCATGCTTATCTGCCAGTGTAGCAAGGTTGTTGTTGAGGACAGAGACAGACTCATCTGCTGATTTGGCAAGATAAAGATCTTGCCATCTAACCTTGCCTGGGTCAGACAGGTAATTTCTTGCCTAAATTTGCGAAAAGACCGTTTGGATATGAACTTGGGCTGATGTTGATTCTTGGCATGCGATCTTATGCAAACAACCACCCCATGGTTGCTCATATCATTGTGAAACACCACGGAGCATAGAATTTTATGTGGATGAGTGGTTAATATGACATCTAGGAGGGAACTGTTGGCAATGTTCAATGTGTTATTCCCTGTTGGTTCACTAACAAGCTGTACAAGGCCAAACTCATCACAGAGAGATTTCAGGCTGTGTGATTTCGGGGAAAGCCAGTCCATATTAAAATCCCCAAGGATTATTGTCTCAGAATTGGAAGCTGTGATTATAGATTTAAGTACATTGAGAATATCAGTTCCACCAGCCGGGGGTCTGTATCCAAATATAATAGTGATAAATTCCGTGGAGGGAAGGTGAAGCTTCAGGGATGCAGTCTTGTATTCCTTCTGTTTAGATTTACAGGCGATATCACTAACTGTAAACTTGGTTTTAGAATAGACAACAACACCACCACCCCAGATTCTCTATCTGCCCTATACAGTTTGTAGCCTGGTAGTGTAATTTGTTGATCAGTAGTGGCCTTTTTGAGCCAAGACTCTGTAATAATGATAAGATCTGGTTCTGTACGAGCAGCCCATGCTTGTAGCTGGTCTAATTTTTCAGTCAAGCTCAGTATATTTACCAGCATCATTTTAAGCCCGGGGGCAGCTGCAAATTCCATCGGAGAGGTAAGTTGTAACGAGGGGCCAGGATTTAACTCCACATTTCCTGAGCAGAGGAGAAGTAAAAGCAACAATTTTTTTAAGGAGCTCAGTAAGAATGTAATCTCTTTTTTTCTTTGTGATCGCCCTCTGGGCATTGCCAGGGGTGTAGGTTTGGTGCTAGGGAAAGTATAATGATGTGACTGAGAGTGCTTGAATAGTCATAGGTGAAGGGAGTAGGAAAAGGAAGAGCGGAGAGTATAGTAAAAGGGTTGGAGCACCAAAAGGAGGAAGGTGCAATGTGTAGGGGCAGTATAAGTTGATAAGGTGTGTTCCAGGGTTGGGCTATGGCCTGGCACCTCATTCTGTATTGTTACATTGAATATACTGTTTGCTGATATTACCAATAAAAAAGATAAGGTAAGCCATAACTCCTGGAGAGGTTTATAAAGAGGCAGGAGGTGGAGGTTTGCTGGGTAGCAACAGCAGACTACGATATAATGAGCAGCTAGGCTAGGCAATAGCTGGAGGACCCTGCTACTGTTACTTGTGATTGGAGGTATACAGGGTAAGAGTAAACCAATGGGTCAGCTAGATAACAGGGAGCGAGGAGCGAGACTTGTATTTAAAGGAGGCCTGGGAGGGGGAGGCCTGGGGGGGGGGAAAAATGTGAGCAGCAGTTAGAAGGAGAGAGGCGTGCAAAAAACCCAGCTAAAGTCTATGTCCAAAGGCGCACCAATCGGTGTGGACTAGTGGAGCAGGCGGGCCAATCAGTGTCCGCCTGCACGAGCACTGCACCAATCGGAATCTACCAGCTGGAACGGCTCCAAAGATTAAATCTGCGGCCGTACCCTGAGGGCTGTACCTGCTTACTGCGGTCCTGAATTTGGCAGGGATTTTGAGGGTGAGTCGAGCAGCGGTGGCCAGAGAGACAGCTGGGGCGCACCACCCGTGTTCAATAGCGCCGCTCAGGCGCGAGCCCCTAGGGGAAAAGGAGAGTCACAGTGTTAAATATAGTGGCAGACGAGGAATTGGAAGGCGGGTGGCTGGTGGCAGACCATCAGCGGGGGGTGTGGGTACTTGAAATACAGACAAAGGTAGACAATTAAATAGACGGGTGGGGTGGGCCACAGATTATCAGTGAGGGGCTAGCAGTAGGGAAAAACACAAAGGCGAGTAGCAGAGGGGGAAGGGCTTAAACTATGTGAGAGGTACAGGGTTTACTCTGAGGAATAAATTGCAGGTAAAAGCAGACAGGACTTAAGTTTTAGGTGGTGGATTTCAGTTTACAAAGCAGGAAAGCATTTAGACAGAGAGAGCCAGGCAAAAGTGGGGAGAGTGAGAAAATGAGACACTTTTAATGCAAAACATACTATTACGATGGAGCTAGCAGGCTACACTAAAGAACAGGTTTTGGCAGTGAGCCCTAGAAACATATTCTATCTAAACTCTGCATAATACTACTACACAGTACTTTAGAGACATACATTATTAATTTAGGCAGAAAAAATAATAGCAATAGGTACAGGCAGTTAGAAAAATGTGAGCAGCAGTTAGAAGGAGAGAGGCGAGCAAAAAACCCAGCTAAAGTCTATGTCCAAAGGTGCACCAATAGGTGTGGACTAGTGGAGCAGGTGGACCAATCAGTGGCCGCCTGCATGAGCGCCGCACCAATCGGAATCTACCAGCCGGAATGGCTCCAAAGATTAAATCTGCGGCCGTACCTGAGGGCTGGACCTGCTTCCTGCGGTTCTGAATTTGGCAGGGGTTTTGAGGGCGAGTCGAGCAGCAGCCGGAGAGACGGCTGGGGCGCACTGCCTGTGTTCAGTAGCGTCACTCAGATGCGAGTCCAGGCTACTTTGAAAGCCATAAAGATAACTTCCTCTACTAATTGGAGGGAGTTCACTGGGAAAGCCCGATCATGTTATTTTAGATCTCCGGCGGTATTGAGAAGATATCTTCTGGAGACTTATGGTATTTGTTGGCGGAGATGTGGCTACTCTTTGGCTGACCTGGGACATATTTTTTGGTACTGTCCCAGATTGACCCCATTCTGGTGTTCACTACAGCTTGAGTGGGGGGATTGCTTGGGAGACAATATTGAACTGACCCCAGAAATAGTTATCCTCTCCATTTATCCCCCCCAACAGACCAGGATGGGACCACACTTTACTTCCAATTTTTGTACTTGCAGCCAAAAAAGCGATATCCTGCAGATGGATGACACCTCTTGTTACTTCTTTGAGGGACTGGAGGGCCATCATGGAGGAGATATATAGATTAGAACATTTAATTGCCAAGCTACATGAAAAATTGCATCCTTTTGAACTAAAGTGGTGCAGATGGGTACTATATATGTCTTCTGAAGATTCAGAATTCTTTTCATGGGGTGGGAAGGGTACGGGGATGTGTGTGGGGGGGGGGTGTTCAGCCGCCTGCCTAGAACTGAAAAATTTGATACTGCCATTTTTTTATATAAAGTGACTAATATTTCATAAGCATGCAATCACAACTATGACAATGCCTATTTGTACAAAACTCTTGCTCTAAAAGAAAATGTGATGGAATGTATTTATCATTTGTTATATTTTGTCTCCGACAATAACAAGAAATAAAACAAAAAGAAAGTATCTAGAATAGACACCCTTGCCCTGCTGATGCAAGGGCATTCTTTCCACCACTTTTGCTGCCAGAAGGTGTTTTACCTCCAATTCCAACAGACGTTTCTCTGTTGGGGTTAAAGGCTTTGGCAGTAGAGAGCCCCTGAGGGCTGGAAGCTTTTTGAACTGCAGAGGTAGGTCCTTTTCCACTACCTCCAGGATCCACTTGTCTGAAGAGATGAGAGTCCAGGAATGGAGGTAGTGGGAGAGTCAGACCCCTACGGCTGCGGGGAGGCGTCCTGGGCATTAAAGTCAGGGCTTGGGCTGAGAGGCAGGAGCAGGCATAGGGTTGCTTCTCCTCTGTCCTCTCCTGCCTTTCCTCTGTAGACCTCCCTTATTTGGCTGTAATCCACCTGTACAGGAAAGGGGTAGAAGGGTCTAGGGTAGTACCCTCTGTCCCTGTAACCTTTGTTCCGAGGCTTTTGGGTAGCAGGAGGCTTCCCTCTGGCCATGTTGCTCTTATAGGTTGTTTCATACTCATCAACCTTTTTCATACAAGTCTTTGTTCTGAAGTCAAAAAGGAAAAAATACTTACCATAGTAATCTTGTTTCTTCCAGGGGATACTCCAATATTCATAACTCTTATGCTGTATGCCTTTAAGACAGATCTGCCCGGAGATAGAACGTTATGCTAATGATGGAACACCATTGGCATGTGCCACTTTTCAAATGCTACCACCTATCAACTGCCTACATTCTAACCCTCAGATTTCATTGATGCCTGACAAGACAACCCAAGTGGAAATAACTATTTAACACTATAATAACAATAATAATTTAACACCCAAAAACCTCCAACAGGAAGGAAAAAATCCACAAAAGCACCCCTGAAAGTCAGAATCACCTGAAGAGGGTAAAACCAATGAAAAACACAAGTTCCAAATATAAATGCCAGAGTGTGACACACATACTCCTGGTAATAAAGCATGGAGTGCAGAGGCCACTGGTTCTAGCAGGGGAGGCAGGCTAGGAGAGTTATGAATATTGGTGTATCCCACGGAAGAAACAAGAGTACTATGGTAAGTAATTTTTTCTTCTCACCCCAGGAATACTCCAATATTCCTTACTCTTATGCAGACTAAGAAGCAGTACCTTTGGAGGTGGGCACAGAATCTACTTTGGAAATAGATTCTGCAGGACAGCTGTGCCAAACCTGGCATCAGCCCTAGCCTGTGTGTCCAGGCTGTTAATGCTTAGTGAAGGTGTGCACTGTTCTCCAGGTAGCTGCTTTACAGATGTCCATCAATGGAACATCCCTGGAAGCTGCCATACTAGCAGCTGTACCCCTTATAGAATGGGCTATCAGTCCTGCTGGGGGCTCCTTCCCAGCTTTTGAATAGTAAAACTGAATACACTGAACTATCCAGTGAGAAATGGACCTCTTAGATGCTGGATTTCCTTTTCCCACATCCCCATAAGTCAGGAACAGTTGTTTCCTGTTCTGTCTATGGCTCTTGGTAACTGTCATGTAGTAGCTAAGAGCCCTCTTGACAGCAAGACTGTGCAGTCTACATTCCCCAGAGCTTGAATGCACAGTAAAGAAGACAGGTAAAGTAACAGACTGGTTCAAATGAAAATCCGAAACCACCTTTGGAAGAAATTTTCTGTTTGTTCGCAGGACCACTTTGTCCCTGTGGAATGAAATGTAGTCCTGCTCTACGCAGAGAGCCTGGAGCTCACTGATCCTTCTAGCAGAAGTGATTGCCACTAGGAAAACCATTTTCCATGTGACATATTTCAAGGGAGCTGAAGACATGGGTTCAAAAGTGGAACCTATGAGCTTGGCAATACATACATTTAGATCCCAGGCTGGCACCAGTTCCCTGTGAGGGGGGTGCAAGTGAGCTAGACCTTTAAAGAAGTTTTTGAAGATACGGTTTGATGCCATAGAGGAATTCTTCCCAGCTGAAGTGTAAGTGGACACTGAAGCCAAGTGAACCTTTAAAGTAGTGGGCTGCAGGCCCAGTGAATGCAAATAAGTAAGGTAGTCCAGCACAGCTGGAACCCCTGCCTGAGGTGGCACTACATCCCTGGTGGAACACCAGATAGAGAAACTTTTCCATTTAGAGGTATAGATTTTCTTGGTGGAAGGCTTCCTGTACCCCGTGAAATATCCAGAACACTTTCAGAGAGATGCAAGCCTGTATACTCTAGGTCCTGAAGAGCAGTCCTTTGAGTCTGAGGGACTTGAGGTTTGGATACAGGAGTCTTCCTTGACTGGAGGTTAACAGGTTGTGCCTCCAAGGAAGGCGTATTGGCTCGGCTACACACATGGAGAGCAGCAGAGAGTACCATGGCTGCCTGGCCCAATCTGGAGCTATCAAGATCATTGAAGCTGGCTGGGATCTGAGCTTGAGTAGCAGTCTGTACACCAGAGGAAATGGTGAGAACACATACAGGTACTTCTCTGACTAGTTCTGAACCAGAGCATCCAGGAGTATTGTTCCCTGAGCTGGGGGTTTGCAACAATACTATGGCAGGTGGTGACTTTCATGAGATGGAAAAAGATCTCTCTTTGGTGTGTCCCACCTTTTAAAAAACACTTCCACCACCTGTCTGTTCAGGGTCCATTCATGATGGGCCTGGTTGAGCCAACTCAGAGCATCTGCAAGAGTATTGTCCTTGCCTGGCAGATGACTGGCCTGAAGGGAAACTCCTGTGGAGTAGGCCAGAGTCCAAATTCTCATAGCTTCTGTGCAGAGAGGATCCAACCGTGTTCCTCTCTGCTTGTTTATGTAGTACACTGTGGTGGTATTGTCTGTTCTGATCTGTACCACCCTTCCCTGAACCAGTGGTGTGAAGGCTTGGAGTGCCAGGAACACTGCTCTGAACTCCAGTAGGTTTATATGCTGGAGTGACTCTGCACTGGACCAAGTGCCATGAGTGGTGTGGTCCCCTAGATGGGCACCCCACCCTAGTAGTGATGCATCTGTTGTGAGGATCACTGATGGAGACTTTCTGACAGGGAACCCCTTCTCTGAGGTTGGCTTCCTCTTTCCACCACTGAAGGGCTAGAAGTAACATTTTGGTTAATGGAATCAGATTTGAGAGAGAATCCTTTCTTTGACATCAATGAGCCCTTAGCTGGAATTAGATGTCTATCATCTGGAACCTAGGACTGTGCCAATGGCGGCTGCCATGTGGCCAGTAACAGTAGAAACTCTTGCAGTTTTTGGTTTGTTCAGGCTGAAGGAGCCTGCCATCTGCAGAATACATTTTACTCTGTCCAGAGGTAGGTAAGTCCTGCCCTCCTGGGTATTTAATTCTGCTCCTATAAACTTCAGCACTTGTGCAGGGAGGACTGACTTTTTGAGATTTACCAGAAACCTCAGTGACTCCAGATGTCCTTGGGTTAGCTGCAGATGTTCCTCTACCTGTTGTGGGGATTTTCCTACCACCAACCAGTCATCCAGATGGGGAAAACTGTAACACATTGCCTTCACAGGTGTGCCACAACTACTGCCAGGCACTTTGTGAACACTCTTGGAGCTGAAATGAGACTGAAGGGCAGGGTTGAACACTGGTAATGACCTGAAGCAAGTCTGAACCCAAGGCACTTTCTTTGAGACTCTCTTATGGGGCTGTGGAAGTAAGCATCTTTTAGGTCCAGAGATGCCAGCCAATCTCCTTTTTGGAGAGCTGGCAGAATCAGTGACAAGGTTACTATGTTGAACCTTGGCTTTAGTAAGTGCCTGTTTAGCACCCTTAGGTCTAGGGGATAGGCAGCCATTCCCCATTTTTCTTTGTTGTGAGGAAGTATCTTGAATAAAAACCCTTTCCCCATTGTTGTGGGGGCACAGCTTCCACTGCCTTTGACAACAATAGATTCTGTACTTCCTTTTCCAGCAGCTTTCTTTCTGTATTGGAAGCTGGTTTGAGCACTCCGGTTCTTCGAGAAGGAAGGGATTTGAAGTTTAGGGACAAACCCTGACTCACTACTTCCAGTACCCACTTGTCTGTGGTGATCTGTTTCCAAGCCTGGAAATAGTGAGTCAGTCTGCCCCCCCCCCCCCCGGTAGTGGGGAAGCAACCTGGAAAAGCATGTCAGGGGTCTTGCTTTGCCTGAGGCTGGGAACCACACCTGGAACCCCTTCTGCCCCTGAAGTACCCTTGCTGTGGGTACTGTTGAACTTGGGGTACGGCCATGGCCTGATAAAAAGGACTGGTGTGAAACTGTCTGCCGCTGCCTCCCCTTCTATAAGGTCTATTGGACAGGGAAGCCCTTTCCTTGGCAGAATTGCTTCTGTAGGTGGCCTTGTACTCATCCACCATTTTCATGTAAGCCTCTGTATAGGTTCCAAAGAGGGAATTACCCTCAACAGGAAAATCCAGAGCCTTGTTCTGCGTAACATAGAAACATAGAGGTTGACAGCAGATAAGGACTGCAAGGCCCATCCAGTCTGCCCATTTTTTCTACCTTATGAATGTGCCATAGGCCTTTACTCTGTCACTGGCCTATCTATTCATACTCATCTTTATTTCTCCCTTATGCCTGTCTGAAGCCCTGCACTGTATTCATATCCACCACTTCCTGAGGTAGGCCGTTCCATCCATCCACCACCCTTTCTGTGAAAAGAACTTCAACACATTCCCCCTTAATTGGCCTCCCTCTAATCTCATGCTGTGTCTTTTGTCCTGCTATTTTCTTATATTGAAACATGTTAGACTCTTTCACCTTGTTAATGCCCTTAAGGTGTTTGAATGCTTTGATCATATCACCTCTCTCCCTCCTTTGCTCTAGGGTATACATATTGAGCTCCATTAATCTGTCCTCATATGTTTTCTGATGCAGTACCTGCACCATTTTGGTTGCCCTTCTTTGGACTGACTCCATTTTCTTAATGTCTTTGTGCAAGTGCGGCCTCCAGTACTGCATGCAGTACTCCAGATGGGACTTAACCAGTGTCTTGTAAAGAGAGATTATACCTCCCTCTTATGACTTGTGATACCCTTACTAATACACCTCACATCCCTCTGGCCTTACCTACTGCTTTAGTGGTCTGCTTGGATGATTTCAGGTCATCTGTGATGATGGTGCCTAAGTCTCTTTCTTCCCTTGTGATTGCCGGCAACTCCCCTCCCAACCTGTAGGTGGCTTCAGGGTTTCTCTTTTCTATGTGCCTGATCTTGCACTTTGCAGTTTTAAACCCCAGTTGCCACTCTTCAGACTATTTTGCCAGTTTATCCAGATCTCTTCTCATTCTGCCCACCCCCTCTAGATCATCTACTCTGTTGCAGATCTTGGTGTCATTGCAAACAGACAAACCTTACCCTCCAGTCCATCTGCAATGTCACTGATGAAGATATTAAAGAGGACGGGCCCCAGGACTGATCCCTGAGGTACCCCACTTGTGACTTGCATCTCTTCTGACTTTATACCATTTACCACCACTCGTTTTCTGCCTACCAACCAGTTTGCCTCCCAGTTGACCAACTTCTGACCCAGCCTGAGCCTACCCAGCTTATTAATCGATCTTCTATGTGGAACAGTATCAAAAGCTTTGCTGAAGTCAAGGTAGGTGACATCAACTGCTCTCCCTTCATCCACCACTCTGGTTACCCAGTCAAAGAAATCTATGAGATTAGTATGACAGGACCTTCCTGTTGCAAACCCATGCTGTCTTGGATCCTGTGCTCATATGGATTCCAGGTATTGCACTACCCTTTCCTTAAGGAGTGCCTCCATAATCTTGCCCACTACTGAGGTAAGACTGACTGGTCTGTAGTTCCCTGCTACCACTCTTGTGGAGCGGGATCACATGAGCTCTTCTCCAGTCTTCTGGGACCTCTTCTGTGCTTAGAGACTCACTACACAATTCTGATAATGGCTCTGCTAGTTCCACACTTAACTCCTTTGGTACCCTAGGATGTATGCCATCAGGTCCTATTGCCTTGTCCACCCTGAGCTTAGCGAGCTCTTGTAGGACCCTTTCTTTTGTGAAGGGACTAGTGCTCACCTCCCTCCCTCCTCCCCGTCCATGGTGCTGAGCTGTAGGCCACGCCCTACCTTTTCTTCAGTAAATACTGAGAATTATCTATTTAGGATAGATGCTTTTCCTTGGTCCTCCTCCTCACACTCCTCATCCCCTTTGATCTTAGCAATACCCCCTCTGGACTTTCTCCTTTCACTAATGTATCAATAGAAAGTCTTGTCACCTTCTTTTACTGTTCGTGCTAGTGTTTCCTTGGTTTGGGCCTTTGCCTGCCTTACTGCCTTCCCTGCTTCCCTTAGGGAAGTTTGGTATGCCTCCCTATCTTTGTCCTGCTGCATTTCCTTACATTTCCTGAATGTCAGCCTTTTGGCTCTGGCCTTTTCTGTTACTATTCTTGAGAACCAAAGTGGTTCCCTTCTTTTTTTGCTCTTCTGTTTCTCTCTAACACAATGGGATGTTGCTTCAAGTATTGCATCCTTAATGCTTGCCCACTTTGCCTGTACTCCTTCACCTGTATTTCTTCTTGCCAGGGCTAGCTTAACTCTGTAGGCCATCTTATCAAAGTCAGCTCCTCTGAAGTCCCATATTTTTACCTTGGAATGCGATAATTTAGTTCTAGTGGTCAAATTGGACCATACCATGTGATGGTCACTGGCCCCCAGGTGACCTTCTACCTGGAGATCTGTGATCCTTTCCCCGTTAGTCAGTACTAGATTTAGGATAGCCCTGTCTCTTGTGGGTTGTTCTACCAGTTGTTTGAGGCCCTCCCCCTGCAGGGAACACACTATGTGTCTAGTTCTGGCAGATGTTCCTGCTGGTATTGACCAATCTGTATCTGGCATGTTGAAGTCTCACATTATCAGAACCTCCCCTTTAGCAGTCATGTTTTGTATATCTTCTAACAGTAATGTGTCTATGTTCTCCCCCTGGTCTGAAGGCCTGTACACAACCCCAGTTCGTATGGCGGTCCCATTTCTTGTTTCCAGGGTGACCCATAGTTCTTCTGGCTCCTTATGTGTATTCTGAATTTCTGTAGCTTTGATATTTTCATTGATCTAAAGGGCCACTCCACCCCCCCTTTTTGAACCTCGGTCTCTTCTGAACAATACATAGTCAGATATTGAAGTCTCCCAAGTGTGGTTACTGGTGAACTATGTCTCGCAAATGGCTACTATGTCCATTTTAGCCTCTGTCATTGTTGCCTGCAGGTCTGGGATCTTGTTTCCCAGACTGCAAGCATTTGTGTACATGATTTTCCATTGGCCAGATTTTGGTGTGTTAGTTGTTGGGCGAGGTCCGGCGTTTCTTCTGTGCATTGTATGGGGAGTCAGACCTTTTCCTTACCTGGTTATGCAAATGAACTACAAACATGCTGAACTCCTGTTTGATCATTAGCTGAGGGGGGAGGGGTGTTCTTCTCATTCGACGTATGGGATGCTGCACCCCTCTCCCCATTTTCTAGTTTAAATATTCTGCAAAGACGTCAAACGTCTGCCCCAATGCACTGACTCCCTCCTTAGTCAGATGCAGTCTATCAAATTTAAAGAACTTTTGCTCCCAAAACTGTTGCCAGTTACCTACAAAGTTGTGTCCTTTTTCCTGGCACCAGCTCTTGAGCCACATGTTTAGCTCCCCTATCTCCCCTTCTCTGACCCTTTTATCCATCTGCCCCCCTCTCCCGGACTGGCAGGATCTCAAAGAAGGAGATGCCGGACAAAATGGATGACAGTTTGTCACCCAGCCTGGTGAGGTGTTCCTTGGATTCCACAACTGACCAGCTGGTGAGATCGTAGTCCCTATGTGTACCAGGACATTGATGTTTTCTCCTGCTTCCTGCACAATTTTAGCAATGCGGTCAGTATCTCTCAACACTGATGTACCTGGAAGACATCTGATCATTACCTCTGGCTGGAGGTAGGTATCAACTCCCCGAATCATGGAGTCTCCTACGATCAGAAGTGTTTTGGATTTCCTTTTTGCATTTTTTGTTTTGGTCCCTGTTTTGGATGAGTTTTGTTGTGCTAGCTTTTGTGCTGCATTGTCCTCTTCTCCTTTGTTTGATTTTGGAGATAGAGGCAGATACCTGTTTGTAGTTTTTATATGGTTTGTTGAGGTGATATGTTGGAGAGCACTGAGTGATGGAGCACCTGATTTGCCCCTTCTAACCACCTGCCAACCTCCCAGACCAACTACCCTCTGCGGTCGAGGTGCTTCTGTTGGATATTGGGGAAATGGGCAGTTCTTATATTTCCTCCTGAATATATGATTTGAAGCGTGCAATCTCTGCCCATGCTGCCTGGAGCTGAGCCCTTAGATCTCCAATGGTCCAGCATGTAGGACAATGTCCTAAATCCTGTATAACAGCCCTTTTGAAAAATGTTCTGCAGTACCTGTTGTTAATAATATCCATTCCAGATGAGCTACTGGGTTAATAACCTGGTCAGAGTAATTAGAAGGAGGAAAATGAAAGCAAAAATGTGATTTTGTCTTTTGTTTGTTTTTGTATAACTTGTTATAACAAGTTGAATTACTTGTGCCCCTGTAAATGAGTTCACTGTGTGTATACTACTCTGATCCTCCCCTTCCTGCTTTGCTACATGAAATGTCACAACTGTGCTACCCTATAAAAGGAGTGTAGTGTGGGGTGGTGGGGGATGGGGGCGGGTGGCTGGGCCCTTCCCCTGTCAAAAAAGAAGAACCACAGATGAAAGAAACAAGGAGGTAAGAGCAGAAACAATCAACCATCAACAAATGCAGTAGACCTGAAAGCTTAGCCAAATAATAGATAAAACTGTAAAACCTGTAAAGCACCACCTGTAATAATTTCACAGAAGATATACCCTGTAAAAAACACTTTGCTACAGAGAAAAATAAAGCAGTAACAGAAGATATACCTTGCAAAAAAAACAATCTGAATCAGAAGACTACAGTAGTAATCTGTAAGCACAAACCTGTAGGCACACCGTGTAATAATGCAGCTAAAAGTATACCCTGTAACAAGAATTTGAATCAGAAAAATATAAAGTAGTAACATGTTAGCAACAAACAGTAAATGAAAATTACGTACCTACCGTAATTATGATCTTTCTGTGTATCTTCACCATTCATCACAGATGGGTATCTGGCCGGAGGTCAGGACCCCGCGGGAGCTTTTTTATATTTTTAAAAGGTAGGCGGAGCCGACACACCAGCGACGCCACCCTCGAAGCCGACGCACTGCATGGCGCTCGTGGGTTGGCCATTAGGCTGTGTCGACTCTGCCTGCCTGCCAGTTCTGAGTCACCGGAGAGGTAAGAGGAAGGGAGTGGAGGGTGGGACAAGAGAGTCCAAGGGACAGAAAAAGGAAAAGATGTATGAACTAAAAGGAGAAATAACGACTGAGAGGACAGAAAAGAAAGAGGTTATAAACTAAAGGGGATTGGGAGGGGCCCCAATCTCTGGAAGCGGAGGAAGGGGGGTAGGGTGGGTAAAGAATTTAGGAAAGAGGGGAGAAGGGTAAGATATCCCGGACCCTGGTCCGTCTCCATATTGTATAGGAACTGCAAGGAGCAGCAAAGCTTTCTGCCAGAATTCAAGGCACGGAATAACTGGCAAACACTCCAGATAAGCAGAGTCGGCTATTTTGGAAGAAGGACAGGATACAGGGATTCAGCACCCTCTCAAGAAAAGATTTTTGGTGAAAAAAAGGTTTTTTTTTTTTTTAGGAGAAATAGGTTGGATGGAAACAAGGAGGAGGAGAGAAGGAGGGCAACTACCAACTCCCACCCCACAGGGGTGGAGACAAGGTACTGGAGAAGGAGTGCCGCTCGAGCTATCCACTCTTCCTGGAAAAATACTCCCCTGTGTGTCCTTATTTTACCCCACTCCTAAGGAGGAGAGGGGGAGTCACAGAGAGGGAGGGGGACCCAGAGACTGAGGCCCCAGGGGGATGGAGGGTGGGGTTGTGATGAACGGTGAAGATACACAGAAAGATCATAATTACGGTAGGTACGTAATTTTCATATCTTATCTGTGTCAATCTTTACCATTCATCACAGATGGGTGAGTACCGAGCCCCCCTCGAAGGGGGTTTCTTTTACACCCTAAGGGACAAAGTCCCTTAGCCCTCAGTGGGTGACACACTAAGGGGGGAGCCTTCAGGGCCTGGAGAGGCTCGAGAGTGGGGAGAGAGAGACGGAGTCCCTCCGGAGGGGGAAGGAAGTTGCCCCGACAAGCGCCGTCTCACTCTGCGGGAGAAAAGGTAGGTTCCCTGGTGGGCAGAGTTAATCACCCTACGCTGGGCCAAGGGTGACAACCGGGAAAGAAGCAGCCATGCCATCCGCCTAGTGCAGATTGCTGTCCCTATGACCCTGGTAGCTACCTCGTTGGCATCATAAGATGCCCTCGCTTGGTGCCTTGCTAGCTCCAGGCCATGCACAGAGAGTGCAATGGCTTGTGTGGCTTGCTTCGTGTCAGGCAATGAGGCTAGGAGCTGACCTAGTCTGGACCACAAGAACCTGTCGTAGGCTGCATAGTGGGCCTGATGTGCAGAGATAGAGAGAAGTAACCGTGCCGAGTAGAAAGTCCTCCCACCCCAGAAATCAAAATCCAAGGAGTCTTGATCTGGGGGCCGGTCACGGTGAAGGGTCGCGAAGCCCATCAGGAGTATCCAACTGCGTCAATCCAGACTGTGGATGAGGCATGGAACCTGGAGACTCCGGGGGTGCGTAATACCTCTGGCTGACATCCCTTGGGGCAGGAACTCCGGAGAAGGGCCTCTGCCAGGAACGCAACGATGCCTCCCAAAAGGGAGCCGGCCAGGGTGGCACCACAAAGGTGGCCTCGCCAAAATCGCCTAGAAAGGCATGCACCAAGTGTTCAGAATTGCTAATAGCGGAAGGAGAAAGGTGCAAATCCTCCAACATCCTCAGGAGGAATCGCTGATACTCAGAGAGATCAGCAGCCGAAGAGATGTGGACAGAGGGTTCCTCGCCCCCTGAAGAGGGGGATGAGGAGCTGGAGCTCACTGTCTGTTCAGTGGGTGGCTGCACGGGGGGAGGTTGAAAAACCTGGCTGTCCATTGCCCTAATGTAAGCAGGGAACCGAGCAGCCACCGCTCTGAACTGCTCCCAGGTGAGAAGGCCGCTAGGACCGAGGATGCCTGGGAGCGCAGGAGAGTGTGGCAGAGGGATGGGGACAGAGCCGAGAAGAGATGTCAGCTGACCTCCGCCTGGGCTAAGGAGCGGACCGTGGGCACCCGCGGAAGAAGGTGCCCTGGAAGACCCCACAGCCGTCAGCTGAACAACCACATCGGTACTGCCTTGGCTGCGCCCGGAAGAATCCCCCCCGTGAGGCGACCGAGGCCGTATAGGTCCAGAAGGATGGTCCCCTGCCTCAAAAGAACGGGACTCTCTCAAAGAGACCGAGGAGGAAGAGCAGAGAGCCGCACTACAGCTTCTCCCAGGGCCCAGGTGGACCCCAGAAAAAGGCCAGTGTGCCGACCCCACACCCTTGACCCTCGGAGTCTGAAAGAGCCCTCCTCCTTGAGAGGGCCAGCCTAGGTAGCTGGTATCTCTGGGCAGCCCCCGAAGGGGCCATCCACGGTGCAGTACCCTCCCCTCCTGCAGGTGCTCCAATCGGCCCCAAAGTTGGGCGATCAAGGCACACCACTGGAGGGGGTACCACAACTGAGGGGTCAGTGAAACCGCCAAGACCAGGTTGCAGAGCTATGGTGGCCCGGACCACTGCCTGCTGGTCAGCACCCCTGACCCTAGTCTCGGTAGCCACCGACCTCACCTCAGAAGGGGGCTGACTCTGACTGGTCGAAGAGACCACCGTGCTGCCCACCTCAACAGCCAACCCGAGGGGTCAGACTGCATGTCCCACCCAGAGCTCGACTCCGTCTCTGAGGAGGTAGAGTCCGAGGCCCTGTGCCAAACCATGGGAGGGCGGGAAGAACCATCCTCACCACCAGGCCTAGAGACCACAACTGTGCCCGAGTCGGTGCCAGCACCCCCTGCAACCCCGCGAGTGGAATCCGAGGGAGGCGCGGCCCCAGCCCGAGCCAGAAATCCAGAGCCAGGACCAGCCACGGCACCATCCGGTCCCATGGTATCGCGAGTGGCACCGAGGACGGAGATGGCACCGACGACAGTCCCGGTGGCACCCTCGGCACCGCCCGGCGCCGCAGATGGCCCCGAAAGCAGACATGGTGCCGAGCTCAACCTTGGCGCCGAGGCGAGACGTGGCAAAGGACGGCGTCGCAGTAGATCTCACGGCGCTGCTAACAGTGCCGCCTGCCGCGAATGGCTTCGACAGAGCTCATGGTGCCACGTGACAAGTCGACACTAATGATGGCTCCATCAGGGCCCACGGCGCCGCGAACGACGCTGAGGACTCTGACAGTGCCGGCCAATGGCGTCGAGGACGGCACCGACCCGGGCCTTCCGAGCTGCGGTAGCGACACCGGGGAAGCCTTCACTCCCCGGAGGGGTGATTGCCATGGCGGCGCCTCCCGCCCGCTACCGGGAAGGACTGGGACGGGCCTCCTGTGCCGCGGAAGAAGCCTCGTCAACGGCTAGGCTACAAGTAACTGAGGCTCCCTCCTCCTTGGTCCATATAGAACTGGGAGGACCTGGAGGAAAGGCCGAGGCGTGGCTTGGCCCGGCAGTGCGTGCCGACCCGGGTGTCGGGCGGAGCGCACCCTACTTTCCACGCGTGTTGGTCGAGGACCCGGCGGTCCATGGAGAAGCAGGCGTCGCACGAATCCATGTCGTGAAGTGGGCCAAGACAAGAGAGACACCGGTCGTGCTGGTCGGTGACGGAGAAATTTCGGCCGCATGGGCACCGTTGCATGGGGGGCCGACCCGTCTTGGAAGATTTCTTGCCCTCCGACGAGACATAACCTACTGGGAAAAAAACACCAAAAACAGACTCGACGTCATGGAAATATAAAGATAAGGAAAGATCTTACCAGGCGACGTCAAGTAGTGGCAAAAACAGAACCGGCAGGAGGACTGACGGACTTTGGCGCTGAAGGATAGGATTTCGAAAACTAGCAGACCTAGGATTTTCTTCAGAGCATCCCACGAGGTGATCTCTACGGCGGGAGACGAAGAACTGGCAGGCAGGCGGAGTCGACACAGCCTAACAGCCAACCCGCGAGCGCCACGCAGTGCGTGACTCGGAGCGCGGCAATAGTGTCGGCTCACTACCTTTAAAAAAAAAAAAAAGCTCCCGCGGGGTCCTGACCTCCGGCCAGATACCCATCTGTGATGAATGGTGAAGATTGACACAGATAAGATCAATCCCTGTGAGTACAAAAGAAAATAACACAGTAAAGCTACCTAGCCAAAAGAAGCCTTACTCTTTTTCCTGGCTCTGACAGGTTCCTTTCTGTGTCGTTACAAGCAACTTAGAAGGAAAGAGCTCAGGTGAAGCTAGGTGCCTTTGCCAGCAAACCTAGTCAATCCTGAATAAGGTTTGTAGCTCTTAACCAGGCAAAGCTTCTCTAAGCAATGGTATTAGCCATCCACCTGGCAGCAGTGTCGTTGGCATCTGCTGTCATCTGAAATTGGTATTTGGCTGCTTCGAAGCCAAATCTAACAGTCTCAGCTTGGTCAGCTGAAGGACCAGAGGGAGCTTTATCTGCCATAGCTATAACAGATTGCCAGAGAGATTTTTGATACTGGGCTGCATAAGCCTAGACATTAGCTTGTCTGATGGCCAAAGATGCTGATAAGTAGCCTATCTTGGCCATACTATCAATCTTTCTGGAATCTTTTTCAGGGGGGGTGAGATGCCAGAGGAACTTTTGCCTTGTCACAGGCTGCAGCTTGTACCACTCCCTGGTGGTCATGGTGGGAGAATAAAAATACAGCCCCTTCCCTATCCAACTGATACTTCTTATCCAACCTTTTGTCCAAGGGGGGACACACAAAGGTGTCTAGAGGATTTTGAATATGTCCTTTTTAAAGAATTTATTCACAGGAAGCAGTAACTTTTTAAGGGGTGTTAACCCCATCATTTCGAGAATATCTTCTTCCTCTTCATCCTCTATCACCTCAGTGGTAGTGATGTCAAGAGCATCTACCATTTTTCGGACAAATGTAAAATGGGATGAATCATCCTCTGATGCCCTGGGAGGTTAGCCAAACTCCTGTTCAGGGTAGACTTCAGGTTCTATAGGCTCTCCCTCATACTCCCCATAGTCTTCCCTGTCATCATGTAGGGAAGATTGGGTTGATTTAGCAGGGGTCTGAACTGTTGGCTGCCGTTCAGTATGCAGCAACCCCTGTTAACGCCTGCAAGACCTTAAAAGCTTATGCAATCTCCAGTGGAGAGGGCATATTTCTTGCCACAGCAGAAGTCTCCAAACGCTGGTCAGCAGGGGGTTCTGTGTGTTTAGTCTTTTTCAGTGGAACCGGAGAGCTAGCCGGTTCAGCAGGACTTTTTATAATGACCTTTGCACCCGTATCAGGGGTAGAAGTAGTGGTTTCTGTGGTTTCACCCACAGCCACTGAGGGTGTCGGCTGGTCAGAGCCAGAGGGACCCTTAGGTGGAAGCAATTTCTTTTTAAGCCTTTCCAAATGTTTTTCAAGTGTTTTCTCAGGAAATGTCTTGCAAATTTCACAATCTGATTTTAAATGGCCATAGCCATAGCAGACCACACAAGAAGTGTGCTTATCTGCCTTGGCAAAAACTGCTCCACACTCTGTACAGTTTTTAAAACCGGGTTCACCGGTCTTTCTCTTAGGTGTTTCTGACATTTTAGTCAATTCAGCAGAAAAACAGCAACCACGATAAAATTTTAACTTTTAAAACTAAAATTAGCGGTTGCGGTTGGTTCAGGAACCGATCGGAACTGAGAACTGATGAAAAAGGAACCAGGTTTAGTGGTTCAGTAACCAGCATTAGCAGTTATACAAAACAAATTTATTTAAACAAAATACACTAAAATAAAGGAGTTTCTGTCACAAAACTCTGCTAAGACTAAAAAAATTCCCGGATCTTACTTCGAGATACAGCTCTTGCAGCAGGTAACTCCATTAGGACTGAAGCGGCAGGCATCAGGACCCCTACGAAATCTTCTAGCTAGCAGTCTTCGGCGAGGGACGCCTCCGTCAGTCCCACCCCGACGCCGTATTTAGTATACATAAGGAGGCGGTCCCGCCAGATTCTCTAGTTCTTTCCCGCCGTCGACTTGCATGTCTCGACCTTTTGGTTCGTTTCTAGCGCGCGACGCCTGGTTAAGTTCTTCCTTCGGGAAAAAGTTCATTTTTTCGGCTCAGTTTCTATCTGATGTCCTCTCCAACCTCCGTTGAAGGCCATCCTTCGAAGTGCGCCTGTGGGAAGCAAATCCCGTTCAAAGACCCGCATTCGGCCTGCGTCCGGTGCCTAGGCCCAGACCACGACACCCGGGCCTGTTCCTTCTGCCAGGGATTCAACAGCCAGACCTGGATCCGTCGCCAGAAGGCCCTTCAGGCTTTCCTGCTCGAGGAGAAGATTAAAGCCATGGACGCAGTCTCCAAGGGGGAATCTTCCAACAAGGCCTGGAGACACCTAGAGAAGCATAGGGAGAGAGTGAGATCCAGGTCCCCATCTAGGGCCTCTGACTCCCGTAGCTCCGGCTCTCGGTCCGAGCGCTCCCCCTCCCAGGCCCGCTCTCAGCCTCCCCCTGCAGCGGTGAAGATCTCCTCGGGTTCCTCTTCTCTTTCGCAGGCCAAGACCTCCAGACCTTCTTCGTCTTCAACCACCAAGGCCCTGTCGAGGTCAGGGGACCGTCACCACCATCACAAGTCCAGTTCCCGCCATTCGGAACCCGACGCCAGGTCAGTCTCTTTGCCTCCTCCTCCCCAGCGGAAGACCAAAGAGCTGACTTCTCTCAAGAGATCGTCGGCCAAACACCATCGGTCCCGAGCACTGACGACTGCCAGACACCCGTCGGGGGACCGACGTCCGGATCCACCAAGAAGAGGACCCCCTCGCCTCCCACCGACGTCGGTCAAGAGGCGATCACGGAGGAGGAGCTGACCCAGCCCGAGGACCAGACGGGCGAACCCGGTCCTGTCGTAACCCCCAGGGAACCCTCGCCGGAACCCGATGACCAGCCATCGGCGCCCGGTCCGTCGGGCCTCAGCATATCCGAGGTCAAGTTGTTGTTTTCTTCCTGGTGGGACACCATAAAAAGGGATGTGGTTCCCACACCACCTCCTCCTCCTCCTCCTCCGCCGGCCCCCGCGCCCCCTACTTCACCCAGGGATGCAGGCCGAGTACCTTCCCCCCAGGAGCCTACGGACCCTTCTAGGGGTAGATCACGAAATAGGAGACCTCCGTCCAGATCTTCTTCAGGGTCACCCAGCCCCAAGAGACCCAGAAGACGCCGCCGTTCACCTTCGATGGAGGACACGAGATCGGACTTCTCGGACGGATCCAGATCCCCCTCTCCGATCAACGTCCCTTCTCCGGATCCACGTGAGCTCCCAAGATCTCCTCCGGATGACCCACCGTTCTCAGAGATTATGAGGCACATCCAGGAGAACATGGGCTGGGACGCAGAGGAACTAGACCCCGAGAGGTTACGCCTTGCCAGATATCTTCGGCAAAAAGATTCTAAGCCTGTGGTGGTGCCACCCTTGGTGAACACTTTTGTGGACGTCACCAAGGCAGCGTGGAAACGTCCACACTCCCGGCGATGCCGAAGAAAGCTGACCGCCTGTACAAGGCCCCTAGGGAGGACCAGTATTTGGCATCACATCCTCTGGCTGATTCTCTGGTCATTACAGCCTCTCATGACTGGTCCCAGAGGCCGCAACATTTGAGCACCCTGCCACCGGACCCAGAGTCCAAACAGCTGGACGCTATGGGCAGGCGCACGTATGCCTCCGCTACCTGCGCCATCGGATCCCTCAACTACTTGACCCACACGGTACAGTTTCAAAACGCTTTGTGGGAGCAGGGACTGGATCTGGCGGAAAAGATGCCAGAAGGTGAGCAGAAGGAAGAGCTGCTACAGCTCCTTCGTATGGGTTCAGACGTGGGAACCCAGGTGCTGCGAGCCACGTATGATTCCGCAGACTCCTCGGCCAGAGCGGCAGCTTCAGGCGTATGCCTCCGGAGACACTCATGGCTCCGTGTTTCCGGATTCACCCCAGACGTTCAGAAGAACATCCTGGACGCCTCATTTCATGGAGAAGTTCTTTTGGTGAGTGCTCGAGAAGGTCCTCACCAAACTCCAAGAGGCGAGAAAGTGGGTAGGTCTGTCCAGGCCATGTACAGACCCAAGCTTAGTTCTTTAAATGGGAACAAAGCCGTTTTGAGGCCGGATGCAGAGACAGCAGTCCCGGCGGTCCTCAACAGAGGGCTCCTTCTCCCGCAGAGCCCAGGGAAGTAAGGCAGCGGGCCAAGGTCAGCGACCAGCTAGTTGACCCAGCCTGCTGGACCCTCGACCGCCACAGCATGACTCCTTCCCGGCCCCCGCCCCTCAGGATCAATGGGACACCAAGGTCGGGGGCCGCATTGCAGACCACCTGCCAGGGTGGCAGTCCATAACCACTGACAGGTGGGTCCTTCAGTTGGTCGAAAGAGGCCACTTTATAGAATTCGTGGACAAGCCACCCACAAGGCCTCCTCTGCTCTCCCGTTACTCGGGTCAGCACAGATCACTCATCAGGCAAGAGGTACTCACACTCCTGCAAAAGGGAGCAGTGGAGTATGTCCCAGAGAGCCAGATAGGATCTGGATACTATTCCCACTTCTTTCTGGTTCCAAAGAAAACAGGGGACCTCCGTCCAATCCTGGACCTCAGCGACCTCAACATGTCGGTCGCCTACAAACGTTTTCGCATGGTGAACCTCCAAGGACTCATTCCCATGCTGAAAAAGGATGCCTTCTTAGCGTCCCTGGACATGCAGGATGCCTACCTGCACATCCCAGTAGCTCAAGCGCACAGGAGGTTCCTGCGCTTCGAGTTTCTCGGCCACCACTTTCAGTTCCGGGCCCTTCCGTTCGGACTGTCTTCGGCCCCCAGGGTCTTTACCAAGTGTATGGCAGTCGTGGCAGCGTCTCTGAGGAGACAGGGCCACTACGTGTTCCCATACCTGGACGACTGGCTTCTCATGGCCGCCTCCAAAGAGGCACTGTTGAGGGCTATTCAGAGCACCCAGGATCTGTTCCAGTCTCTGGGATTCTTATCAACTACGAGAAGTCTCTCCTAGTACCGTCCCAGAAGCTGCAGTTCATAGGCACAGTTCTGGACACCGTCCAAGGGAAAGCCTTTCTTCCCAACGAAAGAGCGGAACACATCAGATCCCTCATCAGGGATCTTTCAGCGAAAAAGACCGTCCCCACCAGGTTGGTCCTTCGCTTGCTCGGACACATGGCTGCGGCCATTCCAACCGTCCCTTTGGCAAGGTTCCACATGCGGGTAATTCAGTGGATGCTCAAGGTGCAGTGGGACCAAAGGCAAGACCACATGCAGCATCCGGTCAGAATCACGAACGCCGTGATTCGAGACTGGCAATGGTGGCTAGACCCAGGGACACTTTCTGCGGGTGTCCCATTTACCGCGCCGTCCCCAAAGGCAATCCTCTCCACAGATGCCTCAGGGCTGGGATGGGGAGCGCACCTGAACGGGGTGAGCTCCCAGGGAACATGGACCCCTCAGGAAGCTCACTTCCACATCAACGTGCTGGAGATGAGGGCGGTACTTTATGCCCTGCAGGCCTTTCAGTCAGAAATACCGTCGAGTACCCTTCTGCTTCAGACAGACAACACAGCGGTGATGTATTACCTCAACAAACAAGGAGGCGCACACTCTTACCCTCTCTGCAGGGAAGCTATGAGGGTGTGGGATTGGGTAATCCGACACGGCGCAAGCCTGATTGCAGTTCACGTTCCCGGAGTGGACAACACAATCACGGACGGCCTGAGTCGTTCCCAGGCCAGAGTCCATGAGTGGGAATTTCTTCAGGAGGTAGCAGAGGATCTGTTCCTTCGATGGGGCACTCCAGAGTTGGACTTATTCGCTTCCTCCATCCAATGCAAAACTGCCCAATTTTTGCTCGCTAGATCCAGGGCCTGGTGTTTTCTGGCGAGACGCGTTGTCCCTCTCCTGGGCGGACAGATTCCTCTACGTTTTCCCTTCCTTCCCATTGATCCAGAGGATTTCTTCTCAAACTGTGCAGGGAGCACGCAACAATGATCCTGGTAGCGCCTTTCTGGCCCAGGCAGATCTGGTTCCCCATGCTGACACAATTGTCCTGGGACCCTCCAGTTCCGTTGCCTTTCAGCTCCCACCTATTGTCTCAGGAGGGTTCACTAGTCCACCCGGACTTACACTCACTGAACCTGCATGTATGGCTCCTAGAGACATAGCCATTATGTGATACTGGGTCCTGAAGGTGGCGGAAGTCCTTTCCCTGACCAGAAAGCCCGGCAACGCATGCGACGTACGCCATGAAATGGCGCCATTTTTGCTTATGGTTGCAGGCACGCGGCCTTTCTCCTTTAGAAGGCCCGGTGAAAGGGGTGCTAGAATACCTTCTTTCCCTATTCCATTTGGGTCTCGCCTACTCCTCCATTAAAGTGCACCTCTGCGTGATCTCTGCGTATCACGTCCCGGTGGGACAGCGCACAGTGGCACAGCTTGATGCCTCTCGAGACTTACTGAGAGGGGTGTTACACCTTAGGCCACCCATCAAGGATCCCGTTCCTCCTTGGGACCTACTCTTGTCCTGGAACAACTCACGTCCCCTTTGAACCCGTCATGATTATGAGCCAAGTTTTCTGTTGTGAAAAACGTTATTTTTAGTTGCTGTCACGCCAGCAAGGAGAGTTTCCGAGCTCCACGCTCTCATGTGCAAGGAGCCTTATTTAATTTTTCACCAGGACAGAGTGTCTCTGAGGACGAATTCTAAATTCCTGCCTAAGGTGGTCTCTGCCCTCACTCTCAACCAGGACATCGATTTGCCTGTGTATTTCCCCAAGTACTCTAATAGAGGAGAGGCGCTGCTTCACACCCTGGATGTTCACCGCTCCTTAAGGTTCTACCTGAATAGAACTAAACAGCTTCGCAAGTCGGAGCAACTATTTGTTTCCTTCGCTGAGAGGATGCTGGGCCAACCAGTCTCAAAGCAGACCCTTTCTCGCTGGCTTGTCCAGTGTATTTCATTTTGCTACAACAACAAGCATAAGCCCCTCCCGGGTACAGTCCGGGGCCACTCGACAAGGGGGGTGGCTACCTCCTTTGCAGCACTGCGTAACGTCTCCACCTCAGCCATTTGTGCTGCAGCTACTTGGAGCTCTGTGCACACATTTATTAGGCACTATAGCTTGGATATTACATCACGGCGGAGAGACGGTTTCGGCCTGGCCATTCATCAGGGTCTCCTGTCCTAGAGTCAGGACTTGTTCAAGATCTCTCCTAATTTCCTCCTCCCAGAATGCTTACAGGCGCTATTGCATGGGAATCAGTCCTAATGGTGTTACCTGCTGCGAGCTGTATCTCGAAGTAAGATAGTACAGTTACGTAAGAACTTACCGTAACAGTAGATCTTCGAGAACAGCTCTTATGGCAGGTACCTTCCACCACCATTTCCCCCTTGGAGGAGGTATGGCCTACCAGGCCTTGGCAGGAGCTTTTGCTCTTTTTCTTCTGATGGCGGATCCTCGGTCTCCCCTTCTGATGTCATCCTGCGGCCGGGAGTCTCCAGCAGGAGAACTGGGGAATCTGGCGGGACCGCCTCCTTATGTACTACATCTGACGTTGGGGGCGGGGCTAGAAGATTTCCGTGGGGTCCTGACGCCTGCCGGCTTCAGTCCTAATGGTGTTACCTGCTGCAAGAGCTGTTCTCGAAGATCTACTGTTACGGTAAGTTCTTACGTAACTGTACTTTCCTCTTCGGTTATACCAAACCTGGAGAAACCGAGAAAAATCAACAATTTAACTAAAATAAGCTAACGGCTATCTAAAAAACCAAAGATAAGGGCAGCAGATAAAAATAAAAAGAATACTTATATATTTTTATACGTTTCATGATGAGATGTTGAGGAGAGAATCTCCAAGCATCTAGTCTTGACAGGCGGAGAGTGAAATCTGAGGGTTAGAATGTAGGCAGTTGATAGGTGGCAGCATTTGAAAAATGGCACGTGCCAATGGTGTTCCATCATTAGCATATCATTCCATCTCCAGGTAGATCTAGCTTAAAGGCATACTGCATAAGAGTTAGGAATATTGGAGTATTCCTGGGGTGAGAAGAACATTCTGATCACAGGGGAAGTCCACAGCTTTGGACTGTGTGTGCTGCATTAAAATTGATTGTTCTCAGCCAGGCAGAATGCCTCAAAGAGATGGCCTGGGCCATAACTCTAGAGGCTGCATCATTACTATCAGCTGCCATATGGAATTGGTACTTCGTTGCTTCCAAGGCAGTTTTAGCTGTATTCACCAAGTCCAGAACCATAGAATCAGACTTGTTTTGTGCTATATCCAGGACTGAATTCCAAAGAGCCTTTTGGTACTTGGCTATGTATGCCAAGTATGAAGAAAGGCAGAGAAGAAGAGAGGCTGAAGTGTAGGACTTCCTAGCCATGAAGTCCAGTCTCCTTGACTCTTTCTCAAGGGCTGAGAGGAGTATTGGCTTTGTCACATGCTGCTTGCTGTACTACCCCTTCATGGCTGGGATGTACGTACAGGAATTCAGTGTCAGGTTTGGAGAGCGGGTATTTTTTGTCAGTTCTTTTATCTACTCCAGGCAAGGAAGTAGGTGTTTGGAGTAGTTTCATTGTATTCTTTCTAAAAGGTCATCCTCTTTCTCTAGAGTGGACTTCTGGGAGGGAAGGTCTAGGGTGTCCACCATGTGTTGCAGAAAAGTCAGCATAGAGAAGGTATCCTCTTGATCTGATGGAGAGGCTCCAAATGTGGATCAGGGTAAATGTCAGGTTCTAGGTTCCCCTCCGATTCACCATCCGGGTAATTTCCACAGTAATCATCATAGTCCTCACAAGTATAGGCCCCTGCCTCCGAGGGAGCTGGACTGGGAGGTTGTCTATGCAAAGCAGAGGTATTAAATATGGATCCTATGCCCTGAAGAGTTTGATACAGATGCCAGGCTTTAGCCATCTCTTCCACAGGGAGTAGGTCTCATTGAATATCTGGGAGGTCCTCCTCATGAGATTCTGTGTATTTTGTTTTTTCTGTATGTTGTTTAGCAATTGATACCTCACTTTTGTTCGAACTGGGAGGGGCAGTGGTATGCTTTTCTTTGTAAAGTTTTTTAGAAGGCACTTCATCAGTGACCTTCTCAGCTTTTCCTTTATTTGTAGGCACCTTTTTAAGGTTTTAGTTTACCAGACACTTCATCAATACCTTTGATAGCCTTACATTTTCCAGGCACATCATCAGCACCTTTATTTTTAATTTTCTCTTTTGAAGGCACTTCATCAGCACCTTTATTATTATTATTTCTATGTTTTGAAGATGCTTCATCAGCACCTTGAACTGTCTTTCCATTTTTAGAAGGCCCCCTCATCAGTAGCCTTGGGTTTTTGTTTAGATACAGAGGAAGACCTTTCTTCAGCCATAATTCTTAATCATTTAGCTCTATTTCTTAAAGTTTTGGGGCAAAATTTATAGCAAAAAGCACAAAAATGATCTGGACCCAAACACTTTAAACACAGATCGTGGGTATCAGCTTTAGCCACGATCCTGCCTTCAAACAATTTTTAAAACCTGTGGGTCCAGTTCTCTTTTTAGGGGTTTCTGACATGCCAAAAACTAACCAAAGCCCTGAAAAAATAAAGCCCAAATAGGACAAGATAAGGAATGCAATTGGTTCCCTCGTGGAAAAGAACTGTGACTTTTTAGAAGTAAAGCTAGGAAACAATAAAGAAAAACGTTGGTTTCTGTTGAAAAAAGGAAATCGCGATTTAATGACTAAAAGGAAGCATCGAAAAACACAAATGCGGTAAACTTTTTATTCAGAAAATATAGGAGGGCCGGCCCAGTGGCGCTGGATGCCGCACCTCATGCTATGCTAGTGACCTGGGTTCGGGAACAACCTCGGGTCACCAGGGTACTGGAACGGGGGGAGGGGAAGCAGGATCAAGCACTGGCTCTCCTCTCCCGGGTAAGGGGTGGGGTTGCCTGCCCATATTCCCACTGTCACTGAGTGGAGGTTCGGTGCTGGCGCAGGCAGTTAGTAGCGCGACTGGAAGGGAGGGGCATCTTGAATGGCATGCACATGCATGCCTCCACACACACGCGCTACATCGGGGATGTGTGGGTGTAGGGGCCGGGAGAAAACCTGTAAAAACACACAAACTGTATATGGAAAAAAAAAAAAAAAAAAAAAAGAAAATATAGGAGGGAACCGTAGGGAACTGCTGTTCCTGAAGAAAACGTGGTTCCTGGGAAACGAGGGGAACTGCGAAAAAGTAATTCAAAACACTCAGTCCACTAAGAAATAAACAAAGAAGTAAAAGCTATAGCTACCAACAATGGCAAAAGGCTTTTTCTTGGCCAAAAGGGACAGCACCCTAGAGGCAGTGTTAGTCAGTGGAGAAAAAATTCTGGTACTTCCAGGCAGACTCTCCTTAGCACACCCTCAAGCTCTTTCCTGATTGACTAAGTCATTAGATTTATTATCATAATCTCCACCTCTGAGGCAGTTCAACCTAGTCAGTTAACTGCACATTGTTACTGATGCTAAAGGACCCCTGGGGCGAGAAGAAAAAATTACTTATCATAGTAATATTGTTTCTTCCAAGGATCCCTCATTATGCTTATCTAACACAAACTCAGCCTGGAAGGTTGAGCTGCCCTGGAGTAGAATATATGTAAATTATGGAACTTTGAATGCAATTCAAACCTCTGCAGCATGGTGCCGCTGCATTCCATAGTTTAACGTCAGATCTATTTCAAAGGTCTATAGTGCACTAGCCCTAAAACCTACTAGTCTATTCTATCCTATACCTAGATAGAAAAAATATTCAATAAACAATAAAGAAATTGGCCTCCTAGGCCAACTACTGAGACTAAGACAAAAACTAGAGAAACTGATTGGGGATGAACAACAGGTAATGCTCAAGCAAGTTAATAACTAATAAAACTCTGATTCTAGTAGAACCTTCTCCAGATTCTGGAAGGGGAAGCAAAGTGAGAGACTTCAGCATGGTGAGGGATCCCTTGGAAGAAACAATATTACTGTGGTGAGTATTTGTTTTCTTCAAACCCCAGGAATCTCTCACTATGCTTAACTAATACAGACTACAAAGCAGACCTTTGGAGGTGGTGTACAGAACCCATTTAGGGAAAAGGTTCTGCAAGATAGCAGTGCCAAACTTGGCATATTTTCTGGACTGACCATCCAGGCAGTAGTACTTTGTAAAGGTGTGAACAGTTTTCCAGGTAACTGCTTTATGAATTTCTAACAAGGGAATATCCCTTCCGGCTGCCACTGAGGCAGCAGTGCCACAAGTGGAGTGTGTCATGGGGCCATGTGGTGGCTGCTCACCAGTCTTAATGTAGCAGAACTGGATGCAGGAAACTATCCAGTGGGCAGTGGTCCTCTTAAAAGCTGGCCTGCCCTTGCCCACTCTACCATATGTGAGTAAGAAGATCCGAGATCCTTAGTGTGGGCCAGATAGTAACTGCGTGCCCTTTTAACATCCAGATTGTGGAGCTTCTGCTCACCAGAATTGGACTGTGCTGTAAAGAACACTGGGAGAGTGAAGGACTGGTTCAGATGTGACTCGGACACTACTTTAGGAAGGAATTTCCTTTTGGTCTGAAGGACTACTTTGCCGCTGTGGCAAAATTGTGTAGTTGGGGTAAGTGCAGAGGACCTGCAGCTTGCACATCCTTCTGGCGGAAGTTATGGCCATCAAGCAGGCTCAGTTCCAGGTGACATACTTTAGATCTGCAGTAGCCATGGGCTCAAAAGGGGGGTTCCATGAGCTTGGCTATACACAGGTTCAAATCCCAGGGATGGACTGGCTTCCTAACTGGGGATACAGATGCGACAGGCCCTTAAATAATCTCTTCAAAATGGGGTGTGAAGCCCCCGTTTTCTCAAGACCTGCTGAAATATAGGCAGAAATCACTGCTAGGTGAACGTTAAGGGTCGAGGGCCTGAAACCCGAGGTCTGAAGGAGAACTAAATAGTCCAAGAGAATGGGCAGATCTCCCTGTAAAGGGCTGAGCTGCTTAAAAGCACACCAAAAAGAAAACCATTTACATTTGGAAGCATATGTCTTTCTAGTAGCAGGCTTCCTGAAAACCCTGAGGATCTTAAGGACCTCCTCTGAAAATTGGAAATCAGAGAATTCTAGCTTCTTAAGAACCAAGCCTTGAGGTGCAGTGACTTGAGGTCTGGAAAAGTTACTCTGCCCTGAGACATGGTCAGTAGATTGTGTCTCTGTGGGAGATGAATGGGCTGTTTGGTAGAGAGGGCTAGGAGCAGAAAGTACCAGGGCTGCCTGGGCCACTCTGGAGTCACTAGTATCATAGCTGCAGGCTGGCTCCTTAATTTCAGGAAAACTTGCAGTAATAGAGGAAATGCAGGGAAGCATACAGGAACCTCCCCGACCAGTCCAGAATGAGGGTGTCCACAGGGACTGAGCCCATTGCTGGAGGCCTGCAACAAAAGAGAGGGAGCTGATAGAAACACAGAAGTTGTCAGCAGAAAAGAACCTCTTGGCCCACCTAATTTACCCTAAAGTCCCTATCTGCTGTGCTACCATAGACCCTAATAATCTCCAGCCTTTTCCCTCCCCTGCCCTGTTACCAAGGTCCCCCTGTGTCTCTCCTATGCATGTTTGAAACCTGTTAGCATTTCGGTACCCACAACCTCTGCTGGGAGGCTGCTCCAGGCATCCACCACCCTTGCTGTGAAGAAGTATTTCCTCACATCACCACTAAGTCTCCCTTCTTCCAGCGTCATACCATGCCCCCTTGTCCTTGAGCACCTCTTTCAGTGCAGTATGCCACCCTCCTGTACTTTACTGATACCCTTTAGATATTTGAATGTTTCTATCATTGGTAATTCTTTTTGATAGCGAATAGGTCTATTTCTGTGTTGACGAGGCACAGGTCAGGAAGCAGAGAAAAACCAGGAGCAGATTCAAATTCACAAATAGCATTTTATTATTAATAATAGAAAAATTTTTTTCTTCTCAATTTCAAATCTCAGTCTCTGTCTCTTTCTTGCACAAGCATTGCTGCTCTTTTTATAAGTCATAATCATCAAAGTTTGTTGTGTGGCTAATAAGCCTTACAATGTCAAAAAGAACAAATATAAATCTATAAAAAGTTACAATTATTATCACATCTATTAACTTTAAACATCATAAAAAAGCTGGATTTTAGCTCATAACAAGATTGGAATTATCTTACTTCTTTTAGACATCTTAAAAAAACCAGGGTGCTCAGTTCAAACAATGTTCAAGTTCTTCCTAATTTTATTTATTGCTAGAAATATTTGGCAACTTGTTCCAATGACCAAGCGTCACTTGTATGTAACAAGATGTTAGTTAAAAGCTTTTTATCTAATACATACATCTCATTCAAAAAAGGACCTAACCAGTATGTCCTTTGTAGCTGATACCAAGTACATTCCCATAATACACGTACAAGATTTTCTTCACCCCTTAGCACAATCACAATCCCCAGAAACGAAACCTTCCGCCTTATAACGATAAAGCAGAACATTGCTTTTTGCTTGTTCAAACTTATAATTAGAAAACGTGACTCTCATTCTAGTATCTGTCAGAATTTCCAAGTAAGGTTTAAAACCAAAATAATAATTTTCTGAAACCATTTTGAGTAATGTGAAGATTTAATTAGTTGTAAGTCTTTAATAATCCAGTTATTAACAATTTTCTTTGTAATATATAGAAACATAGAATTTGACGGCAGATAAGGACCACTTGGCCCACCCAGTCTGCCCATTTCCCTACCTAATGGATAAGCTGCAGATCCTAGTTAACCAGCAGCCTACTTTTTCCTACCCCCAACCCCTAGAATTGCTTTATGACTGTCCCATGCATGCTTGAATTCCACCGTTTTTGACTCCACAACCTCCTCCGGAAGGCCGTTCCACGCATCCACAACCCTCTCTGTGAAAAAATACTTCCTTACATTGCCTCTGAGCCGCCCCACCTCTATCTTCAAATTGTGCCCCCTTGTTCTTGCACACCTCTTTTTCTGAAAGATGCTACCCTCTTGGACTTTGTTGATTCCCTTGAGGTACTTGAAAGTTTCTATCATGCCCCCTCCTTTCCTCGAGGCTATACATATTAAGCTCCTTAAGTCTCTCTTCATACGTCTTCCGGTGCAGACCCTGCACCATTTTAGTTGCCCTCCTCTGGACAGCTTCCAACCTGTCTATGTCTTTGCAGAGATTGGGTCTCCAGAACTGCACACAGTACTCCAGATGGGGTCTCACCAGCTGTCTGTACAGAGGGATAACTTCCTGTTTTCTACTGGTGATGCCTCTCCCTATGTATTCCAGTATCCCCCCAGCTCTTCTTACTGCCCTCTCACATTGCTTGCCCACCTTTAGGTCATCTGATATGACTACCCCCAGGTCCCTTTCCATTTTAGTTGTTAGTATCTCACCCCCCACTGTGTACTCTTCCCCTGGGTTTTTGTTTCCCAGGTGCATTACCTTGCACTTCTTAGCATTGAATCTAAGCTGCCATACATTTGACCATTCCTCTAACCTTGCCAAGTCCTTTCTCATCCTTTCCACCCCACCTTGTGCATCAACTCTGTTGCAGATCTTTGTGTCATCTACAAAGAGACATGCTTTTCCTTCCAGTCCCTCTGCAATGTCACTTATAAAGACATTGAAGAGGACCGGTCCTAATACTGAACCTTGCGGTACCACACTAGTAAAGTACAGTTACGTAAGAATTTACCGTAACAGTAGATCTTTGAGAACAGCTCTTGCAGCAGGTTACACCATTAGGACTGAAGCCGGCAGGCGTCAGGACCCCACGGAATTCTTCTAGCTAGCTCTCATCGTGAGGGGACCGCCCCTGGCGTCAGTCCTCCAGATTCCCCAGTTTTCCGCCGGAGACTCCCGGCCGCAGAATGACATCAGAATGGGAGACCGGGATCCGTCATCAAAGACAAAGGCGTGGCCAGCCCGCCGGCGCGCACAGTTAGTTTCCGCTTGCGGCGCCAGCGACTCGGGTTTGAGGAGCGAGCCGGGAAGCTGGAGGGCGGCCGGGGGAGAGGGCTTGAGCGTCCTAAGGACTGTTCGTCCTCTCCGGGGGGGTACCAGAGCTTGGCTCTTGTCTGACCCCAGGTGGAGACCCAAGGTGTAACAAGACCGAAGACTGACAAGAGGAGGCGACGTGCCAGACGTCGGCGCTTAAAGCGACTTGACGTCAGGGGACATGACATGTCGCAAGAGGAACACCGGAAAAAGCACCTTGCGGCCTCCCGGTAGACGGAGCACTAGGCCCTGACCCTCAATGCCCCTGCCTGCCCAGAGACAGCATCCCAATGAAGCACAGTGTGTCTCGGGGTGAATGGGCCCCACCCGTACCCGCCTGGAGGATAACCAAGGCTCCATGGGATGGACTGCTCTGGTCCACAGGCAGGTGGCGAGGGCTGAAAAAGGCCGTTGGGTGTCTCCGAAGACAGGGGCCGCAGAGGAGGAAGTAAAAAAAAAAAAGGGGCATCAGCCCCTGCCCAAGGCTCAGTAGGCCATGCCTCCTCCAAGGGAATGGTGGGCGGGAAGGTACCTGCTGCAGAGCTGTTCTCAAAGATCTACTGTTACGGTAAGTTCTTACGTAACTGTACTATCTTACTTGAAACAGCTCTTGCAGCAGGTTAACCAATGGACTGATTTCCAAGCAATAAGCCTGTAAGCATTCTGGGAGGAGGAAATTAGGAAAGATCTTAAACAAGTCCTGACTCTAGGATAGGAGACCCTTAGCAGTGACCAGGCGAAACGGCTCTCCCCCGTGATGCAATATCCAGGCTATAGTGCCTAATGAATGTGTGCACAGAGCTCCAAGTAGCTGCGGCACAAATGGCAGAGGTGGAGATGTTACGAGTGCTGCAAGCGAGGTAGCCACCCCCTTGTCGAATGGCCCCGGACTGTACCGGGAGGGGCTTCTGTTTGCTGTCGTAGCAAAATGAGATACACTGGACAAGCCAGCGAGAAAGAGACTGCTTTGAGACTGGTTGGCCCCGCACCGTCTCAGCATAGGAAACGAATAGTTGTTCCGACTTGCGAAGCTGTTTAGTTCTGTTCAGGTAATACCTTAGACAGCGGTGAACATCCATGGTGTGAAGCAGTGCTTCTTCTCTATTGGAATATTTGGGAAAATATACAGGTAAATCGATGTCCTGGTTGAGAGTGAGGGCAGAGCCACCTTAGGCAAAACTTAGGATTAGTCCTCAGAGATACTCTGTCCTGGTGGAAAATTAAATAAGGCTCCTTACATATGAGAGCGTGGAGCTGGAAACTCTCCTTGCTGATGTGACAGCAACCAAAAATAACGCTTTCCACGACAGAAACGCAGCTCGTAATCCGCTGCAGGTTCAAAGTGGGGAAGCGAGTTGTTCCAGGACAAAGAGTAAGTCCCATGGAGGAACTGGATCCTTAATGGGTGGCCTAGATGTAACACCCTCTCAGGAAATCTCGAGGCATCAAGCTGTGCCACTGTGTGCTGTCCCACGGAGTGAGTAACAGAAATCATGCATGAAGGTGCACCTTAATAGAGAATAGCCCGAGACCCATATGGAATAGGAAAGCAGGTATTCCAGCACCACTTTACGGGCATCCTAGAGGAAAGTCCGTATGCTTGCGACCACAAGCAAAGTAGCGCCATTTCATGGCGTCGTTGCATAATTGCTGGCTTTCTGGCAGCGGAAAGGACTTCCGCCACCTCTTGCGAGACCCGTGTCGCCAAAATGGCTATGTCTCTAGGAGCCATGCATGCAGGTTCAGTGGCGTAAGCCGGGTGGACTAGAAACCTTCCTCCTGAGACAAGAGATGGGAGCTGAAGAGCAGCAGGATTGGAGGTTCCCGGGACACTGCGTTAACAGGAACCAGATCTGTCTGCAGCCAAAATAGGCTAGGATCATTGTTGCATGCTCCCTGCGCAGTTTGAGAAGAACTCTCTGGATCAACGGGAAGGCGTAGAGAAATCTGTCCGCCCAAGAGAGGGACAACGTGTCTCGCCAGAAAACACCAGGCCCTGGATCTAGCGAGCAAAAGCTGGGCAGTTTTGCGTTGGATGGGGAAGCGAATAAGTCCAGTTCTGGAGTGCTCCATCGAAGAAACAGATCCTCTGCTACCCCTTGAAGAAGTTCCCACTCATGGACCTTGGCCTGGGAACGACTCAGGCCGTCTGTGATTGTGTTGTCCACTCCGGGAGCGTGAACTGCAATCAGGTTCGCGCCGTGTCGGCTTACCCAATCCCACACTCTCATCGCTTCCCTGCAAAGGGGGTAAGTGTTTGTGCCTCCTTGTTTGTTGAGGTAATACATCACTGCCATATTGTCTGTTTGAAGCATGAGAGTATTCGGCGGGATCTCTGACTGAAAGGCCTGCAGGGCGTAAAGGACCGCCCTCATCTCCAAAATGTTGATGTGGAGATGAGCTTCTTGAGGGGTCCACGTTCCCTGGGACCTCACCCCGTTCAGGTGTGCTCCCCACTCCATCCCTGAGGCGTCTGTGGAAAGAATCACCGGGGACGGCGCTGTGAACGGAACACCTGCAGAGTGTTCCTGGGTCTAGCCACCACTGCCAGTCTCGAATCACGGCATTCGTGAATCTGACCGGCTGTTGCATGTGGTCTTGCCTTTGGTCCCACTGCACCTTGAGTATCCACTGAGTTACCCACATGTGGAGCCTTGCCAAAGGGACGGTTGGAATGGCCGCAGCCATGTGTCCAAGCAAACGAAGGACCAGCCTGGCAGGAGCAGTCTTCTTCATTAGAGGTCCTGATGAGGGATCTGATGCGTTCCGCTCTTCGTCGGGAAGAAATGCTTTCCTTGGGCGGTGTCCAGAACTGCGCCTATGAACTGCAGCTTCTGTGATGAGTACGAGGAGACTTCTCGTAATTGATGAGGATGCCCAGAGACTGGAACAGAGCCTGGGTGCTCTGGATAGCCAGCAACAGCACGCCTCTCTGGAGCTGGCCATGAAGCCAATCGTCCAGAGTACAGGAACACATAGTGGCCCTGTCTCCTTAAAAAACTGCCACGACTGCCACACTTGGTAAAGACCACAGGGGTCGATGACAGTCGAGATGGAAGAGCTCGGAACTGAAAATGGTGGCCGAGAAACTCGAAGCGCAGGAACCTCCTGTGCACTTTAGCCACAGGGATAAGGAGGTAGGCGTCCTGCATGTCTAGGGACGCTAAGAAGGCGTCCTGCCTTAGCATGGGAATGAGACCCTGAAGGGTCACCATGCAAAATCATCTGTAGGCGACCGATGTATTTAGGTCGCTGAGGTCCAAGATTGGATGGAGGTCCCCTGTTTTCTTCGGAACCAGAAAGTGGGAATAGTATCCGGATCCTATCTAGTTCTCTGGAACATACTCCACTGCTCCCTTCTGCAGGAGCGTGAGTATTTCTTGCCTGATAAGCAATTTGTGCTGACCCGAGTAATGGGAGAGCAGAGGAGGCCTCGAGGGTGGCTTGTCTGCGAATTCTATAAAGTGGCCTCTTTCGACTAACTGAAGGACCCACCTGTCGGTGGTTATGGACTGCCACCCTGGCAGGTAGTCCGCAATGCGACCCCCGACCTTGATGTCCCATTGATCCTGAGGGGCCGGGGCTGGGAAGGAGTCATGCTGTGGCGGCGGAGGGGCCCGCGGGCTGAGCCGGCTTAGCTGGGCGCGGACTTCGGCCTGCGGGCAACGTTCCTGGGCTCTGAGAAACAGAGCCCCTCTGTTGTCAGTCCGGTCGCGGGACTGCTGTCTCTGCATCCGGCCACGAAAACGACTTTGGTTCCTCTGAAAGGAACTAAGCCTGGGTCGTCATTGCCTGGACCGACCTCACCTGCCGGCCTCTTGGACTTTGGTGAGGACCTTCTCAGAGGATTCACCAAAAAGAACTTCTCAGTCAAAGAGGCATCCAGGATGTTCTTCTGGACGTCCGGGGTGAATCCGGAGACACGGAGCCATGAGTGTCTCCAGAGGCATACGCCCGAAGCTGCCGCTCTGGCCGAGGAGTCCGCGGAATCGTAGCGGCTCGCGGCACCTGGGTTCCCACGTCCGAACCCGTACGGAGGAGTTGCAACATCTCCTCCTTCTGCTCACCGTCTGGCAATTTGTCCGCCAGGTCCAGTCCCTGCTCCCACAAGGCATTTTGGAACTGTACCATGTGGGTTAAGTAGTTCAAGGGATCTGGCCAGGCAGTAGCGGAGGCATAAGTGCGCCTGTCCATAGCGTCCAGCTGTTTGGACTCCGGGTCCGGTGGCAGGTTGCTCAAATGTTGCGGTCTCTGGGACCGGTCATGAGAGGCTGTGATGACCAGAGGGTCGGCCAGAGGATGTGAAGCCAGATACTGGTCCTCCCTAGGGGCCTTGTACAGGCGGTCAGCTTTCTTCGGAATCGCTGGGAGCGAGTGTGGATGCTTCCACGCTGCCTTGGTGACGTCCACGAAAGTGTCCACTAAGGGTGGTACCACCACAGGCTTAGGATCTTTCTGCCGAAGATACCTGGCGAGGCGTAGTCTCGGGGTCTAATTCTTCCGCATCCCAGCCCATGTTCTCTTGGATATGCCTCATGATCTCTGAGAACGATGGGTCATCCGGAGGAGATCTACGAAGTTCACATGGGTCTGGAGAAGGGATGTGGATCGGAGAGGGGGATCTGGATCCTTCCGAGAATTCCTATCCCGTGTCCTCCGTCGAAGGCGAATGGCGGCGTCTTCTGGGTCTCTTAGGGTTGGATGACCCTGAAGAAAATCTGGACGGAGGTCTCCTTCTGTCTGGTCTCCCCCTAGGAGGATCTGCCGGCTCCTGGGGGGAAGGTACTCGGTCTGCCGCCCCGGACGGAGTAGAGGCGCAGGTGGAGGAGGGGTGGGAACCACATCCCTTTTTATGGTGTCCCACCAGTAAGTGAACAAGTCCTTGACCTCGGATATGGAGAGGCCCGACAACGGACCGGGCACCGATGGCTGGTCGTCGGCTCCCTGGGGGGTGCGACAGGACCAGGTTCGCCCGTCTGGTCCTCGGGCTGGGTCAGCTCCTCCTCCGTAGTCGTCTCCTGACTGACGTTGGTGGGAGGCGTCAGGGTCCTCTTCTCAATGGGTATGGAGTGCAGACGTCGGTCCCTGGCGATGACCGAGAAGACGTAGGCCTGACCCGGCGATGGGCGTCTGGCGGTTGACGGTTCCTGGGACCTATGGTGTAGGGCCGGCATCGATCGGGCCGGCGCCTGGTCCGACGACTTCTTCAAGGAGGTAAGCTCTTTGGTCTTCCTCTGGGGAGGAGGAGGAGGCAGACCTGACGTCAGGTTGAACAGCGGGAACCAGACTTATGGTGGTGATGGCGGTCCCCGACCTAGCCAGAGCCTTAGAAGAAAGATGAAGAAGGCCTGGAGGTCTTGGCCTGTGAGACAGAAGAGGAGCCGAAGGGGGTCTTCACGCTTCTGAGGGGAGGCTGAGAGCGGACCTGGGAAGGAAGCGGTCAGACCGGGAGCCGAGACTCACAGTCAGAGGCCCTAGGGGACTTGGATCTAACCCTCTCCCTGTGCTTCTCTGGGTGTCTCCGGGCCTTCTGTGAGATTCCCCATGGAGGCTCGTCCATGGCCCTGATTTTTCTTGAGCAGGAGCGCAGAAGGGTCTTCTGGTCGACGGATCGGGGTCCAGCTGTTGAACCCCTGGCAAAATGAGCAGGACGGGTGTCAGTGGTCTGAGCCAGCACGCAGCAGGCCGAATGTGGATCATAAGCGGGATTTGCTTCCCACAGGCGCACTTGAAGGATGGCCTTCAGCGGAGGTTGGAGAGGACATCAGACAGCAAAAAAGCCGAAAAAAAGAACTTTTTCCTGAGGGAAGAACTTAACCAAGCGTCGCGTGCTAGAAACGAGCCGGAGGGTTGAGACATGCAAGTCGACGGCGGGAAAGAACTGGGGAATCTGGCGGGACTGCCCCCTTATGTACTACGCCTGACATCGGAGGCGGTCCCCGCTGAAGATAGCTGGCTAGAAGAATTCTATGGGGTCCTGACGCCTGCCGGCTTCAGTCCTAATGGTGTAACCTGCTGCAAGAGCTGTTTCTCGAAGTAAGATCCCCCCTTTCTTCAGAGTGGATTCCATTTACTATTACCCTCTGTGTCCTATTCTCCAACCAATTCTTCACCCAGGCTATCATCTTGGGACCCACTCCTAGGCTGGCTAACTTGCATATTAATCTTTTGTGTGGGACTGTCAAATGCCTTGCTAAAGTCCAGGTAGGCCATGTCCACAGCCCCTCCCTGATCTACTACTTTGTTCACCCAGTCAAATAAATCTATTATTAGATTAGTCTGAACGACCTTCCTCTGTGAATCCATGCTGCCTTGGGTCCTGTGCCCTTCTGGCCTCTAGGTACTTGACAATTCTTTCCTTCAGAAGTGATTCCATCATTTCTCTATCACTGAGGTTAAACTAACAGGTCTGTAGTTTCCTGCTTCTGCCCTGCTCCCACTTTTGTGAAGTAGAATCACATCTGCCCTCCTCCAGTCCTCAGGTACCACCCCATCCTCCCATGATTTGTTAAAGAGGGTAGTCAGTGGTGTCACTAGTTCTACCCTTAGTTCTTTTAGAATTCTGGGATGAATCCCATCAGGCCCTATTGCTTTGTCCACCTTCAGTTTTAAGAGTTCTTTCAGAACCCTTTCTTCTGTAAATGGGCTGGTATCAACTTGTGTATCCAGTGTTTCTATTGTTTGGTTTAGGTACCTCCCCCTCTTCATTTGTAAATACTGAGCAAAAATATTTGTTTAGTATCTCTGCCTTTCACTATCACCCTCTGCCCACCTCCCCTCCCCTTTATTAAGTCTCACTATCCCTCCCTTGGTCTTCCTACGCTCCTTGATGTACCTATAAAAGGTTTTATCCCCCTTCTTAACTGAGTTGGCCATCTTTTCCTCGGTTTGGGCCGTTGCTGTTCTGACTGCCTTCCCAGCTTCCTTTTGCTTTAACTGATACAATTCTCTGTCCTGCTCCTTCTGTGATTCCTTGTACTTCCTGAATGCTTTCTTTTTCTCTTGAACCTTCACTGCCACCTCCTTTGAGAACCATAGTGGTTTCTTGCATCGTTTTGTTTTATTTGCTTCACACAAAGGCTTGTTACCTTTGTGATGGCAGTTTTTAGTATTCCCCATTGTTCTTCCACCCCTCCTTCCTGCCCATTTGCTAGTGCATTCCTTAGGCACTCACCCATTTTGGCAAAGTCAGCCCTCCTAAAGTCCAGTACTTTTGCCTTTGTATGGCTTGACTCTACAGCTGTGTTTACTGTGAACCATACTGTTCGATGGTCGCTAGTTCCCAGATGGCTACCCACTTCTACATCTGTAATCCTCTCTCCATCTCTATTTGAGAGAACCAGGTCTAAGATTACTCCCTCTCGAATGGGTTCCAATGCTAGTTGTCCATGGCATGCCCCCTGTAGGGCATCTAGAATAACCCCACTCTTAGAAGTGGCTGCTGCAACTGCACTCCAGTTAACATCTGGCATATTCAGATCACCCATCAGCAATATCGCCCCTTTTTCTGCCATTCTAAGTATACTTTCTATCATTTCCTTGTCCATTTCCTCCCTGATAGGGGGTTCTGTATACAACCCCTTTGTGGATTGTGGTGCCATTGCCTGTCTCCTAGTTGACCCACAGTGCTTCTTCTCCTCCCTGTTTACCCTTTTGTTCTGTTGCTTTGACCTTCCCTTATGTAGAGAGCTACTCTTCCTCCTCTTTTACCCTCCCTGTCCCTCCTGTAGTGTATCCTGGTATGTTTATGACCCAGTCATGGTTCTGTGTGTACCATGTTTCTGTGACTGCCACAATATCCAAATGTTCCTCCTCCATCAAGGCCACTAATTCAGGAAGCTTGTTACCCAGACTATGGGCATTGGTAGTCATTGCTCTCCATTTTTTGATGGCTTTACCATTTGTAGCAGCATCCCCCACTGTCCTTTCTACCTTGGTCTTTTTCTCATTTAGTACCCTCTTTTGTAGGGGGAGGCTGGGAATTTCCTGCTGCTTATCAGTGCCTCCCCCCTTGACTAGTTTAAAAGCTTGCCAATGAAGCATTTAAACTGACTGCCCAAAAGACTTGTTCTTTTCCTGGACAGATGCAGACCATCCTGCCAGTACAGGCTGGTGTCCCTCCAGGTGGAACCCCAGTCCCCAATGAAGCCAAATCCCTCTGCTCCACACCATTTCTTCTTTTTACATTTTAAACTGAGAAGGATACCTTTTCTCTTATCCTTTTGAGATGATTTACTTCACTATCCTTAATTATTTTCATTAAATTTGTATACCATAATTTTTGTTTAGTACCCATATTGTACCATTTTTCTTTTTCCCTTACTGCTATAGATGCCAATGCTAAAGAGTCTTTTCTGCTCAGACTAAGCCAATAGTTGACTTTTCTGGATTCCATCAAAGCTTCCAGGTTATTTAGTCCCAATTCTGATCTCAAGTAAATGGCTGGACATGAATGGCCCACCTTTAGTAGTGAACATAAATATTTATATAATGGGACACGTATTTTATTTAATTTGGTTATGTCCCATATTTCTGAGCCATAAAGTAGTTGTGAGTCAAACTTAGCTTTTATAACTTGTATCAAGGGTTTAAAGTTATCCCTCCATATTTTAAATTAAAATGGACCAGACCCGCTACTGTGCTCTTTAACTTGTCTAACAGAATTTGAGAGTGTTGTGACCAGTTTGTGTTTTCTTGAAAATTTACACCTAAATACAGATATCATTTAACACTTTCCAGTCTCTCCTTCCCCAATGTCCAAAATATAGAACTTTTCTTTTGGCCCTTAGAAAAAATCAAAACCTTAGTTTTATTCAGATTTATTTTTAATTTTAGAATAGAAAATTTTAGTGATATATTATCAATATTCTTTTGTAATCCTGCTTTTGACAATGAAAATATAACTATATTGTCAGTGTATGCTAATAGGGGACATTTATACAAATTTATATTTGGTATATCAATGAATTCCTTGGCACTATCTCTCAACATCTGATCTATGTATAAAGAAAACAATGGGGTGCTGGAACACAACCTTGTCTTACACCCCTATTTATTTTAAAGGAGGAAGAAATACCTCCTTTCCTACCCAGTCTGATGTTAGCCCAATTTGCCGTGTATAATTGGCAAATAATTGAAACCAAGTTGTGATCTATACCCCTGTTTAACAATATCTTCCAGAACATTTCTCTTGAAATGAGACTGAATGTTGAGGAATAATCTACAAAAAGGGCATACACCATTTGTCCTCTTCTTTTTACATACTTTTCTATTAAATGATGTAAAATAAAGATATTATCCAAAGTAGAAAAGCCAGACCTGAACCCCGCCTGACAGATGGCTAAATCTACATTTCTTTCTACTTCTGTTTTTAGTCTTTCTAATATAACTCTAGAAAATATGTTTGAGTTAATATCCAAAAGTCTAATTGGTGTGTACATAGAAGGGTCCCTCGTACTACCCTTTTTGTGAATCGGAATGCAGCACCTCACCAGGAAACTGGTAGATTATATGAGTAGATAACTTCATCTAGTGTTATCTTAAAAAATCTCTGATTAACCAAAAGTGCCTGTGCATCCTAATTTTCTAGATCAAAAAAGAAAGAAAAATAAAGAATCCACCTATCTTCTGTTATATAGGTGTCTATTTATGTTTTATATCAGTTATTTCCCTTAGCAACAATTGTCCAAAAACATTTAGTGTTGTTCTGCTGAACAGCTTTTAACATGTTCCCACACAACTTATAATAGCCTTTCTTTTTATTTTTAATTAACAGTTTATATTTTTTCTTCTCAAGATTGAGTTCTTTAAATTTTGCTTATTACGAGTTGATCTATAATCTTTAAGTAAACCTTTTATCTGCAATTTCCTTTGTTTACATTCTTTATCAGACCAGTTATACTCTTTATATGGTTTCACTTGACATTCTAATACAGTCCTTATCTTTGAAAATAAATTATTTAGATGCATAGTTAAATACACCAGTTCACTACTTTGTAATAACTTATAATCCAAATGAAGAAAGGATTATTGAAGTATTTTGATAATTTTAATCTGCGATCTTTCCTGCCATATAATTATTTTATTCATTCTAATTTCTGATATTGACATAGAAGGCAGGGCCACATTTTCAGTTAAATTTTTATTGAATTCTAACACTAATGGCAAGTGGTCACTTTCTGATCTTAAACATATATTTAGTCCTTTCCAATAGTTTAATGGACCAGACCAAAGTATATAATCAACTACAGATGCACCCCTGGATGAAACACAAGTATAGTATCCTTCCTGATCCCCATTCAATCTACCATTTAATGGGTACAACAAATCCAGTATGTAATCAATCAGCTTGTTACTATTATTTATTTTTTCATCCTTAGAATTTCTTTTCAGCACACCTTCATTAAATTGAGAAGTGATCAAGTTATCAGCTAGGCCATCAAACATGCCAATACATGCATTAAAATCCCCTAAAATACACAATTCAGCACTCAGATACTCATGTATCAGCATCATAGTATCGTGTATAAAATTAAGTTGTGTTCTCAGTATAATATTCTGAATTTTCCGGAGGCATGTAGCAATTAAAAATTAGAAATTATTTTTCCCCAATTATTAGTTCAAGGACTATGTAATTATGATGTTGAAATATTTCTGTAACCTTATCAAATGATCTTATTTTAATAGGAGTTACCAAACCCTCAGATGGTCTCCCAATTTTGTTAACTTTTAAACCCTGTATGGAATAACACTGGTAACCATTTAAACTGACGTGATCATTCTCACTGTGCCATGTTTCTTACAGACAGATTAAGTCATGTTGTTCAAGAAATTTTTTACAATCCGGATTGGTAATTTTTGAAATCCATCCAGCTATGTTCCAAGTGATAATAGTGGAACATTTCACAGAATCATTGTTCTCAGATACTACACTCATCAGACTATCCTGAAGTCAAATTGCTTCACAACCAGCTATAGCTGAAAATCTGTTAGTTGTTGGTACAGTCATTTTAACATTTGGTCCAATATTACATCTCCGTTTTGAACCATCTAGAAGCTCATCAGCTTCTACTAGATTCAGATCTAATCCATCTAATTAGATCGAATGATTCATAATCATTTGTGCCAAGTGATTTGAGGAAATCAAAATATTAATCTGACTTTCCCTATGTGGTCTTATAGCAGTTATATAACCATATTCATCTATTGGAATCCTCATAAAGTTAACAAAAAGGTCCCTCAGTGCCTTAGTCAAAGATTCTGAGCTTTCATTCTGGAAGTGAGACATACCAAATAGACATAAAGTTTTACCCTCACTACTGTTATTTGATTCTTTGTTAAAAGAAGATCTATTTGGGAATGTAAGTATTACTTCCAAATCCTGCATCAAACTATTTATCCATAAGTAATTTGCAACTCTGGCAGTCAAAAACTTTATTTCTATAAGAACTGCTCCCATCAAAGGGATACTCTTAACATCTATTATATCTTCCTCTCTCAGTTCCATATCAAACTTATTACTGAGGTAGTGTAATATTTCCTTTTCATTAACCAAAGGTTCAAAGGATCCCCATTTAAGTGGTCCATAAAACCTAATCAGGGGATAAGTATTTGTCCATTCCTCTTGTAATCTGCCTGATATCTTTGTAGAGAGGAATGGTGCACTATTATTTTTTTTCCTTTTTGTTGGGTGTCTTACTTACATCCTTCAATACAGTATCCCTTATATATACAGGTTACTCACCTGTAACAGGAGTTCTAGGAATGGTATATGTTGTTCATCCACACTCATTGGCAGGTATCCTTGCCGCTTTAAATCTTGCCGGAAGGTCTTCAAGCTTGCTCCTCCCACCCACCCGGGTGGTATAACTCTCGGCTCCGCCCCATGACGCCAGATCTGGCCCGCTGGAAGCTCAGGTTGTCGCGTCGAAGCCGGAGGTCGGGAGGGTCGTAGATGAACAACATATACCATTCCTAGAACTCCTGTTATGGTGAGTAAATTTGTATTTCTAGGGACATGGATATGTTGTTCATCCACACTCATTGGCAGACTCCTAGCAGTTCTCCGGGAGGAGGAGGCAAGACCACACCCAATACTTACTTGGGAAAGAGAGACTGGAGAACCGAGGCCCAAAACCAGCATCCGGTGTGACTCAAGGTCGATGTGGTAATGGGTAATGAAGGTGTTTGCTGACTTCAGGTAGCAGCCCTGCAGATTTCCTGGATAGGGCGTCCCTGGAAGCAGCCACCGTTGCAGCAGTATGGCGGTAAATGAGCCTTATCCCTCTGGGAGGCTCCATGCCCGCCAACTTATAGCAGAGATCTATGCAGAAGGTTACCCACCTGCTTATCGTCTGCTTGGCTGCAGGTCTGCCAGATCGGCTTCAGCGTGGTGACAAACAGCTGGCGAACCTCTCCCGAATTTCAGCCGTCGCTCCTTATAATAAGCGGCGCCCTTCTAGAGGCAGAGTATGGAGCCTATATTGACCTCGAGTGTGATTGGGGTAGAACACCGGCAGAGTCAACACCTGGTTAAGGTGAAACTCCGACACCACCTTCGGAAGGAATTTCGGTGGGGGCGAGGAACCTTGTCCTGTGGAAGACCAGGTAGTGAGACTGATGAAAGCGCCTGGAGCTCTTCCATCCTTCTGGCTGACGTGATAGCCACCAAGAAGGCGGTCTTCCACGACAGGTGAGAGAGAGCACACCTGTGCATAGGTTCGAATGGCTTGCCCATGAGCTTTGCCAGTACCAGCAGTAGATCCCACGGAGGTGGGGGTTCCCGCACTGGAGGAGAAATGTGATCAAGGCCTTTGAAAAAGCGCCAGACCACCTTCTCCTGCGCCACCGACTGCTTCCCGGCCCGCGCCCGTAAGCAGAGATGGCTGCCAGTGCACCCTTTGGTCGTCGACCCTAAGCCCTTGACTAGAAAGGACCACAAATAGTCCAAGATGCTTGCCAAGGAACAGGAGGAAGGGTCCAAGCCCTTGTCTCGACACCAAATGAAAACCTTTTCCATTTGAAGGCATAGCATTTTCTGGTCGACTCCTTAGGAGGCGCCTCAACTACATTGAGGACCTCGTCGGAAAGACCCAAGGCCTGGAACTCTAGCAGCCAGGAACCAGGCCGTCAGGTGCGAGGGATTGAAGGTCGGATGGAACACCTTCCCTGATTGACTGAGAGCAGGTCCGGGCGAGCTGGAAGCTGCCGCGGAGTCCTGGAGCGGAGACTGAGGAAATCTGGGTACCAGAACTGGTGAGGCCAATCTGGGGCTATCAGAATCACCTGCGCCTTGTCCCTCCTCGCCTTGAGAAGCACTTGTGGATCAAGGAAATGGGGAAAAGCGTAAAAGAGGCCGGGGTCCACTGCCTCGAGGAAGGCATCCCCTGCAGCGAGCCCTGCTGAGGGGCGGGCATGGAACAGACTCAGCTGGCGTTCTCCCTGGAGGCAAACAGGTCCACCTGAGGTGTGCCCCAATGGGAGAACAGATGCTGTACTGCCTCGGCAGGAGAGACCACTGTGGGATGCAGCCCCTATCCGGCTCAGGGCATCGGCCAGGGTGTTGGAGGCTCCTGCCACGTGAATGGCTAGGGAGATCCGCCTCCAGGCTGCTGGTGACCAAATGCGGAGAGCTTCCTTGCATAGAAGCATGGAAGCGCGTCCCTTCTAAGCCGGTTTAGATAGTACATGGTCGTGGTATTGTCCGCCTGGACTCGGACCACTTGACCCCAGAGGAACGGAGCAAAGGCGGGTGAGAGCTGGCGGACCGCCGGAGCTCCAGCAGGTTGATGTGGCATCGGGACTCCCGCGGGGACCAGAGGCCATGAGCCCGGTGTTCCCCCAGATGGGCACCCCAACCCATCAGAGAGGCATTGGTCGATAGAGAGACCGTCGGCTCGGGGCGGACGAATGGGATGCCCTCCTGCAAATGATCTGGAATGGTCCACCACTGTAGAGCGTTCCACATCCCCTGTGTCACCGACACAAGCTGGTCCAAAGGATCGCAGCGTTGTGACCACTGGCTGGCCAGTCCCCACTGAAGGGGATGCATGTTCCAGCGGGCCCAACGGACCACGCTGGTGCAGGCCGCCATGAGACCCAGGAGGCGCAGGAAGTCCCGGGCAGGGCGCAATTGCCCAACCAGAAATGATCGGGCAAAGGAGGAAAGAACCTCGGCCCTGTCCGCCGGGAGCCGCGCTCTGGCTCGAAGAGAGTCGAGCTGCGCCCCGATGAATAGAATCACCTGCTTCGGCTCGAGTTCCGACTTGGCCTCGTTGATAAGGAGGCCCAGTTGAGAGCAGACCTGGAGGGCCAGATCTCTGGACCACTCCGCCTCCTTCCTGGAGGGAGCTGCTATCAGCCAGTCGTCCAGGTAAGGGTACACCCGGACCCCTCGGCGCCGCAGGAATGCTGTCACCACTGCCATGCATTTGGTGAAGACCCTGGGAGCTGGAGACAAGCCGAAGGGCATGGCTTGGAACTCGAAGAGGGATCCTTCCGCTCGGAAGCGAAGGAATCTCTGGTGAGACGGACGGATAGGGACGTGAAAAAACGCGTCCTGCAAGTCCAGAGAGCAGAACCACACGCCGCATTCCAAGGATGGTATTATCTGAGCCAGAGTGACCATCCTGAAGGTTCGAGACCTTAGGAACTTGTTTAGGTCGTGTAGGTCGAGAATGGGGCGCCAGCCCCCCGTCCGCTTCGGAACCAGGAAGTACCTGGACACAAACCCTGGGTCTGAAGGAGGGTCCACCACCTCTCTTATCACCTCCTTCTGGAGGAGGAGAGCGATGTCGGCTCGACGAGCCGCCAGTGAGGCTGGGGATCCCGAAGCCCCCCGAGGGGCGACAGCTCTGAAGGGTGGTGCCTGCTCGAATTCCAGAGGCAGGCCTCTTCCCACCACCTCCAAGACCCACCTGTCCGTGGTAGCAGCGGACCAGGCGGAACGGAAGTGCCGGAGCCATCTCTAATGGGGACCCAGGGTAAGGTGACGGGAATGGGGGCGACACCCCTCAGCCCGTCACTGGGCAGGCTTGGAGGAGGGACCGGCCGAGGGACCTCCTGGGCCCTTTCCTCCCTGCCTCCTGTTAGAGGAAGCCGGCGGCTTGGGTTTGGGATGCCAAGGCCGAGCCTGCTGGCCCTGACGTTGCTGGGCCGGGCGCGCCGGGGGCACAGAAGGACGAAAGGGCTTAGGCTGTGGTTTGCGGCCTTTGTCCTTCTGAGCGGAAGAGACCGAGTCCAAGGTAGCATTGGACCTTCGATCCTCTGCAGGTGACCTTCCACCCCAGGGTCAAGAGGTCAGTCCCAAAAGGAACATCCGCCAACTTGTGCTGGGTATCCGAGTAAAGGTGGATATCCTCAGCCAAGCCTGACCCGCATAGCCACTGCGGCCGCCACCGATCTGGCACATGAGTCCCCTATATCCAAAGCAGTCTGGAGCTGCTGTTTGGCCACTGCCCTGCCCTGGTCCCGCACCTGCTTAACCGTAGTCTGCAGATCGGAGCGGAAGATGAGGGATGACCTCATCCAGGAGCCCAACAGGCATGAGAAAATGTGCATGAGGACGGCCGAACTGGCCTGACGAAGGCTGAGAGAGGACGCAGCGTGACTTTTCGCCCGACATAGTCCAATTTCTTGGACTCCTTGTCAGGAGGTTTGTCCACATCCTGGCGCAGCCGGGCTACGGAAAACGCTGTCGGTAACCAACCCCTCAGCAGAGGGGTGTTCCGAAAAACCGGACAAGGAACCGGTAGGGACCGCATACTTCCTGGCCATCCTGGCCGAAGGCGCAGGGCAGGAAGCAGGGCGCTGCCAAAGCTCCAGTGCCGGACCCACTATGGCCTCGGCCACCGGAAAGGCCTCCGTCGGAAAATCCCCTCGGTCCAGAATCTCCGTGAGGGGATACCTGGCCCGTTTGGAAACGGGTTCGAGCTCCATCCTGGTGGACTCCGAGATGAGCCGAAGCAGTCCTAGGAAGGACGACGGGCTATCGTCCATTGACTGACCTCCTGAAGACTCCAAGTCCAGTCGCTTGGAGAAAAAGGAGGAATCATCTTCGGACTCGGAAGAGTCCTCGAAGAGCTGCCTCTGGCCTGAGCCACCCTTCACCTGCCGAGGTCGGTCGGGAGTGAGGGTAACTGACAGCCGATGGGGTAGACCCTTAGCCGACCGAGAATCCTTGGTCGGAGCCCCAATTGGTGGTTGTGGAGGCAGAGGTTCCACCGGAATCGGTGGAGCAGCTGGTTTTGGGCGAACAACCGGCCTGGGTATAGGCTCCTCGGATAAGTCGAGGGGTTGTGTCGGCCGCTCCGGTGACAGCCACTTAATGGCCGGGGAAGGCGGCGAATTGACTTACTCCGGCCAGGAGGAGCTGTTGCAACATAAGGTCCTCGTACCGTCGGCCGCCGCTTACTGCGGTGCGAGACCGAGACCGCCTATGACGGTGGGATTGGCTGGACCGTGAAGAGGTCCGAGACCGAGAGTCCCGGAATTTCCGAGGTCAGTGCGGGGAGGTGTCGACCGGAACCGGCACTCCCTTCGGCTCGGATGGTCCATCCGAGGGCTCCGGAACCGGAGGCACAGGCGAGCCCACGGGATCCTCAACTCCTCCCGGGGGAACCGGGGAGAGGGGAATCTCAGCTGCTAAAGGCGACAGCCCGTCCAACGGGTCGAGAAAAATCTCGACTTCATCGGTGGGAGTCTCGGTCAACTGACCTGACGGGGACACCGTGAGGCCAGTGGCGGCAAGCCGTCAACGAAGCCGACAGTCGGACGACCCGGGAGAGGGACCTTCCCGCTCCCAAGAGCGTCGACGGAGGGACTTACCCTGTCCCTCTTTTGGACCGAGAATAAGGTCCAGAGACGTAGGCCCTTCTCCTTTAGTGGAGAGGGCCAGACAAAGCTCCTTAAAAGAAGCCGTGTAAGAAGAGCCCAGAGAGAGCGGGATAAATGCCGCGGCCGAGGAAGATACGGCCCACGCCGCCTCCTCTTCGAGGGCGACCATCCGCTCGAGCTGATCCGCCGAGCCCGCCGCCGCGGACACCGCCAACTGGGCCTCCTTGGACTTCACCGGAGGGAAACGCTTCTCGGGACGGCCCAGTTGCAATCGGGCAGCACGGTCTTCGAGGACGTAGGCCGAGAAAGATGAGCACAGGTCGCAAGCCTGCGGGTCGTGCTCAAGGCCTAAGCAGTAGACACACGTGGAGTGTGGATCCGTCCGAGACATCTTCTGCCCGCATGGGCATCTCCGAAATCCGGGAGTCGATTTGTCCATCGCAGCCGCGAGGGATAGAAGACTGAAGTCTTTTTCGCAAAATTTATTTTTAAATCCGCAAACGGAGAAATAGGAACCAGTCTCAAACGCAGAGCGTTAAGGAGGGAACCTGAGCTTCCAAGCGGTAAGGAAGATCTGGCGTCATGGGGCGGAGCCGAGAGTTATACCACCCGGGTGGGTGGGAGGAGCAAGCTTGAAGACCTTCCGGCAAGATTTAAAGCGGCAAGGATACCTACCAATGAGTGTGGATGAACAACATATCCATGTCCCTAGAACCCTTGTTTCGGTAGTTTTGGTAATTTGCCCTTGTTCAATACTAATGGGATGGTCCATTTGAGAAGTTAACTTTGAAACTTCTTTCCCCAGTAAATCTAGTGCTGCAAATATATCTAATTGCGTATGCTCTGTATCAGAATCTTCAGTGTTATTAAATTTTGCTAAAGGAAAATGAACTTTTTCCTGTTGATCATCTTTATTACATAAATCCTCTTTAAAATCTTGCACATTGATAGATATTTTATAACAGTATGTGATTGTTATCTTGTTGATCACTTTTATTACATAGGCCCCCCTTGGAATCTTGGACATTCACTAAGTACCCCAACATGAATATCTGTTTGTGCTTTTTATTTAATTCTTTTTGTCTATTTTTTGTTTTTTCCCCCTATTTTTCTTTTGACAAGTGTTCAACCTTTGTTGTTTTTCTGTAGTATAATCTGCAGTGACAGAAAAGGAGACTGCACTAAACTCAGGCCTGTTCCCAGCCTCTGTACATATTTTAATTGCAGATTTTTCAGTCTCAGTTTTGTGAATTGATGAGGTATCTCTCTCATCTTGTCTTAAAAAGGCAAATTATCTATTTTACATCTGTTTACAGCTAGTTCAGTCCTTAAGGCCTCCAATATATTCCTATTAATAACCATCTGCTCCATTATAATTAAAATAGCATCATAAGGATTTTTTAACAACTCAAACAGGTAGGTTTAAATGTTCCCTGTACATCTCGATACTGACTATGGAATAAATACAGGTTACTCTCCTGTGACAGGAGTTCTAGGAATGGTATATGTTGTTCTTCAACACTTACTGGCAGGTTCCTTGCCGCTTTAAATCTTGCTGGAAGGTCTTCAAGCAGGCTCCTCCCACCCACCCGGGTGGTAAAACTCTCGGCCCGCCCCACGATGCCAGATTTAGCCCACTGGAAGCCAGGTTGCGCGTCAAAGCCAGGGAGGTCGGATGGGTCATGTGGATGAACATATACCATTCCTGGAACTCCTGTTACAGGTGAGTAACCTATATTTATAGGGACATGGCTATGTTGTTCAATCCACACTTACTGGCAGACTCCTAGCAGTTCTCCGGGAGAAGGGAGGCAAGGCGCGCACCCCCCACTTGGGAAATAAGGACTGGAGAACCGAGGTCCCAAAACCAACATCCAGGCGTGACTCAAGGTCGATGTGGTGGTAGGTAATGAAGATGTGTGCTGACTTCCAGGTAGCAGCTCTGCAGATTTCCTGGATAGGGACGTCCCTGGAAGCAGCCACCGATGCAGCAGTATGGCGGGTAGAATGAGCTCTTATCCCTTTGGGAGGCTCCATGCCCGCCAACCTATAGCAGAGATATATGCAGGAGGTGACCCACCTGCCTATCGTCCACTTAGCTGCAGGTCTGCCAGATGCGGCTTCAGCACAGGTGACAAACAGCTGGCAAATCTCTCCCCAAACTTCAGCCATCCGCTCCTTGTAATAAGTGAGCGCTCTTCTAGGGTCCAAAGTATGGAGCCTATATTCAGCTTCCGAGGTGTGACTGGGGTAGAACACCGGCAGAGTCAACACCTGGTTAAGGTGAAACTCCAACACCACCTTCGGAAGGAATTTCGGGTGGGGGGCGCAGGACAACCTTGTCCCTGTGGAAGACCAGATAAGGAGACTCAATGGAAAGCGCCTGGAGCGCTCCCATCCTTCTGGCTGACGTGATAGCCACGAAGAAGGCGGTCTTCCACGACAGGTGAGAGATGTCACACCTGTGCATCGGTTCGAATGGCTTGCCCATGAGTTTAGCCAATACCAGCAGTAGATTCCTCGGAGGTGGAGGTTCTCGCACTGGAGGGGATATGTGATCAAGGCCTTTGAAAAAGTGCCCGACCACTTTCTCCTGCGCCACCGACTGCTTCCCGGCCCGTGCCCGGCAAGCAGAGGTGGCTGCCAGGTGCACCTTGAGAGTCGTTGACCAAAGCCCTTGCTGAGAAAGAGACCACAGGTAGTCCAGAATGCTTGCCAAGGAACAGGAGGAAGGGTCCAGGCCCTTGCCCTGACACCAAATGGAGAATCTCTTCCATTTGAAGGCGTAACATTTTCTGGTCGACTCCTTACAGGACGCCTCAACGACGTTGAGGACCTCGCAGAAAGACCCAAGGCTTGGAACTCTAGCCACTCAGGAACCAGGCCGTCAGGTGAAGGGATTGAAGGTCCGGATGGAGTACCTTCCCCTGATTGACTGAGATCAGGTCCGGGCGGGCTGGAAGCCGCTTTGGAGCCTGGAGCTGAGACTGAGGAGATCTGGATACCAGAACTGGTGGGTCAGTCTGGGGCTACCAGAATCACCTGCGCTGTGTCCCTCCTCGCCTTGAGAAGCACCTTGTGGACAAGGGAAATGGGGAAAGGCGAGAAGAGGCCCGGGGTCCACGGCCTCAGAAGGCATCCCCTGCAGCGAGCCCTGCTGAGGGGGGGGGGCATGAAACAGTCTCAGCTTCGCATTCTCCCTGGAGGCAAACAGGTCCACCTGAGGCGGGCCCCAGTGGGAGAACAGATCTTGTACTACCTCCGGTAGGAGAGACCACTCGTGGGACGCAGCCCTTATCCGGCTTAGGGTATCGGCCAGAGTGTTGGAGGCTCCTGTCACATGGATGGCAAGGAGATCCGCCTCCAGGCTGTGCACAAGTGACCAAATGTGGAGAGCTTCCCTGCACAGAGGCATGGAGCACGTTCCGCCCTGGCGGTTTAGGTAGTACATGGTCGTGGTATTGTCCGTCTGGGTCTGAACCACTTGACCCCATAGAAACAGAGCGAAGGCGGCGAGGGCTAGACGAACCGCTCGAAGCTGCAGCAGGTTGATGTGGCACTGGGACTCCCGAGGGGACCAGAGGCCGTGCACTCTGTGCTCCCCCAGATGGGTACCCCAACCCATCAGAGAGGCATCGGTCGATAGAGACCGTCGGCACGGGGCGGACGAACGGGATGCCCTCCTGCAGATGTACTGGAACGGTCCACCACTGGAGTGTTCCACATCCCCTGGGTCACTGTCATTAGCTGATCCAGAGGATCGAAGTGCTGTGACCACTGACTGGCCAGCCCCCATTGAAGGGGACGCATGTACCAATGGGCCCAACGGACCACGCTGGTGCAGGCCGCAATGAGGCCCAGGAAGTCCCGGGCAGGCCGCAATTGTTCAACCTGAAATGATTGGGCAAAGGAGGAAAGAACCTTGGCCCTGTCCGCCGGGAGCCGTGCTCTGGCTTGTAGAGAGTCGAGCTCTGCCCCGATGAATTGGATCACCTGCTTTGGCAAAAGTTCTGACTTGGCCTCGTTGATGAGGAGGCCAACCTGAGACCAAACCTGGAGGGCCAGATCTCTGGACCACTCCACCTCCGTTCTGGAGGGGGCTGCAATCAGCCAGTCGTCCAGGTAGGGGTACACCGGACCCTTCGGCACTGCAGGAATGCTGTCACCACTGCCATGCATTTGGTGAAGACCCTGGAAGCAAGGGAAAGGCCAAAGGGCATGGCCTGGAACTCGTAGAGGGATCCCTCTGCCCTGAAGCGGAGGAATCTCTGGTGGGACGGACGGATTGAGATGTGAAAGAATGCGTCCTGGAGATCCAGAGAACAGAACCACACGCCTCGTTCCAAGGATGGGATTATCTGAGCCAGAGTGACCATCCTGAAGGTCTGAGACCTTAGGAACCTGTTCAGGTTGTGCAGGTCGAGAATGGGGCACCAGGCCCCGTCCGCTTTGGGACCAGGAAGTACCTGGACACAAACCCTGGGTCTGGAGAAGGATCTGCCACCTTCCTGATCACCTCTTTTAGGAGCAGGGCGATGATCGGCTCAGCGAGCTGACAGAGACTGGACCTGTGACCCCCTGAGGGCGACGCGGAGCGGGGCCTGCTCGAACTCCAGGGTGAGCCCTTTCCTACCACCTCCAACACCCAGCGGTCCGTGGTGATAGCGGACCAGGCGGAAAGGAAGTGGCAGAGCCGTCCTCCCATGGGGGAGTGACAAGGCTGGGGGCAACACCCCTCAACCCACCACTGGGCAGGCTTGGAGGAGGGACCGGCCGAGGGACCTCCTGGGCATTTTCCTCCCTGCTTCCTATTAAAGGAAGCTGCAGGCTTGGCTTTGGGGTGCCAAGTGCGAGCCTGCTGGCCCTGGTGTTGGTGCTGTTGGGCCAGACGTGCCGCAGGCGCAGAAGGGCGAAAGGACTTATGTTGTTGTTGTCAACGGCCCTTGTCCTTCTGGGCGGAAGTGACGAGTCCAGAGTGGCATTGGACTTTTCGATCCGCTAGAGGTGACCTTCCACTCCAGAGCTGAAGAGGTCGATCTCCAGGAAGGGGACATCCGCCAGTTTATGCTGGGTATCCGCCGTGAAGGTGGATATCCTTAGCCATGCTCTGTGGCACATGGCCACTGCGGCCACAACTGATCTGGCACAGGAGTCTCCAATGTCCAGAGCCATTTGGAGCTGCTGTTATGCCACCGCCCTTTCCTGGTCCTGTACCTGCCTGACCGTGGTCTGCAGGTCGGCCAGGAGATGAGGGATCACCTCATCCATGGAGCCCATGAGGGCATGGGAGAAGTGTGCCATCAGCATGGCCGAGCTGGCCTGGCGGAGGCCAAGGGAGGGTGCAGTGTACACCTTGCGCCCAGCATAGTCCAGCTTTTTGGACTCCTTGTCGGGGGCTTATCCACATCCCTAGCGTTCCCGGAATGCCGGAAAATGCTATCGGTGACCAACCCCTCGGCGGAGGGGTGTTCCGAAAAAACGGACAAAGAGCCGGTAGGGACCGCATACTTCCTGGCCATCCTGGCCAAAGGCGCAGGACAGGAAGCAGGCCACTGCCAGAGCTCCAAGGCTGGGCCAACAATGGCTTCAGCCACCGGAAAGGCCACCGTGGGTGAATCCCCTCGGTCCAGTATATCCGTCAGGGGATACTTGGCCCGCTTGGATACTGGCTCGAGATGCATCGGTGGACTCGAGATGAGCGAAACCCATGAAGACGATGGGCTTTCGTCCATCGGCCAGCCCCAGAGGACTCCGGGTCATCGGGTCTGGAGAACAGGGAGGAGTCGTTGTCGAACTTCGAGGAGTCCGCGAAGAGCTGCCTGGGGCCTGAGCCACCCTCCACCTGCCGAGGACGGTCGAGAGTGAGGGTGACCAACAACCTGTGGGACAGGCCCTGACCCGATCGAGAGTCCTTGGTCGGCGCCCCCGATTTCAGTTGTGGAGGCAGAGGTTCCACCACAATCGGTGGGGCAGCTGGTTTCGGCCAAACAACCAGCCCAGGCTTGGGCACCTCGGCTACAGTGAGGGGTTGTTTGGGCCACTCGGGTGACAGCCACTTGATGGCGGGGAAGCAGCGGCTTGTCTCGGACAGAAGTAACTCACTGCATCAGGTCCTCAAGCGTCGGAAGCAACTTGCACGAAGCCTCTCCTCTTCGAGGAGGAAGAGAGAGAGCGAGGAAGCGAAGGCGCCCGCTTACTTCGGTGCGACGACGAGACCACCGATGTCGGCGGGATCGTGATTGGCGTCCGAGACCGAGATCCTCTGTGTTTCCAAGGACAGGTCTGGGAAGGGGCGGGGGACACCCGCTCTTCCCTCGGCTCTTAACCGGGGACTGCAGCACTGGAGGTGCAGGCAGGTCCTCGGTCTCAAACTTCCAAAAGTAGTGTCATTCGGATCTCTCTTTGTGAAAGAAACTGTAACTGACACGCCAATTACAAACGTGTAAATATTTAATGACAAAGAGTACCGGGTCTGGGAAGGAGCGGGGGACACCCATTCTTCCCTCGGCCCGGACGCCTTAATCGGGGACTGCTGCACCAGGGAAAAAGGGTTGTCGGCTTCACCAGTCGACAGCCCGCCTGACGGGGTGGAGAAAAATCGCAGGTGTCTCGGCCGGCTGACCTGATGGGGACACCGTGAAGCCAGCGGCCTTAGCCGCAACCGCGACCGAAGTGGAGTGTAGACTGTCCGGGGAAGGGGAACTCTCCTGCTCCCACGAATGCCGACGATGGGACTTACCTTTTGAGTCCTTCTTTCTGGACCGAGAGGAATGTCCCGATGGCTCCTCTCCCTTCGTGGAAAGGGATTGGCAAAGCTCCTTGAAAGAAGCTGAATATGAGGTACCCAGAGAGGCCCAGGATAAATGCAGCGACCGGAAGATGCTGCACTGTGCCGCCTCCTCGAGGGGCGATCATCCTGCCCGAGTTGCTCAGCTGAGCCAGCCGCCACGGTAACCGCCCTCCTTCGACTTCACCGGCCGGTAGCGCTTCTCGGGGCGCCCAAGCTGTAACCGGGCAGCACAGTCTTCCAGGACGTTGACTGAAAACAAACGGCATAACTCGCAGGCCTGCGGGTCATGTTCTAGGCTGAGGCAGTAGACACACATGGAGTGTGGGTCTGTCCTGGACATATTCTGCCCACAAGGGCACCGCCGAAATCTGGGAGTCGATTTGTCCATCGCAGCTGCGAGGGAGAAACTTGACTGAAGTCTTGAAAATTTTAAAATAAGTTTCGGGCGAACCGAAGAATTAGGATCCAGTCTACACGCAGAGCGTTAAGGAGGGAACCCGAGCTTCCAAACGGTAAGGAAGATCTGGCGTCATGGAGCGGAGCTGAGAGTTTTACCACCCGGGTGGGTGGGAGGAGCCAGCTTGAAGACCTTCCGGCAAGATTTAAAGCGGCAAGGAACCTGCCAGACAGTGTGGATGAACAACATATCCATGTCCCTAGAAGCTGTGAATAGAGGTGCAACATAACCATCCTGGAAGAGACACCTGCACACAGTTTCCACCAGATATCTGCCATGTGGTAAGGGGGTGAGTAACAACACCACTGGGATATTACAGAGTTGATTTAGTGACACAGCATACCATCTACCAACCTCACACACCAGGTCATGACAGCAGTCCGATGGCACAAGGTTTTTCACAACCACTATCTACACTGTTCGGCTGTGTAATGAATTCCCTTACTAAAGCTGCAAAAAGGGGCATGGAACATCTTTGGATACAATGGCAGGCACTCCAGGAACTGCAGTGCATGTCACAGGAAGGTGTTTGTGCACAACAAAAAATAACATGTATAGTGTTAGTGCATAGGGAAAAGAAAGATCAGTGCAAAGACTGGCAAATGTTAATTATACCGGAGCCAGTTGAGTCAGTTCAGCAGCAATATGAAACAAGAAAAGCAGTAAGAAATAAGCGATTGCTGTGCAACAGAGCAGCCTTGGAACTGATACATGAAAGGGCTTGGATGAGAATAAATATATTTGGCATACATATTCCTGGAGCAATAGGATTCAGATAACCTAAATACGGTGGCACTGAAGGCAAGGTAGATGACAAGGACACATAGGGGTCTGTAGTCAGCACATCACTACACAATGTCACAATATCAGCCACGCCGCAGAAGGATTGAGAGGCAAAGTGTGTCTGCACTGAAAACAGACATCTGTTCCACAGTGGACTGGGTATGTGAGGTGTGGTGGGAATAAAAAAATTTACAGTGAGTGCACTTTTTCTGTGTAATAGCCGGGTAACACAGGGATCAGTACTAGGACCAGTAGTTTTATGTATTCATTCGTGACATTGCACAGGGGCTGGATGGAAAGTTCAGCCTTTTTGCAGATGACACCAGGATATGCAAGAGGGTGCCTGGCAAGGGGTACATGGAGAAGATTGAAAGATGGTCATAGATGTGGCTACAGAAGTGAAAGGCAAGGAAGAACAAAATACTGCGGAAGCATAGAGGGAACACAGGGGAGAGTAACAGTTGTGGGGGGGTGACTGTCACCAGAGAGGAAAGTGAGGAACGCAGTGGGCAAAGGCACCTGTTAGGAGCAGTGGCATGCTGCGGTGCATAGGCAGGGTATCACTAGCAGGAGGTGGGAGGTTGTACCACCACTGCACCAAATTATGTAAGGCCTCTTCTTGACTAGTGCATGCCAACCCTGCACACGGCCATAAATAAGGCAGAGACTATCAAGAGAACGGAGACAAAGATGGTGCAGGACTTGCACAAAAAAATTATGAAGAGAAAGTAAGGGACGTCAAAATGTACTACATTGATACAATGACACAAGATGACCAAAGGTGGGAGTAAAGTAAGAGATGCTTATGGGTGGGCAGGAGAAGACTAATGGGGGAATGCAGACATGCCTCATGTGAGCACCTGCTACATGGCACCACAGCCTCTGAAATTGGACATAGTAAGGACGGTGAAAAACATAACCATATGACGAATACTGACACAGTGTTTTCTAGCCTAATGCACTGGATAGTGTTGTAGGGCGCATACTAAGTGAAGCAAAGCATATGCAAGGCCATGGCTGAATAACTGGGTAAAACAGCACAGCGATTATGGGCTACATGTGCAAATAGGTGTGAGAAAAAGTTAGTTAAAAGCAATTGAGTGTATGCCAGAATATTTGTGTCTGTAGAATGGGGTGTGTGTGACTGATTTGGAGTGAACCAGCACCTCTCAGCGTACGAACTACCACCAGTCAGTAAACATGCTGAGCAGTGTCATATGGTATAAATTTTACAACTACAATCGCATCTGTGTAGTGCCCAGTGAATTGGCAGAATACTGCGGGTGGATAACTTGAAATACAAAAATGGTGGCTGTCAGTTACAGAAACCCATCCGTCTCCTGGTGGGTCTTGTCAGCTGTCAAAGTGTGCCTTCTTTCACTTCCTGGTCACAGAACAAGATCAACCATATGAACAAACTCAATACTACGTGGAAGGTAAGTGAGGACCACCTAGTTGCTTTGTCACCCAAGTTGAGGCTCACAGCTGTATGACTGAAGTAGTGCTCAGCCAGCACAAAGAACCCCCACATTCAAGTGTGGCGCTAGTCAGTGTGCACTTTGTGGGCTGAAACATTTTGGTTTACTTACTATTTACTCTGGTATAGTACATCATATCAGACAACTGTTGCTTAGTTCTAGGCTGACATCGTTCACTATAATCCCCCACAGCTGATACCTAAGCAGTAGTCTGCAGTGCATGTTGGAGCTTTTGTAATCTCCACTCAGATATTTTCCGGGACTGCTGTTCTCCACGGATGAAGTTCAGTCCTATGACTAGAACTAAGCAACATTAGTCCGATATGATGTACTATGCTGTTTTACCTCCCCCCCACCTATACTGTACTGGTGGTCTTTTACCCTCCTCCTGCTCCACCACCCCTCAAACCAGTGTTGTGCACCCTCCTCCCACCTTGGGGACTGTGAGCCCCCATGCCCTGTCCAAATCGTCTTGCACCCCTACTACTTCCAATGGGCAGTCTGTTCTGTGGTTCCACCACCCTCTCAGTGCTGTAAAACTTCCTCACATTTCTCTTGAACTTTCCCACCACCTAACTGCACTGATGCTACATAGTGACTAGATCACTATATCTTACAAATATGATTGTTATGATAGCATCAATGTATATTTTGATAAGAACAGTATACCTAATATATAACAACTACCTTGTTTGTTTAGGTATTATTTCTTTGAAAATATTTCTAAATGTATACTGTCCTACTCTTGCCACAATACATTTTTTTTGCAATGCTGTGAGATCAGTACAACGATTGTTACATATTTGTTCTATGTACAGGGCCACATTTTCATGAAAGTGACCTATGTATTGAAATGTGTGAAAAAGCTAGTGCCCATTTGTACAGAGTGACACATATCAGATTTGCCTACCCCATTTTGTCTGCGATTTCATAAAAAAAATATCTGAAAGTCACTGTAATCCACTCCGCTGCTGGTGCCATCCCTACTTTGCCCTTGACATTATGACCGCTTTGCTCTACTTGCCGATTGGCAGTTTCAGTCTTTTTATTTACATCTTTTCAGAGTACAAACTGTGCAGACTATACTGGAATAAGCAAAAAAGACTTTTCATAAAGGGAGTGAGGTTGGGGTGTGGGGGTGAGAGGACTATGAACTTACTGCTAAACCGTCCCCTGCACTTCGCCCAAGAGTGAGCGTGTGTGCTTTTCAAAATCACACCATGCTTCGTTCACTTTCTCTCTGTTTTCTCTCTCTTGTTGTCCGGGTACAAATGCATGCTAACTGTATCGAGAGAAGGCGCAGGGCAAAAACAGTCACGATTTGTAGGAATTGGTCCCATGGGGGGAAGGGGTGGACCTCATCAAGCACATAGGGACTTTATATCTTTGCAGGAGAGGCATCTTTTACCTCATAGTATCCGTAGGTTGTTATTTATTCATTTTTTTCTTTTGTTGCCATTTGCCCCTTTTCCTGTTATTTGCTGACTATATTTTTTGCTCATAAAGCAGTAAGTCAAGGATGAGAGGTAGCGGCTACGCAGCTGTGTTCGGCAGACGATCAAATCACACTGATCTCACTCTACTGCTTAGGTCAATCAAGCTAGAACTCGGGGAGACAATGTTCCACACAGACAATGGAATATAATCACAGTACTGCATTTACTAGATAACCACAGCACTATCTGAAAGAAAAATGCCACAGTGCAACACATTATTTAGGGTGAATGAAAACCGGCACATACGCTGAAACTCAACAGTGGCAAGTACTCAATAAGCAGAATTCTAAAAGCCAATTCGCATCAGAACGGAATCACTGTCACTACATGGAACTACCTGAAAAAAAAATGCGATGGTTTACCAGATGAATTCAGGCGACAGAAAATCGGCACATAGGCTGCAATCCTGAATGAATGAATGAAACGAACAGCACGTTGGGGTTTGTTATTCGTTTAATGACGTCAGAGTGACTTCCGGTTTGGCGCTGCGGAACAACAGAGTTTTTCAGAGTCGGCTCACAGCAGGAGTGCAATTAAGGGTAAAATACTGCATTTTAGTAGCAGATACAGGAAAAAAAGGCACACGCGAGGACTAAAAGCACCTTGTTACTGCTAAATCAAGAAAGTGCCTCTGAAATGAGAACCTGCTCTTTAATGCCTTGGATGTTACCTAGTACTGAACGTTTAACTAACCCATGGACTTGAACCTCTCTGCAGGTCCTTTTAACCCTTAGGAAATTAACGCAGGCTAGCAGTGGTCTTAGCTTACTGACAGTGATTACTGGGAATCTGGAGTTTTCCCAGGGAGGCACAGATCCTGCCTTTCAAAGATGGAATTGGCTAGGCAGACGAGTTTCAGTTTTTTTCAGGTGGAGTGTGTCTCCTTCGTGGACTTCAAAAATCTATATGGTCTTCTAAATACAAACCACTACTGTTTTTTTACAAGTGAGGCACTGTAGTTTGGAGAAAGCAAATTTCACTGCACTAGGGACCTCACCCTTCTGGAAGACTGTTTTTGCTGGGTAATTCGCCTAAAAGAAAAACACTGGTCTATTTCTATTATGTATAATGTATTGCAGCAGGCATAGGGTCACTCCCTTGCTCAGATTAAACTAAAGTGGGAACATGATTCCGACTAACTGATTTCTGATGGCAACTGGAATCTGATTTTGAAACAAGGCTGGAAGGTCACCTCTCCCCCCCAATGGTGAGAATATAGCTGGAAAATGTTACTTCATATTTTTCTGTACCCCTTCTGTTAGAAGAGTAATAATCAGCATTTATATAGCGGTTTTCATACACAGTGTATCCCAAAACACTTTTATAAGCAATGCTAGACTGGTAGTGAAGGGACTTGACTGTGTTGTGGCGGTCATATCGCATAGCAACACCCACACACAGCCTGGACAATTGCATGAACCAGTTTATGGGAAGGGGAATGTTGGCCAGGACACCGGGAATGTCCCCTCTTTGCGAAGAGTGCCCTGGGTTCTTTCACTTCCACCAGGACAGTACAAGGATGGGTAGAAGGAACCTCGGTTTAACATCTCATTCGAAGGACGGCACTCCCCAGCAGTACAGCACCCCCTTAATACTGCACTCTGATACCAGTGTTTTAGGTGCAAGTTCAATCCCGGTGTGGGACGAGAACTCACGACGTTCTGGTCCAGAGGTGGACGTGCTACCAACTGAGTCACACGGACACCTGTATTACAGCACATTTTGGGCGGGGACAGTCAGATCCGTGCTGGCAATTTATTTTGAGATTGCTCCCACATTCAGGATTTCTGGAGGGAGATAGAGGGAACCAGAACAAATTCGGGGGGGGGGGGGTTTAAATCAGTTTTACCTGTGAGACCTTGGTGTTGGGATGGTAGCACAACAAATCAGTGAGTGTAATATCCACGTGTCAGTTTCCATACATGGAAAAGCACGAAAGGGATGTGCACACGTGAAAGCAATGGCGATGCAGGTCAGGACCGTGAACACAGACTACAATAACTGCGCAGGATGAACTTGTCGACAAGGGGGTATTTCACCTGTTGTGGAGTTAGCTCAGATTTCGGAGTTGATTATAAATAGTTATGGGGGGAAGGGTCGGGAGATATAGCACCCCCCAGAACATTACTGAAAAACGTTTGCAGCTACAGTCTACTGCTGCTATGTTACAGAACTTGTTCAAGCCGGCTAGTGTATGCTGCCGAATCGTGCTGGCAGAGTCGCATGGAGGTTACAGTTACTGCCTCTGAGTGCACGTCCTACACCCAGAAGACTTGGGTCCTGTTCCAGCAATGTGTTTGTTCTTTGTCCTCTGTTTTGCATCTATCTGTCCCCCGTGTTTTCACACTTTAATAAATAAGTGTGATTATCTGTATACGTTGTTTGTATTGAAATTATTTGGTAGTGGTATGTATAAGCTGCTGTTCCATGTAAGGTGCGTCGATTTTACTTTCGCTGTGGTTATTCAGTGTGGTACTACTTTACGCTGTTTTGTACCATGCTGATATTGCCTTTGCGGAGTTGCAGTAGATCCTGTTAGGACTACCTGCACCTCAGTTAAAACAGCATCAGGCCAGAGAGTTACTGCACATCTGGGGCCAGGTATTCAAAACTGCACTGGGTGCAAACCGCTTGCGCCAGGATTGCACCGGACTGCCATACTTAAAAGCCCATATAGCGTCAGTGCAACATGTTAGTGCTGGCGCCAAAAGATAATGTATGCACGGGGCAAAGTGAGGGGCAGGAACATGCCTACAGGCGCAACAGTATATATTTGAAACCATAGCACCGCACAATGTGAGTCAGTGCAACATTTAGCGCAGCACAAATTATCGCCTATGAAAACTCCGGGCAAAACTAGGATGGGGGCATGGACACAGCAGCAACAGGCTACAAGGCTTTATGCAACAACAAGCAATAATGGTGCTGCACTCAGGAACCAGGGCAGGGTGCAAGTGCTGGTTGGCAGCCCGTGTAGCGATGCTGACAAGACAAATAGGGCACTTGCACTCCACAGCCAGAAGCAGGAAGCTCAGGGACACCCCCCGACTAAGCCTCATGTGGCAAAGCGCCAGGGCTGTTGGACTAATGCAGGTTTTTTGCCGCAATCCAGTGTTGGTTACTGCAGTTACTTGTTAATTAGCAAAATAAATTTCACATTTTTTTTTTTAACTAAAACAACTTGTTTCCTTCACTGGAGCTTCCTGCTCCTGGCTCTGGAGTGCGAGTGCCCTACTTGCTTAATGCAAACAGCAGCAGCACGGTGTACCTGATAACTACAGCCAATGAGGCAGAGGGACTGACAGCCACCCCGGGCCACTCCATATGCTGTGTAAGAGACATGCATCACCAGGGCCCTTGAGAGGGTGGGGAGCAGCGGATAATTCCTAGGATCCAGCACCAAGAGGGGCCCAGGCCTCCCAGCACACTGTTTACAGGGAAGGGGCTGCAAGCTGGTAGAGTCTCCAGAGTCTGAACTTTCCCTGCGCCCGGAATACCTCTCAAGGATCCTGTGCTGCTCACAGATGGCAGCGCCACACTGCCATCATCTTTGTCCGCTCCCAACCCTGCCAGGCATTTGTGGGTGCCCCAGCAGCCAGTGGACACTTTGTCAGTGCGTCTATGCAGCACACACCTCCTGTCCCCCCACAGGTGTACATCACCACATTCCAGCACACACATGTAGCACTGGGGGAAATGAAGGGTGCTGAAGAGGGTGTACAGATGGCAAGGCTGCACCACATAGGTGCTGCCTCACTGCTGGGGCCGTCCACACAGTGCACATGTGCCAGTGATAGGAATGCCCCCGACATAAGTGTGCCTGTATGATGGTATGTTGTCAGCCTCCCCCACCCCCTGGGGCACATACCGCACACCTGTCCAGACTCCCCATTGCACACGGCCAACCAAGTGTGTGTTAGAGTGGGATTCCCATGCCACTGGCGCAGCGTATGTGGGCCACAGGACAATATGGCTGTGGTGTCCACTGTCAGACTACACCTCCCAGCTGTGCATGTCACTGTGAGGATAGCAGCAGTCATTGTTGCTTGACACACCATCGGCATTTCTGTGTCCCTCACAGTACCGGCTATTATGGTACCGTACCATCTGATGCACACTGTAGCAGGACTAACAATATGTCCACGGCATGCAACACAACCACCCATTCCGGTGGTGTTAGTCCCCTGGGCCATAACAGTCCGTGCTGCTGTGTCAAAACTCACCCACAGCTACCATCCTGTGTTCTAGGCTGACATACAGGTGGAGCTATGTGCACCATCAAATAGCGCCAGGCAATCCACATGGCAATGCATGCTGTAATGAGATGCTAATGTGGTTGTTTGCCCTTGGATTGGCCAAGTAGGCTCATATGCATAGGACCTTTGAATACAGCAAACTTTTGCAGTGGGCTAATGTGTTTGCACTGTTAGAACTTCATTTTTTTTTTTTTAAGTCTTTGGTAACCGGGTAAGGCCCACTAGGCACAAGTACCAGTTTTCAAGGGCGACCTGGGAGCGCTGGGTGGTTAAGTGACTTGCTCATTCACACAGTATGCAAGTGGAGGTTGTGAGAATCAAACCAAGGTCTGGTCTGCTGGATGTACCAGGCTTGTTCACAGCTCGTTACTCTAACCTCTAGGCTATACTGCCAGCCAGTACTATAGCATGTTCTGCAATGTTATTTGCAGTTGTGGACCACTTCATTGCTATCATCCACACTGGTCACCTACTGCAACACTGTCTTACTCCACCTCTGTGTGCACTGGGCTGCTGTTGCAGTTTGCACTGAATAGCTGCTATATTCAGAGCGATCTCATTTGCTGGCTAGTTTTGCATTGCACTCTCAGCCATGTTTGCATGCTATATTTCAACTGATTTAGCCCTGGACTATTCCTTTGAATGTAGCGTGCAAACAGTTCCAAACTACTTTTACAAGCTGGGCAGTGCTAATTTTGCCCTGGGGCTAAGTTTTGAATACTGGGGCCTTGTGACTTATGGCTGTGAAAAGTTAACAGTCACTGGCTTACTCCCACGGTGCCAACCCTTTCAGAATGGATGGAGAGAATACAGCATGTGGCAGACATGGAAAAGATCACAGATGATTTGAGGTTAGCAAGCGAGAAGCATCTGGCCAAGTGGGAAAAATGGCTAGCCCATAGGCAACCACTGTAATGTAAGTACATATCAGACCACACTCTAGTTAGGCCATTTCCCCACTCTACCTCCTTCCTATACTCCCTATAAGAGATTTCTCCACAGTACCGACAGACACCTGGTTATGGGTTTTAACTTTATAGTTGGGTTTACTAAATTGTAATGAATTGGGAGACTAAGTATACAAACAATATAGGAACAGGCATGTACTACGGCATATTCATTGCACACAGAAGAAATGCTGAGTTTTCCAATGGTACTAACTAGTTATAGTGGCACAGAGTCCACTCTGAAGAAAAGAGGTTACTAGTGGTACCGCGGGAGTTCAATGTCGGGTCCAGTCCTTTTAATGTCTTCTAAACGACATTCCAGGGACTGGAAGGAAAAGTATGCCTCTTTGCAGATGACAGAAAGATCTGCAACAGGGTTGATACACAAGGAGGCATGGAAAGGATAAGAAGGGACTTGGCAAGGTTGGAGGAATGGTCAGAAGTATGGCAGCTAGGATTCAATGCAAAGAAGTGCAAATAATGCACCTGGAAACAAGAACCAGGGGAAGAATCACGAATGGGGAGAGGTAGTAACAACAACAAAAGGAAAGGGACCTGGGGGTAATCATATCAGATGACCTTAAGGTCAGCAAGCAATGTGAGAAGGCAGTAGGGAGGGCTGGGGGTATACTGGGATGCATAGAGAGAGGCATCAGCAGCAGAAAACAGGAAGTTGTTACCCCTCTGTACAGACAGTTGATGAGACCCCATCTGGAGTACTGTGTACAGTTCTGGAGACCCCATCTCCGCAAGGACATAGACAGGATAGAGGCAGTCCAGAGGAGGGCAACTAAAATGGTACAGGGTCTGCCAGAGAAGCCGTATGAGGAGAGACTAAAGGAGCTTGATATGTATACCCCGAGGAAAGAAGGGAGAGGGGGGACATGATAGAAACTTTTAAGAACCTCAGTGGAATTAACAAAGTCCAAGAGGGTAGCATCTTTCAGAAAAAGAGACACGCAAGAACAAGGGGACACAATTTAAAGATAGAAGGGGGTGGTTCAGGGGCAATGTGAGGAAGTATTATTTCACAGAGAGGGTAGTGGATGCATGGAACAGCCTTCCTGAGGAGGTTGTGGGGTCTAAAACTGTGGGAGAATTCAAGAATGCATGGGACAGACATAAGGCAATTCTTGTGGGGGGTAGGAAGAAATAGGCTGTTGGTTAACTAGGATCTGCAGCCTATCCTGTAGGTAGGGAAATGGGCAGACTAGATGGGCCAAGCGGTCCTTATCTGCCATCAAAGTCTATGTTTCTAATAGTGCCACTGTAGAGTTAGGGTTGAGCAGGTTTTCCATGTTAAACCTCAAAATTTGTACTTAAATACTTTCAAAACAGTTTTAGCAGTTTGTACAAAACTTTGCTGTGCCAGTTGTGGGGTAGATCTTGTCGACATCGTAGTATACAAATGTAAGCGTCATAATTATTTAAAAATATAAATGTTTCGTGTTCTCTCCCTCACGTCATGAAGCTCATAGGAACGGAAATTTCTCCAGTAACCTGGGATTTTTCTACATTGATATAAAACTGGGATCAAGAATTATTACCCCCCCCCAAAAATAGAAAAACAGGTTACTCACCTGTAACAGTAGTTCTAGGAGTAGTATATGTTGTTCATCCACACTTCTTGGCATGTCCCTTTCCCCTTTACATCTGCCGGAAAATCTTCAAGCTGGCTCCTCACACCCACCTGGCTGGTATAACCCTCTGCTCCGCCCCATGACACCAGATCTTAGCCCGCTGGAAATACAGGTTACTCACCTGTAACAGGAGTTCTAGGAATGGTATATCTTTTTCATCCACACTTTCTGGCAGGTATCCTTGCCGCTTTAATTCTTGCCGGAAGGTCTTCAAGCTGGCTCCTCCCACCCACCTGGGTGGTAAAACTCTCGGCTCCGCTCCATGACGCCAGATCTGGCCCGCTGGAAGCTCAGGTTGTGCGTTGAAGCCGGGGAGGTCGGGTGGGTTTTGTGGATGAACAACATATACCATTCCTAGAACTCCTGCTACAGGTGAGTAACCTGTATTTCTAGGGACATGGATATGTTGTTCAACCACACTTTGGCAGACTCTAGCAGTTCTCTGGGAGGAGGAAGGCAAGGCACACCCGATACTTACTTGGGAAAGAGACAGGAGAACCAAGGCCCCAAAACCAGCATCCGGCGTGACTCAAGGGCGATGTGGTAGTGGGTAATAAAGGTATGTGCCGACTTCCAGGTAACAGCTACGATGCAGTGGTATGGCGGGTAGAATGAGTTCTTATCCCTTTGGGAAGCTCCATGCCCGCCAACCTGTAGCAGAGCTCTATGCAGGAGGTGATCCACCTGCCTATCGTCCACTATACTGCAGAGTCTGCCAGGTGCGGCTTCCAGCGTAGTGACAAACGGCTGGCCCGAACCTCTCCCAGACTTCAACCCGTCCGCTCCTTATAATAAGCGAGCGCTCGTCTAAGGTCCAAAGTATGCAGCCTATACTCGGCCTCCGAGGTGTGACTGGGGTAGAACACCGGCAGAGTCAACACCTGGTTAAGGTGAAACTCCGACACCACCTTGGGAAGGAATTTCGGGTTGGGGCGCAGGACAACCTTGTCCCTGTGGAAGACCAGGTAGGGAGACTCGATGGAAAGTGCCTGGAGCTCTCCCATCCTTCTGGCTGACGTGGTAGCCACCAAGAAAGCGGTCTTCCACGACAGATGTGAAATATTGCACCTGTGCATTGGTTCGAATAAGCTTGCCCATAAGCTTAGCCAATACCAGCAGTAGATCACGGAGGTGGAGGTTCTCGCACTGGAGGGAAATATGGTCAAGGGCCTTTGAAAGCGCCGACCATTCTCCCTCTTGCTCACCGACTGCTTGCCCGGCCAGCGCCCGGTAAGCAGAGATGGCTGCCAGGTGCACCTTAAGGGTTGTCGACCGAAGCCCTTGCTGAGAAAGGGACCACAGGTAGTCCAGAATGCTTGCCAAGCGGCAGTCGGAAGGGTCCAAGCCCTTCCCCTGACACCAAATGGAGAACCTCTTCCATTTGAAGGCATAGCATTTCCTGGTCGACTCCTTACGGGATGCCTCAACGACGTTGAGGACCTCGTCGGAAAGACCCAAAGCCTGGAACTCTAGCCGCTCAGGAACCAGGCCATCAGGTGCAGAGATTGAAGGTCTGGATGGAATACCTTCCCCTGACTGACTGAGTTCAGGTCCGGGCGGGCTGGAAGCTACCTCAGGAGCCTGGAGCTGAGGCTGAGGAGATCTGGATACCAGAACGGGTGGGGCCAGTCTGGGGCTACCAGAATCACCTGCACCTTGTCCCTCCTCGCCTTGAGAAGCACCTTGTGGATCAAGGAAATGGGAAAGGCGTAGAAGAGGCCCGGGGTCCACGGCCTCGAGAAGGCATCCCCCTGCAGCGAGCCCTGCTGAGGGGGGCGGGCATGAAACATACTCAGCTTCGCATTCTCCCTGGAGGCAAACAGGTCCACCTGAGGCGTGTCCCAGTGGGAGAAGAGATTTTGTACTACCTCCAGCAGGAGAGATCACTCGTGAGACGCAGCCCCTATCCGGCTTAGGGCATCGGCCAGGGTGTTGGAGGCTCCTGCCACGTGAATGGCTAGGGGATCCGCCTCCAGGCTGCGCACGAGGGACCAAATGCGGAGAGCTTCCTTACATAACAGCATGGAGCGCGTCCCGCCCTGGCCGGTTCAGATAGTACATAGTCGTGGTGTTGTCCGTCTGACCTGAACCACTTGACCCGTAAAACGGGCGAAGGCGGTGAGAGCTAGGCGGACCGCTCAAGCTCCAGCAGATTGATGTGGCATGGGACTCCGAGGGGACCAGAGGCCGTGCACTATGTGCTCCCCAGATGGGCACCCCAACCCCATCAGAGAGGCATCGATCGATAGACTGTCGGCTCGGGCGGACAAACGAGATGCCCTCCTGCAGATGTGCTGGAATGGTCCAGCACTGGAGGCATCTCCACATCCCCTGGGTCACTGTCACTAGCTGATAAAGCGGATCGAAGTGCTGTGACATTGGCTGGCCAGTCCCCATTGAAGGGGACGCATGTACCAATGGGCCCAAAGGACCACGCTGGTGCAGGCCGCCATGAGGCGCAGGGAAGTCCCGGGTAGGGCGCGATTGCCCAACCTGAAATGATTGGGCAAAGGAGGAAAGAACCTCGGCCCTGTCCGCCAGGAGCTGTGCTCTGGCTCGTAGAGAGTCAAGCTCTGCCCTGATGAATTGTATCACCTGCTTTGGCAAAAGTTCTGACTTGGCCTCGTTGATGAGGAGGCCAACCTGAGAGCAAACCTGGAGGGCCAGATCTCTGGACCACTCCACCTCCGCTCTGGAGGGGGCTGCAATCAGCCAGTTGTACAGGTAGGGGTACACCCGGACCCTTCGGCGCCGCAGTAATGCTGTCACCACTGCCATGCATTTGGTGAAGACTCTGGGAGCTAGGGAAAGGCCGAAGGGCATGGCCCGGAACTCGTAAAGGGATCAGAGCGGAGGAATCTCTGGTGGGACGGACGGATTGGGACGTGAAAGAACGTGTCCTGAAGGTCCAGGGAGCAGAACCACACGCCTCGTTCCAAGGATGGGAATATCTGAGCCAGAGTGACCATCCTGAAGGTCCAAGACCTTAGGAACCGGTTCAGGTCGTGCAGGTCGAGAATGAGGTGCCAGCCCCCTGTCCGTTTTGGGACCAGGAAGTACCTGGACACAAACCCCGGGACTGGAGGAGGATCCGCCACCTTCCTGATCACCTCTTTTTCAAGCAGCAGGGCAATATCGGCTCGGTGGGCCGACAGAGAGGCTGCGGACCCCGTGACCCCCCGGGGGGCGACGGCTCAGAAGGGTGGGGCCTGCTCGAACTCCAGAGGCAGACCCTTTCCTACCACCTCCATCACCCAGCTGTCCGTGGTGATAGTGGACCAGGCGGAAAGGAAATGGCAGAGCCGTCCCCCCACGGGGAGAACCCGGGGGGAATGACGAGGCTGGCGGCGGCACCCCTCAACCCGTCATTGGGAAGGCTTGGAGGAGGGACTGGCCGAGGGACCTCTTGGGCCTTCACCTCCTGCTTTCTATTGGAGGAAATAGCGGCTTGGGTTTGGGATGCCAAGCCTGAGCCAGCTAGCCCTGGTGCTGTTGGGCCAGGCGTGCCGCAGGCGCAGAAGGGCAAAGGACTTGTGCTGCTGCTGTCGGCGGCTTTGTCCTCTGGGCAGAGGTGACTGAGTCCAGAGTGGCACTAGACTTCTCGATCCACTGGAGGTGACCTTCCACTCCAGGGCAAAGAGGTCGGTCCCCAGGAAGGACGTCCAATTTGTGCTGGGTATCCGCCGTGAAGGTGGATATCCTCAGCCATGTCCGCGCCACATGGCTACCACGGCCGCAACCGATCGGGCACAGGAGTCTTCTATGTCCAGAGCTGTTTGGAGCTGCTGCTTAGCCACTGCCCTACCCTGGTCCTGAACCTGCTGGACCGTGGTCTGCAGGTCGGCCGGAGATGAGGTATCACCTCATCCAGGGAGCCCATGAGGATGTGGGAAGTGTCCCATCAGCACGGCCGAGCTGGCCTGCCGGAGGCCAAGGAGGGTGCAATACCTGCGCCCGGGCGTGGTCAGCTTTTTTGGACTCCCTGTTGGGAGGCATGTCCACGTCCTAAGCGCTCCCAGAACGCGGAAAACGCTGTCGTGACAACCCTTGGCAGAGGGTGTTCCGAAACCCGGCAAAGAGCCAGGGACCGTGATACTTCCTGGCCATCCTAGTCGAAGGTGCAGGGCAGGAAGCAGGCCACTGCCAAAGCTCCAAGGCTGGGCCAACAATGGCCTCAGCCACTGGAAAGGCCTCTGTGGGGAATCCCTCAGTCCAGTATCTCCGCTAGGGATACTCGCCCGCTTGGATACGGGTCGAGCTGCATCCCGTGGACTCCGAGATGAGCCGAAGCAAACCCATGAAGATACGGGCTCATTCAACGACTAGCCCCCAGAGGAGTCCGCAAGAGCTGCCTAGGGCCTGAGCCACCCTAAACCTGCCGAGGACGGTCAGGAGTGAGGTGACCGACAACCTGTCGGGCAGGCCTTGACCCAACCGAGAGTCTTTGGTCGGTGCCCCGATTTCGCTAGGAGGCGGGAGGTTCCACCATAATCGGTGGGCAGCAGGTTTCGTCGAACAACCGCCCAGGCTTGGGCATCTCACTACTGCGTAGGGGTTGTTTCGCCGCTCGGGTGACAGCCACTTGATGGCCGGGGAAGGCGTCGGCTTGCTCCCAGACAGAAGTAAAGTACAGTTACGTAAGAACTTACCGTAACAGTAGATCTTCGAGAACAGCTCTTGCAGCAGGTTACACCATTAGGACTGAAGCCGGCAGGCATCAGGACCCCACGGAATACCCTAGGGCTAGTTGTTCTGCATGGGACCGACGCCAGACATATAGTGCATATAAGGGTCCTGCCCGATTCCTCAGTTTTCCTGCCAGAGACTTCCGGCCGTAGGCTGACATCGAAATGGGAGACCGAGGATCCACCATCAGAAGTCAAAGGGAAAAATCCCTGTTAGTAAAGGCCTAAGCCATGCCTCCTCCAAGGGGGAAGGAGGGTGGGAAGGTACCTGCTGCAAGAGCTGTTCTCGAAGATAGTGGCTGCAGCACATATGGCAGAGGTGGAGACGTTTCGGAGTGCTGCAAAGGAGGTGGCCACACCCTAGTGGAATGACCTCGACTGATCCCGGAGGGCTTTGTTTGATATCATAACAGTATGAGATGCACTGGACAAGCCAGCGAGACAGGGACTGTTTGGATACTGGTTGGCCCATCATCCTTTCAGAAAAGGAAGCGAAAAGTTGCTCCGAACTACGAGGTTGTTTAGTTCTGTTGAGGTAATACCTCAAGCCGCGTGAACATACAGGTGTGGAGCAGTGCCTCCTCTTATAGAGTAATTTGGGAAGTAGACCGCAGGTCAATATCCTGCTTGAGAGTGAGTGTAGAAACCACCTTAGGCAAAAATCTAGGATTCTGCCCTCAGGGATACTCTGTCCCGTGGAAAATTAAATAAAGCTCTTTGCACATAGGAGTGCGAGGCTCAGAAAATACAGGTTACTCACCTGTAACAGGAGTTCTAGGAATGGTATATGGTGTTCATCCACACTGTCTGGCAAGTATCCTTGCCGCTTTAAATCTTGCCGGAAGGTCTTCAAGCTGGCTCCTCCCACCCACCTGGGTGGTAAAACTCTTGGCTCCGCCCCATGACGCCAGATCTGGCCCGCTGGAAGCTCAGGTTGTGCATCGAAGCCGGGGAGGTCAGGTGGGTCGTGTGGATGAACAACATATACCATTCCTAGAACTCCTGTTACAGGTGAGTAACCTGTATTTCTAGGACATGGATATGTTGTTCATCCACACTGTCTGGCAGACTCCTAGCAGTTCTCGGGAGGAGGGAGGCAAGGCGCACACCCCCTACTTAGGGAATAGAGACTGGAGAACCGAGGCCTAAAAAACAGCATCCCGGCGTGACTCAAGGCCGATGTAGTAATGGGTAATAAAGGGGTGTGCTGACTTCCAGGTAGTGGCCCTGCAGATTTCCTGGATAGGGACGTCCCTGGAAGCAGCCACCGATGCAGCAGTATGACGGGTAGAATGAGCTCTTATCCCTCTGGGAGGCTCCATGCCCGCCAACTTATAGCACAGATCTATGCAGGAGGTGACCCACCTGCCTATCGTCCGCTTGGCTGCAGGTCTGCCAGGTGCGTCTTCAGCGTAGGTGACAAACAGCTGGCGAACCTCTCCCCGAATTTCAGCCGAGCGCTCCTTATAATAAGCGAGCCCTCTAGGGTCCAAAGTATGGAGCCTATACCGGCCTCCGAGTGTGATTGGGGTAGAACACCGCAGAGTCAACACCTGGTTAAGGTGAAACTCCGCCACCACCTTCGGAAGGAATTTCGGTGCGGGCACGAGGACAATCCTTGTCCCTGTGGAAGACCAGGTAAGGAGACTCCAATGCAGAGCCTGGAGTTCTCCCATCCTTCTGGCTGACGTGATAGCCACCAAGAAGGCGGTCTTCCACGACAGGTGAGAGAGATCACACCTGTGCATTGGTTCGACTGGCTTGCCCATGAGATTTGCCAGTACCAGCAGTAAATCCCACGGAGGTGGAGGTTCTCACACCGGAGGGGAAATGTGATCGAGGCCTTGAAAAGCGCCAGACCACCTTCTCCTGCGCCACCGACTGCTCCCCGGCCCGTGCCCGGTAAGCAGAGATGGCTGCCAGGTGCACCTTTAGGGTCGTCGACCTAAGCCCTTGACTAGAAAGGGACCATAAATAGTCCAAAATGCTTGCCGAGAACAGGAGGAAGTGTCTAAGCCCTTGTTCTGACACCAAATGGAAAATCTCTTCCATTTGAAGGCGAGTATTTTCTGGTTCTCTCACGGGACGCCTCAACACTGAGGACCTCGCCGGAAAACCCAAGGCCTGGAACTCTAGCCACCAGGAACCAGGCCGTCAGGTGCAGGGATTGAAGGTCCGGATGGAACAACTTCCCTGATTGACTGAGAGCAGGTCCGGGCGAGCTGGAAGCTGCCTCGGGAGCCTGGAGCTGAGGCTGAGGAGATCTGGGTACCTGTACTCGGCGGGCCAGTCTGGGGCTATCAGAATCACCTGTGCCTTGTCCTTCTTGCCTTGAGAAGCACCTTGTGAATCAAGGAAATCGGGAAAGCGTAAAAGAGGCCTGGGGTCCAGAGCTCGAGAAGGCATCCCCTGCAGCGAGCCCTGCTGAGGGGCGGGCATGAAACAGCTCAGCTTCGCTCTCCCTGAGGCAAACAGGTCCACCTGAGGTGTGCCCCAGTGGGAGAACAGATCTTGTACTACCTCCGGCAGGAGAGACCACTCGTGAGATGCAGCCCCTATCCGGCTCAGGGCATCGGCCAGGGTGTTGGAGGCTCCTGCCACATGAACGGCTAGGAGATCCGCCTCCAGGCTGCGCACGAGTGACCAATGCGGAGAGCTTCCTTGCATAGAAGCATGGAGCGTGTCCCGCCCTGGCGGTTCAGGTAGTACATGGTCGTGGTATTGTCCGTCTGGACTCGTACCACTTGACCCCGGAGAAACGGAGCAAAGGCGGTGAGAGCTAGGCAGACCGCTCGGAGCTCCAGCAGGTTGATGTGGCATCGGGACTCCCGCAGGGACCAGAGGCTGTGCACTCAGTGTTCCCCCAGATGGGGACCCCAACCCATCAGAGAGGCATCGGTCGATAAAGAGACCGTCGGCTCGGGGCGGACAAACTGGATGCCCTCCTGCAGATGAGATGGAATGGTCCACCACTGGAGAGCGTTCCACATCTCCTGGGTCACTATCACTAGCTGGTCCAATGGATCGCAGCGTTGTGACCACTGGCTGGCCAGTCCCCACTGAAGGGGGCGCATGTGCCAGCGGCCCAACGAACCACGCTGGTACAGGCCGCCATGAGACCCAGGAGGCGCAGGAAGTCCCGGGCAGGGCGCGATTGCCCAACCAGAAATGACTGGGCAAAGGAGGTAAGAACCTCGGCCCTGTCCGCCGGGAGCCGTGCTCTGGCTCGAAGAGAGTCGAGCTCTGCCCCGATGAACAGGATCACCTGCTTCGGCTCGAGTTCCGACTTGGCCTCGTTGATGAGGAGGCCGACTTGAGAGCAAACCTGGAGGGCCAGATCTCTGGACCGCTCCACCTCCTGTCTGGAGTGGGCTGCTATCAGCCAATCGTCCAGGTAAGGGTACACCCGACCCTCGCGCCAAGAGGAATGCTGTCACCACTGCCATGCATTTTGTGAAGACCCTGAGCTGGAGATAAGCCAAGGGCATGGCTTGAACTCAAGAGGGATCCTCCGCCGAAAGTGAAGGAATCTCCGGTGACGGACGGATAGGAATGTGAAAGAACGCGCCCTGTAGGTCCAGAGAGCAGAACCACCGCGTGTTCCAGAGATGGTATTATCTGCACCAGAGTGACCATCCTGAAGATTCAGACCTTAGGAACTTGTTCAGGTCGAGAATGGGCGCCAGCCCCCGTCTGCTTCGGAACCAGGAAATACCTGGACACGAACCCCAGGTCTGAGGGGGGTCCTCTACTCCTGATCACCTCCTTTTGGAGGAGGACAGCATTTCGCTTGACGAGCCGCCAGTGAGGTTGCAGACCCCAGGTGCGCTCTGAGGGGCGGGCCTGCTCAATTCTAGAGGCAGGCCTTTTCCCACCACCTCTCAGTACCCACCTGTCCGTGGTAACGCCGACCAGGCGGAAAGGAAGTGTCGAGCCTGCCCCCATGGGGGAACCAGGGTAAGGTGATGGGGATGGGGCGACACCCTCAGCCCGCCACTGGGCAGGCTTGGAGGAGGACCGCCGAGGGACCTCCTGGGCCTCTCTCCCTGCTTCCTGTTGGAGGAAGCACGCTTGGGCTTGGATGCCAAGCTCGAGCCTGCTGGCCCTGACGCTGCTGGGCGGGATGCTGCTGGGCCCAAGGATCTAAAGGGCTTAGGCGTGGCTTCTGTGGCCTTGTCCTTCTGAGCGGAAGAGACCGAGTCCAAGGTAGCACTGGACTTCTCGATCCTCTGCAGGTGACCTTCCACCCCAGGGCCGAAGAGGTCGGTCCCCAAAAAGGGAACATCCGCCAACTTGTGCTGGGTATCCGAGGTAAAGGTGGATATCCTCAGCCAAGCCCGACAACGCATGGCCACTGCGGCCGCCATCGACCTGGCACATGAGTCCCCGATGTCTAAAGCAGTCTGGAGCTGCTGTTTCGCCACTGCCCTGCCCTGGTCCCGCACCTGCCTGACTGTAGTCTGCAGATCCGAGGGAAGATGAGGGACGACCTCATCCAGGGAGCCCAACAGGGCATGAGAAAATGTGCCATGAGGATGGCCGAACTAAGGCCAAGAGAGGACGCAGCATAGACTTTTCGCCGCATAATCCAATTTCTTGGATTCCTTGTCGGAGGTTTGTCCACATCCTCATGCTCCGCACGCTGAAAACGCTGTCGCGGTAACCAACCCCTCAGCAGAGGGGTGTTCCAAAACCGGACAGGGAACCGTAGGGACCACATACTTCCTGGCCATTCTGGCCGGGCGCAGGGCAGGAAGCAGGGCGCCTAAAGCTCCAAGGCCGGACCTACTATGGCCTCCAGAGAGAATCCTTCGTGCAGAATCTCGTGAGGGGATACCTGGCCTGCTTAGAAACGGGTTCGAGCTTCATCCCGTGGACTCCAAGATGAGCCGGCAACCCTAAGAAGGACGAAGGGCTATCGCCCACTGACTGTCCTCCCGAGGACCCCAAGTCCATGCGCTTGGAGAAAGGGAGGAATCATCTCGGACTCGGAAGAGTCCTCAAAGAGCTGCCTCGGCCTGAGCCACCCTCCACCTGCTGAGGTTTATCGGGAGTGAGGGTGACAGACAGCCTATGGGGCAAACCCATAGCCGACCGAGAATTTTGGTCGGAGCCCCAACTAACAGCTGTGGAGGCGGAGGTTCACCAGAATCGTGGGCAGCTGGAATTGGTCAACAACCGCCTGGGAACAGGCCTCGCACAATGAGGGGTTGTTTCGGCTGCTCCGGTGACAGCCACTTAATGGCCGGGGAAGACGACTGGGTCGGCTTATTCCCGGTCAAAAGGAGCTGTTGCCACATGAGTTCCTCATACCTCCGATGCAACTTGTGCCGAAGCCTCCCCTCGTCCGAGGAGGAGGAAGAGCGGCGGCGCCGCTGCCGGCATCACTATGACAGCGGGATCGCGAGGATGTCCGAGACCGAGAGTCTCGGCTAGGCCGAGGACGGCGAGGGAAGTGTCGAATGGGACCCTCGCTCGGACGAGCCGACGGATCCTCAACTCCACCGGGAACCAGGGAGAGGGAGTTTCAGCTTCCAGTCGACAACCGCTCGAACGGGTCGAAAATCTCGACCGCGCTGACGGGAGTTCCCGGCCAACTGGCCTGACGGGACACCGTAAAGCCAGTGGTCGGCTGAGGGGTCGCACCAGCCCACTGTCGACAAGAAGGGAGGGGATCTTTCCGCTCCCAAGACGCCGACGAGAGACTTGATGCTTGCTTTTGGACCTGGAAAAGGGTCCAGAAGAAGTTGGACCCTCACCTTCGCCGAGAGGGTCAGACAAAGCTCATTAAAAGAAGCCAAGTACGCAGGCACCGAGAGAGAGCGACAAATGTCACAGCCGAGGTAGAAGCGTCATGCCGGGCCTCTTCTTCGAGGGCTATCATCTGCTCCAGCTGATCCACGAAAGGCTGTCATGACACCGCCAACCGGCCTTTAGATTTAACCGTGGAATTTTTCTCGGGCGCTTCAGTTGTAATCGGGCAGCACGGTCTTCAAGGACGAGGCCAAAAAGGAAGAGCACAAGTCGCAGGCCTGCGGGTCGTGCTCAAGGCCCACAGTAGACGCGACGTGGAATGCGGATCCGCCCTAGACATCTTCTGCTCGCAGCGGGCACCTCCGAAACCGAGTTGATTTGTCCATCGCAGCTCAGGAGAAAGAAGAAGACCAAGTCTTTAGCAAAATCTTTCTGATTTCGAACTTTCAAGAATTAGGAACCAGTCTTATACGCAGAGCGTTAAGGAGGTAACCTGAGCTTCCAAGCAGTAAGGAAGATCTGGCGCCATGGGCGGAGCCGAGTTTTACCACCCGGTGGGTGGAGGAGCCAGCTTGAAGACCTTCCGCAAGATTTAAAGCGGCAAAGATACCTGCCAGACAGTGTGGATGAACAACATATCCATGACCCCAGAACTCTTCTCGCTGACGTAACAGCAACTAAAAACAGCGTTTCACGATCAGAAAACGCAGCTCGCAATCCGGGCTGCAGGTTCAAGGGGAAGCGTGAGTTGTTCCAGGACAAAGAGCAAATCCATGGAGGCACTGGGTCCTTAATGGAGGCCTAAGATGTAACACCCTCTCAAAATTCCCGAGAGGCACGACTGTGCCATCAGCACCGGCCCCACCGGAAGGTGGTAGGCTGGAATGGCACAGAGGTGCACCTTTGATAGAGGAGTAGCGAGGCCTGAACGGAAAAGGGAGAGCAGGTAGTCTAACACCGCCTCACCGGCAACCTAAAGGGGAAAGGCCGCTTTGCGACTATAAACAAAACGGCGCCATTTCATGGCGTACGCCGTATGCTGCGGCGCTCTGGCTGCAGAAAGAATCCTGCAACCTCTTGCGAGACCCCGTGACGAAGATGGCTATGTCTCTAGGAGTCATGCATGCAGGTTCAATGAGCGAAGTCCGGTGGACCAGTGAACCTTCCTCCTGAGACAAGAGATGGGAGCTGAACGGCAACGGGAGCGGAGGTTCCCGGATAGCTGAATCAGTAAAGGGAACCAGATCTGTCTGGGCCAGAAGGGGCCACAAGGATCACGTGTTGCTTGCTCCTCATGCAGTTTGAGAAGAACTCTGGATCAACGGGAAGGAGGGAAGCGAGAGAATCTGTCCGCCCAGGAGAGGGACAACGCCTCGCCAGAAAACACCAGGCCCTGGATCTAGCGAGAAAAATTGGGCAGGTTTGCATTGGATGGGAAGAACAAGTCCAACTCTGAGTTCCCCATCGAAGAAACAGATCCTCTGCTACCTCTTGAAGAAGTTCCCACTGTGGACTCTGGCCTGGGAGCGACTCAGGCCGCCTGCAATTGTGTTGTCCACCCGGGAACATGTACTGTGATCAGATTCGTGCGCGGTCGGATTACCCAATCCCACACCTCATGGCTTCCTGCAAAGGGGTAAGAGTGTGCGCCCTTGTTTGTTGAGGTACTACATCACCGCCGTGTTGTCTGTCTGAAGCAGGAGAGTACCGTGGATTTCTGACTGAAAGGCCTGCAGGGCATAAAGGACCGCCCCTCATCTCTAGGACGTTGATATGGAGGTGGGCTCCAGAGGGGTCCACGCACTGGGACTTCACCCCGCCCAGGTGTGCTCCCACCCTAGACCTGAGGCGCCTGTGGTGAGGATTACCCGGGACGTGAGCTATAAATGGACGCCCGTGAGTGTCCCTGGGTCTAGCCACCACTGCCAGTCTCGAATCACAGTGTTCGTGATTCTGACCGGATGCTGCATGTGGTCTTGCCTTTGATCCCATTGCACCTTGAGCATCCACTGAGTTACCCGCATGTGGAGCCTCATGAAGGGACGGTAGGAATGGCCGCAGCTATGTGTCTGAGCAAGCGGAAGGACCAACCTGGCTGGGACGGTCTTGTTCGACTAAAGCTCCCTGATGAGGGATCTGATGCGCCCGCTTGTCGCCTGAAGAAATGCTTTCCCTGAACGGTGTCCAGTACTGCGCCTATAAATTGCAGCTTCTGTGACAGTACCAGGAGAGACTTTCGTGGTTGATTAGGATAGCTTAGGAACCTCTTGTGCGCTTGAGCTATAGGGATGTGCAGGTATGCGCCCTGCATGTCTAGAGACACTAAGAAGGCGCCTTGCTTCAGCATGGGAATGAGACCCGGAAGAGTCACCATGCAGAATCTCTTGTAGGCGATCGCACGCTGAGGTCGCTGAGGTCCAGAATCGGACGGAGATCCCTGCTTTTGAACCAGGAAGAAGTGGAATAGTATCCTTGTCCTCTGGTTCTCCGGGACGACTTCATCGCCTCCCTTTGCAAGAGCGCAAGTATTTTTGCCAGATCAGTGACTTGTGCTGACCCGGTACCGAGAGCAAAGGAGGCCTCGAGGGTGGCTTTTCTGCGATTCCTATAAAGTGGCCCTTCCGACTAATCTGAAGAACCCACCTGTCGGTGGTTATAGCCTGCCATCCCGGCAGGAAGTTCGCACGCAACCCGCGACCATGATTTCCCGCTGATCCTGAGGGGTAAATGGAAAGGAGTCAGGCTGTGGCGGCTGAGGGTCCCGCTGGCTGGACTGGCTTAGAGTACGCTTGGCTCGCCTGCGGGTTGTTTCCCTGCCTTGCGAAGCCGGAGTTCCTTTGTTGTGGAGCGGGCAGGACTGTTGTCTCTCGTCCGGCTCCACGTAAAATGGCTTTGTCTCTACGAAGGAACCAAATCTTGGCCACGGGCATGGCCTGGACCGACCTCACCGCCTTCCGGCCTCTTGGAGTCTGGTAATTATCTTCTGAGGGTTTACCAAACAAAACTTCTCCTCGAATGGGGCGCCCATGATATTCTTCTGGACGTCCGGTGAAACCGAGACGCTGTGAATCAAGAGTGTCGATACGCCTGAAGCTGCTGTCGGGTTTAGGAGTCCGCGAGTCGCATGCTGCTCGTAGCACTTGGGTTCCCACGTCTCAATCCGCACGGGCAGGAGTTGAAGCATCTCCTCCTTCTGCTCACCTTCCGCAGTTTCTCAGCCGCATCCAGACCCTGTTCCCACAAGGCATTCTGGAACTGCACCATGTGGGTCAAATAATTCAGGGATCTGATGGCGCAGGTAGCGGAAGCATACGTCCGCCTACCCATGGCGCTCCAGCTGTTTGGACTCTGGGTCCGTGGCAGGGTGCTCAGATGTTGCGGTCTCTGGGACCGGTCATGCAAGGCTGTTATGACCAGAGAGTCGGCCTGAGGATGCTGAGTCAGTACTGGTCTTCCTGGAGCCTTGTACAAGCGATCAGATTTCTTCGCATCGCCAGCAGCGAATGGACGCTTCCACGCTGCCTTGGTGGCGCTCCACGAAGTGTCTACCAAGGGTGGCGCCACCACAGGCTTGGGGGCCTTCTGTCAAGATACTTTGCAAGGCGAGCCTGGGTCTAGCTCTTCAGCATCTCATCCCATGTTCTCTTGGATGTGTCTCTATAATATCCGAGAACGAAGGGTCATCCGGAGGAGACTTTGGCATCTCTGTGGATCTGGAGAAGGATGGAGAGGGAGATGGGATCTGGATGTTGAGAACTCTGATCCCGTGTCCTCCGTCAAAGGAGATTGTCGCGCCTTCTGGGTCTCTTAGGGCTGGGTGACCTGGAAGAGGATTTGGACGGAGGTCTCAGTTTGTCTGGTCTCCCTTGGAGGTGTTCTGTGCTCCTAGGGAGGAGGTAGCCGGCCTGCCACCCCGAGGCGGAGAGGGGCGAGGAACGGAGGAGTAACTGGTAGGAGGAGGAGGAAGAGGGAACCATGTCCTTCTTTATGGTGTCCCACCAGTAAGTCAAACAGCTCCTTCACTTTAACATGGAAAGGCCCGATGACGGTCCGGGCACCGGTGGACGGTCGTCGGGTCCCGGCGTCGGCTCTACAGGGGGCCCGGGTAGTGGCAAGGGTTCCCTGGGCGTCCCAACAGGACCGGGGTCGCCCGTCTGGTCCTCGGGCTGAGTCAACTCCTCCTCAGTGATTGTCTTCTGACCGGCATCGGTCGGAGGCGTCGGGGTCCTCTTCTCAATAGGAGCGGGCGCTGGTCCCCCTACCGGCGTCCGGTGATGCGTTGGCCTGGCCGGCGATGGTCGCCTGGCCGACAGCGGCCGGGGACCTGTGGTGAGAGGTTCACGACGGACGCAACGGTGTCGGGTCCTGCGGCCTCTTCAGAGAGGTGAGCTCCTTGGTCTTGCGAGGAGGCAAGGAAGCAGACCTGACATCGGGTTCAGAAAGGCGGGAACCCGACTTATGGTGATGGTGGCGATCCCCCGACTTGGCCAGGGCCTTGGAGGACGAGGAAGGCCTGGGAGTCTTGGCCTGGGAAGAGGATGAAGACTTTCTAACCGCAGCAGGGGGAGGCTGAGAGCTGGCCCGGGAAGGGAGCGGTCGGACTTGGAACCAGAGCTGCAAGTCTGAGGCCCTAGACGGGGACCTGGAAGAGGCCTTCTCCCTATGCTTCTCAGCGTGCTTGTGGGCCTTCTGTGAAGAGTCCCCCTTGGAAGACATGGTCTTGAGTTTTTCTTCTAGCAGGAATGCCTGAAGGGCCTTCTGGCGACGGATCCGGGTTCTGCTATTAAACCCCTGGCAAAAGGAGCAGGACCGGGTGTCGTGGTCTGGGCCTAGGCACCGGACGCAGGCCGAGTGCGGGTCCTTGAAGGGGATCTGCTTCCCACAAGCACACTTCGAGGAGTGACCGGAGGTCGGAGAGGACATCAGCGAAGAACTTGACTGTAGAGAATCGAATTTCCCGTAGGAAAAAACTTTACCACGCGTCGCGCGCTAGAGACTGAACCGAAGGGTCGAGACATGCAAGTCGACGGTGGAAAAGAACTGGGGAATCGGGCGGGACCGCCCCCTCATGTACTACATCTGACTTCGGAGGCGGGACCGACGTCGGGGGCGGTCCCCGCTGAAGACAGCTAGTTAGAATTTTTCCGTGGGGTCCTGATGCCTGCCGGCTTCAGTCCTAATGGTGTAACCTGCTGCAAGAGCTGTGTCTCGGTAAGATCTGCTGCCACATTAGGTCCTCGTGGCATCGACGCAATTTGCGCTGAAGCTCTCTCTTCTGAGGAGGAAGGCGAGGACGAGCGGGTGCATACCTCGATACCCGAGACGCGATGTCGGCTGGACCGAGAAGAAGTCAGGAGACCGAGAGATCCTCGGGTATTTCCGAGAGACGGGATCTGGGAAGGAGCGGGGACACCCGCCTTCCCTCGCTTGACACCTTCATCGGGGACTGCTGCACCGGGGCGAGGCAGATCTCGGTCTCCACCGGGAACCGTGAAGAAGGGTTGTCGGCCCTCACCAGTCGACAGCCTGTCCGACGGGTCGAGAAAAATCTCAACTCCAGTCTCGGCCGGCTGGCCTGACGGGACGCCGTGAAGCCAGCAGCCTTAGCCGCAACTCGACCAAGTCGACAGTCGGGTGTCTGGGGAAGGAGACCTCTCCGCTTCCCACGAATGCCAATGATGGGACTTACCCTTAGAGTCCTTCTTTCTGGACTGAGAGGAATGTCCCGATGGCCCCTCTCCCTTCGTGGAAAGGGATTGGCAAAGTTCCTTGAACAACGCTGAATACGAGGTACCCAGAGAGAGCGGGATAAATGCCACAACCGAGGAAGAGGATGATGCGGCCTGGGCCGCCTCCTCCTCGAGGGCGATCATCTGCTCGAGCTGCTCAGCCGAGCCAACCGCCGCGGTAACCGCCCAACAGGCCTCCTTCGACTTAACCGGCAGGTAGCGCTTCTCGGGGTGCCCTAGCTGTAACCGGGCAGCATGGTCCTCCAGGACATAGGCCGAAAACGAACGGCATGACTCGCAGGCATGCGGGTCGTGTTCTAGGCCGAGGCAGTAGACGCACGTGGAGTGCGGGTCCGTCCTGGACATCTTCTGCCTACAAGGGCACTGCCGAAATCCGGGAGTCGAGTTGTCCATCGCAGCCACGAGGGAGAAAGATGACCAAAGTCTTGAAAATTTTAAAATTAGTTTCGGGAGAACCGAAGAATTAGGATCCAGTCTATCACACAGAGCGTTAAGGAGGGAAATACAGGTCACTCACCTGTAACAGGAGTAACATCCACACTTATTGGCAGGTATCCTTGCCGCTTTAAATCTTGCCGGAAGGTCTTCAAGCTGGCTCCTCCCACCCACCCGGGTGGTAAAACCCTCGGCTCCGCCCCATGACGCCAGATCTGCCCGCTGAAGCTCAGAGTTGTACGTCAGGCCAGGAGGTCGGAGGAAGTGGATGAACAACATATACCATTCCTAGAACTCCTGTTACAGGTGAGTAACCTGTATTTCTAGGGACATGGATATGTTGTTCATCCACACTTATTGGCAGACTCCTAGCAGTTCTCTGGGAGGAGGGAGGCAAGGCGCACACCCCCTACTTAGGGAACAGAGACTGGAGAACCGAGGCCCCAAAACCAGCATCCCGGCGTGACTCAAGGTCGATGTGGTAGTGGGTGATGAAGGTGTGTGCTGACTTCCAGGTAGCAGCCCTGCAGATTTCCTGGATAGGGATGTCCCTGGAAGCAGCCACTGATGCAGCAGTATGGCAGGTAGAATGAGCTCTTATCCCTCTGGGAGGCTCCATGCCCGCCAACCTATAGCAGAGATCTATGCAGGAGGTGACCCACCTGCTTATCGTCTGCTTGGCTGCAGGTCTGCCAGGTGCGGCTTCAGCGTAGGTGACAAACAGCTGGCGAACCTCTCCCCGGATTTCAGCCATGCGCTCCTTATAGTAAGCGAGCGCCCTTCTAGGGTCCAGAGTATGGAGCCTATATTCAGCCTCCGAGGTGTGACTGGGGTAGAACACCGCAGAGTCAACACCTGGTTAAGGTGAAACTCCGACACCACCTTTGGAAGGAATTTCGTGGGGTGCAGGACAACCTTGTCCCTGTGGAAGACCAGGTAAGGAGACTCGATGGAAAGCGCCTAGAGCTCTCCCATCCTTCTGGCTGACGTGATAGCCACCAAGAAGGCGGTCTTCCACGACAGGTGAGAGAGATCACACCTGTGCATTGGTCTCGAATGGCTTGCCCATGAGCTTTGCCAGTACCAGCAGTAGATCCCACTGGAGGTGGAGGTTCTCAGACTGAGGGGAAATGATCAAGGCCTTGAAAAGCGCCAGACCACTCTCTCCTTGCGCCACGACTGCTTGCCGCCCACGCCCGTAAGCAGAGATGGCTGCCAGGTGCACCCTTAGGGTCGCCGACCTAAGCCCTTGCTGGAAAGGGACCATAAATAGTCCAAGATGCTTGCCAAGGAACAGGAGGAAGGGTCCAGACCTTGTTCTGACACCAAATGGAAAACCTCTTCCATTTGAAGGCATAGCATTTCCTGGTTGACTCTTCACGGACGCCTCAACTACATTGAGGACCTCGTCGGAAAGACCCAAGGCCTGGAACTCTAGCCGCTAAGGAACCAGGTCGTCAGGTGCGGGATTGAAGGTCCGGATGGAACACCTTCCCTGATTGACTGAAAGCAGGTCCGGGAGAGCTGGAAGCTGCTTCGGGAGCCTGGAGCTGAGGCTGAGGAGATCTGGATACCAGCATTGGCGGGGCCAGTCTGGGGCTACCAGAATCACCTGCGCCTTGTCCCTCCTCGCCTTGAGAAGCACCTTGTGGATCAAGGGAAATGGAGGAAAGGCGCAGAAGAGGCCCGGGGTCCACAGCCTTGAGAAGGCGGGCATGGAACAGCCTCAGCTTCGCGTTCTCCCTGGAGGCAAACAGATCCACCTGAGGTGTGCCCCAATGGGAGAACAGATCTTGTACTACCTCCGGCAGGAGAGACCACTCATGGGACACAGCCCCTATCCGGCTTAGGGCATTGGCCAGGATGTTGGAGGCTCCTGCCACATGAATGGCTAGGAGATCCGCCTCCAGGCTGCGCACGAGTGACCAAATGCGGAGAGCTTCCTCGCACAGAGGCATGGAGCGCGTCCCACCCTGGGGATTTAGGTAGTACATGGTTGTGGTATTGTCCGTCTGGACCTAAACCACTTGACCCCATAGAAACAGAGCGAAGGCGGTGAGAGCTAGCTGGACCACTCGGAGCTCCAGCAGGTTGATATGGCATCGGGACTCCCGCGGGGACCAGAGGCCGTGCACTCTGTGCTGCCCAGATGGGCACCCCAACCCATCAGAGAGACATCGGTCGATAGAGAGACCGTCGGCTCGGGGCGGACAAACGGGATGCCCTCCTGCAGATGAGCTGGAACGATCCACCACTGGAGAGCATTCCACAACCCCTGGGTCACCGTCACTAGCTGGTCCAATGGATCGCAGCATTGAGACCACTGGCTGGCCAACCCCCATTGAAGGGGGCGCATGTTCCAGGGGGCCCAACAGACCACGCTGGTGCAGGCCGCCATGAGATCCAGGAAGTCCCGGGCAGGGCACGATTGCCCAACCAGAAATGATCAGGCAAAGGAGGAAAGAACCTCGGCCCTGTCTGCCGGGAGCCGTGCTCTGGCTCGAAGAGAGTCGAGCTCTGCCCCAATGAAGAGAATCACCTGCTTTGGTTTGAGTTCCAACTTGGCCTCGTTGATGAGGAGGCCGACCTGAAGGGCCAGATCTCTGGACAGCTCCACCTTTTGTCTGGAGGGGGCTGCTATCAGCCAATCGTCCAGGTAAGGGTACACCTGGACCCCTTGGCGCCGCAGGAATGCTGTCACTACTGCCATGCATTTGGTGAAGACCCTGGGGGCAAGAGACAGGCCGAAGGGCATGGCTCGGAACTCGAAAAGGGATCCTTCCGCTCGAAAGCGAAGGAATCTCTGGTGAGACGGACGGATAGGGACGAAAACGCGTCCTGCAGGTCCAGAAAGCAGAACCACACGCGTTCCAAGGATGGTATTATCTGAGCCAGAGTGACCATCCTGAAGGTCCGAGACCTTAGGAACTTGTTTAGGTCGTGCAGGTCGAGAATGGGGTGCCAGTCCCCCGTCCGTTTTGGAACCAGGAAGTACCTGGACACAAACCCCGGGTCTGAGGGAGAGTCCACCACCTTTCTGATCACCTCCTTCTCGAGGAGCAGAGCGATGTCGGCTCGGCGAGTCGACAGTGAGGCTGCGGACCCCAAGGCTCCTCGGGGTGTGACGGATCTGATGGGCGGGGCCTGCTCGAACTCCAGAGGCAGGCCCTTCCCCACCACTTCCAACACCCACCGGTCTGTGGTGATAGCGGACCAGGTGGAAAGAAAGTGGCGAAGCCGTCCCCCCACGGGGGGAACCTGGGGTGAGGTGACGAGGTTGGGGGCGGCACCCCTCAACCCGTCACTGAGCAGGCTTGGAGGAGGGACCGGCCGAGGGACCACCTGGGCCTTTACCTCCCTGCTTCCTGGAGGAGGAAGCCGCGGGCTTGGGTTTGGGATGCCAAGCGCGAGCCTGCTGGGTCACGATAGTGCCGGGCGCAGACGGACGAAAGGGCTTAGGTTGCGGTCTGCGGCCCTTGTCCCTCTGAGCGGATGTGACCGAGTCCAGAGTGGCATTGGACTTTTCGATCCTCTGGAGGTGACCTTCCACTCCAGGGCTGAAGAGGTCGGTCCCCAGGAAGGGGACATCCGCCAACTTGTGCTGGGTATCCGCTGTGAAGGTGGATATCCTCAGCCATGCCCGACGACGCATAGCCACTGCGGCCGCGACTGACCTGGCGCTTGAGTCACCAATGTCCAAAGCAGTCTGAAGTTGCTGCTTGGCCACTGCCCTGGTCCCGCACCTGCTTAACTGTGGTCTGCAGGTCAGCCGGGAGATGAGGGACTACCTCGTCCAGGGAGCCCAACAGGGCGTGAGAGAAATGTGCCATCGGCACGGCCGAGCTGGCCTGACGAAGGCCAAGGGAGGACGCAGCGTAGACTTTTCGCCCGGCGTAGTCCAACTTCTTGGACTCCTTGTCGGGAGGTTTGTTCGCTCCCTGGCGCTTCCGCATGCCGAAGACGCTGTCGGTAACCAACCCCTCGGCTGAGGGGTGTTCCGAGAAACCGGACAGGGAACCGGTAGGGACCGCATACTTCCTTGCCATCCTGGCCGAAGGCGCAGGGCAGGAAGCAGGACGCTGCCAGAGCTCCAAGGCCGGGCCTACAATGGCCTCGGCCACCGGAAAGGCCTCCGTAGGAGAATCCCCTCAGTCCAATATCTCCATGAGGGGATACTTGGCCCGCTTGGATACGGGCTCGAGCTGCATCCCGGTGGACTCCAAGATGAGCCTAAGCAAACCCATGAAGGACGAAGGGCTATCGTCCAGTGACTGGCCTCCTAAGGACTCCAAGTCGACCCTCCTGGAGAACCGGGAGGAATCGTCGGACTCAGAGGAGTCCGCAAAGAGCTGCCTTGGGCCTGAGCCACCCTCCACCTGCCGAGGGCGATCGGGAGGAGGTGACAGACAGCCTATGGGGCAAAACCCTGGGCCGACCGAGAATTCTTGGTCGGAGCCCCAAACAACGGCTGTGGAGGCGGAGGTTCCACTGGAATCGGTGGGCAGCCGGTTTTGCCGAGCAACAAGCCTGAAGCAGGCACCTCGGCTAAGGCGGGGTTACTTGACTCCGGTGACAGCCACTTGATAGCCGGGAAGGCGGCAGCGTCAGCTTGCTCCCCGGACAGAAGAAGCTGTTGCCACATGAGGTCCTCGTATCATCAACGCAACTCGCGTCGAAGCCTCCCCTCGTCCGAGGAACGGCGCCGCTTGCCACGGTGCCGAGACCGAGACCGAGACCGTGAACCTCGGCTTTTCCGAGGAGGGTACAGAGGTAGGGCGGGGGAAACCCACTCTCCCCTCAGCTCGGATGGCTCAACCGTGGACTCCGGAACCGGAGGCATGGACAAGTCCACGGACACCTCAACCACCACTGGGGGAACCGGGGAGTGAGGGTTTTCCGCTTCACTGGTCGACAGCCCTTCCAACGGGCCGAGAAACATCTCGACTGCGTCGACGGGAGTCTCGGTCAACTGACCTGACGGGGACACCGTGAAGCCAGTGGCCGAAGTCGAAGGATCGACCGAAGTCGATGGTCGACTACTCGGTGAGAGGGACCCTCCCGCCCCAAGAGCGTCGACGGAGGGACTTACCTTTGTGGTCCTTCTTGGACCGAGAGGAAGGCCCTGAAGATGTTGGTCCCTCTCCCTTAGTGGAGAGGGACAGACAGAGCTCCTTAAAAGAAGCTGAATAGGAGGATCCCAGGGAGAGCGGGATAAAGGCCGCAGCCGAGGAAGACGAAGATGCGGCCTGCGCCGCCTCCTCCTCGAGGGCGATCATCTGCTCAAGCTGTTCCGCCGAGCCTGCCGCCGCAGAAACTGCCAACCGGGCCTCCTTCGACTTTACCGGAGGATAACGTTTTTCGGGTTGCCCAAGTTGTAGATGGGCGGCACGGTCTTCCAGGACGTAGGCCGAAAAAGAAGAGCACAGGTCGCAAGACTGCAGGTTGTGCCCAAGGCCCAAGCAGTAGACGCACGTGGAGTGCGGATCCGTCCGAGACATCTTCTGCCCGCCTGGGCACTTCCGGAAACCGGGAGTCGATTTGTCTATCGCAGCCGCGAGGGAAATAAGTGACCGAAGTCTTGAAAACCTTAAAAGTAATTTCCGTAAACCGAAGAAATAGGAACCAGTCTTATACGCAGAGCGTTAAGGAGGGAACCTGAGCTTCCAAGCGGTAAGGAAGATCTGGCGTCATGGGGCGGAGCCGAGAGTTTTACCACCCGGGCGGGTGGGAGGAGCCAGCTTGAAGACCTTCCGGCAAGATTTAAAGCGGCAAGGATACCTGCCAATAAGTGCGGATGAACAACATATCCATGTCCCTAGAACCTGAGCTTCCAAGCGGTAAGGAAGATCTGGCGTCATGGGGCGGAGCTGAGAGTTTTACCACCCGGTTGGTGGGAGGAGCCAGCTCAAAGACCTTCCGGCAAGATTTAAAGCGGCAAGGAACCTGCCAGACAGTGTGGATGAACAACATATCCATGTCCCTAGAACTAATAGTGCCAGTCTGACTGCTCTGAGCTCCAACAGGTTGATGTGATAACGGGACTCCTCGGGGGTCCAGAACCCGTGGGCCCTATTGTCCCCCATGTGGGCCCCCCAGCCCATGAGAAAGGCATTGGTCGTGGTGACGGCCGCGTCGGGTGGATAAACTGGATCCTTCCTGCAACTGGCCTGGAACAGTCCACCATTGAGAGCGCCCACATCTTCTGGGTGACAGTGATCAGCTGGTCGAAATGACCGTGGCGTCGAGTCCACTGAGCAGCCAGCTCCCACGGGAAAGCGCATGTGCCACCGGCCCAATGGGGTGCACGCTGCCATGTAACCCAGAAGGCGTAAGAAAGTCCTGGCAGTGCAATTGCCCAACCAGAAATGATTGGGCAAAGGAGGAGAGAACCTCCGCCCTGTTCATCGGCAGCCAAGCTCTGGCTTGATGAGAGTCGAGCCTGCCTCGATGAAGCACATCACCTGAGAAGGTACAAGTTCCAACTTGACCTTGTTGATCAAGAGGCCGAGTTGGGAGCATCCACCAGATGGTTTGAGGCTCCTGCCACCTGGATGGCTAGGAGATCTGCCTCCAGATGGCTCACGAGGGTCCAGACGCGGAGCGCCTCCCTGCACAGCAGACGGGAGTGTGTGCCACCCGGTCTGTTAAGGTAGTACATGGTCATGGTATTGTCCGTCTGGAGTTGAACCACTTGACCCCGGAGCTGAGTAACGAAAGCTGACAGTGCCAGTCTGACTGCTCTGAGCTCCAACAGGTTGATGTGACATCAGGACTCCTCAGGGGTCCAGAGCCCGTGGGCACTTTTGTCCCCCATGTGGGCTCCCCAGCCCATGAGAGAGGCATCGGTCGTAAGGACGACTGTCGGCTCGGGGCGGACAAACGAGATCCCTTCCTGCAACTGGTCTGGGGCAATCCACCAGCAGAGAACATTCCACATCTTTTGGGTTACACTGATCACCTGGTTGAAATGACCGTAGCGCCAAGTCCACTGGGCCCAACAGACTACTGAAGTGCACGCCGCCATGTAACCCAGAAGGCGCAGAAAGTCCCAGGCAGGGTGCAATTGCCCAATCAAAGGAGGAGAGAACCTCCGCCCTGTCCACTGGGAGCCGAGCTCTGCGCTGATGAAGCACATCACCTGAGAAGGCACGAGCTCCGACTTAGCCTCGCTGATCAGGAGGCCGAGTTGGGAGCAGGTCTGAGAGGCCAGGTCCTTGACCTCTCCACCTCATCGGGTGGAACTTGCTAGGAGCCAATCATCGGGAGGCGATAAATCCTGACCCCCACCCCGACACCTGAGATGGGCCGCCACCACTGTGATGCATTTGGTGAAGACCCGTGAGGCCCATGACAGGCCGAACGACATGGCTTGAACCGTATACAGAATCCCTTCGACTTGAAGAAGCAGCGGAACCGCTGATGGGACGGATGGATTGGGACGTGAAAGAACATCCTGTAGATCCAGTGAACAGAACCAGATGTTTATCTGTTTTATTTATTTTGTTTTATGATCTGGATAATTGATGTGTTTTAAAATTTGTTAGGCGCCTGACAATTTTGAAAGGCGCCTTAAAATAAACATTATTATTTCGCTCCAAGGATGGTATGATCTAGGACAGAGTGCCCACCCAAAAGGTGCGTGGCAAGAGATATTGATTCAGGTCGTGCAGATCTAGAATGGGGCGCCAGCCCCCCGTCCGCTTGGGCACCAGGAAGTACCTGGAGACAAAGACTGGGTTGGCTGGAGGATTCACCACTGGAGCTACTGTCTCCTTGAGGAGCTGAGCAATGTCGCCTTGGAGAGCTGACTGAGTCTGAGCGGATGATCTTTCCTCCTGAGGGGCATGGGCTCGGCATGGAGAGTACTGCTTGAATTCCAGAGGCAGTCCCTGTCCGACCTCCTTGAGAACCCACCTGTCCGTGGTAACAGCGGACCAAGTGGAAAGGAAGTGGCGGAGCCGGCCACCCACGGGAGGACCCAGAGCTGGCGTGAGGGGAGTAGGGGTGGCAGCCCCTGCCCCTCACTGAGCAGGCTTGGAAGAGGATGATCAAGGACTGGAACCTCTGCCTCCTTTACGGGCTTGGGCCGGGGGCGCTAAGCTTGAGCCTGCTGCTGCTGTCCTCCTGGAAAGGAGGACTGCTGAGCCGCAGGAGAAGAAATCCGAAAAGGCTTCTTTTTCTTCTGCTGGCTCTTGCCCAAAGAGCCCTTGGCAGAAGTAGTGTCCAAGGTGGCACTGGACTGCTCAATGCGCTGAAGGTGACCAGCCACTCCTGGGCCGAACAGGTCGGTCCCTAGGAAAAGCACGTCAGCTAGTTTGTGCTGAGTGTCCGCCGGAAAGGAGGAGAGTCTCAGGCGAGCCCTGCATCAAGAGACAACTGCGGCTGCCATCGAACGGGCACAAGAGTCCCCAATGTCCAAGGCCGTCTGAAGCTGCTGTCTGGCAACAGCTCGGCCTTGGTCCTGGACCTGCTTGACTGTGGTCTGCATGTCCGCGGAGAGATGTGGGAGGACTTCATCCAGAGACCCTAGAAGGGCGTGGGAGAAGTGTGCCATGATGACGGCTGAACTTGCCTGACGAAGGCCCAAGGAAGAAGCCGCATAGAGCTTCCTGGCTGAATGGTCCAACAGCTTGGACTCTTTCTCAGGAGGTCAGTCAGTATTGGTAGAACTGCCAGTATGCCTGAAAACAGAGGCGGTCACCAGACTCTCAGCCGGAAGGTGCTCTGTGAACTCCCGCAAGGGACCCCATGGGCTCCGTATACTTGCGGGCCATACAGGCAGACGGAGCTGGACAAGAGGCAGGGCGCTGCCAAACTTCAACAGCTGGGCCCACTATGGCCTCGGCCCCCGGAAAGGCCTCCGTTGGGGTATCCCCTCTCTTGAGGATGTCTGTGACAGGGTACTCCGCCTTTTTTTGGCTAGGCTTCAGGGGCATCCCTATGGACTCAGAGATGAGGCGGAGAATGCTCTGAAAGACGAGGGACCTTCCTCCGTCTCTACCCCACCGGCTGATTCATCATCCCCCGGATGAGAATGCAGGCCGGTGACATCTGAATCCAAGTAATCTGGATATAATGGTCGACCGCCCAGGTCACCTTCGACCCGCTGAGGGCGGTCTGAGGTGACCATAAGACGCCGGGGAAGCCCAGTGTCTGGCCTGTCTTCTAGAAGGAGCCCCTCCCATAGGCTGCTTAGGCGGTGGTTCCACAATAATTGGTGGAGAGACCAGTTTAGGCCGAACCGACTTGATCAGCTCCGAAGGAGAAAGACAAGTAATGGCAGGAGCAGAAGCAGGTCGGCTTGTGCCCGATCACAATCAGCTGCTGCCACATCAGGTCCTCGTGAGCGCGGAGCGGAGTTTCTGGAGCCTCTCCTCAACCGAGGAGGGATGAGGACGATCGATGGCGTCACCTCTTTTAGAGTGTTTATGGCTCTTCCTCAGCCTATCGGTCGAGGGGGTCAGACTGAGATTGGACAGGCCGACTCGGGAGACGCTGGCGGGACCAGCGATTTCCCGGGGTCGGAGACCACTTCCTTGATGGGATTTCCAGCAGGCTGGGGCTCCTCATCGGAGAAAGTCAGAATCGGCGTTCGATCGAGGGAATCGTCGACTGACAGTTCGGTTGACTGACCAGACGGCAAAGCCGAGAAGCCAGCAGCCAAAGAAGACATTTCGACGAAGACGATCCCGGATCCTTCTCCCGCTTACAAGATCGAGAGGAGTACGTGCCTGCAGGACCCTCTCCCTTGGTCGGGAGAGACTGGCACAACTCTCAGAAGGAACCCGAGAAGGTGGAGCCCAGGCTGAGCGGAATGAAGAAGCTCCGAGAAGTTTCTGCAGCCCGCGCCGCTTCCTCTTCAAATGCTTGCATGCTTTCCAGTTGCTCGGCGGATCCTGCAGCCATGGAAACTGTCCACTGACCTCCTGGGATTTCACCAGAGGGTTCCATTTCTCCGGCCTCTCCAACCTCCGGCACGCTGTCGATGCGTCGGGGCGTTGCGGGTGAAAAGCGAGACACCACAATTCGCACATGGTGTGGGGATCGTGCGTGACATCTTCTGGCTGCACGTGCACCGGCCAAATCTGGGGAAGACTTGTCTTCCATAATCAAGTAAAGTCATGCTCGCTAATGCGAACTAGATGGATTTTGGAATAACAGAAGGTTTTTGAGCCAGGGCCTACAAAATGCATGAGCATGCGGGAGGCAACCTATATCTTCCAGTGGAAAGGAAGATCTGGCGTCATGGGGTGGAGCCAAGGGTTATACCACTGGGGTGGGTGGGAGGAGCCAGCTTGAAGAATTCCGGCACATCTTAAAGTGGCATGGTACATGCCAAAGAGTGTGCATGAACAACAAATCCACGATCCTAGAATAAACCTTTTGTTTGCCTGAATCTGCATTGGAGTGTCCCTTATTGAACTGGAGTGCTACAGCTACTACTTCCATCAGTGGGAAGGGCCCAGTACAAATCCTTGAACACCCCGTGAAGGACTAACCCATGGAGAGCGGCAGCTGCTGCAGTGTATAGGCCGTAGCTTCTTCAAATGTTGTGTTGTTTGCGACTTACAGTCGTGTGGAGACCACCATCGGGCGCCCTTGGTCTTAACAGGAGGATCGCTGTTGTCTGGTTGTCCTAACAGAGGGCAAGCGTGTCGGTCTTTTAAGGTTGACAGATGCAGCACAGGCCACAAGCCTGGGGATCGTGCTTGTGTCCCAGGCAGTAAATGCACATGGTGTGCAGGTCCATCTAAGACATTTTCTGCCTGTCTGCACATTTCTTGAATCCGGCACCAACTTAGCTTCATCCGTAACTGAGGAGAAAGAGATACGCTGAACACAAGCTAGAAGTCTTACTCCGCTAAGGGCCTACTCAGCGAGGCGATAAAGGGAACCTTCTTCCAGCAGAAAAGAGGATCTGACGTCACAAGGTGGTGATAGCGGAGTTACCACTTGGGTAGGTGAGAGAAGCCAGCTTGAAGATGTTCCTGCAGAACTTAAGGGAAAGGAACACTGCCAGAACTGTGGATTGTACATCATATCCACGTCCCTAGAAATTTATATATATATTTTTTTTATGTAAAAATCCTTTTTCGTGAGCCAATTTCCATTTTTTTGCATAGGCAGAGACCAGTGCCTCTACCTCACATGCAGAGCCAAGAAACATAGATTTGCCCGTAAGCTCTGTACTTGATTACAGATTGAAGACTACTTTCTTAGGCAGGGAGACCACAACTGGCCTCAGAGAGGATCCTGAGGAGTTGACTCAAGGCCACTGAGTGAGGACTGGAAGAACTGGCAACTAAAAGATCAACAAATAGTCAATTCCCTCAGACAACTGGCTGACAAATTCCTGGAGCCGAGGTTGTAGGTTCTGAGGGGCCACCATGAAATCCTCGATCTGTCCCTCAACCAAGGTCATCTGGCCAGGGTAATCAAAGGAAGCAGTTAGACCAAGATCACTCCCAGTTCCACAGTAGACAGACAGTGCTTCTTCTGCATTCCCTCATAGGGCGGACTTTCTCCAGAGGTCCGGAGTGAAAATAGTTTTCCCAGAACTCATCCGTAAATGGCATTCCAGCCAGTACCACTGCCAAGACAGAGGACGAGGCCCTCCCCAAGTTGGGTCACAGAACCAGCAACCATCAAGGGTGGTTTGTGACCCTACCGAGCCTTCCGTTCCTATAATGACATCTAATGCATGGCCTGATAGGACAGACAGTTTCATGTCATGACGTTCTCCCAAGCAATATTGGCATGTATCACGCGGATCCATGGCACGGCATTTTCTGGTCGTTGTGCACCAATCTGGGTTTTGTGGTTTTTCATCCCAAGAATAGTTGACCAAACATGAACCAGAAGATGAAATGTGCTCAATGAGCCATTAAATGTCTAAGTTCAAAGAAATTGGTGTTTAAAAAGATCCTCTACTGCTTTTGGGCTCTTGCGAAGGTGGACAACTCTTCCTTCCGTCTGGATAAAAGCTTCTGATGTTTACTGGGCAGAGCTGGAGAATGCTACCAAGGATAATGGGAGCAGTTTAGATTGATAGCGTTCTGGTGACTCTGCCGTCTCCAGTACATACATGTCCACGACACTTGAATTCATTGTTTTTTCGCCCCCTTGGGATTCTAATGCCTTCGAGCCCAAGACTAGAAAGGGTAGCTCCATGGAGGAGATACTCTAGAAGATCACTTTCATTTCCAGGAGCCTCACAGACCTGTGAGGTAATGTAACCACAAAAAATTATTTTGCACTTCTGAATGACATGATCACATATACACTTCTCTTTTGCAATGTAGTTCATCTGGACACGGGAAGCTGAGCAAGTGCCTTACCATCTTCCGTCTGTGAAAGTACAGTTACGTAAGAACTTACCGTAACAGTAGATCTTCGAGAGAGGCTCTTGCAGTAGGTAATTACACTTATAGGACCCGGCGCTGGCTGAAATGCAGGACCCCACGGAAAAATTTCTAGCTAGCAGTCCCTGGCGGGGACCGCCCCCACGTCAGGTGACCGGCGTCAGACGACGTTGGTATAAAGGGGCGGTCCCAGACGCCCGTCTTCCAGTTCTTTCCTGCCACAGGCCCGGACGAGAGAGAAGCGGATATTTCCTCAATGGAAAAGGAGCTGAAAAAGCCTAGGGGGATGGAGGGCGGGAAGGTATTACCTACTGCAAGAGCCTCTCTCGAAGATCTACTGTTAGGGTAAGTTCTTACGTAACTGTACTATCTTACTTCGAGAGGGCTCTTGCAGTAGGTAATTACATATAGGACAGAATCCCAAGCAGTCTGGAACAAATGAAAGGCACCAGGAGGAGGAACTACTCCAGAAAGTAGCAAATAATCTTGCAAGCCTCAAGAAAGGAGGCCTTGCAAGACAGCTAACCCGAAGCCTGCTATACGGCGAGAGGCAATGTCCAAACTGTAATGTTTAGTAAAGGTATGGACTGAAGTCCAATTGGCGGCAGCACAGATGTCTGCCGCAGACACGTTCTTGAAACAAGCCGCAGAGGCTGCTACTCCACGAGTGGAGTGACCTCTGACTTGACCCGGGAGGGTCTTGTTGTACTTGTCATAACAGAAAGTGATGCAATGGGCCAACCATTTTGATAAGCATTGCTTAGAAACAGCATTGCCTTCTCTTTTGTGAGCAAAAGAGACGAACAACTGATCAGTCTTTCTGAGATCCTTCGTCCTATCGGTGTAGTATCTCAGAATCCTGTGGACATCCATGGTATGGAGCAAGAATTCTCCTTGGTTGGAGTACTGCGTGAAAAAGGCAGGTAATTCAATAGACTGATTTAAGGTAGATTCCGCTACCACCTTCGGAAGGAACTTAGGATTCGTGCGAAGAGCTACTGTTCTTTGTGAAAAATCAGATAAGGGATTTTGCACATCAGATGAGCTGGGAGAAATTCTGCGGGAGCAGAAGTAATGGCCACCAAGAAGAAACGTCTTCCATGATAAAAACTTCAAGTCTCCGGAAGCCCAGGCTCAAAGGAGGAAGGGTAAGTTTCTAGAGGACAAAGGTCAAGTCCCAAGGGGGAGCTGGAGTCCGGACAGGGGGCCTGAGATGAAGGACCCCTCTGAGAAAAGTTTTGGATACCACCAGTTGGGCAAATGCCTTATCCGCGAAAGGGACATGGTAGGCTGAAATAGCCGCCAAAGAGGAGTGACTGAGACCCAGGTCGAAAAGATGACGCAGGTAATCAAGCAGAACAGCTACAGGACAGGAAAAAGGCTCCACGTTCCTGGACGCTGCCCAAATGGAAAATCTTTTCCATTTCATGGCATAGGTGGACCTAGTGGAGGGTTTTCTAGCCTCCACCAGAATCTCGGCCACTTTAGGAGAGACGCCAAAGCGAGATTGGGCTAGGTCTGCAGGAGCCATGCATGAAGTTGAAGGGACTTGAGTCCCGGATGGACCAGGGTCCCCTGATCCTGGGTCAGCAATCCTCGAGATAAAGGAAGAGGAAGAGGAGGAACCTCTGAGTATTGTTGTAGAAGAGAGAACCAGATTTGCCTGGGCCAGAAAGGAGCGATCACAATCATTCTCACTCCTTCCAATGCAAGTTTCTGCAACACACGACGGACCAGAGGAATTGGGGGAAAAGCATAGACGAATCTGCCCTTCCAGCTTAGAGATAGAGCGTCGCTCCAGAAAGCGCCTCGCTCTGGAGCGAGCGAGCAAAAGGCTGGAAGCTTTGCGTTTTGGGAGGAAGCAAACAGGTCTATCTGTGGAGTCCCCCAAATCTGGAAAGAAAAAATTACTCACCTTAGTAATGTTGTTTCTTCTAATGGAGTCTTGCTATTTTATGACATATGCAGTGAGTCCCAACCTTCGAACTGCTCCGGAGGTGAAAGAGTTAACTTTCCATGCCAGGCATGGAACCCTGAGCGCGAGCTCGGTTGAAAACTCTGTCTGTTGTTAATCAAACTCAAACTGTCAGATCTTTACGAGCAAAACTCACTAAGGTTCTGTGTGGAAGCCGTAAACCTACACTAGCCAACTGGCTACTAAATATAAGAACACATTTTTCTTGGTCCCAAAACAAAGACTCAAGTCAGGGGATCCAAGAAATTTAAAAACATACACCCAAACACCCCAAAAAGAAGGGGGAAAAAATAAGGTGGGCATCTACTAAGTGCCAACAATGCACTGCCCACCCACATCACAAAAGTAGAGGTTCTGAGAGGGGCAGGCAGGGGGGGAGGTCATAATATAGCAAGACTCCATTAGAAGAAACAACATTACTAAGGTGAGTAATTTCTTCTAACAACATGAAGTTTTGCTATATTATGACATATGCAGACTACACAGCAGTACCTCCATGGAGGAGGGACAGAACCTACTTTGGAAATAGGCTCTGAAGCACAGCTGTGCCAAACCGAGCATCACTCCTAGCCTGGATGTCCAGGGAGTAATGCTTGGTAAAGTGTGAACTGTTTTCCAGGTAGTTGCTTGACATATCTCTAGGATAGGGATGTCCCTGGCAGCAGCCAGAGATGCAGCTGTACCTCTGGTAGAGTGAGCCCTCAGGCCTGAGGGAGGAACCTTACCCAATGTTTCATAGCAAAATTGGATACAAGAGACAATCCACCTGGCAATGGATCTTTTAGTGGCAGGTTTCCCTTTACCAATCTCACCATAAGTGAGGAACAGTTGAAGGGAGTCAAACCTGTGACCCTTGGTATGTTCACTGTAGTAACTAAGGGCTCTTTTGACATCTAAACTGTGCAATCTCCTCTCGCCAGAGGAGGAATGGTCAGTGAAGTACACAGGAAGAGACATAGATTGATTAAGGTGGAAGTCTGAAACCACCTTACGCAAGAACTTTCTGTTAGTCCTGAGGGACCACCTTATCTCTATGAAAGAGATAAAATCAGGTTCCACTGACAATGCTTGTAATTCTCTTGCACCTGGCAGAAGTGGTGGCTACCAAAACACAGTTTTCAGGTCAAGTACTTAAACTCTGCTGAAGACAAGGGCTCAAAGGGGTTGCATAAGCTGGCAATGCAAATATTAAGATCCCAGGCAGGGACAGGGTCCCTGAAAGGAGAGTGGTGTGAAGCAACCTTGAAAAACTTGGAGAATACAGGATGAGCCGAAGAGAAGAGGTTTACCTGCTGATAAGAAAGCAGACACGGCTGCCAGGTGCACTTTTAGGGTAGCTGGCCTCAGCTAAAGTATTCAAATGCCATATAATCCAGGACTGTGGGTAAATCAGCAGATTCTGGGGAAATATGTTTGCCAGAGCACCAAATGGAAAATCTCTTCCATTTGGAATTATAAGTAGCCCTGGTGGAAGGCCTCCTAGAAGCCTTCAATATATCCAATACACCTTGGGAGAGGTGTAGGTCAGCAAACTCTAACTCTTCAAGAGCCAGGCCTTGAGATTGAGAGATCTGAGATTCGGATACCAAATCCTCCCCTGAGCACAGGTTAACAGGTTGTGATTCCTGGGAAGACACAGGGGAAGGTGGACTGCTAAGGACATAAAAAGTGGGTACCAGGGCTGTCTGGCCCAATCTGGAGCAATCAGAATGAGGGAAGGGGGGGAAAAGCATTGAGAAACTTCCTTCCCAACTGGAAGGAAGGCATCCAGAGGACTGAGCCCAACACTGGGGCCTGCAGCAAAAGGGACGTTGGTGATTGTCTGGGGCTGCAAAAGATCTATCTTGGAATGCCCCATCTGGCAATACTACCTCCAATACTAGGGATCCAGTGACCATTAAGTGATGGCCCACGCAAATCCTGCTGAGAGCATCTTACAGGACATTGTCCTTACCTGGGAGGTGAACTGCCGTGAAGGGAGGTATTCTAGGGAATAGCCAGAGACCACAGACGTCATTGCTTGGTAAGAAGGCCGTAGGCCAGTGCCTCCTTGCTGTTGATGTACCACATTGTAGTGGTGTTGTCTGTTCTGATCTGTACAACTTTGTTCTGAACAGAGGTGGAAAAAACTTGAAGTGCTAGAAAAACTGCTCTGAGTTCCAACAGATTGATGTGGAGCAGAGATTCCTGAGGGGAACACAATCCCTGGGTAGTGAGATCGTCCATGTGAGCTCCCCACCCCAAGAGGGATGCATCTGTAGTAAGGATTAAGGAGTGAGACTGAGGGGTGAAGGGGACCCACTGTCTCAGATTGCTCTGGTCCTGCCACCACTGAAGGGCTTGGATCAGGGTTTGAGTCACTGGGATCAATTTGGTCAGAGGGTCTCTCCTTTGAGACCAAAAGGCTCTCAAATGGAACTGGATGTCCCTCATCTGAAATCTTGCTCCCTGCACAACTGCTGTAGAAGCAGCCATGTGCCCCAGGGAGCTAGAAAATGCCTTGCTGGTCGAGAGACCTGCAGGGTGAAGGAGGAGGCCAGAGAGACTAGGCCTTGCTCTTTCCAGAGGAAGAAGGCTCTGGCCTCTTTGTGTTCAGTTCTGCACCTATGAAGGTGAGAAGCTGGACAGGCTCTAGAACTGACTTTGGAAGACTGAGAGGAAACCTAGAGATGTGAGCAGTTGCTGAGTTACCTGAAGGTGTAGTCTGACTTGTTCTGGAGACTGGCCTACTATAAACCAGTCGTCCAGAGTAAGGAAAAATAGCTATCTTTTGCCTTCTTAAGTGGGCAACTGCTACTGCCAGGCATTTGTGAATACCCTCGGGGCAGAGGTTAGGGCGAAGGGCATTGCTCTGAACTGGTAATGGCCTGAGGGCAGTTCAAATCTGAGGTACTTTCGATGGGAGCTTCTGATAAGAACATGGAAGTAGGCATCCTTGAGGTCCAGGGACGCTAGCCAGTCCCTGGCCTTAGAGAGGGTAAAATAATTCCCAGAGTCACCATTTTGAATTTTGGTTTTAAAAGGTGCTTGTTTAGATATCTGAGATCCAGGATGGGCCGCCATTCTCCTGTCTTTTTTGGGGTAAGGAAGTACCTGGAGTACAACCCTTTGCCCTGGTGTAGGGGTGGAATCCTTTCCACAGCTCTGAGAGCTAGGAGGGTAGAAACTTCTGTTTCCAGGGCAAGTGCCTCTGATGGATTTGCAGGTGGAAAGGACCTGGCTCTCATCTTTGGAAATTTTTTGAAGCTGAGAACCAGTCCCTGGCTTACTACTTCCAGGACCCACTTGTCTGATGTAAGAGACTTCTAGTCCTGGACAAAGTAAGCCAGCCTGCCCCCTACAGGTAGAGGAGAATCTGCCCTGGCTAGCCCATCAGGGAGCCTGCTTGGCAGGGGCTTTGGGCTGAGGGGTAGGAGCAGGCTTGCTTACACCCCATCTGCCTCTCTCTCTAAAGAATCCCCTCTGGGCATAAGCAGAAGAGGAGCCTGGACTTGATAAAAAGGCCTATGAAAAGGCCTGCCCCTGGGATGCTGCCTTTGAGGAGTGGCTTGCCTTTCCTGGCCTGTGCACTCCTATAGGTGGTCCTATATTCATCCATTTTCTTCATGTAATTCTCTGTCTGCTCCCCAAACAGAGAATTTCCCACAACAGGAAAATCCATGGCCTTGGACTGGGTATCCTGTGACAGGGCAGTACATCTGAGCCAAGCCATTCTGCGAAGTGCCACAGATGTAGCCATGACCCTTGATGACACATCATTGGAGTCTACTGCAGCATGAAATTGCACCTTGAATGCCTCAATACCATCCATCAGCCACCTGTTCCAGCTCCTGGCAAGCTGGTCAGGGCCTGTCTTACTAGAACCAGCACAGTATCCCATCTGGATTTCTGGTACCTAGCAGCATAAGCCATATAATTTGCCTGTCTTGAGTCCCAAAGATGCTGCCATGTACTGTTTCTTTGCCATGGCATCAACCTTCCTGGAGTCCTTTTCAGGGGGGTGCGAAGCTAGAGGAATATTTGCCTTGTCACAGGCTGCAGCCTGCACTACCCCCACATGGCTGCATTGCTGAGTGATGAACTCCGTATCAGAGCCTGATAATGTATACCTCTTGTCCATCCTTTTATCCACAGGAGGTATAGTGTGAGGAGTTTTTAGAATTTTTACTGTCTGTTTCCAGAAAGATTTATGCAAAGGAATAGACTGTCTCCTAGACTCTGGAATATCCATCATTTCCACATAATCAGGCTCCTCTTGGTCATCAACAGCTTCCTCAACAGGGAGCTGAAGAGTTTCAGCAACTTTTTTATAGAACATAAAATGAAGGGGACTCAGAAAGCCTGGGAGGAGAAACCCTGACGGTCTGTCTGGAGAGATGTCCGGTTCAATGGGCACATCCAGACTTTCAAAATCACATTCACTCTCCTCATAATCCTCTTCCCCTTCCTCCGGTTCATAAAAATCCCCAAAACCATAATTTTGAACCGGCCGAACCGAGCCCTTCCTTGATGGTGTCGGTTCGGTTGGAACCGGGGAAAGTGACTGGACAATTTGAATTGCTTTAGCTATTTCCTCAGCGGTTGGAGAGAGAACTTTTGGCTCCACACTAGCTGACTTTCTAGTCCTTTTAGTTGGAACAGCTCTTCGTTTGCCAGTATAAGCCCTGGTCAGAGGAACTCCCTCAGTTGGTTGGGACCGAACCGGGCTGGCCATCCGGGTCAGCGGACTTTTTGGCCTCCCTTTCCCTGAGCCTACCAACTCTCTTTTCTATGGTTGCAGCAGGGAAATTTTTACAAATCTGTCAGTCTGCATTGAGGTGGTCAAAGCCCAGACAATACACACAGGTGGTGTATGGGTCAGCCTTAGCAAAGGCTTCCCCACAAACACCACAGTGCTGAAACCCAGTGGGCCCGGTTTTCTTTTGGGTTTCTCAGACATAGTGCCAGCCTAACCAAACTTGTCCGTTTATGGCAATCCGCTAAGCAAGATTCTCTTATCGGTTCCCAACCGTGTCATGGGTCGTGGAAAAAAACGTAATGAAATCTTTTTTTTTTAGAACCGATAAGAACCGAGAACCGCACTCTAAAAAGGACTAGAAGTCTTTAAAAGTAACCTGATCGGTTCAAACCGAACCGAAAAGCGTTTACAAGTTCCACACAGAATATAATAAATGTAAGCCTATCTATTACTTACGATACGACAGACAGAGCTTGAACCGACCGGTTGCGGTTTAATTTCGGGAAAAAAAAAAAAGATAAAATAATACTTTAACCGACAAAATGACCGAGCAGAAGGAGAAATCTCCGAGGCGACTGTTCAGTGAGGCGGAGTAAAGAATCTGACAGTTTGAGTTTGATTAACAACAGACACAGTTTTCAACCGAGCTCGCGCTCAGGGTTCCATGTCTGGCATGGAAAGTTAACTCTTTCACCTCCGGAGCAGTTCGAAGGTTGGGACTCACTGCATATGTCATAATATAGTAAGACTTCATGTTGTTTGAAATGCTTTTTAGAACTTTTTCGTCCAGTTCCCACTCGTGTGGTAGAGCCGACGAACGACTTAGCTTGTCTGCCAGGACACTGTCGACTCCCGGAACATGGATCTCCGTGAGATGAAGGCTGTGAAGTGTTGCCCATTCCCAAACCCTCATCGCTTCCCTGCACAGCAGGTAGGACTGAGTCCCTCCCTGCTTGTTGATGTACCACACCACGCACAAGTTGTCTGTTTGGACAGCTAGGTGACCGGGAAGGATGTATTGGTGAAGGGCCTGGAGAGCATACAGCACTACTCGAAGCTCGAGCACGTTGATGTGGAGTACTAACTGCAATTTTGACCATAAGCCCTGGGTTCGGTGAGGACCCAGATGGGCTCCCCAAACTTCTCCTGAAGCATCTGTGGTCAGGGTTTGAGCGGGGGGAGGATGAAAAAAGGGGACCCCCTGGAATAGGTTCTCTCGGACCATCCACCATTGCAAGTCTCTTACCATCGGCGAGGAGATCAGTACCAGATGATCTGTCATCTACCAGTTGATCCCACTGAGGCGGAGAGTCCTGCGATATTCTCATGTGGAGGCCTTGAACGACCGGGATGGCAGCCGCCATAAGCCCGGAGGCCGGACACCGACCTTGCCAGAACCCTCCTGTATTCCGATGGAGAAATCTGGGACTGGAGGGAGGCCCCCTGTCCGAGGCAGAAGGCCCTGCACATTGTCATGTCGAGATTGCCCCAATGAACTGGAGTCTCTGAGAAGGATCAGGTGAGACTTGGAATGGCTGATGGTGATACCCAGGCCAGTGAAAACCTGCTGGGTGAGGAGAGAAAATGCAGGTTCCTCTCTGGGCCAGGAGCGCCAGAGACAGTCGTCCAGGTAAAAAACCTGAACTCCCAAAGTATGCAGGTGGGCCGCTACCACTGCCAGGCATTTGGTAAAGACTCAAGGAGCCGAGGAAAGACCAAAAGGGAGTGCCCGGAATTGGTAGTGGTCCCCCTGGAACGCAAATCTGAGGTACTTTCGGTGCGCAGGGCGAATGGGGATGTGCAGGTGCGCATCCTGCATATCCAGCGCACAAAGCCATTGGCCTGACCGAAGCAGGGGCAAGAGGGTCTGAAGGGAGAGCATCCTGAACCTCTTGTATTCCACATATAGGTTCAGGGAGCTGAGATGAGAATGGGTCTAGAGATCTCCGTCTTCTTTGGTACAAAGGAAGAAATAGGAATAGTAACCGTCCGTGAAGGTGAGGGGCGGGTCTATGGCCTGCTTCTAAGGAGAGCAGAGATTTCTTCCTTGACCAAGGGAAGATGGTCCCTTGAGTAAGAGGAGTTCGGGGGGATGTGTACGTGGAGGTTTTGCAGAAACTCTATGGAGTGCCCTCTGCTATGATCTGAAGCACCATGAATCCGATGTTATCCTCCCAACCGGAAGGTAGAGGAGAATCTCCCTCTACGGTTCCACTGGGAGTGTCGGAGGCGGTGGGAGAGGGAAGGAGTCAGGTGGTGTAAGGCAGCGCCGTTGCTGGGGCACCGCTGCTTTTAGGCGGACGGGGCCTGGCAGCTATAAGGGAACCGATGTTTAGTGGCCTGCCTTCCCTGAGGTTTCGCTTGAGGCGGCTGCATCTGTGAAAGGGACCGGCTGTGGGGGATGGGGCAGTACATTGAATCAACAGATTTAGGGCCGTCCCTTCTCCTGCAAGTCAGTGATGATGTCCTTGACATCACCAGCAACACAGAACCCCTGAAAGGTGCTTCTTGGATTGCTGACTGCACCTCCGGAACCAGACCTGACACACGGAGCCATGTATGACGCCGAAGACTTACGGCGAATGCAGAGCTCTGTCCTGCGGTGTCCACTGCATCGTAGGTCGTCCTCAGAATGTGACGACTGGCCGAACGAGCAGAACGGACCAGGTCGGCTAACTCCTGCTTGACTTGAGAGTCAGGTAAGGAGTCAATCTTGGATTTCACCTAGGTAAGGACAGCCTTCTGGTAATCCCCCATATGTGCTACATAATTTAGGGCCCTAATTCCCAGTGTGGAAGAAGCATAGATCTTCCTTCCATACTGATCCAGAACAAGATTCCTTATCCGGGGAGACGAGCTCAAGTGTTTGGTGTGCTGACTGGCCATGAGCGCGCTAATCACAACCCGAGTCTGCAGGGGTGACAGTCTAAAAGTCTACACCCCGGGCCTGGTATAGCCTATTGGACTTCCGAGAAGTGGGGCTAAAGCGACAGTTGTTTCCAAATGGTGGAAACAAGGTGGGCGTGAGGCTCGATCCAGGGTGGCACTAGAGTAGGGGCTGTAAGGGGCAAGTCCAGATGTTTGGCGAGTTTAACCCGCTGAGGATCTGGCTCTAAGGAATGCCACTGATGGACTTCCTGAGCAACTCCGTGAAGGAAGGATCCTCCGGAGGAGTCCTCTTCCGGGGCTTGGACGGAGAGCGCGGCTCGTCTTTCTTGGAACAACCATCGGAGGAATCCGAGGAGTCCGAGAGAAAAGAAGAAGAGGAATTCGAAGCAGAGTAAGACCCCTAGCTCGTCTAGGGGGAGGAACGGGTTCCTTAGGGGGGATCCCCGGACGCGTGTCCTGCCCCTCTCTGGATCCCAAGGGCAGAGCCCGGGAATCCTGAGGCGGAGAGGGAGTGTGCCGTCTGGGGCGTACGGGAGCTGGGGGGGGCACTGTCGCCGTAAGACGGCTCTCGACCTCCTTGGTGAGCTGAGCCTTGGCCTCAGCCCAAGGAGAGCCAGAGTCTCCTGGAGATCCACCGGCGGCCTAGGGGGTGGTGGAGGGGGGGGATAGCTATACGGATGAAATCCGTAAGGAGAGTATCCGTAACCCGGCTGTGGGAATACCGGAGCTGGGTATTGCAGCGTCGGTGGAGTCGGCGCCGGGTACTGCGGACCTGGGAAAACCGGCGTCGGATAAGACGGCGGATACCCAGGCACCGGAGGAGCTGCCGGAGCAGACGGCCCAGTAGGGAACTCCACGGGCGGATCGAGCGTGATAGGCCCGTGGGGTGGAAGGCCCGATGGAAGAGAATATCCCTGTTGGAGCCGGCATCCGGGAGCGACGTCAGATCGGCTCTGTTGGAAGAGGATTGGACGGCGGACCAGCATCCCGAGCCTCACCTGGGGCGGAGGGAAAAATCCGGGGTCAGGCAGGGGACTCCGGCTCCCGGGCGGCAGCAAGAGCTATGGGGAACCTGGGGCGACAGACAGGAGCAGGGTCTGCCGTGGCTCCGAGGCCAGGCGCGCGTCGGAGGAGCCAACGTGCGACATGGGGCCAAGTCCCAGGGCGCCAGAAGGGCGGTGTCCGACTCGGGGTCCCTCGTCCGGAGGCGGGCCGAGGATGTGAAGAGCCCGGTCCGAGGGATGCTGCCGTGCGCGCGCCCTAAGGGTCCGGGTGTCTTAGCGGCCTTCTCCCGAGGAGCCGACGTCCAGCTTATGGGGCGCCCGCACGCCTGCAGGCGGTACTGGGGCTGAAGCCTCCCTTTTGCCCAGAGGCACCCGAGGCTCGAACACGAACCCGATGGGCAGGCGCGCCTCCCCAAAGCCTTGGAGGCTGCTGTCAGGCGATCCCGGAGGCGTTACCTGTACGGCTCCGGCGGAGTCGCGGAGGAGGAAGCCTTCTCCGGTGCCTTTCTTTGTCTCGTTTCTTGTGTCCTTCAGGGAGGTCGGCGCCTGCGAAGCTTCTTCAACTCCTTCTCCATCGCGGACATCTTCTTTTTTGAGGAGATGGGCTTGAAGACTGCTGGCGTCGTCTGTGGGTGGCGTTGAAATGAAGACAGTGCGGACATTTATCGACCGTGTGGTGGGGCCTAAACAGAAAAGGCAGAGGAGTGACAGTCTTTGTGAGGCAGTTGGGCACCTACGAATTGCACTTATTTTTTGAAGGGGACGACATATACCGGCGTTCACCTGGACGAAGAAAATACAAAATACTTATACTTTTCGAGAAAAACCGATGAAGCAACAGGACTGGCGTTATGAACTTCATCGCGAGGTGCTGTCTGAGCTGAGGAAAGGAACTGGAAGGCAGGCGTCTGGGACCACCCTTTATACAGCGTCGTCTGGCGCGGTCACCCTGGCAGGCCGGTGCCTGCCAGGGACTGCTAGCTAGAAATATTTCCGTGGGGTCCTGCCACGGCGGTGTCAGTCCTATATGTAATTACCTACTGCAAGAGCCCTCTCGAAGTAAGATCTTTCCTTTCTTTTACCTTAATAGAACACGCCAATGAACACAAAAATTCACTTACAGTAGCAACATTTGACTTTATTTTTTCCATCAACCAAATTTCAACATTGCTATATCTCGACAGTATTTAGTTTATATTAACATTCAAAAGCATGTTAATTATTTTTTTTACCTATTTTTTTCCGTGGTCTCGGTCTGCGAAGCCTCTCTCAGGCATCCTACCTGTCCCTGCCTGAAGTCTTCCTACCTGAGCCTCCTCTCTCCTCCCTCTCAACTCACAAGTTGGCACCCCAACCTTAACCCCTCTGGGGTGGGGTCGCCCCTCCTCTTGGGCGCTCTGTACAGTCAGTCTCCGGCTTATGGGTGAGAGCCCAGGTGGAGGAACACTGGAATGCCAGACAGGTCAGACCCGGCAGTGGGCATGGGGAAGGTGCCGTCACCTACCCGCAAGACGGTGTTTTCCCTGTTCTGGTGTGTGCTCCCCCTCCCATGCGTGGTGCCGTCCCTGGCCTTCTGGCAACCCCTGCTAAGCATCAACCACACTATGTATGTGCTGCAGCACCCGGAGCAGCTGGCGCGGCGACCCCGGGAGAAGAGCAGCTCAGCAGGCGTTCAGTCCTCATCCACCCCCGTTGCACAAGCTCGCCTCCCGAACCTCGGGTCACGGCATATCGCGAGGTGTGGCATCCAGTGCCTCAACCCTCAGCGCCACGGGCCAGCTTTCAAAGCATGTTTGCAATGTGTTTTAGTATGAAGCTGATCTTCCTCAGTTGTTCCACATTCTGTCCTGTATAATGCAATAAGAGCTATAAACTAACTGGATACACACACCCAGTTGCGGTCATCAATGTGACTTTCTAACTCATACCTTCAAATATCAACTTGTAGTTTTGAAATGACAAATTAAAACAAAAATGTTCAGCAACAGTCAAAATGTATTGTGCCCAAGGAAAGTCAACAGGAAATTTAAACAATATACATGCTGTAGTAAACTGCAATTGTTTGCAAAAATACAGAACAGAGCATTGACAATGGCAAAGTCAGGTCTAGTTTAACCCTCTACTCAAATGTGAAGGTCAGTGACATAATCGGTTTGTAGAATCTGGATTGTCTTGGTTCTACATTGCAGAACACAGACATGCATGTTGTTAATCGTTCTTAATGCAGTATCAGCTCAGGTGTTCTTGTGCTGCACATCACTTCAAAATCCTGCCAGGGAACTTCAGTAAAAGATTAAGGCACGACCTATGTAAAGCCATTAACAGAACAAAGGACAATTCAACAGGGTATTTTCTAAAAACAGTAAGTAAAATCTGGCTTCACTTACAATTATGCTAAAACACCATTTTACAGTAACTGATAGAAGTGCAGTTTTGTAGCATTTGAAAATGTAAGCAAAAGTCCTCTTTGCAAACCTGCAGCTCTCTGCTCTGTAAGATGGCCGCCCTAACGTGCTACGTGATGATGTAACTTAAATAGCAGTCTCTGCCCTTTTGCAGTTTAACTGAAGCAAAATAATGAAAATCATGACATAGCATGTGTATTGTTTTTAGAAACACATTAGGTTATGCTTTTTACTTTTACTTTGCACAACAGAATAAATCATGGTTTGAAAATGGCCCCCTCAGCCCAGTGGCAATGAGGTAGTAATGTTCTGTTCATATACCTGGAGGTCTTAATGGCTGATGTTCATCACGCTGGTCCGGTCGAAAGTAAAAGTTGAACTGACTGCAGACTGTATTGTCAAAGGAAACCCTGCCACTGATTTTTTTTTTAAGTTGTGAAAACTCAATGTTAGATAGCACTACCCCCAAGTCATCTGTCACTTTCAAATCCCAATGGTGCCTTTGCCTGGACAGAGTCCTACAAATCTCACTTCAGGTCCAAATATCATACACAGATACGAGTGGGTCGGTACCTCCTGAAGCACACGTGTTACTGCTTGCTCCCACTGTGTATCTACGGTATTCGGACATGCAGTGAAATCTGTAGGACCTATTCAGACAAGGCAGCACTGGGACTTGAAGGTGACAGCTGACTAACAGGTGGGCAGGGGTGTGCGCTGCCTTGCACTGTGTTTTTCTACAACTTAACAAAAAAGATCAGAGGCAGGGTTTTCTTTGAAATACAGTTGGTGTCTGCAGTCAGTTCAACTTTTACTTTAGACTGGACCGGCGCGATGAATATCAGCTACTAGACCACCAGGTATGTGAACAGAACACTACTACCTCACTGCTACTGGGCTGAGAGGGTGGTTTTTAAACCACAGTTTATTCTGTTGTGCAAAGTAAAGGTCAAAAGCATAACACAACATGCATTTCTAAAAATAATACACATAGTAAGTCATGATTTTGATAGTTTTGCTTCAGTCAAACTGCAAAAGGGCAGAGACTGTACAAGGTCTGCAAGAGGACTTTTGTTTACATTTTTCAAATGCTATGACGAAACTGCACTTGTATCAATTATATAAATGCAATTTTAGCATAAATGTAAACATCAGCCCTTCCTTTACCTCTGTATGAAGCCAGATTTTATAACTTTTTCAGAAGAATACTCCGATTACTTGTCTTAATGAACATGAAACAGTTTCAACATTTTCATTAACCAGAACTTCTCACAATCAAAACGTAGTGAGGATTAATTGTAATTTTTCGCTCCCCTTCTTGCAAGTCTGTCTGCTTCTTCATTTCCTTTTAAACCAGCATGCCCTGGAACATACTTCTGTTAAACAGAAAAAATATTAAAGTATTAGATTAGAAATGACTTAACATTAGTCAGGTAGGTCCTCAGTATTTGCTTGCAAATGCACCATTAGTCAGGAAATCTCACAAAGGAATCAGAACCATCTTGTAACAAGTTTCCACTGAAAGGCAGAGATCTTGGGTAACTCACTGATAATTACATGATCATTCCATGTCCCACCATGTATTTTAACACAGTTGAAATTTTTATTTAATTTATTTGGGGTTTATATTACGATTTATGCTCCAATTACTGCTTGTTGTAATGCGCCATGAGCCTCTGGGAAAAGGCACCACAAAGAAATTAAATCTACTACTACTACATTTCAGTGACCAAATACATTTACATTTTATGACTGTAGTATAGCCTAGAGGTTAGAGTAGCGAGCTTGGTACATCAGCAGACCAGACCTTGGTTTAATTCTCACAACCTCCACTTGCATACTGTGTGACTCTGAGCAAGTCACTTAACTGCCCAGTGCTCCCAGGTCGCCCCTGAAAACAGGTACTTGTGTCTAGTGGGCCTTACCCAGTTACCAAAGACTAAAATAAAAATAAATAAATAAAATAAAACATGATTGCATCGGATGGCACGATGTCCAACCCTGTAACCAACAGGATAAGTGAACTTGCAAACAAAACTGTTTTAGGCTCACTATCCCTGGAAAATGAGACATAAGTGGCCTAACAGGGATATTAAAAATTATGATTTTTTTTTAAATTGTGTACTAATGTACTTCTGGCAAAACATCAATTGACCACTTTTTTATTGTATTTCACTCCTGATCGGAGATATGAAGTTTTGCAGTTTTTAAAAGCAACTGCTCTCTTACCACATCCACAGTCAATACATGAAACAAATTTAGTGAGGTGCTGGGCTGTTATGAGCAAAAATGTACACTAGCACCCTAATACATCCACAATATGAATCTTTGTAAAAAACTGTCATGGTCACACAGTGGATTCAAACCTAGTTTGCAGCTCAGTGCTCTTAACACTAATATACTCCCTCCCTGTTCTACACAAAGGAAAGTTCTTTCATTCATTCATTTTGTTTTTCACCCTTGTAGGTCTGATGAGCAAACTGCCCGTTTTCACAGACAACAAGCTTTACACTAAACAAAAAATAAATACAATAACATATACATTATAACAATATACAATTAGACATTTAACAAATACATTCTTGGGTAAGCTGTAAATACCTTTTCAACCTCGACTTAATAAGGAGGTACCAATTTGACATATATAAGGAAGTGAGTTAAAATAACTTGAAAGAAAATACAAAATCACATGCCCCCTGGCATAAAGCATCATGGGCTGCATATGCAAATCACCACAGAATGTTATGCTGATTTGCATATGCAGCCCATGATACTTTTAGAGGGATGTGTGATTTTGTATTTTCTTGAAACTTGGCTTCCCAGCCAAATGCCTTTGGGTAACCCTTGCCTCAGAGTGTTTACGACAGAGGTTCTTTGTCTTTAAAATAACTTGGTCCCCTATATAACAATGAATGTTGTCCAGAGGTTTTCTTAAAAGAATGGAACATTAAATGTGAAACTTTGACTGAGTTCTAGTGCTGTTGGAGTTAACCTATTTAGAGAAAGTGAACTTACTGAAGTAGGTAACAAACCAGCTTTGATTTTAAATAAAAAGAAATACAGGTTACTCACCTGTAACAGGAATTCTAGGAATGGTATATGTTGTTCATCCACACTTATTGGCAGGTCCTTGCCGCTTTAAATCTTGCGGAAGGTCTTCAAGCTGGCTCCTCCCACCCACCGGTGGTAAAACTCTCGGCTCCGCCCATGACGCCAGATCTAGCCCGCTGGAAGCCAGGATCGCGTCGAGCGGGTGGAGTGCGTGTGGATGAACAGCATATACCGATCCTAGAACTCCTGTTACAGGTGAGTAACCTGTATTTCTAGGGACATGGATATGTTGTTCATCCACACTTACTGGCAGACTCCTAGCAGTTCTCCGGCAGGAGGAGGCAAGGCGCACACCCTATTAGGTAAAAGACTGGCGAACCCGAGGCCCCGGCCAACACCAGTGCGACCGGGTCGTGTGGAAGGGGAGCGGTAAAAGCCTGCTTCGCAGAAGCCCTGTGGATATCCTGGACAGGAGTGTCCTTGGAAGCAGCCACCGATGCAGCGGAAGGATGGGTTAAAAGGCGCTTATCCCAGGAGGCTCCATGCCCGCCGCCAAAGTGGAGACCTTGCAGGGTGACCCGCCGCTCATCTTCCACTGGGCTGCAATCTCCCAGATCTGCGGCTTCAGCGAGGTGATGAACAGCTGGCGAACCTCTCCCGAACTTAAGCTCTATGCTCTCATGAGATAAGCGTTAAAATGGTTCCCACGGAACCTGAATACGGCCTCCGAGGTGTGAATGGGGATAAACCCCGGCAGAGGCAATACCCCCGAAGGGAAGACTCCGCCACTGGAGGAACTTCAGGTGGGGCGCAGGACAACCTAGTCCCTGTGGAAGACCGGATAGGGAGGTTAAAGGAGCGCCTGGAACTCTCCCGGCCTTCTGGATGGCGGAGTGGCCCCAAGAAGGTGTTCTTCCACAACAGGTGGGGGAAAACGCACCTGTGCAAAGGTTTGGATGGCTTGCCCATAAGCTAAGCCCATACCAGCAAGGATCCCACAGAAACGGGGATACTCTCCCAAAGGGGGAGGCGTGGTCGAGGCCTAGAAGTGCCAGACCACCTTCTCCGTACCACCAGCTACCCTCCGGCCCGCGCCCGGAAGACAGTGGTGACCGCAGAAGCACCCAGAGGGTCGTCGACCGAAGCCCTGGTCTAAGGATGGACCGCAAATGGTCCGGAATGCTATGCCCAGGGACGGGGAAGGGCACCGCCCTATCCCATCATCGGAAGAAGGAAAACTTCTCCCAAAGGACAAGCATCTTGGCCAACTTCTTAGCAGGACGCCTCGAAGGTCGAGGACCTTGCCGAAAGACCCTAGGCCTGGCCCCTAGCCGCACAGGGGACGGCCAACAGGTGCAGGGATTGAAGGTCCAGATGGATAACCTTCCCTGAAAAGGAAAGACAGGACCGCGGACTAGAGACCGTCTCGGAGCCTGGGGTTGAGACTGAGGAGAGCTGGATACCAGCACTGGCAATCCAGTCCGGGGCTACCAGCATCACCTCGCCAAATCCTCCTCGCCTTGCCCGTGGGTCAAGGGAAATGGGGAGAAGACGCGGAGGGCCCGGGTCCGTGGCCCCGATGGCATCCCCTACAGCAAGCCTTGCTGAGGCGGGCAAAAAACAGTCTCGGCCTAGTATTCTCCCTGGAGGGAAAGGGAGAGATCCTGTGCTACCCCGGCAAGAGACACTCATGGTAGCAGCCTATGCCCGGCTCAGGGCCGCAGCCAGGGAATTGGGCTCCTGCCATGAAATGGCTAGGAAGCCTCGACTGCGCAACCGCCCAATGCGGAGAACCTCCTTGCACCGAGACAAGGGGATAGACCGAACCTGGCGGAGTAGGTAGCACATGGTCTTGGAATAATCCAACTTGGACTTAGACCACTAGACCCCGTACAAGCGGAGCGAGCGGTGCCGGCTAATCGGACCGTCTGTCTCCAGCGAGCAGGAAGGACATCGGGACTCACAAGAGGACCAGAGGCGACGCACTCTGTATTCCCCAAGATGGGCACCCCACCCATCCAAGAAGCATTGGTCGGAGAAGACCGGCAACTCAGGGCAAACAAGCAGGACAGTCTCCTGCCGAAGTTAGAACGGTCCAAGGGAGCGTTCTCCTAACTCCTGGGCTGTAAGTCACGAACTGGTCCACGGGACACAGCGTTGTGACCTCTGGCTGGCCCCTCCCACTAAGGGAAGGCCGCCCTGAGGCCCAGGAGGAGCAGGAGGTCCCGGCAGGATGTAATTTCCCCGCCAACCCGACCGGCAAAGGAGGAAGAACCTCGCCCTGTTCGCCCGGAGCTGAGCTCGGACTCAAAGTCGAGCTTAGTCCTGAAGAAGCTTCATTGCTAAGATACGAGTTCTCACTCGGCTCCCGAAACGGGAGACCAGTCTGCCTTCCGGGTGGGGTGACATCCGGACCCTTCCATGCCGCAGAGACTGCTGAGCAAGGAAGTGTTAGGAACTCGTAAGCAGCTCCCCTGCAAGAAGGGGTGGAACCTCCCCCAAAAATGGACGGAACGAGGAGTAGGTACATCCTGGAGACCAGGAAACAGCTACACGCCACGTTCTGAGGATGGAATGTCTGCAGAAGACAGACCATCCAGGCGTGCGGAAGGATGGGCGCAAGCCCCGTCCGTAGAGACCAGGAATACCTGGGCCCCGAACCCAGGGTTGAATGGGGGTCCACGGCCTTCCTGATCATCTCTAACTAGAGAGCCAGGCATGTCGGATGACCGACACAGGGGCAGTGAACTCAAATTCCCTGTGGGCAACGGCTCAAAGGGGATCCGCTCGCAACTTGCAACAGGATCCACCCTAAATACCTCCAGAACGAGGTGCGGAGCCGTCCCCCCACGGGAAAACCTGGGCTGGGACGACGGAGCCAGAGCAACGCCCCTTGGCTCGTCACTGAGCAGGCTTAGAGGGGGAGGGAGCCGAGGAGCCCCTCGGTTTCCTGCCTCTCCGCTTCCTTTTGGAGGAAGACGCTGGTTTGGCAACAGGCTGCCCAGCGCATGCCTGCTGGCCCTCATGCTGGGCCAGGGGGTGCCCCAGGGCCTTACGCAAAGGCTGACGGCTGCCCTTGACCCCGTGGGCGAGAGTGACCGAGTCCGGAGTGGCATCGGACTTCTCGGGCCCATGGATGTATCCCTCCACTCCAGGGCCGAAAAGGTCAGTCCCCAAGAAGGGGATGTCCGCCAACTCGTGCTGGGTTTCCAAGGAGAAGGATGTTAACCTCAGCCACGCCCTGCGGCGCATGGCCACTGCGGCCGCCACCGATCTGGCACAGGAGTCGCCTAGATCCAGAGCCGTCTGGAGCTGCTGCTTCGCCACCGCCCTACCCTGGTCCCGCACCTGTCGAACCGTGGTCTGCAGGTCACCTGGGAGATGAGGGAGAACCTCGTCCAGGGAGCCCAAAAGGGTGTGGGAGAAATGTGCCATCAGTGCAACCGAGCTGGCCTGACGGAGGCCTAGGGAGGACGCAGCGTAAACCTTACGCCCGACATAGTCCATCCTTCTGGACTCCTTGTCGGGGGGTCTGTCCACATCCCCAGCGTTTCCAAGACATTGGAAAACGTTGTCGGTAATTACCCATTCAGCCGAGGGGTGCTCCGAGAAACCGGGCAGAGAACCGACCGGGATAGGATACCTCCGAGCTACCCCGGCCGAAGGCGCAGGGCAAGAAGTAGGCCGCCGCCATAGCTCCAAGGCTGGGCCCACAATTGCCTCAGCCACTGGGAAGGCCTCCGTGGAAGAACCCCTTCGATCCAGAATCTCCAGAAGGGGGGTAAGGAGCCCGATCGGAGACAGGCTTAAGCTGCATTCCAGTAAACTCTGAAATGAGCTGAAGTAGACCCTTAGAAGACGATGGGCTGTCGTCTACTGGATGTTCCTGGGAAGACCCGGGGTCCTCCCTGTCAGGAAACATGGCAGAGCCTGCTCCAGGCTCCGAAGGGTCTGCAAAAAGCTGCCGCAGGCCCAAGGCACTCTTCGTCCGCCGCGGGCGGGCAGGAGTGAGGGAACCGAGTGACCTGAAGGACAGGCCACGGTCCGGCCTGGACTCCGCCGAAGGCGAAGGGGCAGCGAGGGTCGAACGAGCAACCGGTTCTGGAGAAGGCTCCTCGACCGATTCGAACGGCTGCCGACCAAGCGGCGACTGCTTGCTATCTGGAGAATGAATCGGGGTCGATTGAAACCCAGACAACTGCTGTCGCCACATAAGTTCCTCGTAACACCAACGCCAACGGCATCGAAACCGCTCCTCATCCGAGGAAGAACGGCCAAGCCACTTAACCCGGTGCTCCGACCGAGAACGCCGAGATCGGCGTGAGCGGCTAGACCGAGAGGTAGACCAAGACCCAAATCTGGGTAACCGAGGCGGGCCTGGGAAGAAATGGGAGCACCCGCCTCCTTCGCTCGAAGAACGGACTGAGGGCTGTCGACCCAAAGTGGAGGACAGAGCCTCGACTTCCGCCGAAGGCGGCGGGAAGACGGGGGTACCGTGAGGCCAGAGGCCGAAGCCTCGACCGAAGTCGAGCGTTGGCCAATGAGGGAGGAAAATTTCCGCGCCCCAACGAAGACCCACTACGCAGCCCTTTAGACATAGGCGAGAGACAGGCCAGGTTCCCTCTACCTTGGAGGAGAATGGCAGAAAAGCTCCTGAGCGAGCTGAATGTAAGGAATCCAAGGAAGCGGGATAAGCTCCATGAAGCGAAGAAGGGAGAGAGGGAACCCCGTCCCTTCCCTGGCAGGATAAGACTGCAGAGAAACAGTCAGCGGGCACCCACGATCCGATGGAATCTCCAGAGCGGAAAAACTACGGATGTCCGAGCCTGAATGGCTGCGCGGTACCTCGGAGAGCTGAATCCGAAGGTTAGGAACAAAAAGTTGCAAGCCCGAGGATCGTGATCCAAGTCCAGGCAAAAGAGCACATGGAGGCGAGTCCCTCCTGGAGGAACTAACCATATGTCTCTCGGGGCCGGAGCGAAGAAGAAAAGATCGAAGATTCAAGGATACTTTAATAAATTTGAAGAGCGAACTTTTCAGGAACCAGTCAAAAACGCAGAGCGCTAAGGAGGGAACCTGAGCTTCCAAACGGTAAGGAAGATCTGGCGTCATGGGGCGGAGCCGAGAGTTTTACCACCCGGGTGGGTGGGAGGAGCCAACTGAAGACCTTCTGGCAAGATTTTAAGCGGCAAGGGACCTGCCAATAAGTGTGGATGAACAACATATCCATGTCCCTAGAACACATTTTAAACTGGATTCTATTTATAGGGAGAGACAATTGGAAGATTTTAATAAACAATGATGAGTTCTGGCTGGAACTGAAAGCATAAATCTTAATATAGAGTTGTACATAACTGTTAGCTTTCCTAGGAGCTTAGAGTTCAAAGGGCATAAACCACCAACCCATGGTCTAAGGCACTGAAAAGAAAACTGTGTGAAAGGAGCCTCCTAGATTCTGGTGTTAAGTAATGCTTAACTCTATAGAGACTTCAAGTCTTTGGTGTACTTTTTAAGATAGAAGTGACATGATGTTCAACGTGAGGTTGGCATCAAATATGAACCCAAATATTTAAATCTGTCAACCAATTCAATGATATTTCCCTTATATCATGCGGACAGATGGAAGGTCAGACAAATTAATCTTTCGCCTAGTAAAAAGCATAGTTTTGTTTTTACTGAATTAAGCACAAGGGAATGGGAAAGTAGCCAATTTTGAAAATAAACTAAACTAACCTGAAGTTTGTCCAAGGCCTCTATTGGATTTATACTATCCTCAAAAATAACCGCATCATCTGCGTAAATTATAATAGAGCTGGATGGGCAAGAAGATGGAGCATCATTCATAAGGAGTGAAAAAATGAGTGGGCCTAAGAAAGAACCTTGGGGAACACCACATCTAATTAATTTACAGGAAGATAGGTGAGCATCGATAGTTGTTACATGTGACCTGTCCGCGAAGTAATGGGAATACCATTTAATCACTTCACAGGAAAATTGCATTTTATTCATGATACACGGGAGCACATTGTGCTCCACAAGATCAAAGGCCTTGGTGAGGTCCACAAAGAGAGCAGCAACCGAGTGCCCTTTGTCTAGGGCCCTCTGGATACCGCTGGTGAAGCTCACCAAGGCCGGTTTGGTATTATGCCCTACCTTGAAACCATGCTGACAGGAAGTTAACAAATTACATTTATTAAGAATATCTAGGGTCTGATCAAAGATAATTTTCTCGAGAATCTTGGACAGAGGTGGCAAAAGAGCAATTGGTCGGTAATTAGAAACCAATGAAGAATTACCGGCTTTATGTATTGGTCTAATAACTGAGTGCTTCCACAATTTTGGGAATACACTGTAAACAATTGAAAAGTTAAAAATAGCAGCTAAGGGGCAAGAAAATGTATCAATACCCAGTCTCAAAATTCAAATATCTAAGGAATCAGTTAGCAAGAATGGTTTAGGATCATTGCTAAGTATATAATCCTTAACGATCTCAGGTGTCACTTCACTAAATTCAAACTTAAAAGGAAATTCAGAATCGACCTTAGAATTATTATCTACTTCCGAGTGTACATTAGAACTTGGGACCCCTAAATTCTCAAGATCTCCAAAATAATTGTTGAAACATTCCGCCACCAGTTTAGGACTAGAAACTAGTGAGTCATTATTTTGAAGAGAAATCAGATGGTCTTTTTTACCCTGTCCCATTAAATTATTTAGTATTTTCCAGGTATGTCTAGAATTACCGAATGCCTTTTTCTGCTGGCTTAAGAAAAATTTTTACTTTGGATTTTCTAATTTCTGACTTGCATCTATTTCTTAAAGTTTTATAAGCCAGAAGAGAACCAACATCTTTACATGATTTATAGTGTTTCCAACTCGGTCTCTTAATTTCATGAGATCAACAACTCTTTCATGATCCATTCATGCTTATTAGATCTGATTTGCATTTTACGTTCGCTTGAGTGCATGCCCAAGGAACATTTTGGGAAGTAGCACACTTTGGAGGTGTGCCTCTCCTGTTCAATGCACTGCTCCGTTGAGCAGGCGTGGCGATCCTGCACCAATGGGTGCGGGAGCTGTGTGACAGCGGTGGTCTTCGCTTCAAGAAAAACACGCTGGTAGGCCTCAGCGCCCCCCAAAGCTTTGGTGCCCGCTGGGAGCCCCCCCAGGCGTGGCAAGCGTCCTCGTGCTCTGCCGGCGGGGTGCCCAATCCCCGTCGGCTCCACGTCCTCAAAGGCCCCCAAAGCTTTGGTGCCAGCTGGGAGCCCACCCCAGCGTGGCAAGCATCCAGCGTCGGCTGCCGGCGGGGTGCCCAATCCCCGTTGGCTCCACGTCCCCGAGCGCCCCCAAAGCTTTGGTGCCAGCTGAGAGCCACCCCAGTGTGGCAAGCGTCCGTCTTCTGTTTTATTTTTTTAAACTTGAAAATAAAACGGTCCCACGGCGCTTCTCCCAGCCCCTCCCACAACCCGCACCCACCCACTGCGCACCCTGCCTCCCCACCCTCTACTTACCTCCGGGCTTGGCGCGGCGATCTTGATGGACGGGAACACGTCTGCACTCTTCAAAGCTGACCACGAACTGAGGAAATGCCGGTAAGTTGTATAATGGGCTAGATAGAAGTTTCAACTTATTGCATATCTCAGGCATTTTGCCAAATTTTCAACATGGGGTTTTGGGACCCCTTCTCATGAATGATGTCAATGTCATGGCGTTATTGGGGCGAAGAGTGATTTACGCAGTCACTGCCGAAATCACCACAGGCCCAGATCTGCTCATGTACAATGATTTATGCATTCATAGTCTAGAAACTATTAAGAAATTGGCATGCATCCTAAAATGACTGTTTCACGAGAGTGCGTTGCGCAGTTCCTCGCAGGCTCGTAAGTTCGCAATTTTCTTTTCAACATTGCCATTTTACCACACCTCCTTATTAGCAGTACAGCTGTCATTTTCACATCCTGCCCAAAGCGTGTTTCCATCCATGTAGCGCTCAATGGCGCAGTCGGTGTCTGAGAAATCAATGTATGGACACATTAAGAAAATCACTGTGACACTGTTCATTAGCAGAGGTCTTAAAATGGCTATGTTGAAATTTAGTGAAAAAATTCCTAAAATGACTGTTTCTGAGTGCGTTGCGCGTTCCTCATGCGCTTCGTGAGGTTTAATTTTCAATATTTCACTCCAGATTTTCAACATTGCCATTTTACCACACCTTCTTATGAGTAGTACAGCTGTCATTTTCATATCTCACCCAAAACATGTTTCCGCCCATGTAGCGCACAGTGGCGCGGTCGGTGTCTTGAAATCAATGTATGGGACACATTAAGAAAATCACAGTGACACTGTTCATGAGCAGAGGTCTTAAAATGGCTATGTTGAAAATTTGGTGAACAAATTCCTAAAAATGACTGTTTTACGAGCTTGCGTTGCGCAGTTCCTACGCACGCTCGTAAGTTTGCGAATTTTCTATATTTTCACTCCAGATTTTCTTTTCTTTTTTAAACTTTCAATCTTTATTTAGTTTTTGCAGGAAAAACTTTACAACAGAAAAATCCTATAGCTTCAAAACATTAATAAATAACAGAGAACAAGAGAAAAAATAATACACGTAATGTGCACAGTTATTATGAGTAGGCAAATAATTCATACAGTACTACTTAAACGGAGGGTAAGAGCAAAATCCATTTAGTACAATGCAACATTGGCAAGAAAGGAGACTTAAAATTTTCATTATGGAACAAAATCTGTACGTAAGGGCATTATGTATATAACCACTTTCTCCATTCATTTTCAAGGCCTTCTGTTTCTTATTAAGTATGGCAGTGAGCAGCTCCATCTTATATAGGTCTATCATTATTTGCTGCCATAATTCAAGTGTGGAGGAGAACAAACACTCCACCTCTTGGTGATAGCTTTTGGCAGCTAGAAGAGCCAGATTCAAAATTTTTTAGAAGGAATCTCAATGGACTCCTGGGGGTATACACCAAAAGGAATAAATGAGAGTCCAAAATTAGGTCAGAAGATATTAGCTGATGGAGAGCCTCACTAAGTTGGAAGAAAAAGGCTGAGAGCAGTACAAGACCAAAAAACATGTCTCAAGGTTGCAGGAGAATATCCACATTGCCTCCAACATTCTGCTCCTGCCTGAGGCATGTACTTCTGGACTACCAAGGCTCTGAAGTACCTAACGTGAGCTTCCAGGTAAAGTCCTTCCAATTGCCTGAGCTGACTCCCCTATACATATTTTCCAAATGAGTGTGCCAGTAGGAAACAGCTCAGTCCCCAGGTCCCTTTCCCAGGCCGTTCTGATTTTATCAAGAGATTTGCTCTGCAACTCGCATAAGCTTCTATATATTATAGAAATCAAATGCGGTTGAATTGGTCTCCCATCTATGGCCAATAAAATTATGAGTAGGAGGTTAGCAGGAGGGGAGTCCGTCCATTGTGGTCTTCCTAGCGAATTAAGATAATTCCTAGTTTGGAAGTATCTAAATCTGTCAGTATAGAGCACTATATTTTTGGGTCAGTTCTGTTAAGGAAAGAACAGTTCCTTTGGGCATAAAATGGTACACCAGATGAAGGCCCTTCTTGAGCCAAGTCGATATCCATAATCCATTTTACCTGGGAGAAAGGCATCCAGGTAAGGGAGGAATAGTTGGCTGATCTCAGGGTTTGAATTCCTTTGATGATAGAATTCTTTGCCAGGATTTGATTGTTGATTGAGTATATGGGTTAGATATCATGTCTGTCCTTACTGTTGGGGAGAAGAAAGCAGGGCGTCATAAATGTCTATGAATTCTTTCCCTCCATTTCCACCTGGAAATATACGTTTGATCCAACCAGTACAGAGCTATTCTTAATTGACAGGCCTGATAGTATAATCTAAAATTTGGTAGGGACAAGCCTCCTAACTGTCTTGGGAGCTGTAGCGTTGTAAGGCTAATTCTGGGTTTCCGGTTTGCCCAGATAAAGGAAGAAATTTTTTTCTGTAGGGTTCGGAAAAAGGCATCTGGAATTAGAATTGGCAAGGTCTGAGCAAGGTAAAGGAAACGAGGCAAGATTAACATCCTAACCGACTCTACATGTTGGGTCAGGGATAGGGGGAGAACCCTCCATCTCTCCAAGTCTAGTGAGGTCCTGGATAGAAAGGGGACGTAATTTAGTGTAAACAGGTCACAATCTGGGGGACCCATTTGAATTCCAAGGTATTTTATACTTTTCAAGTGACATTTGAAATTATAAGCTTGTTTCAAATCAGCCTGTGGGGTAAAGTTCCAAGCAAGGACCTCAGTTTTACTTTCATTAATTTTGTATCCAGAGATAGCTCCAAATTTTTTTAGGATGTCCCATAAAAGGGGGAGGGCAGCTTCAGGGTCGGTCATATATATTAAGAGGTCGTCAGCATATAATGCTAATTTATGTTTTATTGATGGGACCTCTATCCCATCAAGCCAACCTCCTGCCTCAGGGCCTGAGCCAGGGTTCAAGGTATATTGCGAATAACAAAGGGGGAAGGGGACATCCCTGTCTGGTACCCCGAGAAAGGGCCACAGGGCTAGAGAAAGAGCCATTTATCCGGATGTAGGCTTGTGGGTGTGAGTACATTGCTTGTATTGATTGGACGGTAGTCTGCGGGACACCAAAGTGCTCTAGCACCTCCCACAGAAAAGGCCATTCGACCCGGTCGAACGCCTTCTCTGCGTCTAAGGAGTAAGGAAGAAATCGGGATCCACTGTCCTTCACACGCTGCCATAGGTGCAAAGTCCTCTTAATGTTATCTTGTGTCTGGCGCCCTGGAACAAAACCTGTTTGGTCCAAGTTTATTATTTCGGGTAGAAACGTTTCAAATCTTCTGGCCATTATAGAGGCAAACAACTTATAATCTACATTGAGGACTGAAATGGGCCTATAAGATGAGCAAGATGTTGCGTCTTTACCTGGTTTCAGGATACTGGAAATGTATGCGTATCGCTAAGAGTCTGGAATAAGTTCCCCAAGATGCACTGCTCTACAGGCTTCTAACAAGGTTGGAGACAAGTCTGCTTGGAAAGCCTTGTAAAACTCCCCAGTATAACCATCTGGGCCCGGACTTTTGTTAGCTTTGAGGGCCGCTGATCCTTGCTCTAGTTCGGATATAGAAACTGGGCTCTCTAAAATTTGTTGTTGCCTCTGAGTTAACTTTGTTAGATTGAGATTTTTCAGGAAGGCCTTCATCGCCTGTGACTCTCCAGAGCATTCAGTGCCATACAGGCTCCTGTAATATCCCTGGAAGGCCCGTTCAATTTCTCTGGGTAAGGTGACTATCTTTTTAGAGCCAGGGTCTCTGATTTGGGTAATATTTGTTTTAGATCTGTGCTGCCTGAGCCTGTGAGCTAATAAACGAGTAGCTCTAGGGCCTCCTTCATAATATTTTTGTTTGAGAAGCTGCAACGCTTGCTCTGTGCGTATATCTAGAGTCGCCTGGATTTGTTGCTTAGTCGCTAGCAGAAGAGAGTGTGCCCCTTCATCGCCTGCAGCATGTAGGGACTGCAAACTTTAAATTGCTGTTGCAGGCTATCAGCTGCTGCTGCATCTTCTTGTAGTGTGTAGCATACTTAATTATTTCTCCTCTGAGAACTACTTTAAGAGTGTCCCATAAAATCCCTTTTGGTTTCCTGTCTAGTGTTATCCTCCAGGATCTGTTTTATTTTTTGATGCACCATATCTCTAAAGTCTTTATGATTCAGTAAAAAATTATTAAACCTCCATAAGGTACTAACCTTATCTCTAGTCCATGTCATATTTAAGGTGAGGATCGAGTGGTCAGATAACACTGTTGGGGACTGCGTACAACTTTGTACTTTATATAAGTGTTCTTTGGATATGTGCATGTAATCTATACGAGTATATACCTTATGGGGAGCAGAGTAATGTGTATACTCCCTTTTATTAGGGTGTAGACTATGCCATACATCAGTCCAGTGTGCCTCAGTGAGGTATGCTTGCACAGCACGATGCGCTGGGGATCTCTTAAAAGGTCTCCTGCTAGAAGTGTCCATATAAGATGTGATCAGATTATGATCAAGGCCCCTAGAATTCTGCGGCCGCAGAATTTTGCGCAGAACTGCAATCTACCGCCAGAACTTCTGCAGTGCCTTGGAATTCACTCTTCTTGGTGATTTTTTATTAATATTTCTGTTTATCCATAGAATCTGGTTCCCTTCCCCTCTTTTTATATCCAAAACTCCCCCATATGCTCAGAATGTGATGTTATCATTGCTATAACATCATACATTAGCTAATGAAATGGCTGTCACTTATCTACCACAGCTCCCACTGCCAGAGACTGTGGCACAGCACGTAAGGCATGGTGATATTTGCTCAACCTGCACTACAGCCTAATACAATTTTCAGTCTTACATTATTGCACTAGGGCCAACTTAAACAAAACCTTGTCAATAGCACAGACCTGTAAAGTCCATACCTCATTTTGTACAAACTTATTTGTGCCTTTAAGGTATAGAGATGCCATCTGACATGAATAATTGGTAAAATGAATTTAACTATCATTTTAAGAAAAATAAAATAATTATGCCCAGAAAAGTGGAATATAACAATGTATAGACCTGTTAAATAATTGCACTGTACACATTTTTGCCAGGGTTATTGATTACATATTGTCATTGGTTGATAGAATCACCTAAAGGTTATGGAGAAATGTTATGTGCTGGGACAGCTGTTGGGCCAGAGGGTAGCATGCTGTGTTTCCGTGCTGGCAACTCAGGTTCAGAGATTCTCTGGGAGCTAGCTGGGCAGCACAAGGATTGGTGGAACATATCACTGCTCAGAGTCTGGGAAGGTATGGTGCAGTGTTTTGTTACACGGTGGACGACCATGCATGGGCTGAGAGCTCTATTCACAATCGGTTCACATGCATGTCATGGCCTGATAGTGTTACGTGAGTGTGTCAGGGGAAGCAGGTTGACATGAAAAATGAGTTTTGCAATAACTCCTCTATTCCGTTTATTCCATTTCCAATGGGACCTGTATGAATGAGGATGCAATTTCATGGAAATAAAAAAAAAAATATATATATATATATATACACACACACGCGCACATACAGTATCTCTGTCTCACTACACACACACACATACATTTGTATGTATGTTACAGATTGCATATAAATATATAAGTGATACACAGTGGGAACCTCATGAGTGGTGTAGAAAGCACATACAAATATATAAGTGATAGACAGTAGAAACCTCATTAGTGGGATAGATAACATGCATATAGAAATACCTTATTTATCACATAAGGTCCTCTCCGCATATGTTATTTATGCAATAGGCTAGGACCCTAAGGGAGAGACATTTGTTTTGCCTTTTTAGGCATAAAATTATTTCTATAAGTCTGTTAATTTTTGAACTAGTGTTACTGTGCTTTCCACCATCCTGATTGCTATAACCGCTACCATGAAAGTGAAGTCCGGATGACAAGCTGACACTCTGATGTGGTAGTTTGTTAGTGCCGTAGAACTTCTGCAGAAATTACAAACCACCGGCGCAGAAGTTCTGCGGCAAATGGTAGTCTTGCCGCAGAACTTGGTCCCACTCTGCCGCAGAAAAGTAGGGGCCTTGATTATGATCTCCTCCCATTATTAAAACTCCCCTACTTCTCTCCATAACCTTCTGAAGCAATACTTTTCTCCCCGCTGGGCCCTCTCCCGGGGGGATATATATAGAAACAAGAGTAAGCTCCTGTTCCCCCAAACGGCCTACTGCAATGGCAAGACGACCATCTGGGTCCAGATATGAATCTGTTAGAGTGAAAGGGACCCCTTTAGGAATCAAAACAGCAGCTCCCCTACGCTTTCCTCTGCCATATACAGAGGCTACTATTGTAGAGAAGCCAAATTTGGCTAGCTTTTGATGCTCTTGTTTATTCAAATGGGTTTCTTGTAGTAGAAGAAAAGAGGGCTTCAGTTTTTTAAGGGAGGAGATCACCTTATACCTCTTGATGGGGCTATTTAGTCCATTAACGTTGTGGAACAAATCCTAATTGTGAGGACAGGATCCATCATGAGACTCAGGAGCTTGTACTGAATACATGACAGCTGTTAAAAGAAATTTACAAAAATCTCAGAATTCTAAAACTGAATGATTCTGGTACAGAATCCTTCTCTGTTACCATCCACCCTTGGCCTTATGGTAAGTAGGCAACCTATAATCTGAAGCCAGACTTCTAACTGGCCAGGTCCAAAACCAATAGAGATATGTGCACAGTACAAAACAAAATAAACAGTAAAATTCAACAGTCAATAACCAAAATAACCTATTTACAATCAAACTTCCAGAGAGAGGTAGAAACTACCCTCCGAGAAACAGGAGCCAATCCTTAATTCAGGAGAGGGTCCCATGGGAGGAATGTGACCTTCGGTCGGGTCAGGCCTCCCAACCCCTAGAAAAGTCGGGGTCGAGTATTGGGGACGTCAAACCATAACTGCCCAAAAGGGTATAATAGAGAATGCTGTGTAGGGTTTAGATGTCAAACTTCATCCATCCCAACCCTCGGCTAGCGGAGAATAGGCTTAGCTGTTAGCGCTCTGAGAACTTATATTATTTAAGAATGGTGATCAAGGTTAGAGAGGGAGAGAGAGAGAGAGGGAGAAAAGAAAAAAAAAACAAAAAAAAACCCTTCGTAGTAGTGACAGACATACTGTTTAAACTAAATGGTTAACAGTATGGGCACAGGCATTGCATTAACTGAGAGGAAAGAGAAAAAAAAAAAAGGTTCCTCCACTACCCAGCATTGTCACTGTAGCTGAGGTTGAATGCTAGAAGAGTCCGCTAAACCCCCTTAAAGTAAATTGAACCATCCGACCTTCTTCGGTATCTTCAGGTATTCGCGCTACGGCAGTCCATTTCTTGATCCTTCGGGAGGAGGTGCGAACTTCTTATGTAGCTCTTGACTTCTTGCAGGGAATGAAATCTTCCTCGTTTCCCCGAGTCTCTGCGAGTTGCCGTGGAGTCCTGCCAGTGTGAACGGGGGGACGTTTTTACTGTTGCACAGTACCAGCCGGGTGGAAACCCCATCCCCTTCTCTTCAGTTCCGCTGTAATATCACCAGGATTCGCATACATAACATTATCAGAGTCCCAGAAGACCCGGAGCTTAGCTGGGTAGGGCGTTTGAAACTTAATCCCTTTTTCTTTCAACAGTCTGAGTATTGGAGCATATGCCATCCTTTTTTTCACAATATCTGTGGGATAATCATTGTCAAAAAACAACTTGGCAGAATTATATGTGACGTTCTTTTTAGCCCAGGCTGTCTTCAGGATATTTTCTTTATCCCTGTAGCTAGAAAGTTTAAGGACAATTGAGCGGGGTCTCGCTGATGGGTCAGTGGGTTTCCGTACTAGGGCTCTGTGCGCTCTCTCAATTTTAAACAGAAAAGTAGGAGGGAGAGCCAAGATGTCTCTGAGCATATCCGTTAAGAAATCCTCCATCCTTCCAACTTCTGACCCCTCGGGAAGTCCATATATACGAAGGTTGTCCCTCCGGGAGCGCGCCTCCAGGTCAGTGATTTTCTCTTGCATGATTTCATGCTGATCAATTAGGAAGTCCACTGCCCGGTGGAGACGATGTGTTTCGTCTGCAACTTCACTGGCTGCTTCCTCAGAGTGATCTAATCTCTCTTCAACTTCTGAGAGCCGATTTTGTAAAGTGATAAACTCCCTTTTGTTTTCAGCTCGGAATGCTTTTATTTCTGATAAGAGAGTTTCGTGCCGAGATCTTGATAATCTTTCTGACTCTCTATCAGTATCTGGGTCTGGATCCCCATCAGCTGCTTGCGGAGGCGCTACGACTGCCTGCAGGCCTGTTCACTAATCGGGTGCATCTGTCATAACGAGGTCTCCTGGCGCGATTTTGCTTTATTCTTGCTCCCGTCATATCTCGTCTTCTTTTGCTGAGTTTTAAGGTATGAGACAGCTGATTAGGGAGAGATTGCTGACGGGTTATTCAGGAGCTATTCCACTAGGCAGCCATTCTAGATGGTGACGTCACCGGAAGTCCTCACTCACTCTCGATTTTCAACATTGCCATTTTACCACACCTCCTTACGAGCAGTGCAGCTGTCATTTTTCACATCTTGCCCAAAACGTGTTTCCGCCCATGTAGCGCACAATGGCACAGTCAGTGTGCGAACTCAGTGTATGGGACACATTAAGAAAATCACAGTGTCACTGTTCATGAGCAGAGATCTTAAAATGGTTATGTTGAAATTTGATAATTCCTAAAATAACTGTTTCACGAGCGTCGTTGTGCAGTTCCTCATCTGTAAGTTTTCCGAATTTTCAATATTTTCACTCCAGATTTTCAACATTGCCATTTTACCACACCTCTATGAGCAGTACAGCTGTCATTTTTCGTCATCCGCCCAAAACGCAGCCCGCCCATGTAGTGCACAATGCATGCAGTCGGTGTGCAAAATCAATGTATGGGACACATTAAGAAAATCACAGTGACACTGATCATGAGCAGAGGTCTTAAAATGGCTGTGTTGAAAATTTGGTGAAAAAATTCCTAAAAATGACTGTTTTACGAGTGTGCGTTGCGCAGTTTCCACGCACACTAATACCTTCCAGAATTTGAAATATTTTCAGTCCAGATTTTCAACACTGGCATTTTTTCACACCTCCTTATGAACAGTACAGCTGACGTTTTTCATATCCTGGCTGAAATGTGTTTTTGCACATCCAGCGCACAATGGTGTGGTCACAGTGAGAAATCAGTGCTCAGGACAGATTATGAAAATCACAGTGACACTGTTCATGAGCAGAGATCCCACAATGCCTATGTTGAAAATTTGGTGACAAAAGTCCACAAAATGACTGTGTCATGAGCGTTCATTGCGCGAGTTCCATGTACACTCATAAGTTCAAGAAATTGTTGTATTTTCACTCCAGATGTTCAACATTGCCATCCCTTCACACCTCCCTATGAATGCTACAGCGGTCATTTTCACATCCTGCCCGAACTGTGTTTTTGCACATGTGGAGCACAACAGTGCGGTCGCTGTGGGAAATCAACGTTCAGGACAGATTAACAAAATAACAGTGGGACTGTTCATCAGCAGAGGTCTCAAATGCTTTTGTGAGGTGGGGGTAACAAAAAGGTCATGCTGAAAATTTATTGTGCAAATACCAGCAATCGCACAGGGCATTAGGGTAAACCACCATACGTGCCAAACACCACTGCAAATACCTGCAAGCGAACGTTCGGCATTGACAAATGCTTGTTTTAAGAGGTGCCAGTTTGTCTAACAAAGATGTATAAAGTAAAATAAAAGAATCTAACATGACATCAATGTCCTGTCTGAGTTTAAGCTGTGACCAATCTATAGCTTTACTGGCTGTAGCAATACCTTCAGGGGTCAAGGTAGAGAGTCTCCTAAATTCAATATACCTGGGGGGTTGTTTTACATACTGTATTTAGCAGACCATTCACACACCACTGGACAATGGTCACTAATATTATCCGGCAGGACCACTGTGTTGATAATTCTATCAGGCTGGGTTACCAAAATCCAATCAAGAACTGAGCCTGAGTTTGCTTTATAATTATGTCTAGTAATAGTGTGAATCATTTGGTGAAGGCCTCGACTATCAGTAAATCACAGTACCATCAGTTTCCTTGGTGTTCCAATTATTATTAAAATCGAAAGTAATATCCATTCTCTATTAGAGGAGATGGGATTTAAAGCGGGCCACCAAATCAATACCATTTTTAAATTTCCTAGGTGGAATGTAAAGGGAACTAATAACTAATCTTTTCTCCTGAACAAACAGAATTTCTACTGAAATGAAATCACAAACAGAATCGTTAATATTATCCAAAGTTCTTACTGCACTAAACTTGGAGTTAATATAAATGAATCTCCCCCCCCCACACACACACGTTTACCTACCCTATCCTGGCATAACAAATTAAAAACAAGCATTTGTTAATACCGAATGTTGATTGTGCTGGTGTGTTGAGCTCGCTCACTGCCCCTCTGTCACTCGCTCAGTCTGTTTCTCCCGGCTGCAGGCTGCTGTTTTCTACTGGGTTTACCTGTGTTGGCACCTTGTTCTGCCCACTAAGAAATTCTCAGCCGTCCCGACAAAGCTGCATTGAGGTGGCTCACTCCCCCCCTTTCACTCACCCATTCTGTTTCTCCTGGCGCTGCAGGCTGCCCTTTTGTACTGGGCTCCTGCCGCTGTTGGTGGCTTTTTCTGCCCACTAAGAAATCTGCAGCAGTCCCAACACACGTCTGTTGAGCCTGCTGAGTCCCTCTCTCTCACTCACTCACTCGTTCTGTTTCTGCCGGGGCTGCAGGCTACCCTTTTGTGCTGGGCTCCAGCCTGTGTTGGCACCTTTTTCTGCTCACAAAGAAATCCACAGCTGTCCCGACAGAGCTCCGTTGAGGGCACTCACTCCCCCTGTGTCACTCACTCTTTCTGTTTCTCCTGGCGCTGCAGCCTGCCCTTTTGTACTGGGCTCCTGGCTCTGTTGGCACCTTTTTCTGCCCACAAAGAAATCTGCAGCAGTCCCGACAATGCTCCGTTGAGCTCGCTCAGTCCCCTTCTCTCACTCGCTCATTCCGTTTCTGGTGGCGTTGCAGGCTGCCCTTTTCTATTGGGCTCATGCCTGCATTGCCGCCATTTGCAACAGTTACAATACAACTCCATTGTCACTCCCCCTCTCTCACTCGCTCATTCTGGTTTTCCTGCCACTGCAGGCTGCCATTTTGTACTGGGCCCCTGCATGCATTGCTGCCTTTTCTGCCCACAAACAAATCTGCAGCAGTCCCAACAGAGCTCCGTTGAGCTCACTCACTCCCTCCCCTCCCTCACTCGCTCATTCTGTGTCTCCTGCCTGCTGCAGGCTGCCCTTTTGTACTGGGCTCCTGCCTGCATTGGTGGCTTGTTCTGGCCAGAAAGAAATCTGAAGCAGTCCCAACACAGCTCCATTGAGCTCGCTCACTCCCCGTCTCACTCACTCATTCCGTTTCTGCCCGCGCTGCAAGCTGGCCTTTTGTACTGGGCTCCTGTCTGCGTTGCCGCATTTTCTGCCCACAAAGAAATCCGCAGCAATCACAATAGAGCTCTGCTGAGCTCGTTCACTACTGCTCTGTCACTCACTCGTTCTGTTTCTCTTGGCGCTGCAGGCTGCGCTTGTGTACGGGGCTGCTGGCTGCATTGGCACCTTTGTCCACAAATAAATCCGCAGCTGTACCGACAAAGCTCCATTGAGGTTGCTCAGTCTCCCTCTGTCACGCTCTCATTCTGTTTGTCCTGGCACTGCAAGTGGCCCTTTTGTACGGGGCTCCTGCCTGCATTGGCGCCTTTTTCTGCCAACAAAGAAATCCGCAGCAGTCCTAATAGAGCTCCGTTGAGCTCACTCAGTCCCCCTGTCTCACTCACTCGTACTGTTTCTCCCACCGCTGCAGGCTGGCCTTTTCTACTGGGCCCATGCCTGCATTGACGCCTTTTTCTGCCCACAAAGAAATCCACAGCAGTCCTGACAGCGCTCCGGTGAGTTCGCTCACTCCCCCTCCCTCACTCATTCTCTCGTTCTGTTTCTCTCAGTGCTGCAGGCTGCCATTTTGTACTGGCCTCTTGCGTTGGGGCCTTTTTCTGCCCACAAACAAATCCGGAGCAGTCCCGACAGAGCTCAGTCACTCCCCCTCTCACTCGTTCCATCTTAATCTATCCCAAACACTGATGTCCCACAGCGACCGTGCTATTCTCTAACAGGAGTGCAAAAACATATTTTAGCCAGGATGTGAAAAATGACAGCTGTACTGTTCATAAGGAGGTGTGAAAGAATTCCACTGTTGAAAATGTGGCGTGAAAATATTACAAATTTGCGAAGTTACAAGGGTGCGTGGAAACAGTTAAACGCACGCTTGTAACACAGTCGTGTTATGGAGTTTTGACACCAAATTTCCAACATAGGGATTTTAGGACCTCTGCTCATGAACAGTGCCACTGTCATTTTCTTAATCTGTCCCGAACACTGATTTCCCATAGCGACCGCATTATTCTGTGCCGCAACTGTGAAACCACATTTCACTCAGGATGTGAAAAATGGCAGCTGTACTGCTCATAAGGAGGTGTGAAAATTTGCCATTGTTGAAAATGTGGCATGACAATATTACGAATCTGCAAAGTTACAAGGGTGTGTGGAAAGTGTACAACGCACCCATGTAACACAGTCATTTGATGGGCTATCATCACCAAATTTTCAACATAGGCATTTTAGGACCTCTGCTCATGAACAGTATCACTGTAATTTTATTACTCTGTCCCAGACAGAGATTTCCCACAGCGACCATTCTATTCTGCCCCGGAACTACGAAAACACATTTCGGCCAGGATGGGAAAAATGACAGCTGCACTGTTCATAAGTAGGTGTGGGAAAATGGCAATGTTGAAAATCTGGAGTGAAAATATTATACATTCGCGAAGTTATGAGCGTGCGTGCAAACTGCGCAACGCACGCTTGTAACACAGTCATTTTATGGAGTATCATTACCAAATTTTCAACATAGCCATTTCAGGACCTCTACTCATGAACAGTGTCATTGTCATTTTCTTAATCTGTCCCAAACACTGATTTCTGACAGCGACCGCGCAATTCTGCACCAGAAGTGCGAAAACACATTCCGCCAGGATGTGAACAATGACAGCTGTACTGTTCACAGGAGGTGTGACAAAATGCCAATGTTGAAAATATGCGTCAAAATATTGCAAATTCAAAAGTTACGGTCTTCCAACTGACTGCATAGCCTGCGCTAAATAAAACAGTCATTTTGGGAATTTTTTCCCAAATTTGCAACATAGGCTTTTGAGAGCCACCTCATGAACACTGGCACTGTCGTTTCGTTATCCGGCCCAAAGGTGATTCTGTGTAGTGACCGTGAAATCACATTTTGGGACGTTGCTGCCATATTGCAGTTGAAGCATTCACGAGGAGGGGTCCCAAAAACCCCATGTTGAAAATTTGGTGCAAAAATTCCAAAAAATGCCTGAGATATGCAGCAAAGTTGAAAAACCCTATTTACTCCATTATACAGCTTACCAGCATTTCCTCAGTTCGCGGTCGGCTTTGAAGAGTGCAGACATGTTCCCGGTCCAGCGAAGATCGTCGCACTGGACTCCGGAGGTAAGTATGGGCTGAAGGGGGTGTGTGTGTGTGTGTGTGTGTGAGGGGAGGCAGGGTGCGCAGTGGGTAGGTGCGGGAAGGAGGTCTGGAAGACCGCAAGGGACTGTTTTTTCTTCACAGGAAAAAAAAAAAAACTAAACAAAACAAAAAAAAAAAGACAACGTGGGACGGTTTTGCTTCACAGGGGCATTTGGCTTGCGCTGGGGTGGGCTCCCAGCGTGCCACAGCTCTCGCCTTTTTTTGGGGCGCAATGGCGGATTGGGCACCCCGTCGGCGAACAAAAGGGGAGTTTCTTTCTGCCGACAGGATTGGGCACCCCGTCGGCAAATAGCAGGTGTGTGTGTGTGTGTCTGCCGACGGGGATTGGGCACCCATCGGCAGACAATGAAACGGAGGTGTGTGTGTAACATTATGCCGACGGAGAGTGGACTCCCGACCGGCAGATAAACATGGGGGGTTTATATTGTTTGTGAACAGGCGGCAACCCGTCGCCATGTTCACAAACAATATCAGGCTTGCTAGATCCACCCTGCAATGACGAGGCGGCCCCTGATTGCAGCGGCTGATTTGTCACAAGTTGGTGTGAACGTTCCAAACTTGTGTCACCAGCAGCCTGCAACAGCATTGGGGGAAGCGGGACAAGCCGTTGCAGGCTGTGGGTGTATTGACCACAACAGTGCCATGCCTCCACAGCCTGCTTCTCAGCAAGCTGTGCCAATATGTTTCTTGCGCTGCGTGCAATCAACATAATGAGTAATCACATCAAACTCATTCAACTATAACCAAACCAGAAATTGGTCCCATTTTGAGGTGAGGCTATTAATATTTAAGTGAACAATTTTTAAGGTTGAGTGAGGGTTAGAAAAGGCAGTATTGCTAGTCATATCAGGACTCAGTTCCATCTGGCCCAAGGCAAGGATGGGGGCGTACTGAACCTGATATGAGCAGCAATAGTGCCAAAAGCCGCCTGAAATAAATTTTGTTAACCAATTTCCTTTCATTTCTAGCACCAGAATGAGATACACTAGTCCCGATATTCAAAAAATAATAATCAATTGAGACCTCTGTAAATTAAGGGAGACAGGATAAAAAACCCATGTGTTGTACATTTTAAAACTACCATGGCTGTCACAGCTGTCATTAAAATAATTCATGTTATTCTGACTGTTAAGTTGACTATCAAACAAAGTAGTGAGCATCTACCTCTACAAGCCTTTGAAATACTAAAGTGCAAACTAGTGCCACACAGATCAAACTTAATCTAAACATTCTAGCACTTTAAAACATTAACCCAAGCTCAACTTAAAACAAACTCAGCTGACTACCAATAAAATAAATGGCATGGGGTTAACGTATACTTTTGTTTTGAAATTTTCTCTCAGGAGTGGCAGTCACACACAGAGCTTGCGCTGTGTGCAGTGGTGAATTTAAAGTCAGTGCCCTCTATGCAGAGTCACTCCTGTAGCTCCTCTCCACGGTCCCGTTCACCAAACAGCTTACTGGAACCGGGGGCCCTCCCGAAGAGTGAAGTGGGAATCTGTAATGCTCAATGCTGCAGTCTGGCAGGCTACACAGGTGATTTGCACACAGCCCAGGTTGAAACATAGGGGCAGCTGGAAACAGTTCAGGTAAACGCTGTTCTGTCAATGGGTTTTCCACGGTATCACTTTCTTGAATTTTGACAACAGAAAGTACAGCCACATTTATTTTTTTATTTTATTTACTTAGTTGTTTAACCAGGTATAGCACACTAAGCTGAAAGCTTTTTTACAGGAGCGACCTGGGAGCACAAGGAGGTTAAGTGACTTGCTCAGGATCACACAGTATGCAAGTGGAAGCTGTGGGATTCAAACCCAGGTCTGGCCTGCTGGATGTCACCAAATTTGCAGCTCAGAGCCTTAGTCACACATAATAACTTACTGTAACAGTAGATCTTTGAGGAGCTCTTGCAGCAGGCCAACACCAGTAGGATTTAGCCACCAGATGCCAGGACCACAGAGACACTTTCTAGCTAGTGGTCTGCCACAGGGACTGCCCACTGCCGACATCCCTCTCTGTCTTCAGCCTATCCTGTAAAGGTGGGTGGCAAAAAAAGAACCAAGGAGGTTCCTGAAAGCCATCAAGGAAAAGGGAAACTGAAACCCCATGCGAATGGAAGAGGAATACAGCAGAGAGAGAAGGGGGAAGGAGGGAAGGAAAATCAGGGCCTGCTGCAAGAGCGCCTCTCGAAGATCCACCGTTACAGTAAGTTATTGTGCTATCTTACTTTGAGGGAGGCTCTTACAGAAAGCCAACAACCGAGTCCCAAGGAATTCTGACAATAAAAAGGAAAAACAGCACTGGGAGAAGGTTAGACAGCAGCCAACAGCCTCAGAGAGAAGGCCCTGCAAAACAGCAAAGCCGAAATTGGCCCTGCATCTAGGGGTAATGTCCAGACTGTAATGCTTGGTGTGACAGAACTCCAGATGGCGGCTGCACAAATGTCTGCGACAGAAACATTTCTGTAACAAGCAGTGGAGGTGGCCATACCCCTAATGGAATGGCCCCTAAAGTGCAGGGGCAGGATTCTCAAAGCATTTAGGACCCAAGTCCCGCTCCATAACTACCAGTTGTGGACCCAGTCGCCAGAGCTGCGCTGGGTGTTACGGCTGCTCCCACCAGCCGTGAAAGACGCCCACAGCTGCGGCGAATCTTCCCTGGTGACACCACCCGCAAGCCGCCATAAATCGTGGAGCCAGTCGTAATCCGGCTCCACCTCTGTGAATACCCGCCGCTGTGGGACTCCTGCGGCTCTGCAAGTGACCACCCTTTGGCGCCGTTTGCCACAGCTGCGGGAATGCCACAATCTTTGTGAATCTTGCCCCAGGTGCTTAGTAAGAGCGATATCTTAAAAGAATGAAGGTTTGGGGCCTTTAGATGTCTCTGTAATCATTCAGTTTGCTTTTATTTATTTACTTTTCTGTATTTGTATTTTGTCAACTGCTACTGAATAAAAACAAACAAACAAAAAACAGCCCGATGGAACCCCTGTGTGATGCTGTCATAAAATCCTTACTAGCAAGGCTGCCAGTGTATTTCAATGGGAAACCACAAATCTGTTTTCAGATTTTTATGGAGAAATAACATTTCCTGCAACCAAAATATTACATATTTAATAGAAATGTGATTTTTGATAACATGATCTCTTGTTATAATTTAGCAGGTGACACTTTCTTCATAACTAGATTTTACTTGGAAACAGGTAAAGAGAAGCTAATTATTATATTCAAAAAAACGTATCATACAGATAGAACACTATAGTACAAACATATAAAAAGCAAAGTTTGTTGATGACATAAGTATAATTTTGTTTTTGAAAAAGATAGAAAAATATGTTTAGTTTCTCATTGAAATATACTGGGCCCTTACTGAGCAGGTGTTTACTTCTAATAAATAGACTATTTCATTTTTTGTATTTTGATGGGTTAGTAATTACATTCTACTTGTGTAATAAAATATTTGTTAGTGCAGTGAAACACGTGGATTTTTACCTTTGCTTTTCCTACTACTAGTAAAAAGAATTCAGTAGAATGCTGGTATCATGATCTCAGAACCTGCCAGCTATTTAAGAGCCCAGTATTTCAGTGAGAAAAGTACAGTTACGTAGGAACTTACCGTAACAGTAGATCTTCGAGAGAGGTTCCTTCAGTAGATCTTCACATATAGGACTGGTGCCACCTGGCGTTGGGCCGCACGGCAGACTTTTCTAGCAATACCTGATGGGGGACCGCCCACCCGACCAACGTCAGCATAACTGTATATAGTGGGCGATCCCCACGCCTGACCTCCAGTTCTCCCGCTGGAGCCAGGAAGAGGCCTGACAGCAGGAGCGAACAGGATTTGGAGTCCCTGTAAAACAGAAAATGAGGGGAAGGAGGGAGGGAAAAATATGACCTACTGATGGAACCTCTCTCGAAGAACTACTGTTATGGTAAGTTCCTACGTAACTGTACCATCTTACTTCGAGAGGGTTCTTTCAGTAGGTCATCACATATAGCACAGAGTCCCAAGCAGTCCCTCCAAGGATAGACCAAGAGAAACTAGGGAGGAGGAAAACTAACTCCAACAGAAAAAAATGGACTCCAGAATGGGCCCAGCCTAGGACAGAAGGCCCTGTCAGATGGCTAGGCCAAAGCCAGCCCTCCACCTAGAAGCAATGTCCAGACTGTAGTGTTTGGTAAAGGTATGGACAGAACTCCAAGTAGCGGCAGCACAAATGTCGGCCTCTGAAACGTTCTGTAAAAAGGCCGCGGAGGCAGCCATGCCCCTAACAGAATGACCTCTGATAGTACCCGGCAGAGGCTTTTTGTACTTTTGGTAACAATATCCAATGCAGTTGTGTGACAGGGCTAATACCTGTCATGGAATAATGTTTCATACTTCCTCTTGGTTGCAACCATCTATCATCTTGTCTTCTAGAGCTATCCCTTTTATTTTCCCGATAAGAGCAGCCACCTCCTTATCGAGAAACCCTTTTTATTTCTTCTATATTCTTTGCCTCTTTTATTCTCTTCCTTCCACTGAAACATTATTCATAAAATTCCAGTATAAATCCACCTTATACTGGGTGAAAAGGTCATAGCCCCCTTAAATAATTGTAGTGGTATAATGCCATAATAAAGACAGACATATCCCTGTACTGTTCTGGTAAAGACTGTGAGAGCTTTGCAGTAAATAAGGTTCTTAAGTTGCAAAAAGGGTAATAAAATCTGTTTGGGCTTATGTTGGATGCTTTGTAGCCCCCCTCCCTTTTAGTTAAACTGCCGAGTACACTGTTGTGGTGGCAACTATAGTGGGCAGCGATCACAAGACGTCGCGGCAGCTAATTTTATGTTGCAATGTAGAGAATATGGGCAGCATGATGTTAAATGCTGCCTAGAGTAGTAAATTTGCCCAAAATCGCAATGCCCTTGCCTTTGAGAGAGTGCAGTGACTCTCTGAAGTACTTGCTTGTTCCTAAAATAAATGCTAAGCTGACGGCTTAGAAACAACGCTACCAACAGCTTAGCATGCAAGTCTGCACTAAAGCCAGCTGTCTTGCCTGCATAACAGTAGTTTTCTCCCGTTTCCTTGCTGTAGGAGTTTGTACTCCCCAATGAAATGGACCTAATGGCAGAAGAGGGTGGGCAGCCTTGGTAAACAAATATTGTCCTTGAAGGAAGCTCAGAAAATCACTGTTAAAATAAGTATGAGCCTCAAGTTCTTAATGGAAGCTTTTCATTTTGTTTTATTTCTCCCCTTGAAGCAAAACATTGGTAGAATGGCTCCTATTTATTCACTCTGCACTTTGAAATGACCCCCCCAGTATACCACAGTAGTAGAAATTTTTTTCTCAAAATAAAGGAGTAAATAAATTGTACCTTAGGCTTGGCAGGAGAGACACAAAACTGAAGCTGCTCTGAGGATTAGCTGTGTCAGTCTGGCAGGGAGATATAGGGGAATGGCGGCCCCTAGTGGGCTAGATTTATACTGTTGCAAAGTCATGTACGGTGATTGAATATACTTAGGCTTGGTATATTAAAATTGGTCACAGAAAAGACTTCTACAGTTAATTTAAGCATTATACAGCAACCCATGTGTGCTTTAAAATGCTAAGTTAAATTTTAAAGGTATTTATTGTTTTATTACATAATGAATCTAAGTCACATGATTCAGGGGAGGATATAAATGTCCTTTAGTAAACTGCCTCTTTTTTAGAAGGTCAGTGCTTGCTGATCAGTGGTGGAGGAAGGTTCCACTGTTTTGAGGATATTCCGTTTATGTTTTTGTTAGTATTTTGTTCTACAAACTGGTGCAAGTGGAAGTGAATGCTGAAGAAGGTGCCAAAGCCAAGACTGTGATTTATATTATTTATTTATTTTTTTATTAATTTTTTTTTGTAATAAAATTCCCACTAAACCAGGTGGGTTGCACCTCATTCTGGAGCGTCAGTCCATCATTTATATCCACACGTAACAAGTTGCCTAACCATTTGGACAGGCCCTGCTTAGAAACCGGTTTGTCCATTGGCTAAAGCAAACAGTTGGTCGCAGATGGAATTCTCTGGTCCGGTGAGTGCAGCACTGGAGAATCCGATGAACATCCATCGTATGAAGGAGTCCTCACCTCTGTTGAGGGGATGGATAATACACCAGAAGCTCTACTGATTGATTCAGTGTGAGCTACAGCACCTATAAGGAAGAAACTTGGTGCATTCTAAGAACCGCCCGGTCTGTATGGAAAATCAGATAGGGCTCCTTGCAGACTAGAGCGTGAAGCTCTGAAATCCTTCGGGCTGATGTGATAGCCACGAGAAAAAGCGGCTTCCTGGAAAGGAAGCGCAAATCACAGCCCATAGCCGGCTTGAAATGAGGAAGGGTGAGCTTCTCCAAGACGAACTTCAAATCCCAAGGTGAGGTTGGGCTGCGGATGGGGGGTTTCAGATGGAGAATCCCTTTCAGAAAAGTTTTTGAGACCTCCAACTCAGCCACGGGTTTACCATCCAGTAGCTCGTGGTACGCCGAGATAGCCGAAATATGGACCTTCAAAGAAGTGTAGGATAGACTGGAGTCTGATAAGTGAAAGAGGTATTCCAAGACTTGCGGGGCAGAACAAGAGAAGGGGTTCCAACCCTTAGTGGTCGACCCAGATGGAAAACCTGCTTCCACTTCATGGCATAAGTGGAGTGGGTGGAGGGCTTTCTAGCCTCGATGAGGTCTTGAGCAACCCGGGAGGAGACCACGAAGCGAGAGATCACTATGTCTGCAGGAGCCATGCATGAAGATGCAGGGTCCTAAGCCCTGGATGCAACAGTCGACCTTGATCCTGGGTCAGGAGGTCGTGAGTCACTGGAAGTGGAATTGGTGATTCCCTGGAAAGCTGCTGTAGCAGTGGGAAATACAGGTTACTCACTTGTAACAGAAGTTCTAGGAATGGTATATGTTGTTCATCCACACTTATTGGCAGGATCCTTGCCGCTTTAAATCTTGCGGGAAAGTCTTCAAGCTGGCTCCTCCCACCCACCCGGGTGGCAAAACTCTCGGCTCCGCCCCATGACGCCAGATCTAGCCTGCTGGAAGCCAGGTTGTGCGCCGGAGCCGAGGTTGAAGCAGGATGAACAACATATACCATCTTAGAACTCTGTTACAGGTGAGAACCTGTATTTCTAGGGACATGGATATGTTGTTCATCCACACTTATTGGCAGACTCCTAGCAGTTCTCCGGGAGGAGGAGGCAAGGTGCACACCCCTACTTAGGTATAAAGACTGGAGAACCGAGGCCCCGACCAACATCCTGGCGTGACCCAAGGTCGATGTGGAGGAGGAAATCGGTATAGGCCTGCTTCCAGGTAGGAGCCCTGCGGATATCCTGGATAGGAGTATCCTTAGAAGCAGCCAACGATGCAGCGGAAGGGCGGGTAAAAGTGAGCACTTACCCCTCTGGGAGGCTCCATGCCCGCCCAGCTATAGTGGAGACCTATGCAGGAGGTGACCCACCCACTCGTCGTCTGCTTGGCTGCAGGTCTGCCAGGTGCGGCTTCAGCGTAGATGACAAACAGCTGGCGAACCTCTCCCGAACTTCAGCCCTATGCTCCCTGGGTAGGCGAGCGTAAAATAGGGTCCCAAAGGATCCCATACAGCCTCCGAGGCGTGAATGGGGATGAACCCCGGCAGAGACAATACCCAGTTAGGGAAAGGGACTCCGCCTCTGGAAGGAACTTCGGGTGGGGCGCAGGATAACCTTGTCTCTGTGGAAGACCAGATAGGGAGATTCAAAGGAGCGCCTGGAAGTCTCCCATCCTTCTGGATGGCATGGAAGCCCCAAGAAGGTGTTCTTCCACAACAGGTGGGGAACTCACACCTGTGCAAGGGTTCGAACAGCTTGCCCGTGAGCTAAGCCTATACCAGCGTAAGATCCCACGGAAATGGGGATACTCTCCCCAGAGAGTGTGATCAAGGCCGGAAAGCCAGACCACTTTTTCTGCACCACTAACTGCCTTCCGGCCCACACTCGGAAGACAGGAGCGACTAACAGAAGCACCTAAAGGGTCGTCGACCGAAGCCTTTGTTCAATAAAAGAACGGACCGCAGATGGTCCGGAATGCTCGCCGAGGAACAGGAGAAGGGACCAGGCCCTATCCTAACACCAAATGGAGGACTATTCCATTTGAAGGCAAGCATGTCTGGTCGACTCCTGGCAGGACGCCTCGAAACGTCGAGGACCTTGCCGGAAGACCAAGGCCTGGCCACTAGCCGCACAGGGACCAGGCAGTCAGGTGCAGGGATAGAAGGTCCGGATGGAGTACCTTCCCCTAACAACAGAGAACAGGACCGGGCGGGCTGGAAGCCGCCTCGGGAGCCTGGGGCTGAGACTGAGGACAGCTGGATAGCAGAGCTGGTGAAACCAGTCTGGGGCTACCAGAATCTCCTGCGCCTAGTCCCTCCTCGCCTTGCCTGAGGGTCAAGGGAAATGGGGGAGAGGCGTAGAAGAGGCCCGGGGTCCATGGCCTCCAAGGCATCCCCTACAGCAAGCCGTGCTGAGGGGGCAGGCATGAGACATTCTCGGCCTCGAGTTCTCCCTGGAGGGAAAAAACAAAGGTCCACTCGTGATGTGACCCAGAGGGAGAAGATAGTACAGTTACGCAAGAACTTACCGTAACAGTAGATCTTTAGAGAGGCTCTTGCAGTAGGTAATTACATATAGGACTGACGCCGTCCGGCGGCAGGACCTAGGAAGAATTTCTAGCTAGCAGTCAACGGTGAGGACCACCATCCCGCCAGATGACCCGGCCATACGACGCCGGTATAAAGGGTGGTCCGACCCCCGCCTTCCAGTTCTTTTCCATCACAGGCCCTGTAAGGCCGGACGAGAGAGAAGAAAAATTACTCACTTTAGTAATGTTGTTTCTTCTAATGAGTCTTGCTATACTATGACATATGCAGTGAGTCCCAACCTTGAACTGCTCCGGAGGTGAAAGAGTTAACTTTCCATGCCAGGCATGGAGCAGCTGAGCTCGAGCTCGGTTGAAACTCTGTCTGTTGTTCTTCAAACTCAAACCGTCAGATCTTTACGAGCTAAACTCACTGAGGTCCTGTGTGGAAGCTGTAAACCTACACTAGCCAACTGGCTACTAAGCGTAAGAACACATTTTGGTCCCAAAACAAAGACTCAAGTCAGAGACCCAAAATGAAAAACACAACACCAAGCACCCCAAAAATGAGGGGTGAAAAAACAAGGTGGGCACCTACTAAGTGCCAACACTGCACTGCCCACCCACATCCCAAAAATACAGGTTACTCACCTGTAACAGGAGTTCTAGGAATGGTATATGTTGTTCATCCACACTCATTGGCAGTATCCTTGCCGCTTTAAATCTTGCCGGAAGGTCTTCAAGCTTGCTCCTCCCACCCACCCGGGTGGTATAACTCTCGGCTCCGCCCCATGACGCCAGATCTGGCCCGCTGGAAGCTCAGGTTGTGCGTCGAAGCCGGGGAGGTCGGGTGGGTCGTGTGGATGAACAACATATACCATTCCTAGAACTCCTGTTACAGGTGAGTAACCTGTATTTCTAGGGACATGGATATGTTGTTCATCCACACTCATTGGCAGACTCCTAGCAGTTCTCCGGGAGGAGGGAGGCAAGACGCACACCCCCATATACTTACTTGGGAAAGAGAGACTGAGAACCGAGGCCCCAAACCAGCATCCGGCGTGACTCAAGGTTGATGTAGTAATGGGTAATGAAGGTGTTTGCTGACTTCCAGGTAGCAGCCCTGCAGATTTCCTGGATAGGGACGTCCCTGGAAGCAGCCACCGTTGCAGCAGTATGGCGGGTAGAATGAGCTCTTATCCCTCTGGGAGGCTCCATGCCCGCCAACTTATAGCAGAGATCTATGCAGGAGGTTACCCACCTGCTTATCCGCTTGGCTGCAGGTCTGCCAGATGCGGCTTCAGCGTAGGTGACAAACAGCTGGCGAACCTCTCCCCGAATTTCAGCCGTGCGCTCCTTATAATAAGCGAGCGCCCTTCTAGGGTCCAGAGTATGGAGCCTATATTCGGCCTCCGAGGTGTGATTGGGGTAGAACACCGGCAGAGTCAACACCTGGTTAAGGTGAAACTCCGACACCACCTTCGGAAGGAATTTCGGGTGGGGGCGCAGGACAACCTTGTCCCTGTGGAAGACCAGGTAAGGAGACTCGATGGAAAGCGCCTGGAGCTCTCCCATCCTTCTGGCTGACGTGATAGCCACCAAGAAGGCGGTCTTCCACGACAGGTGAGAGAGAGCACACCTGTGCATAGGTTCGAATGGCTTGCCCATGAGCTTTGCCAGTACCAGCAGTAGATCCCACGGAGGTGGGGGTTCCCGCACTGGAGGGGAAATGTGATCAAGGCCTTTGAAAAAGCGCCAGACCACCTTCTCCTGCGCCACCGACTGCTTCCCGGCCCGCGCCCGGTAAGCAGAGATGGCTGCCAGGTGCACCCTTAGGGTCGTCGACCTAAGCCCTTGACTAGAAAGGGACCATAAATAGTCCAAGATGCTTGCCAAGGAACAGGAGGAAGGGTCCAAGCCCTTGCCCTGACACCAAATGAAAACCTTTTTCCATTTGAAGGCATAGCATTTTCTGGTCGATCTCCACGGACGCCTCAACTACATTGAGGACCTCGTCGGAAAGACCCAAGGCCTGGAACTCTGCAGCTCAGGAACCAGGCCGTCAGGTGCAGGATTGAAGGTCCGGATGGAACACCTTCCCTGATTGACGGAGAGCAGGTCGGGCGAGCTGGAAGCTGCCGCGAGTCCTGGAGCTGAGACTGAGGAGATCTGGGTACCAGAACTGGCGAGCCAGTCTGGGGCTATCAGAATCACCTGCGCCTTGTCCTCCTCGCCTTGAGAAGCACCTTGTGGATCAAGGGAAATGGGGGAAAGGCGTAAAAGAGGCCCGGGGTCCACTGCCTCGAGAAGGCATCCCCCTGCAGCGAGCCCTGCTGAGGGGGGCGGGCATGGAACAAACTCAGCTTCGCGTTCTCCCTGGAGGCAAACAGGTCCACCTGAGGTGTGCCCCAATGGGAGAACAGATGCTGTACTACCTCCGGCAGGGGAGACCACTCGTGGGATGCAGCCCCTATCCGGCTCAGGGCATCGGCCAGGGTGTTGGAGGCTCCTGCCATGTGAATGGCTAGGAGATCCGCCTCCAGGCTGCTGCAGTGACCAAATGCGAGAGCTTCCTTGCATAGAAGCATGGAGGCGTCCCGCCTGGCGGTTTAGATAGTACATAGTCGTGGTATTGTCCGTCTGACTCGGACCACTTGACCCCGGAGGAACGGAGCAAAGGCGGTGAGAGCTAGGCGACCGCCGGAGCTCCAGCAGGTTGATGTGGCATCGGGACTCAGGGACCAGAGGCCATGAGCCCGTGTTCCCAGATGGGCACCCCAACCCATCAGAGAGGCATCGGTCGACAGAGAGCCGTCGGCTCGGGCGGACGAGCAGGATGCCCTCCTGCAAATGATCTGGAACGGTCCACCACTGGAGAGCGTTCCACATCCCCTGTGTCACCGACACAAGCTGGTCCAAGGGATCGCAGCGTTGTGACCACTGGCTGGCCAGTCCCCACTGAAGGGGAGCATGTTCCAGCGGGCCCAACAGACCACGCTGGTGCAGGCCGCCATGAGACCCAGGAGGCGCAGGAAGTCCCGGGCAGGGCGCAATTGCCCAACCAGAAATGATCGGGCAAAGGAGGAAAGAACCTCGGCCCTGTCCGCCGGGAGCCGCGCTCTGGCTCGAAGAGAGTCGAGCTGCGCCCCGATGAATAGAATCACCTGCTTCGGCTCGAGTTCCGACTTGGCCTCGTTGATAAGGAGGCCCAGTTGAGAGCAGACCTGGAGGGCCAGATCTCTGGACCACTCCGCCTCCTTCCTGGAGGGAGCTGCTATCAGCCAGTCGTCCAGGTAAGGGTACACCCGGACCCCTCGGCGCCGCAGGAATGCTGTCACCACTGCCATGCATTTGGTGAAGACCCTGGGAGCTGGAGACAAGCCGAAGGGCATGGCTTGGAACTCGAAGAGATCCTTCCGCTCGGAAGCGAAGGAATCTCTGGTGAGACGGACGGATAGGGACGTGAAAAGCTAGCGTCCTCGCAAGTCAAGAGGCAGAACCACGCCTGCGTTCCAAGGATGGTATTATCTGAGCCAGAGTGACCATCCTGAAGGTTCGAGACCTTAGGAACTTGTTTAGGTAAGTGTGGGTGTCGAGAATGGGGCGCCAGCCCCGTCCGTTCTGGAACCAGGAAGTACCTGGACACAAACCCTGGGTCTGAAGGAGGGTCCACCACCTCTCTTACCACCTCCTTCTGGAGGAGGAGAGTGATGTCGGCTCGACGAGCAGCGTGAGGCTGGGGATCCCGAAGCCCCGAGGGCGGCTCTGAAGGTGGTGCCTGCTCAATTCCAGAGGCAGGCCTCTTCCCACCACCTCCAAGAACCCACCTGTCCGTGGTAACAGCGGACCAGGTGGGCAGGAATGCGGGCCGCCCCAGGAGGGACCCAGGGTAAGTGACGGGATGGGCGACACCCTCAGCCCGTCACTGGGCAGGCTTGAGGAGGGACCGCCGAGGACCTCCGGACCCTTCCTCCCTGCCTCCTGTTAGAGGCAGCGTGGCTTGGGTTTGGGATGCAAGGCCGAGCCTGCTGGCCCTTGATGCTGGGCCAGGGCGCGCCGGGGCACAGAAGGACGAAAGGGCTTAGGCTGTGGTTTGCGGCCTTTGTCCTTCTGAGCGGAAGAGACCGAGTCCAAGGTGGCATTGGACTTCTCGATCCTCTGCAGGTGACCTTCCACCCCAGGGCCGAAGAGGTCAGTCCCCAAAAAGGGAACATCCGCCAACTTGTGCTGGGTATCCGAAGTAAAGGTGGATATCCTCAGCCAAGCCCGCCGACGCATAGCCACTGCGGCCGCCACCGATCTGGCACATGAGTCCCCTATATCCAAAGCAGTCTGGAGCTGCTGTTTGGCCACTGCCCTGCCCTGGTCCCGCACCTGCTTAACCGTAGTCTGCAGATCGGCGGGAAGATGAGGATGACCTCATCCAGGGAGCCCAACAGGGCATGAGGAAAATGTGCCATGAGGACGGCGAGACTGGCCTGACGAAGCCGAGAGGAGCCTAGCGTAGACTTTTAGCCGGCGTAGTCAATTTCTTGGACTCCTTGTCAGGAGGTTTGTCCACATCCCTGGCGTTGCGGCCGCGGCAGCTGTCGTAACAACCCCTCAGCAGAGGGTGTTCAAAACCGGACAAGGAACCGGTAGGGACCGATACTTCCTGGCCATCCTGGCGAAGGCGCAGGGCAGGAAGCAGGGCGCTGCCAAAGTTCCAGTGCGGACCCACTATGGCCTCGGCCACGGAAAGGCCTCCGTCGGAGAATCCCTCGGTCCAGAATCTCCGGTGAGGGGATACCTGGCCCGTTTGGAAGCAGGTTCGAGCTCCATCCGGTAGACTCCGAGATGAGCCGAAGCAGTCCTAGGAAGGACGGCGGGCTATCGTCCATTGACTGACCTCCTGAAGACTCCAAGTCCAGTCGCTTGGAAGAAGGAGGAATCATCTTCCGGACTCGGAAGAGTCTCGAAGAAACTGCCTCTGGCCTGAGCCACCCTTCACCTGCCGAGGTCGGGGTGGGAGTGAGGGTAACTGACAGCCGATGGGGTAAACCCTTAGCGACCCGAGAATCCTTGGTGGAGCCCCAATTGGTGGCTGTGGAGCGGAGGTTCCACGGAATCGGGTGGAGCAGCTGGTTTTAGCCGAACAACCGGCCTGGGTATAGGCTCTCGGACAAGTCGAGGGTTGTGTCGGCCGTTCGGTGACAGCCCTTAATGGCGGGAGCGCGGGTCGGCTTATTCCGGCCAGGAGGAGCTGTTGCAACATAAGGTCCTCGTACCGTCGGCGTAAGTTCACGCTGAAGCCTCCCCTCATCGAGGAGGAGGGCCGAGAATGACAACGACGCCAGCCTGTGATTTTGCGAGACGAGACCGCCTATGGCAGTGGGAGCAGCTGGACGCGAAGGTCGAGACCGAGACAGAGTCCCGGAATTTCGGGGGTCGGTGCGGGGAGGTGTCGGCGGAACCGGCACTCCCTTGACTCGGAAGGGTCCATCCGAGGCTCCAGACCGGAGGCCAAAGCCGAGCCACGGGATCCTCAACTCCTCCCGGGGAACCCGGGAGAGAATCTCGGCTGCTAAAGCGACAGCCCGTCCAATGGAGTAGAAAAATCTCGACTTCATCGAGTGAGTCTCGGTCCAACTGACCTGGCTGAGGGACACCGTGAGGCCAGTGGCGAAGCCCGAAGCAGTCGACAGCCAGCGACAGACGGCGGCCGGGGAGAAGGACCTTTCCCGCTCCCAGAGCGTCGGCGGAGGGACTTACCCTTGTCCCTCTTTTGGACCGAGAATAAGGTCCAGCAGGCATGAGCCCTTCTCCTTTAGTGGAGAAGGACAGACAAAACTCATAAAAAGAAGCGTGTAGGGAAGAACCCAGAAGGCGGGATAAATACAGCGGCCGAGGAAAATCTGACCAGCGCCGCCTCCTCTTCGAGGCGACCATCCGCTCGAGCTGATCCGCCCGAGCCGCGCCGCATGACACACCAACCGAACCTCCTTGGACTTCACGGAGAAAGCGCTTCTGAGGCGGCCCAGATTGCAGCTCGGGCAGCACGGTCTTGAGGGGCGTAGGCCGAGAAAGATGAAGCACAGGTCGCCAAAGCCTGGGAGTGGTACTCAAGGCCTAAACAGTGAACCTGCGTGGAGTGTGGATCCGTCCGAGACATCTTCTGCCCGCATGGGCATCTCAAATCGAAGATCGGATTTGTCCGCCATGGCCGCGAGGATCGAAGACTGAAGTCTTTTGCAAATTTTATTTTAAATCCATAAGCGGAGAAATAGAACCAATGCAAAAGCACGAAGCGTTAAGGAGGAACCTGAGCTTCAAGCGGTAAGGAAGATCTGGCGTCATGGGCGGGCCGAGGAGTTCTACCACCGGATGGGTGGGAGAGCAAGCAAGACCTTCCGAAGCAAGGATTTAAAGCGTGACGAGATACTGCCAACAGGTGTGGATGAACAACATATCCATGTCCCTAGAAACAGAGGGATCTAAGAGGGGCAGGCGGGGAGGGTCATAATAGCAAGACTCCATTAGAAGAAACAACATTACTAAGGTAATTTTTTCTTCAAACAACATGAATCTTGCTATATTATGTTTATATCCGAACTACAAAGCAGTGCCTCCATGGAAGAGGGATAGAACCTACTTAGGAAATAGGCTCTGAAACACAGCTGTGCCAAACCCGAACATCACTCCTAGCCTGGATGTCCAGGAGTAATGCTTGAGTAAAGAGTGAACTGTTTTCCAGGTAGCTGCTTGACATATCTCTAGAATAGGGATGTCCCTGGCAGCAGCCAGGGAAGCAACTACCTCTGGTAGAGTGAGCCCTCAGGCCTGAGGAGGAACCTTACCAGTTTTTCATAGCAAAATTGGATACAAGAGACAATCCACCTGGCAATGGATCTTTTAGTGGCAGGTTTCCTTTACCAACCTCACCATAGAGTGAGGAACAGTTGGAGGAGTCAAACCTGTGACCCTTGAGTACAGCTCTATGTAGTAACTAAGGGCTCTCTTCACATCTAAGCTGTGCAACCTCCTCTCGCCAGAGGAGGAATGGTCAGTGAAGTACACTGGAAGAGATATGGATTGATTAAGGTGGAAATCTGAAACCACCTTAGGCAAAAGACTTCCTATTAGTCCTGAGGACCACCTTATCTCTAAGAAGGAGATAAAATCAGGCTCCACTGACAAAGCTTGCAATTCACTTATGCATCTGCCAAGTGATGGCTACCAGAAACACAGTCTTCAAGTCAAGTACTTAAGTTCTGCTGAAGACAAAGGCTCAAGGGAGGTTGCATAAGCTGAGCAATGCAAACATTAAGATCCCAGGCAGGGGCAGGGTCCCTGAATGGAGGGTTAGTATCGAAGCAATCTCTTGAAAAACTTGGAGAAGACAGGATGAGCTGAAAGAGAAGGAGCTTGCTTGCTGAAATAAGACAGACACAGCTGCCAAATGCACTTTTAGGGTGGCTGGTCTCAGCCCAAGGTATTTAAGTGGGCCATATAATCCAGGACTGTGGGTAAATCAGCAGATTCTGAGAGAAATATGCTTTCCAGCGCACCATCTGGGAAAGCCTTTTCCATTTGGAATTATAAGTAGCCCTGGTGGAAGGTTTCCTAGAAGCCTTCAGGATATCCATTACACCTTGGGAGAGGTGTAGATCAGTAAACTCTAACTCTTCAAGAGCCAGGCCTTGAGATAGAAGATTTGAGGTTTGGGTACAAACCTCCCTGAGCACAGGTTAACAGGTTGTGCTTCCTGGGAAGACACAGGGGAAGATGGACTGCTAAGGACAGTAGAGTGAGATACCAGGGTTGTCTGGCCCAATCTGGAGCAATCAGGATCATCTTGCAGAGCCTGAGATCTGATTTTGACTAGCACTTTGAACAGTAGAGGGAAGGGAGGAAAAGCATAGAGAAACTTCCCTTCCCAATTGAGGACTAAGGCATCCAGAGGGACTGAGCCCAACACTGGGGGCCTGCAGCGAAAAAGGGGAAGGTGGTGATTGTCTGGGGCTGCAAAAAGATCTGCGGGGTGCCCCATCTGGCAAAGATCACCTCCAAAACCAGGGGGTCCAGTGACCATTCGTGATGGCCCTGGGAAATCCTGCTAAGAGCATCTGCCAGGACATTGTCCTTGCCTGGGAGGTGAACTGCCTGAGAAAGGTGTTCAGAGAGTAAGCCAGAGACCACAGCTTCATTGCCCGATTGCACATGGCGTGGACCAGGTGCCCCCTTGCTGTGATGTACCACATTGTGGGTGGTGTTGTCTGTTCTGACCTGTACCACTTTGTTCTGAACAGATTTGGAAAAAAACTTGAAGTGCTAGAAAAACTGCTCTGAGTTCCAACAGACTGATGTGGACAAGAGATTCCTGAGGACCAACCCCTGGGTGAGTAGAGGTCACCATGTGAGCTCCCACCCCAAGAGGATGCATCTGTAGTAAGGATTAAGGAGTGAGACTGAGTGACAAGGAACCCCTTGTCTCAGATTGCTCTGATCCAGCCACCACTGTAAGACCTGGATCAGGGTTCAAGTCACTGGGATCAATTTGGTTAGAGGGTCTTTCCTTTGAGACCAAAGGCTCTCAAATGGAACTGGATGTCCCTCATCTGAAATCTTGCTCCCTGCACTACTGCTGTAGAGGCAGCCATGTGCCCCAGGGCTGTAGAAAATGCCTTGCTGGTCGAGAGACCTGCAGGGTGAATCAAGGGAGCAGCCAGAGACCAGGGTCCTTGCCCTGTTCAAGGAAGGAAGGCTCTGGCTTTCTCTGTGTTCAGCTCTCGCCTATGAAGGTGAGGAGCTGTACAGGTTCTAGAACGACTTTGAAAGATTCAGAAGGAAGCCTAGAGAGGTGAGCAGTTGCTGGAGTTATCTGTAGGTGTAACCGGCCTGTCTGGGGACTGGCCTACTATGAGCCAATCATCAGGTAGAAGGGAGATGGCAATTTTTGCCTTCTTAGGAAGCAACTACTACTGCCAGGCATTTTGTGAATACCCTTGGAGCAGAGGTGAGGCCAAAGGGCATTGCTCTGATCTGGTAGTAGCCTGAAGAGCAGCTCGAGACCTGAGGTACTTTCGATGGGAGCTTCTGATGAGGAATATGGAAGTAGGCATCCTTGAGGTCCAGGGACTATTGCCAGTCCCCTGGCCTTAGAAGAGTAGAATAATTCCCAGAGTCACCATTTTAATTTTGGTTTTAAAGGTGCTTGTTTAAGTATCTGAGATCAGGATGGCGCCATTCTCCTGTCTTTTTGGGAGTGAGAAGTACCAGGTACAACCCTTTGCCCTGGTGTGGGTGGAACCCTTTCCACAGCTCTGAGAGCCAGGAGGAAAGAGACCTCTGCCTCTAGGGCAGACAGTGCCTCTGAGTGGATTTGCAGGTGGAAGGATCTGGTTCTCATCTTTGGAAAGCTTTCTGAGCTGAGAACCAGTCCCTGAACACTACTTCTAGGACCCACTTGTCTGATGTCAGAGACTCCCAGTCCTGGACAAGTAAGCCAGCCTGCCCCCTACAGGTAGGTGAGAATCGGCCTGGCAACCCCATCAGGGTGCCTGCTTGGCAGGGGCTTTGGGCTGAGGGTGGAAGCTTAGGCCTGCTTGTGCCGTCTCTCCCTCTAATAAACCCCCTCTGGGCATAAGCAGAAGAGGAGGCCTGGAGAAGCCTGGTAAAAGGCCAATGAAAGGCCTGCCCGCCCCTAGGATGCTGCCTTTGAGGGTGACCTGCCTTTCCTTGGCCTGTGCACTCCTACAGGTGGTCCTCTCATCCATTTTCTTCATGTAATTCTCTGTCTGCTCCCAAACAGAGGTACCTAACAACGAAAATCCATGGCTTTAGTCTGGGGTATCCTGTGACAGGCTAATACATCTGAGCCAAGCCATTCTGCAGAAGTGCCACAGATGTAGCCGTGACTCTTGACACATCATTTAAGTCCACTGCAGCATGGAATTGCACCTTGGATGCATCAATACCATCAACAGCCACTGCTCCAACTCCTTGGCAAGCCCAGGGACCCTGATTTTGCTAGAGCCATAACAGTATCCCATCTGGATTTCCGATATCTGCAACATAAAGCCATATAATTTGCCTGTCAGAGTCCAAGGATGCTGCCATGTACTGTTTTTTGCCGTAGCATCAATCCTCCTGGAGTCCTTGTCCAGGGGTGTGAACAAGGGAATATTTGCCTTGTCTGGGCTGCAGCCTACTACTAACATGGCTGCATTGTTGTGTAGGAACTCCGTATCAGAGCCTGACAAAGTGTACCTCTTGTCCATTCTCTTATCCACAGGAGATACAGTGTGAAGAGTTTTTAGAATTTTAAATGTCTGTTTCCCAAAAGATTTATGCAAGGGAATAAACAGTCTCCTAGACTCTGGGATATCCATCATTTCCACATAGTCAGGCTCCTCTTGATCATCCACAGCTTCCTGCATAGGGAGCTGGAGGGTTTCAGTCACTTTTTTATAAAACATAAAATGAGAAGGGGACTCAGAAAGTCTAGGAGGAGACACTCCTGAAGGTCTGTCTGGGGAGATGTCCGGTTCAATGGGCACATCAGACTTTCAAATCCACATTCACTCTCCTCGTACTCCTCTTCCCCCTCCTCCGGTTCATAATATTCCTCTAAATCATAATCTAGAACCGGTGGAACCGGCCGAACCAGGGAAAGCGACTGGACAATTTTAATCGCTTTGGCTATTTCCTCAGCCAGTTGGAGAAAGTTTGCCTCCACCAGCTGATTTCCTAATCCTTTTGCTGGAGCCGACTCCTCAGGTGGTTCTCCTTTGCCGAGGAAGTCTCGCCTGGTCAGAGGGCCCTCTGGTTCAGTTGGAACCCGAACAGGGCTGGCCATCCGGTTCAACAGACTTTAGCCTCCTTTCCTGAGCCTACCAACTCTCTTTTCAGGGTAGCTGCAGGAAAATTTTTACAAATCTGGCAGTCTGCATTGAGGTGGTCAAACCCAGACAATAAAAACACAGGTGGTGGGGGGTCAGCCTTGCAGAAACTTCCACACACACTGCAGTGCTGAAACCAGTGGGCCTGGTTTTTCTTTTCGGTTTCTCAAGACATAGTGCCAGTTCAACCAAACTTACCCATTGTCATGGCAATCCTGACGTAAACCTTCTTACCGGTTCCCAACCGTGTCACGGGTCGTGGAAAAAACCGTAATAAAATCTGTTTTTTTTTTTTTAAAGAACCGGTAACCACACTCTAAATCACAGATTAAGATATTTTAAACAACCTAATCGGTTCAAACCGATCCGATAAACCGGTTACAGATTCCACACAGAATAGAAATAATGTAAACCTGTCTAGTACTCACAATACCACAGAGCTTGAACTGACCGGTTGCGGTTTAAATTCGGTCGAAAACCGAGAAAAACAATACTTTAACCGACAAAATGAACCGAGCAGAAGGAGAAATCTCCGGAGTGACTGTTCAGTGAGGCGGAGTAAAGAATCTGACGGTTTGAGTTTGAAGAACAACAGACACGAGTTTCAACCGAGCTCGAGCTCAGCGTTCCATGCCTGGCATGGAAAGTTAACTCTTTCACCTCCGGAGCAGTTCGAAGGTTGGGACTCACTGCATATGTCATAATATAGCAAGACTTCATGTTGTTTGAAGCAGATATTTCCCTCAATGGAAAAGGAGCTGAAAAAGCCTAGGGGGATGGAGGGTGGGAAGGTATTACCTACTGCAAGAGCCTCTCGCAGATCTACTGTTACACGTAAGTTCTTACGTAACTGTACTATCTCATCGAGAGGCTCTTGCAGTAGGTAATACATGTAGGACAGAATCCCAAGCAGTCTGGAACAAATGAAAGGCACGGAGGAGGAACTACTCAAAAAGTAGCAAATAATCTAGCAGGTCTCAAGAAAGGAGGCCTTGCAGACAACTAACCGAAGCCTGCTCTGGCAGAGGCAATGTCAAACTGTAATGTTTAGTAAAGGTATGGACTGAAGTCCAAGTGACGCAGCACAGATGTCTACATGAACACGTTCTTGAAACAAGCCAGAGGCTGCTACTCCACGAGTGGAGTGACCTCTGACTTGACCCAGGAGGGTCTTGTTGTACTTGTCATAACAGAAAGTGATGCAATGGGCCAACCATTTTGATAGGCATTGCTTAGAGACAGCATTGCCTTCTCTTTTGTGAGCGAAAGAGACGAACAACTGATCAGTCTTTCTGAGATCCTTCGTCCTATCGGTGTAGTATCTCAGAATCCTGTGAACATCCATAGTATGGAGCAGGTACTCTCCTTGATTGGAGTACTGCATGAAAAAAGCAGGTAATTCAATAGACTGATTTAAGGTAGATTCCGCTACCACCTTCTGGAGAAACTTAGGGTTCGTGCGAAGAGCTACACGTTCTTTGTGGAAAATCAGATAAGGGATTTTGCACATCAGGACCTAGAGCTCCGAAATTCTACTGACAAAGTAATGGCCACCAAGAAAAGCTGTTTTCACTAAAAACTTCAAGTTCTGAAGCACGAGGCTCAAAGGAGAAAGGTAAGTTTCTCGAGGACAAAGTTTAAGTCCCAAGAGGAGCTGGAGTCGGACAGGGGCCTGAGATGAAGGACCCCTCTGAGGAAAGTTTTGGAAACCTCTAGCTGGGCAAATGCCTTATCAGTGAAAGGAACATGGTAGGCTGAGATAGCCGCCATATGGACTTTCAAAGAGGAGTGACTGAGACCCAGGTCGAAAAGATGACGCATGTACTCGAGTAGAATGGTCACAGGACAGGAAAAGGGCTCCATGTTTATGGACGCAGCCCAGATGGAAAATCTTTTCCATTTCATGGCGTAGGTGGACCTAGTGGAGGGTTTTCTAGCCTCCACCAGAATCTCGGCCACCTTAGGAGAAACGCCAAAACGGGATTGGGCTAGGTCTGCAGGAGCCATGCATGAAGTTGAAGGGACTTGAGTCCCGGATGGACCAGGGTCCCCTGATCCTGGGTCAGCAATCCTGGAGATAAAGGAAGAGGAAGAGGAAGAGGAGGAACCTCTGAGTATTGTTGTAGAAGAGAGAACCAGATTTGCCTGGGCCAGAAAGGAGCGATCAGAATCATTCTCGCTCCTTCCAAAGCAAGCTTCTGCAGCACACGGGGGACCAGAGGAATTGGGGGAGAAGCATAGATGAATCTGTTCTTCCAGCTTAGAGATAGAGTGTCGCTCCAGAAAGCGCCTCGCTCTGGAGCGAGCGAGCAAAAGATTGGAAGCTTTGCGTTTTGGGAGGAGGCGAACAGATCTATCTGAGGAGTCCCCCAAATCTGGAAGATGCTTTTTAGAACTTTTTCGTCCAGTTCCCACTCGTGTGGTAGAGCCGACGAGCGACTTTGTCTGTCTGCCAAGACATTGTCGACTCCCGGAACATGGATCGCCGTGAGATGAAGGCTGTGAAGCGTTGCCCATTCCCAAACCCTCATCACTTCCCTGCACAGCGGGTAGGACCGAGTCCCTCCCTGCTTGTTGATGTACCACACCACGCACATGTTGTCCGTTTGGACAGCTAGGTGACCGGGAAGGATGTATTGGTGAAGGGCCTGGAGAGCATACAGCACTGCTCGAAGCTCGAGCACGTTGATGTGGAGAACTATCTCCAAGTTTGACCATAAGCCCTGGGTTCGGTGAGGACCCAGATGGACTCCCCAACCTTCGCCTGAAGCGTCCGTGGTCAGAGTCTGATCGGGGGAAGGATGAAAAAAGGGTACCCCCCGGAATAGGTTCTCTCGAACCATCCACCATTGCAAGTCTCTTACCATCGGTGAGGAGATCAGAACGAGATGATCTAGGTAATCTACCCATTGATCCCACTGAGATCGAAGAGTCCACTGAGAGATTCTCATGTGGATGCGCGCGCACGTGGAACCGTCGGGATGGCCGCCGCCATAAGCCCCAGTAGACGGAGCACCAACCTCGCCGGAACCCTCCGGTGTTCCGATAGGAGGGAAATCTGGGACTGGAGGGAGGCACCCCTGTCCGGAGGCAGGAACGCCTTGCATAATGTCGTGTCGAGGAGTGCCTCGATGAACTGGAGCCTCTGTGAAGGATCCAGGTGAGACATGGAATGGTTGATGGTAATACCCAGGCCAGTGAAAACCTGCTGGGTGAGGGAGAGAAAATGCAGGAGTTCCTCCCTGGATGGGGCTGCCAGGAGCCAGTCATCCAGGTAGGGAAAAACCTGAGCTCCCAAAGTATGCAGGTGGGCCGCTACCACCGCCAGGCATTTGGTAAAGACTCGGGGAGCCGAGGAAAGACCAAAAGGGAGCGCCCGGAATTGGTAGTGGTCCCCCTGGAACGCAAATCTGAGGTACTTCGTGCGAAGGCGAATGGGGATGTGCAGGCACGTCGTGCATATCCAGTGCACAAAGCCATTGGCCCGCGCGAAGCAGGGCAAGAGGGTTTGAAGGGAGAGCATCCTGAACCTCTTGTATTCCACATATAGGTTCAGGGAGCTGAGATCGAGAATGGGTCTGAGATCTCCCGTCTTCTTTGGTACGAAGAAGAAATGGGAATAGTAACCCGTCCCGTGGAGGTGAGGGGGGACGGGTTCTATAGCCTGCTTCGCAAGGAGAGCAGAGATTTCTTCCCTGACCAAAGGAAGATGGTCCCTTGAGTAAGAGGAGTTGAGAGGGGGGGTGACGTGGAGGTTTCTGCAGAAACTGTATGGCGTGCCCCTCTGCTATGATCTGGAGCACCCATGAATCCGATGTTATCCTCTCCCAACCCAGAAGGTGGAGGGAGAACCTCCCTCCTACCGGTTCCTCCGGGGCGTCCGGAGGCGGTGGGAGAGGGAAGGAGTCAGGTGGTGTGAGGCAGCGCCGCAGCTGGGGCACCCGTTGCTTTTTTGGGCGGCAGGGGCCTGGCAGCTGTGGGGCCCGACGTTTAGTAGCCCGCCTTCCCTGAGGTTTCGCTTGAGGCCGGCTGCGTCTGCGAAAGGGACGGCGCTGTGGGGGATGGGGACAGTACATTGAATCAACAGATTTAAGGGCCGTCCGCTTCTCCTGCAAGTCAGTGATGATGTTCTTGACATCATCGCCGAAAAGTACGGAACCCCTAAAAAGTGCTTCTTGAATTGCTGACTGCACCTCTGGGACCAGACCTGACACACAGAGCCATGCGTGACACCTAAGACTTACGGCGAACGCAGAGCTCCGGTCCCATGGTGTCCACTGCATCGTATCGTCGCCCTCAGAATGTGACGACTGGCCAACGAGCAGAACGGACCAGGTTCGGCTAACTCCTGCTTGACTTGAGAGTCAGGCAAGGAGTCACTCTTGATTCCGTGGGTAAGGACAGCCTTCTGTAATCCCCATATGTGCTACATAATTCAGGGCCCTAATCCCAGTGTGGAAGAAGCGTAGATCTTCCTTCCATACTGATCCAGAAGACGAGATTCCTTATCCGTGGGAGACGAGCTCAAGTGTTTCGGGTGTGCAGACCGGCCGTGAGCGGCGCTAATCACAACCGAGTCTGCACGGGGGTGAGAGTCTAACAAGTCTACACCCTCCGGAGCCTGGTATACCCTGTTCGACTTCCTAGGAAGTGGGGCTAACGCCGACGGTTGCTTCCAAATAGTGGAAACAAGGTGGGCGTGAGGCTCGATCCAGGGTGGCACTAGGGTAGGAGCCGTAAGGGGCAAGTCCAGATGTTCGGCGAGTTTAACCCGTTGAGGATCTGGCTCTAAGGAATGCCACTGATGAACTTCCTGAGCAACTCTGTGAAGGAAAGATCCTCCGGAGGAGTCCTCGGCCGGGGCTTGGACGGCGAGCACGGCTCGTCGTCTTTCTCGGAACACCCATCGGAGGCCTCTGAGGAGTCCGAGAGAGAAGAAGAAGAGGAATTCGAAGCAGAGTAAGACTCCCTAGCTCGTCTAGGGGGAGGAACGGGTTCCTTACGGGGAATCCCAGGACGTGTGTCCTGCCCCTCTCTGGATCCCGAGGGCAAAGAGCGGTAGTCCGGAGGTGGAGAGGGAGTATGCCGTCTGGGGCGTACGGGAGCCGGTGGTGGCACTGTCGCCATAAGACGGCTCTCGACTTCCTTGGTGAGCTGAGCCTTGGCCTCAGCCCACCAGGAGGCAAGAGTCTCCTGGAGATCCACCGGCGGCCTAGGGGCGTGAGGAGGAGGAGGGGGATAATTGTACGGATGAAATCCGTAGGGAGAGTATCCGTAACCCGGCTGCGGGAATACCAGAGCCGGGTACTGTGGCATCGGAGGAGTTGGCGCCGGGTTCTGTGGTGCAGGATACTGAGGACCTGGGAAAACCGGCGTCAGATAGGACTGCGGATACCCAGGCACTGGAGGAACTGCCGGAGCAGACGGCCCAGCCGGGTACTCCACGGACGGATCAGCCGGGATAGGCCCATGGGGTGGAGCGCCCGATGGAAGAGGAATATCCTCCGCCGGTGTCGGAGGGGCCAGTGTCGGAACTGGCGTCGGAGCTGACATCAGATCCGGCTCTGCAGGTAGAGGATCGGACGGTAGCCTAGGATCCCGAGCCTCGTCCGGGGACGGAGGGGAAAAAATCCCTGGGGTCGGGCAGGGGGGACTCGGGCTCCCCTGACAGCAGCGAAGGCTGCGGGGAACCTGGTACAACAGACAAAGCAGGGTCTGCCGTAGGCTCCGAGGTCCGGTGGACGCCAGAGGAGCCGGCGTCCGGCTTCGGGGGTCGCTCGTCGGAGACGGGCCGAGGATGGGAAGAGGCCCGGTCCGAGGGGGACATGGCTTATGGGACGCGCCCGCAACAGTAGGCCGCAAGCCTGCGGCGGTACTGGAACCTCCTTTTGCCCGGAGGCACCCGGCGGGCTCGAACGTGAACCCGATGGGCGGGCTGACGCCTCCTCCAAAGTCTTGGAGGCTGCCATCGGGCGATCCCCCAGAGGGGATGTTACCTTGCCCGCGACTCCGGCCTGAGTCGTGGAGGAGGAGGCTTTCTCCCGGTGCCTTTCCTTGTCCCGCTTCTTGTGCCCTTCAGGGGAGGTCGACGCCTGCCGAAGTTTCTTCAACTCCTTCTCCATCGTGGACATCTTCTTCTTGAGGAGATGGGCTTCGAGAGACTGCTGGCGTCATCTGCGGGTGGCCGCGTGGTTGGGGCCTAAACAGAAAAGGCAGAGGGAGTGACTGTCTTCGTGAGGCAGTTGGGCGCCGCACGAGTCGCACTTATTTTTTGAAGGGGACGACATATACCGACGTTCACCTGACGATAGAAAATACAAAATACAATACTGAAAACGTTTCGGAAAAAACAACGAAGTAACAGGACTGAGCGATAAGAACTTAACCGCGAGGCGCTGCACAAGCTGACGGCAGGAAAGAACTGGAAGGCGGGCGTCCGGGACCGCCCCTTTATACCGACGTCGTATGATGCCGGTCACCTGACGTTGGGGCGGTCCCTCGCCAGGGACTGCTTGCTAGAAATATTTCCGTGGGGTCCTGCCGCCGGCCGGCGTCAGTCCTATATGTAATTACCTACTGCAAGAGCCCTCTCAAAGTAAGATCTTGTGCTACCTCCGGCAGGGAAGCCACTGGTGAGGCGCAGCCCTTATCCGGCTTAGGGCATCGGCCAGGGTAATGGAGGCTCCTGTCATAGAAATGGCTAGGAAACCGCCTCCCGGCTGCGCGAAAGACCCAATGCAGAGAACCTCCTTACGTAGAGGCAAGGGGCTCATCCGATCCTGGCGGGATAGGTAGCACATGGTCATGGTGTTGTCTGCCTGGCCCTAAACCACTAGACCCCGCACAGACGGAGTGAGCGGTGCAAGCTAAGCAGACCGCCTGGAGCTCCAGCAGGTAGGAAAGACATCAGGACTCCCGAGAGGACCAGAGGCGGTGCACTCTGTATTCCCCTAGATGGGCACCTCTCACCCATCCGAGATGCATCGGTCAGAGAAGACCGTCGACTCAGGGCGGACGAACGGGATGTTCCCCTGCAAATGAGCTGGAATGGTCCGAAGGAGAGCGTTCCCTAACCCCTGGGCTGTTGTCACGAACTGGTCCAAAGGAACGCAGCGCTGTGACAGCTGGCTGGCCAGCCCCCATTAGGGGGACGCATAAACCGGCGGATCCAAATGGACCACGCTGGTGCAGGCCGCCGAAAGGCCCAGGAGGTGCAGGAAGTCCCAGGCAGGGCGCAATTGCCCAGTCAGACCTGACTAGGTAAGGGAGGAAGAACCTTGGCCCTGTCCGCCAGGAGCCGAGCTCAGACTCAAGAGTTGAGCCTTGTCCCGAAGAAAAGATTACCCGCCTAGACACGAGTTCCAATGTGGCTCCAATAAAAAGGAGACCAGCCTGAGAGCAACCTAGAGGGCCAGAACTCTGGACTGCCCCCCTCCGCCCTGGAGGGGTTGCAGTCAGGCCGCCATCCGGGTGGGGTTACGCCCGGACCCCTCAGTGCCGCAGGAATGCTGCTGAGCAGAGACCGAAGGGCCTGGCCTGGAACTCATAAAGAGATCCTCCGCTCCAGAAACGGAGGAGTCTCCCAAGAAACGGACGGAATAAAGTGTAAGTACGTCCTGGAGATCCAGGAAATAGAGCCACACGCCTCGATCTGAGGATGGGATATCTGAGACAGCGAGACCATCCCGTCGTATGGATCAAGAATGGGGCGCAAGCCCCCCATCCGTTAGGGACCAGGAAAACCTGGACACGAACCCAGGGTCTGGAGGAGGGTCTGCCACCTTCCTGATCACCTCTGTCTCGAGGGGCCAGGCAAGTCGGCTCGAGCCGACAACGAGGCTGTGGACCCCATGGCCCCCAAGGGGCGACGGCTCGAAAGGGTGGGACCTGCTCGCCAACCCGAGCAGGACCCTCTTAGCACCTCCGACACCCAGAGGTCCGGGAAAGCGGACCAGGTGGAGAAGGGGTGGAGCTGTCTCCCTACAGGGAAACCCTGGTAGGGGTGACGGGGCCGGCGACAGTGCCCCTCAGCCCGTCACTGAGCAGGCTTGGAGGAGGGATTGGCCGAGGGAGCTCCTGAGCCTTTACCTCCCTGCTTCCTCTTAGAGGAGGATGCTGGCTTGGGGTCAGGATGCCCAGCGCAAGCCTGCTGGCCCACACGCTGGAGTTGATGGGCCGATCGAGCTGCAGGGGCCGAGGGGCAAAGGGGCTTATGCAAGGCTGCGGACCCTTGTCCCCTCCGGGAGGGGGGTGACCGAGTCCGGACTGGCATCGGTCTTATCGGTCCCCTGGAGGTGTCCCTCCACTCCAGGGCCGAAAAGGTCAGTCCCCAAGAAGGGGATGTCTGCCAACTTGTGCTGGGTTTCCGTTGAGAAAGAGGATAACCTCAGCCACGCCCTGCTGCGCATGGCCACTGCGGCCGCCACCGACCTGGCACAGGAATCGCCTAAGTCCAGAGCAGTCTGAAGCTGCTGCTTCGCCACCGCCCTACCCTGGTCCCGCACCCGCCGGACCGTGGTCCGCAGGTCGGCCAGGAGATGAGGGAGCACCTTGTCCAGGAAGCCCAAAAGGGCGTGGGAGAAATGTGCCATCAGTGCAGTCGAGCTGGCCTGTCGGAGGCCTAGGGAGGACGCAGCGTAAACCTTACGCCCGACGTAGTCCATCCTTTTGGACTCTTTGTCGGGGGCCCTATCCACATCCCGAGCGTTCCCAACACACTGGAAAACATTATCGGTGACTAACCCCTCAGCCGAGGGGTGCTCCGAGAAACCGGGCAAAGAACCGACAGGGATGGAGTACTTCCTGGCCGAAGGCGCAGGATAGGAAGTAGGCCACTGCCAGAGCTCCAAGGCAGGGCCGACAATGGCCTCGGCCACCGGGAAGGCCTCCGAGGGTGAACCCCTTCAGTCTAGAATCTCCGTTAGGGGATAAGAGGCCCGTTTGGACACGGGTTCAAGCTGCATCCCAGTGAATTCCGAGATGAGCTGAAGCAGACCCATAAAGGACGATGGGCTGTTGTCCACAGGGCGTTCCGGAGAGGAACCTGGGTCCTCCCGACGGGGGAACATGGAGAAGTCGAAGTCGGACTCGGAAGGGTCTGCAAAGAGCTGCCTCAGGCCTGAGTCACTCTTCGACCGCCGAGGGCGGGCGGGAGTGAGGGGAACAGACAACCTGCGGGACAGGTCGTGACCCGACTGAGGTTCCACTAAAGACGGTGGGGCAGCAAGGATCGGACGAGCAACCGGCCCTGGGGCGGGCACCTCGACTGCAGCGAGCGGTTGTGTCGGCCGATTGGGCAGCAGCTGCTTGCTGGACAGGGAATGAATCGGGGTCGATTGATTCCCAGACAATAACAACTGCTGCCACATGAACTCCTCATAACGCCGACGCCATCTGCACCGAAGCCACTCCTCATCCGAGGAGGGAGACGAGGAAGAACGGTAATGCCACTTAACTCGGTGTCCCGACTGAGATCACTGAAGTCGGCGGGAGCGGCTTGACCGAGAAGAGGACCAAGACTGAGACCCCAAACCTCGGGTGGACTTGGGAAGGAGTGGTGAGCGCCCGCTCTTCCCTCGGCTCGGATGAAAGGACCGAGGCCTGTCGCCCCGAAGGTACAGGCAGAACCTCGGCCTCCGCCGGGGGAACCGGCGAAGGGATGGCGGCTCCAGCAGAAGACAGCCCAGATGACGGGTCAAGAGACTCGACAACGTCGATGGGAGTCCTGGCCGGCTGACCTGATGGGGACACCGTGAAGCCAGCGGCCTGACCTGCACCCTCGACCGAAGTCGAAAGTCAGCTGACAGGGGAGAGGGAACTCTCCCGCCCCCGCTGGGACTTAGCCTGCGACTCCTTTGACCTGGGCCGAGAGGCGGGTCCCGAGGGTCCCTCTCCCTTCAAGGAAAGGGACAGGCGAAGCTCCTTGAACGAAGCTGAATGAGGAGAACTCAAGGAGAGCGGGATAAGCGCCGTGACCGAGGAGAAGTGGGGCAGACTTGGACACCGCTCCCTCCATGAAGGAAAGAAGATCGAGCTGCTCAGCCGAGACAGCCGACGCGGACACTGCCTGACGAGTCTCCAAGGATTTTTCCGGCGCCGAAAAGGGTTCAGGTCGCCCGAGCCCAAAACGGGCCGCACGATCCTCCAGGGTGCTGGTCGAAAGGCCACAGCAAAAATCGCAAACCTGCGGATCACGGTCCAAGTCTAGGCAGTAAACACACGTGGAGTGCGGGTCTTTCCTGGAGGAATTAACCGGGTGCCTCCGGGAGCCAGAAAACGAATTATCCATCGCAGCCGCGAGGGAGAAGGTCGAAGTAATAGAAAACTTCTAACTAAATTCGGAGAGACCAAAAAAATCAGGAACCAGTCAAAAACGCAGAGCGCTAAGGAGGGAACCTGAGCTTCCAAACGGTAAGGAAGATCTGGTGTCATGGGGCGGAGCCGAGAGTTTTACCACCCGGGTGGGTGGGAGTAGCCAGCTTGAAGACCTTCCAACAAGATTTAAAGTGGCAAGGAACCTGCCAATAAGTGTGGATGAACAACATATCCATGTCCCTAGAACCAGATCTGTCTCGGCCAGAGAGGAGCGATTAGGATCATCTTTGCCTTCTCTGCCTGAAGCTTGAGAAGGACCCTCTGTAGAATGGGAAATGGAGGAAAGGTGCACAAAAATGTCCCTGTCCAAGAGAGAGACAATGCGTCGTTCCAAAAAGCACTGTGCCCTGGAATGAGCAAGCAAAAGTTGGGAAGTTTTCCGTTGAATTCAGAGGCGAAGAGGTCGATTTCTGGAGGCCCCCAACGTTGGAAGATGGATTCCGCCACTTCCTGATGCAATTCCCACTTGTGAGCTAGGGTCAGAGACCTGCTGAGACTGTCTGCCAGAACGTTTAAAACGCCCAAAACGTGCACAGCCACAAGGACCAGATGGTGCTGGACTGCCCAGTTCCACGCCCGAGTCACCTCCCGGCGCAGGGGGTACGACCGGGTTCCTCGTTTGTTGATATACCAAACTACCGACACGTTGTCCGTTTGGATTAGCAGTGATCCCTTGGGAAGGAGGGACTGAAAGGCCTGTAGGGCGTACAGGACCGCCCTCATCTCCAGACGTTTGACCATAGTCCCTGGGCTTGGTGCTCCCCTAGATGAGCTCCCCACCCCATATTCGAGGCATCCGTGGTGAGGGAGGCTAAGGGTGCAGGGCTCCGGAAGGGAAGCCCCAAGGAAAGATTGTGGAACTCCATCCACTAATGCAGCTCTTTCTGGACCGCTGAGGAGACCAGTACCGAATAGTCCAGGTCGTCCCGGAGCTGATCCCACTGCACCCGCAAGGACCACTGAGTGACCCTCATGTGAAGCCTTGCTAGGGGAATGGTGGTGATGGAGGCCGCCATCAGGCCCAGGACCTCCCGAGCTGGGATGGTCCTGAGGGAGGCTACTTTGGAGGCCTGACAGAGAAGGGTCTCCACCTTGTCTGGAGGAAGGAAGGCTCTGCTCTGGACCATATCCAGAACTGCCCCAATGAACTGAAGTCTCTGGGCAGGGATGAGGGATGACTTGGGAACACTGACTGTGATCCCTAGTCTGCTGAAGAGGTCCAGGGTGAAGGTGAGAGCCTCCAGTAAAGAATCTCTGGACGGAGCTGAAATCAGCCAGTCATCCAAGTAAGGGGAAAACCACAATACCCCTGCAGCGTAGAAAGGACGTGACTACCGCCAGGCACTTGGTAAAAACCTGTGGTGCCGAAGACAGCCCAAAAGGGAGCGCTCAAAACTGAAAATGCTCCCCCTGGAAGCGAAAGCGCAGCAACCGGCGGTGGCTGGGGAAAATGGGGATGTGCAGGTAGGCATCCTGCATATCCAGAGCGCAGAGCCAATGGTTCTCCATGAGGAGTGGGAGGACGCTCTGGAGTGTCAGCATCCAAAATTTTTTGTACTCAACAAACTGATTTAGTTGGCTTAAGTCGAGTATGGATCTTAAGTCTACAGTCTTTTTTGGAACCAGGAAAAAGTGAGTGCAAAACCCCTTTCCCCGAGGGGAACATGCTGTATTGCTTCTTTGAGCAAGAGTGAGTTTACCTCCTCACGAACTAGGAGGGCCTGGTCCCGGGAATAAGAGGACTTCTTTGGTGGAGTTTCTGGAGGGATTTCCAGAAACTCTATTGTGTGTCCGACGGACACTAGTTGCAGGACCCATTCGTCGGAGGTGACTGCCCTCCACTCCTGCGTGTGGCGGGCGAACCTCCCCCCCACTTGCTCCCCGTCGCGAGACTGAGGAGGCAGTGGGGATGGGGAGTCAACAAGTGGCGGGACGTTCAGGGGGAGGACCCCTGAACGTCTTTTTTTTTTTGGAGGCAGGAGGGGTGGCTGTACCCATGGCCTTATGCTTCCCTTGGCAGCGTGCCAGGGCATTCTTTCTCTGCCTCCGGGTCCTTTGCCGAAAGGGCTGCTGCTGGAAGCCCAATCGGTACACTGACCTCACAGACCTAAGTGCAAGTCCCCTGTCCTGTAGGCCTGTGATAATGTCTTTGGTGTCCCCACCAAAGAGAACCAAGCCCCTGAAGGGGGCGTCCTGAATTGCCGACTGGACTTCGTTGGTAAGTCCAGAGAGGTGAAACCAGGAATGCCATCTAAGGGCAACGGCAGTTGCCAAGGTACATGCCACCGAATCGACAGAGTCGTAGGTGGCGTGTAAGGCATGCCTACACGAAACTTTGGAGAGGTGGAGATCCTGGGCAAGTTCCTCCTTTAAAGGCAAGGGGTCCATGGACCGAACTCGCGCTTCTAGCCTGGCCAAGGTAGCCTTTTGGTGGGACACCATGTGGGCCATGTAATTAAGAGACCGGAGAGTGCACAGGGCCGAAGAATAAGTCTTTCTCCCGAACTGGTCCATCTGCCTTGACTCTTTGTCCAGAGGAGAGGTGCTCATGTGCTTTGGTGCTGAGGAGCGATCATGAGTCACACAGATGACCACAGAGTCAGCCTTGGGATGAGCCTTCAGGAATGGGGCATCCTTCGGCACCCAGTAAAGTCTGTCCGCCCGTATGGGGACAGCCGGGAGGGAATGAGGCATCTGCCAGATGGTAGTGGTGAGGTGCCATTCAAGGAGGAATGGGGACCAGAGACAGATACTCTTAAGTCAAGATGCTCTGCGAGCCTCTGTCTCATGGGGTCCTGTTCCCCCGACTCCAGTCGAAATAATCCTTCATGGACCTCAGAAGAGCCGAAAAGGCAGGGACCTCTGGTGGAGATTTAGGGGATACCTTGCCTTTCGGGCCCTCAGGCTCCTCTGGGACCTCCTCTGAAGAGTCGTCAGCCCCCTCTGAGCTATCGTCATCGTCCGCCTCGACAGGACGACGTCGGGTATCGGGAAGGGAAACGTCCTGACGAGTCTTCCCCGAGACATGGACAGTGGTAATAGAGGAACTGCTCGGGGACGGGGACCTGGGAGACTGTGGTTGTGGGAGCCTAGTCTCCAGGTCCGAAACCAACTCTGACCATGCACCCTGCCACTAAGACTGGATTAGAGCCTCGAAATCTGGAGTAACGGGGGCAGAGGCTGAGGGGGAGGAGGAATAACCGGTGGAGGGTAATAACCCTGGAACCCCTAAAATGTAGAGTAGGGATTAAATCCAGGGTAGAACTGTCCGAAGTGACTCCAATCCAGAGTGGGACCCGCTGGGTAGTGGTCCCCAGGAAACCCTTGCGGGTAATGCGGGACAGTTCAGGGTCTAAAATAAATCCCCGTCGTCAGATGTACCCACGTCGGACCCGCCGTAGTGTATATCGGCTGGGGTTCCGGCGTCGGGACTGCCCACGTCAGGGGAACCGACGTTGGGACCAGCACCACCTGATCTGGCGCTGGAAGGGGATCTGGTGTCGGAGCCGGACAAAGGGACCCTGGCAGCGGCACCTGATCCAGTGTCGGGGCCACAGGCTGAGGCCGGTCAATGGGTCCTGGCTGCAGGACTGTCGTCGGGACAACTGGCGTCGGAGGAGGCGCCGGGAGCCTGCCGGAAGGCGGAGGAGGGGACTCCACAGTAAGACCTGTTGGCTGAGGAGGAGCCTCCTTCTCCTTGACCCCAAGAGGGGAACATGGATCAGACCCCGAGGCGTCGACAGTGTCGAGGGGTTCTTCGCTATCGTTGCTAGAGGTACCCGCCGGTGAAGCGGAGGGTACAGGTGAAGAAGGAGGAGGGAGAGGGGCTTTCTCCCTCTGGTTCCACTGGACGTCGGGTGTGGCGCTGTCAGGCCCCGACGGGGGAACCACACCAGTGCGACCGTCAGGAACGGCTGGCTTAGCGGGTGGAGTTGGGTGGGCAGGTGAGAAGCCCCTAGCCGGCTTATTGACCGGTGCCGGGCTAGTACCCACAGCCTGAGTAGTCGACTTACCGGCTGCCGAACGATCCCCAGAGGAGCTGGGGTCCGACTTAACGGCTGAGGCGGTGCGGTCGTCGGAGGAGCCGACGGCTGACTGACCCACTGCAGATTTTCCAGATTTACTGTCCGATTTTCTGGGCGGCGCCTGGGCCTTACTCGACGAGGGCTGTGCATCGTCCGCAGAGTGCTCCCGCTCCCTGGATTTCTCCTTGTGCTTTTTGGAAGAAGAGTTTTCAGTCGAGGACTCTCTAAGCCGGTCCATCATCTTCTCAAGGGAAGCCAGGCGGGCTTTTAAAAGATGGGCCTCCAACGCCTGCTATCTCCTCTTCTTTGTGGCCTGATTAAAGGTCTGGCACTCAGGGCAGGAGGAAACAGGATGGTCCTGGCCTAAACAGAGGACGTACTTAAGCTGACCGTCTTTGTGTGGGATCTACGTGCCACAAGACGGGCACTTCTTCTTGGATGAAGACATCAATAAATTGAAAAAAAAAGAAGATCCGACGCAAGACACTTTCACAACGATCGCTGTATTGAAGTCTGCAATGTGACTGACACTGGCGGGGGACTGGAAGGGGCGTGGGGACACCCACTATATACAGTCACCGACGCTGGGTGGGTGGTCCCCTGTTAGGTATTGCTAGAAAAGTCTGCTGTGCAGCCCGACGCCAGTCCTATATGTGATGACCTACGGAAGGAACCCTCTCGAAATAAGATCTATGTATTTTTCTATCTTTTTCATAAGAAATTGATACTTATTTCATCAACTTTACCTTTTATCTGTTTGCACTATAGTGTTCTATCTGTATGATGTTACAGTTCTGAATACAATGAAATGATGAAAAAATAAATAAAGCGACTGAATGCAGAGGCATCTGAAGGCCCCAAACCTTCATTCTTTAAGATATGCACCCTTACTAAGCACCTGCTCTTTTACCACTTCTGGAAGGTCCTTGTACTTACAGTAGCAATATACAATGCAATTTGCTAACCACTTAGACAAATGGAAACTGGAGCTCTCTCTCTTGGGGGTGAATGAAACATACTGATCAGACTTCCTTGAGGTCCTGGTCCAATGTGTATAGTATTGCACGATTCTATGTACATCCAAAGTATGCCCCCCCCCCCGATGAATACTCAGGATAATAAACCAGTAGGTGGATGGATTGATTCAAAGTAAACTCCTACACCACCTTGGGAAGAAATTTAGGATTAGTATGCAAAGACACCCTGTCTTTGTGCAAAACCAAATAAGGCTCTTCATGAGAGCTTGAAGCTCGGAAATCCTGCGAGCAGAAGTAACAGCAACTAAAAAGAGTGCTTACTATGGCAGAAAGTGCAGCTTGCAACTCGAGGACGGTTCAATGGGAGGTAACATGAGTTTCTCCAACATAACACTGAGGTCCCACGGAAGGACTGGGTTCCGAATGGGAGGTTTTGGATATAAAATGCCTCGCAGAAATGTGCAAAATACCTCAAGCCGGGCCACGGCCCTGCCCTCGATAGGCGCATGGTACGCATGGAGATGGCAGAAAGAATTACCTTGAAGGAGGAGTAAACCAAACCCGAGAGAGGGTACTCCAGCACCTGATTCACCGGACAGGTGAAGGGGCCCAGTTGGCGTGACCCAAAAAGTGATGCACTTCCAGTTCATGGCACAAGTGGCCCTGGTGGAGGGCTTTCTAGCCACCACCAGGACATTGGTGACTCTAGAGGAAACTCCAAAGCAGGTAGTGGCTAAGTCTGCAGGAGTCATGCATGGAGATGTAGAGATTTTAGATCTGGATGGACCAGGATGCCCCAGTCCTGCAAGAGCAAGCCGGTATACAGGGCAAGGGCACTGGAGGTTCCACAACCAGCTGCTGCAACAAGGGGAACCAACTCTGACGCCACCAGAATAGGATTATGAGTGTCACCTCTGCCCTTTTGAACTGGAGTTTGAGCAGCACCCTCTGAAAGAGCAGGAAGCCATACAGAAACCTACACTTCCAGGACAGTGACAATGCATCTCGCTAAACAACTCCAGGCCCGGGATCGAGCAAGAAAAAAGTGGCAATTTTGTGTTGAGTGGGCACGTAAAAAATTCCAACTCTGGGCGACCACATCTGTTGAAGAGATCTTCCACCACTGGGGTCAGAAGCTCCCACTCATGAGCCCACAACTGGGAGCAGCCGAGACTGTCCACCAGGATGTTTAGGACACCTGAAACATGGACGGCAGAGAGCTCCAGGCCATGATCGATGGTCCAATAACAAACCCTCATCGCCTCCCGACACAGGGGTAAGAGCAAGTACCCCCCCCTTCCCCGTTTGTTGATGCAATACACCACGCACATGTTGTCCATCTGCACAAACAGTGGACCGGGGAAGGGACGAGTCTGGAAGGCCTGCAGAGCATACAGACTCACTCGCATCTCCAGAACATTGATGTGGAGACCCAATTCCACTTCTGTTCAAGTGCAGCGAGTCTGGTGAGTGTCCAAATATGCTCCCTAACCTAGACCTGAGGCATCCATTGGGAAAAACTGACGCCGGGCCTGGATTTGAATGGACCCCCCACCACCAAACAAGCTGGCTGGCTCTAGCCACCACAACAGGACTCTTCACAAGATCAGAGACTACGACTGTCTGGTCCAGGTCATCTGTGCGTTGATCCCACTAAACTCTCAACGTCCAGTGAGGTATCCGCATGTGCAGGCGGTGAGGGGAACCATGGCAATGGCTGCTAGCATGTAATCAAGGAGTTGCAGAAGACCCTGGTGGGGACCTGGCGACTGCTGGAGACCAGGTGAGCCTATGCCATCAGACGCTATTCCCCTGTCCATGGGCAGTATCCACAACCGCCCCTATATACTGTAGGCGCTAACAAGGAGACAGGCAAGACTTCGGTTGATTGATGGTGATACCCAAGGCCTGGAAGAGGCCGAAGGTATATGCCAGGGTCTGAACAAGACAATCCCTGGAGGGGGGCTGCTAAAGTACAGTTACGTAAGAACTTACCGTAACAGGATCTTCGAGAGGAGCTCTTGCAGCAGGCTACAACCATTAGGACTAACGCCGCAGGCCTTAGGACCCACCTGAAAAATTCTTAGCTAACAGTACCCAGCAGGGACTGCCCCCTGATGTCGGCTCCACCCCGTCGGTCATGGTACATAAGGGGGCGGACCCCGGCTCCACCCCAGTTCCACCGTCAAGACCTGCGATCGGGCCCTAACAAGAGAAAGAAGCAAAGCCTGTAGATGATGTGCTGAACACCTCACTCGGGGATGGAGGGCGGAAAGCAGCACCTGCTGCAAGAGCTCCTCTCGAAAGATCTACTTTACGGTAAGTTCTTACATGCTGTACTATCTTACTTCGAGTGAGGCTCTTTGGCATGTAACCATTAGGACTGAATCCCAAGCAGTTCCACGCCAAGGAGGTGCCTAACCCCAGGAGGAGGAAGGATGAAATAATGCTGGCAACACAGCAACTCAGGAAAGTAGTCCCTAAAGGACTGCTAAGCCAAAACCGGCACGGCGTCTGGATGCAATGTCCAGGCTATAGTGCTTCACAAATGTGTGCACAGAATTCCAGGTGGCTGCCGCGACTCCCCTGGTGGAGTGACCCCTAACCGGGCTCGGAAGGGGTTTGTTGTGCTTCTCATAGCAAAACACAATACAGTGGACAAGCCACTTAGAAACAGTCTGCTTAGACACCTGTTTGCCCAAGTGTTGTGGCATGAAGGCCACAAAATACAGGTTACTCACCTGTAAAGTACAGTTACGTAAGAACTTACAGTAACAGTAGATCTTCGAGAACAGCTCTTGCAGCAGGTAACACCATTAGGACTGATGCCGGCAGGCGTCAGGACCCCACGGAATTCTTGTAGCTAACTAACTTCAGCTGGGACCGCCCCCGACGTCAGGAGTAGTACATAAGGGGGCGGTCCAGCCAGATTCCCCAGTTCTTCCGCCGGAGACTTCCGGCCACAGGACGACATCAGAATGGGAGACCGAGGATCCACCGTCAGAAGACAAGAGGGCGTAAGCCCCTGCTCAAGGCTCGGTAAGCCATGCCTCCTCCAAAGGGGAAGGTGGGCGGGAAAGTGCCTGCAGCAAGAGCTGTTCTTGAAGATCTACTGTTACGGTAAGTTCTTACGTAACTGTACTATCCTACTTCGAGATACAGTTCTTGCAGCAGGTAACACCATTAGGACTGATTTCCAAGCAACAACTCTTGTAAGCATTCTGGGAGGAGGAAACTAAGAAAATCCATCCAAGTCCTGACTCTAGGACAGGAGACCCTGTAGCACGGCCAGGCCGAAACCGGCTCTTCGCCGTAAAGCAATGTCCAGGCTGTAATGCCTGATAAAAGTATGCACAGAGCTCCAAGTGGCTGCAAAGGAGGTAGCCACCCCCCTAGTGGAATGGCCCTGGACTGTACCCGGGAGGGGCTTCTGCTTAGCATCATAGCAGTATGATATACACTGGAAAAGCCAGCGAGAAAGGGACTGCTTCGATACTGGTTGGCCCATCATCCTCTCAGCGAAGGAAACAAAGAGTTGCTCTGACTTGCGAAGCTGTTTAGTCCTGCTCAGGCAGTACCGAAGACAGCGGTGAACATCCAGGGTGTGGAGCAGCGCTTCTCCTCTATTAGCATATTTAGGGAAATAAACGGGCAGGTCAATGTCCTGATTGAGAGTGAGTGCAGAGACCACCTTAGGCAAGAACCTAGGATTCGTCCTCAAGGACACTCTGTCCTGGTGGAAAATCAAATAAGGTTTCTTACACATGAGAGCGTGAAGCTCAGAAATTCTCCTTGCTGACGTAACAGCAACTAAAAATAACGTTTTCCATGACAGGAAACGCAGCTCGCAATCTGCGGCAGGTTCAAAAGGGGGAAGCTTGAGTTGTTCCAGGACAAAGAGTAAATCCCATGGAGGAACAGGGTCCTTTATGGGTGGCCTAGGGTGTAACACCCCTCTCAGAAAATCTCGAGAGGCGTCAAGTTGCGCCACTGTGCGCTGTCCCACCGGGAAGTGGTAAGCAGAAATAGCGCAGAGGTGCACCTTAGTAGAGGAGTAGGCGAGACCCGAATGGAAAAGGGAGAGCAGGTATTCTAAAACTGCTTTCACCGGGCAACCTAAACGGGAAAAGCCGCGTGCTTGCGACCACAACCAAACGGCGCCATTTCATGGCGTAAGTTGCCGGCTTTCTGGGTGAGAAAGGACTTCCGCCACCTCTTCATTATGACCCCTGTGGTCAAAATGGCTATGTTCTACAAGCCAAGCATGCAGGTTCAGTGAGCGTAAGTCCGGGTGGACTAGAGAACCTTCCTCCTGAGACAAGTGGTGGGAGCTGAAAGGCAACGGATTTGGAGGTTCCCGGGACAGCTGCGTTAGCAAGGGGAACCAGATCTGTCTGGGTCAGAATGGGGCTACCAGGATCATTGTTGCATGCTCCCTGCGCAGTTTGAGAAGAACTCTCTGGATCAACGGGAAGGGAGGGAAAGCGTAGAGGAATCTGTCCGCCCAGGAGAGGGACAACGCGTCTCGCCAGAAAACACCAGGCCCTGGATCTAACGAGCAAAAACTGGGCAGTTTTGCATTGGATGGGGAAGCGAATAAATCCAGTTCTGGAGTGCCCCATCGCAGAAACAGATCCTCTGCGACCCCTTGAAGAAGTTCCCACTCGTGGACTCTGACCTGGGAGCGACTCAGGCCGTCTGCGATTGTGTTGTCCACTCTGGGAACATGAACTGCAATCAGGTTCGTGCCGTGTCGAATTACCCAATCCCACACTCTCATGGCTTCCCTGCAAGGGGCGTAAGAGTGTGTGCCTCCTTGCTTGTTGAGGTTATACATTACCGCTGTGTTGTCCGTCTGAAGCAGAAGGGTGCACGACGGGATTTCTGACTGAAAGGCCTGAAGGGCATAGAGGACCGCCCTCATCTCCAGCACGCTGATGTGGAGGTGGGCTTCCTGAGGGGTCCATGTTCCCTGGGACCTCACCCTGTTCAAGTGCGCTCCCCACCCTAGCCCTGAGGCGTCAGTGGAGAGGATTATCTCCGGGGACGGCGCTGTAAACGGGACAACTGCAGAAAGTGTCCCTGGGTCTAGCCACCATTGCCAGTCTCGAATCATGGCATTTGTGATTCTGACCGGATGCTGCATGTGGTCTTGCCTTTGGTCCCACTGCACCCTGAGCATCCACTGAGTTACCCGCATGTGGAGCCTTGCCAAAGGGACGGTCGGAATGGCTGCAGCCATGTGTCCGAGCAGACGAAGGACCAGCCTGGCAGGGACAGTCTTCTTCACCGAGAGATCCCTGATGAGGGATCTGATGCGTTCCGCTCTGTCGTCTGGGAGAAAGGCTTTCCCCTGAACGGTGTCCAGAACTGCGCCTATGAACTTCAGCTTCTGTGACGGTACGAGGAGAGACTTCTCGTAGTTGATTATAATGCCCAGAGACTGGAACAAGTCCTGAGTGCTCTGAATAGCCAGCAACAACGCCTCTCTGGAGGCGGCCATGAGAAGCCAATCGTCCAAGTACGGGAACACATAGTGGCCCTGTCTCCTTAAGGACGCTACCACGACTGCCATGCATTTGGTAAAGACACTGGGGGCCGATGACAGTCCGAACGGAAGGGCCCGGAACTGAAAATGGTAGCCGAGGAACTCGAAGCACAGGAACCTCCTGTGCGACTGAGCCACAGGGATGTGCAGGTAGGCGTCCTGCATGTCTAGGGACGCTAAAAAGGCGTCCAGCTTCAGCATGGGAATGAGGCCCGGAAGGGTCACCATGTGAAATCGTTTGTAGGCGACCGACATATTTAGGTCGCTGACGTCCAAGATTGGACGGAGGTCCCCTGTTTTCTTGGGAACCAGAAAGAAGTGGGAATAGTATCCGGAATCTATCTGGTTCTCCGGAACATACTCCACCGCTCCCTTCTGCAGGAGCGTGAGTATTTCTTGCCTGATAAGCAATCTGTGCTGACCCGAATAATGGGAGAGCAGAGGAGGCCTCGAGGGTGGCTTGTCTGCGAATTCTATAAATACAGGTTACTTACCTGTAACAGGAGTTCTAGGAATGGTATACGTTGTTCATCCACACTGTCTGGCAGGTATCCTTGCCGCAAAGTCTTTAAGCTGGCTCCTCCCACCCACCCGGGTGGTAAAACCCTCGGCTCCGCCCCATGACGCCAGATCTGGCTCGCTGGAAGCTCAGGTTGTGCGTCGCAGGCCGGGAGGTCGGGATCATAGGGATGAACAATACATACCATTCCTAGAACTCCTGTTACAGGTGAGTAACCTGTATTTCTAGGGACATGGATATGTTGTTCATCCACACTGTCTGGCAGACTCTTAGCAGTTCTCCGGAGGAGGAGGCAAGGTGCACACCTCTACTTAGGAATAGAGACTGAAGAACCGAGGCCCCAAACCAGCATCCCGCGTGACTGTTGTCATGTGGTAATGGGCATGAAGGTGTGTGCTGACTCCAGGTAGCAGCCCGCAGATTTCCTGGATAGGACGCCCTGAAGCAGCCACCGATGCAGCAGTATGGCGGTAGAATGAGCCTTATCCTCTGGGAGGCTCCATGTCTGCCAACTTATAGCGGAGATCTATGCAGGAGGTGACCCACCTGCCTCATCGTCCGCTTGGCTGCAGGTCTGCCAGGCGGCGTTAGTGAGTGACAATCAGCTGGCTATCCCTCTCCTGACCTCTCAGCGGCCTCCTTATAGTAAGCGAGCGCCTTCTAGGGTCCAGAGTATGGAGCCTATATTCGCCTCCGAGGTGTGATTGGGGTAGAACACCGCAGAGTCAACACCTGGTCAAGGTGAAACTCCGACACCACCTTCGGAAGGAATTTCGGGTGGGGCACAGGACAACCTTGTCCCTGTGGAAGACCAGGTAAGGAGACTCTGATGCAGAGCACCTGGAGCTCTCCCATCCTTCTGGCTGACGTGACAGCCACCAAGAAGGCGGTCTTCCACGACAGGTGAGAGAGTTCACACCTGTTCATTGTCTGAATGGCTGCCCATGAGCTTTGCCAGTACCAGCAGTAGATCCCACTGAGGTGGAGGTTCTGCATCGAGGGGATATGTGATCAAGGCTCTTGAAAAAGCGCCCGACCACCTTCTCTCCTGCGCCACTGACTGCTCCCGCCCGCGCCTGCAAGCAGAGATGGCTGCCAGGTGCACTTATGGTCGTCGACCCAAGCCCTTGCTGAGAAAGGGACCAAGGTAGTCCAATATGCCTGCCATGAACAGGAGGAAGGGTCCAGGCCCTGTTTCTGACACCAAATGGAAAATCTTTTCCATTTGAAGGCGTAGCATTTTCTGGTCGACCTCTACGGGACGCCCAACTATGTTGAGGACCTCGCGGGAAAGACCCAAGGCCTGGAACTCTAGCCACTCAGGAACCAGGCCGTCAGGTGCAGGGATTGAAGGTCCGGATGGAATACCTTCCCCTGACTGACTGAGAGCAGGTCCGGGCGAGCTGGAAGCTGCCTCGGAGCCTGGAGCTGAGGCTGAGGAGATCTGGGTACCAGTACTGGAGGGGCCAGTCTGGGGCTATCAGAATCGCCTGCGCCTTGTCCCTCCTTGCTTTGAGCAGCACCTTGTGCATCAAGGGGAATGGGGGAAAGGCGTAGAAGAGGCCCGGGGTCCACGGCCTCGAGAAGGCATCCCCCTGCAGCGATCCCTGCTGAGGCGGCATGGAACAGCCTCAGCTCGCATTCTCCCTGGAGGCAAACAGGTCCACCTGAGGTGCCCCAATGGGAGAATAGATCTTGTACTACCTCCGCAGGAGAGACCACTCGGGACGCAGCCCCTATCCGCTTAGGGCATCGCCAGGGTGTTGGAGGCCCTGCCATGAAACAATGGCTAGAGATCCGCCTCCAGGTTGCGCGCATGAGTGACTTAGATGCTGACAGCCCTTGCATAGAAGCATGGAGCGCGCCCCGCCTGGCAGTTTAGATAGTATCGTGGTGGTGTCTGCCTGGACCCGGACCACTTGACCTCAAGAAACGTGGAGCAAAGGCGGTGAGAGCTAGGCGGACCACCGAGCTCCAGCAGGTTGATGTGGCATCGGGACTCCTCGGGACCAGAGGCCGTGCGCCGTGTTCCCCAGATGGGCACCCCAACCCATCAGAGAGGCATCGGTCGATAGAGAGACCGCGGCTCGGGCGGACAAACGGGATGCCCTCCTGCAGATGAACTGGAACGTCCACCACTGGAGAGCTGCCCACATCCCTGGGTCACCGCCACTAGCTGGTCCAATGATCGCAGCGCTGGGACCACTGGCTGGCCAGTCCCCACTGAAGGGGGCGATGTTCCAACGGGCCCAACGGACCACGTTGCACAGGCCGCCATGAGACCCAGGAGTGCAGGAACTCCCGGCAGGGCGCAGTTGCCCAACCAGAAATGATTGGGCAAAGGAGGAAAGAACCTCGACCCTGTCCGCCGGAGCCGTGCCCTGGCTCGAAAGAGAGTCGAGCTCTGCCTGAAGAAAAGAATCACCTGCTTCGGCTTGAGTTCGATACTCTGGCCTCGCTTGATGAGGAGGCCGACCTGGAGAGCAAACCTGAGGGCCAGATTGACCGGCTCCACCTCCTGTCTGGAGGGGCCAATCAGCCATCCGCCCAGGTAAGGTAAACCCAGACCCCTCGGCGCCGCAGGGAATGCTGTCACCACTGCCATGCATTTGGTGAAGACCTGGGAGCTGAGATAAGCCAAGGGCATGGCTTTGAATCGAAGGGATCCTCCGCCGAAAGCGAAGGAACCTTTTGATGGGACGGACGGATAGGACGTGAAAGAAAGCGTCCTGTAGGTCCAGAGAGCAGAACCACATGCTGTGTTCCAAGGATAGTATTATCTGAGCCAGAGTGACCATCCTGAAGGTTCGAGACCTTAGGAACTTGTTTAGGTCGTGTAGGTCGAGAATGGGGCACCAGCCCCCCGTCCGTTTCGGAACCAGGAAGTACCTGGACACGAACCCCGGGTTTGAGGGAGGGTCCACCACCTCTTATCACCTCCTTCTGAGGAGGAGAGCGATGTCGCCGCAGAGCTGACAGCGAGGCTTCGATCTCAAGGCCCCCGAGGTACGACGGCTCTGAAAGGGTGGGGCCTGCTCGAACCCCAGAGGCAGGCCCTTTTCACCACTTCCAACACCCACCGTCTGTGGTAATAGCAGACCAGGCAGAAAGGAAGAACTCGAGCCGCCTCCACGGGGAACCTGGGGTGAGGTGACGAGGTTGGGGCGACAACTTCAACCCATCACTGTGCAGGCTTGAGGAGGGACCGCCGAGGACCACCTGGGCCTTTACCCCCTGCTTCCTGGAGGAGGAAGCCGGGCTTGGGTTTGGGACGCCAAGAGCGGCCTGCTGGCTCCTGGGTGCTGGGCCGGACGTGCCGGGCGAGACGACGAAAAGGGCTTGGGTTGTGGTCTCATGCCCTGTCCCTCTGAGCGGATGAGACCGAGTCCAAGGTGGCATTGGACTTTTCGATCTCTGGAGGTGGCCTTCCACCCAGGGCCAAGAGGTCGGGTCCACAGGAAGGGGACATCCGCCAACTTGTGCTGGGTATCCGCCAGAAGGTGGATATCCTCAGCCATGCCTGACGGCGACAGCCACTGCGGCCGCGACTGACTCTGGCACATGAGTCTCCAATGTCCAGAGCAGTCTGGAGCTGCTGCTTGGGCCACTGTTTCTGCCCTTGTCCCAGCACCTGCTTAACCGTGGGTCTGCAGGTCAGCCGAGATGAGGGATCACCTCGTCCAGGAGCCCAACAGGGCATGGGAGAAATGTGCCATCAGCACGGCCGAGCTTGCCTGACGGGCACAGGGAGGACACAGCATAGACTTTTTCGCCTGGCAGTCCAATTTCTGACCTTGTCCGAGGTTTGTCCACGCTCTAGCGCTTTCCGCATGCCGAAAACGCTGTCGGTACTCAACCCCGGCTGAGGGATGTTCCGAGAAACCGGACAGGGAACCGGTAGGGACCGCGATACTTCCTGGCCATCTTGGCCGGCGAGGGCAGGAAGCGGAGGCTGCCAGAGCTCCAAGGCTGGGCCCACAATGGCCTCAGCCACAGGAAAGGCCTCCGAGGGGAATCCTCAGTCCAATATTCCATGAGGGGATACTTGCCCGCTTGGACACTGGTTTCGAGCTGCATCCCCGGTGGACTCCGAGATGAGCCTGAGTAAACCCAGGAAGGACGAAGGCTGTCGCCCAGCGACTGACCTTCCAGAGGACCCCAAGTCTACTCGCTTGAGAAAGGGAGGAATCACGTCGGGACTCGAAGAGTCCGCAAAGAGCTGCCTCGGGCCTGAGCCACCCACACCTGCCGAGGGCGACATCGAGTGAGGTGACCGACAGCCTGGGGCAGACCCTGAGCCGACCGGGAGTTCTTGGTCGGAGCCCCAAACAGCGGCTGTGGAGGTTCCGCTGAATCGTGGGCAGCTGGTTCTGGCCGATAACCGCCTGGGAACAGGCCTCGGTAAAGCGAGGTTGTTTCGCCGCCCGTGACAGACACTTAATGGCCGGGAAGGCGACGGCTTGTTCCCAGTCAGAAGGAGTTGTTGTATTACGAGGTCCTTCGCATCGCTCGACGAACTTACGCCGAAGCTTCCTCATCCGAGGAGGAGAACGAGGACGAGCAGCGGCGCTTGCTTACCGCGTGGCACCGAAACCACCTATGACGGCGGGATCGAGGACCGCTGAAGAAGTCCGGAGACCGAGAACCTCGCCTTTCTTGAGGACGCGGGAGGGACGGAGGAACGGCCTCCCTCAGCTCGAGGGTACACCGAGGGCTCCGCCCGGAGGCACTGGCAAGCCCGCTGGATCCTCAACTCCCACCGGGGAACCAGGAGAGGGGATTTTCTTTGCTGGTCGACAACCCGTCCAACGGGTCGAGAGATCTCGATCATGCGCCGACGGGAGTCTCGGTCAACTGACCTGACGGGGACACCGTGATACCAGTGGTCAAGCCGTAACGATCAACCAAAGTCGATGGCCGACAACCTGGGAGGGACCTTTCCGCCCCAAGAGCGCCGACGGAGGGACTTACCTTGTCTTTCTTCTTGACCGAGAAGAGGGTCCAGCAGACGCTGTTCTCCTCTAGTGGAGAGGGACAGACAAAGCTCCTTAGCAAGGTGTAAGAGGAACCCAGGGAGAGCGGATAAATGCCGCGGTCGAGGAAGATGTGGCTCACACTTCCTCGGAGGCGCATCATCTGCTCTAGCTGATCCGCCGAGTCTGGTTACCACGGAAACCGCCAACCGGCCTCTTTAGACTTTTACCGTAGGAAAACGTGCTTCGGCTCCCATTGTAAACGGGCACGGTCTTCGAGGAATGAGGCTGAGAAGGAAGAGCACAGGTCGCAAAGCCTGTGGGTCGTGCCTGGCGCCCAAACAGTAGACACACGTGAGTGCGGATCCGTCCGAGACATCTTCTTTCTGGAAGGGCACCGATAAAACCGAGTCGACGGTCCATCGCAGCCGAGGGATAGAAGACCAAGTCTATAATGCAAAAACTTTAAATTCAGAAAACCAAAGAATTAGGAACCAGTCTTATACGCAGAGCGTTAAGGAGGGAACCTGAGCCGAGAGTTTTACCACCCGGGTGGGTGGGAGGAGCCAGCTTGAAGACCTTCCGGCAAGATTTAAAGCGGCAAGGATACCTGCCAGACAGTGTGGATGAACAACATATCCATGTCCCTAGAAAGTGGCCTTTTTGACTAACTGAGGAACCCACCTGTCAGTGGTTATGGACTGACATCCTGGAGGTACTCCGCAATACGACTTCCCCTCCCTGATGTCCCGCTGATCCTGAGGAGGCGGGGCCGAGGAGTCAGGCTGTGGTGGCGAGGAGCTGCGGCTGAGCCAGCTTAGCTGGTCGCTGACTTCTGCCCACCGGCTGTCTTCTCCTGGGCTCTGTGGAACCGAGCCCTCTGTTGTGGACGCATGGGACTGTTGTCTCTGTGTCCGGCCCACTTAAAACAGCTTGGTTCCTACGAAGTGAATTGCTTTGGTCGGTACATTGCCTGTACCGACCTCACCGCCTTCCCCGCCTCTTGAGCTTGGTGAGAACCTTCAGAGGGTGCACCAAGAGAACTTCTCCTTCGGAAGAGGCGTCCATGATGTTCTTCTGATCGTCGTAATCCAGACACGAAGACATGAGGTCTCCGAGGCATACGCCTGAAGCTGCCGCCTGGCTGAGGAGTCCACGGAGTCATACGTGGCTCGCAGCACCTGGGTTCCCACATCCGAACCCGTACAGAGGAGTTGCAACATCTCCTCCTTCTGCTCACCTTCTGGCAATTTCTCCGCCAGATCCAGTCCCTGTTCCCACAAAGCATTTTGGAACGGCACCATGTGGGTTAAGTAGTTCAGGGATCTGATGGTGCAGGTAACAGAAGCGCACGTGCGCCTGCCCATAGCGCCCAGCTGTTTGGACTCGCGGTCCGTGGCAGGGTGTCAAATGTTATGGCCCTGGGACCGTCATGGAGGCTGTAGACCAGAGAGTCGGCCAGAGGATGTTGAGCCAAGTAGTGGTCCTCCTAGAGCCTTTGTACAGGCGGTCAGCTTTCGGCATCGACGGAGCGAGTGTGGATGTTTCCACGCTGCCTTGGTGACGCCCACAAAGTGTCCACCAAGGTGGTACCACCACAGGCTTGGGTCCTTCTGCCGAAGATATCTAGCAAGCGGTAATCTCTCGGGTCTAACTCTTCCATCCCAGCCCATGTTCTCTGATATGTCTCTATGATTTCCGAGAACGATGGGTCATCCGGAGGAGATTTAGGAAGCTCACGTGGGTCCGAGAGGGGATCGAAGGGGAGAGAGGGATCTGGATCTTGTCGAGGACTCCGATCCTGTATCCTCCGTCAAGGCTAACCGGCGCTGCCTTTCTGGGTCTCTAGGACTGCGTGACCCGAAGAGGATCTAGACGGAGGTCTCCTTCTATCTGGTCTTCCCCTTTGAGGGTCTGTAGGCTCCCGGTGGGGGGTACTCGGCCCGCTGCCCCAGATGGGGAAGGGGGCACAGGGGCCGCAGGTGGTGTGGGAACCACATCCTTTTTAACGGTATCCCACCAGTAGGTAAAGAGCTCCTTTACCTTAGAGAAAGAAAGGCCCGACGACGGACCAGGCGCCGGTCGTCGGGTTCCGGTGTCGGCTCCTCAGGTTGCGGGGAGGGTTCCTGGAGGCTCGACAGGACCGGGTTCGCCCGTCTGGTCCTCAGGCTGTGTCAGTTCCTCCTCCATGATAGTCTCCTGACCAATGTCGGTAGGAGGCGTCAGGGTCCTCTTCTCAACTTGTGCAGACATCGGCCCTCCAGCCGACGATCCAGAGGGCGAAGGCCTGACCGGCGACGTGCGTCTGGTCGGCGGCTCCTGGGACCTGTGATGAGTGGCCGACGGCTTCTTGAGTGAGGTAAGCTCCTTGGTCTTCCGCTGGGGAGGAGGAGGCAAGGAGGCAGACCTGACGTCGGGTTCGGAATGGCGGGAACCCGACTTGCGGTGATGATGATGGTCCTCAGACCTAACCAGGGCTTTGGAAGAAGGGGACGAAGAGGGCCTGGAGGTCTTGGCCTGTGAGGAGGAAGAGGAGCCCGTAGGTTTCTTCACCGCGGCGGAGGGAGGCTGAGAGCAGGCCTGGGATGGCGAACGGTCAGACCGAGAGCCGGAACTACGGGAGTCGGAGGCCCTAGACGGGGACCTGGATGGAGCCTTCTCCCTATTTCTCAGAATGTTTCTGGGCTTTCTCAGTAGAACTCCCCTTTGAGGTGTCCATGGCCTTAACTTTCTCCTCGAGCAGGAACGCCTACAGAGCCTTCTGGTGGCGGATCCGGGTCCGGCTGTTAAACTCTTGGCAGAAAATGCAGGACCGAGTGTCGTGGTCTGGGCCTAGGGCACCGGAAGCAGGCCTAATGCGGATCCTTGAACGGACTTGCTTCCCACAGGCGCACTTTGAGGGATGGCCTTCAACGGAGGTTGAGAGGACATCAGACAGCAACTTAAATAAAAATGAACTTTTCCCAAGGAAGAATCTTGACCATGCGTCACAAGCATCAGAAACGATCCAAGGGGACGAGACATGCAAGTCGACGCATGGAAAAGAACTGAGAATTCAAGGGACCGCCCTTATGTACTACGCCTGACGGAGTCGGGACCGACGCCGGGGAGGTCCCTGCTGAAGAATAGCTAGAAGAATTGGGTCCTGACGCCTGCCGCTTCAGTCCTAATGGTGTTACCTGCTGCAAGAGCTGTATCTCAAGTAAGATCAGGAGTTCTAGGAATGGTATATGTTGTTCATCCACACTTATTGGCAGGTTCCTTGCAGCTTTAAATCTTGCCGGAAGGTCTTCAAGCTGGCTCCTCCCACCCACCCAGGTGGTAAAACCTCGGCCGCCCCATGATGCCAGATCTAGCCCGCTGGAAGCCAGGTTGTGCGTCGAAGCCGGGGAGGCTGGATGGATGAACAACATATACCATTCCTAGAACTCCTGTTACAGGTGAGTAACCTGTATTTCTAGGGATGGATATGTTGTTCATCCACACTTATTGGCAGACTCCTAGCAGTTCTCCGGGAGGAGGGAGGCAAGGCGCACACCCCCTACTTAGGTACAAAGACTGGAGAAACCGAGGCCCCGACCAACATCCCGGCGTGACCCAAGGTTGATGTGGAAGGGGGAACGGGTATAAGCCTGCTTCCAGGTAGGAGTCCTATGGATATCCTGGACAAGGGTATCCTTGGAAGCAGCCACCGATGCAGCGGAAGGGTAGGTAAAATGAGCACTTATCCCTCTGGGAGGCTCCATGCCCGCCCACCTAAAGCGGAGATCTATGCAGGAGGTGACCCACCCGCTCGTCGTCCGCTTGGCTGCAGGTCTGCCAGGTGCGGCTTCAGCGATGACAAACAGTGGCTGAACCTCTCCTGAACTTCAGCCCTACGCCCCTGGGAAGACGAAAGCATTAAATAGGGTCCCAATGGATCCTATATACTGCCTCCGAGAGGTGGAACGGGGTTGAACCCGCAGAGACAATACCCTGTAGGGAAAGAGACTCGCCACCGCCACGGAAGGAACTTCGGTGGGGCGAGACAACCTTGTCCCTGTGGAAGACCAGATAGGGAGATTCAAAGGAGTGCCGGAATTCTCCCGTCCTTCTGGTAGGTGTGGTCCCAAGAAGGTGTTCTTCCACAACAGGTGGGGAACTCGACCCCTGTGCGGCGTTCAACGGCTTTGCCGTGAGCTAAGCCCATACCAGCTGCAAGATCCCACGGAAAGGGGGATACTCTCCCAGAGGGGAGGCGTGATCATGGCCTTAGAAGCCCAGACCACCTCTTCTCGCGCCATCGACTACCTCTCCGCCCGCTACCGGAAGACAGGAGTGGCTAACAGGAGCACCTTGCGGGTCATCGACCGAAGCCCTAGTTCAAGAAAGAACGGACCGCATATAGTCAGGAATGCTCGACGAGGAACAGGAGATGGGACCAGGCCATCTCCCAACACCAAATGGAGAACTCTTCCATTTGAAGGCGAGCGTATCTGGTCGACTCCTGGCAGGACACCTTGAAACGTCGAAGACCTTGCTGGAAGAACCAAGGCCTGGCCACTAGCCGCACAGGAACCAGCCGTCAGGTGTAGGGATTGAAGGACCGGATGGAGTACCTTCCCCTAACAACAGAGATCAGGACCGGGCGGGCTGGAAGCCGCCTCGGGAGCCTGGGGCTGAGACTGAGGAGAGCTGGATACCAGAGCTGGCAAAACCAGTCCAGGGCTACCAGAATCACCTGCGCCTAGTTCCTCCTCGCCTTGCCTGAGGGTCAAGGGAAATGGGGGAGAGGCGTAGAAGAGGCCCGGGGTCCACAGCCTCAAGAGCATCCCCTACAGCAAACCATGCTGAGGAGGCGGGTGTGAGACAGTCTCGGCCTCGAATTCTCCCTGGGGGGAAAAACAAAGGTCCACCCGAGGTGTGACCTAGAGGGAGAAGATCTTGTGCTACCTCCGGCAGGAAAAAACACAGCCAGTCCTTATCCGGCCTAGGGCAACGGCCAGGGTGATGGAGGCTCCTGCCATAGAAATGGCTAGGAAACAGCCTCCCGGCTGCGCGAAAGACCCATGCAGAGAACCTCCTTACGCAGAGGCAAGGAGGTCATCCGGTCCTGGCGAGATAGGTAGCACATGGTCGGGTGTTGTCCGCCTGACCTAAACCACAAGACCTCGCACAAACGGAGCGAGCGGTGCAAGCTAAGCGGACCGCCTGGAGCCCAGCAGGAAGACAACGGGACTCCGAGAGGACCAGAGACAGTGCACTCTGTATTCCCTTGATGGGCACCTCCACCATCCAAGATGCTTCGGTCGGAGACGACCGTCGACCCGGGGCGGACGAACGGGATGTTCTCCTGCAAAAGAGCTGGAATGGTCCAAAGGAGAGCATTCCCTAATCCCTGGGCTGTTGTCACGGACTGGTCCAAAGGAACGCAGCGCTGTGACCGCTGGCTGGCCAACCCCCATTAGGGGGACACATGAACCGGTGGATCCAAACAGACCACGCTGGTGTAGGCCGCCGCAAGGCCCAGGAGGTGCAGGAAGTCCCGGTCAGGGCGCAAATTGCCCAGTCCGACCTGACTAGGTAAGGGAGGAAGGACCTCGGCCCTGTCCGCCAGGGGCCGAGCTCGGACTTAAGAGTCGAGCCTCGTCCCGAAGAAGGATCACCCGCAAAGGCACGAGTTCCAACGTGGCTCCAATAGAAAGGAGACCAGTCTGAGAGCAACCTAGAGGGCCAGAGCTCTGGACCGTCCCCCTCTGCCTGGAGGGGTTGTCATTAGACCGCCATCCGGTGGGGTAACTCCCGACCTATTAGTGCCGCAGGAATGCTGCTGAGCAGAGACCAAGGCCTGGCCTGAACTTCGAACGAATCCCCGCTAAGAAACGGAGGATTCCCCAAGAAACGGAACGTGTAGGTACATCCTGGAGAACCAGGAAGAGCCACACGCCCCGTATTGAGGATGGGATATCTGAGACAGAAAGATCATCCCGACGTACAGAGCGAGAATGGGGCGCAAGGCCCCTGTCCGTTAGGGACCAGGAATACCTGGACATGAACCAGGGTCTGGAGGAGGGTCCGCAACCTTCCTGATCACCTCTAGATCAAGGGGCCAGGCAAGTCGGCTCGGAAGGCCAACAACGAGGTTGCTGACCCAAGGCCCCCGTGGGGCAATGGCTCGAAAGGGTGGGGTCGGCTCGCAATCCTGAGGCAGGACCTTCCCCTAGCACCTCTGACACCCAGAGGTCCGGGAAGGCGGACCAGGTGGAGAAGGGGCTGCCGCCTCTCAGGGGACCCTGGTAGGGGTGACGGGCTGGACAGTGCCCCTCAGCCCGTCACTGAGCAGGCTTGGAGGAGGGATTGGCCGAGGAAGCCTGGCTTGATTCAGAACGCCCAGCACAAGCCTGCTGGCCTCATGCTGGAGATGATGGGCCGTCGAGCTGCAGGGGCTGAGGGGCAAGGGCTTACGCAGAGCTGCCGGCGCTCTGTCCCTCTGGGCGGGGTGACGTGTCTGAGTGGTATCGGACTTCTCGGTCCCTGAGTGTCCCTCCACCCCAGGGCCGAAAAGGTCAGTCCCAAGAAGGGATGTCCGCCAACCTGTGCTAGGGTTTCAATGAGAAAGAGGATAACCTCAGCCACGCCTCTGCGGCGCTGCGGGTTACTGGGCGCCACTGACCTGGCACAGGAATCACCTAAGTCCAGAGCAGTCTGAAGCTGCTGCTTCGCGCCTGCCCTACCCTGGTCCCATACCCGCCGGACCATGGTCCGCAGGTCGGCCAGAAGATGAGGGAGCACCTCATCCAGGGAGCCCAAAAGCGCGTGGGAGAAATGTGCCATCAGTGCAACCGAGCTGGCCTGTCGGAGGCCTAGGGAGGACGCAGCGTAAACCTTGCGCCCGACATAGTCCATCCTTTTGGACTCTTTGTCAGGGGGCCTATCCACATCCCAAGCGTTCCCAGAACACTGGAAAACATTATCGGTAACTAACCCCTCAGCCGAGGGGTGCTCCGAGAAACCGGGCAAAGAACCGACAGGGACAGAGTACTTCCTGGCCATCCTGGCAGAGGGCGCAGGGCAGGAAGTAGGCCTCCGCCAGAGCTCCAAGGCCGGGCCTACAATGGCCTCGGCCACCGGGAAAGCCTCCAAGGGTGAACCCCCTCGGTCTAGAATCTCCGTCAAGGGATAAGGGACCTGTTTGGACATGGGCTCAAGCTGCATCCCAGTGAACTCCGAGATGAGCTGAAGCAGACCCATAAAGGACGATGGGCTGTCGTCCACAGATCGTTCCGGAGAGGACCCCGGGTCCTCCCGATTGGGGAACATAGAGGAGTCGACGTCGGACTCGAGGGTCTGCAAAGAGCTGCCTGGGCCTGAGTCACTTCCGCCGAGGCGGGCAAGAGTGAGGGGTCAGATAACCAAGGGACAGGTCGTGACCCGACCGAGGTTCCACCGAGGACGGTGGGGCAGTACGCGTTCGGACGAACAACCGCCCTGGTGGGCACCCGACTGCAGTGAGCGGTTGTGTCGGCCGATCGGGCGGCAGCTGCTTGCTGGACGGGGAATGAATCGGTGTCGATTGATTCCCGGACAACAACAACTGCTGCCACATGAACTCCTCGTAACGTCGACACCATCTGCATCGAAGCCACTCCTCATCCGAGGAGGGAGACGAGGAAGAACGGTAATGCCACTTAACTTGGTGCCCTGACCGAGAATGCCGAAGTCGGCGTGAGCGGCTTGACCGAGAGGAGGACCGAGGAGCGCCCGCTCTTCCCTCGGCTCGGACGAAAGGACCGAGGCCTGTCGACCCGAAGGTACAGGCAGAACCTCAGCCTCCGACGGGGGAACCGGCGAACGGATGACGGCTCCAGCAGAAGACAGCCCAGATGATGGGTCGAGAGACTAGACTACATCGACTGGAGTCCTGGCCAGCTGACCTGACGGGGACACCATGAAGCCAGCGGCCTGAGCCGCACCCTCGACCGAAGTCGAACGTCGGCCGGCAGGGGAGGGGGAAATCTCCGCCAGCGCTGATGATGGGACTTAGCCTCGACTCCTTAGACTTGGGCCGAGAGGCAGGTCCCGAGGTCCCTCTCCCTTCGAGGAAAGGGACTGGTGAAGCTCCTTGAATGAAGCTGAATGAGGAGAACTCAAAGAGAGTGGGATAAGCGCTGCGACCGAGGGGGGGGGGCCGCCCCTCCATGGAGGAAAGAAGATCGAGTTGTTCAGCCGACGCGGACACTGCCAGACGAGTCTCCAAGGATTTTTCCGGCGTGGAGAAAATTTCAGGTCGCCCGAGCCCCGAACGGGCCGCACGATCCTCCAGTGCGCTGGTCGAAAGGGCACAGCAAAAATCGCAAACTTGCGGATCCTGATCCAAGTCGAGGCAGCAGATGCACATGGAGTGCGGGTCTTTCCTGGAGGAATTAACCGGGCACCGGAAAACGAATGATTCATCGCAGCAGCGAGGGAAGAAGATCGAAGTTTAGTAAACTTCCAACTAACTTTGTAGAGACCGAAAATTTCAGGAACCAGTCGAAAACACAGAGTGCTAAGGAGGGAACCTGAGCTTCCAAGCGGTAAGGAAGATCTGACGTCATGGGGTGGAGCCGAGAGTTTTACCACCCGGGTGGGTGGGAGGAGCCAGCTTGAAGACCTTCCGGCAAGATTTAAAGCGGCAAGGAACCTGCCAATAAGTGTGGATGAACAACATATCCATGTCCCTAGAACAGTTGTTCCGATTTACGGTGTGTACCTGTGCGCTTGAGGCAGTACCTCAGCGCCCTGTGAATGTGCAGTGTGTGAAGGAGAGCTTCTACCTATTGGAAGGAGAAGGAAAATAAACTGGAAGGTCAACTGACTGGCTGGGGGTCAACTCCAAGACCACTTTAGAAGGAACTGTTGTTCGAAGGGAAACCCTTTCCCTGTGAAAAACCAAATAAGGCTCTTTACACATCAGAGCCTGTTGCTCGGAAACTATTCGAGCTGAGGTAACAGCTACTAAAAAACAAACCTTCAAGGAAAGGTAACGCAGCTCACAAACAGCCGCTGGCTCAAGGGGGGGGGGGGGCTTCTCCGACACAGACAGGAGGTCCCAGGGAGGGAAAGGATCCATAATGGGAGGTCTCATATGCAGAATACCCTGTAAAAGGTGCGGCCCACATCCAGTTGGGCTCAGGTTCTATCCCCCCAAAAGGACATGATATGCAGAAATGGCACACATTTGCACTTTCATGGAAGAGTAGCTGAAGCCTTGTTGGTATAAGGAGAGGAGATACTGCAATGCTGAGTTCACCGGACAGGTAAGGGGGTCCAGACAGTGAGACGACGCCCATAAGCAGAAACGCTTACACTTCATAGCATAAGTGGAGCGAGTAGAAGGCTTCCTCACCGAGACAAGGACGTCCGCCAACTCTTGGGAGACCCCATACCTGGATTTTGCTATGTCTGCAGGAGCCAAGCATGAAGGTGCAAAGACCTGAGATCTGGATGGACCAGCTTGCCCCGATCTTGGGACAGCAACTGCGAGCATATTGGCAGCGGGATTGGAGGTTCCGAGGACAACCGCTGAAGTAGTGGGAACCAAATCTGCCAAGGCCACAATGGGGCAATTAGAATCATCTGAGCCCCCTCGGCCTGTATCTTCAACAGTACTCTCTGAAAGAGAGGGAAGGGAGGGAAGGCATAAAGAAACCTCCCTGCCCAACAAAGGGACAACACATCTGGCCAGAAAGCACCAGGCGAGAGCAGAAAGTTGGCAGCTTGACGCTGCGTGGGGACGCAAAGAGGTCCAGCTCTGGACGACCCCATGTGTCGAAGAGCTGGTCTGCTACTGATTGTAGTAACCCCCACTTGAGCGCCTTGGACTGAGACCTGCTTAGGCTGTCTGCCAAGTCGCTTAGGATGCCTGGAACATGCACTGTGGACAGAGAGATGTGACGCTCCAGCGCCCAGTACCAGACTCTCATTGCCTCCCTGCATGGGGGTAGAAGTGCATTCCTCCTTGCTCGCTGATGTAAAAGACGACCGCCATGTTGTCCGTCTGAACTAGGAGAGAGCCTGGGACAAGGTCCTCTTGGAAGGCATGCAGCGCATTGAGGACCTCTCGCATCTCCAGGACATTGATGTGGATGTCGCTCTCCTCTGGGGTCCAGACCCCTTGTGTTTGGCGGGCCCCTAGGTGCGCCCCATCCCAAATCTGACGCATCCATCGTCAGGGTCTGATTTGGGGGCTCCTGACAGAAAGGGATCCTTTTCTCTAGATTGAGAGGGTCCAGCCACCAAAGTAGGGTCCTCTTGACCGGCTCTGCGACTTTAACCGTGTGATTTGAGCACTGATCCCACTGCACCCTGAGCATCCACTGTGGGACTCTCATGTGGAGGCAGGCCAAAGGAGTGACAGGGATGAGATGCCGCCATGTGCCCCAGAAGTCTGAGAAAGGTCCTGGCCTGGACCTGAAGGGTTACTAGGACCGATCCGGCTATCTCCCGCAGGCCGCCCCTCTCTGGAGGCAGAAAAGCCATGCCCTGGATTGAGTCCAGGACTGCCCCTATGAAGACGAGCCTTTGGCTGGGCTCCGAGGAAGACTTTGGAAGGTTCAGGGTGATCCCCACCTCTCGGAACAGAGATTAGGTGTCTCCGAGAGCCTGAAGGAGGCACGTCCTTGACAGCGCCACAAGCAGCCAGTCGTCGAAGGAAGGGAAGACATAACGACCCAGGCACCTTAGAGCCGCAGCTACCACTGCCAAGCATCTGGTGAAGACTTGAGGAGTGGAGGAGAGGCCGAATGGAAGAACCCCAAACTGATAATGCTCCCCCTGGAAGTGGAACCTCAGGTACTTCCTCCTCTGTGTGTGTATGTGTGTGTGTGGGGGACCCCGATGTGCATGTACACATCTTGCATGTCTAGGGAGCAGAGCCAGTCTCCCTGGTGCAGCAGAGGAATAAGACCTGGAAAGGTCACTATCCTGAACCTTCGGTACTCTATATAGCTGTTTAAGGAACTGAGGTCCAGGATGGGCCGAAGATCTTGCATCTTTTTTGGAACTAGGAAAAAATGGGAGTAATATCCCTTTCCCTGCTGCTGCAGAGGAAAAACAGGTTACTCACCTGTAACAGTAGTTCTAGGAGTGGTATATGTTGTTCATCCACACTGTTCGGCATGTCCCTTTCCCCTATAAATCTTGCCGGAAGTCTTCAAGCTGGCTCCTCCCACCGACCCGGGTGGTATATACCTCGGTCCCCCCATGATGCCAGATCTCAGCCTGCTGGAAGCCAGGTTTATGTGCGTCCGCAGCCGGGGAGGTTGGGTGGATACATGTGGATGAACAACATATACCACTCCTAGAACTACTGTTACAGGTGAGTAACCTGTTTTTCTAGGATCGTGGATACGTTGTTCATCCACATTGTTTGGCAGACTCCTAGCAGTTCTCCGGTGGGAGGGAGGCAAGGCGCACACCCCCTACTTAGGGAACAGAGATTGGAGAACCGAGGCACTAAAACCAGCATCCCAGCGTGACTCAAGGTCAATGTGGTAGTGGGTAATGAATGTGTTTGCTGACTTCCAGGTAGCAGCCCGACAGATTTCCTGGACAGGGATGTCCCTGGAAGCAGCCACCGATGCAGCAGTATGGCGGGTAGAATAAGCTGTTATCCTCTGGGAGGCTCCATGCCCGCCAACTCGTAGCACAGACAGTACAGTTACATAAGAACTTTCCGTAACAGTAGATCTTCGAGAGAGAGAGGCTCTTGCAGTAGGTAATTACATATATGACTGATGCTGGCCGGCGCCAGGACCCGACGGAAAAATTTCTAGCTAGCAGTCTCTGGCGGGGGACCGCCCCCACGTCAGGTGACCGACGCCATACGGCATCAGTATAAAGGGGCGGTCCCCCACACCCACCTTCCAGTTCTTTCCCGCCAAAGGCCAAAAGGCAAGACGAGAGAGAAGCAGATATTTCCCCTCCTGGAAAAGGAGCTGAAAAAGCTTAGGGGGATGGAGGGCGGGAAAGTATTACCTACTGCAAGAGCCCCTCTCGAAGATCTACTGTTACGGTAAGTTCTTACGTAACTGTACTGTCTTATTTCGAGAGGGCTCTTGCAGTAGGTAATTACATATAGGACTGAGTCCCAAGCAGTCTGGAACAAGGAAAAGCAAACGGGAAGAGGAAAGCTACTCAGAAGTAGACCCTCTGGTTGTGTAGGCCTTAGGAAAGGAGGCCTTGCAAAAGAGCCAGCCCGAAGCCTGCTCTACAGTGAGAAGCAATGTCCAAACTGTAATGTTTCGTAAAGGTATGGACAGAAGTCCAAGTGGCGGCTGCACAAATGTCAGCCGCCAACACATTCTTGAAACAAGCCGCAGAGGCAGCGAACCCTCTGGTGGAGTGGCCTCTAACTTGACCCGGCAGGGTCTTGTTGTATTTGTCATAACAGAAAGTGATACAATGAGCCAACCATTTCGATAGGCATTGCTTAGAAACAGCATTACCTTCTCTTTTATGAGAAAAAGAGACGGACAGTTGATCAGTCTTTCTGAGATCCTTCGTCCTGTTGGTGTAGTATCTCAGAATTTGGTGAACATCCAAAGTATGCAGGAGGTACTCTCCATGATTAGAGTGCTGCGTAAAACAAGCAGGCAACTCTATGGATTGATTCAGCGTCGATTCCACTACCACCTTATGGAGAAACTTAGGGTTGGTACGCAGAGCCACACGTTCCTTGTGAAAAATCAAATACAGGATTTTACACATCAGGACCTGGAGCTCGGAAATCCGTCGAGCAGAAGTAATGGCCACTAGGAAGAGAGTCTTCCAAGAAAGGAACTTTAGGTCTGCTGAGGCTGCCGGCTCGAAAGGAGGCAGAGTAAGCTTCTCTAAAATGAAATTCAGATCCCAAGGAGGGGCAGGAACCTGGATAGGGGGTTGTAAGTGAAGGACCCCTCTCAAAAAGGTCTTAGAGACCTCCAGCTGAGCAAACATTCTGTCTGCAAAGGGGACATGATAGGCCGAAATGGCTGCCATGTGAACCTTTAAGGATGAATGGCCGAGACCCAGATCGAAGGGTGTCGCAGGTAATCCAGAAGTCGGCCGACAGAGCACGAAAAGGGTTCGACATCATTGGAGGCGGCTCAAATAGAGAACCACTTCCATTTCATGGCATAAGTAGATCTGGTTGAGGGTTTCCTGGCTTCCACCAGAATCTCAGCTACTCGGGAGGAAACCCCGAATCAGGCTTGAGCTACATCTGCAGGAGCCATGCGTGCAACTGAAGGGACCTGAGGCCTGGATGGACCAGGGTTCCCTGATCCTGGGTCAGCAAAAATAGCGACAGAGGAACAGGAGGTTCCTCTGAGTACTGTTGCAGAAGAGAGAACCAAACTTGCCTGGGCCAGAAAGGACCGATCAGAATCATTCGAGCTCCTTTTGAACCAAGTTTCTGCAAGACCCTCGTAATCAGTGGAATCGGGGGGGGGGGCAAAGATGAATCTGCCCTTCCAGTCTAGAGACAGAGCGTCTCTCCAAAAAATGCTGTGCCCTGGAGCGAGTGAGCAGAAGACGGGAAGTTTTGCATTTTGAGGGGATGCAAACAGGTCTACCTGTGGAGTTCCCCAGCGCAGGAAGATGTCATCTACAACCCCCTGATCCAGTTCCAGTTCGTGAGCTAGAGCAGATGACCGGCTGAGCCTGTCTGCCAGCGTGTTCTCGACCCCCGGGACGTGAGATGCCGTGAGGTGAAGGTTGTGCAGCACTGCCCAATCCCAGACTCGCATCGCCTCTCTGCAAAGGGGATAGGAACGAGTTCCTCCCTGTTTGTTGATGTACCAGACCACACACATATTGTCCGTCTGTACAGCTAGGTGACCGGGAGACAGATGCAGAGCCTGAAGAGCATACAGCACTGCCCTTAGTTCGAGCACACTGATGTGAAGGAACTTCTCGAGCTTGGACCAGGAGCCCTGGGTCCTTTGAGGACCGAGATGGGCACCCCAACCCTCGTCGGAGGTGTCCGTAGTCAACGTCTGTGAAGGGGGAGAAAGCCCAAAGGGAACTCCTCGGCAGAGGTTCTCCTGAACCATCCACCACTGCAAGTCCCAAGCCACAGGAGTGGAGACCAGGACAAGTTGATCCAGGTCGTCCACTAGCAGATCCCATTGAGACCGCAGTGTTCACTGAGAGATTCTCATGTGGAGCTGATCACAAGGGACTGTCGGAATCGCAGCCGCCATTAGCCCGAGGAGGGTAAGGACTGACCTGGCGCTGACCCGCCTGCGGCCGGAGAACAGGCTGACCTGGGCCTGGAGAGTGGCCACCCTGTCCGGTGGCAGGAAGGCCATGCCAGAGGTTGTGTCCAGGATCACCCCGATAAACTGGAGCCTCTGGGACGGGATCAGATGGGATTTGGCCTGGTTGATGGTACTACCCAGGCAGGCAAAGACCTGCTGGGTAAGGGAAAGGAAGCGCAGGAGTTCCTCCCTGGACGGGGTCGCCAGGAGCCAATCGTCCAGGTACGGGAAAACCTGCACCTCCCCCTGGGTACGCCGCTACCACCGAAAGGCATTTGGTGAACACCTGGGGCACCGAGGAAAGATCAAATGGGAGGGCCTTAAACTGGTAGTGGTCCCCCTGGAACACAAAACGCAGGTATTTGCGGTGGGAAGGGCGGATAGGGATATGCAGGTAAGCATCCTGCATATCCAAAGCGCACACAGCCACTGTCCCGGCCGGAGAAGGGGCAGGAGGCTCTGCAGCGAGAGCATCCTGAACCTCTTGTACTCCACGAACAGGTTCAGGGAGCTGAGGTCGAGAATCGGCCTCACGTCCCCTGTTTTCTTCAGGACCAGGAAGAAATGGGAATAGTACCCCGTTCCCAGAAGAGGAATGGGGACGGATTCTATCGCCTCCTTCAAGAGAAGGGAGGAAATTTCTTCCTGGACCAGAAGAAGATGCTCCTGCGAGTACGACAACCTTGGGGGAGGGTGTCGAGGGGGGTTTCTGAAGAAACTCTATTGAGTGTCCCTCTGCAATGAGTTGGAGCACAAACCTCCCTCCTACCGGTTCCTCTGGAAATGCCAGAGGCTGTGGGAGAGGAAAGGAGTCAGGTGGTGTGGGGCAGCGTCGCGGCTGAAGCTCCCGCTGCTTTTTTGGGCAGTGGGGGCTTGGCAGCTGGAGGGGTCCGACATTTATTGGTCCGCTTTCCCTGTGGTTTCGCCCTTTGCCGATTCCGCCTGTGAAAGGGACGACACTGCGCTGGAGTGGGATTGTACATGGAGTCCACAGACTTCAGTGCAGTCCCCTTCTCCTGCAGATCGGTGATAATGTCCTTGACATCACCACCGAACCCCGAAAGGGCACTTCCTGAATAGCGGACTGCACTTCCGGGACCAAACCTGACACACGGAGCCAGGCATGACGCCATAAGCCTACAGCGAAAGCCAAGCTCCTACCAGCAGTGTCCACTGCATCGTACGTGGCACGAAGCATGTGCCGACTGGCCGAACGAGCAGAACGGACAAGGTCAGCAACTTTCTGTTTAACCTGAGAGTCAGGAATGGAATCCAATTTGGATGCCACCTCACTAAGAATCGCCTTCTGGTAATCCCCCATGTGACCGACATAGTTCAGGGTCCTAATACCCAGAGTTGAAGAAGCATAGATCTTCTTGCCGTACTGGTCCAGAAGACGGGATTCTTTATCAGGTGGAGACGAGCTCCAATGCTTTGAATTAGCTGACCGGCCGTGAGCGGTGCTAATCACAACCGAGTCAGCTCGAGGGTGAGAATCAAGGAAGTCAACACCCTTGGGAGCCTGGTATAGCCTATTACACTTCCGAGGAAGAGGGGCTAATGCCGATGGTTGCTTCCAAATGGTGGAAACAAGGTCGGCATGAGGCTCAATCCAGGGTGGCACCAAGGTTGGAGTGGTCACGGGCAGATCCAGGTGCTCAGCGAGTTTCTTACGCTGTGGGTCCGGCTCCAAGGAGCGCCACTTATAAACTTCCTGGATTTTGCGCAGCAATTCCGAGAAAGAAGGATTCTCCGGAGGAGTCCTAGGCCTGGGTTTGGACGGAGAGCATGGCTCGTCGTCCAGGTCGGAACAACTGTCAGAGTCATCCGAGGTGTCTGAGGAGGAAGAGGAAGAAGAAGACTCCCTCTCCCGGCATGGGGGAGGAACGGACCCCTTAGGAAGCCCTCGGGGAAGCGTGTCCTGCCCCGCCCTGGGACCAGAAGGCTTGCCCCGGTATCCGGAGGTGGGGGGTGTCTGTCGTCTGGGGCGTACGGGAGCTGGCACCATTGCCGGGAGACGACTCTCCAACCCTCTGGAGAGCTGAGCCTTGGCCTCAGCCCACCAGGAGGCCAGAGTCTCCTTCAAGTCCACCGGCGGCTGAGGGGGCGGTGGAGGAGGGGGATACGGATACTGAGTGTACTCGTAGGATGCGTATCTGTAACCCGACGGCGGGTAACCCAGTGTCAGGTAGTGAGGCACAGAGTACTGCGGCGTCGGATACTGTGGAGCCAGGTAAGACCGCGCTGGATAAGACAGAGTCGGATACCTGGGAACCGGGGGGTCTGATGGAGCAAACGGGGCTGTAAGCCCGGCGGGCGGAGGGCCCGGCGTTGGAGCGGCATCCGGGAGGGGGATGTCGCCCGGCGTCGGAGCCGGCATCTGGGGAACCGATGTCAGGTCATCCGGCCCAGCCGGAGGGAGGCCTGACGGGGGCGCAGCAGGAACCTCAGCATCACCCTGGGATGGGGGGGGGAGGGATCCCCGGGGTCAGGCTGAGGAGACCCAGGGTCCCTGGAGGGCAGCGAAGCCTGCGGGGGGCTGGGAACAGCGGACGTAAGAGGGTTCGGCGTCGGCTCAGCCACCGCGCGGACGTCAGAGGAGCCAGCGTCCGACTTAGCGGACCCATTGCCTGAGGCAGGTCGCGAAGGAGGGGTGGCCTGGTCGGACGGCAAAGTGGCTGTACGCCGCCCCAAAGGGTCGAGCGACTTATTGACCGTCTCCGTGCGGACATCAGAGGAGCTGACGTCCAGCTTACCAGAGCCACTCGAACCAGTGAGGCCGCACAATGGCGGCTTTACTGGAGCAGAAGCCTCCAACACGGGCGCCCAAGGGCCTAGTGCGAAGCTAGAGGGTTGGAAGACCGCTTTGGAAACCCAGGCGGCCGTCGGGAGCGGGTCCCCAGAGGGGATGTTACCTGGAGCACGGTGACTCCAGCCAGAGTTGCGGCGGAAGAGGAGCCCCTGTCCCGATGCTTCTCCTTGTCCTTCTTCTTACGATGGACTTCGGAGGAAGTGGACACCTGCCGGAGCTTTTTCAACTCTTTCTCCATGGAGGACATCTTCTTCTTGAGGATATGGGCCTCCGGGGACTGCTGCCTCCGTCTGCGGGTGGCGGCGTTAAATTTAAGACAGTGCTGGCACTTCTCCACCTGATGGTCCGGGCCCAGACAGAAGAGGCACTGGGAATGGCCGTCCTCGTGCGGGAGTTGGAAGCCGCACGAGTCGCACTTATATTTGTGCTCGGAGGGTGTAGCGGATGACATACACCAATGAAAGGCTGATGATTAAGTCGAATAATATTGGAAAAACGACAGTAAATACTACCGGCGACAGAGCTGACGAGCGTTGAACTTTACCACGAGGCGCTGACCGAGCTAAGGGCGGAAAAGAACTGGAAGGCGGGTGTGGAGGACCGCCCCTTTATACTGGCGCCGTATGACATCGGTCACTTGACGTGGGGGCGGTCCCCCGCTACAGACCACTAGCTAGAAATTTTTCCGTTGGGCCATGACGCCGGCCGGCATCAGTCCTATATGTAATTACCTACTGCAGGAGCCCTCTCGATAAGATCTATGCACGATGTAATCCATCTTGCTATGGTCCATTTGGCTGCAGGTCTGCCAGAAGCGGCTTCAGCGTAGGTGACAAACAGCTGGCGAACCTCTCCACGAATTTCCGCCATCCTCTCCTTATAATAGGAGAAAGCACGTCTCAGGTCCAAGGTATGGAGCCTGTACTCGGCCTCCGAGGTGTAATTAGGGTAGCATACCGGCAGAGTCAACACCTGGTTAAGGTGAAACTCTGACACCACCTTCGGAAGGAATTTCAGGTGGGATGCAGGACAACCTTGTCCCTGTGGAAGACCAGATAATGGGAGTCCACCGGAAGCGCCTGGCGCTCCCCTGTCCTTCAGGCAGACATGATAGCCACCAGGAAGGCCGTCTTCCATGACAAGTGTGACAGCTCACACTTGTGCATTGGTTCGAATGGACTGCCCATGGGCTTTGCCAGTACCAGCAGTAGATCCCACGGAGGTGGAGGTTCATGCACCAGAGGGGATATGTGATCCAGGCCTTTGAAAAAGAGCCCGACCACTGTCTCCTGCGCCAATATCGGCTGACTGGCCTGTGCCCTTTAAGCAGAAATGGCTGCCAGGTGCACCCTAAGGGTCAATGACCGTAGACCCCCTTTGGAGAGAGACCAAAGGTAGTCGAGAATGTTAGCCACAGAACAGGATAAGGGGTCCAGACCCTTACCCTGACACCAAATGGAAAACCTTTTCCATTTGAAGGCATAACATTTCCTGGTCGATTCCTTTCGAGATGCCTCCACCATGGTGTAGACATCTTCAGAAAGACACAAAGCCTGGAACTCTAGCCGCTCAGGTACCAGGCTGTGAGGTGCAGAGACTGAAGGTCCGGATGGAAGACCTTCCCCTGGTTCAGAGATGTCAGGTCCAGTCGTGTACAAAGCCGCTCCGGGGGCCTGCAGTAGAGGCTGAGGAGATCTGGATACCAGAACTGGCGCAGCCAGGCTGGGGCTACCAGAATCACCTTCGCCTTGTCCCTCCTCACCTTGAGTAACATCTTGTGGATCAAGGAAAATGGAGGGAAAGCGTAGAGGAGGCCTGGAGTCCACGGCCTCGAGAATGCACCCCCCTGCAGCGAGCCCTGCTGAGGGGGGTGGGCATGATACAGCCTCAGCTTAATGTTTTCCCTGGAGGCAAACAGGTCCACCATCGGTTTGCCCCAATGGGAGAACAGGCTTTAAGCTACCTCTGGATGGAGAGTCCACTCGTGGGATGTCTGGCCTATACGGCCGAGAGCATCCGCCAGTTGATTCGAGGCTCCTGCCACATGGATGGCTAGGAGATCCGCCTCCAACCAGCTTACAAGGACCCAGATGCGGAGCGCCTTCTTGCACAGCAGACGGAAGTGCGTGCTGCTCTGTTAGTTGAGGTAGTACATGGTTGTGGTATTCTCCATCTAGACTTGAACCACTTGACCCTGGAGCTGAGGAGCGAAAGCTGACAGTGCCAATCTGACTACTCTGAGCTCCAACAGGTTGATGTGGCATTGGGACTCCTGAACCTGTGGGTTCTGTTGTCCCCAGTGTGGGCTCCTCAGCCCATGAGAGAGGCATCAGTCGTGAAGACGACCGTCGGCTTGGGGCGAACAAACGGGATCTCTTCCTGCAACCAGTCCGGGGCGGCCCACCATTAGAGAGCGTCCCACATCTGGGTTACAGTGATCAGCTGGTCGAAATGACCGTGGCACTGAGTCCACTGGGCGGCCAGCTCCCATTTGGAGTGGGCGCATGTGCAACCAGGCCCAACGGACCACTAAGGTGCACACCGCCATGTAACCCAGAAGGTGCAGAAAGTCCCAGGCAGGGCGCAAATGCCCAACAAGAAATGATTTGGCAAAGGAGGAGGAGGAGACAACCTCCGCCCTGTCCACCGGAAGCTGGGCTCTGGCTTGACAAGAGTCGAGCTCTGCCCCGATGAAGCCCATCACCTGGGAAGGCACGAGTTCCGACTTGGCCTTGTTGATCAGGAAGCCGAGTTGGGAGCAAGTCTGGAGGGCCAGATCCCTGGATCTCTCCACCTCCTGTTGGGTGAAACCTGTCAGGAGCCAATCGTCAAGGTAGGGGTAAATTCTGACTCCCTGACGCAGGAGATGGGCTGCCACCACTGCAATGCATTTGGTGAAGACCAATGAGGCCCATGACAGGCCGAACGTCATGGCTCAGAACTTGTACAGGGTCCCTTCAACCCTGAAGCGGAGGAACCGCTGATGGGACGGACGGATTGGGACATGAAAGAATGTGTCCTGCAGATCTAGTGAACAGAAGCATGTTTCGCTCCAAGGATGGTATGATCTGGGACAGAGTGACCATCTGAAAGGTGCGTGATCTGAGAAACTGATTCACGTCGTGGAGATCTAGAATGGGGTGCCAGACCCCTGTCCTCTTGGGCACCAGGAAGTACCTGGAGACAAAGCATGGGTCTGCAGATGGATCCACCACGAGAGCTACTGTCTCCTTGAGGAGGAGCTGAGCAATGTCATCTCGAAGAGCTGACAGGGTGCATGCGGAACTCCGTTCTTCCCGAGGGGCGCAGGCTCGGCTGGGAGGGTACTGCTCAAATTCTAGAGGCAGTCCCTGACCGACCACTTCGAGAACCCACCTGTCCGTAGTGATAGCAGACCAGGCGGAAAGAAAGTGGCGGAGTCGGCGCCCCCACGGAGGACCCAGACCTGGTATGATGGAGATACGGGTGGCAACCCCCACCCCATCACTGGGCAGGCTTAGAGGAGGAGGAGGCTCCAGGACCTGAGCCTCGGCCTCCTTTGTGGGCATGTTGGGGTCCAGGCTTGGGCCGCGGGCACAAGCTTGAGCCTGTCGCTGATGCTGCTATCCTACTTGGTAGGAGGACTTCTGAACCGCAGGGGAAGAGTGCTGAAAAGGCTTCTTTTCTTCTGCTGGTTCTTGCCCGAAGAATTCTTGGCAGAAGTGGCATCCAAGGTGGCACTGGGCTGCTCAATGCGCAGTAGGTGATCGGCCACTCCTGGGCCAATCCAGTTGGTTCCAAGGAAAGGCACATCAGCTAACGTATGCTGAGTATCCACCGAGAAGGAGGAAAGCCTCAGCCAAGCCCTGCGGCGAGAGGCCAATGCGGTGGCCATCGAGTGGGCATAAGAATCCTCAATGTCCAGGGCCGTCTGGAGCTGCTGTTTGGCAACAGCACAGTCCTGGTCCTGGACCTGCTTAACCATGGTCTGCTTGTCCGTGGGGAGATGTGGGAGGACTTCATCCAATACCCCGAGAAGGAAATGAAAGAAGTGTGCCATGATGATGGCTGAACTAGCTTGATGAAGGCCCAAGCAGGAAGCCACATAGACTTTCCGCGCCGAATGGTCCAAAAGCCTGGACTCCTTATTGGGGGGGACGGTCAGTGTCGGCAAAACTGCCAGTATGCCTGAACCCAGAGACGGTCACCAGGCTCTCGGCCGAAGGGTGTTCTGTGAACCCTGCAAGGACCCCATGGGCACTGTGTACTTGCAGGCCATGCTGGCAGACAGTGCTGGACATGAGGCAGGGCGCTGCCATAGTTCCAAGTGCCGGACCAACAATGGCTTCGGCCACAGGAAAGGCCTCCGTCGGGATATCTCCTATCCCCTCTTCTGAGGATTTCCGTGAGAGGGTACTCCGCCTTTTTCTAGATGGGTTCCAGGGGCATCCCTGTAGAATCAGAGATGAGATGGAGGATCCCTTGGAAGGAGGCAGGACCTTCCTCCATCCCTGTGCCAATGGACGACTCATCATCCCCAGGATGAGAGTGGAGCCCGGTGACATCCAAGTCCAAGGAGTCGGGATACAGCAGCCTGCTGCCCAAATCACCCTCGACCCGTCAAGGACGGTCTGGGGTGACCGACAGATGTTGAGGAAGCCCGGTATCTGGTAGGTCCTCTTTGGAAGGAGCCCCTCCCACAGGCTGCTTAGGCGGCGGCTCCACCACTATCGGTGGAGAGAACTGCAAAGGCCGAACTGAAGGACGGGCCGGCTTTGGCCTGGGAGGCGAGAGCCAAGTAATGGCCGGGGTAGCTGGCAGAGCTGGCTTCTGCCTGGTCAAAATCAGCTGTTGCCACTTAAGGTCCTCGTAGCACCGACAGAGTTTCCGTCGGAGCCTCTCCTCATCCGAGGAGGTCAAGGACGACCTGTGGGGTTGCCTCTTTTTGGAGTACTTATGGCTCCTCCTTGGCCGTTCGACCGAGGGGGTTCTAGACCTCGACCGAGATTGGGCAGGCCGACTCGGTCGCTTGGAAGACACCGGAGGGATCGGTGAGGGGTCCAGAACCTCAATGGGGACACCAGCAGACTGGGTCTCCTCATTTGGGGAACACGAGGACCAGAGTCCTCTCCAAGGAGTCATTGGCCACGGCCAGCGACAGAGGGTCGACTGGGTCGAGAACAATCTTGACCTCATCGGCCACTTCCTCGGTCATCTGGCCAGATGGAAGGTCCATGAAGCCTGCAGCTGAGGAAGCGATCTCGACCGAGGTCAAGACCACACGCTCCTGGGACTGAGACCTCTCTCGGTCCCAAGAGCGCCTTTGTCGAGACGAAGACAAGCTGGGTTCTTTGTCCCTCTTTCGACAGCAGGAGGAGTGCGAGCCTGCGGGTGCCTCACTCCGGGTGGGGAGAGACTGGCACAACTCCTTAAAAGAACCTGTGAAGGTGGAGCCCAGGTTGAGTGGAACGACAAAGCTTCCAATTGGCCAAAGCACGGGCGGCTTCTTCTTCAAACGCCTTCATGCGTTCCAGCTGCTCGGCGGAACCTGCGGCCGTGGAAACTGCCCACCTAGCCTCCTTAGTCTTAACCGGAGGATTCCTTTTCTCCGGTCTCCCCAACTTTAAACGTGCCAGGCGGTCGTCCAGGACATGGGGATGGAAGGCCAAGCAAAAACTGCAGGACGAGGTTTCATGGCCGACACCTAGGCAGTAGACGCACGTGAGATGGGGATGGGTGTGCGACATCTTCTGGCCGCAAAAGCGTGATCGCTAACTCGAACGAGTTTTAATCTCATTTAAACCGAAGTTTTGAAAGCCAGGGCATACAAAATGCATGAGCACGAGGGAGGCAACCTGTATCTTCCAGCAGAAAGGAAGATCTGACGTCATGGGGCGAAGCCGAGGTACATACCACCCGGGTGGGTGGGAGGAGTCAGCTTGAAGACTTCCGGCAAGATTTAAAGGAGAAAGGGAAATGCCAAACAGTGCGGATGAACAACATATCCACAATCCCAGAACTGGTTCTATCGCCCCTTTTTCGCAAGAGGGCCTGAATCTCTCCTTTTGTGAGAGGTATATAAGAAGGAGGATATCTTGATGACCTTGGTGGAGTATCTGGGGGAATTTTGGTGAACTCCAGCGTATGTCCCCTCCTTATAATGTCTTGGACCCACTGTAATAGAGCTCCAAATCTTCAGGTAAAGAGAGAAGTGACCCCCTACTGCCTCCCCTGGTACCTTCTCAGGGGGAGGGGGGTTGTGAGGGAGTCATTGGGCAGAGCTTGGAGTGGGCAGAGAAGCTTCGGAGGACTTGGGGCCTCGAAATGGAGCGCCTCCAGGTTGCTGGCTTTCCTTTTGAAGCCACCTCTCTGGCCCTGTTGGTTTCCACAGGCTTGAGCACCTGAGGGCTTACGAAATGGCTGTCGTCTCGCTTGTTTCTGGTCCCCTCTGTACATTTGCCAGATGGAACAGATAGATTTGCCCGACTCCTGGAGATGAGAGATAAAAAACTCCGTCTCCTGACCATAAAGGATGGAACCCTGGAATGGGAGGCCCCGGATTCCGGACTGCAAATCTTGGTGAAAACCTGAGACTCTCAACCAGGCATGGCACCGGAGGCAGACACCTGCCTCTCTGGCCGCCATATCTGCAGCGTCGTATGAGGCACGGAGAACATACGTGCCTACGTCTGAGCCCGATTTTAATATGTCCAGAAGCTCTGTCTTTTGTGTGGAGTTTGGCAAGGCATTGGCTAGCTCCTGCCCTCTCTCCCACAACGCATTCTGGTACTGGACCATATGCGTGAGAAAGTTGAGGAATCTAATGGAACAGGTGGAGCCAGAGTAGACCTTCTTGCCCACCTGGTCCAATAGCGGGATTCTGGGTTAGGAGGCTGGGAGCTTAGGTGCTTAGACTTGTCATGAGCAGCCGTAATGACTGACGAGTCCGCCTGAGGGGGTTCCGACAGGAAAGGCTCATCCCTCAGGGCTCTATACAGCCTATCTGACTTTTTCAGAACAGCCGTCACTGAGGCTGGATGCTTTCAAGTTATCCTGGTGAGATTTTGGAAAGCGTCCACTAAAAGAGGCACCACTAGAGGCTTGGGCTCCTCTTGCCTCACGTAACGGGCCAGTCAACAGCGTTCCGGACCCAGGTCCTCCGTCTCCCATTCATTGGAGGCCTGGATGTGCTTCATGACATCCATAAAGGTTGGATCGTCAGGAGGCGAGCGGGGTTGGTCCTTCTCCCTCGAGAAACCCCCAAGAGGGATAAGGAAGCAGAAGAAGGAGTAGACGACCTGCTACTGGGCCTAGAACGGTCTGAGCTGCGTCTAGGACTCCCCCCGTTCGAGCGTCGGTAGCTACCGGACCGATGACGGCTGCGGGACCGACGACGGAGCAACAACTGATGTTGGCCTGGAGACCGGCATCGGGAGTGGAAGCGGGCCCACCTGGGAGAGCGGGATCAGCTCCTGGGCTGAGACCGGGACAGACGACGGCTGCCCGATCGAGAAGGGTGCCGACGACAGTCCTCAGACCGGGAATGAACTTTTGAGGGCCGGCGAGGTAGCAGCTGCTCGGGGGTCTTCTGTGGAGAAGGAGTGGGAAGGCCCTCGGGGTCAAGGTTGTCCGGCTGGTCGGGAACCAGTGTCGGGTCCGGCTTCCGTAGAGTCTCCTCTTTCTTCACCTGACTCCAACAAAAGGAGAAAAGCTCTTGCAGCTCTTTGCTGAAAACAGTGGCTGCTGTTCCCAGGAAGGGACCCGGGGAAGCTGGAGGATCCGGGAGGGCATGAGTGGAGGAGTCCCCTGAAGAGCCCTGCGGAGTGGAAGATCTGGGGGTTGCCAGGACATTAGCGGGGATCCCTTCCCCTGGAGCGTCTTCCACAGGAGGAACCTCCTCTGGCATCGGTTTACCAGAGGCGGTGTCTGCACTACCCAGCAGCTTGTCTGAAGCTGGCGTAGTTGGGGCCTTCTTGAGCAAGGCTGAGGCTTGTGCCGAAGAGGCCTTGGTCACTCGAAGCGACGCCACCTTAGGCTTTGCTTGTTTGTCGCCGGATGGCCCCACCTTGACCGGCGTTGTTTTTTTGGCAGGAGGACTCTGCTTCTTAGGGTCCTTGCGATGTTCTCCCAATCCAGAGGATGAAGAGGCTTTTCTGGGGGGGGGGACCGATGATGGGACCGGCTACGATCCTTGTCCTGGGAACGCTTACAGAGCTTGTCCCAGTGTTTACCCTTGTCCCCCGAGGTGTGCAGGACATCCATCTTCTTTTCAAGGAGGTAGGCTTTCAAGCGTCGAATCCTCGTCCTGATGGTGAAGCCTCTGCAAGTGCTGCAGGCCGCGCTGTCATGGTCTGGACCCAAGCAGAAGACGCACTTGGGAGTGACCGTCTTTGGATGGTATCTGGCAGCCACAATCGCACTTGTTCCTCTTTGGACCAGAGGAGAATACTGATGACAGGGACGACATATGCACTGAAGTCGACAAGGGAGAGAAAAAAGGTCAATAATACGTAGAAAATCCAAATTTTGCTGGAAACTGCTCTGTCAGCAACAAACTTCCCCAACGTGAGCGGGTCGCGGCGGGAAAAGAACTGGGGTGGAGCCGAGGTCTGCCCCCTTATGTACCGTGACCAACGTCGGGGTGGAGCCGACATCAGGGGGCGCTCCCTGCTGGGTACTGCTAGCTAAGAATTTTTCCGGTGGGTCCTAAGGCTTGCAGCATTAGTTCTAATGGTTATAGCCTGCTGCAAGAGCTCCCACTCGAAGTAAGATGAGCCAGTCACCCAGGTAGAGAAACACGTAGAAGCCCCGTCTCCGCAAGGCAGTCGCTGCTACCGCCAGGCTCTTGGTAAAGACCCTGGGGGCTGAAAAAAAGAGGCCAAAAGGGAGAGCCCAGAATTGAAAATGGGCTCCCTGGAAATGGATTAGAAGGAAGCGCAGATGGGAAAGAAAACAGTAGGAGGCAGTATAGCACAGTGGTTTAAGGCTCTGAGCTGCAAACCTGGAGACCTGGGTTTGAATTCCACAGCCCCCACTTGCATACTGTATGACCCTGAGCATGTCACTTAACTTCCTTGTGCTCCCAGATAGCACCTGTAAACAAGCTTTCAGCTTAGTGTGTCTCTCCTGGTTTAAAAAAAAAAAAAAAAAAAGTTACTCGCCTGTAACAGTAGTTATAGGAGTGGTATATGATGTTCATCCACACTTTCTGGCAGTTGCCTTTCCCTTAAGACTTGCCAGAAACTATTTCAAGCTGGCTCCTCCCACCCACCCGGGTGGTAACTCCTTGGGCTCCGCCCTATGACACCAGATCTTGCTCGCTGGAAGCAGAGTGTGTGAGCCGAAGCTGGGGAGGTCAGGTGGGTCCATGTGGATGATCATCATATACCACTCCTAGAACTGCTGTTACAGGCGAATAACCTGTGTTTCTAGGGACATGGATATGATATTCTAACCACACTTACTGGCAGACTCCTAGCAGTTCTCCGGGAGGAGGGAGGCAAGGTGCGCACCCCCTACTTAGGGAACAGAGATTGGAGAACTGAGTCCCCAAAACCAGCATCCCGGCGTGACTAAGCCAATGTGGTAATGGGAAATGAAAGTGTGTGCTGACTTCCAGGTAGCAGCCCTGCAGATTTTCTGGATAGGGATGTCCCTACTAAAAGTATGTTCTGTTTCCCTGACTATCCCTGCGAGGACATCTATTGGTTTTGTATTATTTGCTGCTTTGTACTTCACCATTGTCTTGTTTTTGTCTATTTTATATGTACTCTCCCGGGTTGTGCTTGAAAATAGGCAGGGTTTTGCCTAATGCACCTATCTGGTCAACAAAAGCTAATAAATAAATAAATAGAAGCAGCCACTGTTGCAGCGGTATGGCAGGTGGAATGAGCCCTTCACCCTCTCAGAGGCTCCCTACCCGCCAGCCTACAGCAGAGATCAACGCTGCATGTGATCCTCCTGCCAATCGTCCGCTTGGCTGAAGGTCTGCCAGGTGCGGCTTCAGTGTAGGTGACAAACAGCTGGCAAAGCTCTCCCCAAACTCCAGCCATGTACTCTTTGTAATAAGCAAGCGCTCGCCTCTGGTCCAGAGTATGGAGCCTGTGTTCGGCCTCTGAGGTGTGATTCGGGAAGAACACCAGAAGAGTCATCACCTGATTCAGGTGAAAGTCTGACACAACCATGTCCCTGTGGAAGACCAGGCAAGGAGACTCCACCGAGAGCGCTTGGAACTCACTGATCCTTCTGGCTGACGTGATAGCCACCAGGAAGATGGTCTTCCACAACAGGTGAGATATCTCACACCTGTGCATCGGTTTGAATGGCTTGCCCATGAGCTTTGCCAAAAACCAGCAACAAGTCTCACGGTGGTGGTGGTTCATGCACCGGAGAGGAACTGTGGTCAAGGCATTTGAAAAAGCACCAGACCACCTTCTCCTGTGCCACCAACTGCTGACCAGCCTGCGCCCGGTAAGCAGAGATGTCTGCCAGATGCACCTTAAGGGTATTCGACGGAAGTACCCCTTGGGAGAGAGACCACAGATAGTCCAATATGTTAGCCACTGGACAGGTCGAAGGGTCCAACCCCTTGCCCTGACACCAAATGGAGAATCTCTCATTTGACGGCATAGCATTTTCTGGTTGATTCCTTTCTAGACACCTCCACGACAGTGAGGACATCTTCGGAGCGACCCAAAGCCTGGATCTCTAGCCGCTCAGGAACCAGGCTGTCAGGTGCAAGGATTGATGGTCTGAGTGGAGAACCTTCCCCTGACTGAGAGCAGGTCCGGGGTGTACGGAAAGACGCCTTGGGAGACTCATGCTGAGGAGACAGAGGTACCAAAACTGGTGGGGCCAGTCCGGAGTCAAAAGGATCACCTGTGCCTTGTTCCTCCTGACCTTGAGCAACACCTTGTGGCTCAAGGGAAGTGGAGGGAAGGCATAGAAGAGGCCTGGGGTCAGGGCACAGAACAGCCTCAGCTTTGCGTTCTCCCTGGAGGTGAACAGGTCCACCTGAGGGGTGCCCCACTGGGAGAACAGACTGTGAACTAACTCCAGATGGAGGGACCACTTGTGAGATGCCTCAGCCACCTGGCTGAGGGCATCCGCCAGCTGACTGGAGGCTCCTACCATATGGATGGCTAGGAGATCTGCCTCCAGGCTGCGCACGAGAGTCCAAATGCAGAGGGCTTCCTTGCACAAAGGCAGAGAGTGCATTCCGCCTTGTTTGTTGAGGTAGTACATGAAACTTGTCTCCAATGAAAACAGGCAGTTTGCTCATTTGGATTTACAAGTATAAAAAATTAAAATGGAAAAAAAAAAAAAAGTACATAGTTGTGGTGTTGTCCATCTGGACTTGGACCACCTGATCCCAAACAAACGGGGTCTGCTCTGTTGGAACCTGCTCGATAGCGGATTTTTACAGCAGAGCATGGATTTCCTGTAGGACCAAACTTTGTTGACCTGACGGGTAATGAGACCTGCCCGGAGGGTTGGTGGGTGGCCCCTCCAGAAATTGTATCGAGTGACCTCTTGCAACTAGTTGTAAGACTCGTGTCTGCAGTTACGGCTTTCCATCCTTCCAGATGGAGGCCGACTCTTCCCCCCAATGGTTCCTTCGCAAGGAGGGGAGGTAACGGGGGGGGGGCGTAAGTCAGGACGCTGAAGGGAGGGGCGCCTTGCCCCCAGTGGCTGTCTTTGGGAACTTAGCTTGGGTGGTTTTGTGCGCCACAGCCAGGGATCCGACGCTTGTTTTGGCGTCTGCCCTGGTTCTGTTTGTTCCATTTCTGTTGGCGATGAAAATTCTGCTTGGGTTTCTGATCCGAGCGGTACATAGAGCAGACATCTTTCAGGGATTTGCCATTTTCTTGCAGTTCTGTAATTATATCTTTAGCATCGCCACCAAACAGAACTGGACCCCTAAATGGAGCGTCCAGAAGTGTGCTCTATACATCTTGTGCCAACCCTGTGAGACGTAGCCATGCAAGGTGCCTTAGGTAGATGCCTGTAGCCGTGCAACGCGCCACCGAATCAACAGAGTCATAGGTGGCTCATAGAACATGGTGGCAGGACAATTTATTCAGATCGATTTTATCCAGAAGTTTGTTCCCGAGTTGTTCGTCCAGGTACTTCTTGGATGTCCTTTTCCAGGTTGGACAGGGAGGACTTCTGAAAGCCCTGCAATGAGCTACGTAGCTGGTGAACATATAAGCGCAGGTAGAAGGGGCATAGGCCTTGCGTCCATATTGGTACATTTGTTTCGACTCCTTGTCAGGAGAGGCACTAGGGTGTTTGGGTTGGGCAGACCTATCATGCACTGCAGTGATGACAACAGAGTCCGCCTTAGATTGAGCAGTAAGGTAGGAAACCCCTTCTGGGGGTGGGGGCAGTAAATCCTGTCGGCTTTCTTTGAAACCGCAGGGACAGACAACGGCTGTTGCCAAATCATAGGTGTCAGATCTTCATGAGGCCCCGTCCAAGGTGGGATTTGGATGCTCTGCAAGTCTTCTGCGTTTAGGGTCCAATTCCTGGGACACCCACCCACAGGACCTTTGAATGGACCAGAGGAGCTCTGCGAAAGACAGATCCTCCAGGGAAGATTTAGGCGACTCCTTTGGCTGAGGCTCTATGGGAGAGTGAGGGTCTGACAGGTCCCCGATGCCTGAATCCTCATCGGAGTCAGAGGATTCCAGCCTACTTGGCAAAGAAGTGGCACCTGGAACCACCTCTTCCTGGTGGCACCCTGTGGGATGGGGTAGCCCTGACTACCAGCTGGGGCTGACCCAACTCTTCTAGGAGTTGAAACTTGATGTCCTTCCACCAAGCTGGGATGGATTGTGTTCCGGCTGAGGAGGTGGTGGAGGATATCCTGGGTACCCCATAGGACAAGACGGGTAGCTAGGTGGTTGGTACCAGTAGGGGTACTGGTAACCATGGCACTGGAGAGGCTGACCCGGCATCGGGTAGCCTGGTGTCAGAGACAAGTGACCTGGCATCAGACCCCCCGGTGTCGGGTACTGGGGAAACTGCGGTGTGTAGCCAGGGTACTAACCCGTTGGGCCCAATGGAGGAGGAGCATAAGATCCGGAGGGTGGTGGTGCCGAGGGACCACACTGGGGTTTGGGTCCGGGGTTGGAGGTGGAGCCCCCTGAAGGTCCAGGAATATTCTGGTCCATCCTGCACCCAAGAGGGTCCGGCGAGGGATCTGGCGTCGGGTTCCTATCCGACGGCGGGACAGAGACTGGCTGAGAGGCAGAACTCTCGTGGATATCCGATGTTAGGGGCTCCTGGAGATCAGGCCCAAAAAGGTTGGGTAGGGTCAGTGATTCCCTAGAGGGCGAACCCTCGTGGGAAGGTGGGTAACCTGCAAGCTCGCTCTGCTGGGCGTCTGGGACCACAAAAGGAGTCCGATGGGAGAGCAGTCACCACGCAGTTGTCGGAGGAGCAGACAGTCGACTTACAGACCACAGCCGGGCTAACAGAAGCTGGGAGGCTAGAGTCAGGCTGATCAGCCTGGGCTGGGCGGTGGAGCCGGAGGGCGGCTTATCGGCCTAGCTAAGAGCCGGTACCGCAACTACTTCCTCAGAAGAGGAAACCCCCAACTGTCCACTGACCTCAGCTGGGGGGGGGCATGTCCCACACACTGGAGCAGACGAAGGCCCAGGAGGTGGGGTACTCATGGGAGGTGGAGGCCCCACCTCCCATGAGCTGCTCGGCACGGCTGTCTGGCTGCTTTTCCTCTGAGGAGAACGGCTCCACTCCCGGCTGCCTCTTCCGGGCAGGTGAGGACGATCGCTCCTCAACTCCTGGAGCTCTCTTTCCATCGATGCCAGTCGTTTCAATAAATGGCCATCGGGGGTCCTCTGGTGACGTACGCGTGTGGCCTGGCTGAAGGCCTGGCAGACAGAAGAAAAAAATTACTCACCATAGTAATGTTGTTTCTTCTAATGGAGTCTTGCTGTATTCTGACTATATGCAGTTAGCCCCAGAACTTGAATTGCCCAGGAGAGTAAAGCGTTAACTCTATGCAAAGGCATAGAACGTTGAGCTCGAGCTCGGTTTTCAAACCTCTGTCTGTGGTACTCTGAAGTGTAACCATCAGATTCTTATGAGCACTAAACTAACTCACTCAAAGGAAGAAATTATTTCCAAAATTTTGTGCCAAATGGCAAAGCAAAGCTTTAGGGTCAGAAGACTCAAGTTGAGAACACCCAAAAAGAACACAACAGGTAGTGGTTTACCAAAAAACTTAATAACAAACAAACAGAAACCTCTCAAGAGATGGAGACATGTCCAGTACACCTCTGGAGTGCAGCACTGTGCCTGCCAAACCACATCCCAAAACTACTAGGTACCAGGAGGGGAGGCAGGGAGGGAAGTCAGAATACAGCAAGACTCCATTAGAAGAAACATTACTATGGTGAGTAATTTTTTCTTCAAACAACATGAAATCTTGCTGTATTCTGACTATATGAGACTACCAAGCAGTACCCCTTGGAGGAGGGAGTTAGAGAACCTGTTTTGGGAACAGGCTCTGCAGCACAGCCGTGCCAAACCTAGCATCATTTCGTGACAGAATGTCCAAAGAGTAATGCTTGGTAAAGGTGTGAACAGATTTCCAGGTAGCTGCTTTACATATATCCACTAAAGGTATATCTCTAGCTGCTGCGATAGAAGCAGCTGTACCTCTGGTAGAGTGAGCCCTCAGGCCTGACGGAGGCTCCTTCCCAAGTTTGGAATAGCAGAATTGAATGCAAGAGACAGTCCACCTGGCAATAGACCTCTTGGTAGCAAGCTTGTCCTTCCCCACCTCACCATAAGTGAGAAATAATTGAGAACAATCCTTCCTATGGGTAGTATGCTCAATATAGTAACAGAGCCCTTTTCACATCTAGACTGTGTAGCCTCCTCTCTCCAGAGGAAGAATGATCAGTGAAAAAGACAGGCAGAGGCATAGATTGCTTCAGATAAAAGTCTGACACCACCTTGGGAAGGAACTTTCTATTGGTACGAAGGACCACCTTATCCCTATGAAAGGAAATGAAATCAGGTTCTACTGATAAAGCCTGTAGTTTGCTGATCCTCCTAGCTGAGGTAATGGCTACCAGAAATACAGTTTTCCAAGTCAAATATTTAAGCTTGGCTGAAGATAAAGGTTCAAAAGGGGGCTGCATAAGCTGTGCAATACAGATATTCAGATCCCAAGAAGGGGCAGGCTCCCTTAAGGGAGGATTAACATGTACTAAACCCTTGAAAATTTTCTTGAAAACTGGATGAGAAGCTAGGGAAGAGCCCTTACCAGCAGAAAGGAAGGCAGACACAGCTGCCACGAGTACTTTAAGAGTAGTAGGCCGGAGGCCTAAACTGTTAAGATGCACCAAATAGTCCAGAACAGTGGCAATGTCAGCCAGCTCTGGCCTAATATGCCTACTGGAACACCAGAACCCAAACCTCTTTCATTTGGAGTTGTACGTCTTCCTAGTGGGAGGTTTCCTAATTTTTAAAATATCCAAGATTGACTGGGACAGATGAAAACTTGCATATTCTAACTCTTCAAGAGCGAGGCCTTGAGCCCGAGAGTCTGAAGGCTGGGGTACAGAATCCTCCCCTGAAAGGAGGTGAGGAGATTGTACTGCCTGGAAAGACACAAGGGCAGTGTTACTGACAGTGACAACAGAAGAGGATACCAAGGCTGTCTTGGCCCAGTCTGGAGCCACCAGAATCACCTTGCAAGGCCGGGACCTGATCTTCAACAGGGCCCTGAGTATCAGACGAAAATGAGGAAATGCATACAGAAACTTGCTCGTCCAATCTAGCAGAAGAGCATCCATGAGGGACCGAACCCAGTAGGGGTGGTCTGCAGCAATACAGAGCGAGCTGATGATTGTCTGGGGCTGCAAAGAGATCTATCTCTGGGGTGCCCCACCTCCTGAAAATGGGCTGAAGAATGACAGGATTCAGGGCCCATTCGTGGCGACTCCTGCTGAGAGCATCTGCTAGAATGTTGTCCTTCCCTGGGAGGTGCACAGCCATCAAGGAAGCCTGCAGGGAATAAGCTAGAGACCAAATTTTCATAGCCTCTGTGCACAAGGCCGAGGACCGAGTGCCTCCCTGTTTGCTGATGTACCACATGGTTGTGGTATTGTCCGTTCTGATCTGCACCACTTTCCCTTGGACAGCTGCTGAGAATGTCTGAAGTACCAGAAAGACAGCTCTTAACTCGAGAAGATTTATATGCAGAAGGCACTCCTGGTGTGACCAAGTTCCCTGAGCTGTGAGATGATCTACGTGGGCCCCCCACCCCAAGAGAGAGGCGTCTGTAGTGAGAATCACAGAAGGGACCTGACTTATGAAGGGGATCCCCTGTCGAAGATTTTCCTCGTCCAACCACCACTGAAGGGCCTGGACCAGGGTCTTGGGAGAATGGAACTAATTTGGAGAGAGGGTCCTTTTTCTGAGACCAGAAAGATCTGAGATGAAATTGAATATCCCTCATTTGAAATCTCGCTCCCTGAACTAGTGCTGTGGAAGCTGCCATGTGTCCCAGCAGCTGCAGAAAGAGTCTGGCTGGACAAGACACCAGAGGATGAAAAGAGGAGGCCAGAGCGACCAGAGACTGAACCCTTGAGAGAGGAAGAAATGCTCTTGCTTGAACTATATCTATTTCCACTCCTATGAAGGTGAGAAGCTGGACTGGCTCTAGAACAGACTTCGCTAAGTTCAGAATGAAGTCCAAGGATTCTGGAAGTCTTTGGGTGACCTCTAAAGCTGACTTGACTTGGTCTGAGGACTGGCCCACTAGATGCCAGTCGTCCAGATATGGAAACAGAAGGATGCCCTGCCTCCTGAGGAATGCCACCACCACTGCAAGACACTTGGTGAACACCCCTGGAGCAGATGTTAGGCCAAAGGACATGGCCCTGAATTGGTAATGGCCTGAGGACAACTCGAACCTGAGGTAATTTCTGAGGGAATGTCTGATAGGAATGTGGAAGTAGGCATCTTTGAGATCCAGGGAAGCTAACAGTCTCCTGGTCTCAGAGAGAGAAGAATCATTCCCATTTTGAACTTTGGTTTTGTCAAATATTTGTTCAGGTACCTTAAATCCAATATGGGTCGCCACTCCCCTGTCTTCTTGGGAGTAATGAAGTATCCTGAATACAGTCCTTTGCCCCTGTGACAAAGAGGTACCGTCTATTGCTTGCTGAAGCAGAAGAGAGGAGACTTCTGCCTCTAGGGCCTTTGTCTCCAAGGGAGAGGGAGGACTAAAAGACTTTGCTCTCATTTTTGGGAACCTTTTGAAACTGAGAGCAAGTTCCTGGCTCACTACTTCCAGGATCAATTTGTCTAAAGTAATAGACTCCCAGGCCTGGGCGCAGTGAGCCAGCCTGCTCCCTACTGGGATTAGGGAGGCGACCCTGACTGATACCTCAGGGTATCTGTTTGGCAGGGGGCTTGGACTGAGTAGCTGATGGGGTCCTGGTCACCCCACGTCTACTTCTTCCTCTAAAGAACCCCCTCTGCTGGAAAGAAGAGGAGGAGGCCTGAGCTTGGTAAAAAGGCCTGCCCCTAAACTGCTGCCTCTGAGGAGTGGTCTGCTTCTCTTTGGCTGCAGCACTCCTATAGGTGGTCCTGTACTCATCCATTTTCTTCAAGTAGTTTGCTCCCCAAACAGAGAATTACCAGTTACAGGAAAGTCCATGGCCTTATCCTGGGTATCCTGAGAGAGGCTGGTACACCTAAGCCAAGCAAATCTCCTCATGGAGATAGATGTAGCCATGACCTTGGAATGAACATCACTGGAATCAACAGTAGCGTGGAATTGCACCTTAGATAAGGAGGCAGTATAGCACAGTGGTCTAAGGCTCTGAGCTGCAAATCTGGTGACATCCAGCAGACCAGACCTGGGTTTGAATCCCACAGCTTCCACTTGCATACTGTGTGACCCTGAGCAAGTCACTTAACTTCCCTGTGCCCCCAGGTTGCTCCTGTAAAAAAGCTTTCAGCTTAGTGTGCTATACCTGGTTAAACAACTAAATAAAAAAAAAAAAAAAAAAGATGCCTCTATACCATTCACAGCCACCTGCTCTAGCTCCTTGGCCAGCTGGGGAGGGGCACCCTTAGCCATTTCTAAAACCGTATCCCACATAGATTTCTGGTATCTGGCAGTGTATGCCATGTAATTAGATTGCCTGAGTCCCAAAGATGATGGCAAGTACTGCTTTTTTGCCATGGCATCAACTTTGGAATCCTTATCTGGGGGGTGAGATGCCAAAGGAATATCAGCCTTGTCACAGGCTGCAGCTTGCACTACCACAACATGGCTGCTATGAGATTAAAGGAATTCCGTCCCAGGGCCTGACAGAGCATACCTCCTGTCCATTCTTTTTTTCACAGGAGGAATGGATGTAGAAAATTGTAGAATTTTCTGTATCTGCTTCCCCAAGGATTTGTGTAAGGGAATAGACACCCTTTTTGACTCTGGTACATCCATCATCTCTAAATAGTCAGGTTCTTCCTGATCCTGTTCAGCCTCTTCCATAGGAAGCTGAAGAGTCTCAGCCACTTTCTCGTAAAACAAGAAATAGGAAGGGGACTCAAAGCCTGGGAGGAGAAGCCTAAGAAGGCCTGTCTGGGGAGATGTCAGGCTCTACTGGCTCATCTAGGCCTTCACATTGTACCTCTTCAAAATCTTCATCCTCCTCCCAACTGCCCTCATAGTATGCCTCAGGATCTAATTCCGAACCAAGCGACTAAACAATTGAAATCGCTTTCGCTATCTAAGTCAGCCAGTCCGGACCATAGAAGCGAATTAAGACAAACTGATTTCCTTTTACTTAGAACTGTTTCCAGATAATCGCTCTCCATTTGCCCGAAGAGGTATCGCCCAGGTCAGTGGGCACCTCCTCAGGTTCGCCGCAACCGAACCGGGCTGGCCATCCGGGTCAGCTGACTTCTCGGGGCTCCCTCTCCCTCAGCCTACTCAAACATTTTTCCAGAGTGGCTTTGGGAAAGTTCTTACATATTTGGCAGTCTTCTTTGAGGTGGTCAAACCCCAGACAATACACACATACGAGGTGAGGGTCGGCCTTAGCAAAGGCCTCCTTACACTCAGTACAGGGCTGAAACCCAGTGGGTCCGGTTTTCTTTTTGGGTTTCTCAGACATGCCTTCCAATATAAAGTCACCCAAAACAGTGGTTAAGCCAGGCGACTGCAAACTTATCGGTTCCAACCGTGTCACGGGTCGGTTAAAAAAATCTAACCGATAAGTACCGGAAAAAAACACACAGTTAAATCACAAAATATATAACAGAATATGTTTCGGTTCCAAACCGGACTGACCGGCAAAGAACCAAAAAATAAAACAATTTCTTTATGAAAAGCTACCACTACCTACAACTATCACTTACTGGTACCGAGACAGAGGGAAGAATACCAATAATCAAACGAAGCGGGTTGAAAGAACCGACCGATTCAAACTTTTACCGAACCGAAGTGCAGGAGGGATCTCCGGAGCGACTTCACAGTTAGGCGGAGTAAGAAATCTTGACGGTTACACTTCAGAGTACCACAGACAGAGGTTTGAAAACTGAGCTCAATCTCAACGTTTTATGCCTTTGCATGGAGTTAACCTTTTACTCTGTGGGGCAGTTCAAGTGCTGGGGCTAACTGCATATAGTCAGAATACAGCAAGACAGTACAGTTATGTAAGTACTTACCGTAACAGTAGATCTTCGAGAACAGCTCTTGCAGCAGGTTACACCATTAGGACTGAAGCCGGCAGGCATCAGGACCCCACTGAATTCTTCTAGCTAGCTATCTTCAGCGGGGACCGCCCCCGATGTCGGTCCCGCCCCCGACGTCAGGCGTAGTACATAAGGGGGCGGTCCTGCCAGATTCCCCAGTTCTCCCGCCGGAGACTCCTGGCCGCAGAATGAGAGACCGAGGATCCGTCATCAAAAGACAAAGGGCGTAAGCCTCTGCCCAAGGCTCAGTAGGCCATGCCTCCTCCAAAGGGGAATGGTGGGCTGGAAGGTACCTGCTGCAAGAGCTGTTCTCGAAGATCTACTGTTACGTAAGTTTCACGAACTGTACTATCTTACTTCAGAAACAGCTCTTGCAAGCAGGTTACACCATTAGACTGATTTCCAAACAATAGCGCCTGTAAGCATTCTGGGAGGAGGAAACTAGGAAAGATCTTTGACAAGTCCTGACTCTAGGACAGGATACCCTGTAGCACGGCGAGGCCGAAACGGCTCTCCGCCGTGATGCAATATCCAGGCTATAGTGCCTAATGAATGTGTGCACAGAGCTCCAAGTAGCTGCGCACAAATGGCAGAGGTGGAGACGGTACGCAGTGCTGCAAACGAGGTAGCCACCCCCCTTGTCGAATGGCCCCGGACTGTACCCGGGAGGGGCTTCTGTTTGCTGTTGTAGCAAAATGAGATACACTGGACAAGCCAGCGAGAAAGAGACTGCTTTGAGACTGGTTGGCCCAGCATCCTCTCAGCAAAGGAAACGAATAGTTGCTCCGACTTGCAAAGCTGTTTAGTTCTGTTCAGGTAATACCTTAGACAGCGGTGAACATCCAGGGTGTGAAGCAATGCCTCTCATCTATTGGAATATTTAGGAAAATATACAGGTAAATCGATGTCCTGGTTGAAAGTGAGGGCAGAGACCACCCTAGGCAAAAACTTAGGATTCGTCCTCAGAGATACTCTGTCCTGGTGGAAAATTAAATAAGGCTCCTTACACATGAGAGCGTGGAGCTCAGAAACTCTCCTTGCTGACGTGACAGCAACCAAAAATAATGTTTTCCACGACAGAAAACGCAGCTCGCAATCCGCGGCAGGTTCAAAGCGGGGGAGCGTGAGTTGTTCCAGGACAAAGAGTAAGTCCCACGGAGGAACTGGATCCTTAATGGGTGGCCTAAGGTGCAACACCCCTCTCAGGAAATCTCGAGAGGCATCAAGCTGTGCCACTGTGTGCTGACCCACGGAAAGTGGTAAGCAGAAATCACATGAGGTGCACCTTAATAGAGGAGGCAAGACCGAATGGAATAGGAAAGTAGGTATTCCAGCACCACTTTCACCGGGCATCCTAGAGGGGAAAGGCTGCGTGCTTGTGACCACAAGCAAAAGCGGCGCCATTTCATGGCGTATGTCACATGCGTTGCCGGCTTTCTGGCCACGGAAAGAACTTCCGCCACCTCTTGCGAGACCCTGTGTCGCAAAATGGCTATGTCTCTAGGAGCCATGCATGCAGGTTCAGTGAGCGTAAGCCCGGGTGGACTAGAGAACCTTCCTCCTGAGACAAGTGGTGGGAGCTGAAAGGCAATGGGATTGGAGGTTCCCGGGACAGCTGCGTTAGCAAGGGGAACCAGATCTGTCTGGGCCAGAATGGGGCTACCAGGATCATTGTTGCATGCTCCCTGCGTAGTTTGAGAAGAACTCTCTGGATCAATGGGAAGAGAGGGAAAGCGTAGAGGAATCTGTCCGCCCAGGAGAGGGACGTGTCCCGCCAGAAAACACCAGGCCCTGGATCTAGCGAGCAAAAATTGGGCAGTTTTGCGTTGGATGGGGAAGCGAATAAGTCCAGTTCTGGAGTGCCCCATCGAAGAAACAGATCCTCTGCTACCTCTTGAAGAAGTTCCCACTCGTGGACCTCTGGCCTGGGAACGACTCAGGCTGTCTGCGATTGTGTTGTCCACTCCGGGAACGTGAACTGCAATCAGGCTCGCGCCGTGTCGGATTACCCAATCCCACACTCTCATAGCTTCCCTGCAAAGGGGGTAAGAGTGTGCGCCTCCTTGTTTGTTGAGGTAATACATCACCGCCGTATTGTCTGTTTGAAGCATAAGAGTATTCGGCGGGATCTCTGACTGAAAGGCCTGCAGGGCGCAAAGGACCGCCCTCATCTCCAGAATGTTGATGCGGAGATGAGCTTCTTGGGGGGACCATGTTCCCTGGGACCTCACCCCGTTCAGGTGTGCTCCCACCCCAGCCCTGAGGCGTCTGTGGAAAGAATCACCTCCGGGGATGGCGCTGTGAACGGAACACCCGCAGAGAGTGTTCCTGGGTCTAGCCACCACTGCCAGTCTCGAATCACAGCATTCATGATTCTGACCGGCTGCTGCATGTGGTCTTGCCTTTGGTCCCACTGCACCTTGAGCATCCACTGAGTTACCCGCATGTGGAGCCTTGCCAAAGGGACGGTTGGAATGGCTGTAGCCATGTGTCCGAGCAAATGAAGGACCAGCCTGGCAGGAGCCATCTTCTTCGCCGAGAGGTCCCTGATGAGGGGTCTGATGCGTTCCGCTCTCTCGTCGGGAAGAAATGCTTTCCCTTGGACGGTGTCCAGAACTGCGCCTATGAACTGCAGCTTCTGTGACGGTACGAGGAGAGACTTCTCGTAATTGATGAGGATGCCCAGAGACTGGAACAGAGTCTGGGTGCTCTGGATAGCCAGCAACAACGCCTCTCTGGAGGCGGCCATGAGAAGCCAATCGTCCAAGTATGGGAACACATAGTGGCCCTGTCTCCTTAAAGACGCTGCCACGACTGCCATGCACTTGGTAAAGACCCTGGGGCCGATGACAGTCCGAATGGAAGAGCTCAGAACTGAAAATGGTGGCCGAGAAACTCGAAGCGCGGGAACCTCCTGTGCGCTTGAGCCACGGGGATATGCAGGTAGGCGTCCTGCATGTCTAGGGACGCTAAGAAGGCGTCCTGCCTTAGCATGGGAATGAGACCCTGAAGGGTCACCATGTGAAATCGTTTGTAGGCGACCGATGTATTTAGGTCGCTGAGGTCCAAGATTGGACGGAGGTCCCCTGTTTTCTTCGGAACCAGAAAGAAGTGGGAATAGTATCCGGATCCTATCTGGTTCTCTGGAACATACTCCACCGCTCCCTTCTGCAGGAGCGTGAGTATTTCTTGCCTGATAAGCAATTTGTGCTGACCCGAGTAACGGGAGAGCAGAGGAGGCCTCGAGGGTGGCTTGTCTGCGAATTCTATAAAGTGGCCTCTTTCGACCAACTGAAGGACCCACCTGTCGGTGGTTATGGACTGCCACCCTGGCAGGTAGTCTGCAGACCCCCGACCTTGATGTCCCGTTGATCCTGAGGCGGTGGCGGGAAGGAGTCATGCTGTGGCGGCAGAAGGGCCCTGGGCTGAGCCGGCTTAGCTGGGTGCTGACTGGCCCGTGGGCAACTTTCCTGGGCTCTCTGACAGGAGCCCCTCTGTCGTGTCGGGCCGGGACTGCTGTCTCTGCGTCCGGCCACGAAAACGGCTTTAGTTCCTACAAAAGGAACTAAGCCTGGGTCGGTACATTGCCTGGACCGACCTCACCGCCTTCCCGGCCTCTTGGAGTTTGGTGAGGACCTTCTCAGAGGATTCACCAAAAAGAACTTCTCCATCAAAAGAGGCGTCCAGAATGTTCTTCTGGACGTCCGGGTGAATCCGGAGACACGGAACCATGAGTGTCTCCAGAGGCATACGCCCAAAGCTGCCGCTCTGGCCGAGGAGTCTGCGGAATCGTACGCGGCTCACAGCACCTGGGTTCCCACGTCCGAACCCGTACGGAGGAGTTGTAACATCTCCTCCTTCTGCTCACCATCTGGCAATTTGTCCGCCAGGTCCAGTCCCTGCTCCCACAAGGCATTCTGGAACTGTACCATGTGGGTTAAGTAGTTCAGGGATCTGACGGCGCAAGCAGCGGAAGCATATGTGCGCCTACCCATAGCGTCCAGCTGTTTGGACTCTGGGTCCGGTGGCAGGGCGCTCAAATGTTGCGGTCTCTGGGACCGGTCATGAGAGGCTGTGATGACCAGAGAGTCGTCCAGAGGATGTGAAGCCAGATACTGGTCCTCCCTAGGAGCCTTGTACTGGCGGTCAGCTTTCTTCGGCATCGCTGGGAGCGAGTGTGGACGCTTCCACGCTGCCTTGGTGACGTCCACGAAAGTGTCCACCAAAGGTGGTACCACCACAGGCTTAGGATCTTTCCGCCGAAGATACCTGGCGAGGCGTAGTCTCTCGGGGTCTAATTCTTCCGCATCCCAGCCCGTGTTCTCTTGGATATGCCTCATGATCTCTGAGAACGATGGGTCATTCGGAGGAGATCTAGGAAGTTCACGTGGGTCCAGAGAAGGGATGTGGATCGGAGAGGGGGATCTGGATCCTTCCGAGAATTCTGATCCCGTGTCCTCTGTCGACGGCGGCGTCTTCTGGGTCTCTTAGGGCTGGGTGACCCTGAAGAAGATCTGGACGGAGGTCTCCTTTTGTCTGGTCTCCCCCTAGGAGGATCCGCCGGCTCCTGGGGGGAAGGTACTCGGCCTGCCGCCCCGGACGGAGTAGGGGGCGCAGGGGCCGGTGGGGTCGCAGGTGGAGGAGGAGGAAGAGGAAGAGGGGTGGGAACCACATCCCTTTTTATGGTGTCCCACCAGTAAGTGAACAACTCCTTGACCTCGGATATGGAGAGGTCTGACGACGGACCGGATGCCGATGGCCGGTCGTCGGGTTCCGGCGTCGGCTCCCCAGGGGTCTCAAGTTCCGGAGAAGGCTCCCTGGGGGGTGTGACAGGACCGGGTTCGCCCGTCTGGTCCTTGGGCTGGGTCAACTCCTCCTCCGTAATCGTCTCCTGACCGACGTCGGTAGGAGGCATCGGGGTCCTCTTCTCAATGGGTACGGGTACGGACGTCAGTCCCCCGGCCGACGACTGAGAAGACGTAGGCCTGACCGGAGACGGACGTCTGGCGGTCGACGGTTCCTGGGAACTATGGTGTAGGGCCGGCGCCGGGTCCGACGATTTCTTCAAGGAGGTAAGCTCTTTGGTCTTCCTCTGGGGAGGAGGAGGCAAGGAGGCAGACCTGACGTCGGGTTCGGAACGGCGGGAACCAGACTTATGGTGGTGATGACGGTCCCCCGACCTAGCCAGGGCTTTAGAAGAGGAAGGCCTGGAGGCCGGAAAAATGAACTTTTCCCCGAAGGAAGAACTTAACCGAGCGTCGTGAGCTAGAAAGGAGCCGAAGGGTCGAGACATGCAAGTCGACGGCAGGAAAGAACTGGGGAATCTGGCGGGACCACCCCCTTATGTACTATGCCTGACGTCGGGGGCGGTCCCCGCTGAAGATAGCTAGCTAGAAGAATTCTGTGGGGTCCTGACGCCTGCCGGCTTCAGTCCTAATGGTGTAACCTGCTGCAAGAGCTGTTTCTCGAAGTAAGATTTTATGTTGTTTGAACAATCTGCGGTCTGGTGCTTAGGCCCCAGGCAGAGGATACAGCAGGAGTGGTTGTCCCCCTGCGGGATCTATGCGCCGCACTTGGAGCACTTTTTCTTGGGCTGATGAGACATGTAATGCTGGAGGATGGAAAAAAGCGAATGGTAAATACGTGAAAAAATGGCAGGGGACAAGCTGTTTCACAGCGAGGTCCAACGATTCAGGCTGACAGTGGGAAAGAACCAGAGGGCCGGAGATGGACCGCCCCCTATTTAAAGTCACGCTGATGTCCATCACCAGTCGCCAGGGGCGGTCTCCAGTGATGACTGCTAGCTACATGTTTGCCATGCAGTCCTGACACCAGGGGGCGCAGTCATACTTGTGAAGACCTACTGCAGGAACCCTCTCGAAGTAAGATCTACTGTTCCGTTAAGTTCTTACGTAACTGTAGTATCTTATTTTGAGCGTGAGCTCTTGCAGCAGGTAACACCGGTAGGACTGAGTCCCAAGCAGAACAGAGGCCTTTAAATTCAGGGTAAAGGCAGTGGAGAGATAAAGACCGAGTCCCTCATGAGAGGAGTCCCTGCAGGACCGCGAGGTCGAAGCCTGTCCTGCACCTGGAAGTAATGTCCAAACTGTAATGCTTAATGAACATGCTGACTGAACTCCAGGTGGCCACTGCGCAAATATCTGCAGCAGACACGTTCCACAGGATGCGAAGGAAGCTGCAACTCCTCTGGTGGAATGGCCCTTTAGCGGTCCCGGTAAGGGCTTATCGTACATCTGGTAACTGAACACAATACAATTAACCAACCATTTAGATAAGGTTTGTTTAGTAACAGGTGCCCCTAGCATTCTGGGGGCAAAAGAAACTAATAATTGTTCAGATTGTCTGGGGCCCCGGGTTTGGGTCACGTAACATCGGAGAACCTGTCGCACATCCAAGGTATGCAAAAGAGCTTCTCCTCGATTTGAGTGCTCAGGGCAATAAACTCGAAGGTGGATGTCTTGATTAAGGGTAAACCATCTTTGGCAAAAACTTAGGATTCGTACGCAGGGACACCAGATCACTGAAAAACCAAGTAAGGCTCTTTACATATCAGAGCCTGAAGCTCGGAAATCCTCCAAGTGGAGGTAACCGCAATTAAAAAAACGCTTTCCAAGAGAGAAAGTGTAGTTCACAATCTGCAGCTTATTCGAAAGGAGGCAACATAAGCTTTTCCAAAACAAAAAGAAGGCTCCAAGGAGGGATGTGGACCCTGACGGGAGATTTCATGTGCAAGATACCAAGCAGGAAAGTGCATGCCAAGTCCAATTGTGCCAGGGTTTTGCCCTGTATAGGTGCATGGTAGGCTGACACTGCAGATATGTGCACCTTTACAGATGAATAACTCAGGCTTGAGTCTGAAAGCGAAAGGAGGTACTCAAGAACAGAGTTCGCTGGACAGGCAAAGGGATCTAAGCAGCGGGCTGTGGCCCAGAGACAGAAGCGTTTCCACTTCATGGCTAAGTGGCCCTAGTGGAGGGTTTCCTGGCAGCCACCAAGACGTCAGCCACTCTAGCTGAGACACCAAAGCAGGAAACTGCTAGGTCTGTAGGAGCCACGCATGCAGGTGTAATGATTTCAGATCTGGGTGGACTAACATCCTGTTGTCCTGCGAGAGCAAGTGTGAGTTCAACGGCAGCGGCAGTTCCCTCAGAGAGGGAACCATATCTGCCAGGGCCAGAAGGGAGCCAATAGGATCATCTCTGCTCCTTCCGACTGTAGTTTGAGGAGAACCCTCTGTATCAATGGGAAGCAGAGGAACAACGCATCTCGCCAGAAAACATCAGGCCCGGGATCTAGTGAGCAAAAATTGGGCAGTTTTGTGTTGTGTGGGGATGCAAAGAGGTCCAGTTCAGGATGGTCCCACCTGTCAAACACATCTTGTACGACAGACTGCTGGAGTTCCCACTCATGTCCCCTGAACCTTGACCAGCTTAGTACATCGGCCAAGGTGTTTTGCACCCCTGGGACATGAACTACCAAGATCATCAGATGGTGAGCTATGGCCCAGTTCCAAACCCTCATGGCCTCGTGATAGAATTCGTACTAGTGGGTGCCTCTCTGTTTGTTGATGTAGAACACCACTGACATGTCTGTCTGGACTAGAAGGTGTCCCGGGAGCAAGTCGGTATTCAAGGCCTGCAAAGCGTAGAGGATGACCCTCATCTCCAATACGTTGGTATGTAGGGATTCCTCTAGCTTGGACCATGTTCCTAGAGTCCTGCAATTGTTGAGATGTGCTCCCCAGCCTGTGCTGGAGGCATCTGTTGTCAGGATCTGTGCAGGCGGTATCCTCTGGAAGGGCATTCCCTCCGAGAGGTGGGATGGTGTGAGCCATCATCAAAGGGCCTGGTGAACCAAGTCTGAGACCGAGACAGGTTGTGTAGAAAGTAATTTTACAGTAATGTGTGTCTTTGCACAAATTTTAATGGTTGGCAGGGGACAGGCTACAAAACCCCAAGTACAATCTGATAAAGCCAGTAAGTGGGTGCATGAGCAAATACACAGAAGGACAAGAGTATAAAAAAGTATGTCTACACAACACATTTACAATACAGATATATTACAAAATGGTGGTTAAAACAAAACTTATGCGTGCGAAATGGTGGATAAAACAAAACTTATGTGCTGCATTTCCCCAAAATGATGTAGGCATTTCTTATAAATGCTATGTGTCATAGCGCTTACTTGTCGTAGTTACACAGTAACCTATCAGAATGTAACAGCAGTTTGCTAGGACGTATATGGTTACAAAACATATTGCATTTCTTAGTAACTGTCTGCTAAGAATTTGAACCATATATCCTGTTGATGCCGTAGTTCAAACTGCGATGTAATTTTTATGTATAGTAGAAAAAAGGAGGCAATTAAGAACAAAACCAGTTATGGTATATTTTGTTAATGCCATAACTTAGAATTTAGAAGCAAACTGTCATTAGTTATACAATGCTGCCACCCTGTGGGGATTGGCATTTATTACACCTAGTTTGTTTTCCATAAAACTACATTCATTCAATTCTTTGTTTGCAAGGTTCTACGTCATTCATTTCTGCTCGTCACAGTGTGACTACAGGAACTTGCAGATGTTAACTCTTCAATTACACAACTAATTTACCAACATTACCTTGTTTGGAAACAGGATGTATGTCCTGTGTTTGTTCAATCATATATAAGGTTTGTAAGTTCTGCCTAAAAACAGAACGGCTTTTTATTTTGTAACTGAAGCTACCATCTTTTGTACCACCAGAAAAATGTGTCCTGAACAAGTAAAGCTTCATAAAATCTCCTCTGTTCTCCGTGTGATCTGTAAATATATCTAGGTGGTTTAATAAAGTATCGAGGAGGGATACCAGCCTCTCCTCGGGGATCCCATAGGGGGTCTCCCTGTTACAGGTTGATCTAGGTTGCCCCAGTGTTGCTCCCATTGGACCCTCGATGTCCACTGGATTGCCCTCATGTGCAATCGGGCCAATGGTACTGTGGCAATGGCGGACTACAGGTAGGTTTACGGTAATTCCTAACTCAGCGAAGAGGGAAAAGGTGTCTTCCATGGTGTGAAGGAGTTCTGTTCTGGATAGAGCTGTGAGAAGCCAGTCATCCAGGTAGGGGAAGACGTAGTGGCTCATCCTCCGGTGGGCTGCTGCCACGACTGCCAGGCACTTGGTAAAAACCCTTGGTGCCAATGACAGGCCGAAGGGCACAGCCCTGAACTGGTAGTGCTGACCCCGAAATTCGAACCTCAGGAGTCTCCTGTGGTGCTTGGCTAGGAGGATGTGTATGTATGCATCCTGCATGTCCAGGGATGACAGCCAGTCTCCTGGATGAAGCATGGGGAGTAAACCCTGCAGGGTAACCATCAGGAAGGACCTATACTCTACAAAGTCGTTGACGTTGCTACGGTCTAAGATGGGGCATAGATCTCCCGTTTTCTTGGGTACTAGAAAGAAGTGAGAATAGTACTCTTTTCTCTTCTGAGAGGCCGGTACAGGCTCTATTTGCTAGTTTGTTTGTCCAGAGAGCTTGAATCTCGTCCTGGATGAGAGCTGCGTGGGACTGTGAATAACGGGAGACCAAAAGTGGCCTTTCTGGTGGCATCTCTGAATTGTATTGAGTGCCCCCATTGGATCAACTGTAGAACCCACAGGTTGGAGGTGATCTTCCTCCAGCCCTCTAAGTAGAGGGAAAAGCGGCCTCCAACCACCTCTCCTGCCAGGTCTGCAGGAAGGAGAGGGTTTGGCAAGCAGTGAGGCGTTGGTGGCGGTGGGCAGGGCGGCCCTGGGACCTGAGCCTCCTGAGTTACGAGGGGCCCTTATGGCTGTAGCCTCCTCTCTGTTACTGTTGGTATCTGTGGTTGGCCTGATTTGCCACGAAAAAGCTGTTTTCAAAATGGCTTCTGTTTTGGGCTTATACATAGTCTGGACTGAGCGAATGCCTTTTCCAGTCTTGTATCTTGGTAATGATCTTTTTGAACTCTTCTCCGAAAAGAACGGAACCTTTAAATGGGGCATCCAGGATGCCGGCTTGGATGTCCTGGGCGAAGCCAGAGACTCTAAACCAGGAATGTTGCCCGAGACACACTCCAGTGGTGGCTGCCGTATCTGCTTAGTCATAGGCTGATCTAAGGACGCGAGTGCCTATGTCTGAGTTTGTCTGCATGAGCTTCTCCAGCTCTGCGTTTTGAGGACAATTGAACCATGTCCATCCCCCGTTCTCACAAGGCGTTTTGGAACTGCACCATGTGCGTGAGGAAATAAGAGTGACCTGATGGTGCAGGTGGCCGATGAATATACCTTCCTGCCCATGGAATCCAGCTGCTTGGACTATGTCGGGTGGCTGTGTACTCAAATGTTTTGGTCTCTGTGACCTGTCATGTGCGGCTGTAATGACAGTGGAGTCTGCCACTGGATGTTCGCCTAGAAAAGGCTCCTCTCTGGGTGCCCTATAGAGGCAATCTGCCTTCCTGGGAACTGCAGAGGATGTGGATGGGTGTTTCCATGCTGCACGACAACTGGTTTTGGGTCTTTCTGGCGCAAATATTTGGCCAGGCAATGCTTCTCAGGGTCGAGGTCCTTGGTATCCCAGCCCATGCTGATTTGTATGTGGCGTGCGACTTCCATGAAGGAGGGGTCGTCTGGTCGGGAACTTGGGGTGTCCCTTGGATCTGGTGATGGGAGTCTTCCTGCCGAGGAGGATCCCAATGAGGAGGAATGGTCCGATTCCACAGAGGAAGACGACCGCGATCTTGTATGATGGCACCTGCTTTTGTGCCCTTCTGTGGAGCGGAAAGAGCTCTGTCTTCTGGGCTGAGCGACCCCTGCCCTCAATGGGAGGGGTATTTTCCCTGGGCAGAGGAGTATGGCCCCGGGGGAGGGGGGTAGTTTGTCTGTTGGTGTGTGTCTGGGTGGGAGAACGTCTGCCTTAATTGTCTCTCACCAAGAGCTAAAGAGGTCCTTGACGTCTGGCAGCAGGAGCCTTGGTTCATGGTCCAATGTCGGATGGTTCGACGATCCTGGTTCATGACCAGTCATCTGGTGGTTTGACGGGCCCTGTGACTGGTCTGTGGGCGCCGTCAGTGCCTTAGATGGTGGCCCAGGCTCGGCAACCATGGAATGGATTCAGGCAGATGACGGGTTACCTGACGGTGGACTATGATCCTGGTGTTCGTCGGCCAGTGGCAGGGGACAAGCCAATGACGCTGGGGCCTAGGTGGCAGGAGCTGCAGCCAGGGATGTCAGTCTGGCAGCAGGCTACGTGGCCTGGCAACAGAGAAGGTTGTCAGCCGACGACTGTTTCTCCGGCGTTAGCTTGAGCGACATTAGGCCTCTAGGGGGTTGAGAGACTGACCTCCCCGAGGAGTGTCCCAGGCCCCCAGATCTGTTGGCGCTTGGGGAAGTGGCAGACTTGGCTTTTGCCAGTCTGTTGCTGGAGGAGGACCGGATGTTACTGTCTGAATGGTGGCCAGAAGCCTGGGAGTGTGGCTGGATTTTCAGAGGTTGCAGGGTTGAACTCGAGGTCCCAGACCCTAGTACTTTGCCTCCCGAAGCCCTTCCTTACCTTAGCGGGTGGTCTCACTACCGCGAGACGGGTAGGAGAGCATGCTGCCTGGGATGTGGAGTCCAAACTCCCCCGGGAAGCAGACCGGGAGGTAGAAGACCTGGATCTCGACTAGGATCTGTCTTTTTCCCCTCTTTCTCTCCCCTCCCCTTTTCTCTTTGGGGTGATGCTTCCAATTTTTTGTGAAAGGAGCGCTCCCTGGAAGAAGAATCCTTCTGCATGGCAGCGAGTTTTTGTTCCAGTAGGCCTGGAAGGCTTTTTGATGGTGAATTCTTGTCCTGCTGTTGAATTTTTGGCAGTGTGGACAGGCCTTGGTTTTGTGGTCTGGGCCTAGGCACAGCAGGCAGGCCGAGTGTCCATCTTGCAATGTATCTGTTTGCCGCAGGCACACTTGGACTGGTGCTGGTTGATGGAAGACGACATACAGATGGTAGAATGAAAGAAAAACAAAACTTTTTCGACGAAAATAAGCATTGAAGACACGGATAAAATGGCGGTCAATCTGAGCTGAAGGCATCTGTGGAGCCGATGCCTGTGAGTTGATGGTGGGAAAAGAACCGAGGTGACGCTGGGGCACCACCCCCTTATACCATGCATGACGTCGGCCCCCTGCTGTATACTGCTAGCTAGAAGCTTTCCGAGGGGTCCTGCCGCCTGCTGGCTACAGTCCTACCGCTGTTACCTGCAGCAAGAGCTCACTCTCGCAGTAAGATCTTAACTAAACTAGGGCGAGTGTCCTGGACTCCAGGAGGGCAGATTTTATAAAGATGAAAGAATGCTTTACAGATGACCGGGTGGTGGGGTGGAGGAACCATGGGCAAAGATAAAAAGAAGCACAGTAAAGGCAACAAACCTCTGCGCCAAACAAGTGAGCAAAAGTGAGAAGAAAGAGAGGCCACTACTGAAAGAGGTGGCTGAAAAGGTAAAGGCTAAAAAGGGTAGTATTCAGAAGGTATAAGGAGACGCAGAGGGAGGAGATAGGGAGGTGTATCAGGGAAAGCAGCAAGGAGCACAAAGGCGCAGACTGAAGAGACAATAGCCCAGGAGATAATGAAAGGGGACAAGACATTTTTTAAGTATGTAAATGAGAAGAGGAAGACCAGAGGTGGGATTGTAAGGTTAAAAAAGAAGGCCGACTATGCAGAGGGGTACCAAGAAAAGGCGGACATCCTGAACAAATACTTTTGTTCAGAGGAAGGAGAGGGGAAGAGGCCCGAGAAAAACAGAAACTTTGGAGAGAGGGGGACACCAGTTCTTTCCTGGAGGCAACAGACCTGAAGTGACTCACTAATTTGAAGGTGGAGGCTGGCCCGGTGGCGCTGGATGCCACACCTTGCGCCACGCTGGTGACCCATGTTCGGGAATGAGCTCGGGTCGTTGGCAGGGGCATGAGAGGATTGAGCGTCCAGAGGACTGCTCTCCTGGGGTGGATGGGTAGCGTACAGCACAGTACCAGTGGCTCCCAGTGAAGACTGGGGGCAGCGCAACTTGTGGCACACTCCAGCAGGAGGCGAGGGTGTCGGCAGATGCCTTAGACATGGGTGCGGAAGCACACCCGTTGTGTGCAGGACGAAGGTGGGGACCCATGACCAGCAACCATGCTCAGTGCCAGATCCGCCATGCCATCCTCCAGCTCCCACCCTCCAACCAGATTATAGACAGAGCGCCAGAGGAGTTGGTGAGGATACGGGAGCACGCCGGCAAGGATGGGGGGATCCTGGCGAGCAGGAGAAAGCTGGTGAGTGGACGTTCCCACTGGAGAGAGGTCCCATGGGGCCAGTGAATGGGGGCATAAGGTTCACACACACACACACAAAAAAATCTGAAGCTGGACAAAGCAATGGAGCTAGATGGGTTGTATCCAACTCCCAAGTGGATTGGGGAGGAGAGGGAAGGAGGGGCTGCTACAGAATAAGGTCTGCTAGCTGCAAAATCGAGCAGACTCGATAGACGACAAGGCCTTTATCTGCTGGCAATTTCTTATGTTCATATCCCTGGGGTATTGAGGGAGCTCAGGGAGATTCTGACTGCAGCTCCCACAGTTCTATTTAACAGCTCACTCGAAACAGGAGTGGCTCTGGAAGGCTGGAGGAGGGCGGATGCAGTCCCAGTACACAAAAGTGGTAGCAGAGAGGAGGCTGGCAATTACAGTCCAGTCAGCCCCACATCGGTGGTGGTAAAGTTAATGGAATCATTGCTGAAGGAAAGGACTGTGGAATGTCTTGAATCCAGTCAGATACAAGACCGGCAGCAGCATGGTTTCACAGGAGGTAGGTCATGTCCAATGAATTTGATAGATTTCTGAGTGACAAAGGATTTTAAGTGTGGAGCGGTGGGCATGGCCTACCTAGATTTCAGTAAGGCTTCATACTGTTCCATGTAGGAGACTAGTAAGCGAGCTGGGTAGCTTGGGAGTGGGTCCAAAGGTGGTAAACTGGATAAGAAACTGGTTAAGGGATAGGCACTGAGGAAGGGAGGGTGACCAGTGGGGTGCCTCAGGAATCAGTGCCGACAGGTCTTTAACATATTTAACAAGTGACAGTGTGGGCCAGTCAGCTAGCGCAGCGGTAGAGTTATCACTTGCCATCCAGACTATCTGGGTTCTCTCCCCGAGTCAGAAACATCTTGTGCCAACCAGCGAGTCAAGGCCGGGCATCCTTCTTCCGTTGCACGACCGCCCCCTGGTGACCAAGGGGGAAGGGGGTGTCATGCGGGAAGGAATAAGTGATCCCTCTGGGGTGACCTCACATCGGCATGCACCCATTAGTCTGGCAAATGACAGAGGTATCACCTGCCTCGTGTGGGGTCAGCATGCTAATTCCAAAGGTAGGGAGAGGCTTACCCATCCTTCCGACGGCCCTAATAGGTAAATACTGTACCCACCTCTCAGGAGTATGCCCTCTGTGGGATAAGGGGAGCCCTTAACAGGGGATAATATATCCCCCCGCAACACCAGGCAGATGAAGTCATTCCGCTCCCCACGCCACAGCAAGGGCACTTCGACTCCTTCCATGCCTCGAAGGCTCCTCCTCACGGGTTACGACTGTCAAGCGAAGTATCTCCTCCTGGCTTGGGGGAACCCGGGGGTCCCACCCGCAGGGGATAAGCCATGGGTTATGGTTGGGATAGATGGGGAAGGTTTTAGAGCAAAGGTTGGTGGTGGGTAGGACCACTGAAGGACTCCTGCATAGGTATAAGGGCTTGGGTGGGGGGAAGGAGGTCCTGGCAGCTGGTAGCGAAAATAGGGGACAAAAACAGAAACTCAAAAAAAAAGTGATGCTGCAGAGGAGCTGGAAGGAAAGGTCTGCCTCTCTGAGGATCACACCTAAATCCACAATACGGTGGACAATCGGGGGGAGGAGTTGTCAAGGGTATGGCAGTGCGAATAATGCACTTAGGGCACAGAACCCCAATGGAGTACAAAATGGGTGCAATGGTACTGACAACCACAAGCAGGAAAGAGACTCTGGGGGGTAATCATACTGGAGAACCTCAAAAGTGTCCAGGCAGTGCAACAAAACAGTCAGGAGGGCTAATGGGATGCACAGTGAGGGGAATCACCAGCAGAAAGAGGGGTGCGGTGTTGCCTCTGTATAGATCGCTGGTAAGACCCCACCTAGAGTACTGTTGCCCTGTTCTGGAGACCACATCTACAGAAGGACAAAGAGTGCAGGCGGTCCAGAGGAGGGCAACTAAACTGTGCAGGGTCTGTAGCAAAAGTCCAAAGAGAAGAGACTAAAGGAGGCACATGTGCAAAACGCCAAGGAAACTGCAGTCAAACTTGAAAGCTCTCTAGATACGGTTATAAACTCTTGACTTTTCCATCATATCTGTATCTCTCATATATATTATACATATCACACACACACACCCATATATTTTGCAGAAAACTTCGTTAATGCTCGTTAGTGTCAAAGCAACAAACGTTGGGAAACAAGGTGTTTTACGTTGTAAGGATTTACACCCCACCCTCCCAAACAATGCAGGAGAGCAGGTGGGGGTGTGCCTTGGGCTTCTCAAGCATAACACTCAGCCTATTCCATCTGTAAATAAGGTCAGATGTGTACACTTTATGAGAATGAATTGAGCGTCAGGCTTGAGAAGCCCAAGGCACATCCCACAACCGCTCTCCTGCCTGGTTTGGGAGGGTGGGGTGTTAGGGAAACCCTAATGCCTCATTTCCCAACTTTTGTCATTCTGACCCTAACTGGAGCATTAACAAAGTTTTTTGCAACTTATTCCCTTACTTTCTGATATATTTTTACTGTGAGAGTGCAGGGTCCGGATGCGTGTGTGTGTGTGTGTCATATATATCTACACACACACACACACACACACACATCTGAGGAAGCACAGGGCCCTGCTCTTCCATTTATAAGACAACAGTGACCAAATTGTCAGCATAGCCATCTTACTACCCCACCTCATATAGCCAGTACAGAAAGTTTTTCGAATCCCTTCCAAAACGTAACTCTGCACAACTGCAATGCCATTTCACAGGTGCGAAAACACATTTTGGCCAGGATTTCAAAAATGACAGTTGTGACATAAATGAGGTGGGGGTAATAAGGCTATGTTGAAAATTTGGGGTAAAAATATTCAACATTTCCGAAGTTACAAGCGGGTGTAACGTAATTGCAAAAAATGGTCATAACTTTGCCATGTTTTCATATTTTGCCCCCAAATGTTCAACAGTCTTCTTATGACCCCACCTCATAAACCCAGTAGGTGAAAATTTTCAAATCCATACCAAAACACCATTCTGTGCCACAGGTGCAAAAACATTCGGACAAGATGTGAAAAATGACAACTGTACTGTTCATGGGGTGGTGTGAAAAATGGCTATGTTGAAAATTTGGACTCAAAATATTGAAAATTACCAAAGCTCATAACTTTGCCATTTTTAGGAATGCTTTCACCAAATTTTCAACATGGCCTTTTTGGGACCCCACCTCATGAACACTGGTGGTGACATTTCATTATTTGGTCCTGAATTGCAGGCCAGATTAATGAAATGACAGTGCCAGTGTTCATGAGGTGGGGCCCAAAAAGGCCACATTGAAAATTTGGTGAAAACATTCCAAAAAATTGCAAACTTATGAACATAAGTTCAAAACGCCACTGAAATACATTATCCGGCACTTACCTGGATTCCTCAGTTCACAGTTCAGCTTTGAAGAGTGCAGACGCGTCTCGGTGTACAGAAGAGGACAGACTACGACCTCCAGTATAGGGTAAGGGTGTGTGTGTGTGTGTGTGTGTGGTGGTGGGTGCTCAGCAGGAGGGTAGGGATGGGGGTGGGGGATGGTGGGGACAAGGGACTATTTTCTTTTTTTTCAGGGTAAAAAAATAGACGGGTGACTGTTTTCTTTTTACAGGTTTAACGTAAATACATATTTCAGGCCAATAGGGGTGGGCTCCCCAGTATCTGACACTGCTGGGACGTGCTCTAAATGCCGACATGGGGATTGCCAACTGTCCAATGTCTGCCAATTCAAAAAACGGGCTGGGCAGGGGAGCAGTCAACACTGGGGGTGGGCATCCTGGTGTTGGATTATATACACAAAGGACGAGGGGAAAGTGATCAGAGGTTGGGGCGCCACTAGACAAGGGAATATATGGGGGCAGTGATCAGAGAGTGAGGGGTGCCACTAGACACCAGGGAAAACAGGGGCTCACAACTCTCACTGCAGCCGGCAGGAGTTCAGCTGAGGCTACAGAACTAAATAAAATCCACTGTTCTCATACAAACACGGCAGAAGACTCTCTCTCACGAAGCTGGGCATCCAGGATTTCGGGTGCCCAGAAAATACAGGTTACTCACCTGTAACAGGAGTTCTAGGAGTGGTATATGTTGTTCATCCACACTGTCTGGCAGGTTTCTTGCCGCTTTAAATCTTGCCGGAAGGTCTTCAAGCTGGCTCCTCCCAACCACCCAGGAGGTAAACCCTCGGCTTACGCCCATGATGCCAGATCTAGCCCGCTGGAAGCTAGGTTGAGCGTCGAAGCCAGGGAGGTCGTGTGGATGAACAACATATACCACTCCTAGAACTCCTGTTACAGATGAGTAACCTGTATTTCTAGGGATGTGGATATGTTGTTCAATCCACACTGTCTGGCAGACTCCTAGCAGTTCTCCGGGAGGAGGGAGGCAAGGTGCACACCACCTATAATTACTTGGGGAATAAGGACTGGAGAACCGAGGTCCCAAAACCAGCATCCCAGCATGACTCAAGGTCAATGTGGTAATGGGAAATAAAGGTGTATGCTGACTTCCAGGTAGCAGCCCTGCAGATTTCCTGGATAGGGACGTCCCTAGAAGCAGCCACCCAAGCAGCGGTATGGCGGGTAGAATGAGCTCTTATCCCTCTGGAAGGCTCCATGCCTGCCATCCTATAGCAGAGATCTATGCAGGAGGTGACCCACCTGCTTATCGTCCACTTGGCTGAGGTCTGCCAAGTGCGGCTTCAGCGTAGGTGACAAACAGCTGGCGAACCTCTCCCTGAACTTCAGCCATTCGCTCCTTATATAAAGAGAGCGCTCTTCTAGGGTCCAGAGTATGGAGCCTATATTCAGCCTCTGAGGTGTGATTGGGGTAGAACACCACAGAGTCAACACCTGGTTATTGTGAAACTCCGACACCACCTTCGAAACGAATTTCGGGTGGGGGCGCAGGACAACCTTGTCCCTGAGGAAGACCAGATAAGGAGACTCGATGGAAAGCGCCTGGAGCTCTCCCATCCTTCTGGCTGACGTGATAGCCACCAAGAAGGCGGTCTTCCATGACAGGTGAGAGATGTCACACCTGTGCATCGGTTCAAATGGCTTGCCCATGAGCTTAGCCAATACCAGCAGTAGATCCCACGGAGGTGAAGGTTCTTGCACAGGAGGGGATATGTGATCAAGGCCTTTGAAAAAGCGCCCGACCACCTTCTCCTCTGCCACACCGACTGCTTCCGGCCCACGCCCGGTAAGCAGAGATGGCTGCCAGGTGCACCTTAAGGGTCGTCGACCAAAGCCCTAGCTGAGAAAGGGACCACAGGTAGTCCAGAATGCTAGCCAAGGAACAGGAAGAAGGGTCCAACCCCTTGTCCTGACACCAAATGGAGAATCTCTTCCATTTGAAGGCATAGCATTTTCTGGTCGACTCCTTACGGGACGCCTCAATGACGTTTAGGACCTCGTCGGAAAGACCCAAGGCCTGGAACTCTAGCCGCTCAGGTACCAGGCCGTCAGGTGCAGGGACTAAAGGTCCGGATGGAGTACCTTCCCCTTGTTGACTGAGATCAGGTCTGGGCAGGCTGGAAGCCGCCTCGGGAGCCTGGAGCTGAGGCTGAGGAGATCTGGATACCAGAACTGGCGGGGCCAGTCTGGGGCTACCAGAATCACCTCCGCCTTGTCCCTCTTCATCTTGAGAAGCACCTTATGGATCAAGGGAAATGGAGGGAAGGCGTAGAAGAGGCCCAGGGTCCACAGCCTCGAGAAGGCATCCCCCTGCAGCGAGCCATGATGAGAAGGGTGGCGTGAAACAGCCTCAGCTTCGCATTCTCCCTGGAGGCGAACAGCTCCACCTGAGAGGTGCCCCAATGGGAGAACAGATCTTGTACTAAATCCAGCAGGAAAGACCACTCGTGAGATGCAACACCTATCCGGCTGAGGGCATCGGCCAGACTGTTGGAGGCTCCTGCCACATGGATGGCTAGGAGATCCACCTCCAGGCTGATCATGAGAGACCAGATGCAGAGGGCCTCCTTGCACAGAGGCAAGGAGTGTGTCCCGCCCTGATGGTTGAGGTAGTACATGGTCGTGGTGTTGTCCGTCTGGACCTGGACCACTTGACCCCATACAAACGGAGCGAAGCCAGTGAGGGCTAGTCGGACCACTCAAAGCTCCAGCAGATTGATGTGGCATTGAGACTACTGAGGGGACCAAAGGCCGTGGGCCCTGAACTCCCCCAGATGGGCACCCCAACCCATCAGAGAGGCATCGGTCATTAACGTGACCGTCAGCTCGAGGCGGACAAACGGGATACCCTCCTGCAGATGAGCTGGGACGATCCACCACTGCAGGCCGTCCCACATCTCCAGGGTCACCATCACCAGCTGGTCCAGAGGACCGGAGCGCTGTGACCACTGGCTGGCCAGTCCCGATTGCAGGGGACGCATATGCCAGCAGGCCCAATGGACTACACTGGTGCAGGCCGCCATGAGGCCTAGAAGGCGCAGGAAGTCCCGGGCAGGGCACAATTGCCCAACCAGAAATGATTGGGCAAAGGAGGAAAGGACCTCGGCCCTGTCCGCTGGGAGCCGGGCTCTGCCCCGATGAACTGAATCACCTGCCAAGGCACGAGTTCCGATTTGGCCTCGTTGATGAGGAGGCCAATCTGACAGCAGAGCTGGAGGGACAGATCCCTGGACTGCTCCACCTCCAACCTGGAGGGGGCTGCAATCAGCCAATCGTCCAGGTAAGGGTACACCCGGACCCGCGACGCAGGAATGCTGTCACCACTGCCATGCATTTGGTGAAGACCCTGGGAGCTGGAGAGAGGCCGAAGGGCATGGCCCAGAACTCGTACAGGGATCCCTCTGCTCTGAAGCGGAAGAATCGCAGGTGAGACGGACGGATTGGGACGTGAAAGAACGCGTCCTGAAGGTCCAGAGAACAGAACCACACGCCTCATTCCAAGGATGGAATAATCTGAGCCAGAGTGACCATCCTGAAGGTGCGCGGCCTTAGGAACTTGTTCAGGTCCTGCAGGTCGAGAATGGGGTGCCAACCCCCTGTCCATTTTGGGACCAGGAAGTACCTGGACACAAACCCTGGGTCTGGAGGAGGGTCCGCCACCTCTTTGATCACCTCCTTCTGGAGAAGCAAGGCAATGTCGGCTCGACGAGCCGACAGAGAGACTGCAGAACCCGTTGCCCTCTGTGGGGCGACGGCTCGATAGGGAGGGAACCGCTCGAATTCCAGAGGCAGAACCCTGCCTACCATTTCTAGCACCCTGTGGTCCATGTTGATAGCGGACCAGGCGGAAAAGAAGTGGCGGAGCCATCCCGCCACAGGGGGAACCCAGGGAGGAGTGACAAGGTTGGGGGTGACACCCCTCAACCCGTCACTGGGCAGGCTTGGAGGAAGGTCCCGCTGAGGGAACCCCTGGACCCTTGCCTCCAGGTTTCCTACTGAAGGAAGCAGCAGACTTGGCCTTAGGGCGCCAAGTATGTGCCTGCTGGCCCTGGTGCTGCTGGGCCGGACGTGCCACAGGGGCGAAAGGGCTTACGCTGCTGCTGGCAGCCTTTGTCCTTCTGGGCAGATGTGACCGAGTCCAAGGTGGCACTGGACTTCTTGATCCTCTGGAGATGGCCTTCCACCCCCCGGCCCGAACAAGTCGGTGCCCAGGAAGGGAACGTCCGCCGTGAAGGTGGAGATCTGCAGCCAAGCTCTGCAGCGCATGGCCACTACGGCCGCTACTGATCGGGCACAAGAATCACCAATGTCCAACGAAGTTTAGAGCTGATGTTTTGCCACCGCCCTTCCCTGATCTCGCACTTGCTTGACCGTCGTCTGAAGGTTAGCCGGGAGATGAGGAATCACCTCATCCAGGGAGCCCATAAGGGTGTGAGAGAAAAGTGCCATCAGAAGTGCCGAGCTGCACCGGCCCGGTGGCGCTGAGGGTTGAGGCGCTGGACGCCACACCGGCCACCCGGTTCGAACGGGACTCGGCCGACGGGGCCCGGCCGGGGAGGGATTGAGCACAACGGATACTCTCCTCCTCAGGGTTGGGATACCAGGGTGCTGTATGCACCGACACCCTAAGAGAGCCAGTAGGAACACTGGCGCCGAGGGGACTGGCGTGCTCGCTTGGAGTCGGGACGCTGTCAGGCGCTGAGAGACGACGCGTCCTCGCACCGGCGTCCCAGGGGGCGGGCTCAAGGGGAGCACAGAAAAACGGATAAGCCCCTCGGTGGCCCTAGATGAAGACAGCTCCACCAAGACCACCAATTCCGGGACAGACCCCGCTGTGCAGATAGAGGGAGAAGAGAAGCACTCTAGGGGCAGATCCCGGAGCAGTGGCACAGAAAGGGCATAAGCAGTCCGAAGGAGTGGACACTGAGGTAGAGAGGTGGATAAAAAATTAGTAAAAAAAAAAAGGCAAGTGCCGAGCTGGCCTGACGAAGGCCTAGGGAGGAAGCAGCGTAAACCTTCCGTCCCGAGTAATCCAACTTTTTGGATTCCTTATCGGGCGGTTTGTCCACGTCCTGAGCGTTCCCAAACCGCCGGAAAACGTTATCGGTCACTAACCCCTCCGCAGAGGGATGCTCCGAGAAACCGGAGAGTGGATCGGTGGGGACCGTGTACTTTCGAGCCATCCTGGCCGAAGGCACGGGACAAGATGCTGGCCGCTGCCACAACTACAGGGCCGGGCTGACAATGGCTTCGACCACCGGAAAGGCCTCCATAGGGGAATCCCTTCGGTCCAGTATCTCCGTAAGGGGATACTGGGGCCGTTTTGAAATGGGTTCGAGCTGCATCCCAGTGGATTCCGAGACGAGTCGAAGCAGACCCAAAAACGAGGATGGGCTCTCGTCCACCGACTGGCGCCCTGCAGACTCCAGGTCAAGTGGCCTGGAGAACAGGGAGGAGTCGTCGTCAGACTCCGAGGAGTCTGCGAACAGCTGCCGAGCACCAGAGCCACTCTCCACCTGCCAAGGTCGATCGGGAGTGAGGGTGACCAACAATCTATGGGGCAAGCCCTGACCCGACCGAGAATCCTTGGTTGGGGCCCCAGTCATTGGTTGTGGAGGCGGAGGTTCCACCACAATGGGTGGAGCAGCCGGCTTCAGCCGAACAACCGGTGCCGGGGTCAGCTCCTCCATCACTACGAGGGGTTGTTTCAGCCGCTCCAGTGACAGCCACTTAATGGCTGGAGAAGGCGACGGAGTCCACTTATTTCCGGACAATAAGAGCTGCTGCCACATTAAATCCTCATAGCGCCGACGCAACTTGCGTCAGAGCCTATCCTCTGAAGAGGATGCAGCTTTCCACGGTGCGAGACCGCCGACGTCGGTGGGACCGACTGGACCTGGAAAAGGACCAAGACCTTCAGGGGTGCCGAGGGTGGGTCAGAGAGGGGACAGGGGAAACCTGCTCCTCCCTCGGTGCAGGGACCTTAACCGGGGACTCCAGCACAGGAGGCACAGGCAAGTCCTCGGTTTCCATCGGGGGAACCGGTGAAGTAGGGTTGTCGGCTTCTCCAGTCGACAAACCATCTGACGGGTCGAGAAAAATCTCGACCGTGTCGACGGATGTCTCGGCCGGCTGACCTGACGGGGACACCGTGAAGTCAGTGGCCGCAGCCTCGACCGAAGTCGAGAGTCGCCGGTCCGGTGAAGGGGATCTCTCCCGCTCCCACGAACGTCGACAGTAGGACATACCCTTAGAGTCCTTCTTCTTGGACCGACTGGAATGTCCCGATGGCCCTTCTCCCTTGGTGGAGAGGGACTGGCAAAGCTCCTTAAATGAAGCCGTGTAGGACGCGCCCAAAGAGAGTGGGATAAATGCCGCAGCCGAGGAGGAAGAAGAAGCGGCCTGGGCCGCCTCGAGGGTGATCAACTGCTCCAACTGTTCCACAGAGCCCACTGCCGCGGACACCGCCCAATGGGACTCCTTTGACTTCACCGGCAGATACCGTTTTTCAGGTTGCCCAAGAAGAAGTCTGGCAGCGTGGTCCTCCAAGACCGAAGCCGAAAAGGACTTGCACAATTCGCAAGCCTGCGAGTCGTGGCCAAGCCCCAGGCAGTAGACGCACGTGGAGCGCGGACTGGTCCGGGACATCTTCTGCCCACACGGGCACCAACGGAAGCCGGGAGTCGATTTATCCATCGCAGTCACAGGGAAGACGAAGACCAAAGTCTTGTAAATTTTAAAATAAGTTTCGGAAATTCAAGAGTGTGGATCCAGGCCTAAACGCAGAGCGCAGGAGGGAACCTGAGCTTCCAAGCGGTAAGGAAGATCTGGCGTCATGGGGCGGAGCCGAGGGTTTTACCACCCAGGTGGGTGGGAGGAGCCAGCTTGAAGACCTTCCGGCAAGATTTAAAGCGGCAAGGAACCTGCCAGACAGTGTGGATTGAACAACATATCCACGTCCCTAGAAATGTATTTCTGGCCCTAACTGTGAAAAACAAACACTAGAATCTAGCTAAATGGGACGAGTTTAGCTAGGTTCTGTGATCTGTAAAATGACATTTTGATGTATTTTCCACACTTTTTAGTTTATGGGGAAAAAAAATGGCAGCTGGCGAAAAAGGATTTTTCCCTCACGAAAAAGGAATGGGTCTAGCAAGGAAGAAAGTACAGTTACGTAAGAACTTACCGTAACAGTAGATCTTCGAGAGAGGCTCTTACAGTAGGTAATTACATATAGGACTGACGTCGGCAGGCGGCAGGACCCCACGGAAAAATTTCTAGCTAGCAGTCCCTGGCGTGGACCCCCCCCCCGTCGGTATAAAGGGCGGTCCCTGACGTCCGCTTCTTCCAGTTCTTTCCCGCCACAGGTTCGACGAGAAGCATACATTTCTCAATGGAAAAGGAGCTGAAAAAGTCTAGGGGATGGAGGATGGATAGACATTTACTGAGCTCTCTCAAGATCTACTGTTACGGTAAGTTCTTACGAACTGTACTATCTTACTGAGAGAGCTCTTGCAGGTAATTACATATACGATAGAATCCCAGCAGTCTGGAACAAATGAAAGGCACCGAGGAGGAACTACTCCAAGAAGTAGAAACAACCTTGCAAACCTCAAGATAGGAGGCCTTGCAAGACCGCTAACCCGAAGCCTGCTCTACGGCGAGAGGCATTGCCCAAACTGTAATGTTTCGTAAAGGTATGGACAGAAGTCCAGGTGGCGGCAGCACAGATGTCTGCTGCGGACACATTCTTGAAACAAGCCGCAGAGGCTGCTACTCCCCGAGTGGAGTGACCTCTGACTTGACCCGGTAGGGTCTTGTTGTACTTGTCATAACAGAAAGTGATGCAATGAGCCAACCACTTTGATAGGCATTGCTTGGAGATAGCATTGCCTTCTCTTTTGTGAGCAAAAGAGATGAACAACTGATCAGTCTTTCTAAGATCCTTCGTCCTATCAGTGTAGTATTTCAGAATCCTGTGGACATCCATGGTATGGAGCAAGTATTCTCCTTGGTTGGAGTACTGTGTGAAAAAGGCAGGTAACTCAATAGACTGATTTAAGGTAGACTCCGCTACCACTTTAGAAAGAAACTTTGGGTTTGTGCGGAGAGCCACTCGTTCTTTGTGAAAAATCAAATAAGGGATTTTACACATAAGGGCCTAGCTCGAAATTCTTGAAGTAAGTAATGGCTACCAAGAAGAGCCGCCTTCCACGATAAGAACTTCAAGCCAGCGGAAGCCGCAGGCTCAAAAGGAGGAAGGGTAAGTTTCTCGAGAACGAAGTTCAAGTCCCAAGGGGGAGCCAGAGTCCGAACAGGGGGTCTGAGATGAAGGACCCCTCTGAGAAAGGTCTTGGATACCTCCAATTGGGCAAACGCCTTATCAGAGAAAGGAAAGTACAGTTACGTAAGAACTTACCGTAACAGTAGATCTTCGAGAACAGCTCTTGCAGCAGGTTACACCATTAGGACTGAAGCCAGCAGGCATCAGGACCCCACGGAAAAATTCTAGCTAGCTATCTTCAGCGGGGACCGCCCCCGACGTCGGTCCCGCCTCCGATGTCAGACGTAGTACATAAGGGGGCGGTCCCGACCGATTCCCCAGTTCTCCCGCCGGAGACTTCCGGCCGCAGGCTGACATCGAAATGGGAGACCGAGGATCCACCGTCAGAAGTCAAGGAAAAATCCCTGTTAGTAAAGGCCTAAGCCATGCCTCCTCCAAGGGGGAAGGTGGGCGGGAAGGTACCTGCTGCAAGAGCTGTTCTCGAAGATCTACTGTTACGGTAAGTTCTACGTAACTGTACTGTCTTACTTAGACACAGCTCTTGCAGCAGGTTACACCATTAGACTGATTCTCAAGCAGTAACGCTGCAAACATTCTGGGAGGAGGAAACTAGAAATTACATTCCAGGTCCTGAATCTAGGACAGGAGACCCTGTAGCACAGCCAGGCCGGGTTAGCTCTTCGACGTGAAGCCGTCGTCCAGGCTAGAATGCCTGATAAATGTATGTACAGAGCTCCAAGTGGCTGCAGCACATATAGGCAGAGGTGGAGACGCTTCGGAGTGCTGCAAAGGAGGTGGCCACACCTTAGTGGAATGACCCCGGACTGATCCCGGGAGGGGCTTTTGTTTGATATCATAACAGTATGAGATGCACTGGACAAGCCAGCGAGACAGGGACTGTTTGGATACTGGTTGGCCCATCATCCTTTCAGAAAAGGAAACGAAAAGTTGCTCCAATCTACGGTTTTGTTTAGTTCTGTTGAGGTAATACCTCAAGCTGCGGTGAACATCCAGGGTGGAGCAGTGCCTCCTCTATTAGAGTAATTTGGGAAGTAGACCAGCAGGTCAATATCCTGATTGAGAGTGAGTGTAGAAACCACCTTAGGCAAAAATTTAGGATTCGTCCTCAGGGATACTCTGTCCCGTGGAAAATTAAATAAGGCTCTTGCACATAAGAGCGTGAAGCTCAGAAACCTTCTCGCTGACGAATAGCAACCAAAAACAGCGACGACAGAAAACGCAGCTCACAATCTGCGGCAGGTTCAAGGGGGGGAAGCGTGAGTTGTTCCAGGACAAAGAGCAAATCCCACGGAGGCACTGGGTCCTTAATGGGAGGCCTAAGATGTAACACCCCTCTCAAAAATTCCCGAGAGGCATCTAATTGTGCCACTGTGCACTGTCCCACCGGAAGGTGGTAGGCTGAAATGGCACAGAGGTGCACCTTGATAGAGGAGTAGGCGAGGCCCGAACGGAAAAGGGAGAGCAGGTAGTCTAACACCGCTCTCACTAGGCAACCTAAAGGGGAAAGGCCGCGTGCTTGCGACCATAAACAAAAACGGCGCCATTTCATGGCGTACGTCGAATGCGTTGCCGGCTTTCTGGCTGCAGAAAGAACTTCTGCAACCTCTTGCTAGACCCCGTGACGCAAGATGGTTATGTCTCTAGGAGCCATACATGCAGGTTCAATGAGCGTAAGTCCGGGTGGACCAGTGAACCTTCCTCCTGAGACAAGAGATGGGAGCTGAACGGCAACGGGAGCGGAGGTTCCCGGGATAGTTGAATCAGTAAAGGGAACCAGATCTGTCTGGGCCAGAAGGGGGCCACAAGGATCACGGTTGCTTGCTCCCTGCGCAGTTTGAAGAACTCTCTGGATCAAAGGGAAGGGAGGGAAAGCATAGAGGAATCTGTCCGCCCAGGAGAGGGACAATGCCTCTCGCCAGAAAACACCAGGCCCTGGATCTAGCGAGCAAAAATTGGGCAGTTTTGCGTTGGATGGGGAAGCGAACAAGTCCAACTCTGGAGTTCCCCATCGAAGAAACAGATCCTCTGCTACCTCCTGAAGAAGTTCCCACTGTGGACTCTGGCCTGGGAGCGACTCAGGCCGCCTGCAATTGTGTTGTCCACCCGGGAACATGTACTGTGATCAGATTCGCCGTGTCGGATTACCCAATCCCACACCCTCATGGCCTCCTGCAAAGGGGTAAGAGTGTCGCCCCTTGCTTGTTGAGGTAATACATCACCGCCGTGTTGTCTGTCTGAAGCAGGAGAGTACTCGGCGGGATTTCTGACTGAAAGGCCTGCAGGGCATAAAGGACTGCCCTCATCTCTAGGACGTTGATATGGAGGTGGGCCTCCAGAGGGGTCCACGTACCCTGGGACTTCACCCCGTCCAGGTGTGCTCCCCACCCTAGACCTGAGGCGTCTGTGGTGAGGATTACCTCCGGGGACGGAGCTATAAATGGGACGCCCGTGGAGTGTCCCTGGGTCTAGCCACCACTGCCAGTCTCGAATCACGGTGTTCGTGATTCTGACCGGATGCTGCATGTGGTCTTGCCTTTGATCCCATTGCACCCTGAGCATCCACTGAGTTACTCGCATGTGGAGCCTTGCGAAAGGGACGGTAGGAATGGCCGCAGCCATGTGTCCGAGCAAGCGAAGGACCGACCTGGCTGGGACGGTCTTGTTCGACGAAAGCTCCCTGATGAGGGATCTGATGCGCTCCGCTCTGTCGTCTGGAAGAAATGCTCTTCCCTGAACGGTGTCCAGTACTGCGCCTATAAATTGCAGCTTCTGCGACGGTACCAGGAGAGACTTCTCATGGTTGATTAGGATGCCCAGAGATCGAAACAGGTCCTGGGTGCTCTGGATCGCTCGTAACAACGCCTCTCTGGAGGCGGCCATGAGAAACCAATCGTCCAGGTACGGGAACACATAATGGCCCTGTCTCCTTAGAGACGCTGCCACGACTGCCATGCATTTGGTAAAGACCCTGGGTGTGGATGACAGTCTGAATGGGAGGGCTCGGAACTGAAGGTGGTGGTCGAGAAACTCGAAGCGCAGGAACCTCTTGTGCGCCTGAGCTATAGGGATGTGCAGGTATGCGTCCTGCATGTCTAGAGACGCTAAGAAGGCGTCATGCTTCAGCATGGGAATGAGACCCGGAAGAGTCACCATGCGGAATCTCTTGTAGGCGACCGACACGTTGAGGTCGCTGAGGTCCAGAATCGGACGGAGATCCCCTGCTTTCTTTGGAACCAGGAAGAAGTGGGAATAGTATCCTTGTCCGCTCTGGTTCTCCGGGACGTACTTTTATCGCTCCCTTTTGCAAAAGCGTGAGTATTTCTTGCCAGATCAGTGACTTGAGCTGACCCAGGTACCGGGAGAGCAAACTAGGCCTCGAGGGTGGCTTTTCTGCGAATTCTATAAAGTGGCCTCTTCCGACCAACTGAAGAACCCACCTGTCGGTGGTTATAGCCTGCCATCCCGGCAGGAAGTTCGCAATGCGACCCCCGACCATGATTTCCTGTTGATCCTTAGGGACGGGGGCCGGAAAGAGTCAGGCTGTGGCGGCTGAGGGTCCCACTGGCTGGACCAGCTTAGGAGTATGCTGGCTTCCGCCTGCGGGTTGTTTCCCCTGGGCTCTGCGAAAGCTGGAGCCCCTTTGTTGTGGAGCGGGGCGGGACTGTTGTCTCTGCATCCGTCCACGAAACGGCTTTGGTTCCTACGAAAGGAACTAAGCTTGAGTCGGTACATGGCCTGGACCGACCTCACCGCCTTCCCGGCCTCTTGGAGTCTGGTAATTATCTTCTCTGAGGGTTTACCAAACAAAACTTCTCCCTCGAATGGGGCGTCCATGATATTCTTCTGGACGTCCGGGGTGAAAGCCGAGACGCGTAAGCAAGAGTGTCTCCGGATGCATACGCCTGAAGCTGCTGCTTGGGCCGAGGAGTCCGCGGAGTCGTACGCGGCTCGTAGCACTTGGGTTCCCACGTCCGAACCCGTACGAAGGAGCTGAAGCATCTCCTCCTTCTGCTCGCCTTCCGGCAGTTTCTCAGCCGCATCCAGACCCTGTTCCCACAAGGCATTTTGGAACTGCACCATGTGGGTCAAATAATTCAGGGATCTGATGGCGCAGGTAGCGGAAGCATACGTGCGCCTACCCATGGCGTCCAGCTGTTTGGACTCTGGGTCCGGTGGCAGGGTGCTCAGATGTTGCAGTCTCTGGGACCAGTCATGCGAGGCTGTTATGACCAGAGAGTCGGCCTGAGGATGCTGAGTCAAGTACTGGTCTTCCCTGGGAGCCTTGTACAAGCGATCAGATTTCTTTGGCATCGCCGGGAGCGGATGTGGACGCTTCCACGCTGCCTTGGTGACGTCCACGAAAGTGTCTACCAAGGGTGGCACCACCACAGGCTTGGGGTCCTTCTACCGAAGATACTTTGCAAGGCATAGCCTTTCCGGGTCTAGCTCTTCCGCATCCCATCCCATGTTCTCTTGGATGTATCTCATAATATCCGAGAACGAAGGGTCATCCGGAGGAGACTTTGGCATCTCACATGCATCCAGAGAAGGGATGGAGAGGGGAGATGGGGATCTGGATGTTGAGAACTCTGATCCCGTGTCCTCCGTCGAAGGCGATCGTCGGCGTCTTCTGGGTCTCTTAGGGCTGGGTGACCTGGAAGAGGATTTGGACGGAGGTCTCCGTTTGTCTGGTCTCCCCCTTTGAGGTGTTCTGTGCTCCCGGGAGGAGGTACGGCCTGCCGACCCCGATGGAGAGGGGGCGCAGGAACCGGAGGAGTAACCGGTGTAGGAGGAGGAAGAGGAGGTGGAGTTGGAACCATGTCCTTCTTTATGGTGTCCCACCAGTAAGTAAACAGCTCCTTCACTTCTAACATGGAAAGGCCCGACGACGGCTCCACAGGGGGCTCGGGTAGTGGCGAGGGTTCCCTGGGCATCTCGACCGGACTGGGGTCGCCCGTCTGGTCCTCGGGCTGAGTCAACTCCTCCTCAGTGATGGTCTCCTGACCGACATCGGTCGGAGGCGCCGGGTCCTCTTTTCTCAATAGGGGAGGGGCGCCGTCCCCTACCGGCGTCGGTGATGCGTTAGGCCTGGCTGCGACGTCGCCTGGCCGACGGCGGCTCGGGACCTGTGGCGAGAGGTCGACGACGACGCACTGGCGCTAGGTCCTGCGCCTCTTCAGAGAGGTGAGCTCCTTGTCTGTCTTGAGGAGGCAAGGAAGCAGACCTGACGCCGGGTTCAGAAAGGCGGAACCCGATTTATGGTGATGGTGGCGATCCCCGACTTGGCCAGGGCCTTGAGGACGAGGAAGGCCTGGGAGTCTTGGCCTGGGAAGAGGATGAAGACTTTCTAACCGCAGCAGGGGGAGGCTGAGAGCTGGCCCGGAAGGGAGCGGTAGGACCTGGAACCAGAGCTGCGCGAGTCTGAGGCCCTAGACGGGACCTGGAAGGGCCTTCTCCTATGCTTTCAGTTGCTTGTGGCCTTCTGCGAAGAGTCCCCCTTGGAAGACATGGTCTTGAGTTTTTCTTCTAGCAGGAATGCCTGAAGGGCCTTCTGGTGACGGATCCGGGTTCTGCTATTAAACCCCTGGCAAAAGGAGCAGGACCGGGTGTCGTGGTCTGGGCCTAGGCACCGGACGCAGGCCGTGTGCGGGGAAAAGGGTCCTTGAAGGATCTGCTTCCACAAGCACACTTGAGGAGGACCGGAGGTCGGAGAGGACATCAGCGAAGAACTTGATTGTAGAGAATCAATTCTCAGAGAAAAACTTTACCACGCTGGCGCTGCTAGAGACTGAACTGAAGGTTGAGACATGCAAGTCGACGCGCGGAAAGAACTGGGAATCGGGCGGACCGCCCTTATGTACTACGTAGACATCGGAGGCAGACCGACGCTGGGGCGGTCCCCTTGCTGAAGATAGCTAATAGAATTTTTCCGAGGTCCTGATGCCTGCCGGCTTCAGTCCTAATGGTGTAACCTGCTGCAAGAGCTGTGTCTCGAAGTAAGATCATGGTAGGCTGAAATAGCGGCCATGTGAACCTTCAAAGAGGAGTGACTGAGACCCAGGTCGAAAAGATGACGCAAATAATCAAGCAGAACGGCCACAGGACAGGAGAAAGGCTCCACATTCCTGGATGCAGCCCCAATGGAAAATCTCTTCCATTTCATAGCGTAGGTGGACCTAGTGGAGGGTTTTCTAGCCTCCACCAGAATCTCGGCCACCTTAGGAGAGACACCAAAACGAGATTGGGCTAGGTCTGCAGGAGCCATGCATGAAGTTGAAGAGACTTGAGTCCCGGATGGACCAGGGTCCCTGATCCTGGGTCAGCAATCTCGAGATAAAGGAAGAGGAAGAGGAGGAACTCTGAGTATTGTTGTAGAAGAGAGAACCAGATTTGCCTGGGCAGAAAGGAGCAATCAGAATCATTCTCGCCTCCTTCCAATGCAAGTTTCTGCAGCACACGAGGGACCAGAGGAATTGGGGGAAAAGCATAGACGAATCTGTCCTTCCAGCTTAGAGATAGAGCGTCGCTCCAGAAAGCGCCTCGCTCTGGAGCGAGCGAGCAAAAGGTTGAAGTTTTGCGTTTTGGGAGGAGGCGAACAGGTCTAGCTGTGGAGTCCCCCAAAGCTGGAACATGCCGTTTAGAACCTTTTGGTCCAGTTCCCACTCGTGTGGCAGAGCCAAAGAACGACTTAGCTTGTCTGCCATGACATTGTCGACTCCTGGAACATGGATCGACGTGAGGTGAAGGTCGTGAAGCGTTGCCTATTCCCAAACCCTCATTGCTTCCCTGCACAGCGTGTAGGACTCAGTCCCTCCCTGCTTGTTGATGTACCACACCACGCACATGTTGTCTGTTTGGACAGCTAGGTGACCGGGAAGGATGTATTGGTGAAGGGCCTGGAGAGCATACAGTACTGCTCGTAGCTTGAGCACATTGATGTGGAGAGCTAACTCCAATCTGGACCATAACCCCTGGGTTCGGTGAGGACCCAGATGGGCTCCCCAACCTTCGCCTGATGCGTCCGTGGTCAGAGTCTGGGAGGGGGGAGAATGAAAGAAGGGGACACCCCGGAACAGGTTCTCTCGAACCATCCACCATTGCAAGTCTCTTGTCATCGGCGAGGAGATCAGCACCAGATGATCTAGGTCGTCTACAAGTTGATCCCACTGAGAGCGGAGAGTCCACTGAGAGATCCTCATGTGGAGGCGCACACGCGGAACCGTCGGGATGGCAGCCGCCATAAGCCCCAGAAGACGGAGCACCGACCTCGCCGGAACCTTCCTGCGTTCCGAAAGTAGGGAAATCTGGGACTGGAGGGAGGCTCCCCTGTCCGAAGTCAGGAAGGCCCTGCACACTGTCGTATCGAGGATTGCCCCGATGAACTGGAGTCTCTGGGAAGGGTCCAGATGAGACTTGGAATGGTTGATGGTGATACCCAGACCAGTGAAAACCTGCTGGGTGAGGGAGAGAAAATGCAGGAGTTCCCCCTGGACGAGGCCGCCAGGAGCCAGCCGTCCAGGTAGGGAAAACCTGAATTCCCAAGCACGCAGGTGGGCGCTACCACCGCCAGGCATTTGGTAAAAACTCGGGGAGCCGAGGAAAGACCAAAAGGGAGCGCCTGAATTGGTAATGGTCCCCCTGGAAAGCAAACCGGAGGTACTTTCGGTGCGAGGGGCGAATAGGGATGTGCAAGTATGCATCCTGCATATCCAGGGCACAAAGCCTTTGGCCCGGCCGGAGAAGGGGCAAGAGAGTTTGAAGGGAGAGCATCCTGAACTTTTTGTATTCTACATAGAAGTTCAGGGAGCTGAGATCGAGAATGGGTCTGAGATCTCCCGTCTTCTTTGGTACAAGGAAGAAATGGGAATAAGTAACCCGTCCCGTGAAGGTGAAGGGAGATGGGTTCTATGGCCTTCTTCGCGAGGAGAGCAGATATTTCTTCCATGACCAGAGGAAGATGATCCCTTGAGTAAGAGGAGTTCAGAGGAGGGTGGCGTGTGGAGGTTTCTGCAGAAACTCTATAGAGTGCCCCTCTGCTATGATCTGAAGCACCCATGAATCCGATGTTATCCTCTCCCAACCCTGAAGGTGGAGGGAGAACCTCCCTCCTACTGGTTCCTCTGAGGAGTCCGGAGGCGGTGGGAGAGCGAAGGATTCAGGTGGTGTGGGACAGTGCCGCAGCTGGGGCACCTGCTGCTTTTTTGGGCGGCTGGGGCCTGGCAGCTGTGGGGGCCTGGCGTTTAGTGGCCCCCCTTCCTTGGGGTTTCGCTTGAGGCCGGCTGCGTCTGCGAAGGACGGCGCTGCGGGGGATAGGGACAGGACATGGAATCCACAGATTTCATGGCCGTCCCCTTCTCCTGCAAGTCGGTGATGATGTCCTTGACATTACCACCGAAAAGCACAGAACCCCTGAAAAGTGCTTCTTGAATTGCTGACTGCACCTCTGGGACCAAACCTGACACTCGGAGCCAGGCGTGACGCCGAAGACTTACGGCGAACACGGAGCTACGCCCCTGCGGTGTCCACTGCATCGTAGGTCGTCCTCAGAATGTGACAACTGGCCGAACGAGCAGAACGGACAAGGTCAGCTAACTCCTGCTTGACTTGGGAGTCAGGCAAGGAGTCAATCGTAGATTCCGCCTGGGTAAGGACAGCCTTCTGGTAATCCCATATATGTGCTACATAGTTTAGGGCCCTGATCCCCAGTGTGGAAGAAGCATAGATCTTCCTTCCATACTGATCCAGAAGGTGAGATTCCTTATCTGGAGGAGACGAGCTCAAATGTTTCGGGTGTGCTGACCGGCCGTGAGCAGCACTAATCACAACCGAGTCTGCAAGGGGGTGAGAATCTAGAAAGTCTACACCCTCCAGAGCCTGGTATAGCCTGTTGGACTTCCGAGGAAGTGGGGCTAAAGCCGAAGGTTGTTTCCAAATAGTGGAAACAAGGTGGGCATGAGGCTCGATCCAGGGTGGCACTAGGGTAGGGGCCGTAAGGGGCAGGTCCAGATGTTCGGCGAGTTTAACTGGCTGAGGATCTGGCTCTAAGGAACGCCACTGATGTGATTCCTGGATCTTCCTGAGCAACTCCGTGAAGGAAGGATCCTCCTGAGGAGACTTTGGAGGAGTCCTCGGCCAGGGCTTGGACGGAAAGCGAGGCTCGTTGTCTTTCTCGGAGCATCCGTCGGAGGAATCCAAGGAGTCCGAGTGAGAAGAAGAAGAATTTGAAGCAGAGTAAGACTCCCCGACTCGTCTAGGGGGAGGAATGGGTTCCTTAAGGGGGATCCCTGGACACGTGTCCTGCCCCTCTCTGGATCCCGAGGGGAGAGCTCGGGAATCCGGAGGCGGAGAGGGAGTGTGCCGTCTGGGGCGTACGGGGGCCGGAGGTGGCACCGTCGCCGTGAGACGGCTCTCGACTTCCTTGGTGAGCTGAGCCTTGGCCTCAGCCCACCAGGAGGCCAGTGTCTCCTGAAGATCCACAGGCGGCCTGGGGGACGGTGGAGGAGGAGGAAGGGGATAGTTGTACGGATTATATCCGTAAGGTGAGTATCCATAACCCGGCTGCGGGAATACCAGAGCTGGGTACTGCGGCGTCGGTGGAGTCAGCGCTGTGTACTGCAGCGCAGGATATTGCGGACCCGGGTAAACCGGCGTCGGATAGGACAGTGGATACCCAGGTACCGGAGGAGCTGCCGGAGCAGACGGCCCAGTAGGGAACTCCACGGGCGGATCAACCGTGATAGGCCTGTGGGGTGGAGGGCCTGATGGGAGAGGAATATCCCCCGCCGGCGTCTGAACCGGCGTTGGCGGGGCCGGCGTCAGATCCGGTTCCGTGGGAGGAGGGTCTGACGGCGGAAAAGCATCCCGAGCATCGCCTGGGGACGGAGGAGAGAAGTCCCCGGGGTCAGACAGGGGGGACTCGGGCTCCCTGGACAGCAGCGAAGGCTGTGGGGAACCTGGGACGACAGACTATGGAGGGTCTGTCGTAGGCTTCGATGCCCGGTGCACGTCGGAGGAGCCGACGTGCGACTTAGGGGCCGAATCCCGGTGCACGTCAGAGGAGCCGGCGTCCGACTTGGGGTCCCTCGTCGGAGGCGGGCCGAGGGTGGGAAGTGGCCCGGTCCGAGGGGGACACTGCCGTGCGCCACCCCGAAGGGTCGGGTGTCTTAGTGGCTTCTCCCGACGGGCGTCGGAGGAGCCGACGTCCGCTTATGGGAGGCGCCACGCCAGTAGTCCGCGAAGCTCGCGGCAGTACTGGGGCAGAAGCCTCCTTTGCCCGGAGGCACCAAGGGCTCGAACACGAACCTGACGGGCGGGTCGACGCCTCCTCCAAAGCCTTGAGGCTGCCGGTCGGGCGTATCCCGCGAGGGACGTTACTCAAGCCGCGGGCGCCAGCCGAGTCGCGGAAGAGGAGGCCTTCTCCCGTGCCTTCTTTGTCCCGCTTCTGTGTCCTTCTGGGGAGGTCGACGCCTGCCAAAGCTTCTTCAACTCCTTCTCCATTGCAGACATCTTCTTTTTAAGGAGATGGGCTTCCAAAGACTGCTGGCGTCGTCTGCGGGTGGCCATGTTGAAATGCAGGCAGTGCGGGCACTTGTCGACCGCGTGGTCGGGGCCTAAGCAAAAAGGCAGAGGGAGTGATCATTCTGCAGAGGCAGTTACCGACGAGTCGACTTATTTTGAAGGGGACATAAACTGACGCTCACCTGGACGAATAAATTGCAAAATATTGATACTTTCGCAAAAACCACGGCCAAATAAAGGAGTAATGAACTTCACCGCGCAGGAGCTGCACGAGCTGACGGCTGGAAAGAACTGAAGGCGGCGTCCGGGACCCTTTATACCGACGGCATCTGATGCCGGTCCCCTTAGGACTGCTAGCTAGAATTTTTCCTGCGGGTCCTACCGCCTACCGACGCCAGTCCTATATGTAGTTACCTACTGCAAGAGCCCTCTCGAAGTAAGATCCCTTTTTCGCGCGGTCAATCCTTTGTCAAACTTTATCCCTCTATTCTGGACAGTGATCTCCCCATTGAAGACAATGGGAACTTAAAAACTGAATAACTTTGTGACAGATTAACGTTTTGTCACCAATGCATAACAGTTTTGTTACCGAAACTGTATCTTCCACAGAAAAATCACATCAAATTCCATACCATCTGGTCATAAGGCAATGAGGAAAAAACTGCAAAAATGGCGAATTAAGGTTTTTGCACTTTCTGGATCTGTATATCTGACCGGAATGAAACTTACCACATCAAGAGACCTACCCCATGTGACAGCGCATACCAAATTTTGTGCAAATCCACTGATCAGTTGCAAAGTTATTAAAGTGCAAAATTTGAGGTTTAACGCTACTCAACTATTAACTATAAGTACCCACCGCGTTCCCTAATACACATATGAGCAAATGGACAGTTATAATCTGATTATAACTGTTATAATCTTTTAAACAGTTTTTTATTTTAATGGGTTCACCACAATATAACCCAGACAGACTGTCTTAGGGTACCTGGTTCATTCCACTGGGGTGTCAAACAGACGAGGCATACTGATGAGTCCTGGTAGGACGAAACACATGTCTATGTCATCTGTTAGCACCCTTTGCAAACTGTGTGAGAGGCCTTTCGGCACCATGCAATTCTGCTTAAAGTTGAACCAGCATAACATTCTGTGGTGATCTGCATATGCAGCCCATGATGCTTTGCATTGTGTGGGCATGTGTGACTTTGTATTTTCTATAATCTGGATGCTTTGTTTTCTTAATGCTTAAGTCGGTTTGATGCTTTCTCTATTGCCACCCCCCCCCCAGCTTCAGATGCCTGCCTGTGCGAGACGGCGAGATGCCAGTAAGTGTTGACTTTTCTTTTACTGGTTTTCACAGTGCACCAGGGTATGTTCCGTTTACCTCCTGGGGCTGACGTGGCAAAGGGGATGGGAAGGGATGGTTGCAGGCTACTGCAGCACAGAGTAATGACAGCCTAACTGTAAAGAAAGGGGGTGGGGGGGGAGGGCACGACTGCCTGGGCAGCCCTTTAACTAGCCTGCCTACAGAAGGTACAGGGTTCCCAAATAGTCTCAAGAGGGGTGGCGGCTCAGTATGCAACAGTCCCTGGCTCCTCTTTGTCATGTTAAGTCGTGAAGTTACCAGTTTCCTGCCACACCACTCAGTTCAAAGGTTTGCCACTGTTTCTCATCAGCAAGAACCATCTCCTGCTCTGATTCTCAGCAGGGAGTGTTGACCAGCTGCATGGCAGTTCGCATGGGATGCAGTCAGCCAGTTTTGAGAGGGGGCCGGGGTCTGACATATCCTGATGCACCTACATTAGACCAATTGTCCTGAATGCCCCTGAAGGAGGAACCTCTATGGTACAGAGCTTTGTGTGGCAAAATGTCGGTACTCCCCCAGGTAGGTACCCCCAACTAAACTAGCAGAATCCTCTTTCACTAACAGGAGCAAATAAGGATGAGGCAAATCTCTTCCAGCAGAAGAAACACTGTATATTTGTATGATCCATGTGCAGAAGGGGGCTAGAGCCACAGGATCACATCATTCGTTTGTGGGAGGAGTCAAGCTTGAAGACCGTACTGGTGAACACAGTATGCTCAGTGGAATATTGCCCAAGTGTGTATAGTGAACTGAATCCAAGTTAATTGGAATGTTCTTCAAAAATCTTTCAGAGACACCTGTCTGACAGGAGGAATCCCTGTCCTTTAAATGGACCGCCTTTTTTTCTAATAAAATACTTCTGTTGCAACAGTTCTTTTTCTTTTGCTTTATCTGACCCCTTTTTATTCTAGTTTGGAGGGTTGGCCACCTTTGGGTGCCCCCAACCCTTCTTCCTTTCTCTAATCTATCTCCCACTTTATTTCTATTTTTCCCTTTTGGTCCAAAGTATATGGGAGGTTAAGGAAAATGACCTCCGAGTGCATATTAGGAAATACACCTTTGTGTATGGGTGTCTGTTGTCAAGAAATCAGAGTCTGAATTCTTGAATCCACGTGGTTTTTAAAGTTAAGAAAAATGGAAGCAGACCGTCCTTTGCCCCTTTTATTTATCTTAGACTCCCCTGTAGCTCCCTGTAAAAATATAAATTTGTATGAAGTTAATGAAGAAAATGAGTAAACAAATTAGTTGCTTCTGAGTTTTGACTGGAGCGGCAATCCCCTTTCTTTTTGTACCCTATGGTTCCCCTTTGCCACTCCACATCTGTAGTATGGAATAGTAATAAAAGGAATAAGACCGGGAAGAAAAAGTGTCCAACTGCAAAGTCCCGATATACATACAGCCGCTGTACTCTTATGGTGGGTGTACACTGTCTTGTATAAGAAAGTCAGACGCTCCTGTAAGTGAAATGGAGCAAATGCGGCAGTTGCGAAGTAAAGTATGTTGGAATATCACAAGCCGCCAAAATCCTGCTGTAGGTAGCATGCTCCTTACGGCTGTAACAAAATGAAACTGCCGAGCCGTGTGTATGCGCCTTCCACTGTTACTCGAGAGGAAAAGAGAGGATACCCGAATTAAAGTAAAATAATACCGGAAGCTGCAACTCTCTCCTCAAGTAGTGGGTCTCAGGGCACCATTTCAGCCATGCGGTTGCTTTCTTTAATTGCCATGCCCTGCACTGTCCTGGCACAAACCAATATATAGTATTCTCCATTTTTCTTCGGTCCTAAAAGAAACTGGAGGTTATTTTATTGTTGTCTGTTGTATGGCAGAGTTAAGAATTGAAACCGGGCCAAAATGAAATACTTTACTGGTAGCTTGCAATTTCAGTCACCAGGACCTTATTTTCTTTTGCTAGAAAGCCCCTCTTAGAATGATATGGCATGAAAAATAATATAAGCCTACAAATATAGCTTGGTCACTAAATATGACAATATGTTTGTGTCTAAGTTATAGAAGCAAAAATGATTAAATAGTAAACATAAAGGAACGCCTACATTATCTGGGTTTTATGTATAAATACAGGATATAGCAGGTTTCTTTTGTGGGTTAAAACCCTAGCGGTGGGATATTCAAACGTGTTGTGCCATGCGGAACCCACTGATGCGCCCGGCACATCGGTAAAATATGCGGCGCAGGTAAGGGGGGCGTGCCCATGCATATCCTGCACATCCCGATATTCAGCCCGGGATGTGCTGAGAATATGCAGGTGCAACCCCTACATGTGCCGCATACAGTTATGCCATAAAATAATGGAGCAACAGCTGGCAACCCACAGATGAGCTGCCGTAATGCAGGGCGCAACACGGCAGCTGCCACCACTCTGGCGGCACTGTCCGGTGGCATAGCCCCCGCCCCGATCGCGGGCTGTAATGATATATAACCTCCCTGGTGGTCAGTGGACCTATCTCCATGCCTGATTGCGGGCTGTAATAATATTTAACCTCCCTGGTGGTCCAGTGGACCTATCTCCATGCCCGATTGCGGGCTGTAATGATATCTAACCTCCCTGGTGGTCCAGTGGACCTATCTCCATGCCTGATCGCGGGCTGTAATATTAAAAACACTCCCTGGTGGTCCAGCGGTACCCGTACCCCCCTCCCAACCTGCCCACTCTTTCCCGCCACCCCGCTCAGCAGCACCCCACCCGCCGACTGACAGCGTGCAATGCGGCTATCGCCCGATGGTCCTGGCGTGGAGCCAATGGGCATACGGGCTCGTGCTGTACTACACTGATCCCGATGCGTGAATGGATCCAGTCACATATCGGGACTGTGTAGTATGATGCAGTCTGCACGCCCATTGGCCCATGCTGTGGACCAATGGGCGTACGCCTCCTACTAGCTCCGTCGGTCGGCGGCTTGGGTGGTGCTGCATCCGCCGCTGACTGGGGGAGGGGTGGCGGGGAAAGAGGGCGGGTTGAGAGGGACAGGTACCGCTGGACCACCACGGAGGTTAAATATTATTACAGCCCGTGATCGGGCAAAGGGATAGGTCCACTGGACACCAGGGAGTTATTTACTATTTACGGCCCGCGATCGAGCATTGGAGCGCACTGCCGGTGGGGGCAGGGGGCGTCGGTCCCCGATGGCTGCTGCCTGACAGGGTGCCAGGCGCAAGTCGCCGGGGATCGGCGCACCTACATGCAAATGGGGCCATAATGACATGCAAATAGCCCCATTTGCACCTTGCATGCATTATGGCTCCATTTGCATGTCCACTGCTGAATACTGCGGTTGATGCGCCTAGCGCAATGGCACTTGCGCTAGCACATCCCCCGCTCCTCTCTGGCCACTTGCGCTGATGCAATGCCACTGTGCCATGCGCTATGCGGGTGGCCACGGAGTGATATTCAACGGTGCTGAGCCATGGCGCAGTACCGTTGAATATCACCCTGTCAGCGCCCTGGCACATCCCAGTTGCGCTGCGCCCAGGCTTGCGCCACAGCCTGGTGCAGTCTGAATATCCCACCCTAGGTGTTTTATTTGTGCATAAATAAGAACTTGAACCCCTTTTAAAATAATTACAATGTGCTGCAAATGACCTGCACTTCCCAGTTATTTCTCCTGTGCAGTACTGAAAAGAATGCCATCTGCGTAGCCCCCTAAAGGCCATTTTGATAGTATTACACCTGTCAATCAGGTGGGGAAATTCACGCCATACAAGATTTTAGATCTTACTTTTGCCTAAAGGGTTTCTTTTTCATGACAATACCTTATAATAGAGTTACTTATTGTCTAGAAAGCTCTCTAGCTTTATATAATTTAAAAAAAATAGCTTATTGAAAAGTTTTATAAAATTGATGCTTTGAGCACATGACCTTGAAAGGCGGGGTATAAAAGGACTGCATCCAGGACAGCAGACAGGGTCAGTTCTTTCTGGCCATTGTAGGTGAAGGATTGAGGGGAGTCCCTTGCTACAACCCTTGTGTGGAAACTGGTGTAGAGTATGCCACGGCCTTGAAAGCCCATGTTTATTTTCTGTTTGACTGAAGTACAAGTCTTTATTTTTGTTTTGCATGAATTGTTTATGAAGCACTAAGCATCACACCAGACAAAGTGCGTTAATCATAATTATCCTTGCGGTGTTCGCCTGTTATCCCACACCGTTACAGCACCATCTGCTTTTTAAGGCAGGTACTGAAGATAACATATTAATAAAAAGCACTTTACGGCAATTTAAAAAAAAAAAAGGAAAAGTCTGCTCACCCATGTAGTATCCATGCCTTCTGACAAGCTGTCCAGCTTTTCAAAGTCTTCTCTATTAACAACCGGTTCACCTGTGCTTAAAGTCCAGTCATTTTGTTTCCATTTATTCACCCACTCGGTTGCACCTGTAATAATGATGACAATTTCATCAGTAATAGTATTTTCTTTTTAGGTTAGTTCCAGTGTTCACTGGGTTAGTCGTAACTTCTGGGTAATTACACTATTCAACCAGAGAGACCGGGAGTCACAAAGCTGAGACTACAATGCAACATTGCCTCATAATATTCCATGACAGAACTGCCACACAATACTGGAGATGAGGATATCGGATAATTTACAGTTCAGTCTTTTAGTAATCTCAGACATGACTCTACAGCAAGCAGTAATAGCTGTGAGAACAGCAAGGGGTCCAGGTAAGCTTTAGGACTGGGAAGTATTTACTGCTAGCATCTTCGACTGGGCAGACCAGGTGGGCTTGGCAGTCCTTTTCTGCCATCACATTCCTATGTAGTATTTTTAACTGAATGGTAGCAATTCCATCCGCAAATCATTCTTCTTGAACCTGGCTCTAAGCCAAGTCTCCAACCCAACGGGTGCCTGCAGCCACTGCCTCTCTGCCAGGTACTGCAAAGGAGTTTGAGACACCCTCCTGATGTGACCTTACTGTGAATAATTTGCATGGTTACAACAACCCTTCTGCTCTGCCAACGGCAACTTTTGACAGTCTTCTGCAGTGTACTGCACAGTACAGTACAGTCACAACAGATACGGAGTCTCTCTTCTGTCTCCCCCTACCGCTTTCACGCATGATGCCAATGCTAGTATAGATTACAATTTTTTGGCATGTGCAGCAAATATATTTTAAATGCACAGGGTGGGAAATAAATTCTTAAAATCAGAAAGTGACAGTAAATCATGCAAGAAAGAAAAAATTACTCACCTTAGTAATGTTGTTTCTTCTAATGGAGTCTTGCTATATTATGACAATTGCAGTTTGTCCCACCATTAGAACTGCTCCGGAGGTGAAAGCGTTAACTTCCATGCCAGGCATGGAACTTAGAGCGTGAATATTTCAAACTGAAACTGTCAGATCTTTACGAGCAAAACTCACTAAGGTTCTGTGTGGAAGCTGTAACTTACCACGGACAGGTGGGTGCTGGAGGTGGTGGGAAAAGGCCTGCCTCTAGAATTCGAGCAAGCCCCGCCCTTCAGAGCCGTCACACCTCGGGGGGCCTGGGGTCCATAGAGTTCACTGCTCTGCTCAGAGCCAACATCGCCTCCTCCTCCAAAAGGAGGTGATCAGGGAGGTGGCGGACCCACCCTCAGACCCGGGGTTTGTGTCCAGGTACTTCCTGGTTCCGAAACAGATGGGGCCTGGCGCCCCATTCTCGACCTACACGACCTAAACAAGTTCCTAAGGTCTCGAACCTTCAGGATGGTCACTCTGGCTCAGATAATACCATCCCTGGAACACGGTGTGTGGTTCTGCTCTCTGGACCTGCAGGACGCGTTCTTTCACGTCCCTATCCGTCCGTCACATCAGAGATTCCTTCGCTTTCGAGCGGAGGATCCCTTCGAGTTCGAGCCATGCCCTTGACCTGTCTCCAGCTCCCAGGGTCTTCACCAAATGCATAGCAGTGGTGACAGCTTTCCTCCCAGAGCCGAGGGGTCCGGGTGTGCCTTACCTGGATGATTGGCTGATAGCAGCCCCCTCCAGACAGGAGGTGGAGCGGTCCAGAGATCTGGCCCTCCAGGTTTGCTCTCAAATCGGCCTTCTCATCAACGAGGCCAAGTCGGAACTCGAGCCGAAGCAGGTGATTATTTTCATCGGGGCAGAGCTCGACTCTCTTCGAGCCAGAGCACGGCTCCCGGCGGACAGGGCCAAGGTTCTTACCTCCTTTGCCCAATCATTTCTGGTTGGGCAATCGCGCCCTGCCCGGGACTTCCTGCGCCTCCTGGGTCTCATGGCGGCCTGTACCAGCGTGGTCCGTTGGGCACGCTGGCACATGCGCCCCCTTCAGTGGGGACTGGCCAGCCAGTGGTCTCAGCAGCTGCGATCCATTGGACTAGCTAGTGGCGGTGATCCAAGGATGGTGCAGCTCTCCGTTGGTGGACCGTTCAGTTCATCTGCAGGAGGGCATCCCGTTTGTCCGCCCGAGCGACGGTCTCTCTATCGACTGATGCCTCTCTGATGGGTTGGGGTGCCCATCTGGGGAACACAGGCGCCGCGGCCTCTGGTCCCGTGGGAGTCCTGATGCCACATCAACCTGCTGGAGCTCCGGCGGTCCACCTAACTCTCACCGCCTTTGCTCCGTTTCTCCGGGGTCAAGTGGTCAAGTCCAGACGGACAATACCACGACCATGTACTACCCTAAACTGCCAGGGGCGGGGCCCAGCGTTCCATGTGCTTCTATACAAGGAAGCTCTCCGCATTTAGTCACTCGTGCGCACGCAGCAGGGCGGATCTCTAGCCATTCATGTGGCAGGAGCCTCCAGCACCTGGCCGATGCCCTAAGCCGGATAGGGGCTGCATCCCACGAGTGGTCTCTCCTGCCGGAGGTAGTACAAGATCTGTTCTCCCATTGGGGCACACCTCAGGTGGACCTGTTTGCCTCCAGGGAGAATGCGAAGCTGAGGCTGTTCCATGCCCGGCCCCCTCAGCAGGGCTCGCTGCAGGGGGATGCCTTCTCGAGGCCGTGGACCCCGGGCCTCTTCTACGCCTTCCTCCCATTTCCCTTGATACACAAGGTGCTTCTCAAAGCAAGGAGGGACAAGGCGCTGGTGATTCTGATAGCCCCAGACTGGCCCCGCCAGTTCTGGTACCCAGATCTCCTCAGCCTCAGCTCCAGGCTCCTGAGGCAGCTTCCAGCTCGCCCGGACCTGCTCTCAGTCAATCAGGGGAAGATGTTCCATCCGGACCTTCAATCCCTGCACCTGACGGCCTGGTTCCTGAGCGGCTAGAGTTCCAGGTCTTGGGTCCTTCCGACGAGGTCCTCAATGTAGTTGAGGCGTCCCGTAAGGAGTCGACCAGGAAATGCTATGCCTTCAAATGGAAGAGATTTTCCATTTGGTGTCAGGGCAAGGGCTTGGACCCTTCCTCCTGTTCTTTGGCATGCATCTTGGACTATTTATGGTCCCTTTCTCGTCAAGGGCTTAGGTCGACGACCCTAAGGGTGCACCTGGCAGCCATCTCTGCTTACCGGGTGCGGGCCGGGGAGCAGTCGGTGGTGCAGGAGAAGGTGGTCTGGCGCTTTTTCAAAGGCCTTGATCACATTTCCCCTCCGGTGCGAGAACCTCCACCTCCGTGGGATTTACTGCTGGTACTGGCAAAGCTCATGGGCAAGCCATTCGAACCAATGCACAGGTGTGAACTCTCTCACCTGTCGTGGAAGACCACCTTCTTGGTGGCTATCACGTCAGCCAGAAGGATGGGAGAACTCCAGGTGCTCTGCATCGAGTCTCCTTACCTGGTCTTCCACAGGGACAAGGTTGTCCTGCGCCCCCACCCGAAATTCCTTCCGAAGGTGGTGTCGGAGTTTCACCTTAACCAGGTGTTGACTCTGCCGGTGTTCTACCCAATCACACCTCGGAGGCCGAATACAGGCTCCATACTTTGGACCCTAGAAGGGCGCTCGCTTATTATAAGGGCGCTGGCTGAAATTCGGGGAGAGGTTCGCCAGCTGTTTGTCACCTACACTGAAGCCGCACCTGGCAGACCTGCAGCCAAGCAAACGATAAGCAGGTGGGTCACCTCCTGCATAGATTTCTGATATAAGTGGGCGGGCATGGAGCCTCCCAGAGGGGATAAGAGCTCATTCTACCCGCCATACTGCTGCATCGGTGGCTGCTTCCAGGGACGTCCCTATCCAGGATATCTGCAGGGCTGCTACCTGGAAGTCAGCACACACCTTCATCACCCATTACCACATCGACCTTGAGTCACGCCGGGATGCTGGTTTTGGGGCCTCGGTTCTCCAGTCTCTATTCCCTAAGTAGGGGGTGTGCGCCTTGCCTCCCTCTTCCCGGAGAACTGCTAGGAGTTTGCCAGACAGTGTGGATGAACAACATATCCATGTCCCTAGAAATACAGGTTACTCACCTGTAACAGGAGTTCTAGGAATGGTATATGTTGTTCATCCACACGACCCACCCGACCTCCCTGGCTTCGACGCACAACCTGAGCTTCCAGCGGGCCAGATCTGGTGTCATGGGGTAGAGCCGACAGTTTTACCACCCGGGTGGGTGGGAGGAGCCAGCTTGAAGACCTTCCGGCAAGATTTAAAGCGGCAAGGATACCTGCCAGACAGTGTGGATGAACAACATATCCATGTCCCTAGAAATAGATTGATTAAGGTGGAAATCTGAAACCACCTTAGGCAAAAATTTCCTGTTAGTCCTGAGGACTACCTTATCCCTGTGAAAGGAAATAAAGTCAGTCTCCACTGACAAAGCTTGTAACTCACTTGTGCGCCTGGCAGAAGTGATGGCTACTAGAAACACAGTTTTCCAAGTCAAGTACTTAAGCTCTGCCGAAGACAGAGGTTCAAAGGGGGGTTGCATCAGCTGAGCAATGCAAACATTAAGATCCCAGGCAGGGGCAGGGTCCTGAATGGTGGATTGGTATGAAACAATCCCTGAAAAACTTGGAAAATACAGGGTGAGCAGAAAAGAAGAGGCTTCCTGCTGAAATAAAAGCAGAGACAGCTGCCAAATGCACTTTCAGGGTAGCTGGTCTCAGTCCCAAAGAATTAAGATGGACCATATAGTCCAAAACAGTGGGCAAATCAGCAGATTCTGGAAATATGCTTCCCAGAACACCATATGGAAAACCTTTTCCATTTGGAGTTATAAGTAGCCCTAGTGGAAGGCTTCCTAGAAGCTTTCAAGATTTCGAGAACACCTTGAGAAAGGTGTAGGTCAGCAAACTCTAACTCAAGAGCCAGGCCTTGAGGTTGAGGGATTTGAGATTCGGATACCAGACTCTCCCCTGGGCACAGGTTAACAGATTGTGGTTCCTGGGGAGACACAGGGGAAGATGGACTGCTAAGGACAGAATGAGTGGGTACTAGGGCTGGCCTGGCCAGTCTGGAGCAATCAGGATCATCTTGCAGGGCTGAGATCTGATTTTGACTAGCACCTTGAGCGGGGAGGCATAGAAACTTCCCTTCCCAATCGCGGAGAAAGGCATCCGAGGACTGAGCCCAACACTGGGGCCTGCAACAAAAAGTGGAAGTTGATGATTGTCTGGGGCTGCAAAAGATCTATCTGAGGGTGCCCCATCTGGCAAAACTATCCCAGTACTGGGGGATCCAGTGACCATTCGTGATGGCCCTGGGAAATCCTGCTGAGAGCATCTGCCAGGACATTGTCCTTGCCTGGGAGGTGAACTGCTATGAGGAAGTGTTCAGGCAATAAGCCAGAGACCACAACTTATCGCCTCGGTGCACAAGGCCGAGACCGAGTGCCCCCTTGTTTGTTGATGTACCACATTGTAGTGGTGTTGTCTGTTCTGACCTGTACCACTTTGTTCTGAACAGATGCAGAAAAAACCTGAAGTGCTAGAAAAACAGCTCTGAGTTCCAACAGATTGATGTGGAGCAGAGATTCCTGAGGGGACCACAATCCCTGGGTGGAGAGGTCGCCCATGTGAGCTCCCCATCCCAAAAGGGACGCATCTGTAGTAAGGGTCAAGGAGTGAGATAGAGGGATGAAGGGCACCCCTTGTCTCAGATTGCTCTGATCCTGCCACCACTGAAGGGCCTGGATCAGGGTTCGAGTCACTGGGATCAACTTGGATAGGGAATCTCTTCTTTGAGACCAAAAGGCTCTCAAATGGAACTGAATGTCCCTCATCTGAAATCTTGCTCCTTGCACTACAGCTGTGGAAGCAGCCATGTGTCCTAGGAGCTGTAGGAAATGCCTTGCTGGTCGAGAGACCTGCAGAGTGAAGGAGGAGGCCAGGGCCACCAGGGTCCTTACCCTTTCTAGGGAAGGAAGGCTCTGGCCTGCTTTGTGTCAGTTCTGCACCTATAAAGGTGAGTACCTGGACAGGTTCCAGAACTGACTTTGGAAGATTGAGAAGAAAGCCCAGAGAGGTAAGCAGCTGCTGGGTAACTTGCAGGTGTGATTTGACTTGGTCTGGAGACTGACCCACAATGAGCCAGTCGTCTAGGTAGGGAAAGATGGCAATCTTTTGCCTTCTTAAATGAGCAACTGCTACTGCCAGGCATTTTGTGAACACCCTTGGGGCAGAGATAAGGCCAAAGGGCATTGCTCTGAACTGATAATGGCATGAGGGCAGTTCGAATCTGAGGTACTTTCGGTGGGAGCTTCTGATAAGAACATGGAAGTAGGCATCCTTGAGGTCCATGGAAGCTAGCCAGTCCCCTGGCCTTAGGGAGGGTAAAATCATTCCGAGAGTCACCATTTTGAATTTTAGTTTTAAAAGGTGCTTGTTCAGATATCTTAGGTCCAGGATGGGCCGCCACTCTCCTGTCTTTATTGGGGTAAGGAAGTACCTGGAGTACAGACTCTTGCCCTGGTGTAGGGGAGAAACCCTTTCTACAGCTCTGGGAGCCAGGAGGGTTGAGACTTCTGTTTCCAAAGCAAGAGCCTCTAGAGGGTTTGCAGGTGGAAAAGATCTGATTCTCATCTTTGGAAATTTTTTGAAGCTGAGAACCAGACCCTGGCTTACTACTTCCAGGACCCACTTGTCTGATGTTAAAGACTCCCAGTCCTGGACGAAGTAAGCTAGCCTGCCCCCTACAGGTAATGGAGAACCGGCCCTGGGTATCCCATCAGGGTGCCTGTTTGGCAGGGGCTTTAGGCTGAGGGGTGGGAGCAGGCCTGCTTGTACCCCGTCTGCCTCTCCCTCTGAAGAACCCCCTCTGAACATAAGCTGAAGAGGAGGCCTGGGTTTGGTAAAAAGGCCTGTGAAAAGGCCTGCCTCTGCCCCTTGGGGGCTGCCTCTGAGGAGTGGCTTGCCGTTCCTTGGCTTGTGCACTCCTATAAGTGGTTCTATATTCATCCATTTTCTTCATATAATTCTCTGTCTGCTCCCCAAAAAGAGAATTTCCCACCACAGGAAAATCCATAGCCTTAGCCTGGGTATCCTGTGACAAACTAGTACACCTGAGCCAAGCCACTCTACGAAAAGCCACAGACGTAGCCATGACTCTAGAGGATACATCATTAGAATCCACTGCAGCATGGAATTGCACCTTAGATGTCTCAATACCACCAGCAGCCACCTGCTCCAGCTCCTTGACAAGCTGGCCAGGGGCCTGTTTGGCTAAAGCCATGACAGTATCCCATCTAGATTTCTGGTATCTTGCAACATAAGCCATATAATTTGCTTGTCTGAGTCCCAAGGACGCTGCCATGTATTGTTTTTTAGCCATGGCATCAATCTCCCTAGAGTCCTTGTCAGGAGGATGTGAAGCCAGGGGAATATTAGCCTTATCACAGGCTGCAGCCTGAACTACCCCAACATGGCTGCATTGCTGTGAAAGGAATTCTGTATCAGGACCTGACAAAGTGTACCTCCTGTCCATCTTTTTATCCACAGGAGGCACAGAATTAGGAGCTTTTAAAATTGTTATTGTTTGTTTCCTAAAGGATTTATGTAAAGGAATAGACAATCTCCTGGACTCTGGGATATCCATCATCTCTACAAAGTCAGGCTCCTCTTGCTCATCCACAGCTTCCTCCAAAAGGAAGCTGGAGGGTTTCAGCAACTTTTTTATAAAACAGAAAATGAGAAGGGGACTCAGAAAGCCTAGGAGGAGATTCTCCTAAAGGTCTGTCTGGGGAGATGTCCGGTTCAATGGGCACATCCAGACTTTCAAAGTCACATTCACACTGTTCATAATCATCCTCCCCCTCCTCTGGTTCATAAAACTCCTCTATATCATATTCTTGAACCGGTGGAACCGGCTGAACCGACCTTTTGCCAGATAGTGGCGGTTCGGACGGAACCGGGGAAAGTGACTGGACAATTTGGATCGCTTTGGCTATCTCTGCAGCAGTTGGAGAAGGAATTTTTGACTCCACACCTGCTCATTTTCTAGTTCTCTTTGCTGGAACTGGCTCCTCCGAGTCAGCTTTACGTTTGCCCGAGGAAGTCTGGCCCTGGTCAGAGGGCACTCCCTCCGGTTCGGTTGGCACCGAACCGGGCTGGCCATCCGGGTCAGCGGACTTTTTGGCCTCTCGTTCCCTGAGCCTACCAACTCTCTTATCTAGGGTAGCTGCAGGGAAATTCTTGCAAATCTGGCAGTCTGCATTGAGGTGGTCAAACCCCAGACAATAAACACATGTGGTGTGTGGGTCAGCCTTGGCAAAACAGCCACAGACACTACAGTGCTGAAACCCAGTGGGCCCGGTTTTTCCTTTGGGTTTCTCAGACATAATGCCAGCCTAACCAAAAACTTGCCCTTTTTCCGGCAGTGCCAGGCAAGACACCCTTATCGGTTCCCAACCGTGTCACGGGTCGTGGAAAAAACCGTAATGAAATCCGTTTTTTTTAGAACCGATAAGAACCGGGAACCGCACTCTAAAAAGCTTTTAAATGCTTCAGAATAAAGTTTTAAAACAACCTGATCGGTTCAAACCGAACCGATAAACATTTACAATTTCCACACAGAAATAAACCTGTCTATACTTACAATACCACAGACAGAGCTTGAACCGATCGGTTTGCGGTTAAAATAATAATAATCGCGGTTGAATTTAACCGAGAAAAAACTCTTTAAACCGAGCAGTAGGAGGAATCTCCGGAGCAACTGTTCAGTGAGGCGGAGTAAAGAATCTGACAGTTTCAGTTTGAAATATTCCAGACAGAGCTTTTCTAACCGAGCCTGCGCTCTAAGTTCCATGCCTGGCATGGAAGTTAACTCTTTCACCTCCGGAGCAGTTCTAATGGTGGGACAAACTGCAATTGTCATAATATAGCAAGACTTCATGTTGTTTGAAATGGGTGTAAATACTCCATTACTCCCCTAATCTGTTCCACTGGTATTAACTATATAAAATATCTTATTTTAAAGAGAAAGTCCAGCCAAAAGTGCTACATTCCAGAATTAGAATCGGCATACCTCCAATAAATCTCAAACCAAACATTAGGTTTCTCACGTTTCATAACTTTAAAATAAAAGTAATGAAACCTAATATTCAGTTGAATTTGACAATATGCTATGACTAATCTCAACACTGACAGTTTCTATTTAAAATAGATATTTATATAGTTAATCCAGTGAATAGATAGAGGATAATCTACCTGACAGATCCCTCGATTTCGACCAACATATCTCAGCTACTTGTATATCAGTGAATGCAAAAATTGGTCTAGCCTATAAAACAAGCTACGCACTAACCCCTTCTGCTAGGTTAGCCATTGCCTGGGGCATCCTGCTCCCTTTACTCTTCTCTCACCTATGGTGCTGTCATATTTGTAGGTGCATCTAAAACTGCCCTTCACAAATGGGACACATCTTATAATAATATGTTGCTAGGTCTCAGCATCCCCACATTGTAAACATCGCTGTCAGCTTTATGATGACCTAAAACGGCCCTCCCCCACCTCTTGCAGACTCCTCTCTCTCTAGGCTCTGACTGATAGCATTATCAGATCTGACACTCCTACATCCCTTGCCTCCCTCCTGCTTCCTCGGTTGTCCTCCTATGGCCTAAGATCTGCTGACCCCTCTACTCTCCACATCCCCTATTGTAAAACATCTAAGGGCGCCTGTGCTTTCTCTCATACTGCACCAAAATTCAGGAACTCCCTTCTCTTAACTATTAGACATGCACAGAGTCATGCTCTCTTCAAGAAGGAACTTAGAACTCTTAACCAAATCTGCCCCTTGCCTGTGCTTTAATCCACCTTAGCCCACTCTCCTCATTCCCTTATATAGCCAAGTTCTTACTCCTACTTTTTGCTACCTTGCTGTTACTCTTCTGTTCCCTCCCCTGCACCTTACTCTTCACTGCTCTTACTTGCCTCATGCCTGGCTGACTCCTTGTCCTCCTCTCTGTTTCCCCATCCCTACCCCCTCCTCTGCCTTGTTTATGCCTTTACAAAGTACAGTTATGTAACAGTAGACCTTCGAGAGACTCTTGCAGTAGGTACTAACATGTAGGATTAAGCCGCCAGGACCACACGGAAAATTTCTGGCTAACGGTGTCGCCCCGACCGGCGGCAGCTGACACACTATATAGGAGGCGGTCCCCACGCCCGCCCTTCAGTTTTCCTGCTGGAGACCAAGAAAGGTTCAACAGGAGTTACAAGTGGGCTCCTAGACCTAAAAGGCTATACCAGGAGAAAAAGAAGAAGAAACCCAGGGAGAAGGTGGGAGGGAAAGCAGTACCTACTGCAAGAGCCTCTCTCTCTCTTTCTCGAAAATCTACTGTTATGGTAAGTTCTTACGTAACCTTACTATCTTACTTCGAGAGGGCTCTTGCAGTAGGTACTAACATGTAGGACCAAGTTCCAAGTAGTCAAATTCAGACAAGTCTGAGACATGGGAGGCAGAAACAAGTCTGCAATTAACAGGGGCTTAAGATAAAAGACCCTGAAGAACAGCTAGGCAAAAGCCCGCTCTGCATCTAGAAGCAATGTCCAAACTGCAGTATTTAGTGAAAGTGTGGACAGAACTCCAAATGGCAGCCACACAAATATCTGCGGCTGAGACATTCCTGAAATAAGCAGTAGAAGCAGCCATGCCGCTTGCTGAATGACCCTTAACCTTCCCTGGAAGGGATTTGTTATACTTCTGGTAACAAAAGACGATGCAGTTTGCCAACCACTTTGACAAACACAAATACTGCCTTGAAACCGCCGCGGCCTCTCTTTTTGGCGCAAAGGAAACAAACAACTGGTCAGTTTGATGGACTGGCTTCATCCTGTTCATGTAGTAAAGTACAGTTACGTAAGAACTTACCGTAACAGTAGATCTTCGAGAACAGCTCTTGCAGCAGGTTACACCATTAGGACTGAAGCCGGCAGGCGTCAGGACCCCACGGAAAAATTCTAGCTAGCTATCTTCAGCTGGGGCGCTGACGTCGGTCCGCCTCCGGCGTCAGGCGTGGTACAAAAAGGCGGTCCCTAGATTCCTGGTCTCCCGCCCGGAGACTTCCGGCCGCAGGCTGACATCGAAATGGGAGACCGAGGATTCGCCGTCAGAAGACAGAAAGATATAAATCCTGCTCAGGAAGACTGAGCCATGCCTCCTCAAGGGAAGGTACCTGCTGCAAGAAGCTGTTCTCGAAGATCTACTGATTCTGTACTATACCTTACTCGAGACACAGCTCTTGCAGCAGGTTACACCACTAGGACTGATTCCCACAGTAACGCTGCCAGAAATTCGGGAGGAGGAAAACAGGAAGTACATTCCAGGTCCTGAACCTGGGACAGGAGACCCTGCTTAGCAGCACAGAGGCGAAACCAGCCCTTACGCCTGAGGCGATGTCAAGCTATAATGCCTGATAAAGGTATGCACAGAGCTCCAAGTGGCTGCAGCACAAATAGCAGAGGTGGAGACGTTTCTGAGTGCTGCAAGGATGTGGCCACACCCTAGTAGAATGACCCCGGACCGAGCCGGGAGGGCTTTGTTTATATCATAACAGTAGGAAATACACTGGACAAGCCAGCGAGACAGAGACTGTTTGGATACTGATTGGCCCATCATTCTCTCAGAGAAGGAAACAAAAGCTGTTCAGAACTACGAGAGGGCTTAGTTCTGTTGAGGTAATACCTCAGGCTGCGGTGAACATCCAGGGTGTGGGCAAAGCCTCTCCTCTATTTGAATAACTCGGAAGTAGACCGGAAGGTCAATGTCCTGGTTTAGAGTAGCGAGACCACCTTAGGTAAAAACTTAGGATTAGGTCCTCAGGGATACTCTGTCGGTGGAAAACTAAATAAGGCTCTTTGCACATAAGAGCGTGAAGCTCAGAAATTCTTCTCGCTGAAGTAACAGCAACTAAAAATAACGTTTTCCACGACAGAAAACGTAGCTCGCAATCCGCGGCAGGTTCAAAAGGGGGGAGCGTGAGCTGTTCCAGGACAAAGAGCAGATCCCATGGGGGCACAGGGTCCCTAATGGGAGGCCTAAGGTGTAACACTCCCCTAAGAAATTCCCGAGAGGCGTCCAATTGAGCTACTGTACGATGACCCACCGGGAGGTGATAGGCAGAAATGGCACAGAGGTGCACCTTAATAGAGGAGTAGGCTAGGCCTGAATGAAAAAGGGAGAGGAGGTAATCCAAAACTACTCCCACAGGACAACCTAAAGGGGATAGATCACGAGCTCGTGACCATAAACAAAAAGCAGCGCCATTTCATGGCGTCACGTCCTTATACGTTACCCGGCTTTCTGGCTGCAGAAAGAACCTCTGCAACCTCTTGCGAGACCCGTGACATAAGATGGCTATGTCTCTAGGAGCCAAGCATGCAGGTTCAGAGGCGTGAGTCGGATGGACTAATGAACCATTCTCCTGAGACAGGAGGTGGGAGCTGGCGACAACGGGCGGGGTTCCCGAGATAGTTGCACCAACAAAGGGAACCAGATCTGTCTGGGCCAGAACGGGGCCACCAGGATCATGAGTGCGTGCTCCCTGCGCAGTTTGAGAAGAACTCTCTGGATCAACGGGAAGGGAGGGAAAGCGTAGAGGAATCTGTTCGCCCAGGAGAGGGATAACGTGTCTCGCCAGAAAACACCAGGCCCTGGATCTAGCGAGCAAAAATTGGGCAGTTTTGCGTTGGATGGGGATGCGAACAAGTCTAGTTCTGGAATTCCCCAACGAAGAAACAGATCCTCTGCTATCTCTTGAAGAAGTTCCCACTCGTGGACTCTGGCCTGGGATCGACTCAGGCCGTCTGCAATTGTGTTGTCCACCCCGGGAACATGCACAGTGATCAGATTTGCGCCGTGTCCGATTACCCAATCCCACACCCTCATGGCCTCCCTGCAAAGGGGCAAAGTGTGCCTCCTTGTTTGTCGAGGTAATACATCACCGCCGTGTTGTCTGTCTGAAGCAGGAGAGTACACGGTGGGATTACTGACTGAAAGACCTGCAGGGCATAGAGAACCGCCCTCATCTCTAGGACATTGATATGGAGATGAGCTTCCAACGGGGTCCACGTACCCTGGGACTTTACCCCGTCCAGGTGTGCCCCCCACCCAAGACCTGAGGCGTCCGTGATGAGGGTTACCTCCGGGGACGGCGCTACAAACGGGACGCCCTTGGAGAGCGACCTGGGGACTAGCCACCACTGCCAGTCTCGGATGACTGAGTTCGTGATCCTGACCGGATGCTGCAAGTGGTCTTGCCTTTGGTCCCATTGTACCTTGAGTGTCCACTGGGTTACCCGCATGTGGAGCCTTGCGAAAGGGACAGTAGGAATGGCCGCAGCCATGTGTCCGAGCAAGCGAAGGACCGACCTGGCAGGTACGATCTTGTTGATGACAAATCCCTTATGAGGGATCTGATGCACTCCGCTCTGTCGTCCGGAAGAAAAGCTCTTCCCTGAACAGTGTCCAGGACTGCGCCTATAAACTGCAGTTTCTGCGACGGTACCAGGAGAGACTTCTCGTAATTTATGAGAATGCCCAGAGATTGGAACAAGTCCTGGGTGCTCTGAACTACGAGTAACAACGCCTCTCTGGAGGCGGCCATGAGAAGCCAGTCGTCGAGGTACGGGAACACATAGTGGCCCTGTCTCCTCAGAGATGCTGCCACGACTGCCATGCACTTGGTAAAGACCCTTGGTGCAGATGACAGACCGAACGGAAGAGCTCGGAACTGAAAGTGGTGGTCGAGAAACTCGAAGCGCAGGAACCTCTGGTGCGCGTGAGCTATGGGGATATGCAGGAATGCGTCCTGCATGTCTAGAGACGCTAAAAAGGCATCTTGTTTCAGCATGGGAATAAGGCCCGGAAGAGTCACCATGCGGAATCTTTTGTAGGCAACCGATACATTGAGGTCGCTGAGGTCCAGAATCGGACGGAGGTCCCCTGATTTCTTGGGAACCGGGAAGAAGTGGGAATAATATCCTCATCCTCTCTGGTTCTCCGGGACGTACTCTATCGCTCCTTTTCTTAGGAGCACGAGTACCTCTTGCCAGAACAAATTTTTGTGCTGACCCGGATACCGGGAGAGCAAAGGAGGCCTGGAGGGTGGCTTTTCTGCGAATTCTATAAAGTGGCCTAGACTGACCAACTGCAGAACCCACCTGTCGGTGGTAATGGCCTGCCATCCCGGCAGGAGAGTTAGCAATCACGACCCCGACCATGATTTCCCGTATGATCCTGAGGGCGGGCCGGAAAGGAGTCAGGCTGTGGCGACCGGGTTGGCCTAGACATGCAAGTCAAGGCGGAAAGAACTGGGGAATCTGGCGGGACCGCCCCCTTTTGTACCACGCCTGACGTCGGAGGTGGGACCGACGTCGGGGGCGGTCCCCGCTGAAGATAGCTAGCTAGAATTTTTCCGTGGGGTCCTGACACCTGCCGGCTTCAGTCCTAATGGTGTAACCTGCTGCAAGAGCTGTGTCTCGAAGTAAGATCGAAGAATTTGGTGTACATCTAATGTGTGTAGGATTGCTTCACCCCGATTGGAATATTCAGGGTAATACACTGGCAACTTGAGAGTTTGATTTAAGGTGTGCTCTGAGACCACCTTAGGCAAGAAAGTACAGTTACGTAAGAACTTACCATAATAGAAGATCTTTGAGAGAGAGGTTCCTGCAGTAGGTCATAACATATAGGACTGCACCCCCTGACATCAGGGCCATATGGCAAACTTTTCCTAGCAATGTCTGGCAGGGGACTGCCCACCCAACGTTACATGACGGACGTCAGCGTGACCCTATATAGTGGGCGGTCACCACGCCCGCATTTCAGTTCTCCCGCCGGAGACCCAAAGGGTATGACAGGAGAAAGGATGGAAATCCTTGAGCTTAATCCAGAACAGCCTGCAAGAACATGCTAAAAAGCTGGGGGAAGGAGGGAGGGAAAGTGTGAAATACTGCAGAAACCTCTCTTGAAGATCTACTGTTACGGTAAGTTCTTATGTAACTGTACTAGCTTACTTCGAGAGGGTTCCTGCAGTAAGTCATAACATATAGGACTGAATCCAAGCAGTCACCCTAAATGAGACCACTGAAACAAGGGAGGAGGAAGGATAACGGACCGACCAGGGTAGGTCTAAGACAGCAGACCCTGCAGAACAGCTAGGCCAAATCCGGCTCTATGCCTAGAGGCAATGTCCAAAATATACAGGTTACTCACCTGTAACAGGAGTTCTAGGAACGGTATATGTTGTTCATCCACACTTCTGGGCAGGTTCCTTGCCGCTTTAATTGTTGCTGGAAGGTCTTCAAGCTGGCTCCTCCCACCCACCCGGGTGGTAAAACTCTCGGCTCCGGCCCATGATGCCAGATCTAGCCCACTGGAAGCCAGGTTGTGCGTCGAAGCCGGGGAGGTCGGGTGGGTCATGTGGATGAACAACATATACCATTCCTAGAACTCCTGTTACAGGTGAGTAACCTGTATTTCTAGGGACATGAATATGTTGTTCAATCCACACTTCTTGGCAGACTCCTAGCAGTTCTCCAGGAGGAGGGAGGCAAGGCGCACACCCCGATACTTACTTGGGAAATAAGGACTGGAGAACCGAGGCCCCAAAACCAGCATCCCGGCGTGACTCAAGGTCGATGTGGTAGTGGGTAATAAAGGTATGTGCCGACTTCCAGGCAGCAGCCCTGCAGATATCCTGGATAGGGACGTCCCTAGAAGCAGCTACCGATGCAGCGGTATGGCATGTAGAATGAGCTCTTATCCCTCTGGGAGGCTCCATGCCCGCCAACCTATAGCAGAGCTCTATGCAGGGTGTGACCCACCTGCTTATCGTCCACTTGGCTGCAGGTCTGCCAGGTGCGGCTTCAGCGTAGGTGACAAACAGCTGGCGAACCTCTCCCCGAACTTCAACCGTCCGCTCCTTATAATAAGCGAGCGCGCGTCTAGGGTCCAAAGTATAGAGCCTATATTCGGCCTCCGAGGTGTGATTGGGGTAGAACACCGGCAGAGTCAACACCTGGTTAAGGTGAAACTCCGACACCACCTTCGGAAGGAATTTCGGGTTGGGGCGCAGGACAACCTTGTCCCTGTGGAAGACCAGATAAAGAGACTCGATGGAAAGCGCCTGGAGCTCTCCCATCCTTCTGGCTGACGTTATAGCCACCAAGAAGGCGGTCTTCCACGACAGGTGGGAAATATCGTGCCTGTGCATCGGTTTGAATGGCTTGCCCATGAGCTTGGCCAATACCAGCAGTAGATCCCACGGAGGTGGAGGTTCTCGCACCGGAGGGGAAATGTGGTCAAGGCCTTTGAAAATGCGCCCGACCACCTTCTCCTGCGCCACCGACTGCTTCCCAGCCCACGCCCGGTAAGCAGAGATGGCTGCCAGGTGCACCTTAAGGGTCGTCAACCGAAGCCCTTGCTGAGAAAGGGAACACAGATAATCCAGAATGCTTGCCAAGGGACAGGCGGAAGGGTCCAAGCCCTTCTACTGACACCAAATGGAGAATCTCTTCCATTGGAAGGCATAGCATTTCCTTGTCAACTCCTTACGGGATGCCTCAACGACGTCGAGGACCTCGTCGGAAAGACCCAAGGCCTGGAACTCTAGCCGCTCAGGAACCAGGTCATCAGGTGCAGGGATTGAAGGTCCGGATGGAATACCTTCCTCTGGTTGACTGAGATCAAGTCCGGGCAGGCTGGAAGCCGCCTCGGGAGCCTGGAGCTGAGGCTGAGGAGATCTGGATACCAGAACTGGCGGGGCCAGTCTGGGGCTACCAGAATCACCTGCGCCTTGTCCCTCCTCACCTTGAGAAGCACCTTGTGGATCAAGGGAAATGGGGGGAAGGCGCAGAAGAGGCACGGGGTCCACGGCCTCGAGAAGGCATCCCCCAGCAGCGAGCCCTGCCGAGGGGGGCGGGCATGGAACAGACTCAGCTTTGCATTCTCCCTGGAGGCAAACATGTCCACCTGAGGCATGCCCCAGTGGGAGAACAGATCTTGTACTACTTCCGGCAGAAGCGACCACTCGTGAGACGCAGCCCCTATCCGGCTTAGGGCATCAGCCAGGGTGTTGGAGGCTCCTGCCACGTGAATGGCTAGGAGATCCGCCTTCAAGCTGCGTACGAGGGACCATTTGCGGAGAGCTTCCTTGCATAACAGCATGGAGCGCATCCCGCCCTGGCGGTTCAGATAGTACATGGTCGTGGTATTGTCCGTCTGGACCAGAACCACTTGACCCTGTAGAAACGGAGCGAAGGCGGTGAGAGCTAGGCGAACCGCTCGGAGCTCCAGCAGGTTGATATGGCATCGGGAATCCCGAGGGGACCACAGGCCGTGCGCTCTGTGCTCCCCCAGATGGGCACCCCAACCCATCAGAGATGCATCGGTCAATAGAGAGACCGTCAGCTCGGGGCGGACGAATGGGATGCTCTCCTGCAGATGTGCCAGAACGGTCCACCACTGGAGAGCGTTCCACATATCTTTGGGTCACTGTCACGGGCTGGTCCAATGGATCGCAGCGTTGTGACCACTGGCTGGCCAGTCCCCATTGAAGGGGACGCATATACCAACGGGCCCAACAGACCACGCTGGTGCAGGCCGCCATGAGGCCCAGGAAGTCCCGGGCAGGGCGCGATTGCCCAACCAGAAATGACTGGGCAAAGGAGGAAAGAACCTCGGCCCTGTCCACCGGGAGCTGAGCTCTGGCTCGAAGAGAGTCGCGCTCTGCCCCGATGAAGAGTATTACCTGCTTCGGCACGAGTTCCGACTTGGCCTCGTTGATGAGGAGGCCAATCTGAGAGCAATCCGGGAGGGCCAGATCTCTGGACCGTTCTGCCTCCGCTCTGGAGGGGGCTGCAATCAGCCAGTCGTCCAGGTAGGGGTACACCCGGACCCTTCGGCACCGCAGGAATGCCGTCACCACTGCCATGCATTTGGTGAAGACCCTGGGAGCTAGGGAGAGGCCGAAGGGCATGGCCCGGAACTCGTAAAGGGATCCCTCCGCTCTGAAGCGGAGGAATCTCTGATGAGACGGACAGATTGGGAACTGAAAGAACGCGCCCTGGAGGTCCAGGGAACAGAACCACACCCCTCGTTCCAAGGATGGGATTATCTGAGCCAGAGTGACTATCCTGAAGGTCCGAGACCTTAGGAACCTGTTCCGGTCGTGCAGGTCGAGAATGGGGCGCCAGCCCCCCCGTCCATTTTGGGACCAGGAAATACCTGGACACAAACCCCGGGTCTGGAGGAGGATCCGCCACCTTCCTGATCACCTCCTTTTCTAGGAGCAGGGCAATATCGGCTCGGCGGGCCGACAGTGAGGCCTCACGGACCCGTGGCCCGAGGGGCGACGGCTCGAAAGGATGGAGCCTGCTCGAACTCCAGAGGCAGGCCTTTTCCTACCACCTCCAACACCCAGCAGTCCGTGGTGATAGCGGACCAGGCGGAAAGGAAGTGGCGGAGCCGTCCCCCCACGGAGGAGTAACGAGGCTGGGGGCAGCACTCCTCAACCCGTCACTGGGCAGGCTTGAAGGAGGAACCGGCCGAGGGACCTCCTGGGCCTTTACCTCCTTGCTTCCTGTTGGAGGAAGCCGCCGGCTTGGGTTTGGGACGCCTAGCGCGAGCCTGCTGGCCCTGTTGCTGGTGCTGTTGGGCGGTCAAGCTGCAGGGCCAAGGACTAAAGGACTTATGTTGTTGCTGACGGCAGCCTTTGTCCTTCTGGGCGGAGGTGACCGAGTCCAGAGTGGCACTGGACTTTTCAATCTGTTGGAGGTGTCCCTCCACTCCAGGGCCGAAGAGGTCAGTCCCCAAGAAGGGGACGTCTGCCAACTTGTGCTGGGTATCCGCCGTGAAGGTAGATATCCTCAGCCACGCCCTGCAGTGCATGGCCACCGCGGCCGCTACTGACCTGGCACAGAAATAACCTATATCCAGAGCAGTCTGAAGCTGCTGCTTCACCACCACCCTACCCTGGTCCCGCACCTGACGGACCATGGTCTGCAGGTCGGTCGGGAGAAGAGGGACAACCTCATCCAGGGAGCCCAAGAGGCGTGGGAGAAGTGTGCCATCAGCACGGCCGAGCTGGCCTGACGCAGGCCGAGGGAGGACGCAGTGTACACCTTGCGCCCGGCAAAGTCCAGCATTGGACTCTTTGTCGGGGGCTTATCCACATCCGAGCGCCACCGGAACGCCGAAGACGCTGTCGGTGACTAACCCTCGGCAGAGGGTGCTCCGAGAAACCGGACAAAGAGCCGGTAGGGACCGTGATACTTTCCTAGCCATCCTGGCCGGCGCAGGACAGGAAGCAGGCCACTGCCAGAGCTCCAGGCTGGGCCGACAATGGCCTCAGCCACTGGAAGAGCCTCCGTGGGGAATCCCTCGGGTCCAGAATCTCCGTCAGAGACCGCCAGCCCCGTTAGACACGGGCTGAGCTGCATCCGTGGACTCCGAGATGAGTCGAAGCAGACCCAAGAAGGACGATGGGCTATCGTCCAATGACTGGCCCCCGGAGGACTCCAGGTCGACCTGCCTGGAGAACAGGGAGGAGTCATCTTCGGATTCCGAAGAGTCTGCGAAGAGCTGCCTCGGCCCTGAGCCACCCTCTACCTCCGAGGATGGTCGGGAGTAAGGGTGACCGACAACCTGTGGGGCAGGCCGTGACCCGACCGAGAATCCTTGGTCGGTGCCCCAGACTTCGGTTGTGGAGGCGGAGGTTCCACCACAATCGGTGGAGCAGCCGGTTTTGGCTGAGCAACCGGCCCTGGAACGGACAACTCGACTGGGGCGAGCGGTTGCTTCGGTCGTTCGGGCGACAGCCACTTGATGGCCGGGGTCTGAACCGGAGTCGGTTTAGACCCAGACAACAAATAACTGCTGCCACATAAGCTCCCTCCAGCGCCGACATAATTTACACCGAAGCCTCCACTCATCCGAGGAAGAGGAGGAATGGTGTTGCCGCCATTTGTACCGAGACCGCCGATGTTACGGAACGAACGGCTAGACCGAGAAGAAGTCCGAGACCGAGACCCTCAGGGGGACCGAGGGCAGGTCTGGGAGGGGGCGGGGGACACCCACTCTACCCTCGGTTTGGGCACTTTAACCGGGGACTGCGGCCCCAAAGGCGCAGGCAGATCCTCGGTCTCCACCGGGGGAACCGGTGAAGGTGGGTTGTCGGCTTCACCAGTCGACAGCCCATCCGACGGATCGAGAAAAATCTCGACTGTGTCAACGGGAGTCTCAGCAGGCTGGCCTGACGGGGACACCGTGAAGCCAGCAGCCTGAGCCGCAACTTCGACCAAAGTCGACGGTCGGCTGTCCGGGGGAGGAGACCTCTCCCGCTCCCACGAACGCCGACGGTGGGACTTACCCTTCGACTCCTTCTTCTTGGGCCTTGAAGAATGTCCCGATGGCCCCTCTCCCTTCATGGAAAGGGACTGACAAAGCTCCTTGAACGAAGCCGTGTAAAAGGAATTCAGAGAGAGCGGGCTAAATGCTGCGGCCGAGGAGGAGGAAGATGCGGCCTGGGCCGCCTCCTCCTCGAGGGCGATCATCTGCTTGAGCGCCGCGGAAACCGCCCAACGAGCCTTTTTCGATTTTACCGGCAGAAAATGCTTCTCGGGCCACCCGAGCTGCAATCAGGCAGCACGATCATCCAGGACGTTGGTCGAGAAAGAACGGCACAACTCGCAGGCCTGAAGGTTGTGATCTAGGCCTAGGCAGTAGACGCACGTGAAGTGCGGATCCATCCTGGACATCTTCTGCCCACAAGGGCACCTCTGAAAGCCGGGAATAGATTTGTCCATCGCAGCCGCGAGGGAAGATTAAGACCGAAGTTTAGAAAACTTCAAAACCAATTTCGGACGAACCGAAGAGTTAGGATCCAGTCTAAAACACAGAGTGCTAAGGAGGGAACCTGAGCTTCCAAGTGGTAAGGAAGATCTGGCGTCATGGGGCGGAGCCGAGAGTTTTACCACCCAGGTGGGTGAGAGGAGCCAGCTTGAAGACCTTCCGGCAACAATTAAAGCGGCAAGGAGCCTGACCAGAAGTGTGGATTGAACAACATATCCATGTCACTAAAAGTAATGCTTCGTGAAAGTGTGGACTGAACTCCAGGTTGCTGTGGCAGCAGCCATCCCCCTAGTGGAGTGACCTCTGACCTCCCCCGGAAGAGGTTTATCGTACTTCTGATAACAGAAATGGATGCAGTTAGCCAACCGTTTGGACAAGCACTGCTTAGAAACTGCTGACCCCAGGGTTCAAGGAGCTAAGGAGACAAACAATTGATCTGATTTGTGGGCCTCCTTTGTCCTGTGGACATAGTAATGCAAAATCCTGTGTACATCCAATGTATGTAAAAGAGCCTTACCCTTATTCGAATGAACTGGGTAGTACACTGGCAGCTCGGCAGTCTGGTTCAAGGTGAACTCAGAAACCACCTTGGGAAGAAACCTAGGATTTGTTCGCAGGACCGCCCTGACCCTGTGAAAAATTAAATAAGGCTTCTTACACATCAGGGCCTGAAGCTCAGAAATCATTTGAGCAGAAGTAAATACAACTAAAAAGAGTGCTTTCCAGGACAGGTAACGCCATCTCACAGCCAGTTCAAAAGAAGGCCATGTAAGCTTTTCTGAAGTAAAATTCAAATCCCAAAGCGCGGTAGGGTTGCAGATAGTGGGCTTCAAATGGAGGATGCCATTCAAAAAGGTTTTAGAGATCTCCAGTTGTGCCAGTTTTCCCGTCCACTAATGTAGGATAGGCAGAAATAGCAGACAGGTGGACTTTCAGTGAGGAATAGCTTAGGACAGAGTCAGACAGGTGCAAAAGGTACTCCGTAACCTGGGGCATCGAGCAGGAAAAGGGGTCCCAACCTTTGGCGGCCACCCAAATGGAAAAACATTTCCATTTCATAGCGTAGGTAGACCTAGCAGAAGGTTTTCTAGCCTCTACTAGGACTTGAGAGACCCTCTGGGAGACTGCAAAACGTGATACAGTTATGTCTGAAGGAGCCATGCATGAAGACGAAGGGATCAGAGTCCTGGATGCACTAGTCTACCCTGTTCCTGCGTCAACAGATCGTGTTGAAGCGGGAGGGGTACTGGGAGTTCCACTGCCAGCTGTTGTAAGAGTGGAAACCAAATCTGCCTGGGCCAGAGGGGGGCTATCAGGAGCATCTGAGCACCCTCTGCCTGCAGTTTCAGTAGGACACGCTGTAGAATAGGAAAGGGAGGGAAAGCGTACAAATACCTCCCTGTCCAGCACAGAGACAACGCGACTTGCCAGATAACACCAGGCACTTGAACGAGCGAGAAAAACAAAACAAAACAAAAAAAAAAAACAGGTTACTCACCTGCAACAGTAATTCTAGGAGTGGTATATGTTGCTCATCCACACTTCTTGGCACTGTCCCTTTCCCCTTTAAATCTGCCAGAAGGTCTTCAAGCTGGCTTCTCCCACCCACCCAGGTGGTATAACCCTTGGTTCCGCCCCCAAGATGCCAGATCTTTGCCCGCTGGAAGCCAGGTGTGTGTGTGTGTCGAAGCCGGGGAGGTCGGGTGGGTCCGTGTGGATGAACATATACCACTCCTAGAACTACTGTTACAGGTGAGTTACCCGTTTTTCTAGGTACGAGGATATGTTGTTCATCCACAGTTCTTGGCAGACTCCTAGCAGTTCTCCCGGAGGAGGGAGACAAAGTACACACCCCCTCAATACTTACTTGGGGAACAGAGATTGGAGAACTGCGGCCCCAAAACCAGCATCCCGGCGTGACTCAAGATCGATGTGGTAATGGGTGATGAAGGTGTTTGCTGACTTCCAGGTAGCAGCCAGACAGATTTCCTGTATGGGGATGTCCTGGAAGCAGCCACCGATGCAGCAGTATGGGGGGTGGAATGAGCTCTTATCCCTCTGGGAGGCCCCTTGCCCGCCAACTCACAGCATAGACTTATGCAAGATGTAATCAGTCTTGCAATTGTCCACTTTGCTGCAGGTCTGCCAGAAGTGGCTTCAGCGTAGGTGACAAATAGCTGGGGAACCTCTCCCTGAATTTCCGCCGTCCTCTCCTTATACGAACATACGAAATTTGCCAGCAGATAAAGGCCTAGAGGTCTATCGTCATTTAATGTGCAGCTAGCACCCCTTATCCTGCAGCTGCCCCTCCTTCCACCCTTCCCTTCATTAACCCTCCCCCTTGTCCTGTCCCATCCTCATTTGAAGCAGTCCACTGTTCTACTGCATACCACTTCTGCAGGTAACGCATTCCACCCAGCCACCACCCTCTCTGTAAAAAGTGTCTCCTCATCTCCCTCCTGAACCTTCCTCGCTCCAATCTCATACCATGGCCCCTGGTGGCCCTCCCCTCCCTTACTTTGAACAGCCCCTCTGTACCTGTCTTGTTTATTCCTTTCATGTATTTAAAGGTTTCAATCATGTCCCCCCTGTCTCTCCTCTCCTCCAGTGAGTACATGTTCAACTTCTTCAACCTCCTCTCATATGATAAGTCCCCCAGACCCTTGATCATCTTTGTCGCCCTGCGCTGCACTCCCTCCAGTAACTTAATGTCCCTCTTCAGATACGGACGCCAGAACTGCACGCAGTACTCCAGGTGTGGTCTAATGACCTATACAGTGGCAGAATCACCTCCTCCCTCCTCGAGGATATACCCCTTGCAATACAACCCAGCATTTTGTTGGCCTTTGCAGCTGCCTTCCTACACTGTGCCGAGTTGTTCATTGACCCTGTGATGAGCACACCCAGATCCTTCTTCTCTGTCTGGGCTAGCTGTACTCCCCCTAGCTGGTAAGTCCTCCTTGGGTTCTTCATCCCAAAATGCATCACCTTGCACTTTTGGCATTAAAGCCCAGTTGCCAGGTGTCTGACCAGGTTTCAAGCTTTGCCAGATCATCCTGCAACCCCTGCCATCCCCTAGGTCATCCACCACCGCGCCAACCTTGGTATCATCAACAAACAGACTGATCTTGCTCTTGATGTCCCATGATATCTGCAATGAATATCCCAAACAACACTGGTCCCAACACGAGCCCTGTGGGACACCGCTGTCACTGCCCTTGGGTGTGAGAGCTCCCCACCCACCACCACCCTCTGTTGCCTTCCCTGCAGCCAGTTTCCTACCCATCTCACCAGCATTGCACCTGCCCCTGTGCCTACTAACTTCCTTCCCAGCCGTCCATGTGGCACTGAGTCGAATGCCTTACTGAAGTCCAGATACAGGACATCCACTGCATGTCACCTGTCCAGTTGCCTAGTTACCCAGTCACAGAACCCGACCAGGTTGGTTTGGCAGGATCGGCCATGTATGAAGCCATGCTGTCTGCTGTCCTGTAGTCCTTTGGCCTCTAAGAGGGCCACCAGCCTCTCCTTCAGGATAGTCTCCATTAGCTTACCCACGATGGATGTGAGGCTCACTGGTCTGTAGTTTCCCGGTTCATCCTTGGGGCCACTCTTGTGGAGGGGCACCACATGAGCCATCCTCCAGTCCTGAGGTACACACCCCGAATGTAGTGAGGCATTAAATAGGTCTGCCAAAGGTCCTGCAAGGACCTCTGCCAGCTCCTTCAGTACCCTGGGGTGGATGCCATCTGGGCCTGGTGCCTTGTCCACCCTCAGTGCCTTCAAACCCTCTCGAACTCTGCCCTCCATGATTTCCCCATCTGTCACCACTTCCCCCCCTGCGTCTGCCATTTCTCCCATCTTGGGTGTCACCCCCCCTCTTCTCTTTAGTAAATACTGAGCAGAAGTACTCATTTAGTGCTTCCGCCTTATCGTACCCTGCTTCCACCCAACCCCCCTCCTTCCTAATCCTTACTATGTGGTCCTTACAGCTCCTTTTCTCCTGATGTACTTCAAAGTCCTTCTCCCCTTCTTAATGCCTTGTGCCAGCCTGAGTTCCGTGAGATGCTTTGGCTCCCTTACTGCCTTTGTCACCTCCTTGATTCTGTCAAGTACTCTCTCTGTCCTCCCCTCCCTGTTTTCTTGTATTTCCTAAAGGCAGCTCTTTTCCTCCTTACCTTTTCCATGATCTCCTTGCTCAACCAGCTCGGTTTCTTGGCCCTAGCCTTCTTGCTCTGGGCTTTGCAGCAGGTTTTGGTTGCCTCCACTATCCCCAACTTTATGAGCTCCCATCTCTGGTTAGTATCCATACTAGATTGAATTCTGGCCAGGTACCCTTTTACCACTTCCCCCATCCTCCCAAAGTCAGCCCTCCTGAAGTCCAGCACTCTTGTGCCAGATTCCACTCCTTGCTTGCCCATATCCAATGTGAGCCATACTGAGTGGTGGTCACTCCCTGACAGCGGTTCCTCCACTGTAAGTTCTCTCACAAAGTCCCCATTTGCCAGCACAAGGTCAAGGGTATTCCCTAACCTGGTTGGTTCACTGACCATTTGCAGCAGGAAGCTGTCCTGGAAGGCATCCAGCAGTACCTGCTCCTTCTGTTCCTGGTTGTTGGGGTTGCTCCAGTCCACTCCTGGCATGTTGAAGTCCCCCACAATCACCACACTACCCTTCTCGAAGTCCTCCTGATCTGTCCCGCTAGTTCCTGTCTAACTCCTCCATCTGAGATGGTGGCCTGTACACCACTCCCATTCTAAGACTCCTATTCTTGGAATCCTGGATTTGCACCCAAATTGACTCTGTACTACCCTCCTCCCCTTCCTCCCTTACACACTTCAGTCCTTTTCTCACATATAGTGCCACCCCCCCCCTTTCCCAGTCACCCTGTCCCTACAAAATAACCTGTACCCTGGTACAGACAGGTCCCAGTCATTATATTGGTGGCCCATGTTTCGTGATGGCTGCAATGTCACCTCTCCCTCTGCCATGAGAACCTGCAACTCTGCAGTTTTCCTCCCAAGGCTCCTAGCATTAAGGGTAACCACCTTCCACCCTTTCCCCTCCTCCCATCCTGCCCTCCTTTCCTAGCATCACCAATAGTACTTGCCATTTTGTCCTTTGTCACTGTTATGGGGAATAGCTCATATGATTTCCCAACCTGTGGTCCCTGCATATCTCTTCCCCAACTGCCACCCCCACTCCTAGTTTAAACTCCCAACTTCCTCTGTATATTCTTCCATCCTCTGCTTCAACACTTTCTTTCCTTCCTCACTCAAGTGTAGTCTGTCCTTGGCATAGAGAGACTACTGTCCTCCCAGGTCCTCCCCACCCCCAACAGCCCATACCCTTTAGCACAACACCAGGTTCTTAGCCATCTGTTAAATTCCTCTGTTCTCAGCTTTCTTGTTGCTTGCCTTTGGCACTGGAAGTATCTCGGAAAAAGTTACTGATCTTCCTGCCCCTCACATAATTGTGCTAGTTCCTCAAACCTCCTCTGGACTATATCCACTGTCTTGTCAGCCAGGTCGTTTGTCCCAAGATGTATAATTAAATGAGGCTTGTCCCTACCCCTTCTAGCATATTTCAGAACAGACTGTCCCACCCTTTCCACTGTCATTCCTGGCATGGCCTCCACCCAAATGCGACTATGCCTCTCCGCCTTGCTACCCCACCTAACTCCTCTTAGTATTGAGTCCCCCAGCACTAAGATTCCACCCCTCTTACTCCCTGCTTGCTTCCTTTCATCTCCCTCCCTCATTTCCAGCTCCTCTTCTTCCTCCTGCACATTATTATGCCCTTTTACCCCTGTTGCAGTTCTCCCAGCAGAACTTCCCCCCGCTCCAGTTTGGTCCAGGCATTTATCAATTACTCCTCTAATTTCATCACTTCCCTCCTCCACCTTCTTCCTCTCTAGCAGTGCAAAACTATTTTTTTATAATAGGAGAGAGCTCGTCTCAGGTCCAAAGTATGGAGCCTGTACTCGGCCTCTGAAGTGTAACTGGGGTAGTACACTGGCAGAGTCAACACTTGGTTAAGGTGAAACTCCGACACCACCTTCAGAAGGAATTTCGGGTGGGGGCACAGGACAACCTTGTCCCTGTGGAAGACCAGATAAAGGGAGTCCACTTAAGAGCACCTGGAGCTCCCCTGTCCTTCTGGCAGACGTGATAGCCACCAGGAAGGCCTTCTTCCACAACAAGTGTGACAACTCACACTTGTGCATTGGTTCGAATGGCTTGCCCATGAGCTGTGCCAAGATCAGCAGTAGATCCCACAGAGGTGGAGGTTCACGCATCGGAGGGGATACGTGATACAGGCCTTTGAAAAGGCACCCAACCACTGTCTCCTATGCCAACGTCTGCTGACCGACCCGTGCCTGGTAAGCAGAGACGGCTGCCAGGTGCACCCTAAGGGTCGATGACCGAAGACCCCTTTGGAGAGCGACCAAAGGTAGTCTAGAATGTTAGTCACTGGGCAGGACAGAGGGTCCAGGCCCTTGCCCGGACACCAAATGGAAAACCTTTTCCATTTGAAGGCAGAACACTTCCTGGTCGACTCCTTCCTGGATGCTTCCACTACCATGAGTACATCCTCGGAGAGACCCAAAGCCTGGAAATCTAGCTGCTCAGGTACCAGGCTGTCAGGTGCAGGGATTGAAGGTCCAGGTGGAGAACCATATCCTGGTTGACTGAGATCAGGTCCGGGTGTGCTGGAAGCCGCATCGGGGGCCTGTTGCTGAGGATGAGAAGATCTGGATACCAGAACTGGCGTGGCCAGTCTGGGGCTAGGAGGATCACCTGTCCTCCTCACCTTGAGGAGCACCCTGTGGAGCAAGGGAAATGGAGGGAAGGCGTAGAAGAGGCCGGGGGTTCACAGCCTCGAGAAGGCATTCCCCCTGCAGCAAGCCCTGCTGAGGGGGGCGGGCATGATACAGCCTCAGCTTGGTGTTTTTCCTGGAGGCAAACAGGTCCACCATCGGTCTGCCCCAGTGGGAGAACAGGCTATACGCTACCTCTGGATGGAGAGACCCCTTGTGGGATGTCTCGTCTATGTGGCTGAGAGCATCCGCCAGTTGATTCGAGGCTCCTGCCACATGGATGGCTAGGAGATCTGCCTCCAGTCGGCTCACGAGTGTCCAGATGTGGAGCACTTCCCTGCACAGCAGCCGGGAGTGCGTGCCACCCTGCTTGTTGAGGTAGTACATGGTTGTGGTGTTGTCCGTCTGGACTTGAACCACTTGACCCCGAAGCTGAAGAGTGAATGCTAACAGCGCCAGTCTGACCGCTCTGAGCTCCAACAGGTTGATGTGGTAACGGGACTCCTTGGGGGTCCAGAACCCATGGGCCCTGTTGTCCCCCATGTGGGCTCCCCAGCTCATAAGAGAGGCACTGGTTGTGAGGACGACTGTCGACTCGGGGCGGACAAACGGGATCCCTTCCTGCAACCGGTCTAGGACGGTCCACCACTGGAGAGCGTCCCACATCTTCTGGGTCACAGTGATCAGCTGGTCGAAATGACCTAGTCGCTGAGTCTACTGGGCGGCCAGCTCCCATTGAAGGGGGCACATATGCCAATGGACCACGGAGGTGCAGGCCACCATGTAACCCAGAAGGTGCAGAAAGTCCTGGGTAGGGCACAATTGCCCAACCAGAAATGATCAGGCAAAGGAGGAGAGAACCTCCGGCCTGTCCACCGGGGGCCGGGCTCTGACTCGGCGCGAGTCAAGCTCTGCCCCGATGAAGCCCATCACCAGAGAAGGCAAGACTTCCGACTTGGCCTGGTTGATCAGGAGGTCAAGTTCAGAGCAGGTCCGGAGGGCCAGGTCCTGCTGGGAGGAACCTGCTAAGAGCCAGTCGTGGAGGCAGGGGTATATTCTGACCCCACCGACACCTGAGGTGGGCTGCCACCACTGCAATGCATTTGGTGAAGACCCGTGGGGCCGATGACAGGCCGAATGGCATGGCTTGAAACTCTTATAGGGTTCCCTCTGCTCTGAAGTGGAGGAACAGCTGGTGAGATGGACGGATTGGGATGGGAAAGAACACGTCCTGAAGATCCAGTGAGCAGAACCACGTTTTGCTCCAGGGATGGTATGATCTGGGACAGAGTTACCATCCAGAAGGTGCGTGGCCTGAGATACTGATTCAAGTCGTGCAGATCTAGAATGGGGCGCCAAGCCCCGTCTGCTTCTGAACCAGGAAGTACATGGAAACGAACCCTGGGTCTGGTAGAGGATCTGCCACTCGAGCTCCTGCCTCCTTGAGGAGGAGCTGAGCAATGTTGTCTCGGACAGCCGACTGAGTGTGGGCGGATACTCTCTCCTCCTGTGGGGCGTGGGCTCGGCTTGAAGGGTACTGCTCAAATTCCAGAGGCAGACCTTGGCCAACTACTTCTAAGACCCACCTGTCTGTGGTAACAGCGGACCAGGCGGAAAGGAAATGGCGGAACTGGCCCCCCAATGGGAGGACCCAGAGCTGGCGTGACGGGAATAAGGGTGGCAACCCTATCCCGTCACTGGGCAGGCTTGGAGGAAGAGGGTCCAGGGCCTGAACCCCAACCTCCTTTACGGGCCTAGGTACGTCCGGGCTTGGGGTGGGGGCACCAAGCCTGAGCCTGCTGCTGACCTCCCTGAAAGGAGGGTTGCTGCTGGGCCGCAGGGGACAAATGCCGAAAAGGCTTCTTCTTCTGCTGCTGCTTCTTGGGACCAGAAGAACTCTGAGCAGAAGTGGCAGCCAAAGTGTCACTGGACTGCTTGATGCGCTGAAGGTGACCGGCCACACCTGGGCCGAAGAGATCGGTGCCCAGGAAAGGAATATCAGCCAGTTTGTGCTGGGTATCCACTGGGAAGGAGGACAGCTTCAGCCAAATCCTGCGGCGGGAGGCAACTGCAGCTGCCAATGAACGGGCACATGAGTCCCCAATGTCCAGGGCCGTCTGGAGCTGCTGCTTAGCAATGGCACGACCTTGGTCCAGGACCTGCTTGACTGTGGTCTGCAGATCTGATGGGAGGTGTGGGAGGACTTCGTCCAAGGACCCCAAAAGGGCATGGGAGAAGTGTGCCATGATGACAGCTGAGCTTGCCTGACACAGGCCTAAGGAAGAGGCCGCATAGACTGTCCAGGCAGAGTGATCCAATTTCTGGGACTCCTTCTCAGGAGGTCTGTCGGTATCAGCAGAACTACCTGTACGTCTGAACACAGAGGCCGTCACAAGGCTCTCGTCCGAAGGGTGCTCTGTGAACCTCACTAGGGACCCCATGGGCACCGCATACTTGCGGGTCATCCGGGCAGATGGAGCTGGACAGGAGGCAAGGTGCTGCCAAAGATGGCTTCGGCCACAGGAAAGGCTTCCATCAGGGTATCCCCTCTCTTGAGGATATCTGTGAGAGGGTACTCCACCTTTTTCTGGACAGGTTCCAGGGGCATCCCTGTGGACTCAGAGATTAGACAGAGAATGTCCTGAAAGGATGAAGGGCCTATCCCCGTCGCTAAATCATCAGCCGACTCGTCATCCCAGATCACCCTTGACCTGCCTAGGGCGGTCGTGGGTGAAAGTGACTGAAAGACATCGGGGCGAGCCCGGTATCCAGCTGAGCTTCCTTAGAAGGAGCCACTCCCACGGGTTGCTGAGGCAGCGGTTCCACCAGAAGCGGTGGAGAGACCGGTTTAGGCTGAACCGGAAGGGGTTTAGCCAGCTCTGCGGGCGGGGGAACCGACTTTGTTGGTTCCTGAGGAGTTGGCTTCGGCCTAGGAGGCGCAAGCCAAGTAGTGACTGGGGTAGGAGCCGGGGTTGGCTTATACCCTGACAAAATCAGCTGCTGCCACATGAGGTCCTCTAGCGTCGACGGAGTTTCCGACGAAGCCTCTCCTCATCTGAGGACGACCGGTGGCATCATCTCTTTTTGGTGCGCTTGTGCGCCTTCCTCAGCCTGTTGGTTGAGGGGGAGTCCGAGACCTCGATCGAGCAGGCCGACTCGGTCGCTCAGGGGACGCTGGTAAAACCGGAGACTTCTGGGGGTCAGGGACCACCTCCTCGGCGGGTTTCCCAGCAGGCTGGGTCTCCTCGTCGGGGAAGGAAAGGACCGGAGTCCAACTGAGGGAGTCGGCGACAATGGGTCAGTCGGGTCGAGAACAATCTCAGCTTCATCGATCCAGAGGCAGAGCCAGCGGCCGAAGAGGCAATCTCGACCAAGGTCGTAATGGCCGGCTCTTGGGACCGAGATCTCTCCTGATCCCAAGAGTGTCTCCGTCGAGACGAAGACAGTCCCGGGTTCCTCTCCCGTTTATGGGACCGAGAGGAGTGCGTGCCCGAAGGACTCTCACCCTTAGTTGGGAGAGAGTGGCACAACTCTCAGAAGGAACCCGAGAAAGTGGAGCCCAAGTTGAGTGGAACGAAAAAGCCCAGAGAGGAAGATTCCACGGAGCGAGCCGCTTCCTCCTCGAAGGCCTGCATGCACTCCAACTAACTGCTCGGTGGATCCCGCGGCTGCGGAACCCGTCCATCGGGTCTCCTTGGATTTCACGGCAGGTTCAATTTTCGGCCTGCCCATTCCAAGACGCAGGCGGTGCTTCGAGGATGTTAGGCTGAAAAGCGGTAGAACTCACACATCGTGGTGTCATGGCCGATACCAAGACAGTAGGCGCCGCAGTTGGTATGTCATCTGTACTGCTGCATCTTCTAGCCGCACGGCACCAGTGAAAATCTGGGGAAGACTCTTGTCTTCCTAATCGAGAAGCAACAGTTGCAACAGCTAACGCGAGTAAGTCGAATTTTCCGAATAACCGAAGGTTGAAAAGCCAAGGCCTACATGCGAGAGCATGAAGGAGGCAACCTGAATCTTCCAACGGAAAGGAAGATCTGGCATCATGGGGCAGAGCCAAGGGTTATACCACCCGAGTGGGTGGGAGGAGTTAGCTTGTAGACCTTCCGGCAGATTTAATGGGGAAAGGGAAAGGGAAAGGGACAGTGCCAAGAAGTGTGGATGAACAAAATATCCATGTCCCTAGAACCGGGTAGTTTTGTGTTGGATGGGGAGGCGAAGAGATCCATCTCTGGCCTTCCCCAACGCTGGAATAGAAGTTCTGCGACGTCCTGGTGAAGTTCCAATTCGTGAGCTTGTGTTGTTGTTGTTCAGCTGAGGCTGTCTGCCAGGATGTTGTGGACGCCTGGGACGTGTACGGCTGTGAGGAACAGGTTGTGCCGAACTGCCCAGTACCACACCCACATCGCTTCCCTGCAAAGGAGGTACGACTGGGTGCCTCCCTGCTTGTTGATGTACCAGACCACTGACATGTCTGTCTGTACTAGCAGTGTTCCTGCAGATAGGAGGGGCTGAAAGGCCTGAAGGGCGTAAAGAACCGCCCTCATCTCCAGGATATTTATATGGAGAGATGTTTCCAGCTGCTACTAAGTCCTTTGTGTCCGATTATCCCCCAGGTGGGCCCCCCAACCCAGACCCACGGCATCTGTGGCAAGGGTCCAGGAGGGAGGGGGTGTTCTGAAAGGCAACCCCCGAGACAGATTTTGAGGGTCCTGCCACCATAAGAGGTCTCTGAGTGCGTGGGACACCAAGACAGGATGATTTAGATCATCAGAACGCTGATCTCATTGGACTCGTAAAGTCCATCGGGCAACTCTCATATGTAACCTGGCCAAAGGGACCATAGAAATGGTCGCTGCCATCAACCCCAGAAGACGTAAGAATGCCCTGGCAGGAATATGCTTTTAGGAGACTAACAGTCTGACTTGCTCCATCAGAGTATCCGCTTTGTCCAATGGCAAGAAAGTCCTGCTCTGGACCGCGTCCAATACCGCCCCAATAAATTGGAGGCACTGAGAGAGAACCAGGGACAACTTGGGTAGTTGACGGTAATCCCCAGTTGTTATGAGATCCAGGGTGAAGGATTCCTCTAGGCTGCTCCTGGACAGAGCTGCCAAGAGCCAATTGTTCAAATATGGGAACACTGCAATGCCCTGACAGCAAAGAGCCGCTACCACCACTGCTAGGCACTTGGTGAAGACCCTGGATGCCGAGGAAAGGCCAAAGAGGAGTGCTTTGAATTGGAAGTGCTCCCCCTGGAAATGGAAATGCAGAAAACAGAGGTGGCCAGGGAACACTGGGATGTCCAGTGCACAGAGCCAATGGTCTGTCTGTAGCAAGGGAAGAAGACCCTGTACTGTCAGCATGCAGAAACTTTTGTATTCCATGAAAAGGTTCAGTTGGCTGAGGTCCAGGATGGGTCTGAGGTCGTCCGTCTTTTTGGGGATGAGGAAGAAGTGGGAGTAAAACCCTTTCCCTCTCTGTGCCCACGGGACTGGCTCTACGGCTGACTTTTGGAGTAGGGCAAGTATCTCTTCCTCGACCAGAGACACCTGGTTCAGGGACCAGCGAAATCGACCTGAAGACGAGTCTGGAGGCAATTCAAGAAACTCGATGGTGTGGCCTCTTGACTCTAGTTGCAAGACCCATGAAGCTGATGTGATGCCCTGCCATTCCTCTAGGTGACAGGCAAACCTTCCTCCCAGCTGCTGCACGGTGCTGGGAGGTGGAGGTCTGAACGAGCTAGGAGGCAGAGGGATGGGAGGCGAGGGATGCTCCAGCTGTCCTCTGGGTTTTGGAGGCAGGGGATGAAGTGACGGCCGACCCCACTGCTCTCCTTTTGTTCTGGCGCCTGGCGAAGGGTTGTTTATCTTGCTTCTTCTGCTGGCACCGAAAGGGCTGTTTTGGTTTGAAGCCTGCCTTGTACAAGGATTTGACGGATCTTAGGGATTGTCCACTATCCTGAAGGCCCATAATTATGTCCTTGGTGTCTTCTCTGAAGAGGACTGATCCTCGAAAGGGGGCATCCTGGATGGCTGCCTGTATGTCGAGGAAAGCCCAGAGATACACAGCCAAGCATGACACTGGAGGCATACAGCCGTGGCGGAGGAATGAACCACTGCATCCACAGAGTCATAAGTGGCTCTAAGCGCATGCCTGCAAGATATTTTGGACAAATGTAGGTCCTTAGTTTCGCCTTGAGGTTTGAGTCCTCAACATTCTGAATACGAGCTTCCAGTTTGGCCATAGTAGCATTAGTTTTCACCCAAATTGGTCTAGTCGCCTAGATTCTTTATGGGGGGGTACTCATGTGTTTTGGCTTGGCAGTACGATCATGAGCTGAGGTTGGGAATCTAGAAAGAAAACGCCCTCCGGTGTATGGTAAATCATGTCTGCCTTTTTCGGGACGGCCGGAATAGAATGGAGTTAACTGCCAAATTGTGGTAGTGAGGTCCTCATGGGGAGCAGTCTGGGGAGGAATAGGAACTGGAGATACCTCTTCGACATCTAGGTGTTCAGCTAGACGCTTACGTTTGGGGTCTTGTTCTTCCATGTTTCACCCATTAGCCTGCTGGATGATGCGGAGGAGTTCTGTAAAGGAGGGGTCTTCGGGAGGCAATTGTGGCAACTCCTTACCACTAGCTCCTGTGCTTCCGGACTGCTCTCTGGAAGAAGAAGCAAAGGAATCCTCCTCTGAGTCTGAAGACTCGTCTGTATCAGAGGTTCTAACACCTGGTAAGGTAACCTCTGGAGTGGCCCCTCGGGAAATGTGCACCGTGGTAGACTGAAAAGAATCCATGGGTGACAAGGAGCAGGGGGTGGGGGTAGCCACTGGTGCCAGCATCCTTTTATCCAGGTCAGAAACCAGCTGGGATTGGGCCTCCTGCCACCGGGACTGAATCATAGCCTGAAAGTCCTGTTGTGGTGGAGGAAGAGGAGGCTGATAGTAGTGGGTGCCCATCCCTGGGTATTGAGGAGGAGGATATCCAAGAGGTTGGTAAAAAGTAGGAGTATCGTCTTGATGCACAGGATAATACCCCTAGGAGAAAGGAGCCATCGTCAGGCCTAACGGTGGGAAACCAGACGTCTGAAAACCTGGATAAGGGCGGTAGCTTGATGGATGGCCCTGATCCAAAGGAGGCCTCAAAAGGCCTGGAAGATTATCTGGCACCAGGGAAGGCAAGGTCAGAGGGTCTGGAGTCGGGTTGGCTGGCGGTCATAAAGGTCCTGACAGCAGGTTTGCGAAAGATCCGGCGGCACACTGGGCATTAAGAGGTACCTCCGTCAGGCACCGTGCACCTGGCGGCAGGGCTAAAGAAAGGCCCATCAGAAATAAGAGGTCCCTTGGAGCCGGTATCTAAACCGGTTCCGATGTCGGAGTCCCAGGGAAAGTATCTGAGGGAGTGACGGGGGGGGGGGTACCACCACTGGAGTGGGAGAAGGTGAAGCCACATCCAGGGGACCCTCTTCCTCCTCTGTCCCAGACGTAATGTCTGGGGTGGAGGTTCCACCGTGGGCGGAGGGGAAGGCTCCTGCCCAGGAGGGGCTTAGGAGGAGGGCTGGCCAGCAGAGGTCAGTGAGCTCGACCGGGCGTCAAGTGCATCGGCGTCAGCCCCCGATGGGTGAGCTTTGTTCGGGTGGTCGCCAGAGATCCCGGCAGCCAACTTATTGGTCAAAAGAGCAGCCGAGCGGGGGACCCCCGACCAGCTTATTGGCAGGCGTCGTGCAGATTCCTCTTGGCAGGAATCTGTCTTACCGACTACCGGACAGACTCCGGGAGACCCGGAGTCCGACTTACCAGTAATAACCAGGCGCTCGCCGGAGGGCGGCTTATTGGTTGATGTGCCAGGTTTGGGGCCCATTTTAATGGGCCTAAAAGAAGAAGTACCACCTGAGAGATCTTGGAAGCAGCCTGGACAATCACCAGGGAAGGCGGTGGGAAAACGGCCTTGCTCATCGTGGGGGACACGGTGTTGGGCCTGGCGACCTTACCGGAAGAAACCCGCCCCAGGTCCTCCAAACATTTCCGGTCCCTATGCTTCTCTTTATCTTTCTTTTTCTTCTTCACCTCCGAAGAAAGAGAAGAAGCGGATTCCCTCAACTTTTGCATTTCTTTTTCCAAGGAAGCCATTGTGGATTTTAGAAGATGACTTCTAGGGCTTGCTGCCTGCGTTTGCGTGTGGCCTGGTTGAAGGGCTTGCAATCAGGACAGGCCTCAGTATCGTGACCCGGGCCTAGACAGAAGAGGCAGCGCCGGTGGCCGTCCTTGGTGAGGGATCTGAAACCGTGACTTCTACCGGAGTCGTAGGGTGAAGAAAAGACTAACTTGAGAAATAAGTAGTAACATTTACATAATATGGCGATCGACTGGAGCAACATTCACCACGAGGTCCTTGTGCAGGTCGACGGCGGGAAACTGGAAAGCTGGCATGGGGACTGCCCACTATATAGGGTCACGCTGACCTTCCATGTGATGTCGGGTGGGCAGTCCCCCGCCAGACATTGCTAACAAAAGTTTGCCATGCGGTCCTAACGCCACGGGGTGCAGTCCTATATGTTATGACCTACTGCAGGAACCCTCTCGCAGTAAGATCTTAGGATTTGTACACAGAGTCACCCGGTCTCTTTGAATAATCAAATAAGGCTCCTTACACATCAGGGCCTGAAGCTCGGAAATTCTTTGAGCTGAAGTAAAAGCAACTAAGAAGAGCGCTTTCCAAGAAAGGTAGGGTATGTCGCAACTCGCTGCTGGTTCAAATGGTGACAGTGTGAGTTTTTCCAAAATGAAGTTGAGATCCCAAAGAGGCGCAGGGCTCCTGACTAGGGGTTTCAAATGAAGGATCCCCTTCAAGAAAGTCTTGGAGACTTTCAGCTTAGCCAAGGTTTTGCCGCCCTCAGGGATGTGGTAGGCAGAGATGACAGATAAGTGGACCTTTAAGGTCGAATAGCTAAGCCCAAAGTCCGAGAGGTACAGAAGGTAATCCAGGACCTTTGTGACATGGCAGATGAAAGGTTTCAATTCTTTCCAAGTGGCCCATATGGAAAATCTCTTCCACTTCATGGCGTAAGTAGCTCTGGTGGATGGCTTTCTGGCCTCCACTACAACCTGAGCTACCCTCAGGGACACCCCAAAGTGAGCGGCAGCTATGTCAGTAGGTGCCACGCATGCAGGTGTAGGGATCTGAGGCCTGGATGGACCAGGGTCCCTTGTTCCTGTGTTAATCAGTCTTGAGAAACTGGCAGTGGTATTGGAGGACCCACTGATAGTTGCTGGAGTAGAGAGAACCAAATCTGCCTGGGCCAGAAGGGAGCACTCAGAATCATTCATCCCCTTCTGCCCGCAGCTTCAATAGAACTCTCTTCAGCAGAGGAAGTGGAAGGAAGGCGTGCACGGACCTCCCCTTCCAGCATAGAGACAGCGCGTTTCGCCAGAAAACACCACACCCTGGAGTGAGCAAGCAAGCAGAAAGCTGGTAGTTTTGCATTGGATGGGGATGCAAACAGATCTAAGTCTGGTTTTCCCCACCTCTTGAAGATGTCACTGTCTTAGTTCCCACTCGTGGGCATTGGCTTGAGTAAGACTGTGCACATCTGCCTGGACGTTCTGAATGCCTGGGATATGTACGGCTGTTAGATGAAGGTTATGACAAACTGTTCAGTACCACACCCTCATTGCTTCGTGACAGAGGGGGTACGAGTGTGTGCCTCCTTGTTTGTTTGTGTACCAGACGATGCACATGTCTGTCTGGATCATGAGCTGTCCCGGCCGATGTAAGTACTGGAAAGCTCTTAACGCATTCAGAACTGCCCTCATCTCCAGCACATTGATGTAGAGAGTGACTTCATTGTCAGACCAAGAGCCTTGAGACTTGTGAGCACCCAGGTCGGCTCCCCAATCTGACCCAGAGGCATCTGTCGTCAGGGTCTGAGATGGAAGGTCCATTGCGGAATGAGACACCTTGAGTAGGGCTTTCCTGGTTCTGCCACCACAGCAGGTCCCGAGCCATCGGATCACAGACCAGGATCTTGTGAATCAGATAGTCTGATCTTTGATCCCATTATGAGTGTCCATTGTGTGACTCATGTGAAGTCAGGCCAGAGGAACTGTAGGGATGGCTGCAGCCATAAGACCCAGGAGGTGAAGAACTGATCTTGCTGATGTTTTTCTCTGTGAGGCTACTAAATGTGCCCGTCTTTACAAGGTTTCTATCCTGTCTAATGGCAGGAATGCCCTGCCCTGGACCGTATCCCAAACTGCCCCAATAAACTGGAGCTGTTGGGCAGCAGAAAAGTGGGATTTTGGCTAATTTACTGTAATGCCCACCTGATGGTGAGTCATGGTCAGGGACTTGACCAAACTGTCCCTCGACGGTGCCGACAGAAGCCAACTGTCGAGGTATGGGAACACCTGTACCCCCTCCCCAATCTGTGCAGTTCCGCTGCCACCACTGAGACATTTCGTGAGCACTCTCGGTGTCGATGAAAGGCCGAAGGGCAGAGCGTTGAACTGAAAATGCTCTCCCAGAAAACAGAATCTGAGAAACTTGCGGTGTGGCGGAAAAATAGTGATATATAGGTAAGCATCCTTCACATCCAGTGCGCAGAGCCAATGGCCCTTCTGTGAGAAAGCAAGCTTGGACAGCATCCTGACTCTCTTGTATTCCACAAAGAGAGTTAGAAAACTCAGATCCAGAATGGGCCCGAGATCACCTGTCTTCTTGGGAACCAGGAAGAAGTGCGAGTAGAACCTTCTTCCCTGATTTGTGGGAACTGGCTCTATTGCTGCTTTTGCAAGCAGGGAGCTTATTTCCTCTTTCACCAAAGGGATGTGGCTTTGGGGGTAGGAGTGACCTGAAGGATTTGTGGGAGGTCTTTCTATGAACTCTATTGTGTGGCCTAGAGCCACTAGCTGGAGTACTCACCAATCTGTGGTGATGTCCTCCTATCCCGGTAGGTGGCTGGCAAATCTTTCACCTATCGGTTCCTCAGTAACTCTCACCAGAGGAAGGAGGGAGTCCATGGAGTCAGGAGGTGGAGGGGAGTGTGAAGGCTGCAGCTCCTGAGGCTCCATGGGACTTGGCCGTGCCTGTTGAAGAGGCCAGACGTTTATTCTGGCGTCGGTTCTGAGACTGCTTTTGCTGGCGATGTTGCTGCTGCCAAAAGGGCTGCTGCCTCTGTTTCTGAGGGGGTTTATTCATGAACTGGACAGAGCGCAAGGCTCTTGTCCTGTAAATCAGTAATTATGTCTTTAACGTCCCCTCTGAACAAGACCGGGCCCCAAAAAGGGGCGCCTTGGATGGCTGTCTGGACCTCTGGAGCGAGACCCGAAATCCTCAGCTATGCATGTCTCCTTAAGCTGATGGCAGTGGCTGTTCCCCTAGCGGAGGCGTCCACTGCATCATAAGTGGCCCTCAGGGTGTGTCTGCTAGCACATCTGGCTGACCTAACCAAGCCTGCCATCTCCTCCTTTAACTGGGAGTCCTGAAGAGAGTCAATCTTAAGACTCTAGTTGGCCTAGAATAGACTTCTGGTAGACTCCCATGTGAGCCACGTAGTTCAGAGCTCCGATGGCTAAAGTGGAAGAGGAGTAGATTTTTCTTCCCGTACTGGTCAATGACCTTAGATTCCTTGTCCGGTGGAGAAGTGCTAAGGTGTTTCGGTTTTGCTGACCCATCATGGGCAGCACTAATAACCACTGAGTCTGCCTTAGGATGAATGCTCAGATGGTCACTGCCCTCTGGGGTACGATAAAGCCTGTCTGCCTTTCTAACCACAGGTGCTAGGGAGGCTGGCTGTTTCCAAATCGTAGAAGCCAAATCCTCATGCTGCCCTATCCAGGGCGGGATGAGGGAAGGGGACAGATCTGACAATTCTAAGTGTTCAGCCAGTCGCCGTCTCTGGGGATCCTGGGCTTCTGTATGCCAGTCATACGCCGCCTGGATTTTTCTGAGGAGTTCCATAAAGGAGAAGTTCTCAGGTGGAGATCTGGCTGACTCTTTGGGTTTTGGGTCATTCGGCGTCGAAGATTCATAGAGTCGGATTTAGCCGAGTCACTGTCTGAATCCAACGGATGGCTGTCGTCAGGTGAACTGAGCCCTGGTAGGGCGATGTCCGCCAGTCTGGGGATGTCTACAGGTCATCTGAACTCAGTGGTTCATGGGTAAGCTGATAGTTCTACCGTTTTGCCCAACATCATCTGCTGGGGGGCAGACGGTGGCATGGGTGTAGGTGACAGAGGCCTAGGGGCCAGCGTCGGGACAGACGAGGGCTGTCGTTTCTCCAGCTTTGACATGAGCTGTGATTTTGCCTCAATCCACCAGGACCGCAGCATTGCCTGAAGGTTAACTTGGGGCTGCGGTGGTGGTGGGAGTGGAGGGTTAACGTACCCTGGATATGTATAGTAGGGGTAGCTGAATCTCAGCGATGGATACTCAGCGTTGGGAATCCCCGCGTCGGGTACTGTGGCATCGGATACCCTAGCATGGGGTACTGCGACATCGGATAGCCCAGTGTTGGGTAGCCTGAGAGGTTGCCTGGTGGGCCTGGCGTCAGCCCTGGAATCAGGCCTGACACCGGGGCCGAAGGTTCCGGAGGACGCCCCGACAGGGGAGCAGAAGGCCCTGATGGGGGGGTCCGGAATTCGGATAGGAAGCCCCAAGGACCCCGACGGTGTTGGCATGGGGGGGTGGGGGGTTGACGGGGCAAGAGGAACAGGTGCGGCATTCATCCGATCCGGCAGTACCTCAGGCGTTTATGGCTCTGGTGTTGGAACAATCTCTGACATCGGGCCGTCTCCCTCCTCCGGATCCCCAGGTAGCAGGGAAATTGGAGGAACCTCCACTGGTGGGGGGAACGGAGTATACTCTAGTGTCGGCTGCAGGTCAGACGCCAACGGCAGGCCTGTTGTCACTGGCGCTGTGTGGCCTTCAAAGGAGCTGATAGTAAGCTTATCAGCGTGATCCATGCGAGTGTTGGAGGAGTCGGCGCTCGACTTACTGGTTCCACTAGAGCCACTAGGCTGCTTAATCTTGAGCAATGTAGAGAAAGTGGGCGCCTCTTTTCCCCGGAGGCTCCCGTTGGGCCCAAGCCCAAACTTGACAGGGTGGCCAACGGCAGTACTGTACCCACAGAAACAGCCATGGACGAAGGTGTCTTCCCCAAGGGGAAAATTACCTCCTTGGCCGCGACACCAGGAGGGTGTAGTAGCCTTGCAGGGGACTCAGTCCAGTCCCGATGTCTTTCCTTGTCCTTTTTCTTATGATGGCCCTCTGGTAAGGAAGAAGAGCTCCTGAGTTTCTTCACCTCTTTCTCCATGGAAGCCATTTTCAACTTTAAAAGGTGGGCTTCCAGAGATTGCTGACGGCATTTCCGAGTGGCCTGGTTGAAACCCTGGCAAATCTCACACTCCTCGGCCTTGTGGTCTGGGCCCAGACAAAAAAAAGGCCATCCTTGTGGGGGACCGGAGTCCTGCAGGAGCCGTGACTTTATTTTTATAAGGATTCAGACAAATCAGAGACGCATAAACACGAAAAATGCAACTATACACTCTGTGAGAAAACATGAAAGTTAAGTTTAGCGATTTATTCAATAAATGAAGCAAAATATACTCATCCAAAAAGGCATCAATGGAAGCAACGTTCTCCACGAGGTCCAACGTGCGCAGGTCGACGGCCGGAAAGAACTGGAGAGCCAACTAGACTGACTACTGGCTTCATTGGCCTATGATTCTGCATTTAAATTGCCAGCATCTCCTGATATTGTTTCTCTCTGCTGCTGCTTTACTTACTGTTACACTTGCAATATTGAAATTGCACGTATCCCTCAACTTTATTACTCCCTGTTTCTAAACCATGTTTTCGTCAACCTACTGGCACCTTTGGTCCCTGGACGCTTGGCACTTACCTTGCATACCTTGAATGCAGGATATTTTTGCCCTGCCTACTGAGCTCCTCTACTATTGTTTAAGCTCTCATTTGTCTAATTTTTCCTTATCCCTCATTGTTTGAACCATGTTGTTTTTTTCTGTTTATTGATGCCTCTTGGAGTAAGTGTCTTACCTTATACGTCGTACCACCTGTTTGACTGCTGAAATCTCTATTGTAGAACCATGTTGTCTTTTTTTCCTGTTTTTTTCAACCACTATTGTATTTGTATCACTTGTTGCTTGTCCTGTAATCCTGTTTTGTAATACTCCAGGGTCGTACCTGAAAATATGCATTTCTATGTCCAGTGTACTTAACCGGTCAACAAAAACTAAATAAATAGATGAGCTATTTTGTAACCCTGATTTCACTACCTGTTCAAAAAAAAGCCAGTTTCAGTGAACAGTCACTGATGTCATATCCAGAACTTACAGCCTTGTCCTCCCTGTCAGCAACTTTATAGGACCTACTTCTCCAAACTTTAAGAAACTATAGCTGTAGTAACAGTTTATATAAAAAAATAATAAAAAAAATGACATAGGGTTGGCTGCAGTGCTTGCGTTTCCAGAACGTTAAGATGCATGGTACTGTAGTTTAGAAACACAAAAATTGTCAGCAGATAAGGACCGTTAGGCCAACCTAGTCTGTCCTTAAGCCCTATACTTGTTTGTGGCCTCTGACCCTGAGTGGTCAGTGGTTTCCCATCACGCCTTCCCTCCTCAAGGTTCCCTTGTGTCTATCCCAGACATGTTTAAAACTCTCCACTGTGCTTGCTCCCACCACCAACTGTGGCAGGCTATTCCATTTGTCCACCACACTCTCTGTGAAGAAAAACTTTCTCACATTTCCCCTTACCCTGCCCTCCCCCTTCAATTATTACCTCTTGTTTGCAGTTCATTTGCATCACCAGGTAAAGAAAAAGTTCCGGTTCCCAATCATGCAGGGGAAAGCGGACCTCAAGCAACAACTAACACACCGAAATCTGACCAATGGAAAATCATGTACACAAATGCTCGCAGTCTGGGAAACAAGATCGCAGACCTGCAGGCAATAATGATAGAGGCTAAACTGGACATAGTAGCCATCAGCGAGACATAGTTTACCAGTAACCACGCTTGGGAGACTTCAGTAGCTGGCTATGTACTGTTCAAAAGAGACCGAGGTGCAAAAAAAGGGGAGAGGAGGGGGTGGCCCTTTATGTCAATGCAAATATCAAAACTATAGAAATTCAGAATACACATAAGGAGCCAAAAGAACTGTGGGTCACCCTAGAAACAGGAAATGGGACAGTCATACGAACTGATGTTGTGTACAGCCCTCTAGACCAGGGGGAAAACATAGACATGTTACTGTTAGCAGATATACAAAACATGACAGCAAAAGGGGAGGTTCTGATAATGGGAGACTTCACCATGCCAGATACAGATTGGTCAATACCAGCAGGAACAGCTGCCAAAACTAGACACATGGCGGATTCCCTGCAGGTAGAGGGCCTCAATCAACTGGTACAACAACCCACAAGAGACAGGGCTATACTAGATCTAGTACTGACTAACAGGGACAGGATCACAGATATCCAGGTAGAAGGTCACCTGGGGGCCAGTGACCATCACATGGTATGGTTCAATTTGGCCACTAGAACTAAATCACCCCATTCCAAGGCAAAAATATGGGACTTCAGAGGAGCTGACTTTGATAAGATGGCCAACAGAGTTAAGCTAGCCCTGGAAAAAAGAAATACAGGTGAGGGGATACAGGCAAAGTGGTCAAGCATTAAAGACAGGTTACTCACCTGTAACAGGAGTTCTAGGAGTGGTAAATGTTGTTCACACTTTATGGCAGGTTCCTTGCCGCTTTAATTCTTACCGAAAGGTCTTCAAGCAAGCTCCTCCCACCCACCAGGGTGGTAAAACCCTCGGCTCCACCCCATGACGCCAAATCTAGCCCGCTGGAAGCCAGGTTGCACGTCGAAGCCGGGGAGGTCGAGTGGGTCGTGTGGATGAACAACATATACCATTCCTAGAACTCCTGTTACAGGTGAGTAAGAAAAAATTACTCACCTTAGTAATGTTGTTTTTTCTAATGGAATGTTGCTATATTATGACAATTGCAGTATGACCGCAGTTTAGAACTGCTCCGGAAGTGAAATAGTAAACTTTTCCATGCAGGCATGGAACCTAGAGCGCGAGCTTGGTTAGAAACTCTGTCTGTTGTGCTTCAAAGGTAAACAGTCAGATCTTTACGAGCTAAAACTCACTAAGGTTCTGTGTGTAAGCTGTAAACCTACACTAGCCAACTGGCTACTAACATAAGCACTCATTTTTTTGCCCTAAAACAAAGACTCAAGTCAGGAGACCCAAAAAATGCAAAAACACAACACCAATTCACCAGAAAGGTAGGTGAAAACAACAAGGTGGGCATCAAAAAGTGCCAACCCTGTACTGCCCACCCACATCCCAAAAACAGGTTCTGAGAGGGGCAGGCAGGGAAGGAGGTCATAATATATCAAGACTCCATTAGAAGAAACAACATTACTAAGGCGAGTAATTATTTCTTAAACAACATGAAGTCTTGCATATTATGACAATTGCAGACTACAGCAGTACCCCATGGAGGAGGGACAGAACCTACTTAGAAATAGGTTTGAAGCACGGTTGCAAGAACCGAGCATCACTCCTAGCCTGGATGTCCAAGGAGTAATGCTTGGTAAAAGTGTGAACTGTTTTCCAGGTAGCTGCTTGACATATTTCTAGAATAGGAATGTCTCTGGCAGCAGCCAGAGAAGCAGCTGTACCTCTGGTAGAGTGAGCCCTCAGGCCTGAGGGAGGAACTTTACCCAACTTCCGTAGCAGAATTGGATACAAGAGACAATCCACCTGGCAATGCATCTTTTAGTGGCTGGCTTCCTTCTCCAACTTCGCCATAGGTAAGGAAACAGTTGAGGGAGTCAACCTATGACCCTTGGTACGCTCTATGTAGTAACTAAGGGCTCTCTTCACATCTAGGCTGTGCAATCTCCTCTCCCCAGAAGAGGAGTGGTCAGTGAAGTACACTGGAAGAGAAATAGATTGGTTAAGGTGGAAATCTGAAACCACCTTAGGCAGAAAATACAGGTTACTCACCTGTAACAGGAGTTCTAGGAATGGGATATGTTATTCATCCACACTGTCTGGCAGGTATCCTTGCCGCTTTAAATCTTGCCTAAAGGTCTTTAAGCTGGCTCCTCCCACCCACCCGGGTGGCAAAACTCTCGGCTCCGCCCCATGACGCCAGATCTGCGCCGCTGGAAGCTCAGGTTGTGCGCTCCAAACCGGAGTGTGGATGAACAACATATACCATTCCTAGAACTCCTGTTACAGGTGAGTAACCTGTATTTCTAGGGCATGGATATGTTGTCCATCCACACTGTCTGGCAGACTCCTAGCAGTTCTCCAGGAGGAGGGAGCAAGGCGCATACCCCCTTACTTTGGAAATAGAGACTAGAGAACCTAAGTCCCCAAAACCAGCATCCCAGCGTGACGCAAGGTTGATGTGGTAATGGGTGATGAAGGTGTGTGCTGACTTCCAGGTAGCAGCCCTGCAGATTTCCTGGATAGGGACGTCCCTGGAAGTAGCCACCGATGCAGCAGTATGGTGGGTAGAATGAGCTCTTATCCCACTGGGAGGCTCCATGCCTGCCAACTTACAGCAGAGATCTATGCAGGAGGTGACCCACCTGCCTATCGTCCGCTTGGCTGCAGGTCTGCCAGGTGCGGCTCAGCGTAGGTGACAAACAGCTGGCGAACCTCTCCCGAATTTCAGCCGCACTCCTTATAGTAAGCGAGCTACCAAGAGTCCAGAGTATGGAGCCTATATTCGGCCTCGAGGTGTGATTGGGTATAACACCGCAGAGTCAACACCTGGTTAAGGTGAACTCCGACACCACCTTCGAAAATGAATTTCGTGGCGAGGGCTGTCCCTTGTCCCTGGTGGGAAGACCAGGTAAGAGCACTCGATGCAGAGCGCCTGGAGCTCTCCCATCCTTCTGGCTGACGTGATAGCCACCAAGAAGGCGGTCTTCACGACAGGTGAGAGAGTTCACACCTGTGCATTGGTTCGAATGGCTTGCCCATGAGCATTGCCAGTACCAGCAGTAGATCCGATGGGATGAGGTTCTCGCACCGGAGGGGAAATGTGATCAAGGTCTTTGAAAAAGCGCCAGACCACCTTTTCCTGCGCCGCCGACTGCTTCCCGGCCCGCGCCCGGTAAGCAGAGATGGCTGCCAGGTGCACCTTAAGCGTCGTCGACCTAAGCCCTTGCTGAGAAAGGGACCAAAGGTAGTCCAATATGCGTGCCAAGGAACAGGAGGAAGGGTCCAGGCCCTTGCCCTGACACCAAATGGAAAATCTTTTCCATTTGAAGGTGTAGCATTTTCTGGTCGACTCCTTACGGGACGCCTCAACTATGTTGAGAACCTCGTCGGAAAGACCCAAGGCCTGGAACTCTAGCCGCTCAGGAACCAGGCCGTCAGGTGCAGGGATTGAAGGTCCGGATGGAATACCTTCCCCTGATTGACTGAGAGCAGGTCCAGGCGAGCTGGAAGCTGCCTCGGGAGCCTGGAGCTGAGGCTGAGATCTGGGTACCAGTACTGGCGGGGCCAGTCTGGGGCTATCAGAATCACCTGCGCCTTGTCCCTCCTTGCTTTGAGCAGCACCTTGTGCATCAAGGGGAACGGGGGAAAGGCGTAGAAGAGGCCCGAGGTCCACGGCCTCGAGAAGGCATCCCCCTGCAGCGAACCCTGCTGAGGGGGGGCATGGGAATGGCACTCAGCCAGCATTCTCTCTGAGGCAAACAGGTCCACCTGAGGTGTGCCCCAATGGGAGAATAGATCTTGTACTACCTCCGCAGGAGAGACCACTCGTGGGACGCAGCCCCTATCCAGCTAAGGGCATCGGCCAGGGTGTTGGAGCTCCTGCCACATGATAGCTGGGAGATCGCCTCCAGGCTGCGCCACGAGTGACCAGATGCGGAGAGCTTCCTTGCATAGAAGCATGGAGTGCGTCCCGCCCTGGCGGTTTAGATAGTACATGGTCGTGGTGTTGTCCGTCTGGACCCGGACCACTTGACCCCGAAGAAATGGACCAAAGGCGGTGAGAGCTAGGCGGACCGCTCGGAGCTCCAGCAGGTTGATGTGGCATCGGGACTCCCTCGGGGACCAGAGGCCGTGCGCTCGGTGTTTCCCAGATGGGCACCCCAACCCATCAGAGAGGCATCGGTCGATAGAGAGACCGTCGGCTCGGGGCGGACAAACAGGATGCCCTCCTGCAGATGAACTGGAACGGTCCACCACTGGAAAGCGTTCCACATCCCCTGGGTCACCGTCACTAGCTGGTCCAATGGATCGCAGCGTTGGGACCACTGGCTGGCTAGCCCCCACTGAAGGGGGCGCATGTTACAACGGGCCCAACGGACCACGCTGGTACAGGCCGCCATGAGACCCAGGAGGCGCAAGAAGTCCCGGGCAGGGTGCAATTGCCCAACCAGAAATGACTGGGCAAAGGAGGAAAGAACCTCGACCCTGTCCGCCGGGAGCCGTGCCCTGGCTCGAAGAGAGTCAAGCTCTGCCCCAATGAAAAGAATCACCTGCTTCGGCTCGAGTTCCTACTTGGCCTCGTTGATGAGGAGGCCGACCTGAGAGCAAACCTGGAGGGCCAGATCTCTGGACCGCTCCACCTCCTGTCTGGAGGGGACTGCAATCAGCCAATCGTCCAGGTAAGGGCAAACCCGGACCCCTCAGCGCCGCAGGAATGCTGTCACCACTGCCATGCATTTGGTGAAGACCCTGGGAGCTAGAGATAAGCCGAAGGGCATGGCTTGGAACTCGAAAAGGGATCCCTTCGCTCGAAAGCGAAGGAACCTTGGATGGGACGGACGGATAAGGACGTGAAAGAACGCGTCCTGTAGGTCCAGAGAGCAGAACCACACGCCGTGTTCCAAGGATGGTATTATCTGAGCCAGAGTGACCATCCTGAAGGTTCGAGACCTTAGGAACTTGTTTAGGTCGTGTAGGCCAAGAATGGGGTGCCTCCCCCGTCCCATTCCGAACCAGGAAGTACCTGGACACGAACCTGGTTTGGAGGGGAGGGTCCACCTCTTTATCACCTCCTTCTCGAGGAGGAGAGCCGGCGTCAGCCTCGCCGGGCGAGCTGACAGCGTAGGCCGATTCGAGGCCCCGAGTGCGACGGCTCTGAAGGGTGGGGCCTGCCTCGAACTCCAGAGGCAGGCCCCTTTCCTACCACTCTCCAACACCCACCGGTCTGTGGTAATAGCAGACCAGGCGGAAAGGAAGAACGGCCGCTCCCACACGGGGAACCTGGGTGAGTGATGAGGTTGGGCGACACCTGAACCCGCCACTGTGCAGGCTTGGAGGAGGGACCGCCCAGGAACCACCTGGCCTTTACCTCCCTGCTTCCTGGAGGAGGAAGCCACGGGCTTGGGTTTGGGACGCCAAGGGCGAGCCTGCTGGCCCTGGTGTTGCTGGGCCGAACATGCCGGAGGCGCAGACGAACGAAAGGGCTTGGGTTGTGGTCTGCGCCCCTTGTCCCTCTGAGCGGATGAGACTGAGTCCAAGGTGGCATTGGACTTTTCGATCCTCTGGAGGTGGCCTTCCACTCCAGGGCCAAAGAGGTCGGTCCCCAGGAAGGGGACATCCGCCAATTTGTCCTGGGTATCGCTGTGAAGGTGGATATCCTCAGCTATGCCCGATGGCGCATAGCCACTGCGGCCGCGACTGACCTGGCGCATGAGTCTCCAATGTCCAGAGCAGTCTGAAGTTGCTGCTTGGCCACTGCCCTGCCCTGGTCCCGCACCTGCCTAACCGTGGTCTGCAGGTCAGCCGGGAGATGAGGGACTACCTTGTCCAGGGAGCCCAACAGGGCATGGGAAATGTTCCATAAACGCGGCGAGCTTGCCTGGCGAAGGCCAAGGAGGGACTGTGTAGACTTTTAAGCCCGGCATAGTCAATTTTGGACTCCTTGTGGGAGGTTTGTCCACGTCCCTAGCGTTCCGACGGCGGAAAACGCTGTCGGTAACTACCCCTCGGCTGAGGGATGTTCCGAGAAACTGGACAGGGAACGGTGGGGACAGCATGCTTCCTGGCCATCCTGGCGAGGCAGGGGCAGCAGGAAGCAGGGCGCTGCCACAGCTCAAAGCCGGGCCAGATGGCCTCCAGCCACAGGAAAGGCCTCCTGAGGGGAATCCCCTGGGTCAATATCTCCGTGAGGAATACTTGGCCCGGCTTGATCACGAGCTCGAGCTGCATCCCGTGGACTCCGAGATGAGCCTGAGTAACCCAGGAAGGGACGAAGGGCACCGTCCAGCAACTAGACCTCCAGAGGACTCCAAGTCCACTCGCTTGGAGAAAGGAGGCCGAATAGAGTGCCGGACTCAGAAGAGTCCCAAAGAGCTGCCGGGGCTGAGCCACCCTCCACCTGCAGAGGGGTGATCGGGGAGGGGTGACCGACAACCTCATGGGGCAGACCCTGAACCGACCGAGAGTTCTTGGTCGAGCCCTCAAACAGCGCTGTGGGAGCCGGGGTTCCACGAATCAGTGGGGCAGCTGGTTTGGCGAACACCGCTGGGAACAGGCTCCTCGAATGCGCAGAGGATTGTTTAGCGGCTCGGTGACAACCACTTAATGGCGGGGAAGGCGGCGGCTTGTTCCCGGTCAGAAGGAGCTGTTGCCGCATGAATCTCGTGCGTCGGCCCGTAACCCATGTGAAGCCTCCCTCATCCGAGGACAGCAGTGGCGCCGCCGACACAGTGCGGAGACCGAGACCACCTATGGCAGCGAGGCAGGCTGGACGCGAAGAAGTCCGGGACTGAGAACCTCGGCCTTTCAGGGCGGTCACGGGGAGGGCCCAGGTGGAACCGGCTCCTCCCTCGGCTCAGTACACCCGAGCTCCGGAACCCGAGACACTGGCAAGCCAGCGGATCCTCAACTCCCACGGGGGAACCCGGGAGAGGATTTAGCCAGCGGTCGAAAACTGTCCAGCGGGTGAAAGATCTCGCGCTCGTCAGCGGGATGCTAGGAGCGCTGACCTGACAGGGACACGTGAGACCAGTGGCTGAAGCCAAATGATCGACTGGAAAATCCGATGGCGACAACTTCGGGGAAAGGGCCTTTCGCTCCAGGAGCATCGGCCGGAGGGACTTACCATGTCTTTCTTCTTGGACCGAGAGAAGGTCCAGCAGACGTTGGTCCCTACTCTAGTGGAGAGACAGACAAAGCTCTTAAAAGGAAGCTGTAAGAGGAACCCAAGGAGAGCGGGATAAATGCAAGATCGAGAAAGATCGGCCGTGCGCCTCCTCTTAAGCGACCATCTGCTCTAGCTGATCCGAACCCGCCGCCCTGAAAACGCCGACTGGGCCTCTTGGAACTTTACCGGGAGAGCGTTTCTCAGGCGCCCCGCCTAGCAAGCATACGGTCTCACGGGCGTAGGCTGAAGGAGAGCACAGGTACCAAGCCTGTGGGTGGTATAAGGCCTAAACAATGAACCACCGTGAGTCCGGATCCGTCAAGACATCTTCACCCAAGACACCATGGCCAGGGTCAATTTGTCCACCACAGCCACGAGGATGAAGACCAAATAATGCAAAAGTTTAAGTCGGAAAACGAAATTAAGACCAGTCTTATCACAGAAAGCATTAAGGAGACCTGAGCTTCCAAGTGGTAGGAAGATCTGGCGTCATGAAGTAGGAGTTTCCACCGGGTGGGTGGGAGACCAACAAGACCTTCCAGCAGATTTAAAGCGACAAGGATACACCAGACAGTGTGGATGAACAACATATCCATGTCCCAGAACTCCTGTTAGTCCGAGAACGACCTTATCTCTGTGAAAGAGATAAACTCCTGCTCCACTAAGCGCTTGTAATCCCACATGTGTCTGAGGTGCTAAACACAGTTTTCCAAGTCAAGTACCCGAGCTCAGCTGGCGACAAGGCTAGAAGGGGGTTGCATAAGCTGAGCAATGCAAACTGATAAGATCAGGCAGGGCAGGATCTCTGGGTGGAGGTTGGTGTGCAAAACCCCAAAAACTGGAAAATAAGGATGAGCCGAAGAGACACCTGCTGAAATAAAGCAGACACAGCTGCCAAGTGCACCTTGAGGATAGCTGGTCTCAGCCCAAATTCAGGTGGACAACATAATCCAGGACCGTGGGGTCAGAGAGCTGGAAATATGCTTTCGAACACCATATGACCTTTCCATTTAGAATTATAAGCAGCCTGGTGGAGGCTTCCTTGGGGCCTAATATATCCATTAGACCGGGACAGGTGTAAATCAACAAACTCTAACTCTTCAAATTAAGCCTTGAAATTGAGAGATTTGAGATTCGGGTATGAACCCTTCCTAGGCACAGTTAATAGTTGTGATTCTTGGGAAGGCACAGGGAGGATGGACTGCTAGACAAGAGGGGTACCAGGGCTGCCTGGCCAATCCGAATATCAGAAGCTTTGCAGGATTGGGATCTGATTTGACTAACGCTGAACAGGAGAAGGAGGAAGGCAGAAACTTCACCTCCCAGGTGACACAAGGCATCCAGCGGGAGAGAAGACCAACACTGGGGCTGGCAAAAAGAGAGTTAGTGATTGTCTGGGGCTGCAAAAGATCTATCTGGGGTACCCCATCTGGCAAATACTCCCAAGACCAGGGTATCAGTGACCATTACGTGGTGACTGGGAAATCCTGCGAAGCATCTGCCAGGACAGTATCCTTGCCCGAGTGAACTGCTGTAGGGAGGGTTCAGGAGTGAGACAGAGACCACAACTTCACGCCCGGTGCACAAGGCCGTTGACGAAACCCCCTTGCATTGATGTACCACAGTACAGTGGTGTTGTCTGTTCTGACCTAGACCTCTTGTTCTGAACAGATGTGGATAAAACGAAGTGCTAGAAAAATTGCTCTGAGCTCCAACAGGTTGATGTGGGCAGAGATTCTCAGGAGACCACAGACCCTGAGTGGTGAAGTGCCATGTAAATCCCAACCAAGAGGGACTCAGTAGTAAGGATTAAGAATGAGACTGAGTGACAAAGACCCTTGTACAAGTTATGATCCTGCCACCTGTAGGAATTGGATCAGGGTTCCAGTTACTGGGATCAACTTGGCGTGAGAGGATCGTTCTTTGAGACCAGCTCTCAAATGAAACTGGATATCCTCATCTGAAATGGGCTCCTTGCACCACACTGTATGGAAACAGCCATGTGTCCTAGGGCTGCAGAAATGCCTGGCGGGCCGCAGAAGTAAATGAAACCAGGAGACAAGGTCTTGCTCTGTCAGGCCTGGCTGTGTGTTCAGTTAAGCTATGAGTGAAGCTGGACGACTAGAACTGACTTTGAGATTCAAGAGAACCTAGAGGTAAGCAGTTGCCACGTTATCTGAAAGTATAAACCGACCTGGTCTGGGCTGGCCTACTATGAGCCAATCGTCAGTAAGGAAGATGGCAATCTTTTGCCTTCTTAGGTGAGCAACTGCTACGCCAGGCATTTTGGTCACCCTGGGGCAGAAGTGAGGCGAAGGCATTGCTCTGAACTGGTAGTGGCGTGAGGGCAGCTCGGCCTGAGGTACTTTCGATGGGAGCTACAGTGGGAATATGAGTAGGCATCCTTGGTCAGGAAGCTAGCTAGTCCTAGCCCAGAAGTGGGAACAATCCCAAGTCACCATTTGAACTGGCTAAAGGTGCTTATTTAAATATCTGAGATCCAGGATGGGCGCCCTCCTGTCTTTTTAGAGTGGGGTACCTGGTACAAACCTTAGCAATGAGCATGGGGAGAACCCTTTCCAGCTCTTAGAGCCGGTGAACCTCTGCCTCTAGGGCAAGTGTCTCTGAGAGGTGCAGGTGGAAAGATCATTTCTCAGCACAAAAATTTTGAGCTGAACCAGTCTAACTACTTCCGGTCCTTGTCTGATGTTGAAACTTCCGTCCTGGACAAAGTAAGCCAGCCCCTCTACAGGCAGGAGAATCGGCGTGGCAATCCAATGGGTGCCTGCTTGGCAGGGGCTTTGGGCTGAGGGTGGGCAGACCTGCTTGCCCCGTCCTCTCCTCTAAAAACCCCCTCTGAGCATGGGAGGAAGCTTAGGTTTGCAAGGCCTATGAAGGCCTGCCCCTGCCTCAGTAGCTGCTTCTGAGGTGCCTGCCTTTCCTTGTACACTCCTGCATGGTCCTATATTATCCATTTTCTTCATGTAATTCTCAGTTTGCTCCCCAAACAAATTTCCACAACAAGGAAATATGACTTAGACTAGGTATCTGAGACAAGGCAGTATCTAAGGAAAGCCATCCTGAGAAATGCCACAGATGTAGCCATGACTCATGATGAAACATCATTAAGTCCTGCAGCATAAAGTGCACCTTGGATGCATAATACCATCCAGCCACCTGTTCCAGCTCCTGGCAAGCTGGTCAGGGACTTGTTTACTAGGGCTAGCACAGTATCCATCTGGTTCTGGTACACAGCACATAAGCCATATTTGTATCTGAATCCCAAAGATGTGTCATGTACTGTTTCTTTGACATATCAATCTTCTGAAGTCCTTCTCAGGAGGGTGTGAAGCTAGAGATATTGGCCTTATCACAGGCTGCAGCCACACTACCCCATGGCTGCATTGTTGAGAGGAATTCAGTGTCGAACCTGATAAGGTATACCTCTGTCCATCCTTTTATCCACAGGGGTATAGTGTGAGAGTTTAAACTTTTACTGTCTGTTTCCAAAATTTATGCAAGAGAATAACGTCTCTAACTCTGGAATATCATCATTTCTACATAATCTGGCTCTCCCGCACAGCATCAACAGCTTCCTCAACAGGGAGCTGGAGACTCAACCACTTTTACAAAACAGAAATGAGAAGGGGACTCAGAAAGTCTTGGAGGAGAAACTAGGGTCTATCTGGAGAAAGTGTCGTATCAATGGGCATCAGATCTTCAAAACAAAACACTCTCCTCTATTCCTCTTCCCCTCCCGGTTCATAAAGGATGGGGTGACACCCCTCGCACGTCACTTTGCAGGCTGGAGGAAGGACGACGGGGACCACCAGGGCCTTTCCTCCTTGCTTCCTATTTGAGGCTGGTGGCAGGCTTGGAATACCAGGTCAGCCCACTGGCCCTGGCGCTGATGTTGGGCCAGGCGTGCAGCCAGGTAAGTGGGTAAAAAGAGTTGAAGCTGGGCTTGACCCTTGTCTCTCTCTGGACGAGACAGTCAAAAGTGGCATTGGACTTCTCGATCCTGGAGGTGGCCTTCACTCCCGAATTGTTCCCAAGAAGGAAGCGTCCAAGCTTGTGCTGGGTATCCGAGGTGAAAGTAGATATCCTCAGCCGCAGCGCCGATGCATAGCCAGGCCAGCCATGACGGACTAAAGTCGATATCAAGGCAGTCTGGAGCTGCTGGCGGCTACTGCTCACCCTGGTCCGCACCTGTGACCGTGGTCTGCAGGTCGGAGAGAATGAGGACAACCTCGAGGCCCAACGGGCATGGAGAAGTGCACCATGAGGACAGCTGAACTGGCCTGGCGAAGCCAGAGGGGCAGCGCCACTTTCAGCGTCCTTCTTGGACTCTTTGGCAGGCACGGTTTATCCACGTCCCTGGCAGTGCGCCAAAATGCTGTCCGTAACCCCTTGGCAGCGGTGTTGGAAAAGCGGACAGAGAGCGTGGGAACCGCGCCTTCCTGGCCAGCCCGGCCGGGAACAGGAGGCGGACGCACCATAAATCGGGCGGGCAGACAATGGCTTGGCCACGGAAGGCCTCGTGGGAGAATCCTCAATCCAGAATCTCAGTGAGGGATATCTAGCCCGTTTGGATACGGGTTCAGCTTCATCAGTGGATTCTGAGAATGAGCCTAAGGCGTCAAGAAGGGCGAAGGGCTATAAATCCGCCAGCTGCCCCAGGGACTCCCAAGTCAGGCGCTTGGAAAGAGGGAGGAGTCATCCGAATCCGACGAATCATCGAAGAGCTGCCTGGAGCCTGAGCCACTCTCCCTTGCGAGGCTTGTCGGGCGTGGTGACACGACAGCCTCGGGGAAGGCCTGGGCTGACCCGTGAATCTTCGACAGTTGCCCGACTCGCCGGCTGGTGGGCGGTTCCACCAAGATGGTGGAGCACTGGAATAAGTCGAACAACCGGCCTGAAACAGGCTCCTCGACCACCACGAGGGGTTGATTCGACTGGTCCGGTGGCAACCATTTAATGGCGGGGAAGGGCCTGAGCCGACTTGCTGCCAACCAGTAAAGTTGTTGCCATAGAGATCCTCATATTTCGGGCAACCGCGAAGCCTCCCCTAGTCCGAGGAGGAGGAAAGCTGACTTGCCGCTTACCCGCGATGCCGAGACCGTCTTTGTCGGACGGGGAGGCGGCTGGACATGATGTCGAACCGGACGAAAATCTCGGCCAGGCCGAGTCGGTGGGCGAGGCGGTTGGCAATCCCGCCGGCTCGATCGAAACGAACGGCGGCTCTGGGGCGGGCGCAGATGACCCGACAGTATCCACAGTCCTCGCCCGGGGAACCGAGGAGGAGGAATCTCGAGCTTCTCCAGCCGACAACCCGTCTAACGGGTGGAAAAATCTCGACCGCGTCCGGCAGGGTGTCTCAATCACCTGGCCTGGCGGGGGCACCGTGAAGCCAGTGGCGAGCCGAAAAATCGACCCGAGTGGGCTAGCCGACAGGGAGGAGATCTTCCCGTCCCAGGAGGCGTCGGCGATGGGACTTACCCATGCTTTCTTGACCGATGAAGCGGTCCGAAAGATGGACCCTCGCCCTTAGTTGAGAGGGTCAGGCAAAGCCCAAACAAGCTGAGTAGGAGGCCCCAAGAGAAAGCGGAGCGAAAGCCGCAGAAGTGATGCCGCGCCTGAGCCGCCTCTTCCTCGAGGGCAACCAACTGTTCCAGTTGTTCGGCAGATTCGCAGGCGAAACCGCCAGACGAGCCTCCTTGGATTTAACCGGAGGAAATCTCCTTTCGGCGCCTTTAGTTGAATACGGCAAAGCGGGTCTCGAGGACGAGACCGAAAAGAAGGAACACAAATTGCAAGCCTGCGGGTCGTGCTCCTGGCCAAGGCAGTAAACGCACGTGGAGTGCGGGTCCGTCCGAGACATCTTCTGCCCACAGGGACATCTCCGAAATCCGGGAATCGATTTGTCCATCGCAGCCGCGAGGGAGAAGACCGAAGAGGTAAACTTTTAATTTTTTTTGAAAGTTTCAAACCGAAGCTTTTTGGGCCCAAAGCTTAAACGCAGAGCGTTAAGGAGGGAACCTGAGCTTCCAAGCGGTAAGGAAGATCTGGCATCATGGGGTGGAGCCGAGAGTTTTACCACCCGGGTGGGTGGGAGGAGCTACCTTGAAGACCTTCCGGCAAGATTTAAAGCGGCAAGGAACCTGCCAGATAGTGTGGATGAACAACATATCCATGTCCTAGAATCTGTATTTCTGGGGACATGGATATATTCATCACCTGTCTAACGAACTCCTAACAGTTCTCCGGGGAGGAGGGAGGCAAGCGCACACCCCTACTTAGGGAATAGAGACGGAGAGCCAAGGCCCCAAAACCCAGCATCCAGGCGTGACTCAAGGTCGATGTGGTAATGGGTGATGAAGGTGTGTGCTGACTTCCAGGTAGCAGCCCTGCAGATTTCCTGGATAGGGCGCCCCTGGAAGCAGCCACCGATGCAGCAGTATGGCGGTAGAATGAGCTCTTATCCTCTGGGGCTCCATGCCTGCCAACTTATAGCAGAGATCTATGCAGGAGGTGACCCACCTGCCTATCGTCCGCTTGGCTGCAGGTCTGCCAGGTGCGCTCAGCGTGGTGACAAGCGGCTGATGAACCTCTCCCGACTTCAGCCGCAGTTCTTATAGTAAGCGAGCGCCTTCTAGGGTCCAGAGTATGGAGCCTATTTCGGCCTCCCGAGGTGATTGGGGTAGAACACCGGCAGAGTCAACACCTGGTTAAGGTGCAACTCCGACACCACCTTCGGAAGGAATTTCGGTGGAGGCGCAGGACAACCTTGTCCTGTGGAAGACCAGGTAAGAGACTCGTGCAGAGCGCCTGGAGCTCTCCCATCCTTCTGGCTGTTGTGATAGCCACCAGAAGGCGGTCTTCCACGACAGGTGAGAGAGTTCACACCTGTGCATTGGTTGAATAACGCCCATAGAGCTTTGCCAGTACCAGCAGTAGATCCCACGGAGGTGGAGATTCTCGCACTGGAGGAAATGTGATCAAGGCCTTTGAAAAGCCAGCCAGACCACCTTCTCCTCGCGCGGCCGACTGCTTCCCGGCCTGCGCCCGTAAGCAGAGATGGCTGCCAGGTGCACCTTAAGGGTCATCGACCCAAGCCCTTGCTGAGAAAGGACCAAGGTAGTCAATATGCTCGCCAAGGAACAGGAGGAAGGGTCCAGGCCCTTGCCTGGCACCAAATGGAAAATCTCTTCCATTTGAAGGCGTAGCATTTTCTGGTCGACTTGACGGGACGCCTCCAACCACGTTGAGGACCTGCGTGAAAGACCCAAGGCCTGGAACTCTAGCCGCTTAGGAACCAGGCCGTCAGGTGCAGGGATTGAAGGTCCTGATGGAATACCTTCCCTGATTGACTGAGAGCAGGTCGGGCGAGCTGGAAACTGCCTTGGGAGCCTGGAGCTGAGGCTGAGGAGATCTGGGTACCAGTACTGGCGACCAGTCTGGGGCTATCAGAATCACCTGCCTTGTTCCTCCTTGCTTTGCTGAGCATGTGCATCAAGGGAACGGGAAAGGCGTAGAAGAGGCCGGGGTCCATGGCCTCGAAGGCATCCCCCGCAGCAAGCCCCTGCTGAGGGGTGAGCATGGAACAGCCTCAACCCGCATTCTCCCGGGGCAAACAGGTCCACCTGAGGTGTGCCTAAATGGGAGAACAGATCTTGTACTACCTCCGGCAGGAGAGACCACTCGTGGGACGCAGCCCCTATCTGGCTTACGGCATCGGCCAGGGTGTTGGAGGCTCCTGCCACATGAATGGCTAGGAGATCCGCCTCTAGGCTGCGCACGAGTGACCAGATGCGGAGAGCTTCCTTCCATAGAAGCATGGAGTGCGTCCCGCCCTGGCGGTTTAGAAAGTACATGGTCGTGGTATTGTCCGTCTGGACCCAGACCACTTGACCCCGAAGAAACGGAGCAAAGGCGGTGAGAGCTAGGCGGACCGCTCGGATTTCCAGCAGGTTGATGTGGCATCGGGACTCCCGCGGAGACCAGAGGCCGTGTGCTCGGTGTTCCCCCAGATGGGCACCCAACCCATCAGAGAGGCATCGGTCGATAGAGAGACCGTCGGCTCGGGGCGGACAAACGGGATGCTCTCCTGCAGATGAACTGGAACGGTCCACCACTGGAGAGCGTTCCACATCCCTTGGGTCACCGTCACTAGCTGGTCCAATGGATCGCAGCGTTGGGACCACTGGCTGGCCAGCCCCCACTGAAGGGGGCGCATGTTCCAGCGGGCCCAACGGACCATGCTGGTACAGGCCGCCATGAGACCCAGGAGGCGCAGGAAGTCCCGGGCAGGCGCAATGCCCAACCAGAAATGATTGGGCAAAGGAGGAAAGAACCTCAGCCCTGTCTGCCGGGAGCCGTGCTCTGGCTCGAAGAGAGTCGAGCTCTGCCCCGATGAAAAGAATCACCTGCTTCGGCTCGAGTTCCGACTTGGCCTCGCTGATGAGGAGGCCGACCTGAGAGCAAACCTGGAGGGCCAGGTCTCTGGACCACTCCACCTCCTGTCTGGAGGGGGCTGCTATCAGCCAATCGTCCAGGTAAGGGTAAACCCGGATCCCTCGGCGCCGAAGGAATGCTGTCACCACTGCCATGCATTTGGTGAAGATCCTGGGAGCTGGAGATAAGTCGAAGGGCATGGCTTGGAACTCGAAAAGGGATCCTCCACACAGCTGAAGGAACTTTGATGGGACGGACGGATAGGGACGTGAAAGAATGCATCCTGTAGGTCCAGAAAGCAGAACCACTAGCGTGTTCCAAGGATGGTATTATCTGAGCCAGAGTGACCATCCTGAAGGTTCAGACCTTAGGAACTTGTTTAGGTCATGTAGAGTCGGAATGGGGCGCCAACCCCCGTCTGTTCGGAACCAGGAAGTACCTGGACACAAACCCGGGTTTGAGGAGGGTCCGCCACCCTCTTATCACCTCCTTCTTGAGGAGGAGGCGATGTCGGCTCGGCGAGCTGACAGCGAGGCCAGACTGAGGCCCCGAGTGCGACGGCTCTGAAGGATGGGGCCTGCTCGATTCCAGAGGCAGGCCCTTTCCTACCACTTCCACACCCACCGGTCTGTGGTAATAGCAGACCAGGCAAGAGAGAACCGGGCCGTCCCCACGGGGAACCTGGGAGTGAGGTGACAGGTTGGAGCGACTACCTGAACCGTCACTGTGCAGGCTTCGAGGATGGACCGGCCAAGGAACCACCTGGTCTTTACCTCCCTGCTTCCTGGAGGAGGAAGCCGTGGGCTTGAGGTTTGGGGCGCCAGAGCAAGTCTGCTGGCCCTGGTGTTGCTGGGCCGAGCGTGCTGAGGCGCAGGCGGACGAAAAGGGCTTGGGTTGTGATCTGAGCCCTTGTCCCTCTGGCGGATGAGACCGAGTCCAAGGTGGCATTGGACTTTTCGATCCTCTGAAGGTGGCCTTCCATCCAGGGCCGAAGGGTGGGTCCCCAGGAAGGGACATCCGCCAACTTGTGCTGGGTATCCACTGTGAAGGTGGATATCCTCAGCCATGCTCCGACGGCGACATAGCCACACCCGCGTGACTGACCTGGCGCATGAGTCTCCAATGTCCAGAGCAGTCTGAAGTGGCTGTTGGCCACTGCCCCTGCCCTGGTCCCGCACCTGCCTAACCGTGGTCTGCAGGTCAGCCTATGAGATGAGGACTACCTCGTCCAGGGAGCCCAACAGGGCATGGGAGAAATGTGCCATAAGCAAGGCCGAGCTTGCCTGGCGAAGGCCAAGGGAGGACTGGCGTGGGCTTTCGCCCGGCATGAGTCCAATTTCTTGGGACTCCTTGTCGGGAGGTTTGTCCCGTCCCTAGCGTTTTCCGCACGCCGGAAAATGCTGTTGGTAACTAACCCTCGGCTGAGGATGTTCCGAAAACCAGAAAGGGAACCGGTGAGGGACGCATACTTCTCGTAAACCCTGGCGGCGCAGGGCCGGGAAGCAGGCATGCCAGAGCTCAAGGCCGGGCCACGATGGCCTCCCAGCCACAGTAAAGGCCTCCGTAGGGAAATCCTCGGTCCAATATCTCCGTGAGGATGCTGGCCCGCTTGAATCGGGCTCGAGCTGCATCCCTGTGGACTCGAGATGAGCCTGAGCAAACCCAGGAAGGAGGGCTACTCGTCAGCGACTGACCTCCCGAGGACTCCAGGTCCACTCGCGGAGAAAAGGAGGCATCGTCGTCCGGACTCAGAAGAGTCTGCAAAGGCTGCCTCGGGGCCTGAGCCACCTCCACCTGCCAAGGCGATCGGGAGTGAGGGTGACTGACAGCCTATGGGGCAGACCCTGAGCCGAATCGAGAGTTCTGGCTCGAGCCCCAAACAGCGGCTGTGAGGCGGAGGTTCCACCGGAATCGGTGGAGGCAGCTGATTTTGGCCGTAACAACCGCCTGGGAACAGGCCTCGCAAACGAGGGGTTGTTTCGCCGCCGGTGACAGCCACTTAATGGCCGGGAAGGCGACGCGCCGGTTAGTTCCCGGTCAGAAGGAGCTGCTGCCACGAGGTCCTCGACGTTGTGTAACTTACGTCAAGCCTCCCTCATCCGAGGATGAGCAGCAGCGCCGCTTACTGCGGTGCCGATACCGAGACACGGCTAGGACGGGCGGATAGGCTGGATCGCGAAGAAGTCCGGGAGACCAGAACTCGCCTTTCCGAGGACGGTGCAGGGAGGGACGGGTGGAACTGCCCTCCTCGGCTCGGAGGTTCACCCGAGCTCCGAAGCAGAGGCACTGGCAAGCCCGCTGGATCCTCAACCACCGGGGAACCAGGGAGAGGGATTTTTGGTCGCGGTCAACAACCCGTCCAACGGGTTGAGAAAGATCTTGACTCGTCGGCGGGAGTCGGTCAACTGACCTGGCGGGGACACCGTGGACCAGTGGCGGCTGAACGATCGACCCGAAGTCGATGGCCGCGACTCGGGAGAGGGACCTTTCCTGTTCCCAGAGCGTCGACGGAGGACTTACCTTGTCTTTCTTTTGGACCGAGAAGAAGGTCCAGAGACGTTGGTCCCTCTCCTCTAGCGGAGAGGGACACACAAAACTCCTTAAAGGCTGTGTAAGAGGAACCCAGGAGAGCAGGATAAATGCCGCGGTCGAGGAAGATGCGGCCCGCGCCGCCTCCTCTTGAGGCGATCATCTGCTCTAGCTGATCCGCCGGAGCCGCGCCGGAAACCGCCGACCAGGCCTCTTTGACTTTACCGAGGAAAGCGTTTCTCGGGCGCCCCAGTTGTAAATGGGCAATGCGGTCTTCGAGGACGTGGGCTGAGAAGGAAGAGCACAGGTCATGAAGCCTGCGGGTCGTGCTCAAGGCCTAAACAATAGACACACGTGAGATGCGGATCCATCCGAGACATCTTCTGTTCGCAAGGCACCAGAAACCGAGTCGACGGTCCATCGTGAGCCGAGGGACAGAAGACCAAGTCTATAATGCAAAAACTTTTAAATTCGGAAAACTGGAATTAGGAACCAGTCTTATACGCAGAGCTGTTAAGGAGGAGCCTGAGCTTCCAAGCTGAAGGAAGATCTGAGGCCATGGGGCGAGCCGAGTTTTACCACCGGTGGGTGGGAGAAGCCAGCTTAAGACCTTCCGCAAGATTTAAAGCGGCAAGGATACCTGCCGGACAGTGTGGATGAGCAACATATCCATGTCCTAGAACACAGAGCCGCCACGGAGGGAACCTGAGCTCACGCTAAGGAAGATCTGGTGTCATGGGGCGGGAGCTGAGGTTTTACCACCGGGTGGGTGGGAGAGCCAGTTTGAAGATCTTCCGCAAGAATTAAAAGCAAGGAACCTGCCACAAAGTGTGGATTGAACAATATATCCACGTCCCTAGAAAGATGTGATACTTGAAGCAGCATCCCATTGTGTTAGTGAGAAAAGGAAGTGCAAAAGAAGAAGGAAACCACTTTGGTTCTCAAACACAGTAGCAGAAAAGGTCAGAGCCAAAAGGCTGGCCTTCAGGAAATATAAGGGAACGCAGCGGGATGAAGATAGGGAGGCATACCAAACTTCCCTAAGGGAAGCAGGGAAGGCAGTAAGGCAGGCAAAGGCCCTGAGGAAACACTAGCATGAACAGTAAAAGAAGGTGACAAGACTTACTATAGATACATTAGTGAAAGGAGAAAGTCCAGAGGGGGTATTGCTAAGATCAAAGGGGATAAAGGGGCATATGAGGAGGAGGACCATGTAAAAGCATCTATCCTAAATAGATATTTCTGCTCAGTATTTATTGAAAAGAAGGTAAGGCAAGGTCCATAGCTCTGCACCATGGACAAGGGGAAGGGAGGTGTGCACTAGTCCCTTCACAAAACAAAGGGTCCTACAAGAGCTCGATAAGCTCAGGGTGGACAAGGCAATGGGACCTGATGGCATACATCCCAGGGTACTAAAGGAGCGAAGGGTAGAACTAGCAAAGCCATTATCAGAACTGTTTAGTGAGTCTCTGAGCACAGGAGAGGTCCCAGAAGACTGGAGAAGGGCTCATGTGATCCCACTCCACAACAGTGGTAGCAGGGAGGGGGCAGGGAACTACAGACCAGTCAGTCTTACCTCAGTAGTGGGCAAGATTATTGAGACACTCCTTAAGGAAAGGATAGTGCAACACCTGGAATCCACAGGTGCACAGGATCCAAGACAGCACAGGTTTACAAAAGGAAGGTCCTGTCAAACTAATCTCATAGATTTCTTTGACTGGGTAACCAAACTGGTGGACCAAGGGGGAGCAATTGATGTTGCCTACCTTGACTTCAGCACAGCTTTCGATACTGTTCCACATAGAAGATTGATTAATAAGCTGGGTAGGCTCGGGGTGGGTCAGACGTTGGTCAACTGGGTGGCAAACTGGTTGATGGGCAGAAAACAGAGAGTGGTGGTAAACGGTTTAGAGTCAGAAGAGATGCAAGTCACAAGTGGGGTACCTCAGGGATCTGTCCTGGGGCCAGTCCTCTTCAATATCTTCATCAGTGACATTGCAGATGGACTGGAGGGTAAGGTTTGTCTGTTTGCAGATGACACCAAGATCTGTAACAGAGCAGATGATCCAGATGGTGTGGGCAGAATGAGAAGAGATCTGAATAAACTAGCAAAATGGTCGGAAGAGTGGCAACTGGGGTTTAATGCAAAGAAGTGCAAGATCATGCACATAGGGAAGAGAAACCCTGAAGCCACCTATAGGCTGGGAGGGGAGTTGCTGGCAGTCACAAGGAAAGACAGAAACTTGGGCGTCATCACCGGTTACCTGAAATCATCCAAGCAGACCTCTAAAGCAGTAGGTAAGGCTAGAGGGATGTTTGGGTGTATTAGGGGTATCACAAGTCAGAAGAGGGAGGTAATAATCCCTCTTTACAAGCCACTGGTTAGGCCCCATCTGGAGTACTGCATGCAGTACTGCAGGCCACACCTTCACAAGGACATTCACCAAATTGAGGCAGTCCAGAGAAGGGCAACCAAAATGGTAGAGGGACTGCATCAGAAAACATACGAGGACAGATTAACTGAACTTAATATGTATACCCTAGAGCAAAGGAGGAAGAGAGTGATATGATTGAAACATTCAAACACCTTGAGGGCATTAACAAGGTGAAAGAGTCTAACATGTTTCAATATAAGAAAATAGCAGGACAAGAGGACACAGCATGAGATTAGAGGGAGGTCGATTAAGGGGTAATGCGAGGAAGTTCTTTTTCACAGAAAGAGTGGTGGATGCACAGAAAGAGTGGTGGATGCACAGAACGGCCTACCTCAGGATGTGGTGGATATGAATACAGAGCAGGGCTTCAAACAAGCATGGGATAGACATAAGGGAGCAATACAGATGAGTATGAATAGATAAGCCATTCACAGAGCAAAGGCCTATGGCACATTCATAAGATAGAAAAAGAAATGGGCAGACTGGATGGGCCTTGTGGTCCTTATCTGCCGTCAACTTCTATTTTTCTGTTGTTCCTGCACTCCTTCTGCACTGAAAGATGCCCCCCCCTCCCCGTACCGTGTTAATGCCCTTGAGGTATTTGAATGTTTCTATCATGTCCCCCCATTACCTCCTTTCCTCCAGTGAGTACACAGAGGTCCTTTAATCCGTCTTCATACGTTTTGTGGTGCAAGCCATGTACCATCTTGGTTGCCCTTCTCTGGACTGCTTCCACCTTGTTGATGGCTTTATGAAGGTGTGGCATCCAGAACTGCACACAGTACCCTAAGTGAGGCCTCACTAGTGTTTTATACAGTGGCATTACTATCTCCTACTAGTGATACCTCTGCCTATGCATCCCAGCATGCCACTGGCCCTCCCTGCAGCCTTTGTGCTCTGCTTGGCACCTTTAGGTCCCTTTCTTAATTGGTGATTGCCAACCCCCCACCCTGTATGTTTCCCCAGGGCTCCCGCTTCCCAGGTGCATTATTTTGCACTTCTTTGCACTGAACCCCAGCTGCCACATCTCAGACCATTTTTTCAAGCTTCTCCAGGTCCCTCTTCATTTTCTATACCCCTTCTGGAGTATCACCCTGCTGCAGATCTTTGTGTCATCCGCGAACAGGCAGACCTTTTTCTCCAGCCGTTCCGTAATGTCACTGATGTACACACTGAACAGGACTGATCCCTGAGGTACCCCGCTGGTCACCTCCTCTCCCTGGATTGGATCCCATTTACCACCACCCTCTGCCTCCGGTCTGCTAGCCAGCTTCTAACCCAGTTTACCACACTGTGTCCCATGCCCAGACTAACCATCTTGTTAAGCAGCCTTTTATGTGGTACGGTGTCAAAGGCTTTGCTGAAATCTAGGTAGACGGCACCCACTGCCCCCCTCCCGATGGGCTTCCTTTGTCACCCAATCAAAAAATCTATAAGATTCGTTTGACACAACCTTCCTGTGGAGAATCCATGCTGCCTTGGATCCTGGGCACTGTTGGCTTCCAGGTGAGCCACAATTATTTCTTTCAGCAGTGCCTCCATGATCTTCCCCACCACTGAGGTTATGCTGACTGGCCCGTAGTTCCCCGGCTCCTCCTACTTCCTCTTTTTGTAAAGAAACTACATTTCCCTCTTCCAGTCCTCTGGAACCACTCCTATGTGACTGTGAACAAAGCTGCCAGAGGTGCTGCTAGTTCACTACACAGCTCCCTTAATATCCTTGGGTGTATGCCATCTGGCTCCACAGCTTTATCCACCTTCAGCTTTGAAAGCTCCTCCAGGACTCTCTCTACTGTGAATGGACTGGTGTCCACCTCTCCTTCCCCTTTGCATCTGTTGCCCAGCTGTGGTTCCTGACTGTCCCCCTCTTCAGTGAATACTGAACAAAAGTATTTGTTCAATATTTCTGCCTTCTCCTGGTTTCCCTCCTTACACTCTCCTTTATTCACCTTGAGCTTTACTATCCCTCCCCTGGTTTTTCTTCTTTCACTGATGTACCTATAGAATGGTTTGTCCCCTTTCTTCACTGTCTGCGCTAGTCCCTCCTCAGTCCGTGCCTTAGCACTCCTAACAACCTTACCTGCTTTGCTTAGACACTTAAGTGACGCCTCCCTGTCTTCCCCTTTGGGTCCCCTTATACTTCCTGAAACCTTTTAGCTCTTACTTTGTCTGCTACTTCTTTCACGAACCATAGCGGTTTCTCTTTTCTTCCCGTTAGGACACCAACCTGATGCATTGGGTCATCACTTCCACTATGGTGCCCTTTAGTTTCCCCACTGCTCCTCACCCTTACCTCCCCTTCTGTAGGGCTATTCTGATACACCCACCCATTTCAGCAAAGTCAGCTCTCCTGAAATCTAATACCTTCACCTTTGTGTGACTAGCTTGTGTCTCTGTTCCCATGCTAAACCACACTATGTGGTGGTCGCTGGATCCTAGCTAACCTTCCACCTGGACATCTACAACTCTGGTTCCCACTGGTAAGTACGAAGTCCAGAATCGCTGTGCTCTGGTGGGAACACCCACCAGCTGCCTGAGGCCTGCCCCTGTAATGAATCCAGGATGTCCCGGCTCCTGGATGATGTAGCTATTGGGATTGTCCAATCCACGCCTGGGATATTGAAATCCCCAGCAGTGATACCTCACCCTTTGATGCCATCTCGTGAATCTGGTCCACTAGGTTCCCATCACCAGAATGCGGGAGGAAGTGGATTTGGAATGCAGCACCTACCCAAGGTATAGAATGTCAAGGCGGTGCACACTGTAAAAATGTTGGGGGGGGGGGGACATGCAGTCTCAGAATATGGCAGGGATGCGCCATCTTGAAATATATCGGGACACTCCCGTCACAGAACATGACCAGAACACAGAGGAATTTGGTGGGGCCTAGCAATTTCAGAATATAGTGGGGATATACACGGTCGGAATGTGACAGCACACACCATTTTATTCTGAAATTACTTGTCCATGCCACATTCCAGAACTGTACGCATCCAAAACATTTCAAAATTGTGCATCATATCCCCACCACATTTAACACTGTGTGTCCAAGCCACCTTCCGAACTTGTGGGTCACCACCCCATTCCAAAACTGTGGGCCACCACCACATTCCGAAATTGTGCGTCACTGCCGCAGTCTGAAACTGTGCCTGTGCGTCACTGCCACATTCTGAAACTGAGTCACCGCCACATTATAAAATCATGCGTCACTGCCACATTCTGAAACTGTGCGTCACAGCAACATTCTGAAACTGCATCTTAGCCACATTCTAAAAATACATAACACCACATTAATGAATTTTAATGTTCCTGCCACATTCCAAAATTGTGTGTCCCAACTACTTTCTGAGATTGTGTCATTGCTGTGTTCCATAATTACAACCTGGTGGCACTTCAATATCCCATACCTGCAGTACTCTAAAAACTGCACACACCTTGTCATTCTAAACACATGTTTGGCACAGCATTCCAACCCCCGTGACATTCTGAAGTACTGCACCTTGCAGCTGCCCATTAAGGAGATGCATACAGTGACCCCCTGATGTCACCTTTTCTTTTTCAGATGTTTACTACAACTGCAGTTTCATGTAAGTTTGGAGAAATAAATCCTTTAAGGTAGCTTGCAGGGAGGACAAGGCTGCAAATTCTGATTATGACATCAGTAGCTCTTCACTGAAACTGGCTTTTTTGAACAGGCAGTGAATTTAGGGTTACAAAATGACTTGTAACTTTTAAACAAAGTAACTTAGGAGATCTCATTTTTGGCATGAGGCTGATTGGGGATATGCTGATCCAAATTCTGAATTTACTGATGCAAAAAATTTTGGCCAGACTCCCTCTTTTAACTGCTGGTAAAATAACCCTCCCCGGGGAGTAGGAGAAATGGACTGATGGACGACGACACTGTATGGTGAGCCAAACTAGCATTTTAGTGAACAGAAAAATAAACTACGGTATAAATTATATAAATGTCTTCAGTTGTTCCATATCGGCACTTGATTAGTCATGTCTGCTGGGATGTACCAAGTTGGTGGGTGGAGTCTGCAGCCAATGTGGAAAATTACAATAACAGAACTCCAGGAGATCAACATCTTTACAAATATGTTGTTTAGTTTCAAAATGGGAGTTTAACTCAGATTTTTTAGATTAGTAAGTCTTATTGAGTTTCTTTTGACATTTAACCTTCTATTAAAAAGTTCATCAAGTGACACAAGACTGATCGACAATAATTACATCAGCAGTAAAAAGCATCACAAATACATAATTAAAATCATAGGAAAATGAAAGCATCACAAATACACAATTAAAATATGCAGGAAAATGTAGGTGGTCCTAAAGAGATCAGGAAACATATAATCATCTCGCTACAACTGTTCTCTTTGGGGAGAAGAGTCAGGGGTCACAATCTAAAAGAGATATATTACACAGATTACTTAAGAGTTGGACGGCACATAAGAACCACTTGGCCCGCCCAGTCTGCCCATTTTCCCTACCTACTGTAACACAGAAGACCCTACTTACATAGAAACATAGAAACTGTTGGCAGATAAGGACCGCCAGGCCATTCTAGTCTGCCGATATGACCTCCCCTTGTTAGTAGCCTCTGATCCTACTAGGTCACTGGCTTTCTCCTTTCCTTCCCACTTCTAGGGTTCCCTAATGTCTGTCCCATGCATGTTTAAATCCCTCCACTGTGCTTGCTGCAACCACTTCCTGTGGCAGACTATTCCATGCGTCCACCACATCTCCATTAAGAAAAACTTCCGCACATCTCCCCTTAACCTGCCTCCGTCCAATTTCATATCATGCCCCCTTGTTCTTGTACTCCTCCTTTAGTGGAAGATGTCACCCCCCCTGCACCTTATTTATGCCTTTAAGGTACCTGAATGTTTCCATCATCCCCGTCCCTTCTCTCAGTGAGTACATAATGAGGCCCCTCAGTCTCTCAAATGTTTTCTGGTGCAAGCCCTGTACCATCTTTGTCACCCTTCTCTGGATCGCCTCCATCCTCTCCTCATGAAGATGCGGCCTCAAGAACTGTATACAGTACTCTAGGTGTGGCCATACCAGTGTTTTATACAAAGGCCATCACCACCCCCCTCCTTCTGTATTGATACCTTTGCCTATGCACCCTAGCATGCCACTGACCCTCCCTGCCGCCTATATACCTCTGCTTTGACACCTTTAGGTCATCTGAAATAATCCCTCTCTTCCTTGGTGATTTTCAGCAACTCCCCTCCCATCCTGTAGTTCTCTTCAGGGTTCCCTCATCCCAGGTGCATTATTTTACACTTCTTCGAACTGAACCCCAGCTGCCATACCTTTCAAGCTTTCCCAGGTCACTCATTTTCTCAACCTCCTCTGTAGTATCCACCCTGTTGCAGATCTTAGCATCATCAGCAAACAGGCAGGCCTTACTCTCCAGCACTTCTGCTGTGTCAATAATGAAGACATTAATAGGATGGGCCCAAGGTTTGATCCCCGAGGTACCCCAACTGGTCACCCCCTCTCCTCGGACTGGATTCCATTTACCCCCCCCACCCCGCCTCCTGTGAACCAGTTTCTCACCCAGTTCACTACCTTGTGGCCCATGCCCATCTTGTTAACCAGCCTTTTATGTGGGATGGTGTCAAAGGCCTTGCTCAGATCGAGGCAGGCGACGTCCACCACTGCCCCCTGCTTTACCTGGTCACCCAGTCAAAAAAAAAAAAAAAAAAAAAAAACATCAATCAGATTTGTTTGTCATGACTTCCCTGTTATGAATCCATGCTGCCTCGGATCCCAGGCCCCACTGGATTCCAAGTGTCCCACTATTCTTTCTTTAAGAACTTTATCTGCCGCTTAAACCCACCCCTTTTCCTTAACAGTAAGGTTCCCATATGCCTATCCCATGCCTTCTTGAATCCCGTTAGTTTCTGCCCGCACCACCTCCCCAGGGAGGCTGTTCCAGGCAACCACCACTCTTTCTGTGAAGAGTGCTTCCTTACATCTCCTGAGTCTGACCCCCAGCTTCACAGCCGACCTCCCTGTTCTTGAGCATCTTTTTTCTCTGAAAAGGCACCTCTTAAACCTTATTTATACCCGTGAGGTATTTGAAAGTCTCTATTATATCCCACCCCCATCCTTTCCTCCACAGTGTGCATATTGAGGTCCTTCAGTCTCTCCTCATAGGGCTTTTGATGCAGATCCTGCACCTTTTCGTTGTCCTCCTCTGTCTATGTCCTTCTGGAATGAGGTCTCCAGAACCAGACACAGTACTCTACGTGAGAGTCTCAACAATGATCTATACAGCGGTAACACCACCTCCCTCTTTCTGCTGGTGGTACCCTGCTCTATGCACCCTAGCATCCCACTGGCTCTCCCCACAGCCTTGTCACACTGTTTGGCCACCTTTAGGTCATCAGATATGATTACCCTTTGGTCTCTTTCCTGTTTGATGGTTGCCAGTACCTCTCCCCCCATTTTGTACTCGGCCACTGGGTTTCTGTGCCCCAAGTGATTCTGCACTGCTCATTGTACCTTAGTTGCCACAATCTTGACCACTCCTCTAGCTTCCAACACCCTCTCTGTGAAGAAATAGTTCCTCACATCCTTTATGATAACCCTCCCAGCTTCACAGTGCGACTCTCCGCGTCATCTAGTCCATCTTTTTTTTTTGTTGTCTGGTTCCCTGAAGCTCAGCCCAGCTCCGACCCCCCCCCCAGATTACTCCCCTGGGCGGGGCAGCCGGGCAGGCACCCCAACAGACACTGGGTAGGAGAGACCCAGCTTAGCCCCCGGCTTGGGGCCACAGGAAAAGGACCCCCCCTCAGTGGACAAAGGTAGGCAGTTGGGCTAGCAGCAAAGCTAGTGTCATGCATGAGGGCCGGCCGGCATTTTTTCCTTTTGCTGCAAGGATCCCAATGGCGTGCAATGACGACCAGTGTCCACCCTGCCTCTGACGTGTGGCAGTACCCCGCCCCGCCAGACACTCAACTCCCCCCTCCCAAGGACAGCAGTCCCTCACGGCGCTCAAACCCCCCTCGGGTTGTTGGTGCCACTGCGCTGGGCGTACCCGGCCCTTAAAGTCCATCTTTCTGGGAAAGTGCTACTTTCTGTACCCACTATGTATAAGGAATGTTTCTGTCATATCCCCCGTCTTCTTTCTCTGGCTAGTACATGTCTGCTTCTCTTTTGGTCTCTCCTCAGTGCTTTTGATGCAGTCCCTGTGCCATTTTGGTTGCCTGCCTGTGTATTGTCTCCACCCTATCCCGTCCTGAGATGGGGCCTCCAGTACTGGGCACAGAACACGAGGTGTGGTCTTACCAGTGACCTGTACAGAGATGACTGACCGTATCATACTGTTTTGTTTATCAATGCTATGTAATCCCGGTGCCCCTGAAAAAGGGACCTCCGCGCTCAGTGGGCTTACCCGGTCACCAACAATTTAATAAATAAATAAATAAAACACTACCACCTCCTTCCTACTGGTGATACCCTCCCTATGCACCCCAGCATTCTACTAGCCTTCCCACTGCTTTGTTACCGTTGGTGGTTCCAGTACCTCCTCCTGCCAATTGGTACATAGCTCCCTGGTTTCTGTGCTCCAAATGCATGATTTTCCATTTTTTTGGCATTGAAACCCAGCTGCCAAACACCTGACCATTCTTCCAACTTCTGTAAATCATTCCTCAACCCCTCCCCCCATGTGTCCACCCTGTTGTCATCCGCGAACAAGCAGACTTGCCCTTCTGCAATATTGCAGATAAAGATACTGAAGAGGATCAGGACTAGTACTATCCCCGAGGCGCCTGCTTCACCTCTGCCTTCTCCTGAGTGGAGTCCATTTACCACCATACTCTAACTCTTGCCACTCAACTAACTTCTTACCCAGTTTTACTACTTTGTCCCACTCCTAGGCAGGCCAGCCTGTTCACCAGTCTTCCATGTGGATTGAAGGCCTTCCTGAAATCCAGGTATGCCACACCTACCACTCCACTCTGATACACTTCCCTGGTCACCCAGTCGAAGAACTCAATCAGGTTTGTCTGGCAAGACCTCCCTACTGTGAAATCATGTTGCCTTTGATCCTGCAAACCACTCGTTTCATGATATTCCACTATCCTTTTCTTCAATAGTGATTCCATAAGCTTGCCCACTACCAAAGTCTGAAAGGTATATAATTTCCTACCTCCTCACTATTCCCACTTTTGTGAACTGGAACCACATCTGCCCATCTCCAGTTCCTCAGAACCACCCCTGAATCCAGCAATAAGCTGAACAAAACTGCCAATGGTGCTGCCAGCACCTCTCTGAGCTCCTTCACTATCCTAGGGTGAACCACATCTGGTCCCATTGCCTTGTCAACTTTTGATTTTGCTAGTATTTAGAGAACTTCCTACTCTGTGAAAGGACTAGTGTCCACCTCCCTACCAATTCTTCCCCGTTCATTATCTTTGACCAGTCAACTACCCCTTCTATTGTAAATACTGAATAAAAGTATCTGTTCAACATGTTCGCCTTCCCTTGGTCCCCTTCCTCACAGCCCCCCCCCCCGCCAGTTATCCCCACTGAGCTTTCTCTTCGCGCTAATATATCTAAAGAAGGTTTAATCCCTTTTTTTTTAATTGACTGGGCAATATTCTCTTCTGTTTGTGCCTTTGCTCTCCTTACTGCCTTCCCTGCCTCCCTGTGTTTCTCCTGGTAAAATTAACCTATTCTCCTCTTTGTATCTTTTTAAATGCTAGTTTTTTTGCTCTTACCATTTCTGCTACCTCTTTAGAGAAACACAATGGCCCAGATATTCAAACTGCGTCCAAAAAGTGCGCAACAGCAGGACCAAGCGCAAGTCCACTGTGCTCATGCGCAAGAAGCGCGATATTCAAAAACTGCGCAGGTCAAGATGCGCCTGCAGCACATGACTGAATATCGCGCCACCTGCGCAACCAGGGATGTGCAGTTGTGCAGTTCAGATGCGCCATAGCGCAACCAGGGATGCTCAGTGGAGCAGTCCAGATGCGCCTATACGCACCAGGGATGCCCTGGAGCAGGGCAGCAGTGCAACAAGCACAATCAGGGAGATGCGCAGGGACAGGATGCAGGGGCCCACCACCCATGCCACAGATGGGCAGAGGAGCACACAGCAGAACAGACATCGCCCCCCACGCCCCATGCACTGCACAACCGGTGGAGAGCCGGAATAACCACCGGCCCATGGATACCAGCAACCAACCCACAGCCAGGGCATGGTGCCCCAGCACACCCCCTGGCAAGCTGTGATCGGCACACAAGGAGGGCCGACCACCCCGTCCCACCAATGCAGAGCACACCCTGCACCACGATCCCCATATATCCTGCCCAGGAGTAGAGCCCAACAGTGCAGGACACCCCATGCATGCCACCACCCCCACTGTGACAATGCAACCCTGTGCACCATGGAGCCATGCAAGGCAGCCCCACCATGACCACCCTGCAGTGGGCAGCAGCAGACAGCGATGCAACAACTGCACACACAGTGCCACCCTGCACGTCCCCCCCGAGGTACAGCGGAGAGACCAACCATGCGTCAACACACAAGGTACCCCACATGCGACAGGGCATGCCCCGGACCCCACCACCAGCGGTACAGCACCCTGCACACCCTCCCAAGGACACATCTCGTCCCAGCACTGGCCACAACAGCCAGCACAGACACACACACAGTGTTGCATGGAAGCATGCGTCACACAGGATGCAACACAGTGCATGGACAAACACCCACCCATACCCAAAGGCACACCAACACAGGGACACAGTAGTGGGTCAGCAAGCCACTGGCGTGTGTGCCACGGCCAGCCTGTACACACGGCCAGCACCCCCACATAGCACAAGTGTGCTGGCCACCCCATGAGGCACCATGAAGCTGTATACACCAGCATGCGGCCGGAGCGAAGTGACAGACAGCGAGTACATCCCCTGCAACAGACACAAGTGACAGCATGAAGGTGGGACAACAACAGTGGAGGCCACAGTGCCACCCGAGGCAGACGGGCACCACACCGGTGACAGGAGGCAACCTGGCATTGTGCTGGGTACAGTGGTTGTCCAGCATGGACAGCCACAACTGACATGCCAGCAGATGGTATATCACAGACAAGCAAGGGTGTCAGCTGCACAGCCCATGGACGCATCTGACAGGAGCGCCATGGACACAGAGCATGTCGTGGGACCACTGCACAGGCAACCAGTACAAAGAGAACAACATACAAACCACAGACAGTGACTGATTGCCCCACCCACACCATAGGCGGTTCCCCTCTGTACACACGCACGCGCCCATGCCTGCAACAACCTTGACGCCATGCACACCACTGCAGCTGAGCACCTGTAGCCCACTGCAAATCACAGACCATCACAGTAGGCATAACAAAACATATGTATTATATTAAGGTACAAATAACTATATACAAGTATATACATAAGTGGGGGGTGAGGGCCACATACCAGGTGGGGGTGGGTAAGGGGTGAACAAATGGGAGAGGGAAGAAGGGGTGTGAGGGTGGGTCCAGGGGGAGTAGGATGAATCTTGGGGCATGGAGGGCTTAGCGGCCGCCCTGCTCCTCGCTCCTGTGTTGCCTCCTGGTCCGCCGCCTCCGGACACCATGCTGGTCCAAACTCTGGAGTAACTCCAATGATGCTCTTGCTATCTGAAGGAGCTCCTGCATGGCCCTTTCCAGCCGCATCAGCCGCCGTCCACCTAGGACAAGGGAGCAGAGTCAGTAAGTGTGAATGTCCATCCCCCTGCAGCCCACCCATTGTGCATGGCATACAGCCGATGGACACGCCCCTGTGATGATATGCGACCACCCACAGTGATCGTGTCCACATGACCTGCCTACCCAGGCACACACAGACATGCGGTCCGCTGCACACACCCACCGCCCAAGTCCCGCACAGCACCACCGTGGCTGTACAGTGACATGGCTATGCGGTGCGAAGGCAGTGGCACAGCCACGTATTTGGTGCACGCATGGACCAGCATTGACGCACTCCCAGACATGCAGTGCCACTGGACAGTGCTGACTGTAACAAGTTGCGTGCATGGCAGTGGTGTCAATGGATGGTGGCCATGCCCCGCTGCCTGCCCTGTTACACAGCAGGCAACAGTAATCATGGATGTAAGGCACTCACCATCATCAGGTTGGTCAATGTGCCTGTCTGGTCCGGTATCCCTCCCGGTCTGCTGGTCATCTTGGCGCCGCCTCCTCTCCCTCGCCCGCCAGCGCTCCTCTGGGCCTAGGGCAAACATGGAGAGAGGAACATCAGTACAATCCGGTTGCAAAGTCCCCCCACCCCCGTGTGTGTGCAATCCCACACAGCCATACCCATCCACCCCCAACCCCGATACCACCACCATGGCTAACACTGGACGGCCCCCATGTGCTGGACACATGCCACCATGATACCCGTATGGGCGTTAACAGTGTATGGATGGGGCACCTATCTGGCCGTGGCACCGTGCCCCTCCAGCACGCGATGCCACAGGCGGGCAAGGCTGTCTGGGTCCCACCGCTGCAGGTCACCATAGCGGTGCCTGCACTGCTCTGCCGTCCTCTCCATTCCTGTGGCCTCCTCCAGGGCCACCGCCACCTCCTCCCGCACTGCACCCCTGGCCCTTTCCAGGGGTGCCTCCCCAAATAGGGCAGCGGCATGGGGCTCTACCAACTGAACCAGACTGGCCAGTTCAAGTTGGCTCCAGATGGGCGCCCTTCTCCTTGCCATTCTGTCCAGTTTTGGTATCAAAATGGCGCTCTGTAGCGCACGTTCGCCACGTGCGGATACTGCACGGTACTACGCTGTCATTCCCCATCACGCTGTCACCGAACAGCGCGATAGAGGTGCACCCATGCGGTCGCATGGCGCCTGGGGGAAAAGGTCGGCACAGGGTCAGGGGTCTCTTGCGCACGGACAGCCACAGCGCAACTGGTACTCACCCCATGTAGCGCGCCAGTGTGCCACTTCCTGTAGCGGCCTACCGCGCTGTGGCCCCAGCGCGCCGCGCCCCAGTGCCAGAGCGCCATACATGTGAACAGCGCAGTTGCACCACTGGCACAATGGTGGCCGTGCCCTGCATCGTCGGCGTAATCACCCCGGGCATGCGCCGTTCGGTGTCTACTGCACATGTCACAGAAATGCGCCCTTGCCTGAGCACACAACTGCGCAAAGCTCAACAGCACAATATTCAGCCGGCATATGCTAATCAGCCATTCAATGGTGCAGATACTGCATTTGCATCCACTTATAATTGTGCCTCGCCTCATTTGCATGCGTAGCGCTATAAAAATGCGACATTGGGCTGCAGTGACCATAGTCTGTTATTGCAGTCTATTGTGGTGAGTTGCATGCTGCTTGGGAGTGTGGACTGTGGTGTGTGGGACATGCATGGGACTGCACAGTCCCAGGTAACACCTGTCATTCTCACAGGATGAAGAATGAGCGATTGTGAGGTGGAGGAAGAGGAACAGAGACATGGGAGGAAGAGGAGGCCTAACTTCACAAAGGCAGAAACAGGTGCCCTGTTTGAGGCCTACCTCGACCAGGAGCTGCTGCTCAGCGGACGGCGGGGAACACCACAGACCCGTGCTGCTGCATGGGAAGAGGTGGCGTGTGCAGTCAACCTGCATGGCAGCCACCAGCGGTCCGTGCAGGAATGCAAAAAGAAGATGGGCACGGACAGGCGGAGGATTAAGGAGAAGGTGACTGCCATCAGGGCAGCACGGGCTGCAACCGGTGGGGGACAGCCGCCCGTGCAACGCCTGACCCCACGAGAAGAGCGGGTTGCTGGCAGCATGCGGCATTGTGCCATCGAGGGTGTTCCAGATGGGTGGTAGCCCGTCACTGCATGGTAGGTCCTGGTCTGTCAATGGGGGGGGGGGAGACAGGGTAGTGCAGATACATTAATGCTACTGTGTTTCCTTACAGCTCCTGAGCGTCTACATGGGTCAGCGGTGGTGGGCTTGTCCACTGAGGGCGATACCATGGACATAGAGGAGGGCCCGTCCACCTCCACAGGCATCCGAGGGTCAGGGCGACAGTGGGCCCGCCTGGCCGTCCCAACTGATGTTGGTGGAGCAGGTGCGGAGGAGGCCCTGCCCGTGTCCAAGCGTCCATGGATGCCAGCATGCTGAGACTCGGGCTGGTGCGGATCCGTCACTGATGATGATGGAGCTCACTTCATGGACAGTGATACATGGGCCATGGATGGCCACACAGCAGGTGACATCACGGGCATGGCCATGGGTGGTGCCGCCGTGGAGGCCTGCGTGACATCACAGTCCCAGCCTGTGCCTGTCTGCACCAGTGGGGCAGCAATGGTGTGTGTCCAGGACAGTGGGGCTGTTGTGGCCATTGCGGCGGCACCGTTGAGCCCTGGAGAGCGGCAGCCAGAGGGGCAGTCGGCCAATGGCCATGGGGGTACAGTGTCAGGGGGTGGGATCAGTGCACCGCCTGTGGACATGCCCAGGCCTGGCCCTGGTGTGCAGCGTCCACCCTCAAGGGGTGCTGCCCATCAGAGCCGTAAACACTGTGAGGGACAGCATGCCGATCAGGCAGATGACCTCTTATAAGAGCACACCCGCATACTCCAAGAATCAGTCGATCAGCAGTTGCGGCTTGTGACGGCGGTGGATGCACTCAGTGCGGCTCTGCGCCAGGCAGAGGAGCGGCGCAGCAGAGACACCGCTCTGCTCCTGGCAGGGATGGACGGATGCGGGAGGGCGTGACCACTGCCACTGACAGGCTGACACAGACAATCACAGCTGCCATGGCCACAGTTGTTGCCCATGCGCGCAGACACGCGCCAGTGCAATATCCACCCCGTTCCGCTGTGCGTGCGACACCCTCCTTATGCGACACGGGTTCAGCTGTGGGCATCCGAGCACACCTGGTGCAGGCATGTTCGGTGTGCTGCAGACCCCTGCGCGAGCACGGTCGTGTTCACGCAGTGGAACCCCTAGGGGACCGTCTGTGCCACCCCATGAGGCCAGTGGTCAGCCTGTCACTGCTGGAGGGTTTCGGCGGGGCTGCCCACACATCCGTGGTGGCCATGGCACTGTGGCTCGTGACTGACCTGTCTCCCACCACGGCTACTGTCTGATGCTGCCCTGTGTGCATTGTGTTGTTCAACGTGCAATGCACGGGTGGGGTACCCGGCCCTGCACACACACACACATGTTCCATCTGCACACCCTCCCGGCTGCTGTCCGCTGTGGCATGTGCATGATGATGCCTGCGTCGTGATGTCCGCCACTGTGCAACGGTGCCCAGCGTCTGACACACGCACAATGACACGCACTGGGCGTGGTGGTCTGTGGACGTGTGTGTGGCTAGGGGTGGCGGTTGGGGTCAGCGTGCCTCCTACCCTTTGTGCATGTCTTGTGGTGTGTGTGCGTGTGTGTGACCGCGTGCCGTGTCAGACCTTGCCCATCCCTGACGGCATGTGCGGTTCCATGCTCGGCCAATTCCCTTAACGACATGCACCCCTGGGGTTTGTCCATGTGTGTTTGTGGGTTGTGCCCTTGCCACTGGTGGTTGTATATGGCCCCATGACTTACCTGGGTTGGTTGAAGTGCTCCTCTGTGATGGTGTCCCGGTCCAGCTGTGCCATCCGGATTAGTCGGGGGTCCTGTCGACCAAGGTGGGGGGGGGGGCTGCCCATCACCATCTTCACCAGCGTCCTCATCGTCCCCATTGCTGTCCCCTTCTTCGACCTGTACAGCTATCCCACAGTCATTGGCCATGTTGTGCAGGATGCAACAGGCCAGGAATAGCCCGCAGGCCTTCGAGGGGCTGTACTGTAGGCACCGCCAGACGTGTCCAGGCCAACGGAAACGGTCTTCAGCATCCCGAACACCAGCCTCGATGACATTGCGTGTGGTGGCATGTGCCTCATTGTATCATTGCTGCAATGGGGTTGCGGGCCACCAGTATGGTGTGAGCAGCCAGGGACGGAGTGGGTATCCACTGTCACCTGTGTGTAGAGGGTGGACATTACTTTGGTGATCAGCGTCGCCCTGCCTTGGGCCATCTAGGCCAATACTCATGTCACCTCTGACTATGCCCCTCCCAAGCTCCATGTCTTTCTGCGTGATTTGCATACTCACCCACTAGGTGGTCAGTGGGGATGTCCCCACTCTCGAACCTATGGCACAGTGCGGACTGGTGCCAGATGAAGGCATCATGTGCTCCCCCAGGGTGCGTGGCACAGACACTGATTATGCGCCCCCTGGCATTGCATACCACCTGGCAGTTGATGCTTGCATACCCCTTCCTGATTCATGTCGGCCTTAGAAGCCAGTAGCATGCAGATGGCCACATGGGTGCAGTCAATTGCCCGATGCACGCCAGGCATACATGCTACCCTGTGGAACTCCTGCATGTTTGCTGCCGCTCCGCTGGTGTGCTGGGGAAAGCGGATGTACTCCGCGGCATGTGGCAGCAGTGCGCGAGGAATTGGGTGAGAGGCGTGGCAGCGGCCAACTGGGTTATGCCTGTCGTGTCCCCTGTTGGTCTCTGGAAGGTACCCGTGGCGAGCAGGCACATGACAGCTGTCACTTTGGCCTCCACTGACACAGCATGGCTCCGTCATGTGGGTGCCTGCATCACATCACTGCACAGCTCACAGAGCCGCCTCAGGATCGCCTGATTCAGGCGTACGGACCACGATCTCAGTATCAGTGTACAGCGCCGAAGCTGGTGCGGGCTCGGTACTGCCCGCTGGGGGCATATCGCCGATGGGGCCTTCCACGCCGCGCCCTGCCTGCCTGCCTTCTCACCCCCTCATAACTGCCTCCATCTGGATGGTGGCACTGGCCATGTACCTGGCTTGTGTTACCCCCCACAGCAGCTGTTTCTCTGTTCCCCCCGCTGTCCTTGCTGCTACTCCCACTGCACCGGGAACACCTCCCTGTAGTGGCCGTACTGCCCACTATCTGTGCCCTCAGTGCTGCGTGGCACTTCCCCCTTTTGTCCTGCACTGTGGCACAGGCTCCCCACACCTTTCCTGTTCCTGGTGATTCCAGGTGCTCTGTCCTGCTCCTGCCCTGTCCTGCTCCCAGTTTCTGTGTGCCTGTATGGCTGCCTGCAGTTCACCAACATGTGGCTTCCCTGTAGCGTTCTTGCGCCCCTTTCTTGTTCCTTTTTATTTTGGATGATTTCCGCTATTGCGTAACTTCCGTTTGCTCCCCTACTGAGCATGGCTCATGTTGTTGAATATCGCATTGCGCCATTTATGCATGGTTCCTCCCCCTTCAGTTGCGCATGCATTCAATATCATTGCGCTCTTGCGCATTGTGATTTGGGGGGTGCATCTGCCTCCCGCTGAATATCGCAGAATGGCGCATTTTTGGACTTGCGCTGGCGCATCCCTGTTACGCATGGCGCAACCCTTTTGAATATCTGGGCCCATGTTCTTCTCCTCTTGCCCTTGCAGACATGCCTGAGACAGATTCATAGCTGATGCCCTCTTTAATTTTTGCTGACTGGTCCTCAACTCCACCTAGCATCCCTGTCCCTGCCTGGGCATCCCCGAGGCATTATCCCATCTTGAAATAGACCCTCCTGAAGTCCATGACCCTCAACCTTGTGCGGTTCGGTGCAAACCCAGTTTTTATGCTAAACCACACCGTACAGTGGTCACTGGTCCCCCACTGTGATGCCAGCAACGCTGTCCCCATTCATCAGCACTAGGTCCAGTACTGTTCCCTCCAAGTGGGTTCCATTATATGCCCCCTGCAAGGAGTCTATGATGTCCCTGCTTCTGAACTTGCCGCTGCTGGGAGTCTCCAATCAATGTCCGGTAGGCTGAAGGCTCCCATTTGTAACAACTCTCCTTATGAGCCAGCCTTTGGATTGCTTCCAGTATTTCCCCATCCAGATCTTCAATCTGTTCTGGAGGTCTGTAGGATAACATCCCCATTCCTTTTCTCCAGTGACCCACAGTACCTCCAGCTTCCCCCTGTTCTTGTAGTTCTGTAGTCTTCATGCTGTCCCTTACATAAAGTGCTACCCCTCCCCTCTTTCTTCTGACCCTTCTGAACAGAGTAAAACCTGGTACTGGGTGGGCCACGCGGTCCTTATCTGCCGTCAAAGTCTATGTTTCTATGTTTATTGCCATATCCCATTCCTTGTCTTCTTAGCACTAGGTCTCTTGGCACCTAGAACCAGGTCCTTCCTTGCCATGGTGGCTTCTAGGTCTGCAATCTTGTTGCCCAGACTTCAAGCATTTTCTCACAAGGCCCTCCAACTATTTTGCCCTCCATTTCCATCATCCCCTCTTCTATTCTCCACCTCTATTTGCGGGTGAATGCCAGCAAGTCCTCCCCCCACCTCGCTGACCTCCATGCCTTCCCTAGCCCCATACTCACCCCTTAATCAGTTTAAATGCAGGGCCCCATTCATGTATTCTACCAGTTTTTCTTCCTCGCTGAGGTGGAGCCCATCCTTTGAATAAAGTACTCCATCCTTCCATGTGTCCCCTCCACCCTCCAATGCAAATGAAACCCTCTGACATGCACCGGTTCCTTAGCCACTCTAACTCCTCTATTCTCTTTTCTGCCTGCACTGGAACTGGGGACCTGGATTATCTCCAAGAATGCCATTGAACTCCAGGATCCCTGCTAGCTCTTTAAACCTTTGTTGCACCACTCGTGCTTTCTTGCCAAGTCATTTGTCATTAGGCAAATCATCAAGTGGGGTTGGCCCCCTACCTTCCTTATTTCCTTGATCCTAGGCCCTGCCGACCCCGCTTCCATCCCTGATACATATTCGACGTTCCTTCTGTTTGGGTACCATTTCTTTACCCAGTGTACACCCTTGATAATGGAATCCCCAATGACCAACACCTTTTCCTCCCCTCCAGTCTTTGCTTTTGTCCACCTGTCTGCCCCGGTGGGCCTCCCCTTTCACCTGTTCCCTGTTCATCCTGTTGGTCCTCCCTTCTTTATTCCCACTGCTCTCTTCCATTTCCTCCCGTCCCCCTTCTTCCATATCCTCCCAGGTGTGCCCCTCCTTCCTTGTTCTCCAACTATTCCACCTTCCTCTACACCTTTAGCTCCTCTCGACTGTATACACCTCCTTTCGCCTCCAGTCTACTCTCCCTTTCCATCCCTGTATTGTAGACCTTTTCCTGTAGCCCTGCCAGTACTGTGACCCTATCTGATGCTGGTCCCCCTACATCAGGATGGTTAGCATCTCCCCTCACCCTTCCTCTGCCTCCTTGCATAGTTTTTCCTCTGCCTCATTGCAGAGTTTCCCCTCCCCACTTTCCATGTCTCCTTACCTTCTGCCATTCCTCTATTCCAGTACTGCCTGGTCTATGTGGAGACTGTCCCAGGATGTCTTGGCAACCTCCCTTCCCCCCTCCTTATTTTGCCACCCCCTGGCCCTCAGCAGTCTTAATCTGCTCCTCGCTCCACTGTTCCTTCCTCTATCTACCGCCCCCCCACACCCACTCTTCAGTTCCCTTAACTCAACCTTCAGCTGCCTGCATACCAGGCACCCCCACTCTCCATACTGAGTCCAGAAATTTAGCTTTTGTTGACCGGGTAGGTACACTAGACAAGTTATATGCCTATTTTCTCTATAATACTGCTGCTACGCATCCACTGCATTCAACTACTCTCCCTCTCCCCTCCTGCCCCCAGTATCCCCAAGCTTCCCACCATCTCCACCCTTTCCAGATTCCCTCGTCTGTACCAGCTGCTAGATTCCCACATCCTTCCCTCCAAGAATTATTGTTTGTTTTTTTAAATCTGGCGACCCTATGCCCTGCCTTTAAAACTTGTCAGATCCCTTACCCTACATATGTACCCTAGATAGCTAATTTGCAGCTTCCCCCTTCCCTTCCATCTGCTCACAAATGGATAAACAGAATTAAAACAAACTGAAATAGTATAGAACAATACAGAAAATATAAAAGATTTCACCCTCACCCTTCTGTTCACCACACTCGATGGTAATATAAGCATACCCTATATACTTTTTTGCAGGATAGTGAACGTTTGCAATAATATATCCTAACCCAAATGAACTAAACCTCCTTTAATTTATTTATTTACGAGATTTACCAGGAAGGCATACTAAGCAAAATGCTCGATTCCAGATGCAACCTGGGGGCTGAGGCCCAGTGCATTAGATAAAAGTTAGTGCATTACAATAGTAAATTAGAATACATAAAAGTGTACACTTGGAGACTATAGTCAGGGAGTTTTCAGAGAGGAGATAGATGTAATAGGACAATGCAAAAATCTAGTACTGATTGTACAACACATAACAGAATCAGAGATTGATTAAATTAACAGGAGCAGCTGGAGGAGAAATGTGCCTTGAGTAGTTGGGATTGATGATAGGGATTTTGTGCATGTCTTATGCGGGGAGGTAGAGCGTTCCAGATCTGTGGAATTCTGTAGTTAAAAGCTGCCTGCCCCTTGGTAGTGCGCATAAATGGGATGTAGAGTAGTCTAGGGTCCGTACCTCTTAGGGAGTATGCAGGAGGCGGTTGTGGGAGAGGGTAGATGCCAGGTAGGGAGGGAGGAGAGAGACCAGTGTTGGCAGCGAACCTGGCACAGTTTTATTAAGCATGGGCCGTGGAGGGATGGCAGGGTTAAGGAAGCTGTATAAAGTGCAGTGGTGGGTGGATTGCGGGCAGTCAAGGATGAAACGACAAAAAGGAGTGGAATAAGGTGTCTAAACTTCTGCCAGGAGCAGATGCAGGAATGATAGTGTATCACGATGTAAGCCATAATCAAGAAATGCAGGGGAGTATCATTTTTGGACTATAGCATGCTTCGCTTGGGTGGGGAGGCAGTTTTTGTTACGATAAAGTGCTCCCAGTTTTGGGAGCAGCCTCTTGTACAGGGATTCAATGCAAGAGGCAAAATCTAGGTGCTGATCAAGCCAGATGCCTAGGTATCTATAGCTAGTGCATTGCTCCAGGGTAGACCCGTTCAGGGTTACGAACGGTGGGCAGGGGGGTTGGCGGGAGAGTCTTTGTTGGGAGCCAAACGTGACCGACACAGTTTTTATTGGGTTTAAAAACAACTGATTCGACCTAAACCAGTGCTGGATGGCAGTGAAGTCCTCCTGTAGAAGAGAAGCCACTCTGCTTGTAGTGGGGCCGGAGGCGTACAGGACTGTATCGTCCGCCTACATTTGGATGGAAGAATGAGAGCAGGCAGAAGGGAGGTCATTTAGAAAAATGGAGAATAGTAAGGGACCAAGGACTGAGCCTTGGGGGACACCTGATGTGACTGGAAGGGGGTTTGAGGTGTGTGATGCAATTCTGACAGCTTGCATTCTGCCCACAAGGTAGTCCTGGAACCACTCCATCGCTGGGGGAGCGAGCCTGGCTTCAATAAGCTTGGAGAGGAGCAGGGGATGTGAGATGGTATCGAAGGCCTTTGCTAGGTCAATAAAGACAGCCGAGGTGATATGACCTTTGTCGATGCCGGTGAGAATGTCCCCAGAGACTCGAAGCAGGGAAGTGATAGCAGAGTGAGTTTTGCGGAAGCCGGACTGGAAAGGCATAAAAAAGGAGGAGGCGTCTAAGTATGGAGACAGTTGGGACAGGACAAGTCACTCCTGTAGCTTGGCTAGAATAGGGAGAAGGGAAATGGGTCTGTAGTTTCCTGGGGAGGAGGGGTCACCACCTTTTGGGAGTGGAATAACTGTGGCCAATTTCCATGCCGCTGGTAGCTTGCCCAGTGTAAAGGAGAGGTTGAGAAGAGCAGCGAGGGGGGCTGCTATGGCAGGGGCAGACAAGAATAACATCTTGGCATCCAGGGACGTCGGGCATTTGCCTTTATTAGGGTTCAGAGACCGTAGGGAGCGGAGGACTTCTGCTGGGGAAACTAATTGAAAAGAGAATGGCTGGACTGGTGCAGGTGTGAGGGGGGTGGGGAGATGGGGGGTGATTGTGATTGAGGGAGGCTAGAAGTTTGTCTGCGCAGCTGGCGAAATGGGTATTAAAAGCTTCGGCTACGCTGATGGGGTCAGAGATGAGGGTGCCCTGATCTGATAGGGTTGGGGGTGGTGGTTGTGTTGGAGGGGAGAGCAGGGATTTGAGAGTTTCCAGAAATTGGTCGGATGGTTTAGGTTAGTGCTAAAACCGACAGGAAATTGCTCTTTTTGGCTTGGTGGATGGTGTTTGTGCAAGCATTTCGCAGTGATCTGTAGGCAGTAAGGAGCCTGGGTGCCCAGTTTCTTGTATGCTTTCCATGCGTGGTCCCTGGAATGGCATTTTCTAATTATATCAGCCGAGATCTATGGGAGATGAGCCCTCTAACCCTTTTGTACGCAGAGGGCGTGCTTGTCCCATACTTCCAGGAATCTAGTTTGAAACGCGTCATATGCATTGTCAATGGTGGAAGCCTCGGTGATGCAGGACCAGTTTACCCGTCCCAGGTCTGCCAGGAGAATCTAGCTTTGGGAGTTATATGACCTGGTCCATAGTGGGGTTTTGGGGGCTGAGGGGCTATGTGCCTTCCTGATCAGGTAGGTCATGTGATGATCACTAAAGAATCTGGAAGAAGGCCTGCGTTCAGAATTCTGTGTGAGTGCGAGGTGAGAGCCCAGTCCAGTAGGGAGTGGTTGTTAGACTTATTGTTAAGTCTGGTGGGCTCTTTAATGAGTTCGGTGAGGTTCAGGGCCTTTATTTTGGTTTTCAGGAGGGTTTATAGTCTCTAACCAATTGGCGTTAAAATCACCTGTGGCATGAAGCTCACCACCACGGCTAAGGACTGTAAGGTAATTAGATGTGAGAGGATGTCATCAGTGGGTGTGCAGGGGGCAATATGAGCCTGCCACGTAAACAGGGGTGGTATACAGGATCATCCTACATAGCTTCCTCCCACCTTTATTCCTTTCTCTGCCACAATAGTAAATTACTTCCACCCTAGAAAAGGTATTGCTACAACCCCTTTTGCAGGCTATTGCCAATTATGTCATACTTGCTTAGTCTCAACAACCACCCCCAACAGTTCTGCCGCTAAATTTCTTCCCCTCTTCCTTCCATTCACTCCTGCATAAAATACAACAGTATACACTGTAAAATGTTTAGCAGTTAAAATATACATAATAATGAAGATTGAGTTATCCCCCATACTAATACCAACAGCCAATGTCAATCAACTTTGGAGACTACTTAAGGACAGACTATGGGAGGAGATCTGGTCACATGGTATGAACTATGGTGCTGAGCAGAGTATGATTACTGAGGCTGTATGTAACATAACTGATTAGGACACTACCAGGCAACAATGGTGCTGAGTAGAGTATAGGCAGACTAATACACCAGCTTTGTTCTGGGTGCCAAGTAATTCTGATCTGGGAGCCCCAGGACATACCAGAATAAGGTCTGTGAAGGTCTCTAGAAGAGGCTGGCTAAGTAGTACTGAAGACACAAGCACAGAAGGAATTCCAGCTTGAGTCTCAGATTCCATGATTCTCAAAAATTTAGGGTTTCATGCAAATTGAGCAGAGCCTACGCTAGAGGTCTTCCTGGGCAGACCTGACCTGCAGAACTGGTACAGGTTCTTCTGGTTTATGCGGATATGCATCATCTGTATCGGATTCATCAATATGGAACTCTATTATGAAATACAAAATCACACCTATCCCCATAATACAAAGCACCATGGGCTGTATAGGCAAATCACCACAGTATATCATGCTGGTTCAACTTTAAGCAGAAATGCAGATGTGCTAGCACTGACAGAAACCTGGCTCTCCAAAAAAACACCTGCCTCTTTGGTTGCCTTCCCTGGCTTCACCCTTCACAAAGCCGACAGAATGGGCAAACGTGGTGTGGTGTGTGTGTGTGTGCTGTGTATGTCCGTGACTCCATGATATGCCAAGCCCTTGTAATACCTCCATTAGACCATGATGCCCAAGCCTTATCATTAAAACTTACTCCAGATCCCTCCAGAGCCCCTGTAATTCTTACTGTCGCATATGCCCCCCCAAGAAACCAAGCTCATGCTATACAATCCCTTGCTAACTACATTTCCGGCTCCCCCCCAAAAAACAGAACACATCATAGTTGGAGACTTTAATGTGAACTGGCTTGCCAGTTCGGCTTCCCATGCCAAGGACACCTTCGCTGCACAGGACCTAACCCAGCTGATCAGCCAAACTACCAGAGTAAACCCCACTAACGGCTCTAGCACCCTGATTGACCTTCTCCTCACCAACCGTCCCCACAGAATCTCTGACTGTTGGTCCTTCCAGACTCCCTAAGCGATCACTCACCCATCCTCTTTTCCTGGTTGTGTCTTCAGCAGAAACCCAAACCAAACTATATTGCCCGTCGTCGTCTCCGACCCAGAGGCCTCACAAAACTAAGAAAATACTTAACTCAAAGGGACTGGTCCCCCATCTACTACAGATGAAGCCCTTGATTATTTTACCTGTTCTTTCAGTAAAGCATGTGGCATCTGTGCCCCACTAGCAAAAGTGCAATCCAGGAAACGTAATGCCCCCTGGGTCATGCCTGCACCGCTCCAACAGCTAAAGCATAGAGATGATTTCTGGCATAAAGCAGTCGCATCCGCACGCGCTAGGTGGACAGGCAAGCCTATAAAGCTGCCTCAGTAATGTTCTACACTAGTGTACCACCTCCAGCTGAAATATGTAAAAAACTACAGAAAGAGATGTTGTAGTGATAGGAGATTCGAACGGAGAGGAATTGATACCATTGTATGTGAAGGGCGTAAAGGCATACACAACAGCAAGTTCATTATCAGTGGTTAAAACCAGAGATATTGTCAGACTACTAGATCGGTTACTTGAAAACACACATAAACCACTAGTCATCCTAACATGTTGGAGTGAATGATCTATCTAAATGTACCCTGACTGAAATCCAGGAAGACTATATAAAAATTGTTTTAAGGATCAAAGAAAGGAGATATCATTTTGTCCAGATTATACCGTTACTAGAAATCAGACATACAAAATGAACAAGCTAAGCAACTGAATTTTTGGCTAAGACAATTTGTATGATAAAAACATAGGATTTATGGATAATACTCAGACTTTCAAAAACATTAAATGATATAAAAGGATGGTCTACACTTTAGTCAGATTGGTACCAGGATTATGCCTAACAAAATCAATAGGGTAATAGCATTTCATTTAAACTGTGTGTGTGTGTGTGGGGGGCGGGCGGATTGCTTACCGAAATAGAAAATTATTTACAAAATTACGACAAAATAAATGATTATGGTTGGAACGGGTTCTATTAAATGCACAAAGCTTAACAAATAAGTTTGATGAGTTCAGACTATACCTTGGGATGAATAACATTCATATTGCCCTTATCACTGAGACTTGGTGGGATGCTAGCAATTCTGGGATAAAAATATCTGGGATTCAATCTATATCTCAAACATAAAGTGTACAGAAAAGGTGGCGGGGTAGCTATATATGTCCATCAATCAACTGACAGTGAAGAGATCATTGATGGTACTGATCTGGAAACTCTTTGGGTAAGAATAAAACCCCAGATAGGTGCACCATTTATCCTGGGTCTAATAGACCCCCTTCCATGAATCCTGATAATGATGGAAAATTATTACATTATCTTAAAACCCTTGACCCATCAAAAATTATGTAATTATGGGATTTTAATTTAAATAGTGTTAATTGGGACCATGCATCTGCATCAGTTAAAGTTGATCGATGTTATGTGGTTATTCAATGAAATAGGATTGGAGCGACTGGTCCAACATAATACTAGGAGCAACAGAATATTAGATCTTATACTAACAAATATTGCCCATTGTGTAACTCAAATTGATGTTAAAGCACCATTAGGTAACAGCGATCATAATACTGTAAATTTTCAAATTACAGATAGTAAATCCGTGCCAGCTACTGATATAACTAGAGTCTTAAATTTCACTAAAGCTAACTTTGAAAACATGAAAAATATCATAAGATTCTGGGATTGGCAGGTTTTATTTACAAACCTAACTGTAGAGGCCAAATGGCATTTATTGGCTAATAAATTGAAGGATCTTATTAAAGCAAATATTCCTACCAAAAACAAGTATGAATCAAAACATAAACCTACACCAGGATGGATGCCCCCTAAAATAAAAAATGTAATTAACAAACAAACAAAAAAATATATATATATATAAGCAAATTCAAAAAGGATTCACGCATCTTAATTTGAAAGATAGGGATTTACCAAAAACAATAAAAACTAAAATAACACAAAAAAAACAAAAAAACAATTTGAACTAAAATTAGCATCAAGGGTGAAGGACAACAAGAAATCCTTTTTTTTCTTATATAAACAAAACTAAAGGCAATTCAAAGACTATAGGCCCATTTACCACGCAATCTGGTTATGTAGCAAATAAACATGAAACAGCAGATATCCAGAACAGTACCAACTTACCGTAACAGTAGATCTTCGAGAACAGCTCTTGCAGCAGGTTACACCATTAGGACTGAAGCCGGCAGGACCCCGGAATTCTTCTAGCTAGCTATCTTCAGCGGGGACCGCCTATACCTTGTCCCGCCCCGGCGTCAGGCGTGGTACATAAGGGGCGGTCCCGCCAGATTCCCAGTCCTCCGCCGAGACTCCCAGCTGCAGAATGACATCAGAATGGGAGACCGAGGATCCGTCATCAAAAGACAAAGGCGTAAGCCCTGCCCAAGGCAGTAAGCCATGCCTCGCAGGGGAATGGTGGGCGGGAAGGTACCTGCTGCAAGAGCTGTTCTCGAATATCTACTGTTACGGTAAGTTCTTACGTAACTGTACTATCTTACTTCGAGAAACAGCTCTTGCAGCAGGTTACACCATTAGGACTGATTTCCAAGCAATAGCGTCTGTAAGCATTCTGGGAGGAGGAAACTAGGAAAGATCTTGACAAGTCCTGACTCTAGGACAGGAGACCCTGCAACACGGCCAGGCCGAAACTGGCTCTCTGCCATGATGCAATATCCAGGCTATAGTGCCTAATGAATGTGTGCACAGAGTTCCAAGTAGCTGCGGCACAAATGGCAGGGGTGGAGACGTTACAAGTGCTGCAAGCAGGTAGCCACCCCTTGTCGAATGCCCCAGACTGTACCGGGAGGGGCTTCTGTTTGCTGTCGCAGCAGAATGAGATACTCTGGACAAGCCAGCGAGAAAGAGACTGCTTTGAGACAGGTTGGCCCAGCATCCTCTCAGCAAAGGAAACGAATAGTTGCTCCGACTTGCGAAGATATTTAGTTCTGTTCAGGTAATACCTTAGACAGCAGTGAACATCCAGGGTGTGAAGCAATGCCTCTCCTCTACTGGAATATTTAGGAAAATATACAGGTAAATCGATGTCCTGGTTGAGAGTGAGGGCAGAGACCACCTTAGGCAAAAACTTAAGATTCGTCCTCAGAGATACTCTGTCCTGGTGGAAAATTAAATAAGGCTCCTTACACATGAGAGCGTGGAGCTCGGAAACTCTCCTAGCTGATGTGACGGCAACCAAAAATAACTTTTTCCACGACAGAAAACGCAGCTCGCAATCTGCAGCAGGTTCAAAGGGGGAAAGCGTGAGTTGTTCCAGGACAAAGAGTAAGTCCCATGGAGGAACTGGATCCTTAATGGGTGGCCTAAGGTGTAACACCCCTCTCAGGAAATCTCGAGAGGCATCAAGCTGTGCCACTGTGCGCTGTCCCACCGGGAAGTGGTAAGCAGAAATCGCGCAGAGGTGCACCTTAATAGAGGAGTAAGCGAGACCCGAATGGAATAGGGAAAGCAGGTATTCCAGCACCACTTTCACCGGGCATCCTAGAGAGGAAAGGCTGTGTGCTTGTGACCACAAGCAAAAGTGGCGCCATTTCATGGTATACGTCGCATGCGTTGCCGGCTTTCTGGCCGCGGAAAGAACTTCCGCCACCTCTTGCGAGACCCCGTGTCTCAAAATGGCTATGTCTCTAGGAGCCATGCATCAGGTTCAGTGAGCGCAAGTCCGGGTGGACTAGAGAACCTTCCTCCTGAGACAAGAGATGAGAGCTGAGACAGCAGATTGAGGTTCCGGGACAGCTGCGTTAGCAAGAGGAACCAGATCTGTCTGGGCCAGAATGGGGCTACCAGGATCATTGTTGCATGCTCCCTGCGCAGTTTGAGAAAAACTCTCTGGATCAATGGGAAGGGAGGGAAAGCGTAGAGGAATCTGTCCGCCCAGGAGAGGGACAACGCGTCTCGCCAGAAAACACCAGGCCCTGGATCTAGCGAGCAAAAATTGGGCAGTTTTGCGTTGGATGGGGAAGCGAATAAGTCCAGTTCTGGAGTGCCCCATCAAAGAAAGAGATCCTCTGCGAACCCTTGAAGAAGTTCCCCCTCGTGGACTCTGGCCTGGGAGCGAATCAGGCCGTCTGTGATTGTGTTGTCCACTCCGGGAACGTGAACTGCAATCAGGTTCGCGCTGTGTCGAATTACCCAATCCCACACTCTCATGGCTTCCCTGCAAAGGAGGTAAGAGTGTGCGCCTCCTTGTTTGTTGAGGTAATACATCACCGCCGTGTTGTCTGTCTGAAGCAGAAGAGACTGTGGGATTTCTGACTGAAAGGCCTGCAGGGCATAGAGGACCGCCCTCATCTCCAGCACGTTGATGTGGAGGTGGGCTTCCTGAGGTCCATGGTCCCTGGGACCTCACCCGTTCTAGTCGCTCCCCACCCCAGCCTGGGAGTCTGTGGAAGGATTATCTCCGGGGCCGGCGCTGTAAACAGGACACCCATGAAAGTGTCCCTGGGTCTAGCCACCATTGCCAGTCTCGAATCACGGCATTTGTGATTCTGACCGGATGCTGCATGTGGTCTTGCCTTTGGTCCCACTGCACCTTGAGCATCCACTGAGTTACCCGCATGTGGAGCCTTGCCAAAGGGACTGTCGGAATGGCCGCAGCCATGTGTCCGAGCAGACGAAGGACCAGCCTGGCAGGGACAGTCTTCTTCGCCGAGAGATCCCTGATGAGGGATCTGATGCGTTCCGCTCTGTCGTCTGGGAGAAATGCTTTCCCCTGAACGGTGTCCAGAACTGCGCCTATGAACTGCAGCTTCTGTGACGGTACGAGGAGAGACTTCTCATAGTTGATTATAATGCCCAGAGACTGGAACAAGTCCTGAGTGCTCTGAATAGCCAGCAACAACGCCTCTCTGGAAGCGGCCATGAGAAGCCAATCGTCCAAGTACGGGAACACATAGTGGCCCTGTCTCCTTAAGGACGCTGCCACGACTGCCATGCATTTGGTAAAGACGCTGGGGGCCGATGACAGTCCGAACGGAAGAGCCCGGAACTGAAAATGGTAGCCGAGGAACTCGAAGCGCAGGAACCTCCTGTGCGCTTGAGCCACAGCGATGTGCAGGTAGGCGTCCTGCATGTCTAGGGACGCTAAAAAGGCATCCTCCTTCAGCATGGGAATGAGGCTCGGAAGGGTCACCATGCGAAATCGTTTGTAGGCGACCGACATATTTAGGTCGCTGAGGTCCAAGATTGGACGGAGGTCCCCTGTTTTCTTGGGAACCAGAAAGAAGTGGGAATAGTATCCGGAATCTATCTGGTTCTCTGTAACATACTCCACCGCTCCCTTCTGCAGGAGCGCGAGTATTTCTTGCCTGATAAGCAACTTGTGCTGACCAGTAGCAACGGAGAGCAAAGGAGGCCTCGAGGGTGGCTTGTCTGCGAATTCTATAAAGTGGCCTTTTCGACCAACTGAAGAACCCACCTGTCGGTGGTTATGGACTGCCATCCTGGCAGGTAATTTACTGACCCCGACCTTGATGTCCCGTTGATCCTGAGGCGGGGCGGGAAGGAGTCAGGCTGTGGCGGCGGAGGGAGCCGCGGGCTGAGCCAAGCAGCTGGGCGCTGACTTCTGCCCGTGGGCTGTCTTCCCGGCTGTGGGGCAGGCCATCTGTAATGGACCAGTGCGGGACTGTTGTCTCTGTGTCCGTCCACGAAAACGGCTTTGGTTCCTATGAAAGGAACGAAGCTTTGGTCGGTACATTGCCTGGACCGACCTCACCGCCTTCCCGGCCTCTTGGAGCTTGGTGAGAACCTTCTCAGAGGGTGCACCAAAGAGAACTTCTCCTTTGAAAGAGGCGTCCATGATGTTCTTCTGGACGTCCGGGGTAAATCCGGAGACACGAAGCCATGAGTGTCTCCGGAGGCATACGCAACTCACAGCACCTGGGTTCCACGTCCGAACCCGTGCAGGAGGAGCTGTAACATCTCCTCCTTCTGCTCACCTTCTGGCAATTTCTCCACCAGATCCAGTCCCTGTTCCCACAAAGCATTTTGGAACTGCACCATTGGGTCAAGTAGTTCAGGGATCTGATGGCGCAGGTAGCGGAAGCATCGTCGTCTGCCCATAGCGTCCAGCTGTTTGGACTCGGGTCCAGTGGCAGGGTGCTCAAATGTTGCGTCTCTGGGACCGGTCATGAGAGCTGTGATGACCAGAGAGTCGGCCAGAGGATGTTGAGCCAAGTACTGATCCTCATAGGAACCTTGTACAGGCGGTCAGCTTTCTTGGCATTGGCGGGAGCGAGTGTGGGCGCTTCCCGCTGCCTTGGTGGCGTCCACAAAGTGTCCACCAAGGGTGGTACCACCACAGGCTTGGGATCCTTCTGCCACCTGGTCAAGTTCTTCCTTCGGGAAAAAGTTCATTTTTTCGGCTCAGTTGCTGTCAGCAGATATCCAGAACAGTACCAACTTCTGCCGAAGATATCTAGCAAGGCGTAGTCTCTCGGGGTCTAACTCTTCTGCATACCAGCCCATGTTCTCTTGGATATGTCTCATGATTTCCGAGAATGATGGGTCATCCGGAGGAGATCTAGGAAGCTCACGTGGGTCCGGAGAGGGGATCGGAAGGGGAGAGAGGGATCTGGATCTTGTCGAGGACTTCGATCCTGTATCCTCCGTTGAAGGTGAACGGCAGCGTCTTCTGGGTCTCTTAGGACTGGGTGACCCTGAAGAAGATCTAGACGGAGGTCTCCTTTTATCTGGTCTTCCCCTTGGAGGGTCCGTAGGCTCCTGGGGGTGGAGGTACTCGGCCTGCTGCCCCGGATGGGGAAGGGGGCACAGGGGCCAGAGGGGTCGCAGGTGGCGGAGGAGGAGGAGGTAGAGGAGGTGGTGTGGGAACCACATCCTTTTTAATGGTATCCCACCAAAAGGTAAATAGCTCCTTAACCGCATAAAAAGAAAGGCCAGACGACGGACCGGGAGCCGGTGGCCTGTCGTCGGGCTCCGGCGTCGGCTCCTCAGGGGCCTCAGGTTGCGGGGAGGGTTCCCTGGGAGGCTCGACAGGACCGGGTTCGCCCGTCTGGTCCTCGGGCTGCGTCAATTCCTCCTCCGTAACAGTCTCCTGACCGACGTCGGTAGGAGGCGTCGGGGTCCTCTTCTCAACTCGTGCGGACGTCGGCCCTCCTGCCGACGACCGAGAGGGCGAGCCTGACGGCGGGCGTCTGGTGGTCGGCGGCTCCTGGGACCTGTGATGAGTGGCCGACGTCGAGTCCGGCGCTCTGTGAAGTAAGCTCCTTAGTCTTCCGCTGGGCAGGAGGGAGGCAGGAGGCAGACCTGACGTCGGGTTGGAATGGCGGGAACCCGACTGCGGTGATGATGAAGGTCCCAGACCTAACCAGGGCTTTGGAAGAAGAGGACGAAGAGGGCCTGGAGGTCTTGGCCTGTGAGGAGGAAGAGGCCGAAGGTTTCTTCACGGCGGAGGGAGGCTGAGAGGCGGGCCGGGAAGGCGAACAGTCGGACTGGGAGCAGACTACTGAGTCAGAGGCCCTAGGCAGGGACCTGGATGGAGCCTTCTCCCTGTGCTTCTCAGAATGTTTCCGGGTTCGCAGCAGAACTCCCCTTGGAGGTGTTCATGGCCTTAACTTTCTCCTCGAGCAGGAACGCCTGCAGAGCCTTCTGGTGACGGATCTGGGTCTGGCTGTTGAACCCCTGGCAGAAAATACAGCACCGGGTGTCGTGGTCTGGGCCTAGGCACCGGACGCAGGCCGAATACAGATCCTTCAACGGGATTTGCTTCCCACAGGCGCACTTCGAGGGATGGCCTTCAACGGAGGTTGGAGAGGACATCAGACAGCAACTGAGCCGAAAAAATGAACTTTTTCCCGAAGGAAGAACTTGACCATGCGTCGCTAGCAAAACGATCCGAAGGGTCGAGACATGCAAGTCGACGGCGGGAAAAGAACTGGGGAATCTGGCGGGACCGCCTCATGTACTACGCCTGACGCTAGAGGAGGGACCGACGTCGGGGCGCCCCACTGAAGTTAGCTAGCTAGAAGAATTCCGTGGGGTCCTGACGCCTGCCGGCTTCAGTCCTAATGGTGTTACCTGCTGCAAGAGCTGTATCTCGAAGTAAGATCCTCCTGTGCGCTTGAGCCACAGGGATATGCAGGTAGGCGTCCTGCATGTCTAGGGACGCTAAGAAGGCGTCCTGCTTTAGCATGGGAATGAGACCCTGAAGGGTCACCATGCGAAATCGTTTGTAGGCAACCGATGTATTTAGGTCGCTGAGTTCCAAGATTGGACGGAGGTCCCCTGTTTTCTTGGAACCAGAAGAAGTGGGAATAGTATCCGGATCCTATCTGGTTCTCTGGAACATACTCCACCGCTCCCTTCTGCAGGAGTCGCAGTATTTCTTGCCTGATAAGCAATCTGTGCTGACCAGTACGGAGAGCAGAGGAGGCCTCGAGGGTGGCTTGTCTGCGAATTCTATAAAGTGGCCTCTTTCGACCAACTGAAGGACCCACCTGTCGGTGGTTATGGACTGCCACCCTGGCAGGCAGTCCATAATCGCCCCCTGACCTTGATGTCCCACTGATCCTGAGGCGGGGGCTGGGAAGGAATCATACTGTGGCAGCTGAGGGTCCAGCGGGCTGAGCCGATTAGCGGGTCGCTGGCTTGGCCCTGAGGCGACTTCCCTGGGCTCTGCGGGAGAAGGAGCCCCTCTGTTGAGACACGGCGTGGGACTGCTGTCTCTGCACCCGGCCTCAGCGGCTTTGGTTCCTCTGAAAGGAACTAAGCTTGGGTCTGTACATAGGCTGGACAGACCGCACCGCCTTCCCAGCCTCTTAAGTTTGGTGAGGACCCTCTCTGAGGACTCACCAAAAAGAACCTCTCCATGAAACGAGGCATCCAGGATGTTCTTCCGGACGTCCGGGGTGAATCCGGAGACATGGAGCCATGAGTGTCTCCAGAGGCATACGCTCGAAGCTGCGCTCTGGCCGAGGAGTCCGGGGAATCGTACGCGGCTCGCAGCTACTGGGTTCCCACGTCCGAACCCTAAGGAGGAGTTGCAACATCTCCTCCTTCTGCTCACCGTCTGGCAATTTGTCCATGAGTCGGTCCCTGCTCCCACAAGGCATTTGGAACTGTACCATGTGGGTTAAGTAGTTCAGGGATCTGATGGTGCAAGTAGTGGAAGCATCGTCTTGCCTGCCCATAGCGTTCAGCTGTTTGGACTCGGGTCGGTGGCAGGGTGCTCAAATGTTGGGTCTCTGGGACCGGTCATGAGAGGCTGTGATGACCAGAGAGTCGGCCAGAGGATGTGAAGCCAGATAATGGTCCTCCCTAGGGGCCTTGTACAGACAGTCAGCTTTCTTCGGCATCACTGGGAGCGAGTGTGGACACTTCCACGTTGCCTTGGTGACATCCACGAAAGTGTCCACCAAGGGTGGTACCACCACAGGCTTGGGATCTTTCTGCTGAAGATACCTGGTGAGGCGTAGTCTCTCGGGGTCTAATTCTTCCGCATCCCAGCCCATGTTCTCTTGGATATGCCTCATGATCTCTCAGAACGATGGGTCATCCGGAGGAGATCTAGGAAGTTCACGTGGGTCCGGAGAAGGGATGTGGATCGGAGAGGGGGATCTGGATCCTTCTGAGAATTCCGATCCCGTGTCCTCCGTCGAAGGCGAACAGCGGCGTCTTCTGGGTCTCTTAGGGCTGGGTGACCCTGAAGAAGATCTGGACGGAGGTCTCCTTTTGTCTGGTCTCCCCCTAGGAGGATCCGCCGGCTCCTGGGGGGAAGGTACTCGGCCTGCCGCCCCGGACGGAGTAGGGGGCGCAGGGGCCAGTGGGGTCGCAGGTGGAGGAGGAAGAGGAGGAGGGGGGTGGGAACCACATCCCTTTTTATGGTGTCCCACCAGTAAGTGAACAACTCCTTGACCTCAGATATGGAGAGGCCGGACGACGGACTGGGCTCCGATGGCCGGTCGTCGGGTTCCGGCATCGGCTTCCCAGGGGTCTCAGGTTCCGGAGAGGGCTCCCTAGGGGGTGCGACAGGACCAGGTTCGCCCGTCTGGTCCTCGGGCTGGGTCAGCTCCTCCTCTGTAATCGTCTCCTGACCAACGTCAGTGGGAGGCATCGGGATCCTCTTCTCAATGGGTACGGGTACGGACGTCGGTCCCCCGGCCGAGGAGACGTAGGCCTGACCGGCAACGGGCGTCTGGCGGTCGACGGTTCCTGGGACCTATGGTGTAGGGCCGGCGTCGGGCCTGACGGCTTCTTTAAGGAGGTAAGCTCTTTGGTCTTTCTCTGGGGAGGAGGAGGAGGCAAGGAGGCAGACCTGACGTTGGGTTCGGAACAGCAGGAACCAGACTTATGGTGGTGATGACGGTCCCCCGACCTAGCCAGGGCCTTAACAGAGGAAGATGAGGAAGGCCTGGAGGTCTTGGCCTGTGAGACAGAAGAGGAGCCCGAAGGGGTCTTCACTGCTGCGGGGGAGGCTGAGAACGGGCCCGGGAAGGAGAGCGGTCGGACCGGGAGCCGGAGCTACGGGAGTCAGAGGCCCTAGACGGGGACTTGGATCTAATTCTCTCCCTGTGTTTCTCGGGGTGTCTCCGGGCCTTCTCTGAGGACTCCCCCTTGGAGGCTGCGTCCATGGTCCTGATTTTTTCTTCAAGCAGGAACGCCTGAAGGGCCTTCTGGCGACGGGTCCGGGTCCGGCTGTTGAACCCCTGGCAAAAGAGCAGGACCGGTGTCGTGGTCTGGGCCCAGGCACCGGATGCAGGCCGACGGATCCTAAAACGAGACGGTTTCTACAAGCGCACTTGAAGGATGGCCTTCAATGGAGGTTGAGAGGACATCAGACAGCAAAAGAGCCGAAAAACGAACTTTTCGAAGGAAGAACTTAACCGAACATCAGCAGCTAGAAACGACGAAGGGTCGAGACATACCTGAAATCATGGCAGGAAAAGAATTGGGGGATCTGGCGGGACCACCCCTTATGTACTCATGGTCGTGGGAGCTGGTGAGAGGCGGTCCCCGCTGAAGATAACTAGCTAGAAGAATTCGTGGGGTCCTGGCGCCTGCCGGCTTCAGTCCTAATGGTGTAACCTGCTGCAAGAGCTGTTTCTGAAGTAAGATCAATATTTTTCTTCAGTTTTCAATGCTACTTCCCATGGTGAAATAAAAGAATTGGATGGTTCCATGCCTGGTAGATTTGTAATTCAGCCCAAAGATGTTTTAGATAAACTTAAAAAAATAAATATTAACAAATCCCCTGGTAAAGACGACATTCATCCAAGGGTATTGAAGGAACTCGCAAATGAGATCTATCTATCCCTGACTAATAACTTCCAACATTCATTAGATATCGGGGAAGTTCCAAATGATTGGAGGGTCGCAACAGTTGTCCCTATACACAAAAAAGGGCCTACGAACAAGCCTGAAAATTTTAGACCCATTAGGTCTTACATCACTAATCGGGAAACTCTTGGAACAGTTTGTTAAGGAATTTATTTTGGAACATATAAATCATAGCAAACTTACTGATAATTTCCAACATGGTTTTACCAAATCAAGATCATGCCTAACCAACCTATTGACCTTTTATAATAAGGTTACTGAAAAAATTGATAAAGGCAACTCGGTGGACTTAGTGTTCATTGATTTTGCAAAAGCATTTGATAAAATTCCACATTTATAACTTGTCAACGTCCTAAGGGAAGCAAATTTGAACCCAAACATTGTAAACTGGATAATAAAATGGCTTAGGAACAGGAAACAAAGAGTTGTCATAAATGGGGAACTATCGGGATGGGCACATGTGACTAGTGGTGTCCCCCAGGGATCAGTGCTGGGTCCTTGTTTATTTAATATTTATATTTCTTCTCTAAAAATCGAGCAAAGATAATATTTGGCTGCTAAAGTTTGCAAATGATTGCCATATAGGCTCTATTATCAACAAAAAAGGATGAAAGTATTACCCTGCAAAACTTTCTAGATGCTGTTACAAACTGGGCCCATGGGAGAAAAATACAGGTTACTCACCTGTAACAGGAGTTCTAGGAATGGTATATGTTGTTCATCCACACTGTCTGGCAGGTATCCTTGCCGCTTTAAATCTTGCGGAAGGTCTTCAAGCTGGCTCCTCCACCCACCCGGGTGGTAAAACTCGCCCCCATGGCGCCAGATCTGGACGCTGGAAGCTCAGGTTGTGCGTCCGAAGCGGGGAGGTCGGGTGGGTCGTGTGGATGAACAACATATACCATTCCTAGAACTCCTGTTACAGGTGAGTAACCTGTATTTCTAGGGACATGGATATGTTGTTCATCCACACTGTCTGGCAGACTCCTAGCAGTTCTCCGGGAGGAGGGAGGCCAGGCGCACACCCCGATACTTACTTGGGAATAGAGACTGGAGAACCGAGGCCCCAAAACCAGCATCCCGGCGTGACTCAAGGTCGATGTGGTAATGGGTGATGAAGGTGTGTGCTGACTTCCAGGTAGCAGCCCTGCAGATTTCCTGGATAGGGACGTCCCTGGAAGCAGCCACCGATGCAGCAGTATGGCGGGTAGAATGAGCTCTTATCCCACTGGGAGGCTCCATGCCCGCCAACTTATAGCAGAGATCTATGCAGGAGGTGACCCACCAGCCTATCGTCCGCTTGGCTGCAGGTCTGCCAGATGCGGCTTCAGCACAGGTGACAAACAGCTGGCGAACCTCTCCCCGAATTTCAGCCGTCCGCTCCTTATAGTAGCGGCGCCCTTCTAGGGTCAAAGTATGGAGCCTATATTCGACCTCTGAGGTGTGATTGGGGTAGAACACCGGCAGAGTCAACACCTGGTTAGGGTGAAACTCGACAACACTTTCGGAAGGAATTTCGGGTGGGGGCGCAGGACAACCTTGTCCCTGTGGAAGACCAGGTAAGGAGACTCGATGCAGAGGCGCCTGGGCTCTCCCATCCTTCTGGCTGACATGATAGCCACCAAGAAGGCGGTCTTCCACAACAGGTGAGAGTTCACACCTGTGTGTTGATTCGAATGGCTTGCCCATGAGCTTTGCCAGTACCAGCAGTAAATCCCAGGAGGTGGAGGTTCTCGCACGGAGAAATGTGATCAAGGCCTTTGAAAAAAGCACCAGACCACCTTCTCCCTCGCCACGACTGCTTCGGCCAGCAGTGGCAAGAGATAGCTACAGGTGCACTGTAAAGGTCGTCGACCTAAGCCCTTGCTGAGAAAGGGACCACAGGTAGTCCCAATATGCTTGCCAAGGAACAGGAGGAAGGGTCCAGGCCCTTGCCTGACACCAAATGGAAAATCTTTCCATTTGAAAGCGTAGCATTTTCTAGTGAGCTCATGCAGGGACGCCTCAACTACGTTGAGGACCTCGTCGGAAAGACCCAAGGCCTGGAACTCTAGCCACTCAGGAACCAGGCCGTCAGGTGCAGGGATTGAAGGTCCGGATGGAATACCTTCCCCTGATTGACTGAGAGCAGGTCCGGGCGAGCTGAAAGCTGCCTCGGAAGCCTGGAGCTGAGGCTGAGGAGATCTGGGTACCAGTACTGGCGGGGCCAGTCTGGGGCTATCAGAATCACCTGCGCCTTGTCCCTCCTTGCTTTGAGCAGCACCTTGTGCATCAAGGGAACGGGAAAGGCGTAGAAGAGGCCCGGGGTCCACGGCCTCGAGAAGGCATCCCCCTGCAGAGAGCCCTGCTGAGGCGGGCATGGAACAGCCTCAACCGCATTCTCCTGGAGGCAAACAGGTCCACCTGAGGTTGCCCCAATGGGAGAATAGATCTAATACTACCTCAGCAGGAGAAACCACTCGTGGGAGGCAGCCCTATCCGGCTTAGGGCATCAGCCAGGGTGTTGGAGGCTCCTGCCACATAAATAGCTAGGAGATCCGCCTCCAGGCTGCGCTGCAGTGACCAGATGTGGAGAGCTTCCTTGCATAGGAGAATGGGCGCGTCCAGCCCTGGCGGTTTAGATAGTACATGGTCATGGTATTGTCTGTCTGGACTCGGACCACTTGACCCCGAAGAAACGGAGCAAAGGCGGTGAGAGCTAGGCGGACCGCTCGGAGCTCCAGCAGGTTGATGTGGCATCGGGACTCCGCGGGGACCAGAGGCCGTGCGCTCGGTGTTTCCCCAGATGGGCACCCCAACCCATCAGAGAGGCATCGGTCGATAGAGACTGTCGGCTCGGGCGGACAAGCGGGATGCCCTCCTGCAGATGAACTGGAGCGGTCCACCACTGGAGGCGTTCCCACATCCCCGGTCACCGTCACTAGCTGGTCCAATGGATCGCAGCGTTGGGACCACTGGCTGGCCAGCCCCACTGAAGGGGCGCATGTTCCAGCGGGCCCAACGGACCACGCTGGTACAGGCCGCCATGAGACCCAGGAGGCCAGGAAGTCCCGGCAGGTGCAATTGCCCAACCAAGAATGATTGGGCAAGGAGGAAAGAACCTCGGCCCTGTCTGCGGGAGCCGTGCTCTGGCTCGAGAGTCGAGCTCTGCCCGATGAAAAAATTACCTGCTTCGGCTCGAGTTCCGACTTGGCCTCGTTGATGAGGAGGCCGACCTGAGAGCAAACCTGGAGGGCCAGATCTCTGGACCGCTCCACCCCTGTCTGGAGGGGGCTGCTACCAGCCAATCGTCCAGGTAAGGGTAAACCCGGACCCCTCGGCGCCGCAGGAATGCTGTCACCACTGCCATGCATTTGGTGAAGACCCTGGGAGCTGGAGATAAGCCGAAGGGCATGGCTTGGAACTCGAAAAGGGAACCTTCCGCTCGAAAGCGAAGGAACCTTTGATGGGACGGACGGATAGGGACATGAAAGAACGCGTCCTGTAGGTCCAGAGAGCAGAACCACACGCCGTGTTCCAAGGATGGTATTATCTGAGCCAGAGTGACCATCCTGAAGGTTCGAGACCTTAGGAACTTGTTCAGGTCGTGTAGAGTTAGAATGGCGCCAGCCCCGTCGTTCGAACCAGGAAGTACCTGGACACAAATCCCGGGTTTGAGGGAGGGTCCACCACCTCTCTTATCACCTCCTTCTTGAGGAGGAGAGCGATATCGGCTCGGCGAGCTGACAGTGAGGCTTCGGACCCCAAGGCCCCCCAAGGTGCGACGGCTCTGAAGGGTGGGGCCTGCTCGAACTCCAGAGGCAGGCCCTTTCCTACCACCTCCAACACCCACCTGTTTGTGGTAATAGCAGACCAGGCGGAAAGGAAGTACCGGAGCCGTCCCCCCACGGGGGAACCTGGGGTGAGGTGACGAGGTTGGGGGCGACACCGCTCAACCCGTCACTGTGCAGGCTTGGAGGAGGGACCGGCCGAGGGACCACCTGGGCCTTTACCTCCCTGCTTCCTGGAGAAGGAAGCCGCAGGCTTGGGTTTGGGACGCCAAGCGCGAGCCTGCTGGCCCTGGTGTTGCTGGGCCGGGCGTGCCGGGGGCGAAGACGGACGAAAGGGCTTGGGTTGAGGTCTGCGGCCCTTGTCCCTCTGAGCGGATGATATCGAGTCCAAGGTGGCACTGGACTTTTCGATCCTCTGGAGGTGGCCTTCCACTCCAGGGCCGAAGAGGTCGGTCCCCAAGAAGGGGACATCCGCCAATTTGTGCTGGCTATCTGCTGTGAAGGTGGATATCCTCAGCCATGCCCGACGGCGCATAGCCACTGCAGCCGCTACTGACCTGGCGTATGAATCACCGATGTCCAAAGCAGTCTGAAGTTGCTGCTTGGCCACTGCCTGCCCTGGTCCCACACTGCTTAACCGTGGTCTGCAGGTCAGCGGGAGATGAGGGACCACCTCGTCCAGGAGCCCAACAGGGCGTGAGAGAAATCTGCCATCAATGCAGGCCGAGCTGGGCTGGCGAAGGCCAAGGGAGGGCATAGCGTAGACTTTTCGCCCAGCATGGTCCAATTTCTTGGATTCCTTGTCGGAGGTTTGTCCACGTCCCTAGCGTTTCCGGCACGCCGGAAAACGCTGTCGGTAACTAACCCCTCGGCTGAGGGATGTTCCGAGAAACCGGACAGGGAACCGGTAGGGACCGCATACTTCCTGGCCATCCTGGCCGAAGGCGCAGGGCAGGAAGCAGGGTGCTGCCAGAGCTCCAAGGCCGGGCCCACGATGGCCTCAGCCACAGGAGGCCTCCGTAGGGGAATCCCTTGGTCCAATATCTCCGTGAGGGTATACTTGGCCCGCTTGAATACGGGCTCGAGCTGCATCCCGGTGGATTCCGAGATGAGTCTGAGCAACCCCAGGAAGGACGAAAGGCTGTCGTCCAGCGACTGACCTCCAGAGGACTCCAAGTCCACTCGCTTGGAGAAAAAGGAGGAATCGTCGTCGGACTCGGAAGAGTCCATAAAACTGCCTCAGGCCTGAGCCACCTCCACCTGCGAGGGGCAATTGGGAGTGAGGGTGACCGACAGCCTATGAGGCAGACCTGAGCCGACCGAGAATTCTGGGTGGAGCCCCAAACATGACTGTGGGGCGGAGGTTCCACTGGAATTGGTGGAGCAGCTGGTTTTGGCTGAACAACCGGCCTGACAACAGGCTCCTCCGGGTAAAGCAGGGTTGTTTCAGCGCTCGGTGACAACCACTTAATAGCGGGAAAGCGGCAGATAAAGCTTGTTCCTGGTCAGAGTAGCTGTTGCCACATGAGGGTCTCGTATTGTCGACGCAACATGTCGAAGCCTCCCCTCATCCGAGGAGGAGGAGGAGGAGCAGCGGCGCCGCTTACTGCGGTGCCGAGACGGCCTATGATGGCGGGATCGGCTGGACCGCGAAGAAGTCCGAGACCGAGAACCTCGGCTTTTCCGAGGACGGTGCGGTGAGGGGACGGGTGGAACCGGCTCCTCCCTCGGCTCGGAGGGAACACCCAAGGGCTCCGGAACCGGAGGCACTGGCAAGCCGGGATCCTCAACTCCCCACCGGGGAACCCGGGAGAGGGATTTTCGGCTTTGCCCGGTCGACAACCCGTCCAGGTCGAGAAAGATCTCGACTGCGTCGGCGAGTCTCGGTCCAACTGACCTGGCGGGGACACCGTGAGACCAGTGGCGAGCGAGCGATCGACCGAAGTCGATGGCGAACTATTTCGGGGAGATGGACCTTTCCCGCTCCCAAAGCGTCGGCGAAGAGACTTACCCTTGTCTTTCTTCTTGGACCGAGAAGAAGAAGGTCCAGCAGGCGTTGGTCCCTCTCCCCTAGTGGAGGGACAGACAAAACTCATAAAGGAAGCTGTGTAAGAGGAACCCAAGGAAGCGGAATAAAAGCGGGGCCGAGGAAGATGCGGCTCGTGCCGCCTCCTCTTCGAGGCGATCATCTGCTCTAGCTGATCCACGAGCCCTGGCCGGAAACACGCCGACAGGCCTCTTTTGACAACCGTGGGAAAATGTTTCTCGGGCGCCCTAGTTATAAGCAGGCGGCACGGTCTTCGAGGGCGTGGGCTGAGAAGGAAGAGCACAGGTCGCAAGCCTGCGGGTGCGTGCTCGAGGGCCTAAACAGTACACACACACCGTGAGTCTGGATCCGTCCGAGGACATCTTCTGCCCGTAAAAGTTACTTAACACGGAGTCGATTTGTCCATCGCAGCCGTGAGGGATAGAAGACCGAAGTCTTTTAAGCAAAAAACTTTTAAATTCGGAAAACCGAAGAATTAGGAACCAGTCTTTTATGCAGAGCGTTAAGGAGGGAACCTGAGCTTCCAAGTGGTAAGGAAGATCTGGCGACATGGGGCAGAGCCGACAGTTTTACCACCCGGGTGGGTGGGAGGAGCCAGCTTGAAGACCTTCCGGCAAGATTTAAAGCGGCAAGGATACCTGCCAGACAGTTTGGATGAACAACATATCCATGTCCTAAATTAACATTAAATAATGACAAATGCAAGGTAATGCATTTGGGAAAATATAACCCACATTTTTCATATAAATTGGCAGAATGAAACACTGCACCAGACTATAGAAGAAGGGACCTTGGTCTCGCATTACCCCGATTTAAAATTCAAATTGCATTGTAACAAACAAGTTAAAAGGCAAACCAGAATCTAAATTGTGTATTTAGACATGTGGCAAGTAGGACAGGAGGTTTTGTTACCATTGTATAGTGCTCTGGTGAGACCACATCTTGAGTATTGCATACAAGTATGGTCCCCATACATAAAGGATGACATACACAAAATGGAAAGCATCCAGAGACGATTCAGTAGGGCAATAGTAGGGATGAAAGGGAAATCCTATGAGGATAGGCTAAAGGACTTGAAATCGTATACCTTAAGATACAGAAGGCTAAGGGGAGATCTGTGCCTCATTTATGGCCTACTACAAGATTCAACACTTACTGAGGGGATGGGTTTAATTGAATCCAAATTCAGACTTAGTAGTCGTAAACATAATAAACAGTTACTGAATGGAAAATGGAACTCATTAAGGAGGAAAAATTGGTTCAGTGTAAGATCAATCCCAATATGGAATACTCCTCCTACTTTTGTAGTAGAGAGTCCAAATATGGATATATTCAAAAACAACTTGGATCAAGTGATGTCAGATAAAGACAAATATATATATATATAATTACAAAGATTAAAAGGCAAGCATTATGGACTCATTGTTCTCTAGTTTGAAATACCTATGAAACCTATGAAACAGATGCACTTGGGCCATTAAGCAGGCTGAATCGGGCTACTACAAAATGACCCTTGCCTCCTCCTGGAGGAATGCTCGGTTGTTCTGGGACAATATCAAGGAACTCAATGGCAAATCCTGGCCACCCCCCCTACTGTCAACAATGTCCCTACCACCAACCCGCTGGCCATCACCAACTGCCTCAACTCATCATTCTCTAACCTTAGTGCAGTACTCCCAAATAATTTCTTCGACCCCACTCCTGCAACCCCGCCCCCAAACACCCAGCATCCCCCCTTCCATCTCAGGGTGACCTCTACGAATGAGGCAAGGCCTTTTCTCATGAAAGCACTCGGTGGCTCTTGCTACTGCAAAGATTCTTTTGTTATGAGAATCCTACATCTAGTACTGGATACAGTCCTCTCCCCACTGACTGACCTTATTAACTGTTCCCTAAGTCTGGGGAAGTTCCCAGCAGCCTGGAAGACTGCCACAGTCACCCAATACTGAAGACTGGTGACAGCACCTCCCCCAATAACTACCGTCCCATATCCATTCTCCCACCACTCTCGAAAGCCCTCAAAAAAATCATAGCCACCCAACTTACTGAGTACCTATTTGCTCATAACCTACTTTGCAAGGAGCAGCATGACTTCAAATCTGGCCACAGTACAACTATGGCTCTCACTGAGTTCTCTAATTTTAGTCACTCTGCCCTGGATAGAAAACACCTAGCTGGAGCTGTCCTCATCGACCTGTCAAAGGCCTTTGATACAGTCTCCACCCCTTACTCTTAAGCACACTCCGCCACATAGGTCTGTCCCAAGGACCCGTCTCCTGGTTTACCAGTCACCTCACAGCTAGATCACAATGTGTCAAAATAAACAGCTCCTTCTCAACCACCCTGCCAGTCTGCTCTGGGGTTCTCCAGGGCTCCATCCTCGACCCGCTATTATTCAGCATCTACCTAAACCGTTGCCCAATTCCTGCTCCGGCAACCTACTACTCTATCGGACAACGCGGTTCTTTTGCCTCACACAGATCCCACAGTATTGCAGTCCTCCCTCCAACACATTTAACCAGGTTGAAAACTGGTTCATAGACCAAAGACTTGTGGTCAATGTAAAAGACAAAGACTATGCTCTTTGCCTATCGACAGAATAAGGCCAAGAATGCGCAGCTAACAATCCTCTCTCCTTCCTCTAGAACAGGTCCATACATATAAATACTTGGGCCTTACATTTGATTCCAGCCTCTCCTTCCATTCACACATTGACACTCTATCATCAGCAATAAATGTCCGTATAGGCCTACTGTATTGGCACAAGGATTGCCTACCTCCGGAAGCCCTTAATCTGGCTGTCACCTACTCAGTCCTCTCTCTAGTCGATTACGGGCTCACTATCTACTCGGCTGCTGACCACACAGCTCTTAACAAAATCCACCTTGCCATAAACAAAGCATGCAGACTCCTCACCGGGGCAGACAAGCGTACCCATACCTGTACCCTATATGCCCTGACAAATCTCTTTACCTTGGAGGAAAGGCTATTTTATCAAACATGCCTCCTCACAAAGAAAATACACCTGGGGCTTACCCCCTTGGGGGTTTCTGCTCTCTCCTATCCTCCCACACCTCGGGAACACCGCACTGCCAACCGACAGGTGTGGTCCATCCGAGGTTAGAACCTCTCCTTAGCCGAGGTCATTCCCACAGGGCCCCAGCCTGGTACAATGAACTCCGATCTGGCGTCTCCTCCATCTCCAAATTAGGACCTTTCAAGTCAGCCCTCAAAGAGCACATTCTCACTTCACGGCGCTGCCAATGTACCAGCTAGTGCTGGGTCATCTATCTATCATCTTACGGGACCACCCCGCCACTGAGTTCCTACCAATAGGGCTACCAAACATTACCTATTAACATTGCCTCCTTTGGCTGCACTCACAAGGTATCTGTCTAATTCTCTACTTCGCTGTAAATATCAAACCTGTTACTCCCTCGCTCTTTTAGCAAACTTATTGTTCTCTTGAAAACTGTAAAATACAGCTCTCAGTAACACATTCAATGCAATGTATAGTTGATCTTGATTCTGCAATATTGTATAACTAAAAGAACTGTAACCTTTAGCTGCCATTCTTTGTCTATATGTATTAAGTGTTTATGTTTGTTTTTCTGACGCAGAGCCTTTGTAAATGAGTTCCTGACTCAAAGGTTTTAATCCTAAAGTCTGTTAAATAAATAAATAAATAAATAAATAATAAATGGTACCAAGAGGTCTCTCACACATAGTCTGCTATGAAATGATGAGAGTGCAGTGTCAAGAAATGGCACAAATGTCTAAAAAGAGGTGTAGGCACTGAAGATGGCACTGACAACGCCCAAACACGCACCAACACCGTCAGGGTGCAAGGAATCCACCGCTCAAAAGGGTGGCCTGCCCAACAACCTAACTGCTCACTGGATGGCTCCCCAGCAGGAGGGGAGATCAGACAGAGGAGTCAACTTCACAGGCCTCAGCAAATTCAGTATCAAAGACTATGGGGAATAGCTGGCCTGGTCGCTGAGGTTGAGGTGCTGGGCTCACACCTCACTTCACGCTGTGACCCAGGTTTGGGAACAGACTCAGATTGCTAGGGGTTGGCAGGGGCAGGAGGACACCAGCTGTCAGCGCATTTGCGACCTCTTTGCTGGCACTGTACAGAAGGGGGTGGGTTTCGGGCACGACTCCGGGAGGGAGTGTGTGCGGACACATGCACGCCCCCTCCATTGGCGTCATTTGCATGCCTCAAGCAAGAAACAGTGAAAATGACTCCAGTCGTGGCGGCATCATGGCTGTCTCATGGGGACGGTTTGGCTCCGATGGTGCGCGGCACATACTGGATCCTGGTTTGGTGGAAGGGCACGGGGGGCTCTCCACCACCCCGCCGCGGGGGTAAGCCACGAGACCTGAATGGGAGCTGGGACGGTGATCTGAAGACCGAAGGGATTCCAGGACGTCAAGGTAGGCAGACTGGGCCAAGGAGAAAAGGAGTACCTGTACCCACCAAAGATGAGCAGCTTCTGTGCACTGTGGCGAAAGGTCTATTTTGACATATATCTTCCATTTTCGTTATGTTTATGGTGAGAGAAGAGAATGAGACTGAACATGCACTGGACCTACCGCCGCAACATGAGTAGGGCTGTTTCTTTTGTGACTCAGAAGGACTGCCACTCCTTTTGTCATGAGATAAACAGATACCACAATACTCATTCAGAGAGTCGGGCACAACTTAGTTGCCAGAGCAACTGGCCTGTTCCGGTACCCTATTTGCTATAATGGTCAAACAAACATGATAGGTGTGTGAGAATTTTGTTCTGCTATACAACTAGCTGGTGTGCCAAAACCCAGCATCAGTGATGAAACAAATGGCAACAGCCCAAGATCAAAGAGAAGGGATTTATGGAGAAGACCCATTATTTGAACATCTGCCCTTACTAAACCAAAGTGAAATAACATGAAATACAATGCTGTAGAAAACAGAGTTCGGCCACACCTCTCAATCTTCTGTCAATGAAATGAGGACATGGACACTCAAAATGAGGATAATGAGGACACATCCTCATACATGGAGATACAAGCTCAGAACACTGGAAACCATTATGTTTACCTGTACAAACTTTATTTACAACTTGTCAGAATAGAATATTATGAATTTTTGCTTTAAACTCTAAATTTCCAACACATCCTCTCTGTGGGCAGCACCTTTTCTGTGAGGGATGAATGAGGGACAGGACAGCATCAGTGATGGGACAAATGACTTTACGGACATCTGCCCTTACTAAACTAAAATGGAAGAACATGAAATACAATGCTGTATAAGTTCAGCTAAAGCAATATTTGAGTTAGTACTAGAAACCCCGATTTGAAGAAATCCTCTTTCAAAGGACAGAAGAGCAAGCCTCAATGAGGAGTTAAACTCAAATGTGCAAATAAGCAGTTTTCAAAGTTACCATGAGATCTCTGTAGGCTTCTCCAATGAAAGACACTTAGCCAAATTTTATTCAAAAGCAAATTTTTGTAACTTACCATTAATTGTAAATTTACTGTCTGTGTTAACAACAAGTTTGTTAATATTTTGGCTCTTTCTTCGTTCAAGTGCTCGACAGGCTGCCTAGATTAAAATACAAAAACACAGATTACAATTTAAAATAATACTGACTCTCAAAATTACAATACCTTGCCCATACAAATAAGCGTCCCAAGTGGACAAAATCACCATATCAAAGTTCCCAGTGCGACAGCAAGGGTGAAGTCCCCACCCCACTCATTTCACTCACAATGAACTGAACCCATCCAGCTGTACACATGTAACCCCCTTACAAATGGGGGCTCCCAAAAAGTCTTCCTTGAGCTTGTCTAAATGCTCACTGCCAGGCTGGTGTCCTGCATTTTAGCAGTTTAAATGTGATTGCCAGAGAGCGCCTGTAAAGGCTCTGTGTACTGTTTCTTTAAGAGCTTCCTGGATTGCAGTCATAAGTAATCTGAGAGGGAGCTCTGTTGAAAGATGTAACTAGTTGCTGAAAATCAGAGTGATAATGATAATGTAGTTTGTCTAACCTGCTTTCTTTGTAGCAAGGACTGTTTTGTTTGTCTCCACTATCTTGGTCCCGGACTACAAATTGGACCTATCAGTTCTGGTGGGACCTAAAATGTAGCGGACTACAGGAGCTATCTGAAGTCAAAATCTGTAGGAATTATAGTTTTGAATTTTTTGCGCCTTTTTACAACTGAAGGGGAGCTCTTGCTTTGACTGACAGCCAAATCAAGCCAACCAAACCTTTTGTATCTTGAGAAGTCCGGGCTGCTTGCAGTTTTCAGTTAGATCTAAGCTGAAAGCTGAACAAGAAGGAGCTGAAGTGATTCTGAACAGCAATCCTGAGTGGATTTGCATGGGAGAACTGTGAAAAGGCTAAGTTTTTGGCCTGCATGTTGGTGTGTTGCTCCTGAGAGGGAGAGAAGAGAATATTTTGGACTAAATCCAAGTTTGTGTGACTAAAGTAAACTACTGAAGTGGGCCAGGCTCAACCTGAAGAAGACCGAAGATTTTGCTGAATGCGATCGCCCTGTCAGGAGTTCCAGTTACCCCTAGGCTCTGGTAATCACATGTAAACTGCTAAAATGCAGGACACCAGCCCTGCAAAGACTTTGCGATTGTGACCGGGGAGCGCTTTGCCTGGTATAGTAGAATTCTCGTACATGTAAAGGTGCTATGAGCTGCTAGTGGGTTGTGAGTTAGTTCCCCACTGTGTGAACTGTGTTCTGCTTGCTGGAAGCTGTATCCAGCCCAAAACGGACTGCATCCGAATTGGTCTCCATGCGGTCTGGGCCTTGCCAGCTGGCCCAGCCAGACTACCCACTATACAGAGAAGCCATCGACGAGAGACCTGCCTGGGGATTAGCCCCTGCTCACGCCTGAACAGGAACAACGCCTCTGCGACTCGCGTGAGGCCCTGCTTCTCCTGGCATTCCAGATCAACCACCTGCAGTCTCGATTTTCGTCGGCCTGTGTCCAGTCTTGGGTATCGTGAGTAAATACCAGGGTAGCTCCGTACAACAACAGCTTAATCTGAGTGTGTCATCTGATTGTCATGTTGTTTCGTTTCCTTTATGAACTGAGCCCTCTGGCTCCGGGTTACAAATATTGTGTACTGCGCATGTTGTGTTTTCCATCACAGGGCCCCAACCAGCTGCAACCCCGGGCAACAGTCTTGGCTAGCCCACCTCTTCTCCACCTGGGTACCCAGAGGTGTGACTGTGTGGGAGGACTCAAAGTGAATGCATAACTGCTTGACTGATATAACCTTTAAGCTAATTAACCTAATTTTGCCCCTTGCTTGTTAAAGTCCCCTGAATAAATCAGATCTAACTTTTTCTGCATGTAATCTGACTGTAGTTCCAGTTTGTGCTCAAAGTACTGTACTGTTCTATTTGCTGTGCATAACCTTGTTTTATAGGGGGGGGTCCCCAGGGTCGAGCCAGAGGAACCAGCCCTGGTGGTAGTGCAAACAGTGTGGGTACTTGTTGTGGTGTACTAGGGTATTGTGAAAGTGATTACTGTACAGTGTTCAGGCCACTAGAGGGAAAGAGGGGTTACAGTGTCCCAGGAGTCTGTGCCCAGGTTAGCTTGACCACTACCAACCCTGACCTCGGTGGAGCACCCATTTTAGAACTCAGGCTCCTTGTCCTGCTACTAGCCAAGCAGGCAGGGGTAGTAGCCCTGGGATAGCGCACCTGGGGGTTACATCTTGGAGGCTCACCGCTGGGATTAGCGTCCCCTAGTGGACAAATTGCAATGCTGTTAAAATAAATGGCTACCCCAACAGAAGTGGCTGCACACCAGTTGGTGGGGTGGTGTACTGGGCAGGAGATTGACCCCAAAATGCTATACTTATCCTGGATATTCCCTGGGTACCAATAAGAACACTGTAGCGGGAGTACTTTCCAAGGCTGAATGTTTACAAAATCCTGCGGTAGTGGGTCGACAGGCTAATCTGCTCGCCTAAAGTTTCATGGCGTTAGTAGAGTGTAAGGACCCAGTAGACAGTTCTGAAGTGCCACGGACAATCACCCCCAGGAGAGTGATAACTAAAGACAGTAAAGACCCGGGAGAATAAGCCCCCCACTATCTGAGACTTTTGAGGAGAAATTTGCTAAGTTGTTGCAGACAGCATCTCAGGTTACCCAAGAGGATGTCTGCAGGCCACCTGTGAGAACAGATCAAATCCACCAGTGCAGTTTGATTCAGAGTCCAAGAAGGCTTCAATGGCAGAGCTCCACCTGGGCAAACAATGATTTCTGGTAGACCAGCATATGGCCTACATAGTTAGCGCTCTCATAGCCAGTGTGGAGGAGGAGGAGGAGTAAAACTTCCTTCCAAACTGGTCTAGCTGACGAGACTCAGAAGAGGTGCTCATGTGTCGTGGTTTAGAAGACCGGTCATGAGCAGCCACAATAATGATCGAATCTGCCTTCGGGTGCACACTGAGGTGGTCCTTCCCTCTCTGGAGTGCGGTAGGTGCGGTCTGCTTTCTTAGCTACTGCTACAATAGATGATGGCATCATCCATGTTGTTGATGCCAGGTTCTCGTGAGGCTCCAGCCAGGGTGGGGTAAGGACCGGTGCCGATACCTGCATGTCCAGGTGCTCTGCAAGGCACTGCCTTTTGGGGGCCTGTTCATCCGACTTCGTCGTAAACCTCAACGATTTTGCGTAGGAGGTCTGCAAAGGAAGTATCCTCTGGCGGTGATTTCGGGGATTCCTTGGGCTGTGGCTCCTCTTTAGGCAGGGTTAGGAAGCCCAATTCTGCCAATGAGGTAGCCTCAGAGTCGGAATCTTGGTCAGAGACCGAAGACCCAGAATCAGAATGAGCCAAATCCCATGTGCCCAGTGTCGGCTTATCCAGAGGCCAGGCCAATGTCGGATCCTTCGAAGGGACCGGCGTTGGCTGAGGAAGAGGAGCCAGAAACTGCCTCACCAGCTGCGCATTGGGGCTCCTAGGAGACTGACGAGTGCCCAGCTCTGACACCAGCTGAGCCTTGATCACTGACCATCAAGATTGCAGGATGGCTCTAAAATCCACTGGAGTCTGCTAAACCAAGGGGTAGCCAGTGGCAAAGCCTGGTGACGGGAACCCTAGTGTGTCGGATATCCCGGCGGAGGGTAAGCACGCGTGTACCGGGGGGGGGACCCGATGGGTTCTATGCTGGGGCCTGAGGAGTTGGATAACCTGATGATGGGGAACTCAGACAGGGCATGGCCTGACCGGAGGGCAAACCCTACTGGGCCTGGCAGAGTCAGATTGGGGGCTGTCGGTTGCGCCAGCTCTAACCCAAATCCTGAGTAAACCTGAGCGGCCACCTGGTAGAAACCCTCATCTCCAGTGCCTCTGTCAAAGGTGGGGAGGTAGATCCACATTCTGTAGTGAGGTAAGCCCAGTGAGGAGAATCCTCTGAGGGAGGCTGAGAGGAGATCCAGCAACTGGGGTATCGTCAGGGCCATTGCTGATCCTCGATGCCAGGCGATGTGGGCGTTGTCAGATCCGGCGTCTGACTTATCGGCTGAAGCGGCCGCCATACTTGCCAGCGCTCGACTTATCAGTCGAAGCGGGTGGGCTCAGAGTCCCGGAACAACAGCCTGATCCAGGCGACTTTACCCCAACACAGCGTGCAGATGGGTTTGAGCACAGGTGAGGCCTCATCCGAAGCATCCCGACCACTAGGACTAGTGGCAGAGAGGAGCCTCCCAAGGACTGTTCCTTAGGCAGGGCAGCAGACTTCCCGGAGGAAGAAGACCACCTTGGTCCAAGGGGCCCATGGGCGGCCTCGGATGAGAGAGAACCACTCCTAGTCGATGTTTCTCCTTCTCATGCCTTGGTTCAGTGGGCGAAGTGGGCAGCTGTAACTTTTGGAGCTCTTTCTGCTTTAAAGGTGAGCCACAAGGAGCCTGCTGATGGTGCTTCCGTGTGGCCAGGTTGAAACTGGTGCAGACCTCAGTCCTCGACCCTGTGGCCTAGGCAGAGGGGCGAGAATCCTTGTCACGGTGGCTACTGCAGCTGCACAAAGCACACTTGTTCTTGTGCTCGACTGAAGAAGATGATGACATGCACAAAATAAAACAAAGGACTGATTTTTAAAGGAAATAAGCGGATACTTACCGAAATAGCGGTCGAACTGCAGCGTACAATCTCCGTGAGGTCTGGCGGATCAGGTTGGACAGGTAAAGTGGAAGGAGGGTGTGGGGACAGTCCACTATAAGAGTCATGCTGGCGGCCGCCACTAGGCGTCAGGTGGGCGTTCCCCATCAGACACTGCCGGCTGAAGTTTCTGTGTGGTCCTGGCCAGGAGGCGCTCAGTCCTCAAGGTGATTACCTGCAAGAGCCCTCTCGAAGAAAGATCTGGAAGTACGGTGGTGGGAATGATGGACAGGAATTTTGGAAAACACATCCTGCGAAGTCTGGGAGCAGAACCAATTGCTCTGCTCTAGTGATCGTAAAACCTGACTCAAACTAACAAAGTGGAAAGAACAGTTACGTAAGAACTTATCCTAACAGCAGATGTTAGAGGGGATCACAGTCATCAGATCACACCGTAAGAACTTCGGTGAAGCAGGATCCACATGGAAGATTTTCAGCAGTACAAGGCCACCCACACCGTCATGGACATCACCAACCCTATAAAGGCGTAAGCAGCCCCACTCCTTCCTCATTTCTTTCCCTCTGGAGACAAAGGGAGCATAGCTCTAGCCATGTGGGACAGAGGAGAGAAAGAGTGAGAGAGGGAGGAGAAAGAGAGAAGAGAGAGGGAGGACGGGGGGAGATGCCCAGGCCTATAAGAAAGGCTGAATACACCAGATAGCCAGTTCCAGAAAACAGCCCCAAAAAGGGCATCCGGGACACATGGGACATGGGAGGAAAGACGCACCTGATGACAGAGATCCTCTCGGAGATCTACTATTCACAGTGAGTTCTTGTTAACTATTCTGTCTTCTTAGGGTATCTCAGTCATCAGGTCACAACTGTAGGAACCCACAGGAACAAGTCCCAAGCAGTTACAGGTGCAAACATGACAGTCTGGGAGAAAGGCCAACTTCAAGCTTAAAACAGGAGGCCCTGCAGCACAGCCTTGCCCAAATCCTGCACGAGCTCTAGTGGAAATGTCACACTGTAGTGCTTGGTAAAGATTATGGACGGTCTCCAGGCGGCAGTCGCACAAATGTTAGCGAATGAGACCCCTAGGAAACCAGCCACAGAGGCAGCCATGCCTCTTGTGGAATGAGCTTTGACAGCTCCGGGCAATTCTTTGCCACACTTGCAGCAGAACACTAGGCAATTAGCCAACCATTTAGATAAACATTGCTTAGAAACCTGAATGCCCTTCTACCTGGGATGAAAAAACTGCTTTGACTTTCTACATTCCTTGCTTTGGAACAGGTAATACTTGCAGAGTTCAGCGTACATCTAAAATGTGGAGCAGTGCTTCCCTGGATTGGCATGCTCTGGACAATAAACAGTGAGGTGGATAGATTGTTTCAATGTAAACTCAGACACCACCTTAAGGAGAAACTCAGATTCATATTGAACACCCTGTCTTTGTGAAAATCAGTTCCTTGCACCACAGGGCCTGAAGCTCTGACATTCTTGAACAGAAGTAATAGCAACTAAAAAACACTTTCCAGGAAAGAAAGCGTAGCTCACAAGTTGCGGCTGACTCAAAGGAGACTGGGTCAACTTCTCTCAAACAAAATTCAAATCCCAAGTCGGGACAGGGAATGGATTGGGAGGTTTCAAGTGCAAGTTCCCCTCAAAAAGTGTAGGAAACATCTAGCTGAGCTACTGTCACGGTCACCCACAGGATCATGAGTTGCACCTTGAGGGAGAGTACTGCAGACCAGAGTCAGACAGAGAGATGGGGTAAATCTAGGATCTGGTTCACTGGGATGGTGAAAGGGTCCAAATTATGTGGCAGCCCATATGGCAAAACGTTTCCAATGGCTTGGGTGGAAGGTTTCGGGCAGTCACTAGGGCGTCTGCCACTCTATTAGAGAGCCCAAATCTGGCGATGGCTACATCCTCAGGAGCCAAGCATGCAGATGGAGGACCGGAGGTTGGTATGGACCTGGGTCCCTGATCCTGGGTCAGCAGATTCCTGCAGGGGAGAGGGACCAGATTCCTCGCCAGCTGTTGTAGCAGAGGAAACCATGTCTGGCGAGGCCAAAATGTAGCTACCAGGATCATGCTGGCCCCTCCATGTGCAGCTTGATGAGCACCCTCTGAATCAGAGGAAACTGAGGAAGGCACAAAGAAACCTCCCGGCCCAGGATCTAGCGAGCAGAAACTGGGCAGTTTTGCGTCAAGTCGGGAAACAAAAAGGTCCAGCTCCAGATAACCCCACCTCTCTAATAGATCTTCTGCAATGGATGAGAGAAGCTCCCACTCAGGCATGCTGGATGAGAGAATCTCCCACTCGTGCATGCTGGACTGAATCCGGCTGAGGCTGTCTGTCAGGGTGTTTAGCACTCCTGGGATGTGGGTCGCTGAGTGGGTCAGGCCATGGTCTAGCGTCCAATACCATACTCTCATGGCCTCCCTGCAGAGGGGATTCGAGCATCTCCCTGCTTGCTGATGAAACAGTACTGAGGTTGTCTGAATCAGCAGCTGACCTGTTGCAGATGGTCCTGAAAAGCCTTCATAACATAAGAACCACCTGCATCTACAGGACATCGATATGCAGGAGGTTTCGACCTGAGACCAAGAGCCCCAAGTTTTAAAGGGACCCAGATAACTTCCCAGCCCAAACTGGAGGCATCCATGGTGCGGATTTGCTGAGGAGATCCGGAATGAACTCCTGGCAACAGGTTCAGGGGGACCATCCACCACTAGAGCACTTTGTGGACTGGAGAACAGAACAGCACTAAAGTACAGTTACGTAAGAACTTACCGCAACAGTAGATCTTCGAGATGAGCTCTTGCAGCAGGTAATACCATTAGGACTAAGGCCGCAGGCGTTAGGACCCCTTGGAAAAATGTTCTAGTTAGCAGTCTGTAGCGGGGGACCATGTCGGCCATCAGATGTGATATAAAGGGGCAGTCCCCCAGCACCATCTCAGTTCCCTGCCGGAGACCCAGTTGGTAAATAATGGAGAACCAAGAAGGAAAGTACAGTTACGTAAGAACTTACCGTAACAGTAGATCTTCGAGAACAGCTCTTGCAGCAGGTTACACCATTAGGACTGAAGCCGTCAGGCATTAGGACCCCACGGAAATTTTCTAGCTAGCAGTCTTCAGCGGAGACCGCCTCCGACGTCGGTCCTGCCCCTGACGTCAGGCGTAGTACATAAGGAGGCGGTCCTGCCACAATCCCCAGTTCTCCCGCCGGAGACTCCCGGCCGCTGGATGACATCAGAAGAGGAAACCGAGGATCCGCCATCAGATGGCCAAGACTAAAAACAATCGTTCCATCCCGAAAGATGGATGTTAGGCTATAACCTACCTCCTCAAAAGGGGAATGGTGGGTGGGAAGGTACCTGCTGCAGAGCTGTTCTCGAAGATCTACTTTGCAGTGGTTCTTACATTAACTGCTATCTTACTCCGAGATACAGCTCTTGCAGCAGGTTACACCATTAGGACTGATTCCAGCAATAGCAACAATCTTCGCCATCGGGAGGAGGAAAGGCAGAGATTACAACCTTGCTCGAGCCTAGGACAGAAGTCCCTGGAGGACGGCTAGGTCAAACCTGCCCTTCGCCTTGAAGCGATATCCAGGCTGTAATGCCTAATAAAGGTATGCACCGAGCTCCAGGTAGCTGCAGCACAAATAACTGAAGAGGAAACATTCTTCAACGCTGCAAATGAGGTGGCGCCCTCTGGTAGAATGACCCTTGACCACACCTGGCAAGGGCTTGTTGCGTTTGTCATAACAGAAAGAGATACACTGTATGAGCCAACATGAAAGGGACTGTTTAGAAACAGGGTCTCCTTTCATCCTCTCAGCAAAAGAGACAAACAGCTGATCCGCTTTCCAGTACTGTTTGGTTCTGGTCAGATAATATCTGAGACACCTATGAACATCCAGAGTGTGAAGCAGTGCTTCTCGATTGGTGTACTTGGGAAAGTACACTGGTAAGTCGATATCCTGATTAAGGGCAAGGGCTGAAACCACCTTAGGCAGAAACTTAGAATTTGTCCTCATGGATACCCTGTCCTGGTGGAAAATTAAATAAGGCTTCTTGCACATAAGTGCATGCAATTCGGAGATTCTTCTCGCCGAAGTAACTGCAACTAAAAACAACATTTTCCACGACAGAAAACGTGAGCTGCGCAATCCGCTGCTGGTTCAAAAGGTGGCAGCGTAGCTGCTCAGGACAAAGGGCAAGTCCCAAGGAGGAACCGGGTCCTTGATAGGTGGCCTAAGGTGGACCCCTTACAAAAGGCACGAGTAGTGTCCAATTGAGCCACCATACGATGGTTTATGGGGGCATGATAAGCTGAAATAGCACAAAGATGCACTTTGATCAAGGAGTAAGCTAGCCCAGATTGGAAAAGTGAAAGCAGGTATTCCAGAACCAGCTTCTCAGGACAGTCTAAAGGCGAGAAACCACGCGTTTGAGCCCACAAGCAAAACCTGCGCCACTTCATGGCGTATGTTGCGTGTGTTGCCGGTTTCCTAGCGGCAGAAAGTACTTCTGCCACCTCTTGCAAGACCCCGTGTCGCATCATGGCTATGTTTCTAGGAGCCAGGCATGTAGGTTCAATGAATGTAAGTCCGGATGGACTAGTGAACCTTCCTCCTGAGACAACAGATGGGAGCTGATTGGCAAAGGAAGCGGAGGTTCCCGGGATAGCTGATGCAGGAGCGGGGACCAGATTTGCCTGGGCCAGAAAGGCGCTATCAAGCTAAGCGTTGCATGCTCCCTGCTAAGTTTGAGAGAACTCTCTGGATCAGCAGGGAAGGAGGAAGGCATAGAGAATCTGCCCGCTCAGGAGAGGGACAACGCGTCTCACCAGAAAACACCAGGCCCTGGATCTAGCGAGCAAAAATTGGGCAGTTTTGCATTGGATGGGGACGTGAAAAGGTCTAATTCTGGAGTGCCCCATCTGTGGAACAGGTCCTCTGCCACCTCCTGTAGAAGCTCCCACTCGTGGACTCTGGCCTGAGAACAACTCAGGCTGTCTGCAACGGTATTGTCCACCCTGGGGATGTGAACGGCAATAAGGTTTGCGCCGTGTCGTGTTACCCACTCCCACACTCTCATGGCCTCCCTGCAAAGGGGGTAGGAGTGTGTGCCTCCTTGTTTGTTGAGGTAATACATCACCGCAGTATTGTCTGTTTGCAACAGGAGAGTACTCGGTGGGATCTCCGACTGGAAGGCTTGCAGGGCGTAGAGGACCGCCCTCATCTCCAATATATTGATGTGGAGATGAGATTCCTGGATTGTCCATGAGCCCTGAGACCTCACCCCGTTCAGGTGCGCTCCCCACCCGAGCCCTGAGGCATCTGTGAAGAGAGTTACCATCGGAGACGGCGCTGTGAAGGGAACCCCCATGGAGAGGGCTCCCAGGTCTAGCCACCATTGCCAGCCCCGAATCATGGTCTTCGTGATTCGGACTGGCTGCTGCAGATAGTCTTGCCTTTGGTCCCACTGCACCCTTAACATCCACTGGGTTACCCGCATGTGGAGTCTTGCCATCGGGACTGTTGGAATGGTCGCAGTCATGTGTCTGAGCAGGCGAAGGACCAGCCTGGCCAGGACGGTCTTCTTTGCTAACAGGTCCCTGACGAGGGACTGGATGTGTTCCGCTCTGTCCTCGGGAAGAAAGGCTTTTCCCTTGACGGTGTCCAGAACTGCCCCTATAAACTGCAGCCTTTGGGACGGTACCAGGAGAGACTTCTCGTAGTTGATGAGGATGCCCAGAGACTGAAACAGGGTCTGGGTACGCTGGATGGCCATCAACAAGGCTTCCCTGGAGGGGGCCATGAGAAGCCAATCGTCCAGGTACGGGAACACGTAGTGGCCCTGTCTCCTCAGTGACGCCGCCACAACTGCCATGCACTTGGTAAATACCCGTGGTGCTGATGACAGCCCGAAGGGAAGCGCTCGGAACTGATAATGGCGGCCCCGAAACTCGAGGCGTAGAATGGGGATGTGCAGGTAAGTGTCCTGCATGTCCAGAAACGCCAAGAAAGCGTCCTTCTTCAGCATGGAGATTAGACCCAGAAGGGTCACCATGCAGCGTTTGTAGACGACCGACAGATTTAGGTCGCTGAGGTCCAAAATTGGACGGAGGTCCCCTGTTTTCTTTGGAACCAGGAAGAAGTGCGAATAGCATCCTAACCCTCTCTGGTTCACTGGAACGTGCTCCAAAGCTTCCTTTTCTAGAAGCGCGAGCACTTCCTGCTGTATAAGCAGGGCATGCTGACCCGAGTAGCGGGAAAGCAGAGGAGGCCTTGTGGGCGGGTTGTCTACGAATTCTATATAATGGCCTTTTTCGACCAACTGTAGCACCCACCTGTCGGTGGTGATCGACTGCCACCCTGGCAGGTGGTGTGTGATGCGACCCCCGACCTTCATTTCCTGTTGATCCTGAGGAGGGGCAGGGGGGCCGGGAAGGAGTCATGCTGTGGCAGCATTGGATCTTGCAGGTTGGGCCGACTTTGTAACTCGTTGGCCTCTGCCTGAGGATGTCTTAGCCTGGGCTTTTCGAGTGAAGGAGCCCCTTTGTTGCTGGCCAGAACGTGGTTGTTGCCTTTGAGTCCGGCTGCGAAAACGACTCTGGTTCCTGCGAAAGGAACTGAATCGAGACCTGTACATATCTAACCGCCTTCCTGGCATCCCGCAGTTTGGTGAGCACTTTCTCCGAGGCCTTGCCAAACAAAACTTCGCCATGGTAAGGGACGTCCATAATATTCTTCTGGACATCCGGGGTAAAACCGGAGCCACGAGTGTCTCCGGAGACATACGCCTGAGGCTGCAGCTCTGGCCGAAGAGTCCACAGAGTCGTATGCGGCTCTAAGCACCTAGGTCCCCACGTCTGAACCCGTACGGAGGAGTTGCAACAGTTCCTCCTTTTGGCCACCTTCTGGCATTTTTTCAATTAAGTCCTGTCCTTGTTCCCATAATGCGTTCTGGAACTGAACCATATGGGTGAGGTAATCAACGACTAATGGTGCAAGTCGCAGCCGCGTGCGTGCGCCTACCCAGGAGATCCAACTGTTTGGACTCAGGTCTGGTGCTGTGTGCTCAAGTGCTGCGGTTTTGAGACCGGTCATGTGAGGCCAGAATGACCAGGGAGTCGGCCAGAGGATGGTTCGCCAGGTACTGGTCCTCCCTTGGGGCCTTGTACAGGCGGTCAGCCTTCTTCGGCACTGCCAGAGTCGAATGTGGACGCTTCCACCAAGGGTGGCACTACCACAGGCTTGGGGTCTTTTTGCCGAAGGTAGCGGGCAAGGCGTAGTCTCTCGGGGTCTAGCTCTTCAGCGTCCCACCCCATGTTCTCCTGGATATGCCTCATGATCTCAGCAAGCAGGGGAACATCGGAGGAGACCTGGGAAGATCACGTTGGTTTGGAGCAGGACGCTGATTGGAGAAAGAGATCTGGAGCATGCAGAGGTGTCAGATCTGGAGTCCTCCTGGACGGGTATCCGACGCCGCCTGGGTCTCTTGGGGCTGGGGGACCCTGAAGTGGATCTTGAAGGAGGCCTTCTCCTGTCTGAAGATCTGCCCCTAGGAGGGGATGCTGGCTCCTGGGGGGTCAATGCCCGTCCTGCTGACCCCCTGGGTGGAGGTGGGGCGCAGGCGTTGAAGGGGTAGCCGGTGTAGGAGGAGGTTGTGCGGTGACCACATCCTTCTTGATGGTGTGCCACCAGAAGGTGAAGAGCTCTTCACCTCTGTCAAATTCAGGCCCGGCGACAGGCCAGGTGCGGTGGCCTGTCGCTGGGCGTCGGGTCCCGGGGTCTCCCGCTCCGGGAGGTTCCATGGGAGCTACCGACGGGTCAGTCGCCCGCAGTCCTCGGGCGGGTAGTGTCCTCCTCCTCCGACTCCCTTCCGACCAACGTCGGTGGCGGTGGTGTGGTTCTTCCCTCTGCAATGGCTGGCGCTGGTTCCCGGCCGACATCCTCGGGGGCAATGCCTGACGGCGACAGGTGTGATACTGTAGCGGTTCCGAGGTGCCCTATGTATTTGCCATTGGGTCCGACATCCGCTTCAGGAGGTCAGCTCCTTGGTCTTGCGCTGGGGTGGCGGCGGTTGGGAGACAGACCTGACGTGGTCCAGGCGACAGGAGGAAGACTTGTGGTGCTCCCAGACCTGGACGAGGCCTTGGACGGTGGATGAAGACACAGGCCTGGAGGTCTTGACAGGCTGCAGGAGGAGGAACCACTGGCCGATCTAACGAGGACCAGGGGAGGCTGAGAGCGAGCCCTGGAGGGAGAGCGGTCAGACCTGGAGCCGGAACTGCGGGAATCCGAGGCCTCAGAAGGGGATCTGGGTCTCTCCTTCTCCCGGTGCTTTTCGCAATGTCTGTGGGACTTCCCAGACGACTCCCCCTTGGAGGAAGGATCTTTATCCATAGCCTTGAGTTTTTCTTCAAGAAGAAAGGTTTGAAGGGTCTTCTGGCGGCGGATCCTTGTTCGGCTACTGAAGTCCTGGCAGAAGGAGCAGGCCTGGGTGTCGCGGTCTGGGCCCAGGCAGCGCGCACAGGCCAAGTGAGGATCCTTGAAAGGGATCTGCTTGCCGCAGGCACACTTCGATGAATGGCCCTCCAGGGAGGTGTTTGGAGAGGACATCAGGACTAATCCAGAAGAAGAAGGTTGAAGTTTCCTAGTCGTCACGCTAGAAAGTGACCACGAGGCCGCTACTGCGATGTCGACGGGGAAAAGAACTGGGGATTGTGGTGTAACTGCCTCCTTATGTACCACGCCTGACATCGAGGCGGGACCGACGCGAGAGGCGGTCCCCGCTGAAGACTGCTAGCTAGAAAATTTCCGTGGGGTCCTGATGCCTGATGGCTTCAGTGCTAATGGTGTAACCTGCTGCAAGAGCTGTATCTCGAAGTATGATCTTTCATTATAGAGAGACACAGTTAGAGGTACTAACTAACCTGGGGGATGGAGGGTGGGAAAGCCACCTGCTGCAAGAGCTCCTCTCGAAGATCTACTGTTACGGTAAGTTCTTGCGTAACTACGCTACCTGACTTTGAGGTGGAGCTCTTGCAGCAGTTAATACCATTAGGACTCAGTCCCGAGCAGTACCCAAAAAAAAGGCCCAGATTAGAGAGAAGGAGACCAGATCAGTAAGAGGATGACCAAGATCACTCTCTCATGAGAGCAGTCCCTGAAGAACAAACAAACTGAAGCCTGCTCTCTTCCTAGAGGCTGTGTCCAGACTGTAATGCCGAATGAAGGTATGGACAGTGCTCCAGGTGGCTGCGGCACATAGGTCTGCCGCTGACACGTTCCTTAGAGGCAAAAGAGGTGGCGATAGCCCTGGTGGAATGACCCTTAACCAGGCCCGCTGATAACAGAAGGAAATGCAATTTACTAACCACTTGGTTAAGTGTTTGCTTAGTGTTAGGTTCCCCTGTCTTGTGTTTTGCAAATGCCACGAACAACTGGTCCGTGTTCCAGACAGAACGAGTCCAGTCCAAGCAATAACGGAGAATTCTGTGAACATCCAGAGTATGTAACAAGGCCTCCCCCCTGTTGGAGAACTCTGGGTAACAGACCGGAAGTTGAATGTCCAGGTTCAGAGTCATAGCGAACACCCAACATTCGGTAGGAATTTGGGATTTGCACCCTATCCCTATGAAAAACAAGGTAAGGCTCCTTGCACATCAGAGCCTGAAGCTCGGAAATCCTCCAGGCTGAAGTAGTGGCAACTAAAAACAACATCTTCCAAGAAAGGAGACGTAGCTTGCATGACGCGGCTGGTTCGACAGGGGCAGGGTGAGCTTTCTACAACAAACAGGAGGTCCACGGAGGACTGGATCCTTCCTGGGGGTCTAATTGCAAGACTCCTCGGAGGAATGTCTTGCAAAAGTCGAGCTGTGCTAGAGTCCTCTCTCCAACAGCATCGTGATACGCTGAAACTGTGCAAAGATGCACCTTGCTAGAGGAATAACTAAGACCTAAGTCAAGGAGGTGGAGTAGGTACTCTAGGATGAACTTGATGGAGCATTGGAGAGGATCCAAGGATTGGGCTGCCGTCCAGAGACAGAACCACTTCCCCTTCACGGCACAAGTGGCCCTGGTAGAGGGTTTCCTTGCTGCCACCAAAATCTCTGCCACCTTCTGAGAAACTCCCAGTCTCTCCTCTGCTAAGACTGCAGGAGCCAAGCATGCAGGTGAAGGGATCATAGGGATGGGTGGGCTAGCATCCCCCGATCTTAGGAAAGCAAGTGGTTGGATAGAGGCAGTGTCATGGGTGGTTCCATGGCCAAAAGCTGCAGAAGTGGGAACCAGATCTGACGAGGCCAGAAAGGGTCTACCAAGATCATCCTGGCCCCTTCCGACTGCAGTTTGAGCAGTACTCTCTGAACCAGAGGGAAGGCATAGAGGAACCTCCCTGCCCAAGAGAGGGATAATGTGTCTCGCCAGAAAACACCAAGCTCTGGATCTAGCGAGCAAAAATTTGGTAGTTTGGCGTTGTGCCAGGACACAAAGCGGTCATGCTCGGGACGACCCCATCTTACGAACAGGTAGTCTGCTACGTCCTGCACCAACTCCCGCTTGTGGTTCAGTGACCGAGAATGGCTTAGACTGTCGGTGAGAATGTTCTGAATGCCCTGCATGTGGAACGGGACTAGAGCATATCGAGTTCTATTGCCCAGTCTCAGATTCTCAGGCCTTTCTACAAGAGGGTACAATCCGCTCCCCTTTGCTTGTCCAGGTAAAAGACTGCCGGGTATTGTCTGACTGGATTACCAGAGGGCCCCGGGAGAGCTGATCCTGGAAGGCTTGAAGGGGTTAAAAAAATGCCCTCATCTCCAATACACTGATGTGAAGAGACCTTTGTGTGGCAGACCACAATCCTCTCGTCCGATGCTCACGAAAGTGAGCACCCCAGCCTAGTCCCGAGGCGTCTGTTGTGACAGTCTGCATTGGACTTTACCTCTGAAAAGGGACACCCTGTTCTAGGTGAGCTGGATCTTGCCACCACTGGAGAGCGCCGGACCGCTTCTGAGATTCGGATAGGTCGGTCCAACTCGGCCCAAACCCTGATCCCATTGAACTCTGAGGTGCCACTGAAGAATTCTCATATTAAGACGAGAGTGGGACCATAGCTATAGCTGCAGCCATGTGACCCAACAGCTGCAAGACTACTCTGGCAGGTGCTTGATTCACTGACTGAATTCTGCAAGCTAGTTCCGAAAGGTGGAGTGCTCTGTCCGCAGGAGAAAAGCCCTGCCTTGTAGAATGTCGATCACCGCTCCAAAGTATTGAAGCTGTTGGGAGGGCCAGGGTTGGGATTTCGGCCAGTTCAGGGTGACTCCGAAAGACCGGAAAAGCTGTTCTGTCTCTCTGAGAGTGCTCGATAGCTGGTGTTCTGTGGGTGCGGAGATTGTGCCAATCGTCGAGGCAGGGGTAGACAAAGTGACCCCTTCTCCCTCAACATTGCTGCAACTACTGCTAGACACTTGGTAAAGATCCTTGGGGGCGATGAAAGTCCAAGGGCAAGACCCTGAACTGGTAATCCTCGTCCCGGAACCGGAAGCACAGAAACTTCCTGTGCAAAGGCAGAATCTTTATGTACATATAGGCGTCCTGCATGTCCAGGGAACACAGCCGGTCCCTATGGTGAAGGAGGGGAAACATGCTTGCCAGGGTGAGCATCCGAAATCTTTTGTATAGGACAAACTCGTTCAGGTGGCTGAGGTCTAAAATAGGGTGATGGTCTCCCGCTTTCTTGGGCATCAATAAAAAATGGGAGTAAAAGCCTTTGCCTTGCTGGGACTCTGGGACTGGCTGAATGGCCTTCTTCTGGAGAAGAGAAATAATCTCGTTTCAGGGGAAGGGCATGTGCTGCTGAACAGTGGGATGCCACAGGCGGACTGTCTGGGGGGATGCTGAGGAACTCAATGGCATAACCCCTCTGGATAATCTGCAGCACCTACTGGTCAGAAGTATAGTAGACCATTCTTGCAGGTAGGGGGAGAATTCCCCTACCTGTTCTCCCCTCCAAGACTGATGACTGGGGGAGGACACTGGAAGTCATGCAGTTCCTTGTGGGGTGGTGGTTGGATGTCTGGGGGCTTTCGGCTGTTTGGGGCCTCGGCTTCCCGGTTGCACGGGTTGGTTACGGCGTTTGAAGCCTTAGCCTTGGTAAGGGCGGCCTCCCTGTTGACTTTGCTTACGAAAAGTACGCTTATGGGCAAGTTGAGGTTTGGACTTGTACAATTTATGCACGTCCGCAATCGCCTTACCCGAATCCTGGAGTCCCTTTATGATCCCTTCCACTTCCTGACCGAAGAGGACTGGACCCTGGAAGGGGGCGTCCAGAATAGCATCCTGGAGGTCTTGCCTAAAGGACGTTGCCCGAAGCCAGGCGTGCCTACGGAGACAGACACCCGATGCTGCTGCTCTAGCTGCCATATCAGCCGAGTCATACAAGCATTTCAAGACGTGCTTGTTGACATCCAGAACGGACTGAGCGCAAGCCAGCAGTTCATTTTTTTTGTCAGAGTCTGGCTGGGACTTGTGAAGCTCCATGGTCTTTTCCCACAGTGATTTCTCATATGTGACCATATGGGCCAAGAAGTTTAATGATCTAATGGCCCTGGTGGCAAACGAATAGACCTTCTGTCCCCAGTGGGGCAATTTTTTCGACTCTGCATCTGGGGGCTGTGTACTAAGGTGTTTCGGTTGAGACTGTCTGCCGCAGTCAAGACTGTAAAATCCGCCTTTGGTTGTTCCGCCAGAAACTGTTCTTCTTTGGGAGGTTTGTATAGGCAGTCAGCCTTGCGTGGAACCGCTGGTGTGGACGAGGGTCTCTTCCAGACTAGTTTGGCCACGTCCTGGAAGGGCTCCACAAGTGGGAGGATGACAAGGAATTTTGGTTCCTTCTCCCCCAAGAACTTTGCCAGACATTTCCTTTCTGGGACGAGTTCTTCAGTGTCCCATTGGTACAAGGTCTGTATGTGCTGCGTGATATCTAGGAATGTAGGGTCGTCCGGCGGAGGCCTGAGGTATCTTTGGAATCTGGCGAGGGTGGCCTTATGTCATCATCTGAGGAATCTGGCGTGGACTCTCCTGCATCATCCCCAGAAGTGGAGCGGCTGCTAGAATCAGGGGTCGGGAATATTTCCTCTTTTGCCCCTGAAGTGATCCCTCTCTGCACCTTCATCCTGGAGGGGAGGTGGAGGTGTAGGAACCGGTTCTGGAGGCCTACAGAGAAGGTCACCTTTGATGGTGTTCCACCATGAATTAAACAGCGCTCCGACATCCGCCAGGGGGACGACTGGTGGAGGCGTCGTCAGGGCTGATGGACCGGACATCAAGGGGGTGTCCAGTACTGGGATCTTCCGCTGGGGAGGCTGCCCATGCTGCGTCAGTCTGGGGGGGAGGGGGTTGGCTCCCTGGGAGAGCGGTCGTCCGATCCGGCGTCCGGAGTGGCGTGCGCCTGATCCAGATGACCGGTTGTCCTGGGGGACGTCGGATGGATGGTTGCCCTCTGTGGAACGCCTGTCAGGCGACTGCCCCTTCTGGGGTGAACGCCTACTGTCGGTGCAGGCATTACAGCTGGGGGACGTCTGTCCTTGTTGAGAGGAGTCCAGGTGGCCGGAGATGGTGGAGGAGGCGTCCGCTGTCGAACAACCTCCTGTTGCCGGTGGGAGTCGTCTGCCTTCTTGTGTCTGTCAGAGGATCCTGTGGAGCTGCGGCCTTCTTTGGGCCTAACAGCAGGCGACTGCCCTTCCTGGACCCGGCCCTGTGAGGATTTATGGGGCTGGTGAGCCAGGGGGACCTGAACGTGGCTGTGTCTGGAGAACAAATGCTGGTCCTTGGGTTTAGAGGAGGGCGATCTGTGGGTGCTAGTTCCCTGTGAAGAGGGGGTAACGGACCCTGACCTCCCGCCGGAGGTCGAAGAAGAAGAAGGCCTGGAGAGAGAGACTTGTAGCGGGACTCTGACCGGGGCCTGTCCTTGTCCTTGGAGTGTTTTCCTGGGGTCTTCTCTAAATGGGAGACTCCTAGCGGCGAAGACGAACTAGGACCCGACGGGATTTTGCATGGCGGCTACTTTCTGCTTGAGGAGGTATGCCTTTAAAGCCTTTGCCCTGTGAGTTCTAGTTTTCGCTTGTTGAACTTCTGACAATGTTGGCAGTCGTCAGGCGTGTGGTCCGGGCCTAAAGAAGAGATCAGGCAGGCCTTGTGGCTGTCCTTAGCCGGGGATCTGTTTACCACAACGGCACTTTAACTTCAGCCGAGGAGGTGAAGACGACATGCATGAAAGGTGAAACTATATCGAAACTGTCAAAAATATCGGAAAAAAACTGTATATCTTAGCGATTTACTAATCTGCTGTCGACTGCTGTAGTAAGGCGTCCAAGGAGCCGAACAGGAAAGTAACTGAGATGGCGCCAAGGGACCGCCCCCTTTATATCACGTCTGACATCGGGGGCAGTCCCCCGCTACAGACTGCTAGCTAGAAAATTTTTCGGAGGGGTCGCAACACCTGTCGCCTTAGTCCTAATGGTATTACCTGCTGCAAGAGCTCCACCTCGCAGTCAGATCTGATCTAATTCATCCATTTGCTAGTCCCAATGTACTCAAGAGACCACTGGAGGATGTCCATGTGGAGTCTGGCCAGGGGGATGAGGGGGATGACAGCCTCCAATCAGTCCTAGCAGCCTCAGGTACACCTTGGCAGGAATATAAATGGCTCTGGGCTGCCTCCTGAGCCTGGGCAATAAGGCACTCCACCCTGTTTTGAGGCAGAAAGAGTTTCCACTGCACAGTCTAAAACTGCCACTATGTACTGCAGCCTTTGGGACAGGACCAGGACCGACTTGGGCAGGCTGACAGTAATGCCCAAGAAGAGGAACAACTGAAGAGTTCTCTCTGAAGTCCCCAGGAGCTGTTCCCTGGACAGGGCCTTTAGAAGTCAATCGTCCAGACAGGGGAAAACGTACATTCCCTCCCTTCTGAGGGCCGCAACTACTGCTGCTAAGCACTTGGTAAAGACCTGCAGCATAGAGGACAAGCCAAATGTCAGCACTTTGAACTGGTAATGCTCACCCTGAGAAAGAAACTGGAGGAACCTCCTCTGAGGAGGAAACACCGAAATGTGCAGGTAAGCATCCTGCATGTCCAGAGAACACAGCCAGTCACCTTGCTTGAGTGGGGCATCAGACCTGGCAAAGTTACTATTCAGAACCTTTCATACTAGATGTACAGATTAAGGTCCTTTAGGTCTTTTGGGGACCAGGAAGAACCTGGAATAAAACATTTTGTTTCTCTGGCACCTAGGCACTGGCTTGATGGCCTGTTTGCGCAGAAGGGACTGTACCTCTTCCCGGAGAACAGACAGATGGGCCAGGGAGTAGTTGGAGGGCAGAGAGGGAGTCTCTGGGGGTTGCTTGGTGAGCTCCAGGGTGTAACCCCTACCTATGATTTAAAGAATCTAGGCATCCGATGTTATGGTTCTCCACTGACTGAGATGGAGGGAGAACTGCCCTCCGACCACCACCTCTTGGTCAGGGACGGGGGTCTGGCAAAGAGTCAAGGGAGGTGGATCCAGCCACTGGGGATGACCATCACCTCTGGGGTGCTTTGCCACGGCTCCAGCATTAGAGGAGGCGGGCAATGCCTTACCACAAGGATGGCCTTATGAAAGGAGGGTGCTGTCTGCTGTTAGGTTGTATGGTAGAACGAGTGGACAGATTTAATGGCCCTGCCAGATGTCTGCAGGTCAATGATTTTTATCATCTTGGAGTAAAACCTCTGAACTAAAAGCTTGTTTACAAAGGTTCCATGTCATGTACAGTAACAGATTTTGATTGCAGAAAACAAAATATATTAAACCATACAGGTATATACATATTTAGTAAGCACTGAGAAGAGCAGTCAGGGGCTGACTGTCAAATGGGTGAGAAAGGTTAAGAGGATGGATAGGTGGGTTGGGGGCAAGCAGGGATCTGGAAGCATTGAGGCAAGGGTAGGATGGTGGAAGACAGATGGTTGCCCATCGACTGAGATGTCCTCTGCATCTGGGCCAAAAAGCTTAGAACAATTGAAGGGGGCATTAAGCACCTTCTGCTGAACATCAGCAGCAAAGCCAGAGACCCTCAGCCAGGAGGAGTGCCCATGGAGGCTGGTGGCAGCAGCCCTGGCAACTGTATCCGAAATAGCAAGCACCTCTTGCGGGTCATCTATAACAGCTTCAGCAGTCTGCAAGCTTTGAGAATCTCCTGCTTCTGCGTACCTTCTGGATGGGCCTGGGCAGCGACCTTGCCCTTCTTTCAGTTGCTGTTCTGGTACTTTACCATGTGGTACAGATAACTGGCAATCTGTACCAAACAGTGGAGGAGGCATAAATCCTCTTGCCCCAAAGATCAATTCTGCGTGATTCTGTCAGGGGCGCCAAAGTGCTTGGGCACCTGGGACCTGTCATGAGCTGTCATTATGACAACTGAATCTGTTTCAGGCTGGGCAGCATAATGTGGAAACCCCCAAAGGGCATGATAAAGTTTATCTGCCCTACAGAGCATAGCTGGCACCATGTCAGGCCTGTGCCAGGCTGCAGTAGTAGCATTCCTCAGAGCAGGCAAAATAGGAGGAATTATCTTGGGAGGAGACTCTGGGATCTCCAGGAAATCCACCAAGTCCTTCCTAGTGACATCCTCCTCCTACTCCTCATGGAAGCCCATGGCAGAGGACAGCTGCTTCATGATAGGGTACTCTGGAGGAGACCTAGGAGTGCGTTTGACAGAATCCTCAGCGACTGAACAAGCAGTGGATCTGTCTGAGGTGAGTGGTTCTTCCTCTTGCTCATCAAGAAGGATAAGGTCAGGGTGGTACTCCTTCTCGAAATCATACACTTCCAGATCCAGGTCCAACAGGTGAAACGTTGCCGTGTGTGGGCCCAGCCCGCGGCTGTCAAGGAGGTAACGAGCAGGCTGCTGTCAATGGCACAGGTGATGTAGGGCCTGTACATGCTAAGCTGCTAACAATCACCGAGGTGAACTTGGTCAGACTATTACTGAGATCGATTGATGGTGCAGGGAGCAACAACCCGCCAGAGAGACTGAAGAACCTGTAGCCCAAGGGCCTAGGGTAGGATCAGGCCTCGAAGGGAGGGCAGACGACCGGCCACCCTGAGTACCGGACAAAGGTGCTGTCAGGATGGGTCTGGTAGGGACAGAGACCTGGACAGCAGATTTGTGCGTTGACGCAGCTGCAGTCCGAGTACCCCCAGACGAAGAAGAGGCAGTCAGGAAACGGGACCGCCGCCAGGATGAGCAGTCCCAATCTCTGTCCTTTTTAAGACCCCCCCCCCCGAGGACTTGTCTCGGGCCTTAGCATCCTGGGAGCTCGATGACCCTACTGGCAACTGAGAGACTGGGACTACGGAGGACCCCTTTGCCCAGAACGGGCTACCTGTTGATCAATTAGGAAATGTTTAAGTGCCTTTTTGCATTGCCTGAGGTTGTTTGATTAAACTTCTGGCAGAGTTCACAGTCAGACTTTGTGGTCAGGCCCAAGAGAGCAGACAGAGTGTTCGTTTGTGGAGGCAATCTTCTTTTCACAGCAAGCGATGAAAGAGAGGTAGAAGGATTAACTTTACATAAAGGACACACTTCTAAAGTGGTGATGGCAACCATACCCCTGGTAGAATGACCTTTGACCTGGCCTGGCAAGGGCTTGTTCATACTTAGTGTAGCAATACCCTATGCAATTAGCTAACCACTTCAGACCCGCTGGAACATGTAGAGTATACAGTAAAGCCTCCCCTGATTGGAATACTCAGGAAAATACACAGGCAGGTGGATGGATTGAGTCAAAACTTAGGACTGGTCCTGAGAGATACGCTGCCTTTGTGGAAAACAAGTACGGCTCTTGCACATCAGAGCCTGAAGCTCAGAAATCTGAGCTGAAGTAATGGCAACTAAAACAATGCTTCCACAACAGAAAGCGCAGCTTGCAACTTGAAGCAGGTTCAAAGGAGGAAGAGTGGGCTTTTCCAAATAAAATAGATCCCATGGCAGGACTGGGTCCCTAATGGGAGGTTTCAAATGACCAATGCCCCATAAAAGTGTGGGACAAGTCCAATTGGGCTAATATTTTTGCCGTCAATAGGTGCATGGCACGAGAGATGGTGGAAAGGTGAATCTTGATAGAGGAGTAACCTAGACTGAACTCTGAAAGGGAAAGGAGGTACTCCAGGATAAGATTCATTGGACAGGTGAAGGGGACCAAATGCCAGGCTGCTGCCCATATGGAGAACCGCTTCCACTTCAAAGCGCAAGTGGCTCTTTGTAGAAGGCTCCTAGCGACCACTAGAACCTCTGCCACCTGAGAGGAAACCCCAATGCAATGGTTAAGTCTGAAGGAGCCACGCATGGAGATGAAGAGACTTGAGGTCCGGGTGAATATAGACAACCCACATGTTGTCCGTCTGAAATCAGGAGTGGGTCTGGAAGCAGACGAGACTGAAAGGCCCAAAGTTTAAGATGATTGCTCGTGTCTCTAGTACACTGATGTGGAGATGCTGATCTTGAGGAGACCATGTCCCTTGGGTGTGACGGTCTTCCAAGTGGGCACCCCAGCTCAGACAGGACATGCCTGTCGTGAGAATCTGACTTGGAGACTCCGGACGGAAGAGGACCCCTTTGAGGAGTGTGGAGGGGTTCAGCCACCAGGACGTTTATCGCACAGGTTTGGATGCAAGAACCTCTTGTTCCAAATCGTCAGTGTGCTGGTCCCATTGAACTCAGAGGGTCCACTGAGGCACCCTCATGTGAAGTCAGACTAGGGGAACAGTGACTATGGCTGCCGCCATGTGCCCCAAGAGCCTGAGGAACGCCCGGGCTGGGACATGATGAAGACACCAATCGAGCTGTCTGGAGGCCCTGAACTGAGTCTATGATCGCTCCAATAAACTGCAATCTTTGACTTGGCAAAGTTCAGGGTGATGCTCAGCATCCAAAACAAGTTGAAGGTTATCTCCATTGTTTGGAGCAACTGGTCTCTGGAGGGGGCTGCGAGAAGCCAATCATCCAGATAAGGGAAGACAAAGACCTTGCCTCCTGAGGGCCACAGCCAGTACTGCGAGGCACTTGGTAAAGACTCGAGGGGCCGAGGAAAGACCAAAGAGCAGGGCCCTGAACTGGTAATGGTTCCCCAGGAAGCAAAAGCAGAGGAACCTCCTGTGGGGCTGGAAAACTTGGATGTGGAGGTAGGCGTCCTGCATATCCAGGGAGCAAAGCCAGTCTCCTTGACGATGAAGGGGAAGGAGACCTTGAAGGGTGACCATCCTGGCGTTATACTCTATAAACAGATTCGTGTGGCAGAGATCCAGAATGGGTCTCAGATCTCCGTTCTTCTTTGGACCAGGGAAGAAGTGGGAATAGAATCCCCTTCCGTTTTGATTCAGCGGAACTGGTTCTATGGCCCTTTTTAGCAGCTGTGCCTGGATAAGGACAATGTGATCCGGAGGGTATGGGAGTGCAAAGGAGGGTTGTCTGGGGGGTACCTCTTTGAATTTGAGTGTGTGCCCCCTTTCTACAAATTGAAGCACCCACATCGAGGTGATCTCATGCCATCTGTTCAGGTAAAGGGAGAAGCAACCCCCCACCACCTCCTCCAAAGTCTCTGTCAGGGGAGGGGGAGGGGGTCGGGTAAGGAGTCATGCTGAAGAACCTGGGATGGGCAGGGCAGCAGGAAAGGCCCTAGGGGCTGAGGCTCCTGTCGCCTGGGAGGTGGCCTTACATTTGAAGGCTCCTCTGAGCTGCTGTCGGTTCCTCAAAAAAGGGCTGACGCTGGTGGGGTTTTGTCTGGGAATAGTACAAAGAGTGCACAGACTTCAGAGCCGGACGAGATTCCTGTAGGCAGGAGACAACGTTCTGGACATCTTTGCCAAAGAGAACTGACCCCCTAAAGGGAGCATTAAGGATTTTGGCCTGCACATCCAGGGCAAAGCCTGAAACACTAAGCCAGGAATGGCTGCAAATACAGACACCAGTGACCCGCCCATCCAGCACATCCGCGGTATAATAAGAAGCCCTCAGGACATGATTGCCAACATCTGACCCAGACTTCAGAGGCTAGGTCAGCTGAGACTTGATAGGGTCCAGGAGGGTATGCACAATTCAGAGCTTTGTCCCACAGCGCATTCTGGTATTGCACCATGTGTGCTAGAAAGTTCAAGGACCGAACAGAAAAAGTGGCAGGCGTAGACTTTCTTTCCTAAGAAATCCACCTGCCGTAAATCCTTGTCTGGAAGGTGCATGCAGAGGTGTCTGGGCTTCTTAGTATGGTCGTGAGCAACATTCATGACCACCAAGTCAGCAAATGGATGCGTGGGGGTAGGAAGAAGTAGGCTGCTGGTTAACTAGGATCTGCAGCTTATCCACTAGGTAAGGAAATGGGCAGACTGGGTGGGCCAAGCAGTCCTTATCTGCCGTCAAATTCTATGTTTCCCTATAAAAGGGTTTGTCCCTGAGGGCATGATAAGGGAAAGGGAACATTGTTTAACCAGGAGTAGCACACTAAGCCAAAGCTTGTTTCCAGATGCAACCTGGGAGCACAAGGAAGTTAAGTGATGCTGCAGCATACACCTTTTTAGCAGCATGGTCAGTCTTATGAAACTCCTTGTCCGGAAGCTCGTCCATGTCTCCCTGGTGTAAGTACTTACTGAACCCCCAAATCCGTGCCTAATCCCTCCACTGAGGGGTGGTCAGAGAACCTCTAAAAGGGAATCCATGGGGACTGCATACTTGCGGACCATGAGGGCAGAGGGTGCTAAAACCATTTGCAATTAAGGTCCATAGTGTATAGCATGGGTCTCACGACATGGTTTTGACGTAAACGCCTGCTGGACTTAAGTGTACTTTCATAATGTGCAAACCAAACTGGTACTTTGGTACTCTAAATGGGGGATTCATCAAAACACAACTGCACGTTATTTAAAAGGAATAATATTCATATCCCAACAGCTCATACACACTGTTCTAAATGAAAATTCAGGTTGTAAAATGAGATGCAAATGTGAAAAGTAATCCAATTCATAGAAGAGTTGCCTATAGTTTATAACAAATGTACTACACTCACACTTACCTGTATTTCTGCCCTTTGATTGGTTTGCCTTCCTGAGAGTCCTTCACTCACATTTCTAAAAATTAAAAAAGAAAAGAAAAATAAGGCTGGAATTTTGCAATACCGTATGCGCTGCTTGTAACGACTATTCTGACAACCAGCAAAATGTCCATTACAAGTGGCGCCTGTTATATTGTTAGTAACACATCACTCGCTACTGTACCAAGACGGACTTCACTAAGAATACTTAGAACAAATAGAATAGGTTACTCAACTGTAAAGTAGTTATATAAGAATTTACCGTAACAGCAGATCTTCGAGACAGGCTCTTGCAGTAGGTATTCACATATAGAGACTAAGCACGCCCGGGCATCGGGACCAAAGGAAAAATTTCTAGCTAGCAGTCTCTGGCAGGGACGTCCCATGTCAGGTGACTGGCGTCATACGATGCTGATACAAAGGCGGTCCCTAAGCCCGCCTTCCAGTTCTTTCCTGCCAAGGCCAAAAGAGGCAAGGCAGAGAGAGAGGATATTCCCCTCCTTGGAAATAGAGCAAATAAACTTGGGGGCCGAGGGTGGAAAGGCAATACCTACTGCAAGAGCCTCTCTCGTAGATCTACTGTTATGGTAAGTTCTTACGTAACTGTACTATTTTACTTCGAGAGGGCTCTTGCAGTAGATATTCACATATAGGACTAAGTCCGCAGCAGTCTGGAACAAGGAAAAGTACTCGGGAGGAGAATTGTCATCCATAGCATGGAACCTCAAGCTGAACAGGTCTCAAGAAAGGAGACCTTGTAGGACAGCCAACCCGAAGTCTACTCTGTGGCGAGAGGCAATGTCCAAACTGTAGTGTTTCGTAAAGGTATGGACAGAAGTCCAAGTTGCGGCTGCACAGATGTCTGCCGCTGACACATTCTTGAAACAAGCCGCAGAGGCAGCTACTTTTCTGGTGGAGTGACTTCTGACTTGACCCGGAAGGGTCTTCTTGTACTTGTCGTAACAGAAAGTGATACAGTGAGCCAACCATTTTCATAGGCATTGCTTAGAAACAACATTGCTTTCTCTTTTGTAAGCAAAACAGACAAAAAGCTGATCAGTCTTTCTGAGATCCTTAGTCAGATTGAAGTAGTATCTCAGTATTCTGTGAACATCCAAAGTATGCAAGAGGTACTCCCCTTGATTGGAGTGTTGCGTAAAGAAAGCGGGTAGCTCAATGGATTGATTCAGCGTAGATTCAGCCACCACCTTAGAGAGAAACTCAGGGTTTGTGTGTAGAGTCACGCGTTCCTTGTGAAAAATCAAGTACGGGATTTTGCACATCAAGGCCTGAAGCTCGGAAATGGGCAGACATAATGGCCACTAGGAAGAGTGTCTTCCAAGAAAGGAACTTTAAATCAGCTGTAGCTGCTGGCTCGAACGGACGCAGAGTAAGCTTCTCCAGAATAAAATTCAAGTCCCAAGGAGGGCAGGAATGCGGATGGGAGGTCTTAAATGGAGAACCCCTCTGAGGAAGGTCTTAAGAGACTTCTCACTGAGCAAAAGTCCTGTCTCCAAGGGGAATATGGTAGGCTGAGATAGCGGCTATGTCTACTTTCAATGAGGAATGGCTGAGACCCAGATCGAAGAGGTGACGCATGTAGTCCAGGACTTTATTGGCTGGGCACAAGAAAGGCTCAAAGTCTTCCGAATTTGCCCAAACAGAAAACTGTTTCGACTTCATGGCGTAAGTGGACCTGTTTGGAAGGCTTCCTGGCCTCTACCAAAATGTCCGCTACGAGAGGAGAAACTCCAAAGCGGGCTTTAGCTACGTCTGCAGGAGCCACGCATGTAAATGAAGGGATCTGAGACCTGGATGAACAAGAGTCCCCTGATCCTGGGTCAACAATTGTTGCGACAGAGGAAGAGGAGGTTCCTCTGACAACTGTTGCAGAAGAAAGAACCAAACTTGCCTGGGCCAGAAGGGAGCGATGAGAATCATTCGAGCTCCCTCCGATCTGAGTTTGTTCAGGACCCTCGGAATTAAAGGAATGGGAGGGAAGGCATAAATGAGAGACACAGCGTCCTGCCAAAAAATGTCTCGCCCTGGAGCGAGCGAGCAGAAGGCGGGAAGCTTTGCGTTTTGGGGAGATTCAATGAGGTCTATCTGAGGTATTCTCCATCGCTGAAAGATGTCGTTTACGACTTCTTGATCCAACTCCCTTTCGTGGGACCTGGCTGAGGCCTGACTGAGTTGATCTGCCAGTTTATTTTCCACCCCCGGAACATGAACCGCAGTCAAGCGAAGATGGTGGCGGGCTGCCCATTGCCAGACTTTCATCACTTCCCGACACAGAGGGTAGGACTGTGTCCCTCCCTGCTTGCTGAAGTACCAAACAACACACATGTTGTCTGATTGTATGAAGAGATGACCGGGAGGATGAATGAGGAGTAGAGCCTGGAGGGCAAAGGACCTTTCTCAGTTCGAGCACATTTATGTGCAGGTTTTGTTCGAACCTGGACCAGCAGCCCTCAGCCCTGTGAGACTCCAGATGGGCACCCCAACCTTCTCCTGACACGCCCATCGCCAACGCCTGGGAGGGCGGATCGATGAGAAATGAACTCCAGGCACAGGTTCTCCTGAACCATCCACCATTGCAAGTCCCTGATCATGGGATCGGATACTAGAACTTCCTGGTCTAGGTTGTCCCTGGTTTGGTCCCATTGAAAGATTCTCATATGGAGCCAAGCAAGTGGGACTGTCGGAATGGCAGCCGCCATTAGCTCGGGAGGCAGAGGGCGGACCTGGCTCGAACCCTGTGACCGGACAGCAGGCCGGCCTGATTCTGAAGAGGTATCTGCCTTGTCCGGGCAAGAAGGCTTGCCGTGGTCGTGTCCAGAATCGCCCCTATAAATTGGAGGCGCTGGCAAGGTACCAAACGGGACTTGGCCTGATTGATAGTGATACACAGGCTGGTGAAAACCTGCAGGGTAAGGGAAAGGGAGTGCAGGAGTTCCTCCCTGGATGGGGCCGCAAGGAGTCAGTCGTCCAGCTACGGGAATACCTGTACTCCCTGGGTACGCAGGTGGGCCGCTACCACAGACAGGCATTTGGTAAACACTCAGGGGGCCGAGGAAAGACCAAATGGGAGGGCCTTGAATTGGTTATGGTTCCCCTGAAAGCAAAACCGAAGAAATTTGCAGTGGGAAGGGCATATGGGGATATGCAGGTAGGCATCCTGCATGTCCAGAGTGCATAGCCACTGTCCCTGCCGAAGAAGAGGTAGAAGGCTCTGCAGAGAGAGCATTCTGAAGTGCTTGTACTCCACAAACATGTTCAGGGAGCTGAGGTCCTACTATAGGCCTCAGATCTCCCGTCTTCTTTGGAACTAGGAAGAAATGGCAATAGTAACCGGTTCCCCAAAGATGGGTGGGAACTGGCTCTATTGCTGCCTTAGAGAAGGAGATGATTTCCTCTAGGACCAGAGGAAGATGTTGCAGGAGTAAGACAACTGGGGGGTTCTGCAGAAACTCTATTAAGTGTCCTATTAATATCAACTGAAGCACCCAAGCATCTGAAGTTATCCTCTCCCAGTTCGACAGATGGGAGGAGAATCTCCCCCCTACCGGTTCCTCTGGAACCTCCAGAGGCAATGACAGAGGCAGGGAGTCAGGAGGTGTGGGGCACCGCAGCAGCCGAGGCTCCCACAGCATTTTTTGCTGTGGGGGGCGGGGTCTTGGTTGCTGGAGGGGCCCAACGTTTGTTGGCATGTTTGCCCTGTGGTTTCTGTCCTTGTCGGTTTGAGCGACGAAAAGGACGCCGCTGCCCTTGAGGGGGCCTGTACATAAAGTTGACAAGACTTGAGTGTAGTACCCTTCTCCTGAGTTCGGTAATGATGTCCTTGACATTACCCCCGAACAGCATCGAACCCCTGAAGGGAGCATCCTGAATGGCAGATTGCACTTCAGGGACCAGGCATGACACCGTATGTGGCACGAAGCATGTGCTGACTGGCCAAACAAGCAGAATGGACAAGATCAGCCACTTCCTGCTTAATCTGTGATTCAGGATTCAGGAAGGGAGTCCAATTTGGATTCCACCTGGCTAAAGATGGTCTTCTGGAAACCCCCCATATGTGCCACATAGTTAAGGGTCCTAACACCAAGGGTAGAAGAGGAATAGATCATCTTCCCATACTGGTCCAGAAGCCAGGATTTCTTATCAGGTGGAGATGAGCTGAGGTGTTTGGGATTGGCGGAGCAGCCGTGAGCAGCGCTGATGACAACAGATCATGGGTGAGGCTAGAAAGTCTACACCTCAGGAGCCAGGTATAGCCTGTCCGCCTTCTTCGGAAGGGGGCTAACACAGAAGAATGTCTCCAAATGGTGTAAACAAGAACTGCGTGAGGCTCTATTCAGGGTGGAATCAGCGTGTAGGGAGCAGTCTTAGGCAGATACAGATGGGCAGCGAGTTTTTCACGCTTGTGGGTCTGGCTCCACTGATGTACTTCCTGGATTTTCCTCAGCAACTCCAGAAAGGAAGGGTCCGCCGGAGGGACTTCAGAGAAGTCCACGGCCTGGGGCGTTCCGGTGTACGGGGCTTGTTTTCGGGGTCAGAGTGTCCGGACTCCGAGTCAGAAGTTTCTGAGGAAGACTCCTCCCTACTAGTGGGAGGGACAGCCCCTCTGGGGAGCTCTCTGGGTCGCGTATCCTCCCTCCTCGAGCACCAAAGGGCCTCTCCCTAGTGTCGGGAAGGGTGGGGAGTCTCCTGTCTGGACGAGGATCCTGTATAGGGTCCGCATCAGTAGATGACTCGACTGCCCTGGTGAGCTGAGCCTTAGCCTCAGCCCACTAGGAGGCCAAGGTCTCCTGCAAATCCACAGCGGCTGAGGAGGTGGGCGGGCGGAGGTGGATATTGGAGGGTATCCATAACCACGGCTGGTAGCCCGGCACTGGGTACTGCAGTGCCAGATATTGCGGCACCGGTATTGTGGTGTCGGGCACCCGGTGCCAAGGGCTCTGACGGCAGAGGGACCTGGCAGAGGCCCTGATGGTGGCGAGAGGCGATCATAACCGCTGGCCCCACAGGCGCCGGGCCCAAAGGACCCATCGGAAGGGTAGGCCTATCACCAGGTAAAGGACGCCGGATGGCATCGGGTCAGCCGGGCGGCCAGGACCGCATCTGGGATCCGGACCAGGAGGAGGGTTCCTGACAGCAGCGCCCCAGTATTCTCGGTGACGACCGGGAAGGAGGATTATAATCCCCGGGGTCAGTCGAGGAGACGCAGGACCTCAGGAGGGCAAACGGGTAAGACGCCAGAGAGCCTGGGTGTCAGACTGTTCACTGGGGTCTGGCGAGGCTTCTGGACAGGCAGGCGCCGGTGGAATTGGCATCCAACTTATCGGCCGAACTCGGCAGACGTCAGAGGAGCCGCATCTGACTTATCGGACTCCTGCCCGAGGAAGGCCGCGAAAGATGCAGTCTTGTCGGGAGGTGTTTTGGCTGGGTGCTGCCCCGAAGGGGTAACTCTAGCAGCCTTATCCGGGCGAGCGTTGCTGGAACCGACGTCCGACTTACCGGACCCACTCTGACCGGAGGGCCGCATGGAAGAAGCGGCCTTCATGGGAGCGGAGGCCTCCTTTGCCCCGGAGGCTCCTGAAGGGCCCGAGCGCGAGCCAGACGGGAGGGGTGACGCCTTCTTGGTAACCACTAAGACAGCTGTAGTGGAGCGATCTCCCGGAGGGGACGTTTCCTTGAGTGCCACAACTCTGACTGTGGAAGCCAGTTCCCGCTCCCGGTGCTTCTCCTCGTCGCGCCTTTTCCTATGACCTTCGGGGGAAGCAGATGCCTGCCTAAGTTTCTTTAACTCTTTTTCCATGGAGGCCATTTTCTTCTTTAAGATATGGGCTTCCAGGGACCGCTGCCTTCTCTTGCGGGTAGTGGAGTTGAACTTCTGGCAGTGCTGGCACTTCTCCACGGGGTGGTCTGGGCCCAGACAGAAGAGGCACAAGGAGTGGCTGTCCTTGTGTGGAAGTTGGGAACCACACGAGTCACACTTTGTTTTATGCGATTCGAGGCCGCCAGGGACGACATGCACAGCAAATTGTTTGAAAAATCGAAAATTTGAGAAAAATAGGTTGAAAAGTTTGAAACGTATACACCGACGAATGACTGACGAGCTGTTCTACCACAAGGAAACTTCACAAGCCGATGGCGAAAAGAACTGGAAGGCAGGCTTGGGGGACCACCCCTTTATACCAACGTCGTATGACGCCGGTCACCTGACATGGGGGCAGTCCCCCGCCAGAGACTGCTAGCTAGACATTTTTCCATGGGGTCCTGACACCTGGCAGCTTAGTCCTATATGTAAAAACCTACTGGAAGAGCCCTCTCAAAGTAAGATCAGCAGTTCTCCGAGTGGTATATAATGCACTGTACATAACAACAGTTCCACTAGAAGTGCTGATTCGTCGGAACGTCTGTAAGTTAAAGTTACTCCCACCACCCATGCGGTACGGCTCTGCCCTCTGACATCATATCTTGCACACTGGCAGCAGGAATCCTTGTGCCACTCGACAGGGGAAGTTGAGTGGGTGGTGTGGATGGGACTATACACCGCTTCTAGAACTATGGTTACAGGTGAGTAAAAACAGGTTACTCACCTGAAACAGTAGTTCTAGGAGTGGTATATGTGGTTTATCCACACTTTTTGGCATGTTCCCTTCCACTTTAAGATCAACTGGACATTTTCAAGCTGGCTCCTCTCACCCACTTGGGTGGAATATACCTCAGCTCCACCCCATGGCGTAGATCTTAGCCGCTGGAAGCCAGGTTGTGTCGTCCGCATAGCAGGGAGGTTGGGAGGGTCCGTGTGGATGAACATATACTACTCCTAGAACTACTGTTACAGGTGAGTAAATACAGGTTACTCACCTGTAACAGGAGTTCTAGGAATGGTATATGTTGTTCATCCACACTGTCTAACAGGTTCCTTGCCCTTTAAATTTTGCGGAAGGTCTTCAAGCTGGCTCCTCCCACCCACCGGGTGGTAAAACTCGGCTCTGCCCCATGGCGCCAGATCTAGCCGCTGGAAGCCAGGTTGCGTCTAAAAGGCATAGGAGGTCGGTTGTGTGGATGAACAACATATACCATTCCTAGAACTCCTGTTACAGGTGAGTAACCTGCATTTCTAAGGACATGGATATGTTGTTCATCCACACTGTCTGGCAGACTCCTAGCAGTTCTCCGGGAGGAGGGAGGCAAGCGCACACCCCCTACTTAGGGAATAAAGACTGGAGAACTGAGGCCCCATAACCAGCATTTCGCGTGACTCAAGGTCGATGTGGTAGTGGGTGATGAAGGTGTGCTGACTTCAGGTAGCAGCCCTGCAGATTTCCTGGATAGGGACGTCCCTGGAAGCAGCCACCGATGCAGCAGTATGGCGGGTAGAATGAGCTCTTATCCCTCTAGGAGGTCCATGCCCGCCAACCTATAGCAGAGATCCATGCAGGAGGTGACCCACCTGCCTATCGTCCGCTTGGCTGCAGGTCTGCCAGGTGCGGCTTCAGCATAGGTGACAAACAGCTGGTGAACCTCTCCCCGAACTTCAGCCGTCCGCTCCTTATAATAAGCGAGCGCTCTTCTAGGCTCCAAAGTATGGAGCCTATATTCGACCTCCGAAGTGTGATTGGGGTAGAACACCGGCAGAGTCAACACCTGGTTAAGGTGAAACTCGACACCACCTTCGGAAGGAATTTCGGTTGGGGGCACAGGACAACCTTGTCCCTGTGGAAGACCAGATAAGGAGACTCGATGGAAAGTGCCTGGAGCTCTCCCATCCTTCTGGCTGACGTGATAGCCACCAAGAAGGCGGTCTTCCACGACAGGTGAGAGATGTCACACCTGTGCATCGGTTCGAATGGCTTGCCCATGAGCTTAGCCAATACCAGCAGTAGATCCCATGGAGGTGGAGGTTCTCGCACCGAAGGGGATATGTGATCAAGGCCTTTGAAAAAGCGCCCGACCACCTTCTCCTCATCATCGACTGCTTCTCGCCCGCCTCGGTAAGCAGAGATGAGCTGCCAGGGTGCACCTTAAAGAGTCATCGGACCAAGCCCTTGCTGAGAAAGGGACCACAGGTAGTCCAGAATGCTTGCCAAGGAACAGGAGGAAGGGTCCAGGCCCTTGCCCTGACACCAAATGGAGAATCTCTTCCATTTGAAGGCGTAGCATTTTCTGGTCGACTCCTTACGGGACGCCTCAACAACGCTGAGGACCTCATCGGAAAGACCCAAGGCCTGGAACTCTAGCCGCTCAGGAACCAGGCCGTCAGGTGCAGGGATTGAAGGTCTGGATGGAATACCTTCCCCTGATTGACTGAGATCAGGTCCGGGCGGGCTGGAAGCCGCCTTGGGAGCCTGGAGCTGAGACTGAGAAGATCCGGATACCAGAACTGGCGGGGCCAGTCTGGGGCTACCAGAATCACCTGCGCCTTGTCCCTCCTCGCCTTGAGAAGCACCTTGTGGATCAAGGGAAATGGGGAAAGGCGTAGAAGAGGCCCGGGGTCCACGGCCTCGAGAAGGCATCCCCCTGCAGCGAGCCCTGCTGAGGGGGGCGATGAAACAGTCTCAGCTTCGCATTCTCCCTGGATGCAAACAGGTCCACCTGAGGCGTGCCCCAGTGGGAGAACAGATCTTGTACTACCTCCGGCAGGAGAAACCACTCGTGAGACAGCCCCTATCCGGCTTAGGGCATCGGCCAGGGTGTTGGAGGCTCCTGCCACATGAATGGCGAGGAGATCCGCCTCCAGGCTGCGCATGAGTGACCAAATGCGGAGAGCTTCCCTGCACAGAGGCATGGAGCGCGTCCCGCCCTGGCGGTTCAGGTAGTACATGGTCGTGGTATTGTCCGTCTGAACCTGAACCACTTGACCCCGTATAAACGGAGCGAAGGCGGTGAGGGCTACATGAACCGCTCGAAGCTCCAGCAAGTTGATGTGGCATCGGGACTCCCGAGGGGACCAGAGGCCGTGCACTCTGTGCTCCCCCAGATGGGCACCCCAACCCATCAGAGAGGCATCGGTCGATATAGAGAGACCGTCGGCTCAGGGCGGACAAACGGGATGCCCTCCTGCAGATGTGCTGGAACGGTCCACCACTGGAGAGCATTCCACATCCCCTGGGTCACTGTCACTAGCTGATCCAGCGGATCGAAGTGCTGTGACCATTGACTGGCTAGTCCCCATTGAAGGGGACGCATGTACCAGTGGGCCCAACGGACCACGCTGGTGCAGGCCGCCATGAGGCCCAGGAGGCACAGGAAGTCCCGGGCAGGGCGCGATTGCCCAACCTGAAATGATTGGGCAAAGGAGGAAAGAACCTCGGCCCTGTCCGCCGAGAGCCGTGCTCTGGCTCGAAGAGAGTCGAGCTCTGCCCCGATGAATTGTATTACCTGCTTTGGCATGAGTTCCAACTTGGCCTCGTTGATGAGGAGGCCAATCTGAGCGCAAACCTGGAGGGCCAAATCTCTGAACCGCTCCACCTCCGCTCTGGAGGACAGGGCAGCAGCTATGAATCCTGGGGCCCCGGACAAGTCACTTGGAATGGGCCCCCGTTTCCCAAACCAGCTAATGACAGAGGTAATGCCAGCTCCTCAGGAGGGCCCCTCCTGAGCTCGGGGCCCCAGACAACTTCCCCACTTACCCCCCCATTACTGCGGCCCTGCTGGAGGGGGCTGCAATCAGCCAGTCGTCCAGGTATGGGTACACCCAGACCCTTCGGCGTCAGAGAAATGCTGTCACCACTGCCATGCATTTGGTGAAGACCCTGGGAGCTAGGGAGAGGCTGAAGGGCATGGCCCAGAACTCGAAAAAGGATCCCTCCGCTCTGAAGCGGAGGAATCTCTGATGGGACGGACGGATTGGGACATGAAAGAACGTGTCCTGAAGGTCCAGGGAACAGAACCACACGCCTCATTCCAAGGATGGGATTATCTGAGCCAGAGTGACCATCCTGAAGGTCCAAGACCTTAGGAACCTGTTCAGGTCGAGAATGGGGCGCCAGCCCCCGTCTGTTTTGGGACCAGGAAATACCTGGACACAAACCCCAGATCTGGAGGAGGATCCGCCACCTTCCTGATCACCTCTTTTTCGAGGAGCAGGGCAATATCGGCTCGGCGGGCCGACAGCGAGGCTGCGGACCCCGAGGGGCCACGGCTCAGAAGGGTGGGGCCTGCTCGAACTCCAGAGGCAGGCCCTTCCTACCACCTCCAACACCCAGCGGTCCGTGGTGATAGTGGACGGGCGGAAAGGAAGTGGCGAGCCGTCCCCCATGGGGGTAGTGAGCGAGGCTGGGGTGACACCCTCAACCCGTCACTGGGCAGGCTTGGAGGAGGGACCAGCCGAGGGACCTCCTGGGCCTTTACCTCCCTGCTTCCTGTTAGAGGAAGCGGCGGGCTTGGGTTTGGGATGCCAAGCTCGAGCCTGCTGGCCCTGCTGCTGCTGGGCCGGACGTGCCGCAGGCGTAGAAGGACGCAAGGACTTGTGCTGCTGCTGCTGCTGTTGGCGGCCTTTGTCCTTCTGGGCGGAGGTGACTGAGTCCAGAGTGGCACTGGACTTCTCGATCCGCTGGAGGTGACCTTCCACTCCAGGGCCAAACAGGTCGGTCCTCAAGAAGGGGACGTCCGCCAATTTGTGCTGGGTATCCGCCGTGAAGGTGGATATCCTCAGCCATGCTCTGCAGCGCATGGCCACCGCGGCCGCAACCGATCGGGCACAGGAGTCTCCTATGTCCAGAGCTGTTTGGAGCTGCTGCTTCGCCACCACCCTACCCTGGTCCCAAACCTGCCGGACGGTGGTCGGCAGGTCGGCCAGGAGATGAGGGATCACCTCATCCAGGGAGCCCATAAGGGCGTGGGAAAAGTGCTATCAGCACGCCGAGCTGGCCCGGCAGAGGTCAGGGAGGATGCAGCATACACCTTGCACCTGGCATAGTCCAGCTTTTTGGACTCCTTGTCGGGGCTTGTCCATGTCCCTAGCGTTCCGGAACGCGGAAAACACTGTTGGTGACGAACCCCTCGGCAGAGGGGTGTTCCGAAAACCTGGGCAAAGAGCCGGTAGGGACCGCATACTTCCTGGCCATCCTGGCCGAGGGCGCAGAGCAGGAAGCAGGCCGCTGCCAAAGCTCCAAGGCTGGGCCAACAATGGCCTCAGCCACCGGAAAGGCCTCCGTGGGTGAATCCCCTCGGTCCAGTATCTCCGTCAGGGGATACTTGGCCCGTTTGGATACAGGCTCGAGCTGCATCCCGGTGGGCTCCGAGATGAGCCGAAGCAAACCCATGAAGGACGATAAGCTTACGTCCAACGACTGACCCCCGGAGGACTCCAGGTCAACCGGTCTGGAGAACAGGGAGGAGTCGTCATCGGACTCCGAGGAGTCCACGAAGAGCTGCCTAGGGCCTGAGCCACCCTCCACCTGCCAAGGACGGTCAGGAGTGAGGGTGACCGACAACCTGTGGGGCAGGCCTTGACCCGACCGAGAGTCCTTGGTCGGCGCCCCCAAGTTCGGTTGTGGAGGCGGAGGTTTCACCACAATCGGTGGGGCAGCAGGTTTCGGCCGAACTGGCCCAGGCTTGGACAGCTCGACTGCAGCAAGGGGTTGTTTCGGCCACTCGGGTGACAGCCACTTGATGGCCGGGGAGGGTGTTGGCGTCGACTTGCTCCCGGACAAGTAACTGCTGCCACATCAGGTCCTCGTGGCGTCGGCGCAATTTGGCTTGACCTCTCTTCCGAGGAGGAAGACGAGGACAAGCGGCGGTGCCGCTTACCTCGGTGCAGAGACCGAGACCGCCGATGTCGGCTGGACCGATAAGAAGTCTGAGACTGAGACCAAGATCCTCGGTGTTTTCGAGGACGGGTCTGGGAAGGAGCGGGGGACACCCGCTCTTCCCTCGGCTCGGACACCTTAACCGGGAACTGCTGCACCGGGGGCGCAGGCAGATCCTCGGTCTCCACCGGGGGAACCGGCGAAGAAGGGTTGTCGGCTTCACCAGTCGACAGGCCATCCGACGGGTCAAGAAAAATCTCGACCGCGTCAATGGGAGTCTCGGCGCTGGCCTGAAGGGACGCCGTGAAGCCAGCGGCCTTAGCCGCAACCTCCCAAGTCGACAGTCGGCTGTCCGGGAAGAGACCTCTCCGCTCCCACGAATGCCGACGATGGGTTACCATTAGAATCCTTCTTTTGGGCCGAGAGGAATGTCGATGGCCCCTCTCCTTCGTGGAAAGGGATTGGCAAAGCTCTTGAACGGTTGAATACTGGTACCCAAAGAGAGCGGGATAAATGCCATGACGAGGAGGAGGAAGATGCGGCCTGGGCCGCCTCCTCCTCGAGGGCGATCATCTGCTCGAGCTGCTCAGCCGAGCCAGCCGCCTGCGTAACCGCCCAGGCGTCCTTGACTTAACCGGGCGGGTAGCGCTTCTCGGGCGCCCCTAGCTTCAACCGGGCAGCATGGTCCTCCAGGATGTTGGCCGAGAACGAACAGCATGACTCACAGGCCTGCGGGTCGTGTTCTAGGCCGAGGCAGTAGATGCATGTGGAGTGCGGGTCCGTCCTGGACATCTTCTGCCCACAAGGGCACCACTGAAACCGAAGTCGATTTGTCCATCGCAGCCACGAGGGAGAAAGATGACCGAAGTCTTGAAAATTTTAAAATGAGTTTCGGACGAACCGAAGAATTAGGATCCAGTCTATCACGCAGAGCGTTAAGGAGGGAACCTGAGCTTCCAAGCGGTAAGGAAGATCTGGTGTCATGGGGCGGGCCGAGTTTTACCACCCGGGTGGGTGGGAGAAGCCAGCTTGAAGACCTTCCGGCAAGATTTAAAGCAGCAAGGAACCTGCCAGACAGTGTGGGTGAACAACATATCCATGTCCCTAGAACCTGTTTTTCTAGGGAGCGGATATGTTATTCATCCACACTCTTTGGCAGACTCCTGAGCAGTTCTCCGGGAGAGGAGGCAAGGCGCACACCCCATACTTAGGAAACAGAGATTGGAGAACTGAGGCCCCCAAACCAGCATCCCAGCATGACTCAAGGTCGATGTGGTAGTGGGTGATGAAGGTGTTTGCTGACTTCCAGGTAGCAGCCCGGCAGATATCCTGGATAGGGATGTCCCTGGAAGCAGCCACTGATGCAGCAGTATGGCGGGTAGAATGAGCTCATATCCCTCTGTAAGGCTCCTTGACCGCCAATTCATAACACAGACCTATGCATGATGTAATCCATCTTGCAATAGTCCGCTTTGCTACAGGTCTGCCAGAAGCGGCATCAGCGTAGGTGACAAACAGCTGGCGAACCTCTCCCCGAATTTCCGCTGTCCTCTCCTTACGGTAGGAGAGAGCATGTCTCAGGTCCAAAGTATGGAGCCTGTACTCGGCCTCCCAAGGTGTAATTAGGTAGTATAACGGCAGAGTTAACACCTGGTTAAGGTAAAACTCCGACACCACCTTCGGAAGGAATTTCAGGTGGGGGCATAGGACAACCTTGTCCCTGTGGAAGACCAGATAAGGGGAGTCCACGGAAAGCGCCTGGAGCTCCCCTGTCCTTCTAGCAGACATGATAGCCACCAGGAAGGCCGTCTTCTTGTGCTCTGGTTCTAAATGGCTTGCCCATGAGCTTTGCCAGTACCAGCAGTAGATCCCACAGAGGTGGAGGTTCATGTACCAGACCCTTTGAAGAAGCGCCCAACCACTACCTCCTGCACCAACGTCGACTGACCAACCCGCTCGTAAGCAGAGATGGCTGCCAGGTGCACCCTGAGGGTTGATGACCGCAGACTCCCTTTCAAGAGAGACCAAAGGTAGTCAGGAATGTTAGCAACTGAAGAGGAGAAAGGGTCCAGGCCCTTGCCCTGACACCAAATGGAAAACCTTTTCCATTTGAAGTCATAACATTTCCTGGTCGATTCCTTTCTGGATGCCTCCACCACGGTGTAGACATCTTTGGAAAGACCCAACGCCTGGAACTCTAGTCGCTCAGGTACCAGTCTGTGAGGTGCAGGGATTGAAGGTCTGGATGGAATACCCTCCCCGGATGGGAGTGATATCAGGTCCAGGTGTGCTGGAAGCCGCTCTGGGTGCCTGCAGCTGAGGCGAAGGAGATCTGGATACCAGAACTGGCGCGGCCAGTCTGGGGCTACCAGGATCACCTTCGCCTTGTCCCTCCTCACCTTGAGGAGCATCTTGTGGATCAAGGGAAATGGAGGGAAGGCACAGAGGAGGCCTGGGGTCCACGGCCTCAAGAAGGCATCCCCCTGCAGTGAACCCTGCTTGGGGGGGGGGCATGAAACAGCCTCTGCTTGGTGTCTTCCTTGGAGGCAAACAGGTCCACCATTAGTTTGCCCCAATGGGATAACAGGCTGTAAGCTACCTCTGGATGGAGAGACCACTCATGGGATGTCTGGCCTAAGCGGCTGAGAGCATCTGCCAGATGGTTTGAGGCTCCGGCCACATGGATAGCTAGGAGATCTGCCTCTAATTGGCTCACGAGGATCCAGATGCGGAGCGCCTCCCTGCACAGCAGACGGGAGTGCGTGCTGCCCTGTTTGTTGAGGTAGTACATGGCCGTGGTATTGTCCATCTGGACCCCGGAACTGAGGAGCGAAAGCTGACAGTGCCAGTCTGACTGCTCTGAGCTCCAACAGGTTGATGTGGCATCGGGACTCCTTGGGGTCCAGAGCCATGGGCCCTTTCGTCCCCCATGGGGGCTCCCCAGCCCATGAGAGTGGCATCGGTCATGAGAACGACCGTCGGCTCAGGGCGGACAAATGGGATCCCTTCCTGCAACCGGTCTGGGGCGGTCCACCATTGGAGGGCGTCCCACATCTTCTGGGTTGCAATGATCAGCTGGTCGAAATGACCATGACGCTGAGTCCACTGGGTAGCCAGCTCCCACTGGAGGGGGCGCATGTGCAACCGGGCCATCGGACCACAGAGGTGCACGCCACCGTGTAACCCAGAAGGCGCAGAATGTCCTGGGCAGGGCGCAATTGCCCAACCAGAAATGACTGGGCAAAGGAGGAAAGAACCTCCGCCCTGTCCGCCGGAAGCTGAGCTCTGGCTTGACAAGTTCTGCCCCGATGAAGCCCATCACCTGAGAAGGCATGAGTTTCGACTTGGCCTCGCTGATCAGGAGGCCGAGTTGGGAGCAGGTCTGGAGGGCCAGGTCCCTGGACCTCTCCACCTCATGTTGGGTGGATCCTGCAAGGAGCCAGTCATCGAGGTAAGGTAATTCTGACACCCCGGCGTCTGAGATGAGCCACCATTGCAATGCATTTGGTGAAGACCCGTGGGTCAAGGACAGGCCGAGCGGCATGGCTCGAAACTCGTATAGTTGGGACGTAGAGGAACGTGTCCTGCAGATCCAGTGAACAGAACCACGTTTCGTTCCAAGGACTGTATGATCTGAGACAGAGTGACCATCCGAAGGTGCGTGACCTGAGATATTGATTCAGGTCGTGCAGATCTAGAATGGGTGCCAGCCCCACCCCCATCTGCTTGGGCACCAGGAAGTACCTGGAAACAAAGCCTGGGTCTGCTGGAGAATCCGCCACTGGAGCTACTGCCTCCTTGAGGAGGGCTGGCGATGTCGTCGAAGAACCCGACTGTGTCTAGCGGATACTCTTTCTTCCCCAGGCATGGGCTCGGCTTGGAGGATACTGCTCGAATTCCAGAGGCAGTCCCTGACCGACCACTTCGAGAACCCACCTGTCCGAAGTGACAACGGACCAGGCAGAAAGAAGTGGTGGAGCTGGCCCCCAACGGGAGGACCCAGAGCGGAGGTGACGGAAGAGGGGTTGACAGCCCCCACCCCGTCACTGAGCAAGCTTGGAGGAGGAGGCTCCAGGACCTGAGCCTCTGCCTCCTTTTTGGGCCTGTTGGGGTCCGGGCTTGAGACTGCTGCTGATGCTGGTGCTGCAGTCCACCATGAAAGGAGGACTGCTGAGCCGCAGGGGAAGAATGCCGAAAAGGCTTCTTTTTCTTCTGCTGGTTCTTGCCCGAAGAATTCTTTGCAGAAGTAGCGTCCAAGGTGGCATTGGACTGCTCAATGCACTCGAAGGTGACCAGCCACTCCTGGGAGGAACAGGTCGGTCCCTAAGAAGGGCACGTCAGCTAGTTTGTGCTGGGTATCCACCAGGAAGGAAGAGAGTCTCAGCCAAGCCCTGCAACGAGAGGCAACTGTGGCAGTCATCAAGCGGGCACAAGAATCCCCAATGTCCAGGGCCCGTCTGAAGCTGCTGTTTGGCAACAGCTCGGCCCTGATCCCGGACCTGCTTGACCGTGGTCTACATGTCTGCAGGGAGATGTGAGAGGACTTCATCCAGCGACCCTAAAAGGGCGTGAGAGAAGTGTGCCATGATGACAGCCGAACTTGCCTGACGAAGCCTCACAGACCTTCCTGGCTGAATGGTCCAAAAGTCTGGACTCTTTGTCAGGAGGTCGGTCAGTGTCGGCAGAACTGCCAGTATGCCTGAACACAGAGGTGGTCACCAGGCTCTCGGCCGAAGGGTGCTCTGTGAACCCCGCAAGGAACCCCATCAGCACCGCATACTTGCGGGCCATGCGGGCAGATGGAGCTGGACAAGAGGCAGGGGCGCTGCCAAAGTTCTAGGACTGGGCCAACAATAGTCTCAGCCACAGGAAAGGCCTCTGTCGGGGTATCCCCTTTAAGGATGTCCGTAAGAGGGTACTCCGCCTTTTTCTGGATAGACTCTAGGGGCATCCCTGTAGATTCAGAGATGAGGCGAAGAATCCCTTGAAAGATAAGGGAACGTCCTCCATTTCTAAGCCAACTGTTGATTCATCATCACCTGGATGAGAATGCAAGCCGGTGACGTCTGAATCTGAGTATAACAGCCGACCATCCAGATCACCTTCGACTTGCCGAGGGCAGTCTGGGATGACTGTGACCCACAATCGCCGGGGAAGCCCGGTGTCTGGTCTGCTTTCCTTAGAAGGAGTCCCTCCCACAGGCTGTTTGGGCGGTGGTTCCATCACAATTGGTGGAGAGACTGTTTTGGGCTCAACCGGTGGTTTTGCCAGCTCCACGGGCTAAGGAACCGATTTAATCAGCTCTGAAGGAGTCGGCTTCGGCCTGGGAGCCGAAAGCCAGATAATGGCTGGTGTAGAAGCTGGCATGGGCTTGTGCCTGGTCAGAATTAGCTGTTGCCACATGAGGTCCTCGTAGCGCTGGAGTTTCAGCCAGAGCCTCTCCTCATCCAAGGAGGACGAGGATGACTGATGGCGTCGCCTCTTTTTACAGCGTTTATGGCTCTTCCTCAGCCTGTTGGTCGAGGGAGTCCCAGGTCCTCGATCGGGAGGCGGACCCAGGCTGACTACAGTCGCTCATGAGACATTAAGCAGGACCAGTGATTTCCTGGGATCCAGGGACCATTTCTTTGATTGCAGTCCCAGCAGGCTGGGTCTCGTCATCTGGAAAAACAGTGGGGTTCGATCGAGGGAATCCGTCAGCAAGTCAGCAATATCGGATCGATCACAATTTCGACATGGTCGATCAATAATACGGCCGACTGACCAGATGGCAAAGCCGAAAAGCCAGCGGCCGAAGAAGCGATCTCGACGGAAGTAGAGACCGCATGTTCCTGGGATCGAGATCTCTCCCGCTCCCAAGAACGTCTCTGTCAAGACAAAGACGATCCCGGATCTTTCTCCCGCTTACGGGATCGAGATGAATGCGAGCCTGCAGGTGCCTCTCCCTTGGTCGGGAGAGACTGGCACAACTCTCGGAAGGAACCCAAGAAGGTGGAGCCCAGGTTGAGTGGAACGAAAAAGCTCCAAGAAGTCTCTGCAGCACGAGCTGCTTGCTCCTCGAACACTTGCATGCATTCCAATTGCTTGGCGGATCCCACAGCCGTGGAAACCGCCCACCGAGCCTCCTTGGATTTCACCGGAGGGTTCCTCTTCTCCGGCCTCCCCAGCTTCAGGCGTGCAAGACTGTCGTCGAGGATGTTGGGATGAAATGCAAGACATGAATTGCATTCTGAGATGTCACGATCGACACCGAGGCAATAGACGCATGCAGTGTGGGGATCGGTGTGCGACATTTTATAGCAGAAAGGGCACTGAAGAAATTCGGGGGGAGACTTCGCTTCCATAATCAAAGCAGAAAAGCTGTAATCGCTAACGCAAACAATGCAAATTTTCGGAATAACCGAAGGTTTAAAAGCCAGGGCCTATAAAATGCGAGAGCATGAGGGAGGCAACCTGAATCTTCCAGCGGAAAGGAAGATTTGGGCGTCATGGGGCGGAGCTGAGGTATATACCACCCGAGTGGGTGGGAGGAGCCAGCCTGAAGACTTCCAGTTGATCTTAAAACGGAAGGGGACATGCCAAAGAGTGTGGATGAACAACAAATCCATGCTCCTAGAACAATTTTTCCAGGGATGTGAATATAGTTCACTTATCCACAAATTGGCAGACTTACACAGAAGATAAGGGGCCAAGGCACACACCCCTACTTGGAAAACAGATTGGAGAACTGAAGTCCGAAATACAGCCTCCCGATGACTCAAGGTTGATGCTGTAATGGGAGATGAAGGTGTGTGCCGACTTCCAGGTAGCAGCTCTGCAGACTTCCTGGATAGGGATGTCCCTGGAAGCAGCCTGGTATGTCTGGTGGAATGAGCTCCAAGCCCTACAGGAGGCTCCCTACCAGCCAACCTACAGTCAAGGTCGATTCAGTATGTGATTCACCTGCCAGTCTGCCAGATGTGGCTTCAGCATGTTACAAACTGCTGGCAAGCCTCACCCTACATTTCAGCCGTGCACTCTACATAGTGGGAGAGTATGCGCCGCAGGTTCAGCGTATGGAGCCTGTGGTCAGTCTCTGAAGAGGGATTGGTAAAACTATATAAGAAATATTTACATAATCATGCATAGTGTTTCATCTCTGTTTTACGCATAGTTAAGCATCCATTTTAATCTCAGGTTTTAGTAAGCTAGAGGTATACGTTTGTACCTGTCACTTCAATTCATTAATGATCATCACGGAATGTATTGCTGGGGGTATTTAAGGAGTTACCTTTACTACTGAAACCCACGCCCCCCTGAAGAAGCCTTACTTATTGAAGTGGTGGCTGGCCAATGGACTTGGGTAGGTGTCATCTTTATACAGTATGTGTATATTCTGAGTACTTGTGGCTTCAAGCATTTTATTGACTGGTAAGGCCTACTAGGAACAAGGGCCTGTTTTCAGGGGCGACCTGGGAGTGCTGAGAAACTTTGGATGGTGACAAAGGATGACATCGTCCCTGTGGAAGACCATACATGGAGACTCTACACCAAGAGCACGTGGGGCTCACTAATCCTACTGGCTGTTCTGGCTGACATGATGGCCACCAAGGAGGTCATCTACAATGAAAAGATGTGAAATCTCACACTAGTGCACAGGTTCCAAAGGCTTGCCCACGAGCATGGCCAGCACCAGCAGTAGGTTCCATGGTGGTGGTGGTTCATGCACAAGAGGAGACAGCTGTCTAGGACCCCTGAAAGCACCCAACTACCTTCTGAGCCACCACTGACATAGCAGTCCATTCCAGGTATGCACAGATGGCTGCCAGGTGCACCTTGAGGTCTTCCTCATAGCCCCAGCTGAGAGAAGGACAGGTACTCGAGATAAGCCACAGGGTAGGCAAGGGATCAAGCTCATTGGCCTGACACCAAATGGAAACCCTTTTTTCATTTAAAGGAGTAGCACCGCAAGATGACCCTTTATGAGGCCTCCACAGTAAGCAGCACATTCTCCAAAGATCTAAAGTTTGGAACTCTAGCCAGTCATGAACCAGGCTGTGAGGTGCAGGACCTTCCCTTGTTGTCTGGTCAGTGATCAGGGCAAAGGAGGCAACATCATGGAGGCCTACTGCTGGGCGGAATTTGGTTACCAGAACTGCCATGGCTGGGTCAGAGCAATCAGGATCATCCGTACTTTGTCCTTCTGGGCTCTGACCACCATATGGAAGATCGGGAGAAAGGCATACACAAGGCCTGGGGTCCAGGGCCTCACAAAGGCATCCCCCACCAATGTCCTGGACTGTGCTGTAGGGCACAAAACAACTGCAGTTTTTAGTTCTCTCAGGAGGCAAACAGGTATGCCAGAGGTGTGCCCCACAGGGAGAACAGGTGGTTTACCATCTCCTGATGCAGGAAAACACCCACCCAGCTAAGAGTGTCTGCCAGCCGACTGCTCCGGCGACATGGATCTCCAGGAGATCTACACCTAGGTTGCGCATGAGGGTCCAGGTGCGGAGGGTCTTCCGACACACGGGAAGAATGTGCGTGCTGCTCTGCCTTTTCATGAAGAAGATGGTCATGCTGATGTCCATCTGGACTTGCATGACCTGACCCCTGACTGGAGGACAGAATTTCATCAGAGCTATCCACTCCAGCAGGTTGATGTGGTGACAGGACTCCCTGGATGACCAAAACTCATGGGCCCTGTAATCTCCCAAATGTGCTCCCAACCCCACCAGAGATGCATCCATTGTGAAAGTGACAGTTCGTTCCAGCCAGCCCGGCCTGGCACGGGGGGGCGCTGGACGCCACACCTCACTCTGTGCTGGTGACCCGGGTTGGGGAGGTGGGGGGGGCAAGGAGCGAGATCCAAGCAGCCAAAAGGCAGTTCTCTCCTCCTGGGAGGGACTGGAGGCTCCCTGGTAACTGCCTGTCACCGGTGGAGGACGGATGGCAGCGTGGCCTCAGGAGCTCCAGTGTTTACAGAGAGGGGCAGAAGGGGCTAAGCCGGCATCATGAGGCGCGTGCACTCCATGCATGTCACCTGTGTGCTGGGGCCCTGGGAATAGGGAGAAAATGGGCAAAACCAAATAAAATATAAATACAAGACAATAAAAAGAGAAACAGTTGGTTCCAGGCAGACAAATAAGACTCCCTCCTCCAGATGTTCTGTGATCAGCCACCTCTGGATGGAAACCCACAGCAGCTGGGTCACTGTGACCGGCTGGTCCAAGTGTCCTGGGACCACTGACAGCCCAAAACCCACTGCAAGTATCTTATCCATCAGCAGACCCACCAGACATCGTTGTTGCAGAAGGCCATGTACCCCAGCAGTCACAGAAGTCCCGGGCAGGGCATGAGCACCCAAGTTGAAATAGTCAGGCAAAGAAGGTTAAGATCCAGTGCCTGGTCTGCAAGGAGGCAGGACATGGCCTGCAGGGAGTCTAGCTCAGTCCCGATGAAGTGAATCACCTGCAAGGGGATCAGTTTGGACTTTGCCTGGTTGACCAAAAGGCGCAAGTCTCTGGAGGTCTGGAGGGCCAGATCCCTGGACCATCCCACAACCTCCTTGGATGGCCCAGCTATCAACCAGTCATGCAGACAAGGGTAAACCCTGATGCCCTTGCAGTGCAGGAAGAATGCCACCATTGCCATGCACCTGAAGACCACGGGCACAGTCGAGAGTCCAAAGGGCACAACCTGGAAATGACAGAAACCCTTCTGTGCAGAAGCAGATGGGAATAACTGACTGGGATTGCTTCCTGGAGGTACAGGGAGCAGAACCACATGTCCTACTCCAGGGATGGCATAATTTGGTTCACAGTAACCATCAAGAAAGCACAGTTACGTAAGAACTTACCGTAATTGTAGATCTTCGAGAACAGCTCTTGCAACAGGTTACACCATTAGAACTGAAGCCGGCAGGCGTCAGGACCCCACGGAAATTTTCTAGCTAGCAGTCTTCAGCGGGACCCGCCTCAGCCGGGTCCCGGCCCCGACGTCAGGCGTAGTACATAAGGAGGCGGTCCCGCCAGAATCCCCAGTTCTCCTGCCGGAGACTTCTGGTCGCTGGATGACATCAGAAGAGGAGACCGAGGACCCGACATCAGATGGCCAAGACTAAGAACCGACCTTTCCGATCCTAAGGATAGTGTCAGGCTGGAACCTACTTCCTCCAAGGGGGAATGGTGGGCGGGAAGGTACCTGCTGCAAGAGCTGTTCTCGAAGATCTACTGTTACGGTAAGTTCTTACGTAACTGTACTATCTTCTTCGAGATACAGCTCTTGCAGCGATTTACCCATTAGGACCGATTCCCAAGCAATGGCGCCTTTGAAAAGCCATCGGGAGGAGGCAAGATGGAAGTGAGGCCCATCCTGGGCCTAAGACAGAAGTCCCTGAAGAGCGACTAGGCGAACCAGCTCTTCGCCTGCTTACATCCAAGCCATAATGCCTGATAAAGTGTGCATCAACTCCAGGTGGCTGCGTACATATAGCCGAGTGTATACGCTCTTCAGTGCTGCAAAGGAGGTAGCCACTCCTCTTGTGGAATGGCCCTTGACCACTCCTGGTAAGGGTTTCTTACGTTTGTCGTAACAAAATGAGATACACTGAATGAGCCAGCGTGAAAGGGTCTGTTTCGAAACTGGGGCCCCTTTCATCCTCTCAGCAAATGAAATGAACAGCTGCTCCACTTTCTGGTGCTGTTTGGTTCTGGTCAAATAATATCTGAGACACCTGTAAACATCCAGGGTGTGGAGCAGTGCTTCTCCTCGACTGGCGTACTTAGGAAAGTACACTGGTAAATCAATGTCCTGGTTAAGAGTAAGGGCTGAAACCACCTTAGGCAGGAACTTAGGATTCGTCCTGAGGACACCTATCCTGATGAAAAATTAAATAAGGCTCCTTGCACATGAGAGCACGTAATTGGAGATTCTTCTTGCGAGTAACAGCAACCAAAAACAACGTTTTCCCGACAGAAAATGTAGCTGCTTAATCCTCGGCAGGTTCAAAAGGTGGCAGCGTAAACTGCTCAGGACAAAGGGTAAATCCCAAGGAGGGGCGGGATCCTTAATGGGTGGCCTAAGGTGGAGGACCCCCTTCAAAAGAGCACGGGTAGTATCCAGCTAGCTACCATGCGTGTGCCTATGGGGGCATGATAAGCTGAGATTGCACAAAGGTGCACTTTGATCGAGGAGTAAGCTAGCCCGGATTGAAAGAGGAAAAGCAGGTACTCCAGAACCAGCTTCTCAGAGACAGTCTAAGGGCGAGAAACCTGCGTGCTTGAGACCACAGGCAAAACCTCGCCACTTCATGGGCGTATGTTGTCATATTACTTGATTTCTGGGCGGCAGAAATGCGTCTGCTACCTCTTGATGACCCCATGTCGCAACATAGCTATGGTCTCTAGGAGCCAAGCATGCAGGTTCAATGAATGTAAGTCCGGGTGGACTAGTGAACCTCCTCCTGAGACAACAAGAGGGAGCTGATTGGCAAAGGAAGCAGAGGTTCCTGGGACAACTGACTCAGAAGCGGGAACCAAATTTGCCTGGGCCAAAAAGGCGCTATCAAAATAAGCGTCGCATGCTCCCTGCGAAGTTTGAGAAGGACTCTCTGAATCAACGGGAAAGGAGGGAAGGCGTAGAGGAATCTGCCCGCCCAGGAGAGGGACAACGCGTCTCGCCAGAAAACACCAGGCCCTGGATCTAGCGAGCAAAAATTGGGCAGTTTCACGTTGGATGGGGACGCGAATAGATCTAATTCTGGAGATCCCCATCTGTGGAACAGATCCTCTGCCACCTCCTGCAGAAGTTCCCACTCGTGGACTCCTGGCCTGGGGCGACTCAGGCTGTCTGCGACAGTGTTGTCCACCCGGAGCGTGAACTGCAATGATTTTTATGCCGTCGTCGTATTACCATTCCCACACCCCCATGGCCTCCCTGCAAAGGGGTAGGAGTGTGTGCCTCCTTGTTTGATGAGGTAATACATCACCGCAGTATTGTCTGTTTGTAACAGGAGAGTACTCAGTGGAATCTCCGACTGGAAGGCTTGCAGGGCATAAGGATCGCCCCCATCTCCAATATCTTGATATGGAGATGAGATTCCTAGTAGTCCATGTTCCTGAGACCTCACCCCTTCAAGTCGCTCCCACCCCAGCCCTGAGGTGTCTGTGGAAGTGTTATCACCGGGGACGACGTCTGAAGAAACCCCACTGAGAGGTTCCTGATCTAGCTACCATTGCCAGTCCCAACCAGGTCTTCGTGATTCTGACTGGATGCTGTAGATGGTCTTGCCTTTGGTCCCACTGCACCCTTAACATCCACTGGGTTACCTGCATGTGGAGTCTTGCCATCAGGACTGTTGGAATGGCCGCAGCCATGTGTCCGAGCAGGCGAAGGACCAATCTGGCCGGGACGGTCTTCTTCGCTGATAGGTCCCTTATGAGGGATCGAATGCGCTCCGCTCTGTCTTCGGGAAGAAAGGCTTTCCCCTGACGGTGTCCAGAACTGCCCCTATGAACTGCAGTTTCTGGGGCGGTACCAGGAGAGACTTCTCAGAGTTGATTAAGATGCCCAGAGACTGAAAAGAGAGCCTGGGTATGCTGAATGGCCAATAGTAATGCCTCCTTGAGGAGGGCCATGAGAAGCCAGTCGTCCAGGTGCGGGGAACACATAGTGGCCCTGTCTCCTCAGAGACGCTGCCATGACTGCCATGCACTTGGTGAATACCCTGGGTGCTGATGACAGCCCAAAGGAAGCGCCGGAACTGATAGTGGCGATCGAAAACTCAAAGCGCAGGAACCTCCTGTGCGCCTGAGCAATAGGGATGTGCAGGTAGGCGTCCTGCATGTCCAAGGACGCCAAGAAAGCATCCTTCTTCAGCATGGGGATTAGTCCCGGGACAGTCACCACGCGGAAGCACTTGTAAATGACCGACATATTGAGGTCGCTGAGGTCCAAGATTGGACGAGGTCCCCTGTTTTCTTTGGAACCAGGAAGAAGTGTGAATAATAACCTGCTCCTCTCTGGTTCCCTGGAACATGCTCCAAAGCTTCTTTCTGTAGAAGCGTGAGCACTTCCTGCCTTATGAGAAGAGCGTGCTGACCCGAGTAACGGGAGAGCAGAGGAGGCCTTGTGGGGGGCTTGTCTAGGAATTCTATATAGTGTCCTTTTTCGACCAACTGTAGCACCCACCTGTCGGTGGTGCTCGACCGCCACCCTGGCAGGTGGTCTGCGATGCGACCCCCGACCTTTGTTTCGCTGATCCTGAGGAGGAGCGGGGTCAAGGAATCCTGCTGTGGCAGCAGAGGGTCCTGCAGGTTGGGCCGACGGTAGCACGCTGGCCTCTACCTGAGGACGCCTTGACCTGGGCTTTCCGAGAAGGAACCCCTCTGTTGCTGGCCGGAACGAGGTTGTTGCCTCTGAGTCCGGCTGCGAAAACGACTCTGGTTCTTACGAAAGGAACTGAGTCTAGATCTGTACATGGCCTGGACAGATCTAACAGCCTTCCCAGCTTCCTGTAATTTGGTGATGATCTTTTCGAGCTTCACCAAACAAAACTCGCCATGAAAAGGAGCGTCCATAATGTTTTCTGGACGTCCGGTAAACCCGGAACACGAGCCATGAGTGTCCCTCGAGACATACGCCTGAGGCTGCCGCTTGGCCAAGAGTCCGTGAGTCGTGACAAGCTCGAGCACCTGTCCCCACGCCTGAACCCCATGCGGAGGAGCTGAAGGAGTTCCTCCTTTTGGCCACCGTCTGGCAATTTCTCTGCCAGTTCCAGTCCCTGTTCCCACAGTGCATTCTGGAACTGAACCATGTGGGTCAGGTAATTCAACGATCTAATGGCGCAAGTCGGGCCGCCGCTGTGCGCCGCCCAGCGACGCCCAATTGCTTGGACTCCGGGTCCGGTGGCTGCGTGCTCAGATGTTGCGGTTTCTGAGACCGGTCATGAGAGGCTGTAATGACCAGGGAGTCGGCCAGAGGATGGTTAGCCAGGTACTGGTCCTCCCATGGGGCCTTGTACAGGCGGTCAGCCTTCTTTGGCACTGCCGGGGTCGAATGTGGATGCTTCTACGCTGCCTTGGTGACATCCACGAAGGTGTCCACCAAGGGTGGCACTACCACAGGCTTGAGATCTTTTTGCCGAAGGTAGCGGGCAAGGCGTAGTCTTCCGGGGTCAAGTTCCTCCGCATCCCATCCCATGTTCTCTTGGATGTGTCTCATTATCTCGGAGAATGAGGGGTCATCCGGAGGAGACCTAGGGAGGTCGCGTGGGTCCGGAGAGGGGATGCTGATTGGTGAAGGAGACCTGGAGCATTCAGAGATGTCAGATCTGGAATCCTCCATAGACGGTGAATACCGACGTCTTCTGGGTCTCTTGGGGCTGGGTGACCCTGAAGAGGATCTTGAAGGAGGCCTTCTCTTTTCTTTAGATCTGCCCCTAGGAGGTGCTGCTGGCTCCTGGGGGGGAAGGTGCTCGGCCTGCTGACCCTTTGGTGAAAGAGGGGTGCAGGGCTGCGGTGGCAAGGAGTGCGGGAGGAGGGTGCGTGGTGACCACATCCTTTTGATGGTGTCCCACCAGAAAGTGAAGAGCTCCTTCACTTCCGCTAAGTTTAAACCTGACGACGGACCAGGGCGCCGGTGGCCTGTCGCCAGGGCCGGCACCGCCCCGGGGTCTCAGGTTCTGGAGAGGGCCTCGTGGGAGTTCGACGGTCCGAATCGCCAGCCTGGTCTTCGGGCTGAGTAGACTCCTCCTCCAACAACGCCTCCAGACCGGCGCGTCGGTGGCGGTGGTGTGTCCTGGCTCACATTGTCTGACGTCTGTCCCGCCGGGCGCCCTGGGGGTGAATGCACCTGACCGCGACGGGTGATTGAACCGCCGCCGTTCCCGGAGGCGTTTATGTACCTTGGCCGACGTCCGCTTAAGGGAGGTCAGCTCCTTGGTCTTGCATTGGGGTGGTGGCGCAGAGAGACTGACCGACATCGGAGGCCAAATGCCAGGAAGATGACTTGTGATACTCCCCGACCTGGATGAGGCCTTAGCCAAGGAAGAGGGCCTGGAGGTCTGCAGGCATGCAGAGAGAAGAACCACTGGCCGATTTGACCACCAGGAGGCTGAGAGTGGGCTCGACGGGAGCGGTCCGACCTGAGCCGGAGCTGCGGGACTCCAGAGGCCCCTGCAGGGGATCTGGGTCTCACCTTCTCCGGTGCCTGTGTGACTTCCAAGATTCCTCTCTGGAGGAAGGTTCCATGGCCTTAAGCTTTTCTTCAAGAAGGAAGCCTGGAGAGCCTTCTGTCGATGGATTCTCGCTCAACTGTTAAAGCCCTGCCAGAAGGAGCAAGCCTGGGTGTCGTGATCCGGCCCAGGCACTGAACGCAGGTAATGAGGGTCTTTGAAAGGAATCTGCTTGCCACAGGCACACTTCGAAGAATGGCCCTACACTGAAGTTGGGGAGGACATCAGACGAAGAAACGGCTGAAAAATAGATTTCCTCCGAAGTTTGGAAGGATTTCCTGGTTGTCGCATGCTAGACTTAACCGATGAGGTCGAGACATGCAAAGTCGATGGCGGGAAAGAACGGGAGATTCTGGTGGGACCGCCTCCTTATGTACTACGCCTGATGTCGGGGGTGGGACCGACGTCGGAGGTGGTCCCCGCTGAAGACTGCTAGCTAGAAAATTTCCGTGGGGTCCTGACGCCTGCTGGCTTCAGTCCTAATGGTGTAACCTGCTGCAAGAGCTGTATCTCGAAGAAGGTCAGTTATGTACTCAAGACTTCCGGTTTCAGATATGGTGGCAGCGTAGTCGCCGAGCTCCGGACCCCTCGCAAACAATCCTAAACAATCCTCAGTTATAATTGTTGGATTCCTGACTATTTCTCCTCTTGGTTGCAAGTTAGAATGGCTACCAAGGCAGCAAAAGCCAAGGGATCGAAACTGGCTTCACACCAAATTAAATTAAAGCAGCTTACTCTGGACAAAGAACTGGCGAGTCAGGAACCAGGCCGCAAGGCATCAGGTCATGCTCTGGAGTCTCAAGACTAAGATGCTGAGGATTCATTGTTGTCCAGCAAAACCGGTGGGACCTTAAGCAAAATACTACACTCAGTCCAAAAGACAGAGTCATCTTTTAGCTGATTTATGGCAGGATGTCCACCTGAGGGTTTTCTGCTAAAAGGCTTCTGCCTCGGCCTTATACAGCCTGTCCAATTTCCTGGGAACAGCCAGGATGGAGGCTGGATGCTTCCAGGTAGTTCGGTCAGGTCCTGAAAGTATCCACCAAAGGAGGCACCACCAATGGTTTTGGCCTTTTGCCTCAGCTATCTGGAGTCTATCCTCCGAAGAGGATGAGCGGCGATGCCGCTTTCCATGGTGTTGAGACTGGAGACCACCGATGTCAGTGGGATCTACCCGACATGGAAGAGGACCGGGACCTTCAGGGTTGCCGAGGGTGGGTCAGAGAGGGGATGGGAGAAACCCGCTCATCCCTCGGGTCAGGTCCTTGACCGGGACTTCGCACAGGAGGTACGGGCTAGTCCTTGTCACCACTGGTGAAGGCTTCCAGTCGATAACCCGGTCCAATGGGTCGAGAAAATCTCAACCTGGCTAATGGGTGTCTCGGCGGCTGACCTGACGGGCACACTGTGAAGCCAGCGACCTAGCCACAACCTCAACCGAGTCGGGAGCTGACGGTCTGGTGAAGGGGATCTCTCCCGGTCCCACAAACGTCGATGGTGGGACTTACCTTTCGGGTCTTTTTTCTTCAACCTACTCATATGTCTCGATGGTCCTTCTCCCTTGGTGGTGAGGGACTCGCAAAGCTCTTTGAAAGAAGCAGTGTAGGAGGAGCCCAAGGAGAGCGGGATAAACACCGAGGAGGAAAACGATGCGACCTGAGCCGCCTCCTCCTCGAGGGTGATCAACTGCTCCAGCTGCTCCGCGGAGCCCGCAGCTGTGGACACCGCCCAACGGACCTCTTCACTCACCGGCGGTACAGCTTCGGGCGCTCGGTTGTAGTCGGGCAGCACAGTCCTCAGAATCAAGCCGTGAAAGACTTGCAAGACTGCAGGCTCATGGATCGTGACCAAGACCCAGGCAATAAACACACGTGGAGTGCGGGTCAGTCCGGGACATTTTCTGCCCGCAAGGACACCGATGGAAGGCGGGAGTGGATCTGTCCATTGCAGCCGCGAGGGAAGATAAAGATTGAAGTCTAGTAAACTTTAAAATTATTTTCAGAAAAACCGCAGGCCTAAAAATACAGGTTACACACCTGTAACAGCAGTTCTAGGAATGGCATATGTTGTTCATCCACACTGTCCGGCAGGTATCCTTGCCGCTTTAAATCTTGCCGGAAGGTCTTCAAGCTGGCTCCTCCCACCCACCCGGGTGGTAAAACTCTCGGTTCCCTCCATGACGCCAGATCTGGCCCGCTGGAAGCTCAGGTCTAAAGGCTCAAGCCGGGAGGTTGGTGGGTCGTGGTGGATGAATATATAATATTTCTAGAACTCCTGTTACAGGTGAGTAAATACAGGTTACCTCACCTATAACAGGAGTTCTAGGAATGGTATATGTTGTTCATCCACCACTATCTGGCAGGTTCCTTGCCGCTTTAAATCTTGCCGGAAGGTCTTCAAGCTAGCTCCTCCCACCCACCCACGGGTGGTAAAACTCTCCGGCTCCGCCCATGACGCCTAGATCTGGCCCGGCTGAAAGCTCAGGTTGTCGCGTCGGCCGGGAGGTCGGGGATTGCGGTGGATGAACAACTATACCATTCTTAGAACTCCTGTTGCAGGTGAGTAACCTGTATTTCTAGGGACATGGATATGTTGTTCATCCACACTATCTGGCAGACTCCTAGCAGTTCTCCGGGAGGAGGGAGGCAAGGCGCACACCCCCTATATACTTACTTGGGGAACAGAGATTGAGAACGAGGCCCCAAAACCAGCATCCCGATGTGACTCAAGGTCGATGTGGTAGTGGGAAATAAAGGTGTGTGCTGACTTCCAGGTAGCAACTCCTGCAGATTTCCTGGATAGGGACATCCCTGGAAGCAGCTATGAGCAGCAGTATGGCGGGTAGAATGAGCTCTTATCCTCTGGGAGGCCTCCATGCCCGCCAACTCTATAGCAGATTTGTGCAGGAGGTGACCCATCTGCCTGATCGTCCGCTTGGCTGCAGGTCTGCCAGGTAGCGGCTTCGCGTGGGTGACAAACAGCTGGCGAACCTCTCCCAATTTCAGCCGTGCGCTCCTTATAATAGCGGCGCCCTTCTAGGGTCAGAGTATGGAGCTATATTGACCCCGAGGTGGATTGGTGTAGAACACCGCAGAGCTCAACACCTGATTAAGGTGAAACTCCTCACACCACCTTCGGAAGGAATTTCGGGTGGGACGTGGACAATCCTTGTCCCTGTGGAAGACCAGGTAAGGAGACCCGATGCTAGTGCCTGGGTTCTCCCATCCTTCTGGCTGACGTGATAGCCACCAAGAAGGCGGTTCTTCCACGACAGGTGGGACACACACCTGTGCATTGGTTCGAATGGTTTGCCCATGAGCTTTGCCGTACCAGCAGTAAATCCCACGGAGGTGGGGTTCCGCACTGGTGGGAAATGTGATCAAGGCCTTTGAAAAAGCGCCCAACCACTTTCCTGTGTCACTGACCTGACTGCCCACGCTGTAAGCAGAAATGGCTCAGGTGCACCTTAAGGTCGTCGACCTAAGCCCTTGACTAGATAGGGACCATAGATAGTCCAAAATGCTTGCTACAGGACACGAGAAAGGGTCCAACCCTTTTCCCCGACACCAAATGGAGAACCTCTTCCATTTGAAGGCATAGCATTTTCTGGTCGACTCTTACGGCCTCTTCTAACGACATTGAGGGACCTCACTGGAAAGACCCGAGGCCTGGAACTCTAGCCGCCAGGAACCAGGGCCACCAGGTGCAGGGATTGAAGTCCGATGGAACACCTTCCCTGATTGACTGAGAGCAGGTCCGGGCGGCGCTGGAAGCTGCCGCGAGTCCTGGAGCTGAGACTGAGGAGATCTGGTACCAGAACTGGCGAGGCCAGTCTGGGGCTATCAGAATCACCTGCGCCTTGTCCCTCCCCGCTTCAGCAGGAACCTGTGAATCTAGGGAGCAGGGGAAAGGCGTAAAGAGGCCCGGGGTCCACGGCCTCGAAAAAGGCACCCTCTGCAGCGAGCCCTGCTGAGGGGGCGGGCATGGAACAGCCTCAGCCTGCTCTCCCTGGAGGCAAACAGATCCACCAGAGGTGTGCCCAGCGGAGAACAGGTCTTTACTATCTCCGGCAGGAGAGACCACTTGTGCAATGCAGCCCCTATCCGGCTCAGGGCATCGGCCAGGGGTGTTGAGGCTCCTGCCACATGAATGGACAGGAGATCCGCCTCCAGGCTGGCGTGACTAGTGACCAGATGCGAGAGCCTTGATAGAGAGGCAAGGAGCGCTGGTCCCGCCTGGCGGTTTAGATAGTACATGGTCGTGGTATTGTCCGTCTGGACTGGACCACTTGACCCCGGAGAAGCGGAGCAAAGGCGGTGAGAGCTAGGCGGACCGCACGGAGCTCCAGCAGGTTGATATGGCATCGGGACTCCCGCGGGGACCAGAGGCCGTGCACTCGGTGTTCCCCCAGATGGGCACCCCAACCCATCAAAGAGGCGTCAGTCGTTAGAGAGACCGTCGGCTCAGGGCGGACAAACGGGATGCCCTCCTGCAGATGAGACGGAAAGGTCCACCACTGGAGAGCGTTCCACATCTCCTGGGTCGTCCACACACGCTGGTCCAGAGGATCGCAACGCTGTGACCACTGACTGGCCAGTCCCCACTGGAGGGGGCGCATGTGCCAGCATGCCCAACAGACTACGCTGGTACAGGCCGCCATGAGACCCAGAAGTCGCAGGAAGTCCCGGCAGGGCGCTTGCCCAACCCGAAATGATTGGGCAAAGGAGGTAGAACCTCGGCCCTGTCCGGGAGCGTGGTCTGGCTCAAGAGAGTCTAGCTCTGCCCCGATGAAAGATATCACCTGCTTGGCTCGAGGTCCGACTCTGGCCTCGTTGACCAGGAGGCCCAGTTGAGAGCAAACCCGAGGCCAGATCTCTGACCACCCACCTCCAACCTGAGGGGCTGCTATCAGCCAACTGCGTCCAGTGGTACACCTGGACCCCTCAAGGCGACCGCGGGAAGGCTGCTCACCACGGCGATGCATTTGGTGAAGACCCTGGGAGCTGAAGAAAGGTCAAGGCACGGCTTGAACTCGAAGAGGGATCCTCCGCCCTGAAGCGGAGGAATCTCTGATGAGACGGACAGATAGGGACGTGAAAGAACGCTATTCCGAAGTCCAGAGAACAGAACCACACGCGTGTTCCAGAGATGGTATTATTTGAGCCAGAGTGACCATTCTGAAGGTTCGAGACCTTAGGAACTTGTTCAGGTCGTGTAGGTCCAGGATGGGGCGCCAGCCCCCCGTCCGTTTCGGGACCAGGAAGTACCTGGACACGAACCCCGGTTCTGATGGTGGGTCCTCTATCTCTCTTATCACCCCTTTAGAAGGTAGAGGGCGATGTCGGCCGGCGAGCCTGTAGAGATTCTGGGGCCCCGAAGCCCCAGCGGGCGGCGGCCCTGAAGGGCGGAGCCTGGGCCGGCTCCGAGAGGCAGGCCTCTTCCCACCACCTCAAAACCCACCTGTCCGTGGTAACAGCGACCAGGCGGAAAGGAAGTGTCGGGCTGCCTCCACGGGGAACTAGAAGTAGGTGGACGGATGGGGTGACACCCCAGCCCGTCACTTTGCAGGCTTGGAGGAAGGACCGCCGAGGGACCACCAGGGCCTTTTCCTCCTTGCTTCCTATTTGAGGGAGCTGGTGGCTTGGGCTTGGAATACCAAGGTCTAGCCTGCTGGCCCTGACGCTGATGTTGGGCCAGACGTGCAGCGGGAGCAGAGTGGTGAAAGGGTTTAGGCTGAGGCTTACGACCCTTGTCTCTCTGCGCGGACGAGACCGAGTCCAAGGTGGCATTGGACTTCTCGATCCTCTGAGGTGGCCTTCCACCCAGGGCCAAGAGGTCTGTTCCTAAGAAGGAAACGTCCGCAGCTTGTGCTGGGTATCCGAGGTGAAAGTGGGGATCTCTCAGCCACGCCCCGATGGATGGCCACAGCGGTCCGCCACTGACCGGACGCTAGTGAACTCTGATATCCAAAGGCAGTCTGAGCTGCTGTTTGGCTACTGTTTGCTCCTGGTCCCGCACTCTGTTTGACCGTGGTCTGCAGGTCGGCGGGAAGATGAGGGACAACCCATCCAGGGAGCCCGAGGCAGGCATGGGAGAAGTGCACCATGAGGACGGCTGAACTGGCCTGACGTGAGACCAAGAGGAGGCAGTATACACTTCTCCGCCTCGGCATAGTCCAACTTGGACCTCTTGTCGGGCGGTTTGTCCACGCCCCTGGCATTGCCGACACGGGAAAATGCTGTCTCAGAATCAACCCTTCAGCCGGAAGGTGTGTTCGAAAAGCCGGACAGAGAGCCCGGACCATACTTCCTGGCCATCCTGGCCGACGCGAGGACAGGAAGTCGACGCTGCCATAACCAGGGTCAATGGACAATGGCTTCGCCACCGGAAAGGCTCAGAGAGAACTCTCAGTCCAGAATCTCAGTGAGGGGGATATCTAGCCTGGGTTGGAGGTCGGGTTCAAGCTTCATCCCAGTGGATTCTGAGATGAGCCTAAGACGTCCGAGGAAGGACGAGGGCTATTCGCTGACTGCCCTCAGAGGACTCCAAGTCCAGACGCTTGAGAATAGGAGGAGCTATCCAATCCGACGAATCACTCGAAGAGCTGTTTGGAGCCTGAGCCACTTCCACTTAAGCCGAGCTTACCGGTGTAGAGGACCGGCCAGCCTGCGGGAAGGCCCTGGGCTGACCGTGAATCTTCGACGGTGCCCCGACTGTCGGCTGAGGTGGAGGCGTTCCACCAAAATTGGTGGAGATGGAATAGGTCGAACAACCGCCTGAAACAGGCTCCTCGACCACCACGAGGGGTTGATTCGACTGGTCCGGTGGCAACCATTAATGGCCGTGAAGAGGCTTGAGCGTGCTTGCTGCCAGCCAGCAAAAAGTTGTTGCCACATGAGATTCATACGGGCGCAACTTACGCCAAGCCTCCTCGTCCGAGGAGGAGGTGAAGACAACGCCGCCACTGCTGGAAGCCGAGACCGCCTTTGTCGACGGGAGCGCTGGATGCCAAGATGTCCGGAGACCGAGATCAAAATCTCGCCAGGCCGAGGTCGGTGAGGTGGTCGAGATTGGCAATCCTTCTCGCTCGGTCGACAAGACCGGGCGGCTCTGGGGCCGGAGGCGCAGATGAGCCGATTGTATCCACAGTCCTCGCCGGGGAACCGGGAGGAGGGGAATCTAAGCTTCTCCAGTCGACAACCCGGCCTAACGGGTCGGAAAAATCTCACCACGCCACGCGGTGTCTCAGTCACCTGGCCTGACGGGGCACCGTGAAGCCAGTGGGTCGGGTCAAAAATTCGATCAAGTCGACTGTCGACAAGGGGAGGGAGATCTTTCCCGCTCCCAGGAGCGTCGACGATGGGACTTACCCATACTTTTCTTCGACCGATGAAACGGTCCCGAAGAAGATGGACCCTCGCCCTTAGTTGAGAGGGTCAGGCAAAGCTCCTTAAACGAAGCTGAGTAGGAGGCCCCAAGAGAAAGCGGAACGAAAGCCGCAGAAGTCGAAGTCGCGGCCTGAGCCGCCTCTTCCTCGAGGGCAACCAACTGTTCCAGTTGTTCGGCAGATTCCGCAGCCGCGGAAACCGCCAGACGAGCCTCCTTGGATTTAACCGGAGGAAATCTCCTTTCGGGGCGCCCTAGTTGAATACGGGCAGCGCGGTCCTCGAGGACGTAGACCGAAAAGAAGGAACACAAATCGCAAGCCTGCGGGTCGTGCTCCTGGCCAAGGCAGTAAACGCACGTGGAGTGCGGGTCCGTCCGAGACATCTTCTGCCCACAGGGACATCTCCGAAATCCGGGAATCGATTTGTCCATCGCAGCCACGAGGGAGAAGACCAAGAGGTAAACTTTTAATTTTTTTTTAAAGTTTCAAACCGCTTTTTTGGGCCTAAAGCTTAAACGCAGAGCGTTAAGGAGGAACCTGAGCTTCAAGCGGTAAGGAAGATCTGGCATCATGGGGTGGAGCCGAGAGTTTTACCACCCGGGTGGGTGGGAGGAGCTACCTTGAAGACCTTCCGGCAAGATTTAAAGCGGCAAGGAACCTGCTAGATAGTGTGGATGAACAACATATCCATGTCCCTAGAATCTGTATTTCTAGGGACATGGATATGTTGTTCATCCACACTGTCTGGCAGACTCCTAGCAGTTCTCCGGGAGGAGGGAGGCAAGGCGCACACCCCCTACTTAGGGAATAGAGACTGGAGAACCAAGGCCCCAAAACCAGCATCCCGGCGTGACTCAAGGTCGATGTGGTAATGGGTGATGAAGGTGTGTGCTGACTTCCAGGTAGCAGCCCTGCAGATTTCCTGGATAGGGACGCCCCTGGAAGCAGCCACCGTGCAGCAGTATGGCGGTAGAATGAGCTCTTTCCTCTGGGAGGCTCCATGCCTGCCAACTTATAGCAGAGATCTATGCAGGAGGTGACCCACCTGCCTATCGTCCGCTGGCTGCAGGTCTGCCAGGTGCGCTTCAGCGAGGTGACAAACGGCTGATGAACCTCTCCCGACTTCAGCTGCAGTTCTTATAGTAAGCGAGCGCCTTCTAGGGTCCAGAGTATGGAGCCTATTCGGCCTCCCGAGGTGATTGGGGTGAACACCGGCAGAGTCAACACCTGGTTAAGGTGCAACCGACACCACCTTCGGAAGGAATTTCGGGTGGAGGCGCAGGACAACCTGTCCTGTGGAAGACCAGGTAAGAGACTCGATGCAGAGCGCCTGAGCTCTCCCATCCTTCTGGCTGTTGTGATAGCCACCAAGAAGGCGGTCTTCCACGACAGGTGAGAGAGTTCACACCTGTGCATTGGTCGAATGGCTTGCCCATGAGCTTTGCCAGTACCAGCAGTAGATCCCAGGAGGGGAGATTCTCGACTGGAGGAAATGTGATCAAGGCCTTTGAAAAGCCAGCCAGACCACCTTCTCCTGGCGGCCGACTGCTTCCCGGCCTGCGCCCGTAAGCAGAGATGGCTGCAGGTGCACCTTAAGGGTCATCGACACCAAGCCCTTGCTGAGAAAGGACCAAGGTAGTCCAATATGCTCGCCAAGGAACAGGAGGAAGGGTCCAGGCCCTTGCCTGGCACCAAATGGAAAATCTCTTCCATTTGAAGGCGAGTATTTTCTGGTCGACTTGATGGGACGCCCCAACGACGTTGAGGACCTCGTCGGAAAGACCCAAGGCCTGGAACTCTAGCCGCTTAGGAACCAGGCCGTCAGGTGCAGGGATTGAAGGTCCTGATGGAATACCTTCCCCTGATTGACTGAGAGCAGGTCCGGGCGAGCTGGAAACTGCCTTGGGAGCCTGGAGCTGAGGCTGAGGAGATCTGGGTACCAGTACTGGCGGGACCAGTCTGGGGCTATCAGAATCACCTGCGCCTTGTTCCTCCTTGCTTTGAGAAGCACCTGTGCATCAAGGGAACGGGAAAGCGTGAGAAGAGGTCTGGGTCCATGGCCTCGGAAGGCATCCCCCCCGCAGCAAGCCCTGCTGAGGGGGGTGAGCATGGAACAGCCTCAGCTTCGCATTCTCCCCGGGGGCAAACAGGTCCACCTGAGGTGTGCCTAAATGGGAGAACAGATCTTGTACTACCTCCGGCAGGAGAGACCACTCGTGGGACGCAGCCCCTATCTGGCTTACGGCATCGGCCAGGGTGTTGGAGGCTCCTGCCACATGAATGGCTAGGAGATCCGCCTCTAGGCTGCGCACGAGTGACCAGATGCGGAGAGCTTCCTTCCATAGAAGCATGGAGTGCGTCCCGCCCTGGCGGTTTAGAAAGTACATGGTCGTGGTATTGTCCGTCTGGACCCAGACCACTTGACCCCGAAGAAACGGAGCAAAGGCGGTGAGAGCTAGGCGGACCGCTCGGATTTCAGCAGGTTGATGTGGCATCGGACTCCGCGGAGACCAGAGGCCGTGTGCTCGGTGTTCCCCAGATGGGCACCCAACCATCAGAGAGGCATCGGTCGATAGAGAGACCGGTCCGGCTCGGGCGGATAAACGGGATGCTCTCCTGCAGATGAACTGGAACGGTCCACCACTGGAGAGCTGCCCACATCCCTGGTCACCGCCACTAGCTGGTCCAATGGATCGCGGCGTTGGGACCACTGGCTGGCCAGCCCACTGAAGGGGGGGTGTTCCAGCGGCCCAACGGACCATGCTGGTACAGGCGCCATGAGACCCAGGAGGCGAGGAAGTCCCGGCAGGCGCTAATTGCCCAACCAGAAATGATTGGGCAAAGGAGGAAGAACCTCAGCCCTGTCTGCCGGAGCCGTGCTCTGGCTCGAAGAGAGTCGGCTCTGCCCGATGAAAAGAATCACCTGCTTCGCTCGAAGTTCCGACTTGGCCTCGCTGATGAGGAGGCCGACCTGAGAGCAAACCTGGAGGGCCAGGTCTCTGGACCACTCCACCTCCTGTCTGGAGGGGGCTGCTATCAGCCAATCGTCCAGGTAAGGGTAAACCCGGACCCCTCGGCGCCGCAGGAATGCTGTCACCACTGCCATGCATTTGGTGAAGATCCTGGGAGCTGGAGATAAGTCGAAGGGCATGGCTTGGAACTCGAAAAGGGATCCCTCCGCTCGAAAGCGAAGGAACCTTTGATGGGACGGACGGATAGGGACGTGAAAGAATGCATCCTGTAGGTCCAGAAAGCAGAACCACACGCCGTGTTCCAAGGATGGTATTATCTGAGCCAGAGTGACCATCCTGAAGGTTCGAGACCTTAGGAACTTGTTTAGGTCATGTAGGTCGAGAATGGGGCGCCAGCCCCCCCGTCCGTTTCGGAACCAGGAAGTACCTGGACACAAACCCGGGTTTGAGGAGAGGTCCGCCACCTTCTTATCACCTCCTTCTTGAGGAGGAGCGATGTCGGCTCGGCGAGCTGACAGCGAGGCTGACTTGAGGCCCCGAGGTGCGGCGAGCTCTGAAGGATGGGGCCTGCTCGATCTCCAGAGGCAGGCCCTTTCCCTACCACTTCCACACCCACCGGTCTGTGGTAATAGCAGACCAGGCAAGAAGAGAACCGGGCCGTCCCCCACGGGGAACCTGGGAGTGAGGTGACAGGTTGGAAGCGAGCCTGAACCGTCACTGTGCAGGCTTCGAGGATGGACGGCCAAGGAACCACCTGGGTCTTTACCTCCCTGCTTCCTGGAGGAGGAAGCCGTGGGCTTGGGTTTGGGACGCCAAGAGCAAGTCTGCTGGCCCTGGTGTTGCTGGGCCGAACGTGCTGGGGGCGCAGACGGACGAAAGGGCTTGGGTTGTGGTCTGCGCCCCTTGTCCCTCTGAGCGGATGAGACCGAGTCCAAGGTGGCATTGGACTTTTCGATCCTCTGAAGGTGGCTTCCACCCAGGGTCAAGAGTGGGTCCCCAGGAAGGGGACATCCGCCAACTTGTGCTGGGTATCCACTGTGAAGGTGGATATCCCAGCCATGCCGACGGGCATAGCCACTCGCGCCGCGACTGACCTGGCGCATGAGTCTCCAATGTCCAGAGCAGTCTGAAGTGGCTGCTTGGCCACTGCCCTGCCCTGGTCCCGCACCTGCCTAACCGTGGTCTGCAGGTCAGCTATGAGATGAGGGACTACCTCGTCCAGGGAGCCCAACAGGGCATGGGAGAAATGTGCCATAAGCAAGGCCGAGCTTGCCTGACGTAGGCCAAGGGAGGACGCAGCGTAGACTTTTCGCCCGGCATAGTCCAATTTCTTGGGACTCCTTGTCGGGAGGTTTGTCCACGTCCCTAGCGTTTCCGGCACGCCGGAAAATGCTGTTGTAACTAACCCCTCGGCTGAGGGATGTTCCGAGAAACCAGAAAGGGAACCGGTAGGGACCGCATACTTCCTGGCCATCCTGGCGGCGCAGGGCAGGAAGCAGGCCTGCCAGAGCTCCAAGCCGGGCCCACGATGGCCTCAGCCACAGTAAAGGCCTCCGTAGGGGAATCCCCTCGGTCCAATATCTCCGTGAGGGGATACTTGGCCCGCTTGAATACGGGCTCGAGCTGCATCCCTGTGGACTCCGAGATGAGCCTGAGCAAACCCAGGAAGGACGAAGGGCTATCGTCCAGCGACTGACCTCCCGAGACTCCAGGTCCACTCGCTTGGAGAAAGGAGGCATCGGCTGCCGGACTCAGAAGAGTCTGCAAAGAGCTGCCTGGCCTGAGCCACCCTCCACTGCCAAGGGCGATCGGGATGAGGGTGACTGACAGCCTATGGGGCAGACCCTGAGCCGTAACCGAGAGTTCTTGGTCGAGCCCCAAACAGCGGCTGTGAGGCGGAGGTTCCACCGGAATCGGTGAGACAGCTGATTTTGGCCGTAACAACCGCCTGGGAACAGGCTCCTCGGCAAACGAGGGGTTGTTTCGCCGCCGGTGACAGCCACTTAATGGCCGGAGGCGACGGCGTCGGGTTGTTCCCGGTCAGAAGGAGCTGTTGCCACGAGGTCCTCGTATCGTTGTGTAACTTACGTCGAAGCCTCCCCTCATCCGAGGATGAGCAGCAGCGCCGCTTACTGCGGTGCCGATACCGAGACAGCCTATGACGGCGGGATAGGCTGGATCGCGAAGAAGTCCGAGACCAGAACTCGCCTTTCCGAGGACGGTGCAGGGAGGGACGGGTGGAACTGCCCTCCTCGGCTCGGAGGTTCACCCGAGCGCCCGAAGCAGAGGCACTGGCAAGCCCGCTGGATCCTCAACCACCGGGGAACCAGGGAGAGTGGATTTTTGGCTTCGGCGGTCAACAACCCGTCCAACGGGTTGAGAAAGATCTTGACTGCGTCGACGGGAGTCTCGGTCAACTGACCTGACGGGGACACCGTGAGACCAGTGGCCGAGGCCGAACGATCGACCGAAGTCGATGGCCGACGACTCGGGGAGAGGGACCTTTCCTGTTCCCAAGAGCGTCGACGGAGGGACTTACCCTTGTCTTTCTTTTTGGACCGAGAAGAAGGTCCAGAAGACGTTGGTCCCTCTCCTCTAGCGGAGAGGGACACACAAAGTCCTTAAAGGAAGCTGTGTAAGAGGAACCCAGGAGAGCAGGATAAATGCGCGGTCGAGGAAGATGCGGCCCGCGCGCCTCCTCTTCGGAGGCGATCATCTGCTCTAGCTGATCCGCCGGAGCTCGCCGCCGGAAACCGCCGACCAGGCCTCTTTGACTTTACCGAGGAAACTTGCCGGGCGCCCCAGTTGTAAATGGGCAGTACGGTCTTCGAGGACGTAGGCTGAGAAGGAAGAGCACAGGTCATAAGCCTGCGGGTCGTGCTCAAGGCCTAAACAATAGACACACGTGAGATGCGGATCCATCCGAGACATCTTCTGTTCGCAAGGGCACCAAAACCGAGTCGACGGTCCATCGTGAGCCGAGGGACAGAAGACCAAGTCTATAATGCAAAAACTTTTAAATTCGGAAACTGGAATTAGGAACCAGTCTTATACGCAGAGCTGCTAGGAGGGAGCCTGAGCTTCCAAGCTGTAAGGAAGATCTAGGCGCATGGGGCGGAGCCGAGAGTTTTACCACCCGGGTGGGTGGGAGAAGCCAGCTTGAAGACCTTCCGGCAAGATTTAAAGCGGCAAGGATACCTGCCGGACAGTGTGGATGAGCAACATATCCATGTCCCTAGAACACAGAGCGCTACGGAGGGAACCTGAGCTTCCACGCGGTAAGGAAGATCTGGTGTCATGGGGCGGAGCCGAGGGTTTTACCACCCGGGTGGGTGGGAGGAGCCAGTTTGAAGATCTTCCGGCAAGAATTAAAGAAGCAAGGAACCTGCCACAAAGTGTGGATTGAACAATATATCCACGTCCCTAGAAAGATGTGATACTTGAAGCAGCATCCCATTGTGTTAGTGAGAAAAGGAAGTGCAAAAGAAGAAGGAAACCACTTTGGTTCTCAAACACAGTAGCAGAAAAGGTCAGAGCCAAAAGGCTGGCCTTCAGGAAATATAAGGGAACGCAGCGGGATGAAGATAGGGAGGCATACCAAACTTCCCTAAGGGAAGCAGGGAAGGCAGTAAGGCAGGCAAAGGCCCTGAGGAAACACTAGCATGAACAGTAAAAGAAGGTGACAAGACTTACTATAGATACATTAGTGAAAGGAGAAAGTCCAGAGGGGTATTGCTAAGATCAAAGGGGATAAGGCATAGGAGGAGGACCATGTAAAAGCATCTATCCTAAATAGATATTTCTGCTCAGTATTTATTGAAAAGAAGGTAAGGCAAGGTCCATAGCTCTGCACCATGGACAAGGGGAAGGAGGTGTCACTAGTCCTTCACAAACAAAGGGTCCTACAAGAGCCTCGATAAGCTCAGGGTGGACAAGGCAATGGGACCTGATGGCATACATCCCAGGGTACTAAAGGAGCGAAGGGTAGAACTAGCAAAGCCATTATCAGAACTGTTTAGTGAGTCTCTGAGCACAGGAGAGGTCCCAGAAGACTGGAGAAGGGCTCATGTGATCCCACTCCACAACAGTGGTAGCAGGGAGGGGGCAGGGAACTACAGACCAGTCAGTCTTACCTCAGTAGTGGGCAAGATTATTGAGACACTCCTTAAGGAAAGGATAGTGCAACACCTGGAATCCACAGGTGCACAGGATCCAAGACAGCACAGGTTTACAAAAGGAAGGTCCTGTCAAACTAATCTCATAGATTTCTTTGACTGGGTAACCAAACTGGTGGACCAAGGGGGAGCAATTGATGTTGCCTACCTTGACTTCAGCACAGCTTTGATACTGTTCCACATAGAAGATTGATTAATAAGCTGGGTAGGCTCTGGGTGGGTCAGACGTTGGTCAACTGGGTGGCAAACTGGTTGATGGGCAGAAACAGAGAGTGGTGGTAAACGGTTTAGAGTCAGAAGAGATGCAAGTCACAAGGGGTACCCTAGGATTCAACTGGGGGCCAGTCCTCTTCAATATCTTCATCAGTGACATTGCAGATGGACTGGAGGGTAAGGTTTGTCTGTTTGCAGATGACACCAAGATCTGTAACAGAGCAGATGATCCAGATGGTGTGGGCAGAATGAGAAGAGATCTGAATAAACTAGCAAAATGGTCGGAAGAGTGGCAACTGGGGTTTAATGCAAAGAAGTGCAAGATCATGCACATAGGGAAGAGAAACCCTGAAGCCACCTATAGGCTGGGAGGGGAGTTGCTGGCAGTCACAAGGAAAGACAGAAACTTGGGCCATCACCGTTACCTGAAATCATCCAAGCAGACCTCTAAAGCAGTAGGTAAGGCTAGAGGGATGTTTGGGTGTATTAGGGTATCACAAGTCAGAAGAGGGAGGTAATAATCCCTCTTTACAAGCCACTGGTTAGGCCCCATCTGGAGTACTGCATGCAGTACTGCAGGCCACACCTTCACAAGGACATTCACCAAATTGAGGCAGTCCAGAGAAGGGCAACCAAAATGGTAGAGGGACTGCATCAGAAAACATACGAGGACAGATTAACTGAACTTAATATGTATACCCTAGAGCAAAGGAGGAAGAGAGGTGATATGATTGAAACATTCAAACACCTTGAGGGCATTAACAAGGTGAAAGAGTCTAACATGTTTCAATATAAGAAAAATAGCAGGACAAGAGGACACAGCATGAGATTAGAGGGAGGTCGATTAAGGGGTAATGCGAGGAAGTTCTTTTTCACAGAAAGAGTGGTGGATGCACAGAAAGAGTGGTGGATGCACAGAACGGCCTACCTCAGGATGTGGTGGATATGAATACAGAGCAGGGCTTCAAACAAGCATGGGATAGACATAAGGGAGCAATACAGATGAGTATGAATAGATAAGCCATTCACAGAGCAAAGGCCTATGGCACATTCATAAGATAGAAAAGAAATGGGCAGACTGGATGGGCCTTGTGGTCCTTATCTGCCGCCAACTTCTATTTTTCTGTTGTTCCTGCACTCCTTCTGCACTGAAAGATGCCCCTCCCTGCACTGCAGTAATGCCTTGAGGTATTTGAATGTTTCTATCATGTCCCCCATTACCTCCTTTCTCCAGTGAGTACACAGAGGTCCTTTAATCACTTTCTATATGCTTTGTGGTGCAAGCCATGTACCATCTTGGTTGCCCTTCTCTGGACTGCTTCCACCTTGTTGATGGCTTTATGAAGGTGTGGCATCCAGAACTGCACACAGTACCCTAAGTGAGGCCTCACTAGTGTTTTTACAGTGGCATTACTATCTCCTACTAGTGATACCTCTGCCTATGCATCCCAGCATGCCACTGGCCTCCCTGCAGCCTTTGTGCTCTGCTTGGCACCTTTAGGTCCCTTTCTTAATTGGTGATTGCCAACCCCCCACCCTGTATGTTTCCCCAGGGCTCCCGCTTCCCAGGTGCATTATTTTGCACTTTTGCACTGAACCCCAGCTGCCACATCTCAGACCATTTTTTCAAGCTTCTCCAGGTCCTCTTCATTTTCTACCCTTCTGAGTATCACCTGCTGCAGATCTTTGTGTCATCCGCGAACAGGCAGACCTTTTTCTCCAGCCGCCTGTAATGTCACTGATGTACACACTGAACAGGACTGATCCCTGAGGTACCCGCTGGTCACCTCCTCTCCTGGATTGGATCCATTTACCACCACCCTCTGCCTCCGGTCTGCTAGCCAGCTTCTAACCCAGTTTACCACACTGTGTCCCATGCCCAGACTAACCATCTTGTTAAGCAGCCTTTTATGTGGTACGGTGTCAAAGGCTTTGCTGAAATCTAGGTAGACGGCACCCACTGCCCTCCCGATGGGCTTCCTTTGTCACCCAATCAAAAATCTATAAGATTCGTTTGACACAACCTTCCTGTGGAGAATCCATGCTGCCTTGGATCCTGGGCACTGTTGGCTTCCAGGTGAGCCACAATTATTTCTTTCAGCAGTGCCTCCATGATCTTCCCCACCACTGAGGTTATGCTGACTGGCCCGTAGTTCCCCGGCTCCTCCCTACTTCCTCTTTTTTGTAAAGAAACTACATTTCCCTCTTCCAGTCCTCTGGAACCACTCCTATGTGACTGTGAACAAAGCTGCCAGAGGTGCTGCTAGTTCACTACACAGCTCCCTTAATATCCTTGGGTGTATGCCATCTGGCTCCACAGCTTTATCCACCTTCAGCTTTGAAAGCTCCTCCAGGACTCTCTACTGTGAATGGACTGGTGTCCACCTCTCCTCCCTTTGCATCTGTTGCCCAGCTGTGGTTCCTGACTGTCCCCTCTTCAGTGAATACTGAACAAAAGTATTTGTTCAATATTTCTGCCTTCTCCTGGTTTCCCTCCTTACACTCTCCTTTATTCACCTTGAGCTTTACTATCCCTCCCCTGGTTTTTCTTCTTTCACTGATGTACCTATAGAATGGTTTGTCCCCTTTCTTCACTGTCTGCGCTAGTCCCTCCTCAGTCCGTGCCTTAGCACTCCTAACAGCCTTACCTGCTTTGCTTAGACACTTAAGGTACGCCTCCCTGTCTTCCCCCCTTTGGGTCCCCTTATACTTCCTGAAACCTTTTAGCTCTTACTTTGTCTGCTACTTCTTTCACGAACCATAGCGGTTTCCTCTTTTTCTTCCGTTAGGACACCAACCTGATGCATTGGGTCATCACTTCCACTATGGTGCCCTTTAGTTTCCCCCACTGCTCCTCACCCCTTACCTCCCCCTTCTGTAGGGCTATTCTGATACACCTACCCATTTCAGCAAAGTCAGCTCTCCTGAAATCTAATACCTTCACCTTTGTGTGACTAGCTTGTGTCTCTGTTCCCATGCTAAACCACACTATGTGGTGGTCGCTGGATCCTAGCTAACCTTCCACCTGGACATCTACAACTTGGTTCCCACTGGTTAGTACGAGGTCCAGAATCGCTGTGCCTCTGGTGGGAACACTCACTAGCTGCCTGAGGCCTGCCCCTGTAATGAATCCAGGATGTCCCGGCTCCTGGATGATGTAGCTATTGGGATTGTCCAATCCACGTCTGGGATATTGAAATCCCCCAGCAGTGATACCTCACCCTTTGATGCCATCTCGTGAATCTGGTCCACTAGGTTCCCATCACCAGAATGCGGGAGGAAGTGGATTTGGAATGCAGCACCTACCCAAGGTATAGAATGTCAAGGCGTGCACACTGTAAAATGTTGGGGGACATGCAGTCTCAGAATATGGCAGGATGCGATCTTGAAATATATCGGGACACCCCGTCACAGAACATGACCAGAACACAGAGGAATTTGGTGGGGCCTAGCAATTTGTGAATATAGTGGGGATATACACGTCGGAATGTGACAGCACACACCATTTTATTCTGAAATTACTTGTCCATGCCACATTCCAGAACTACGCATCCAAAACATTTCAAAATTGTGCATCATATCCCCACCACATTTAACACTGTGTGTCCAAGCCACCTTCCGAACTTGTGGGTCACCACCCCATTCCAAAACTGTGGGCCACCACCACATTCCGAAATTGTGCGTCACTGCCGCAGTCTGAAACTGTGCCTGTGCGTCACTGCCACATTCTGAAACTGAGTCACCGCCACATTATAAAATCATGCGTCACTGCCACATTCTGAAACTGTGCGTCACAGCAACATTCTGAAACTGCATCTTAGCCACATTCTAAAAATACATAACACCACATTAATGAATTTTAATGTTCCTGCCACATTCCAAAATTGTGTGTCCCAACTACTTTCTGAGATTGTGTCATTGCTGTGTTCCATAATTACAACCTGGTGGCACTTCAATATCCCATACCTGCAGTACTCTAAAAACTGCACACCTTGTCATTCTAAACACATGTTTGGCACAGCATTCCAACCCCCGTGACATTCTGAAGTACTGCACCTTGCAGCTGCCCATTAAGGAGATGCATACAGTGACCCGCCCAGTGTCACCTTTTCTTTTTCAGATGTTTACTACAACTGCAGTTTCATGTAAGTTTGGAGAAATAAATCCTTTAAGGTAGCTTGCAGGGAGGACAAGGCTGCAAATTCTGATTATGACATCAGTAGCTCTTCACTGAAACTGGCTTTTTTGAACAGGCAGTGAATTTAGGGTTACAAAATGACTTGTAACTTTTAAACAAAGTAACTTAGGAGATCTCATTTTTGGCATGAGGCTGATTGGGGATATGCTGATCCAAATTCTGAATTTACTGATGCAAAAAATTTTGGCCAGACTCCTCTTTAACTGCTGGTAAAATAACCCTCCCGGGAGTAGGAGAAATGGACTGATGGACGACGACACTGTATGGTGAGCCAAACTAGCATTTTAGTGAACAGAAAAATAAACTACGGTATAAATTATATAAATGTCTTCAGTTGTTCCATATCGGCACTTGATTAGTCATGTCTGCTGGGATGTACCAAGTTGGTGGGTGGAGTCTGCAGCCAATGTGGAAAATTACAATAACAGAACTCCAGGAGATCAACATCTTTACAAATATGTTGTTTAGTTTCAAAATGGGAGTTTAACTCAGATTTTTTTTTAGATTAGTAAGTCTTATTGAGTTTCTTTTGACATTTAACCTTCTATTAAAAAGTTCATCAAGTGACACAAGACTGATCGACAATAATTACATCAGCAGTAAAAAGCATCACAAATACATAATTAAAATCATAGGAAAATGAAAGCATCACAAATACACAATTAAAATATGCAGGAAAATGTAGGTGGTCCTAAAGAGATCAGGAAACATATAATCATCTCGTACAACTGTTCTCTTTGGGAGAAGAGTCAGGGTCACAATCTAAAGAGATATATTACACAGATTACTTAAGAGTTGGACGGCACATAAGAACCACTTGGCCCGCCTAGTCTGCCCATTTCCTCCTACCTACTGTAACACAGAAGACCCTACTACATAGAAACATAGAAACTGTTGGCAGATAAGGACCGCCAGGCCATTCTAGTCTGCCGATATGACCTCCTTGTTAGTAGCCTCTGATCCTACTAGGTCACTGGCTTCTCCTTTCCTTCCCACTTCTAGGGTTCCCAATGTCTGTCCCATGCATGTTTAAATCCCTCCACTGTGCTTGCTGCAACCACTTCCTGTGGCAGACTATTCCATGCGTCCACCACATCTCCATTAAGAAAAACTTCCATGTCTCCCCTTAACCTGCCTCCGTCCAATTTCATATCATGCCCCTTGTTCTTGTCCTCCTCCTTAGTGGAAGATGTCACCCCCTGCACCTTATTTATGCCTTTAAGGTACCTGAATGTTTCCATCATCCCCCCGTCCCTTCTCTCAGTGAGTACATAATGAGGCCCTCAGTCTCTCAAATGTTTTCTGTGCAAGCCCTGTACCATCTTTGTCACCCTTCTCTGGATCGCCTCCATCCTCTCCTCATGAAGATGCGGGCTCAAGAACTGTATACAGTATCTTAGTGTGGCCTATACCAGTGTTTTATACAAAGGCCATCACCACCCCCTCCTTCTGTATTGATACCTTGCCTATGCACCCTAGCATGCCACTGACCTCCCTGCCGCCTATATACCTCTGCTTTGACACCTTTAGGTCATCTGAAATAATCCTCTTCCTTGGTGATTTTCAGCAACTCCCTCCCATCCTGTAGTTCTCTCAGGGTTCCTCATCCCAGGTGCATTATTTTACACTTCTTGAACTGAACCCCAGCTGCCATACCTTTCAAGCTTTCCCAGGTCACTCATTTTCTCAACCTCCTCTGTAGTATCCACCCTGTTGCAGATCTTAGCATCATCAGCAAACAGGCAGGCTCTTACCTCCAGCACTTCTGCTGTGTCAATAATGAAGACATTAATAGGATGGGCCCAAGGTTTGATCCCCGAGGTACCCCAACTGGTCACCCCTCTCCTCGGACTGGATTCCATTTACCCCCCACCCGCCTCCTGTGAACCAGTTTCTCACCCAGTTCACTACCTTGTGGCCCATGCCCATCTTGTTAACCAGCCTTTATGTGGGATGGTGTCAAAGGCCTTGCTCAGATCGAGGCAGGCGACGTCCACCACTGCCCCCTGCTTTACCTGGTCACCCAGTCAAAAAAAAAAAAAAAAAAACATCAATCAGATTTGTTTGTCATGACTTCCCTGTTATGAATCCATGCTGCCTCGGATCCCAGGCCCCACTGGATTCCAAGTGTCCCACTATTCTTTCTTTAAGAACTTTATCTGCCGCTTAAACCCACCCCTTTTCCTTAACAGTAAGGTTCCCATATGCCTATCCCATGCCTTCTTGAATCCCGTTAGTTTCTGCCCGCACCACCTCCCCAGGGAGGCTGTTCCAGGCAACCACCACTCTTTCTGTGAAGAAGTGCTTCCTTACATCTCCTGAGTCTGACCCCCAGCTTCACAGCCGACCTCCCTGTTCTTGAGCATCTTTTTCTCTGAAAAGGCACCCTCTTAAACCTTATTTATACCCGTGAGGTATTTGAAAGTCTCTATTATATCCCACCCCCCATCCTTTCCTCCACAGTGTGCATATTGAGGTCCTTCAGTCTCTCCTCATAGGGCTTTTGATGCAGATCCTGCACCTTTTTCGTTGTCCTCCTCTGTCTATGTCCTTCTGGAGATGAGGTCTCCAGAACCAGACACAGTACTCTACGTGAGAGTCTCAACAATGATCTATACAGCGGTAACACCACCTCCCTCTTTCTGCTGGTGGTACCCTGCTCTATGCACCCTAGCATCCCACTGGCTCTCCCCACAGCCTTGTCACACTGTTTGGCCACCTTTAGGTCATCAGATATGATTACCCTTTGGTCTCTTTCCTGTTTGATGGTTGCCAGTACCTCTCCCCATTTTGTACTCGGCCACTGGGTTTCTGTGCCCAAGTGATTCTGCACTGCTCATTGTACCTTAGTTGCCACAATCTTGACCACTCCTCTAGCTTCAACACCCTCTCTGTGAAGAAATAGTTCCTCACATCCTTTATGATAACCCTCCCAGCTTCACAGTGCGACCCCCGGTCATCTAGTCCATCTTTTTTTTTTGTTGTCTGGTTCCCTGAAGCTCAGCCCAGCTCCGACCCCCCAGATTACTCCTGGGCGGGCAGCCGGGCAGGCACCCCAACAGACACTGGGTAGGAGAGACCCAGCTTAGCCTCGGGTTGGGGCCACAGGAAAAGGACCCCTCAGTGGACAAAGGTAGGCAGTTGGGCTAGCAGCAAAGCTAGTGTCATGCATGAGGGCCGGCCGGCATTTTTTTCCTTTGCTGCAAGGATCCCAATGGCGTGCAATGACGACCAGTGTCCACCCTGCCTCTGACGTGTGGCAGTACCCCCAGCCTCCGCCAGACACTCAACTCCCCCCTCCCAAGGACAGCAGTCCCTGCGACGCTCAAACCCCCCCCCCCTCGGGTTGTTGGTGCCACTGCGCTGGCGTGCCGGCCCTTAAAGTCCATCTTTCTGCGGAAAGTGCTACTTTTCTGTACCCACTATGTATATGAATGTTTCTGTCATATCCCCCTGTCCCTTCTTTTCTCTGGCGAGTACATATTCCGTTCTCTTGGTCTCTCCTCGTAGTGCTTTTGATGCAGTCCCTGTGCCATTTTGGTTGCCTGCCTGTGTATTGTCTCCACCCTATCCCCGTCCTTCCAGAGATGGGGCCTCCAGTACTGGGCACAGAACACGAGGTGTGGTCTTACCAGTGACCTGTACAGAGATGACTGACCGTATCATACTGTTTTATTTATCAATGCTATGTAATCCCGGGTCGCCCCTGAAAAAGGGACCTCCGGCGCTCAGTGGGCTTACCCGGTCACCAACAATTTAATAAATAAATAAATAAAACACTACCACCTCCTTCCTACTGGTGATACCCCTCCCTATGCACCCCAGCATTCTACTAGCCTTTCCCACTGCTTTGTTACCGTTTGGTGGTTCCAGTACCTCCTCCTGCCAATTGGTACATAGCTCCCTGGTTTCTGTGCTCCAAATGCATGATTTTCCATTTTTTTGGCATTGAAACCCAGCTGCCAAACACCTGACCATTCTTCCAACTTCTGTAAATCATTCCTCAACCCCTCCCCCCATGTGTCCACCCTGTTGTCATCCGCGAACAAGCAGACTTGCCCTTCTGCAATATTGCAGATAAAGATACTGAAGAGGATCAGGACTAGTACTATCCCCCGAGGCGCCTGCTTCTCACTCTGCCTTCTCCTGAGTGGAGTCCATTTACCACCATACTCTAACTCTTGCCACTCAACTAACTTCTTACCCAGTTTACTACTTTGTCCCACTCCTAGGCAGGCCAGCCTGTTCACCAGTCTTCCATGTGGATTGAAGGCCTTCCTGAAATCCAGGTATGCCACACCTACCACTCCACTCTGATACACTTCCCTGGTCACCCAGTCGAAGAACTCAATCAGGTTTGTCTGGCAAGACCTCCCTACTGTGAAATCATGTTGCCTTTGATCCTGCAAACCACTCGTTTCATGATATTCCACTATCCTTTTCTTCAATAGTGATTCCATAAGCTTGCCCACTACCAAAGTCTGAAAGGTATATAATTTCCTACCTCCTCACTATTCCCACTTTTGTGAACTGGAACCACATCTGCCCATCTCCAGTTCCTCAGAACCACCCCTGAATCCAGCAATAAGCTGAACAAAACTGCCAATGGTGCTGCCAGCACTCTCTGAGCTCCTTCACTATCCTAGGGTGAACCACATCTGGTCCCATTGCCTTGTCAACTTTTGATTTTGCTAGTATTTAGAGAACTTCCTACTCTGTGAAAGGACTAGTGTCCACCTCCTACCAATTCTTCCCCTGCTCATTATCTTTGACCAGTCAACTACCCTTCTATTGTAAATACTGAATAAAGTATCTGTTCAACATGTTCGCCTTCCCTTGGTCCCCTTCCTCACAGCCCCCGCCAGTTATCCCCACTGAGCTTTCTTCGCAATATATCTAAAGAAGGTTTAATCCTTTTTTTAATTGACTGGGCAATATTCTCTTCTGTTTGTGCCTTTGCTCTCCTTACTGCCTTCCCTGCCTCCCTGTGTTTCTCCTGGTAAAATTAACCTATTCTCCTCTTGTATCTTTTAAATGCTAGTTTTTGCTCTTACCATTTCTGCTACCTCTTTAGAGAAACACAATGGCCCAGATATTCAAACTGCGTCCAAAAGTGCGCAACAGCAGGAGCAAGCGCAAGTCCACTGTGCTCATGGCGCAGCAGCGATATTTCAAAAACTGCGAGGTCAAGATGCGCCTGCAGCACATGACTGAATATCGCGCCACCCGCGCAACCAGGGATGTGCAGTCTGTAGTTCAGATGCGCCATAGCGCAAACCAGGGATGCTCAGTGGAGCAGTCCAGATGCGCCTATACGCACCAGGGATGCCCTGGAGCAGGGCAGCAGTGCAACAAAGACAATCAGGGATGCGAGGGACAGGATGCGAGGCCTACCACCCATGCCACAGATGGGCAGAGGAGCACACAGCAGAACAGACACGCCCCACGCCCCATGCACTGCACAACCGTGGAGAGCCGAATAACCACCGCCCATGGATACCAGCACCAACCCACAGCCAGGCATGGTGCCCCAGCACACCCCTGGCAAGCTGTGATCGGCACACAAGGAGGGCCGACCACCCTGCCCCACCAATGCAGAGCACACCTGCACCACGATCCCCTATATCCTGCCCAGGAGTAGAGCCCAACAGTGCAGGACACCCCATGCATGCCACCACCCCACTGTGACAATGCAACCCTGTGCACCATGGAGCCATGCAAGGCAGCCCCACCATGACCACCCTGCAGTGGGCAGCAGCAGACAGCGATGCAACAACTGCACACACAGTGCCACCCTGCACGTCCCCGGTACAGCGGAGAGACCAACCATGCCAACACACAAGGTACCTTACATGCGACAGGGCATGCCCGGACCCCACCACCAGCGGTACAGCACCCTGCACACCTCCCAAGGACACATCTCGCCCCAGCACTGGCCACAACAGCCAGCACAGACACACACAGTGTTGCATGGAAGCATGCGCCACACAGGATGCAACACAGTGCATGGACAAACACCCACCCATACCCAAAGGCACACCAACACAGGGACACAGTAGTGGGTCAACCAAGCCACTGGCGTGTGGCCACGGCAGCCGTGTACACACGGCCAGCACCCCTACATAGCACAAGTGTGCCAGCCACCCTGCGCAGGCACCATGAAGCTGTATGCCACCAGCATGCGGCCGGAGCGCAAGTGACAGACAGCGGAGTACATCCCCTGCAACAGACACAAGTGACAGCATGAAGGTGGGACAACAACAGTGGAGGCCACAGTGCCACCCGAGGCAGACGGGCACCACACCGGTGACAGGAGGCAACCTGGCATTGTGCTGGGTACAGTGGTTGTCCAGCATGGACAGCCACAACTGACATGCCAGCAGATGGTGCATATCACAGACAAGCAAGGGTGTCAGCTGCACAGCCCATGGACGGTCTGACAGGAGCGCCATGGACACAGAGCATGCTCCGTGGACCACTGCACAGGCAACCAGTACAAAGAGAACAACATACAAACCACAGACAGTGACTGATTGCCCCACCCACACCATAGGCGGTTCCCCTCTGTACACACACGCACACGCCCATGCCTGCAACAACCTTGACGCCATGCACACCACTGCAGCTGAGCACCTGTAGCCCACTGCAAATCACAGACCATCACAGTAGGCATAACAAAACATATGTATTATATTAAGGTACAAATAACTATATACAAGTATATACATAAGTGGGGGGTGAGGGCCACATACCAGGTGGGGGTGGGTAAGGGGTGAACAAATGGGAGAGGGAAGAAGGGGTGTGAGGGTGGGTCCAGGGGGAGTAGGATGAATCTTGGGGCATGGAGGGCTTAGCGGCCGCCCTGCTCCTCGCTCCTGTGTTGCCTCCTGGTCCGCCGCCTCCGGACACCATGCTGGTCCAAACTCTGGAGTAACTCCAATGATGCTCTTGCTATCTGAAGGAGCTCCTGCATGGCCCTTTCCAGCCGCATCAGCCGCCGTCCACCTAGGACAAGGGAGCAGAGTCAGTAAGTGTGAATGTCCATCCCCCTGCAGCCCACCCATTGTGCATGGCATACAGCCGATGGACACGCCCCTGTGATGATATGCGACCACCCACAGTGATCGTGTCCACATGACCTGCCTACCCAGGCACACACAGACATGCGGCCGCTGCACACCCACCGCCAAGTCCCGCACAGCACCACCGTGGCTGTACAGTGACATGGCTATGCGGTGCGGCAGTGGCACAGCCACGTATTTGGTGCACGCATGACCAGCAGCATTGACGCACTCCCAGACATGCAGTGCCACTGGACAGTGCTGACTGTAACAAGTTGCGTGCATGGCAGTGGTGTCAATGGATGGTGGCCATGCCCCGCTGCCTGCCCTGTTACACAGCACGCAACAGTAATCATGGATGTAAGGCACTCACCATCATCAGGTTGGTCAATGTGCCTGTCTGGTCCGTATCCTCCCGGTCTGCTGGTCATCTTGGCGCCGCCTCTCCTCGCCCGCCAGCCCTCTGGGCCTAGGGCTAAACATGGAGAGAGGAACATCAGTACAATCCGTTGCAAAGTCCCCCACCCCTGTGTGTGCAATCCCACACAGCCATACCCATCCACCCCACCCCGATACCACCACCATGGCCAACACTGGACGGCCCCCCCCCATGTGCTGGACACATGCCACCATGATACCCGTATGGACGTTAACAGTGTATGGATGGGGCACCTATCTGGCCGTGGCACCGTGCCCCTCCTGGCACGTGCCCACAGGCGGGCAAGGCTGTCTGGGTCCCACCGCTGCAGGTCACCATAGCGGTGCCTGCACTGCTCTGCCGTCCTCTCCATTCCTGTGGCCTCCTCCAGGGCCACCGCCACCTCCTCCCGCACTGCACCCCTGGCCCTTTCCAGGGGTGCCTCCCCAAATAGGGCAGCGGCATGGGGCTCTACCAACTGAACCAGACTGGCCAGTTCAAGTTGGCTCCAGATGGGCGCCTCTTCTCCTTGCCATTCTGTCCAGTTTTGGTATCAAAATGGCGCTTCCAGCAAGACGCTCGCCACGCAAGGATACCGCACGGTACTACGCTGTTTATTTCCCATCACGCTGTCACCGAACAGCGCGATAGAGGTGTGCACCCATGCGTCGCATGGCGCCTGGGGAAAAGGTCGGCACAGGGTCAGGGGTCTCTTGGCGCACGGACAGCCACAGCGAACTGGTACTCACCCCATGTAGCGCGCCAGTGTGCCACTTCCTGTAGCGCCTCGCGCCGTGCCCCAGCGCCGCGCCCCAGTGCCAGAGCGCCATACATGTGAACAGCGCAGTTGCACCACTGGCACAATGGTGGCCGTGCCCTGCATCGCCGGGCGAATCACCCCGGGCATGCGCCGCTCGTGTCTACTGCACATGTCACAGAAATGGCGCCTTGCCTGAGCACACAACTGCTAGGAAGCTCAACAGCACAATATTCAGCCGGCATATGCTAATCAGCCATTCAATGGTGCAGATACTGCATTTGCATCCACTTATAATTGTGCCTCGCCTCATTTGCATGCGTAGCGCTATAAAAATGCGACATTGGGCTGCAGTGACCATAGTCTGTTATTGCAGTCTATTGTGGTGAGTTGCATGCTGCTTGGGAGTGTGGACTGTGGTGTGTGGGACATGCATGGGACTGCACAGTCCCAGGTAACACCTGTCATTCTCACAGGATGAAGAATGAGCGATTGTGAGGTGGAGGAAGAGGAACAGAGACATGGGAGGAAGAGGAGGCCTAACTTCACAAAGGCAGAAACAGGTGCCCTGTTTGAGGCCTCACTCGACCAGGAGCTGCTGCTCAGCGGACGGCGGGGAACACCACAGACCCGCTGCTGCATGGGAAGAGGTGGCGTGTGCAGTCAACCTGCATGGCAGCCACCAGCGGTCCGTGCAGGAATGCAAAAGAAGATGGGCACGGACAGGCGGAGGATTAAGGAGAAGGTGACTGCCATCAGGCAGCACGGGCTGCAACCGTGGGGACACAGCCGTGCGCAACGCCTGACCCCACGAGAAGAGCGGGTTGCTGGCAGCATGCGGCATTGTGCCATCGAGGGTGTTCCAGATGGGTGGTAGCCCGTCACTGCATGGTAGGTCCTGGTCTGTCAATGGGGGAGACAGGGTAGTGCAGATACATTAATGCTACTGTGTTCCTTACAGCTCCTGAGCGTCTACATGGGTCAGCGGTGGTGGGCTTGTCCACTGAGGGCGATACCATGGACATAGAGGAGGGCCTGTCCCACCTCCACAGGCATCCGAGGGTCAGGCGACAGTGGGCCCGCGGCGTCCCAACTGATGTTGGTGGAGCAGGTGCGGAGGAGGCCCTGCCCGTGTCCCAGCGTCCATGGATGCCAGCATGCTGAGACTCGGGCTGGTGCCGGATCCGTCACTGATGATGATGGAGCTCACTTCATGGACAGTGATACATGTGGGCCGCAGGATGGCCACACAGCAGGTGACATCACGGGCATGGCCATGGGTGGTGCCGCCGTGGAGGCCTGCGTGACATCACAGTCCCAGCCTGTGCCTGTCTGCACCAGTGGGGCAGCAATGGTGTGTGTCCAGGACAGTGGGGCTGTTGTGGCCATTGAGGCGGCACCGTTGAGCCCTGGAGAGCGGCAGCCAGAGGGGCAGTCGGCCAATGGCCATGGGGGTACAGTGTCAGGGTGGGATCAGTGCACCGCCTGTGGACATGCCCAGGCCTGGCCCTGGTGTGCAGCGCCCACCTCAAGGGGTGCTGCCCATCAGAGCCGTAAACACTGTGAGGGACAGCATGCCGATCAGGCAGATGACCTCTTATAAGAGCACACCCGATACCCAAGAATCAGTCGATCAGCAGTTGCGGCTGCAGACGGCGGTGGATGCACTCAGTGCGGCTCTGCGCCAGGCAGAGGAGCGGCGCAGCAGAGACACCGCTCTGCTCCTGGCAGGGATGGACCGGATGCGGGAGGACGTGACCACTGCCACTGACAGGCTGACACAGACAATCACAGCTGCCATGGCCACAGTTATTTGCCCATGCGCCGCAGACACCGCGCAGTGCAATGTCCACCCCGTTCCGCTGTGCGTGCGACACCCTCCTTATGCGACACGGGTTCAGCTGTGGGCATCCCGAGCACACCTGGTGCAGGCATGTTCGTGTGCTGCAGACCCCTCTGCCGACGCGGTCGTGTTCACGCAGTGGAACCCCTAGGGGACCGCCTGTGCCACCCCATGAGGCCAGTGGTCAGCCTGTCACTGCTGGAGGGTTTCGCGGGCTGCCCACACATCCGTGGTGGCTATGGCACTGTGGCTGTGGATCGACCTGTCTCCCACCACGCTACTGTCTGATGCTGCCCTGTGTGCATTGTGTTGTTCAACGTGGCAATGCACGGGTGGGTACCGCCCTCGCACACACACACACATGTTCCATCTGCACACCTCCCGCTGCTGTCCGCTGTGGCATGTGCATGATGATGCCTGCGTGCGGATGTCCGCCACTGTGCAACGGTGCCCAGCGCCTGACACACGCACAATGACACGCACTGGGCGTGGTGGTCTGTGGACGTGTGTGTGGCTAGGGTGGCGGTTGGGGCCAGCGTGCTTCCTACCCTTTGTGCATGTCTTGTGGTGTGTGTGCGTGTGTGTGACCGCGTGCCGTGTCAGACCTTGCCCATCCCTGACGGCATGTGCGGTTCCATGCTCGGCCAATTCCCTTAACGACATGCACCCCTGGGGTTTGTCCATGTGTGTTTGTGGGTTGTGCCCTTGCCACTGGTGGTTGTATATGGCCCCATGACTTACCTGGGTTGGTTGAAGTGCTCCTCTGTGATGGTGTCCCGGTCCAGCTGTGCCATCCGGATTAGTCGGGGTCCTGTCGACTGCTGTGGGGGCTGCCCATCACCATCTTCACCAGCGCCCTCATCGTCCCCATTGCTGTCCCCTTCTTACCTGTACAGCTATCCCACAGTCATTGGCCATGTTGTGCAGGATGCAACAGGCCAGGAATAGCCCGCAGGCCTTCGAGGGGCTGTACTGTAGGGCACCGCCAGACGTGTCCAGGCAACGGAAACGTGTCTTCAGCATCCCGAACACCAGCTCGATGACATTGCGTGTGGTGGCATGTGCCTCATTGTATCATTGCTGCAATGGGGTTGCGGGCCACCAGTATGGTGTGAGCAGCCAGGGACGGAGTGGGTATCCACTGTCACCTGTGTGTAGAGGGTGGACATTACTTTGGTGATCAGCGTCGCCCTGCCTTGGGCCATCTAGGCCAATACTCATGTCACCTCTGACTATGCCCCTCCCAAGCTCCATGTCTTTCTGCGTGATTTGCATACTCACCCACTAGGTGGTCAGTGGGGATGTCCCCACTCTCGAACCTATGGCACAGTGCGGACTGGTGCCAGATGAAGGCATCATGTGCTCCCCCAGGGTGCGTGGCACAGACACTGATTATGCGCCCCCTGGCATTGCGCTACACCTGGCAGTTGATGCTTGCATATACCCCTTCACAGTGATTCATGTATGCGGCCCCTTCGGGGCCAGGTAGCATGCAGATGGCCACATGGGTGCAGTCAATTGCCCCGAGTACGCCAGGCATACATGCTACCCTGTGGAACTCCTGCATGTTTGCTGCACGCTCCGCTGGTGTGCTGGGGAAACGGATGTACTCCGCAGCATGTGGCAGCAGTGCGCCGAGGAATTGGGTGATGAGGCGTGACGCGGCCAACTGGGTTATGCCTGTCGTGTCCCCTGTTGGTCTCTGGAAGGTACCCGTGGCGAGCAGGCACATGACAGCTGTCACTTTGGCCTCCACTGACACAGCATGGCTCCGTCATGTGGGTGCCTGCATCACATCACTGCACAGCTCACAGAGCCGCCTCAGGATCGCCTGATTCAGGCGGTACCGGACCACGATCTCAGTATCAGTGTACAGCTCGAAGCTGGTGCGGGCTCGGTACTGCCCGTTGGGGGCATATCGCCGATGGGCCCTTCCACGGCCGCGCCCCCCTGCTGCCTGCCTTCTCACCCCCCTCATAACTGCCTCCATCTGGATGGTGGCACTGGCCATGTACCTGGCTTGTGTTACCCCCCACAGCAGCTGTTTCTCTGTTCCCCGCTGTCCTTGCTGCTACTCCCACTGCACTGAACACCTCCCTGTAGTGGCCTGTGACTGCCCACTATCTGTGCCCTCAGTGCTGCGTGGCACTTCCCCTTTGTCCTGCACTGTGGCACAGGCTCCCCACACCTTCCTGTTCCTGGTGATTCCAGGTGCTCTGTCCTGCTCCTGCCCTGTCCTGCTCCCAGTTTCTGTGTGCCTGTATGGCTGCCTGCAGTTCACCAACATGTGGCTTCCTGTAGCGTTCTTGCGCCCTTTCTTGTTCCTTTTATTTTGGATGATTTCCGCTATTGCGTAATCTTCCGTTTGCTCCCTACTGAGCATGGCTCATGTTGTTGAATATCGCATTGCGCCATTTATGCATGGTTCCTCCCCTTCAGTTGCGCATGCATTCAATATCATTGCGCTCTTGCGCATTGTGATTTGGGGGTGCATCTGCCTCCCGCTGAATATCGCAGAATGGCGATTTTTGACTTGCGCTGGACAAGATCCCTGTTGCATGGCGAACTCTTTTGAATATCTGGGCCCATGTTCTTCTCCTCTTGCCCTTGCAGACATGCCTGAGACAGATTCATAGCTGATGCCCTCTTTAATTTTTGCTGACTGGTCCTCAACTCCACCTAGCATCCCTGTCCCTGCCTGGGCATCCCCGAGGCATTATCCCATCTTGAAATAGACCCTCCTGAAGTCCATGACCCTCAACCTTGTGCGGTTCGGTGCAAACCCAGTTTTTATGCTAAACCACACCGTACAGTGGTCACTGGTCCCCCACTGTGATGCCAGCAACGCTGTCCCCATTCATCAGCACTAGGTCCAGTACTGTTCCCTCCAAGTGGGTTCCATTATATGCCCCTGCAAGGAGTCTATGATGTCCCTGCTTCTGAACTTGCCGCTGCTGGGAGTCTCCAATCAATGTCAGGTAGGCTGAAGGCTCCCATTTGTAACAACTCTCCTTATGAGCCAGCCTTTGGATTGCTTCCAGTATTTCCCCATCCAGATCTTCAATCTGTTCTGGAGGTCTGTAGGATAACATCCCCATTCCTTTTCTCCAGTGACCCACAGTACCTCCAGCTTCCCCCTGTTCTTGTAGTTCTGTAGTCTTCATGCTGTCCCTTACATAAAGTGCTACCCTCCCCTCTTTCTTTCTGGACCCTTCTGAACAGAGTAAAACCTGGTACTGGGTGGCCATGGTCCTTATCTCGTCAAAAGTCTATGTTTCTATGTTTATTGCCATATCCCATTCCTTGTCTTCTTAGCACTAGGTCTCTTGGCACCTAGAACCAGGTCCTTCCTTGCTATGGTGGCTTAGGTCTGCAATCTTGCTGCCCAGACTTCAAGCATTTTCTCCAAGGCCCTCCAACTATTTTGCCCTCCATTTCCATCATCCCCTCTTCTATTCTCCACCTCTATTTGCGGTGAATGCCAGCAAGTCCTCCCCCACCTCGCTGACCTCCATGCCTTCCCTAGCCCCATACTCACCCCTTAATCAGTTTAAATGCAGGGCCCCATTCATGTATTCTACCAGTTTTTCTTCCTCGCTGAGGTGGAGCCCATCCTTTGAATAAAGTACTCCATCCTTCCATGTGTCCCTCCACCTCCAATGCAAATGAAACCCTCTGACATGCACCGGTTCCTTAGCCACTCTAACTCCTCTATTCTCTTTTCTGCCTGCACTGGAACTGGGGACCTGGATTATCTCCAAGAATGCCATTGAACTCCAGGATCCCTGCTAGCTCTTTAAACCTTTGTTGCACCACTCGTGCTTTCTTGCCAAGTCATTTGTCATTAGGCAAATCATCAAGTGGGGTTTGCCCCCTACCTTCCTTATTTCCTTGATCCTAGGCCCTGCCGACCCCGCTTCCATCCCTGATACATATTCGACGTTCCTTCTGTTTGGGTACCATTTCTTTACCCAGTGTACACCCTTGATAATGGAATCCCCAATGACCAACACCTTTTCCTCCCCTCCAGTCTTTGCTTTTGTCCACCTGTCTGCCCCGGTGGGCCTCCCCTTTCACCTGTTCCCTGTTCATCCTGTTGGTCCTCCCTTCTTTATTCCCACTGCTCTCTTCCATTTCCTCCCGTCCCCCTTCTTCCATATCCTCCCAGGTGTGCCCCTCCTTCCTTGTTCTCCAACTATTCCACCTTCCTCTACACCTTTAGCTCCTCTGGGCTACTGTATACACCTCCTTTCGCCTCCAGTCTACTCTCCTTTCCATCCCTGTATTGTAGACCTTTCCTGTAGCCCTGCAGTACTGTGACCCCATCTGATGCTGGTCCCCCTACATCAGGATGGTTAGCATCTCCCCTCACCCTTCCTCTGCCTCCTTGCATAGTTTTTCCTCTGCCTCATTGCAGAGTTTCCCCTTCCCACTTTCCATGTCTCCTTACCTTCTGCCATTCCTCTATTCCAGTACTGCCTGGTCTATGTGGAGACTGTCCCAGGATGTCTTGGCAACCTCCCTTCCCCCCTCCTTATTTTGCCACCCCCTGGCCCTCAGCAGTCTTAATCTGCTCCTCGCTCCACTGTTCCTTCCTCTATCTACCGCCCCCCCACACCCACTCTTCAGTTCCCTTAACTCAACCTTCAGCTGCCTGCATACCAGGCACCCCCACTCTCCATACTGAGTCCAGAAATTTAGCTTTTGTTGACCGGGTAGGTACACTAGACAAGTTATATGCCTATTTTCCTTCATACTGTTGCCACGCATCCACTGCATTCAACTACCTCCCTCCTCCTGCCCCAGTATCCCAAGCTTCCCACCATCTCCACCCTTTCCAGATTCCCCTGCCTGTACCAGCTGCTAGATTCCCACATCCTTCCCTCCAAGAATTATTGTTTGTTTTTTTAAATCTGGCGACCCTATGCCCTGCCTTTAAAACTTGTCAGATCCCTTACCCTACATATGTACCCTAGATAGCTAATTTGCAGCTTCCCCCTTCCCTTCCATCTGCTCACAAATGGATAAACAGAATTAAAACAAACTGAAATAGTATAGAACAATACAGAAAATATAAAAAGATTTCACCCTCACCCTTCTGTTCACCACACTCGATGGTAATATAAGCATACCCTATATACTTTTTTGCAGGATAGTGAACGTTTGCAATAATATATCCTAACCCAAATGAACTAAACCTCCTTTAATTTATTTATTTACGAGATTTACCAGGAAGGCATACTAAGCAAAATGCTCGATTCCAGATGCAACCTGGGGGCTGAGGCCCAGTGCATTAGATAAAAGTTATGTACAATAGTAAATTAGAATACATAAAGTGTACACTTGGAGACTATAGTCAGGGAGTTTTCAGAGAGAGATAGATGTAATAGGACAATGCAAAATCTAGTACTGATTGTACAACACATAACAGAATCAGAGATTGATTAAATTAACAGGAGCAGCTGGAGGAGAAATGTGCCTTGAGTAGTTGGGATTGATGATAGGGATTTTGTGCATGTCTTATGCGGGGAGGTAGAGCGTTCCAGATCTGTGGAATTCTGTAGTTAAAAGCTGCCTGCCCCTTGGTAGTGCGCATAAATGGGATGTAGAGTAGTCTAGGGTCCGTACCTCTTAGGGAGTATGCAGGAGGCGGTTGTTGGGAGAGGGTAGATGCCAGGTAGGGAGGGAGGGAGAGAGACCAGTATTTAGCAGCGAACCTGGCACAGTTTATTAAACGCCGACCGTGGAGGGATGGCAGGGTTAAGGAGCTGTATAAAGTGCAGTGGTGGGTGGATTGCGGGCAGTCAAGGATAAACGACAAAAAAGGAGTGGAATAAGGTGTCTAAACTTCTGCCAGGAGCAGATGCAGGAATGATAGTGTATCACGATGTAGCCATAATCAAGAAATGCAGGGGAGTATCATTTTTGACTATAGCATGCTTCGCTTTGGGTGGGGAGGCAGTTTTTGTTACGATAAAGTGCTCCCAGTTTTGGGAGCAGCCTCTTGTACAGGGATTCAATGCAAGAGGCAAAATCTAGGTGCTGATCAAGCCAGATGCCTAGGTATCTATAGCTAGTGCATTGCTCAAGGGTGAACCCGTTCAGGTTCACGAACGGTGGGCAGGGGGGTTGGCGGGAGAGTCTTTGTTGGGAGCCAAACGTGACCGACACAGTTTTTATTGGGTTTAAAAACAACTGATTCGACCTAAACCAGTGCTGGATGGCAGTGAAGTCCTCCTGTAGAAGAGAAGCCACTCTGCTTGTAGTGGGGCCGGAGGCGCATAGGACTGTATCGTCCGCCACATTTGGATGGAAGAATGAGAGCAGGCAGAAGGGAGGTCATTTAGAAAAATGGAGAATAGTAAGGACCAAGGACTGAGCCTTGGGGACACCTGATGTGACTGGAAGGGGGTTTGAGGTGTGTGATGCAATTCTGACAGCTTGCATTCTGCCCACAAGGTAGTCCTGGAACCACTCCATCGCTGGGGGAGCGAGCCTGGCTTCAATAAGCTTGGAGAGGAGCAGGGGATGTGAGATGGTATCGAAGGCCTTTGCTAGGTCAATAAAGACAGCCGAGGTGATATGACCTTTGTCGATGCCGGTGAGAATGTCCCCAGAGACTCGAAGCAGGGAAGTGATAGCAGAGTGAGTTTTGCGGAAGCCGGACTGGAAAGGCATAAAAAAGGAGGAGGCGTCTAAGTATGGAGACAGTTGGGACAGGACAAGTCACTCCTGTAGCTTGGCCAGAATAGGGAGAAGGAAATGGGTCTGTAGTTTCCTGGGGAGGAGGGTCACCACCTTTGGGAGTGGAATAACTGTGGCCAATTCTGCCGCTGGTAGCTTGCCCAGTGTAAAGGAGAGGCTTGAGAAGAGCAGCGAGGGGGCTGCTGCGGCAGGCAGACAAGAATAACATCTGGCATCCAGGGACGCCGGGCATTTGCCTTTATTAGGTTCAGAGACCGAGGGAGCGGAGGACTTCTGCTGGGGAAACTAATTGAAAAGAGAATGGCTGGACTGGTGCAGGTGTGAGGGTGTGGGGAGATGGGGGTGATTGTGATTGAGGAGGCTAGAAGTTTGTCTCGCAGCTGGCGAAATGGGTATTAAAAGCTCGCTACGCTTGATGGGGTCAGAGATGAGGGTGCCCTGATCTGATAGGGTTGGGGGTGGTGGTTGTGTTGGAGGAGAGCAGGGATTTGAGAGTTTTCCAGAAATTGGTCGGATGGTTTAGGTTAGTGCTAAAAACCGACAGGAAATTGCTCTTTTTGGCTTGGTGGATGGTGTTTGTGCAAGCATTTCGCAGTGATCTGTAGGCAGTAAGGGAGGCCTGGGTGCCCAGTTTCTTGTATGCTTTCCATGCGTGGTCCCTGGAATGGCATTTTCTAATTATATCAGCCGAGATCTATGGGAGATGAGCCCCTCTAACCCTTTTTGTACGCAGAGGCGCGTGCTTGTCCCATACTTCCAGGAATCTAGTTTGAAACGCGTCATATGCATTGTCAATGGTGGAAGCCTCGGTGATGCAGGACCAGTTTACACGTCCCAGGTCTGCCAGGAGAGAATCTAGCTTTAGGGAGTTATATGACCTGGTCCATAGTGGGGTTTTTTTTTGGGGGGGGGGCTGAGGGGCTATGTACCTTCCTGATCAGGTAGGTCATGTGATGATCACTTAAAGAATCTGGAAGAAGGCCTGCGTTCAGAATTCTGTGTGAGTGCGAGGTGAGAGCCCAGTCCAGTAGGGAGTGGTTGTTAGACTTATTGTTAAGTCTGGTGGGCTCTTTAATGAGTTCGGTGAGGTTCAGGGCCTTTATTTTGGTTTTCAGGAGGGTTTTATCGTCTCCTAACCAATTGGCGTTAAAATCACCTGTGGCATGAAGCTCACCACCCACGGCTAAGGACTGTAAGGTAATTAGATGTGAGAGGATGTCATCAGTGGGTGTGCAGGGGGGGCAATATGAGCCTGCCACGTAAACAGGGGTGGTATACAGGATCATCCTACATAGCTTCCTCCCACCTTTATTCCTTTCTCTGCCACAATAGTAAATTACTTCCACCCTAGAAAAGGTATTGCTACAACCCCTTTTTGCAGGCTATTGCCAATTATGTACATACTTGCTTAGTCTCAACAACCACCCCCCAACAGTTCTGCCGCTAAATTTCTTCCCCCCTCTTCCCTTCCATTCACTCCTGCATAAAATACAACAGTATACACTGTAAAATGTTTAGCAGTTAAAAATATACATAATAATGAAGATTGAGTTATCCCCCCCCCCATACTAATACCAACAGCCAATGTCAATCAACTTTGGAGACTACTTAAGGACAGACTATGGGAGGGAGATCTGGTCACATGGTATGAACTATGGTGCTGAGCAGAGTATGATTACTTGAGGCTGTATGTAACACACTGATTAGGACACTACCAGGCAACAATGGTGCTGAGTAGAGTATAGGCAGACTAATACACCAGCTTTGTTCTGGGTGCCAAGTAATTCTGATCTGGGAGCCCCAGGACATACCAGAATAAGGTCTGTGAAGGTCTCTAGAAGAGGCTGGCTAAGTAGTACTGAAGACACAAGCACAGAAGGAATTCCAGCTTGAGTCTCAGATTCCATGATTCTCAAAAATTTAGGGTTTCATGCAAATTGAGCAGAGCTCACGCTAGAGGTCTTCCTGGGCAGACCTGACCTGCAGAACTGGTACAGGTTCTTCTGGTTTATGGGATATGCATCATCTGTATCGGATTCATCAATATGGAACTCTATTATGAAATACAAAATCACACCTATCCCCATAATACAAAGCACCATGGGCTGTATAGGCAAATCACCACAGTATATCATGCTGGTTCAACTTTAAGCAGAAATGCAGATGTGCTAGCACTGACAGAAACCTGGCTCTCCAAAAAAACACCTGCCTCTTTGGTTGCCCTCCTGGCTTCACCCTTCACAAAGCCGCGATGGGCAAACGTGGTGGTGTGTGTGTGTGTGCTGTATGTCCGTGACTCCAATGATCCAAGCCCTTGTAATACCTCCATTAGACCATGATGCCCAAGCCTTATCATTAAAACTTACTCCAGATCCCTCCAGAGCCCCTGTAATTCTTACTGTCGATATGCCCCCAAGAAACCAAGCTCATGCTATACAATCCCTTGCTAACTACATTTCCGTCCCCAAAAACAGAACACATCATAGTTGGAGACTTTAATGTGAACTGGCTTGCCAGTTCGGCTTCCCATGCCAAGGACACCTTGCTGCACAGGACCTACCCAGCTGATCAGCCAAACTACCAGAGTAAACCCCACTAACGGCTCTAGCACCCTGATTGACCTTCTCTCACCAACCGTCCCCACAGAATCTCTGACTGTTGGTCCTTCCAGACTCCTAAGCGATCACTCACCCATCCTCTTTCCTGGTTGTGTCTTCAGCAGAAACCCAAACCAAACTATATTGCCCGTCGTCGCCTCCACCCAGAGGCCTCACAAAACTAAGAAAATACTTAACTCAAAGGACTGGTCCCCATCTACTACAGATGAAGCCCTTGATTATTTTACCTGTTCTTTCAGTAAAGCATGTGGCATCTGTGCCCCACTAGCAAAAGTGCAATCCAGGAAACGTAATGCCCCCTGGGTCATGCCTGCACCGCTCCAACAGCTAAAGCATAGAGATGATTTCTGGCATAAAGCAGTCGCATCCGGCACGCAGGTGGACAGGCAAGCCTATAAAGCGGCTCGTAAATGTCTACACTAGTGTACCACCTCCAGCTGAAATATGTAAAAAAACTACAGAAAGAGATGTTGTAGTGATAGGAGATTCGATACGGAGAGGAATTGATACCATTGTATGTGAAGGGCGAAAGGCATACACAACAGCAAGTTCATTATCAGTGGTTAAAACCAGAGATATTGTCAGACTACTAGATCGGTTACTTGAAAACACACATAAACCACTAGTCATCCTAACATGTTGGAGTGAATGATCTATCTAAATGTGCCCTGACTGAAATCCAGGAAGACTATATAAAAATTGTTTTAAGGATCAAAGAAAGAGGGGGAGATATCATTTTGTCCAGATTATACCGTTACTAGGAAATCAGACATACAAAAATGAACAAGCTAAGCAACTGAATTTTTGGCTAAGACAATTTTGTATGATAAAAAACATAGGATTTATGGATAATACTCAGACTTTCAAAAACATTAAATGATATAAAAGGGATGGTCTACACTTTAGTCAGATTGGTACCAGGATTATGCCTAACAAAATCAATAGGTAATAGCATTTCATTTAAACTGTGTGTGTGTGTGTGGGGGGCGGGCGGATTGCTTTACCCCGAAATAGAAAATTATTTACAAAATTACGACAAAATAAATGATTATGGTTGGAACGGGTTCTATTAAATGCACAAAGCTTAACAAATAAGTTTGATGAGTTCAGACTATACCTTGGGATGAATAACATTCATATTGCCCTTATCACTGAGACTTGGTGGGATGCTAGCAATTCCTGGGATAAAAATATCTAGGGATTCAATCTATATCTCAAACATAAAGTGTACAGAAAAGGTGGCGGGGTAGCTATATATGTCCATCAATCAACTGACAGTGAAGAGATCATTGATGGTACTGATCTGGAAACTCTTTGGGTAAGAATAAAACCCCAGATAGGTGCACCATTTATCCTGGGTCTAATAGACCCCCTTCCATGAATCCTGATAATGATGGAAAATTATTACATTATCTTAAAACCCTTGACCCATCAAAAAATTATGTAATTATGGGGGATTTTAATTTAAATAGTGTTAATTGGGACCATGCATCTGCATCAGTTAAAGTTGATCGATGTTATGTGGTTATTCAATGAAATAGGATTGGAACGACTGGTCCAACATAATACTAGGAGCAACAGAATATTAGATCTTATACTAACAAATATTGCCCATTGTGTAACTCAAATTGATGTTAAAGCACCATTAGGTAACAGCGATCATAATACTGTAAATTTTCAAATTACAGATAGTAAATCCGTGCCAGCTACTGATATAACTAGAGTCTTAAATTTCACTAAAGCTAACTTTGAAAACATGAAAAATATCATAAGATTCTGGGATTGGCAGGTTTTATTTACAAACCTAACTGTAGAGGCCAAATGGCATTTATTGGCTAATAAATTGAAGGATCTTATTAAAGCAAATATTCCTACCAAAAACAAGTATGAATCAAAACATAAACCTACACCAGGATGGATGCCCCCTAAAATAAAAAATGTAATTAACAAACAAACAAAAAAATATATATATATATAAGCAAATTCAAAAAGGATTCACGCATCTTAATTTGAAATATAGGGATTTACCAAAAACAATAAAAACTAAAATAACACAAAAAAACAAAAACAATTTGAACTAAAATTAGCATCAAGGGTGAAGGACAACAAGAAACCTTTTTTCTTATATAAACAAAACTAAAGGCAATTCAAAGACTATAGGCCCATTTACCACGCAATCTGGTTATGTAGCAAATAAACATGAAACAGCAGATATCCAGAACAGTACCAACTTACCGTAACAGTAGATCTTCGAGAACAGCTCTTGCAGCAGGTTACACCATTAGGACTGAAGCCGGCAGGACCCCACGGAATTCTTCTAGCTAGCTATCTTCAGCGGGGACCGCCCCTGACGCCGGTCCCGCCCCCGACGTCAGGCGTAGTACATAAGGGGCCGGTCCCGCCAGATTCCCCAGTCCTCCCGCCGGAGACTCCCAGCTGCAGAATGACATCAGAATGGGAGACCGAGGATCCGTCATCAAAAGACAAAGGGCGTAAGCCCCTGCCCAAGGCTTGGTAAGCCATGCCTCCTCCAGGGGGGAATGGTGGGCGGGAAGGTGCCTGCTGCAAGAGCTGTTCTCGAATATCTACTGTTACGGTAAGTTCTTACGTAACTGTACTATCTTACTTCGAGAAACAGCTCTTGCAGCAGGTTACACCATTAGGACTGATTTCCAAGCAATAGCGTCTGTAAGCATTCTGGGAGGAGGAAACTAGGAAAGATCTTGACAAGTCCTGACTCTAGGACAGGAGACCCCTGCAACACGGCCAGGCCGAAACTGGCTCTCTGCCATGATGCAATATCCAGGCTATAGTGCCTAATGAATGTGTGCACAGAGTTCCAAGTAGCTGCGGCACAAATGGCAGGGGTGGAGACGTTACGAAGTGCTGCAAACGAGGTAGCCACCCCCCTTGTCGAATGGCCCCAGACTGTACCCGGGAGGGGGCTTCTGTTTGCTGTCGCAGCAGAATGAGATACTCTGGACAAGCCAGCGAGAAAGAGACTGCTTTGAGACAGGTTGGCCCAGCATCCTCTCAGCAAAGGAAACGAATAGTTGCTCCGACTTGCGAAGATATTTAGTTCTGTTCAGGTAATACCTTAGACAGCAGTGAACATCCAGGGTGTGAAGCAATGCCTCTCCTCTACTGGAATATTTAGGAAAATATACAGGTAAATCGATGTCCTGGTTGAGAGTGAGGGCAGAGACCACCTTAGGCAAAAACTTAAGATTCGTCCTCAGAGATACTCTGTCCTGGTGGAAAATTAAATAAGGCTCCTTACACATGAGAGCGTGGAGCTCGGAAACTCTCCTAGCTGATGTGACGGCAACCAAAAATAACTTTTTCCACGACAGAAAACGCAGCTCGCAATCTGCAGCAGGTTCAAAGGGGGGAAGCGTGAGTTGTTCCAGGACAAAGAGTAGGTCCCATGGAGGAACTGGATCCTTAATGGGTGGCCTAAGGTGTAACACCCCTCTCAGGAAATCTCGAGAGGCATCAAGCTGTGCCACTGTGCGCTGTCCCACCAGGAAGTGGTAAGCAGAAATCGCGCAGAGGTGCACCTTAATAGAGGAGTAAGCGAGACCCGAATGGAATAGGGAAAGCAGGTATTCCAGCACCACTTTCACCGGGCATCCTAGAGGGGAAAGGCTGTGTGCTTGTGACCACAAGCAAAGTGGCGCATTTCATGGTATACGCCGCATGCGTTGTCGGCTTTCTGGGTCATGGAAAGAACTCCGCCACTCTTGCAGACCCCTGTCTCAAAATGGCTATGTCTCTAGGAGCCATGCATGCAGGTTCAGTGAGCGCAAGTCCGGTGGACTAGAGAACCTTCCTCCTGAGACAAGAGATGAGAGCTGAAAGGCAACGGAATTGAGGTTCCCGGGACAGCTGCGTTAGCAAGAGGAACCAGATCTGTCTGGGCCAGAATGGGGCTACCAGGATCATTGTTGCATGCTCCCCTCGCAGTTTGAGAAAAACTCTGGATCAATGGGAAGGGAGGAAGCGTAGAGAATCTGTCCTTGGGGAGAGGGACAACGTCTCGCCAGAAAACACCAGGCCCTGGATCTAGCGAGCAAAAATTGGGCAGTTTTGCGTTGGATGGGGAAGCGAATAAGTCCAGTTCTGGAGTGCCCCATCAAAGAAAGAGATCCTCTGCGAACCCTTGAAGAAGTTCCCCCTCGTGGACTCTGGCCTGGGAGCGAATCAGGCCGTCTGTGATTGTGTTGTCCACTCCGGGAACGTGAACTGCAATCAGGTTCGCGCTGTGTCGAATTACCCAATCCCACACTCTCATGGCTTCCCTGCAAAGGAGGTAAGAGTGTGCGCCTCCTTGTTTGTTGAGGTAATACATCACCGCCGTGTTGTCTGTCTGAAGCAGAAGAGAGCACAACGGGATTTCTGACTGAAAGGCCTGCAGGGCATAGAGGACCGCCCTCATCTCCAGCACGTTGATGTGGAGGTGGGCTTCCTGAGGGGTCCATGGTCCCTGGGACCTCACCCCGTTCTAGTGCGCTCCCCACCCCAGCCTGGAGGCGTCTGTGGAGAGGATTATCTCCGGGGACGGCGCTGTAAACAGGACACCCGCAGAAAGTGTCCCTGGATCTAGCCACCATTGCCAGTCTCGAATCACGGCATTTGTGATTCTGACCGGATGCTGCATGTGGTCTTGCCTTTGGTCCCACTGCACCTTGAGCATCCACTGAGTTACCCGCATGTGGAGCCTTGCCAAAGGGACTGTCGGAATGGCCGCAGCCATGTGTCCGAGCAGTCGAAGGACCAGCCTGGCAGGGACAGTCTTCTTCGCCGAGAGATCCCTGATGAGGGATCTGATGCGTTCCGCTCTGTCGTCTGGGAGAAATGCTTTCCCCTGAACGGTGTCCAGAACTGCGCCTATGAACTGCAGCTTCTGTGACGGTACGAGGAGAGACTTCTCATAGTTGATTATAATGCCCAGAGACTGGAACAAGTCCTGAGTGCTCTGAATAGCCAGCAACAACGCCTCTCTGGAGGCTGCCATGAGAAGCCAACGTCCAAGTACGGGAACACATAGTGGCCCTGTCTCCTTAAGGACGCTGCCACGACTGCCATGCATTTGGTAAAGACGCTGGGGGCCGATGACAGTCCGAACGGAAGAGCCCGGAACTGAAAATGGTAGCCGAGGAACTCGAAGCGCAGGAACCTCCTGTGCGCTTGAGCCACAGCGATGTGCAGGTAGGTGTCCTGCATGTCTAGGGACGCTAAAAGGCATCCTCCTTCAGCATGGGAATGAGGCTCGGAAGGGTCACCATGCGAATCGTTTGTGGACATCACATATTTAGGTCGCTGAGGTCCAAGATTGGACGGAGGTCCCTGTTTTCTTGGGAACCAGAAAGAAGTGGGAATAGTATCCGAATCTATCTGGTTCTGTAACATACTCCACCGCTCCTTCTGCAGGAGCGAGTATTTTTGCCTGATAAGCAACTTGTGCTGACCAGTAACGGAGAGCAAAGGAGGCCTCGAGGGTGGCTTGTCTGCGAATTCTATAAAGTGGCCTTTTCGACCAACTGAAGAACCCACCTGTCGGTGGTTATGGACTGCCATCCTGGCAGGTAATTCATACGACCCCCGACCTTGATGTCCCGTTGATCCTGAGGGGCGGGGCCGGAAGGAGTCAGGCTGTGGCGGCGGAGGGAGCCGCGGGCTGAGCCAGCTTAGCTGGACGCTGACTTCTGCCCGTGGGCTGTCTTCCCTGGGCTGAGCGGGAACCGGAGCCCATCTGTCGTGGACCAGTGCGGGACTGTTGTCTCTGTGTCCGTCCACGAAAACGGCTTTGGTTCCTATGAAAGGAACGAAGCTTTGGTCGGTACATTGCCTGGACCGACCTCACCGCCTTCCCGGCCTCTTGGAGCTTGGTGAGAACCTTCTCAGAGGGTGCACCAAAGAGAACTTCTCCTTTGAAAGAGGCGTCCATGATGTTCTTCTGGACGTCCGGGGTAAATCCGGAGACACGAAGCCATGAGTGTCTCCGGAGGCATACGCAGCTCACAGCACCTGGGTTCCCACGTCCGAACCCGTACGGAGGAGCTGTAACATCTCCTCCTTCTGCTCACCTTCTGGCAATTTCTCCACCAGATCCAGTCCCTGTTCCCACAAAGCATTTTGGAACTGCACCATGTGGGTCAAGTAGTTCAGGGATCTGATGGCGCAGGTAGCGGAAGCATACGTGCGTCTGCCCATAGCGTCCAGCTGTTTGGACTCGGGTCCAGTGGCAGGGTGCTCAAATGTTGCGGTCTCTGGGACCGGTCATGAGAGGCTGTGATGACCAGAGAGTCGGCCAGAGGATGTTGAGCCAAGTACTGATCCTCCTTAGGAACCTTGTACAGGCGGTCAGCTTTCTTCGGCATTGACGGGAGCGAGTGTGGACGCTTCCACGCTGCCTTGGTGACGTCCACAAAAGTGTCCACCAAGGGTGGTACCACCACAGGCTTGGGATCCTTCTGCCACCTGGTCAAGTTCTTCCTTCGGGAAAAAGTTCATTTTTTCGGCTCAGTTGCTGTCAGCAGATATCCAGAACAGTACCAACTTCTGCCGAAGATATCTAGCAAGGCGTAGTCTCTCGGGGTCTAACTCTTCTGCATACCAGCCCATGTTCTCTTGGATATGTCTCATGATTTCCGAGAATGATGGGTCATCCGGAGGAGATCTAGGAAGCTCACGTGGGTCCGGAGAGGGGATCGGAAGGGGAGAGAGGGATCTGGATCTTGTCGAGGACTTCGATCCTGTATCCTCCGTTGAAGGTGAACGGCAGCGTCTTCTGGGTCTCTTAGGACTGGGTGACCCTGAAGAAGATCTAGACGGAGGTCTCCTTTTATCTGGTCTTCCCTTGGAGGTCCGTAGGCTCCTGGGGGTGGAGGTACTGCCTGCCCGGATGGGGAAGGGGCACAGGGCCAGAGGGGTCGCAGGTGGCGGAGGAGGAGGAGGTAGAGGAGGTGGTGTGGGAACCACATCCTTTTAATGGTATCCCACCAAAAGGTAAATAGCTCCTTAACGCATAAAAGAAAGGCCAGACGACGGACCGGAGCCGTGGCCTGTCGTCCGGGCTCGCGCCGGCTCCTCAGGGGCCTCAGGTTGCGGGAGGGTTCCTGGGAGGCTCGACAGGACGGGTTCGCCTGCCTGGTCCTCGGGCTGCGCAATTCCTCCTCCGTAACAGTCTCCTGACCGGCGTCGGTAGGAGGCGTCGGGGTCCTCTTCTCAACTCGTGCGGACGTCGGCCCTCCTGCCGACGACCGAGAGGGCGAAGGCCTGACCGGCGACGAGCGTCTGGTGGTCGACGGCTCCTGGGACCTGTGATGAGTGGCCGACGTCGAGTCCGACGGCTTCTTAAGTGAAGTAAGCTCCTTAGTCTTCCGCTGGGCAGGAGGAGGCAAGGAGGCAGACCTGACGTCGGGTTCGGAATGGCGGGAACCCGACTTGCGGTGATGATGATGAAGGTCCCCAGACCTAACCAGGGCTTTGGAAGAAGAGGACGAAGAGGGCCTGGAGGTCTTGGCCTGTGAGGAGGAAGAGGAGCCCGAAGGTTTCTTCACCGCGGCGGAGGGAGGCTGAGAGCGGGCCCGGGAAGGCGAACAGTCGGACTGGGAGCCGGAACTACGGGAGTCAGAGGCCCTAGACGGGGACCTGGATGGAGCCTTCTCCCTGTGCTTCTCAGAATGTTTCCGGGCTTTCGCAGCAGAACTCCCCTTGGAGGTGTTCATGGCCTTAACTTTCTCCTCGAGCAGGAACGCCTGCAGAGCCTTCTGGTGACGGATCTGGGTCTGGCTGTTGAACCCCTGGCAGAAAATACAGCACCGGGTGTCGTGGTCTGGGCCTAGGCACCGGACGCAGGCCGAATACAGATCCTTCAACGGGAATTGCTTCCCACAGGCGCACTTCGAGGGATGGCCTTCAACGGAGGTTGGAGAGGACATCAGACAGCAACTGAGCCGAAAAAATGAACTTTTTCCCGAAGGAAGAACTTGACCATGCGTCGCGAGCCAGAAACGATCCGAAGGGTCGAGACATGCAAGTCGATGGCGGGAAAAGAACTGGGGAATCTGGCGGGACCGCCCCCTTATGTACTACGCCTGACGCAGAGGAGGGACCGACGTCGGGGCGGCCCCCACTGAAGTTAGCTAGCTAGAAGAATTCCGTGGGGTCCTGACGCCTGCCGGCTTCAGTCCTAATGGTGTTACCTGCTGCAAGAGCTGTATCTCGAAGTAAGATCCTCCTGTGCGCTTGAGCCACAGGGATATGCAGGTAGGCGTCCTGCATGTCTAGGGACGCTAAGAAGGCGTCCTGCTTTAGCATGGGAATGAGACCCTGAAGGGTCACCATGCGAAATCGTTTGTAGGCAACCGATGTATTTAGGTCGCTGAGTTCCAAGATTGGACGGAGGTCCCCTGTTTTCTTCGGAACCAGAAAGAAGTGGGAATAGTATCCGGATCCTATCTGGTTCTCTGGAACATACTCCACCGCTCCCTTCTGCAGGAGTGCGAGTATTTCTTGCCTGATAAGCAATCTGTGCTGACCCGAGTAACGGGAGAGCAGAGGAGGCCTCGAGGGTGGCTTGTCTGCGAATTCTATAAAGTGGCCTCTTTCGACCAACTGAAGGACCCACCTGTCGGTGGTTATGGACTGCCACCCTGGCAGGCAGTCCGCAATGCGCCCCCCTGACCTTGATGTCCCACTGATCCTGAGGGGCGGGGGCTGGGAAGGAGTCATACTGTGGCAGCTGAGGGTCCAGCGGGCTGAGCCGGCTTAGCGGGTCGCTGGCTTCCGCCCACAGACGACTTCCCCTGGGCTCTGCGGGAGAAGGAGCCCCTCTGTTGCGGACCGGCGTGGGACTGCTGTCTCTGCACCCGGCCTCGAAAACGGCTTTGGTTCCTACGAAAGGAACTAAGCTTGGGTCTGTACATAGGCTGGACAGACCGCACCGCCTTCCCAGCCTCTTAAGTTTGGTGAGGACCCTCTCTGAGGACTCACCAAAAAGAACCTCTCCATGAAACGAGGCATCCAGGATGTTCTTCCGGACGTCCGGGGTGAATCCGGAGACATGGAGCCATGAGTGTCTCCAGAGGCATACGCTCGAAGCTGCGCTCTGGCCGAGGAGTCCGCGGAATCGTACGCGGCTCGCAGCTACTGGGTTCCCACGTCCGAACCCTAAGGAGGAGTTGCAACATCTCCTCCTTCTGCTCACCGTCTGGCAATTTGTCCGCCAGGTCCGGTCCCTGCTCCCACAAGGCATTTTGGAACTGTACCATGTGGGTTAAGTAGTTCAGGGATCTGATGGTGCAAGTAGTGGAAGCATACGTGCGCCTGCCCATAGCTTTCAGCTGTTTGGACTCCGGGTCCGGTGGCAGGGTGCTCAAATGTTGCGGTCTCTGGGACCGGTCATGAGAGGCTGTGATGACCAGAGAGTCGGCCAGAGGATGTGAAGCCAGATAATGGTCCTCCCTAGGGGCCTTGTACAGACAGTCAGCTTTCTTCGGCATCACTGGGAGCGAGTGTGGACACTTCCACGCTGCCTTGGTGACGTCCACGAAAGTGTCCACCAAGGGTGGTACCACCACAGGCTTAGGATCTTTCTGCCGAAGATACCTGGCGAGGCGTAGTCTCTCGGGGTCTAATTCTTCCGCATCCCAGCCCATGTTCTCTTGGATATGCCTCATGATCTCTCACGATGGGTCATCCGGAGGAGATCTAGGAAGTTCATGTGGGTCCGGAGAAGGGATGTGGATCGGAGAGGGGGATCTGGATCCTTCCGAGAATTCCGATCCAGTGTCCTCCGTCGAAGGCGAATGGCGGCGTCTTCTGGGTCTCTTAGGGCTGGGTGACCCTGAAGAAGATCTGGACGGAGGTCTCCTTTTGTCTGGCCTCCCCCTAGGAGGATCCGCCGGCTCCTGGGAGGAAGGTACTCGGCCTGCCGCCCGGACGGGAGTAGGGGCGAGGGGCCGGTGGGGTCGCAGGTGGAGGAGGAAGAGGAGGAGGGGTGGGAACACATCCCTTTATGGTGTCCCACCAGTAAGTGAACAACCTTGACCTCAGATATGGAGAGGCCCGGCGACGGACTGGGCTCCGATGGCGGTGCGTCGGGTTCCGCATCGGCTTCCCAGGGGTCTCAGGTTCGGAGAGGGCTCCCTAGAGTGCGACAGGACCAGGTTCGCCCGTCTGGTCCTCGGGCTGGGTCAGCTCCTCCTCTGTAATCGTCTCTGACCAGCGTCAGTGGGAGGCATCGGGATCCTCTTCTCAATGAGTGCAGTGCAGACGTGGGTCCCCGGCCGAGGCGTAGGCCTGACCGCGCAGGCGTCTGGCGGTCGGCGGTTCCTGGGACCTATGGTGTAGGCGTCGGGGCCTGGACGGCTTCTTTAAGGAGGTAAGCTCTTTGGTCTTTCTCTGGGGAGGAGGAGGAGGCAAGGAGGCAGACCTGACGTTGGGTTCGGAACAGCAGGAACCAGACTTATGGTGGTGATGACGGTCCCCCGACCTAGCCAGGGCCTTAACAGAGGAAGATGAGGAAGGCCTGGAGGTCTTGGCCTGTGAGACAGAAGAGGAGCCCGAAGGGGTCTTCACTGCTGCGGGGGAGGCTGAGAACGGGCCCGGGAAGGAGAGCGGTCGGACCGGGAGCCGGAGCTACGGGAGTCAGAGGCCCTAGACGGGGACTTGGATCTAATTCTCTCCTGTGTTTCGGGGTGTCTCCGGGCCTTCTCTGAGGACTCCCCTTGGAGGCCGCGTCCCATGGTCCTGATTTTTCTTCAAGCAGGACGCCTGAAGGGCCTTCTGGCTGACGGGTCGGGTCCGGCTGTTGAACCCCTGGCAAAAGAGCAGGACCGGTGTCGTGGTCTGGGCCCAGGCACCGGATGCAGGCAGTCACGGATCCTAAAGCGAGATTTGCTTCCCAAGCGCACTTCAAGGATGGCCTTCAATGGAGGTTGAGAGGACATCAGACAGCAAAGAGCCGAAAAAGCGAACTTTTCGAAGGAAGAACTTAACCGAACATCAGCAGCTAGAAACGACGAAGGGTCGAGACATACCTGAAATCATGGCAGGAAAAGAATTGGGGGATCTGGCGGGACCACCCCTTATGTCGACTGGCGTCAGCGGGACTGCAAGGCCGGTGTCCCCGCTGAAGATAACTAGCTAGAAGAATTGTGGGGTCCTGACGCCTGCCGGCTTCAGTCCTAATGGTGTAACCTGCTGCAAGAGCTGTTTCTCGAAGTAAGATCAATATTTTTCTTCAGTTTTCAATGCTACTTCCCATGGTGAAATAAAAGAATTGGATGGTTCCATGCCTGGTAGATTTGTAATTCAGCCCAAAGATGTTTTAGATAAACTTAAAAAAATAAATATTAACAAATCCCCTGGTAAAGACGACATTCATCCAAGGGTATTGAAGGAACTCGCAAATGAGATCTATCTATCCCTGACTAATAACTTCCAACATTCATTAGATATCGGGGAAGTTCCAAATGATTGGAGGGTCGCAACAGTTGTCCCTATACACAAAAAAGGGCCTACGAACAAGCCTGAAAATTTTAGACCCATTAGGTCTTACATCACTAATCGGGAAACTCTTGGAACAGTTTGTTAAGGAATTTATTTTGGAACATATAAATCATAGCAAACTTACTGATAATTTCCAACATGGTTTTACCAAATCAAGATCATGCCTAACCAACCTATTGACCTTTTATAATAAGGTTACTGAAAAAATTGATAAAGGCAACTCGGTGGACTTAGTGTTCATTGATTTTGCAAAAGCATTTGATAAAATTCCACATTTATAACTTGTCAACGTCCTAAGGAAGCAAATTTGAACCCAAACATTGTAAACTGGATAATAAAATGGCTTAGGAACAGGAAACAAAGAGTTGTCATAAATGGGAACTATCGGATGAGGCACATGTGACTAGTGGTGTCCCCAGGGATCAGTGCTGGGTCCTTGTTTATTTAATATTTATATTTCTTCTCTAAAAATCGAGCAAAGATAATATTTGGCTGCTAAAGTTTGCAAATGATTGCCATATAGGCTCTATTATCAACAAAAAAGGATGAAAGTATTACCCTGCAAAACTTTCTAGATGCTGTTACAAACTGGGCCCATGGGAGAAAAATACAGGTTACTCACCTGTAACAGGAGTTCTAGGAATGGTATATGTTGTTCATCCACACTGTCTGGCAGGTATCCTTGCCGCTTTAAATCTTGCCGGAAGGTCTTCAAGCTGGCTCCTCCCACCCACCCGGGTGGTAAAACGCTCGGCTCCGCCCCATGGCGCCAGATCTGGACAGCTGGAAGCTCAGGTTGTCGTCCGAAGCGGGGAGGTCGGAGTGGGTCGTGTGGATGAACAACATATACCATTCCTAGAACTCCTGTTACAGGTGAGTAACCTGTATTTCTAGGGACATGGATATGTTGTTCATCCACACTGTCTGGCAGACTCCTTGCAGTTCTCCGGGAGGAGGGAGGCAAGGCGCACACCCCCGATACTTACTTGGGAAAGAGAGACTGGAGAACCGAGGCCCCAAAACCAGCATCCCGGCGTGACTCAAGGTCGATGTGGTAATGGGTGATGAAGGTGTGTGCTGACTTCCAGGTAGCAGCCCTGCAGATTTCCTGGATAGGGACGTCCCTGGAAGCAGCCACCGATGCAGCAGTATGGCGGGTAGAATGAGCTCTTATCCCACTGGGAGGCTCCATGCCCGCCAACTTATAGCAGAGATCTATGCAGGAGGTGACCCACCAGCCTATCGTCCGCTTGGCTGCAGGTCTGCCAGATGCGGCTTCAGCACAGGTGACAAACAGCTGGCGAACCTCTCCCCGAATTTCAGCCGTCCGCTCCTTATAGTAAGCGAGCGCCCTTCTAGGGTCCAAAGTATGGAGCCTATATTCGGCCTCTGAGGTGTGATTGGGGTAGAACACCGGCAGAGTCAACACCTGGTTAAGGTGAAACTCCGACAACACTTTCGGAAGGAATTTCGGGTGGGGGCGCAGGACAACCTTGTCCCTGTGGAAGACCAGGTAAGGAGACTCGATGCAGAGCGCCTGGAGCTCTCCCATCCTTCTGGCTGACATGATAGCCACCAAGAAGGCGGTCTTCCACAACAGGTGAGAGAGTTCACACCTGTGTGTTGGTTCGAATGGCTTGCCCATGAGCTTTGCCAGTACCAGCAGTAAATCCCACGGAGGTGGAGGTTCTCGCACCGGAGGGGAAATGTGATCAAGGCCTTTGAAAAAAGCACCAGACCACCTTCTCCCTCGCCACGACTGCTTCCGGCCCGCAGCCGTAGCAGAGATAGCTCACAGGTGCACTATAAGGCGTCGACCTAAGCCCTTGCTGAGAAAGGGACCACAGGTAGTCCAATATGCTCGCCAAGGAACAGGAGGAAGGGTCCAGGCCCTTGCCCTGACACCAAATGGAAAATCTTTTCCATTTGAAAGCGTAGCATTTTCTGGTCGACTCCTTACGGGACGCCTCAACTACGTTGAGGACCTCGTCGGAAAGACCCAAGGCCTGGAACTCTAGCCGCTCAGGAACCAGGCCGTCAGGTGCAGGGATTGAAGGTCCGGATGGAATACCTTCCCCTGATTGACTGAGAGCAGGTCCGGGCGAGCTGAAAGCTGCCTCGGAAGCCTGGAGCTGAGGCTGAGGAGATCTGGGTACCAGTACTGGCGGGGCCAGTCTGGGGCTATCAGAATCACCTGCGCCTTGTCCCTCCTTGCTTTGAGCAGCACCTTGTGCATCAAGGGAATGGGGAAAGGCGTAGAAGAGGCCCGGGGTCCACGGCCTCGAGAAGGCATCCCCCTGCAGAGAGCCCTGCTGAGGGGGGCGGGCATGGAACAGCCTCAACTTCGCATTCTCCCTGGAGGCAAACAGGTCCACCTGAGGTTGCCCCAATGGGAGAATAGATCTCGTACTACCTCCAGCAGGAGAAACCACTCGTGGGAGGCAGCCCCTATCCGGCTTAGGGCATCAGCCAGGGTGTTGGAGGCTCCTGCCACATAAATGGCTAGGAGATCCGCCTCCAGGCTGCGCACGAGTGACCAGATGTGGAGAGCTTCCTTGCATAGGAGAATGGAGCGCGTCCAGCCCTGGCGGTTTAGATAGTACATGGTCATGGTATTGTCTGTCTGGACTCGGACCACTTGACCCCGAAGAAACGGAGCAAAGGCGGTGAGAGCTAGGCGGACCGCTCGGAGCTCCAGCAGGTTGATGTGGCATCGGGACTCCCGCGGGGACCAGAGGCCGTGCGCTCGGTGTTCTCCCAGATGGGCACCCCAACCCATCAGAGAGGCATCGGTCGATAGAGACCGTCGGCTCGGGGCGGACAAACGGGATGCCCTCCTGCAGATGAACTGGAGCGGTCCACCACTGGAGGCGCTCACATCCCCTGGTCACCGCCACTAGCTGGTCCAATGGATCGCAGCGTTGGGACCACTGGCTGGCCAGCCCCACTGAAGGGGCGATGTTCCAGCGGGCCCAACGGACCACGCTGGTACAGGCCGCCATGAGACCCAGGAGGCGAGGAAGTCCCGGCAGGTGCAATTGCCCAACCAGAATGATTGGGCAAAGGAGGAAAGAACCTCGGCCCTGTCTGCGGGAGCCGTGCTCTGGCTCGAGAGTGAGCTCTGCCCGATGAAAAAATTACCTGCTTCGCTCGAGTTCGACTTGGCCTCGTTGATGAGGAGGCCGACCTGAGAGCAAACCTGGAGGGCCAGATCTCTGGACCGCTCCACCTCCTGTCTGGAGGGGGCTGCTATCAGCCAATCGTCCAGGTAAGGGTAAACCCGGACCCCTCGGCGCCGCAGGAATGCTGTCACCACTGCCATGCATTTGGTGAAGACCCTGGGAGCTGGAGATAAGCCGAAGGGCATGGCTTGGAACTCGAAAAGGGAACCTTCCGCTCGAAAGCGAAGGAACCTTTGATGGGACGGACGGATAGGGACATGAAAGAACGCGTCCTGTAGGTCCAGAGAGCAGAACCACACGCCATGTTCCAAGGATGGTATTATCTGAGCCAGAGTGACCATCCTGAAGGTTCGAGACCTTAGGAACTTGTTCAGGTCGTGTAGGTCGAGAATGGGGCGCCAGCCCCCCGTCCGTTTCGGAACCAGGAAGTACCTGGACACAAATCCGGGTTTGAGGGAGGGTCCACCACCTCTCTTATCACCTCCTTCTTGAGGAGGAGAGCGATATCGGCTCGGCGAGCTGACAGTGAGGCTTGGACCCCAAGGCCCCCAGTGCGCGAGGCTCTGAAGGGTGGGGCCTGCTCGAACTCCAGAGGCAGGCCTTTCCTACCACCTCCAACACCCACCTGTTTGTGGTAATAGCAGACCAGGCGGAAAGGAAGTACGGGCCGTCCCCCACGGGGAACCTGGGGTGAGTGGCCGAGGTTGAGGCGACACCGCTCAACCCGTCACTGTGCAGGCTTGGAGGAGGGACCGGCGAGGGACCACCTGGCCTTTACCTCCCTGCTTCCTGGAGAGCCGCGAGGCTTGGGTTTGGGGCATGCTTGAGCCTGCTGGCCCTGGTGTTGCTGGGCCGGCGTGCAGCGAGGCAGGGCGAAAGGGCTTGGGTTGAGGTCTGGGCCCTTGTCCCTCTGAGCGGATGATATCGAGTCCAAGGTGGCACTGGACTTTTCGATCCTCTGGAGGTGGCCTTCCACTCCAGGGCCGAAGAGGTCGGTCCCCAAGAAGGGGACATCCGCCAATTTGTGCTGGCTATCTGCTGTGAAGGTGGATATCCTCAGCCATGCCCGACGGCGCATAGCCACTGCAGCCGCTACTGACCTGGCGTATGAATCACCGATGTCCAAAGCAGTCTGAAGTTGCTGCTTGGCCACTGCCCTGCCCTGGTCCCACACCTGCTTAACCGTGGTCTGCAGGTCAGCCGGGAGATGAGGGACCACCTCGTCCAGGGAGCCCAACAGGGCGTGAGAGAAATCTGCCATCAGTACGGCCGAGCTGGGCTGACGAAGGCCAAGGGAGGACGCAGCGTAGACTTTTCGCCCAGCATAGTCCAATTTCTTGGATTCCTTGTCGGGAGGTTTGTCCACGTCCCTAGCGTTTCCGGCACGCCGGAAAACGCTGTCGGTAACTAACCCCTCGGCCGAGGGATGTTCCGAGAAACCGGACAGGGAACCTAGGGCCGTGATACTTCCTGGCCATCCTGGCCGGGCGCAGGGCAGGAAGCAGGGTGCTGCCAGAGCTCAAGGCCGGGCCCACGATGGCCTCAGCCACAGGGAGGCCTCCGTGGGGAATCCTTGGTCCAATATCTCCGTGAGGGTATACTTGGCCCGGCTGAATCTGGGCTCGAGCTGCATCCGGTGGATTCGAGATGAGTCTGAGCAACCCCAGGAAGGGCAGGCTGTCTGCCCAGCGACTGACCTCCAGAGGACTCCAAGTCCACTCGCTTGGAGAAAAAGGAGGAATCGTCGTCGGACTCGGAAGAGTCCGAAAAGAGCTGCCTCAGGCCTGAGCCACCCTCCACCTGCCGAGGGCAATTGGGAGTGAGGGTGACCGACAGCCTATGAGGCAGACCCTGAGCCGACCGAGAATTCTGGGTCGGAGCCCCAAACCGCGGCTGTGGAGGCGGAGGTTCCACTGGAATTGGTGGAGCAGCTGGTTTTGGCTGAACAACCGGCCTGACAACAGGCTCCTCGGGTAAAACGGGGGGTTGTTTCAGCCGCTCCGGTGACAGCCACTTAATAGCCGGGGAAGGCGACGGAATCGGCTTGTTCCTGGTCAGAAGTAGCTGTTGCCACATGAGGTCCTCGTATTGTCGACGCAACTTGTGTCGAAGCCTCCCCTCATCCGAGGAGGAGGAGGAGGACGAGCAGCGGCGCCACTTACTGCGGTGCCGAGACCGCCTATGATGGCGGGATCGGCTGGACCGCGAAGAAGTCCGAGACCGAGAACCTCGGCTTTTCCGAGGACGGTGCGGTGAGGGGACGGGTGGAACCGGCTCCTCCCTCGGCTCGGAGGGAACACCCAAGGGCTCCGGAACCGGAGGCACTGGCAAGCCCACGGGATCCTCAACTCCCACCGGGGGAACCGGGGAGAGGGGATTTTCGGCTTTGCCGGTCGACAACCCGTCCAGGTCGAGAAAGATCTCGACTGCGTCGGCGAGTCTCGGTCAACTGACCTGGCGGGACACCGTGAGACCAGTGGCGAGCGAGCGATCGACCGAAGTCGATGGCGAACTATTTCGGGGAGATGGACCTTTCCCGCTCCCAAAGCGTCGGCGAAGAGACTTACCCTTGTCTTTCTTCTTGGACCGAGAAGAAGAAGGTCCAGCAGACGTTGGTCCCTCTCCCCTAGTGGAGAGGGACAGACAAAGCTCCTTAAAGGAAGCTGTGTAAGAGGAACCCAAGGAAAGCGGAATAAAAGCCGCGGACGAGGAAGATGCGGCTCGTGCCGCCTCCTCTTCGAGAGCGATCATCTGCTCTAGCTGATCCACCGAGCCCGCCGAGGCGGAAACCGCCGACCGGGCCTCTTTTGACAACCGTGGGAAAATGTTTCTCGGGCGCCCTAGTTATAAGCAGGCGCACGGTCTTCGAGGCGTGGGCTGAGAGGAAGAGCACAGGTCGCAAGCCTGCGGGTGCGTGCTCGAGGGCCTAAACAGTACACACACACCGTGAGTCTGGATCCGTCCGAGGACATCTTCTGCCCGTAAGGGCACCGCCGAAAACCGGGAGTCGATTTGTCCATCGCAGCCGTGGGGATAGAAGACCGAAGTCTTTTAAGCAAAAAACCTTTAAATTCGGAAAACCGAAGAATTAGGAACCAGTCTTTTATGCAGAGCGTTAAGGAGGGAACCTGAGCTTCCAAGTGGTAAGGAAGATCTGGCGACATGGGGCAGAGCCGACAGTTTTACCACCCGGGTGGGTGGGAGGAGCCAGCTTGAAGACCTTCCGGCAAGATTTAAAGCGGCAAGGATACCTGCCAGACAGTTTGGATGAACAACATATCCATGTCCCTAGAATTAACATTAAATAATGACAAATGCAAGGTAATGCATTTGGGAAAATATAACCCACATTTTTCATATAAATTGGCGAATGAAACACTGCACCAGACTATAGAAGAAAGGGACCTTGGTCTACGCATTACCCCCCGATTTAAAATTCAAATTGCATTGTAACAAACAAGTTAAAAAGGCAAACCAGAATCTAAATTGTGTATTTAGACATGTGGCAAGTAGGACAGAGGAGGTTTTGTTACCATTGTATAGTGCTCTGGTGAGACCACATCTTGAGTATTGCATACAAGTATGGTCCCCATACATAAAGGATGACATACACAAAATGGAAAGCATCCAGAGACGATTCAGTAGGGCAATAGTAGGGATGAAAGGGAAATCCTATGAGGATAGGCTAAAGGACTTGAAATCGTATACCTTAAGATACAGAAGGCTAAGGGGAGATCTGTGCCTCATTTATGGCCTACTACAAGATTCAACACTTACTGAGGGGATGGGTTTAATTGAATCCAAATTCAGACTTAGTGAGTGTAAACATAATAAACAGTTACTGAATGGAAAATGGAACTCATTAAGGAGGAAAAATTGGTTCAGTGTAAGATCAATCCCAATATGGAATACTCCTCCTACTTTTGTAGTAGAGAGTCCAAATATGGATATATTCAAAACAACTTGGATCAAGTGATGTCAGATAAAGACAAATATATATATATATAATTACAAAGATTAAAAGGCAAGCATTATGGACTCATTGTTCTCTAGTTTGAAATACCTATGAAACCTATGAAACAGATGCACTTGGGCCATTAAGCAGGCTGAATCGGGCTACTACAAAATGACCCTTGCCTCCTCCTGGAGGAATGCTCGGTTGTTCTGGGACAATATCAAGGAACTCAATGGCAAATCCTGGCCACCCCCCCTACTGTCAACAATGTCCCTACCACCAACCCGCTGGCCATCACCAACTGCCTCAACTCATCATTCTCTAACCTTAGTGCAGTACTCCCAAATAATTTCTTCGACCCCACTCCTGCAACCCCGCCCCCAAACACCCAGCATCCCCCCTTCCATCTCAGGGTGACCTCTACGAATGAGGCAAGGCCTTTTCTCATGAAAGCACTCGGTGGCTCTTGCTACTGCAAAGATTCTTTTGTTATGAGAATCCTACATCTAGTACTGGATACAGTCCTCTCCCCACTGACTGACCTTATTAACTGTTCCCTAAGTCTGGGGAAGTTCCCAGCAGCCTGGAAGACTGCCACAGTCACCCAATACTGAAGACTGGTGACAGCACCTCCCCCAATAACTACCGTCCCATATCCATTCTCCCACCCTCTCTGAAAGCCCTCAAAAATCATAGCCACCCAACTTACTGAGTACCTATTTGCTCATAACCTACTTTGCAAGGAGCAGCATGACTTTCAAATCTGGCCACAGTACAACTATGGCTCTCACTGAGTTCTCTAATTTTAGTCACTCTGCCCTGGATAGAAAACACCTAGCTGGAGCTGTCCTCATCGACCTGTCAAAGGCCTTTGATACAGTCTCCCACCCCTTACTCTTAAGCACACTCCGCCACATAGGTCTGTCCCAAGGACCCGTCTCCTGGTTTACCAGTCACCTCACAGCTAGATCACAATGTGTCAAAATAAACAGCTCCTTCTCAACCACCCTGCCAGTCTGCTCTGGGGTTCTCCAGGGCTCCATCCTCGGCCCGCTATTATTCAGCATCTACCTAAACACGTTGCCCAATTCCTGCTCCGGCAACCTACTACTCTATACGGACAACGCGGTTCTTTTTGCCTCACACACAGATCCCACAGTATTGCAGTCCTCCCTCCAACACACATTTAACCAGGTTGAAAACTGGTTCATAGACCAAAGACTTGTGGTCAATGTAAAAAAGACAAAGACTATGCTCTTTGCCTATCGACAGAATAAGGCCAAGAATGCGCAGCTAACAATCCTCTCTCCTTCCTCTAGAACAGGTCCATACATATAAATACTTGGGCCTTACATTTGATTCCAGCCTCTCCTTCCATTCACACATTGACACTCTATCATCAGCAATAAATGTCCGTATAGGCCTACTGTATTGGCACAAGGATTGCCTACCTCCGGAAGCCCTTAATCTGGCTGTCACCTACTCAGTCCTCTCTCTCTGGTAGTTCGGGCTCACTATCTACTCGGCTGCTGACCACACAGCTCTTAACAAAATCCACCTTGCCATAAACAAAGCATGCAGACTCCTCACCGGGGCAGACAAGCGTACCCATACCTGTACCCTATATGCCCTGACAAATCTCTTTACCTTGGAGGAAAGGCTATTTTATCAAACATGCCTCCTCACAAAGAAAATACACCTGGGGCTTACCCCCTTGGGGGTTTCTGCCTCTCTCCTATCCTCCCACACCTCGGGGAACACCCGCACTGCCAACCGACAGGTGTGGTCCATCCCGAGGGTTAGAACCTCCTTAGCCCGAAGGTCATTCCCACACAGGGCCCCAGCCTGGTACAATGAACTCCGATCTGACGTCTCCTCCATCTCCAAATTAGGACCTTTCAAGTCAGCCCTCAAAGAGCACATTCTCACTTCACGGCGCTGCCAATGTACCAGCTAGTGCTGGGTCATCTATCTATCATCTTACGGGACCACCCCGCCACTGAGTTCCTACCAATAGGGCTACCAAACATTACCTATTAACATTGCCTCCTTTGGCTGCACTCACAAGGTATCTGTCTAATTCTCTACTTCGCTGTAAATATCAAACCTGTTACTCCCTCGCTCTTTTAGCAAACTTATTGTTCTCTTGAAAACTGTAAAATACAGCTCTCAGTAACACATTCAATGCAATGTATAGTTGATCTTGATTCTGCAATATTGTATAACTAAAAGAACTGTAACCTTTAGCTGCCATTCTTTGTCTATATGTATTAAGTGTTTATGTTTGTTTTTCTGACGCAGAGCCTTTGTAAATGAGTTCCTGACTCAAAGGTTTTAATCCTAAAGTCTGTTAAATAAATAAATAAATAAATAAATAATAAATGGTACCAAGAGGTCTCTCACACATAGTCTGCTATGAAATGATGAGAGTGCAGTGTCAGAAATGGCACAAATGTCTAAAAAAGAGGTGTAGGCACTGAAGATGGCACTGACAACCGCACCAAACACCGCACCAACACCGTCAGGGTGCAAGGAATCCACCGCTCCAAAAGGGTGGCCTGCCCAACAACCTAACTGCTCACTGGATGGCTCCCCAGCAGGCAGGGGGAGATCAGACAGAGGAGTCAGCTTCACAGGCCTCAGCAAATTCAGTATCAAAGACTATGGGGAATAGCTGGCCTGGTCGCGCTGAGGGTTGAGGTGCTGGACGCCACACCTCACTTCACGCTGGTGACCCAGGTTTGGGAACAGACTCAGATTGCTAGGGGTTGGCAGGGGCAGAGGGGGGACACCAGCTGTCAGCGCATTTGCGACCTCTTTGCTGGCACTGTACAGAAGGGGGTGGGTTTCGGGCACGACTCCGGGAGGGAGTGTGTGCGGACACATGCACGCCCCCTCCATTGGCGTCATTTGCATGCCTCAAGCAAGAAACAGTGAAAATGACTCCAGTCGTGGCGGCATCATGGCTGTCTCATAGGGACGTTGGCTCCGATGGTGCTTGTGGCACATACTGGATCCTGGTTTGGTGGAAGGGAGCACGGGGGGCTCTCCACCACCACCTCACAGCGGGGGTAAGCCACGAGACCTGAATGGGAGCTGGGGACGGTGATCTTGAAGACTCAAGGGATTCCAGGACGTCAAGGTAGGCAGACTGGGCCAAGGAGAAAAAGGAGTACCTGTACCCACCAAAGATGAACGCTTCTGTGCACTGTGGCGAAAGGTCTATTTTGACATATATCTTCCATTTTCGTTATGTTTATGGTGAGAGAAGAGAATGAGACTGAACATGCACTGGAAACCTACCCGACGCAACATGAGTAGGGCTGTTTCTTTTTGTGACTCCAGAAGGACTGCCACTCCTTTTGTCATGAGATAAACAGATACCACAATACTCATTCAGAGAGTCGGGCACAACTTAGTTGCCAGAGCAACTGGCCTGTTCCGGTACCCTATTTGCTATAATGGTCAAACAAACATGATAGGTGTGTGAGAATTTTGTTCTGCTATACAACTAGCTGGTGTGCCAAAACCCAGCATCAGTGATGAAACAAATGGCAACAGCCCAAGATCAAAGAGAAGGGATTTATGGAGAAGACCCATTATTTGAACATCTGCCCTTACTAAACCAAAGTGAAATAACATGAAATACAATGCTGTAGAAAACAGAGTTCGGCCACACCTCTCAATCTTCTGTCAATGAAATGAGGGACATGGACACTCAAAATGAGGGATAATGAGGGACACATCCTCATACATGGAGATACAAGCTCAGAACACTGGAAACCATTATGTTTACCTGTACAAACTTTATTTACAACTTGTCAGAATAGAATATTATGAATTTTTGCTTTAAACTCTAAATTTCCAACACATCCTCTCTGTGGGCAGCACCTTTTCTGTGAGGGATGAATGAGGGACAGGACAGCATCAGTGATGGGACAAATGACTTTACGGACATCTGCCCTTACTAAACTAAAATGGAAGAACATGAAATACAATGCTGTATAAGTTCAGCTAAAGCAATATTTGAGTTAGTACTAGAAACCCCGATTTGAAGAAATCCTCTTTCAAAGGACAGAAGAGCAAGCCTCAATGAGGAGTTAAACTCAAATGTGCAAATAAGCAGTTTTCAAAGTTACCATGAGATCTCTGTGGGCTTCTCCAATGAAAGACACTTAGCCAAATTTTATTCAAAAGCAAATTTTTTGTAACTTACCATTAATTGTAAATTTACTGTCTGTGTTAACAACAAGTTTGTTAATATTTTGGCTCTTTGCTTGTTCAAGTGCTCGACAGGCTGCCTAGATTAAAATACAAAAACACAGATTACAATTTAAAATAATACTGACTCTCAAAATTACAATACCTTGCCCATACAAATAAGCGTCCCAAGTGGACAAAATCACCATATCAAAGTTCCCAGTGCGACAGCAAGGGTGAAGTCCCCACCCCACTCATTTCACTCACAATGAACTGAACCCATCCAGCTGTACACATGTAACCCCTACAAATGGGGCTCCCAAAAAGTCTTCCTTGAGCTTGTCTAAATGCTCACTGCCAGGCTGGTGTCCTGCATTTTAGCAGTTTAAATGTGATTGCCAGAGCGCCTGTAAAGGCTCTGTGTACTGTTTCTTTAAGAGCTTCCTGGATTGCAGTCATAAGTAATCTGAGAGGGAGCTCTGTTGAAAGATGTAACTAGTTGCTGAAAATCAGAGTGATAATGATAATGTAGTTTGTCTAACCTGCTTTCTTTGTAGCAAGGACTGTTTTGTTTGTCTCCACTATCTTGGTCCCGGACTACAAATTGGACCTATCAGTTCTGGTGGGACCTAAAATGTAGCCGGACTACAGGAGCTATCTGAAGTCAAAATCTGTAGGAATTATAGTTTTGAATTTTTTTTGCGCCTTTTTTACAACTGAAGGGGGAGCTCTTGCTTTGACTGACAGCCAAATCAGCCAACCAAACCTTTTGTATCTTGAGGAAGTCCCGGGCTGCTTGCAGTTTTCAGTTAGATCTAAGCTGAAAGCTGAACAAGAAGGAGCTGAAGTGATTCTGAACAGCAATCCTGAGTGGATTTGCATGGGAGAACTGTGAAAAGGCTAAGTTTTTGGCCTGCATGTTGGTGTGTTGCTCCTGAGAGGGAGAGAAGAGAATATTTTGGACTAAATCCAAGTTTGTGTGACTAAAGTAAACTACTGAAGTGGGCCAGGCTCAACCTGAAGAAGACCGAAGATTTTGCTGAATGCGATCGCCCTGTCAGGAGTTCCAGTTACCCCTAGGCTCTGGTAATCACATGTAAACTGCTAAAATGCAGGACACCAGCCCTGCAAAGACTTTGCGATTGTGACCGGGGAGCGCTTTGCCTGGTATAGTAGAATTCTCGTACATGTAAAGGTGCTATGAGCTGCTAGTGGGTTGTGAGTTAGTTCCCCACTGTGTGAACTGTGTTCTGCTTGCTGGAAGCTGTATCCAGCCCAAAACGGACTGCATCCGAATTGGTCTCCATGCGGTCTGGGCCTTGCCAGGCTGGCCCAGCCAGACTACCCACTATACAGAGAAGCCATCGACGAGAGACCTGCCTGGGGATTAGCCCCCTGCTCCACGCCTGAACAGGAACAACGCCTCTGCGACTCGCGTAGGCCCTGCTTCTCCTGGCATTCCAGATCAACCACCTGCAGTCTCGATTTTCGTCCGGCCTGTGTCCAGTCTTGGGTATCGTGAGTAAATACCAGGGTAGCTCCGTACAACAACAGCTTAATCTGAGTGTGTCATCTGATTGTCATGTTGTTTCGTTTCCTTTATGAACTGAGCCCTCTGGCTCCGGGTTACAAATATTGTGTACTGCGCATGTTGTGTTTTTCCATCACAGGGCCCAACCAGCTGCAACCCGGGCAACAGTCTTGGCTAGCCCACCTTTCTTCCACCTGGGTACCCAGAGGTGTGACTGTGTGGAGGACTCAAAGTGAATGCATAACTGCTTGACTGATATAACCTTTAAGCTAATTAACCTAATTTTGCCCCTTGCTTGTTAAAGTCCCCTGAATAAATCAGATCTAACTTTTTCTGCATGTAATCTGACTGTAGTTCCAGTTTGTGCTCAAAGTACTGTACTGTTCTATTTGCTGTGCATAACCTTGTTTTATAGGGGGGGGTCCCCAGGGTCGAGCCAGAGGAACCAGCCCTGGTGGTAAGTGCAAACAGTGTGGGTACTTGTGTGGTGTACTAGGGGTATTGTGAAAGTGATTACTGTACAGTGTTCAGGCCACTAGAGGGGAAAGAGGGGGGTTACAGTGTCCCGGAGGGCTGTGCCCAGGTTAGCTTGACCACTACCAACCCTGACCTCCGGGTGGAGGCACCCATTTTAGAACTCAGGCTCCTTGTCCTGCTACTAGCCAAGCAGGCAGGGGTAGTAGCCCTTGGGATAGCGCACCTGGGGGTTACATCTTGGAGGCTCACCGCTGGGATTAGCGTCCCCTAGTGGACAAATTTGCGAATTGCTGTTAAAAATAAATGGCTACCCCAACAGAAGTGGCTGCACACCAGTTGGTGGGGTGGTGTACTGGGCAGGAGATTGACCCCCAAAATGCTATACTTATCCTGGATATTCCCCTGGGTACCAATAAGAACACTGTAGCGGGAGTACTTTCCAAGGCTGAATGTTTACAAAATCCTGCGGTAGTGGGTCGACAGGCTAATCTGCTCGCCTAAAGTTTCATGGCGTTAGTAGAGTGTAAGGACCCAGTAGACAGTTCTGAAGTGCCACGGACAATCACCCCCAGGAGAGTGATAACTAAAGACAGTAAAGACCCCGGGGAGAATAAGCCCCCCCACTATCTGAGACTTTTGAGGAGAAATTTGCTAAGTTGTTGCAGACAGCATCACAGGTTACCCTAAGAGGATGTCTGCAGGCCACCTTAGCGGAACAGATCAAATCCACCAGTACGGATTTCGATTCAGAGTCCAGAAGGGCTTCAATGGCAGGCTCCACCTGGGCAAACAATGATTTCTGGTAGACCAGCATATGGCCTACATAGTTAGCGCTCTCATAGCCAGTGTGGAGGAGGAGGAGGAGTAAAACTTCCTTCCAAACTGGTCTAGCTGACGAGACTCAGAAGAGGTGCTCATGTGTCGTGGTTTAGAGGCCGGTCATGAGCAGCCACAATAATGATCAGATCTGCCTTGGTGCACACTGGTGGTCCTTCCCTCTCTGGAGTCGGTAGGTGCGGTCTGCTTTCTTAGCTACTGCTACAATAGATGATGGCATCATCCATGTTGTTGATGCCAGGTTCTCGTGAGGCTCCAGCCAGGGTGGGAGTAAGGACCGGTGCCGATACCTGCATGTCCAGGTGCTCTGCAAGGCACTGCCTTTGGGGACCTGTTCATCCGACAAGTCAGTAAGCCTCAACGATTTTTAAGTGGAGGTCTGCAAAGGAAGTATCCTCTGGCGGTGATTTCGGGATTCCTTGGGCTGTGGCCCTCTTTAGGCAGGTTAGGAAGCCCAATTCTGCCAATGAGGTAGCCTCTAGAGTCGAATCTTGGTCAGAGACCAAGACCCAGAATCAGAATGAGCCAAATCCCATGTGCCCAGTGTCGGCTTATCAGAGGCCAGGCCAATGTCGGATCCTTGAAGGGACCGGCGTTGGCTGAGGAAGAGGAGCCAGAAACTGCCTCACCAGCTGCGCATTGGGGCTCCTAGAGACTGACGAGTGCCCAGCTCTGACACCAGCTGAGCCTTGATCACTGACCATCAAGATTGCAGGATGGCTCTAAAATCCACTGGAGTCTGCTAAACCAAGGGGTAGCCAGTGGCAAAGCCTGGTGACAGGAACCCTAGTGTGTCGGATATCCGGCGGAGGTAAGCAGCGTGTACCGGGGGACCCGATGGGTTCTGTCTGGGGCCTGAGAGTTGGATAACCTGATGATGGGGAACTCAGACAGGGCATGGCCTGACCGGAGGGGGCAAACCCTACTGGGCCTGGCAGAGTCAGATTGGGGGGGGGGCTGTCCGGGTTAGCGCCAGCTCCTAACCCAAATCCTGAGGTAAGCCTGAAGAGCGGCCACCTGGTAGAAGCCCCTCATCTCCAGTGCCTCTGTCAAAAGGTGAGGGAGGTAGATCCACATTCTGTAGTGAGGGGTAAGCCCAGTGAGGAGAATCCTCTGAGGGAGGCTGAGAGAGATCCAGCAACTGGGTATCGTCAGGGCCATTGCTGATCCTCGATGCCAGGCCGTGTGGACGTTGTCAGATCCGACGTCTGACTTATCGGCTGAAACGACCGCCATACTTGCCAGCGCTCGACTTATCAGTCGAAGCCGGGTGGGCTCCAGAGTCCCCGGAACAACAGCCTGATCCAGGCGACTTTACCCCCCCCCCAACACGCGTACAGATGGGTTTGAGCACAGGTGAGGCCTCATCCGAAGCATCCCACGACCACTAGGACTAGTGGCAGCAGAGGGCCTCCCCAAGGACTGTTCCTTAGGCAGGGCAGCAGACTTCCCGGAGGAAGAAGACCACCTTTCGTCCAAGGGGCCCATGGGCGGCCTCGGATGAGAGGGGAACCACTCCTAGTCCCGATGTTTCTCCTTCTCATGCCTTGGTTCAGTGGGCGAAGTGGAAACGCTTCGCAACTTTTGGAGCTCTTTCTGCTTTAAAAGGTGAGCCACAAGGGCCTGCTGATGGTGCTTCCGTGTGGCCAGGTTGAAACTGGTGCAGACCTCAGTCCTCGACCCTGTGGCCTAGGCAGAGGGAGCGAGAATCCTTGTGCGGTAGCTGCACGCTGCACAAAGCACACTTGTTCTTGTGCTCGACTGAAGAAGATGATGACATGCACAAAATAAAACAAAGGACTGATTTTTAAAGGAAATAAACGGATACTTACCCGAAATAGCGGTCGAACTGCAGCGTACAATCTCCGTGAGGTCTGACGGATCAGGTTGACGGCAGGTAAGAATTGGAAGGAGGGTGTGGGGACAGTCCACTATATAGAGTCATGCTGACGGCCGCCACTAGACGTCAGGTGGGCGGTCCCCCATCAGACACTGCCGGCTGAAGTTTCTGTGTGGTCCTGACGCCAGTGGGCGCTCAGTCCTCAAGGTGATTACCTACTGCAAGAGCCCTCTCGAAGAAAGATCTGGAAGTACCGGTGGTGGGAATGATGGACAGGAATTTTGGAAAACACATCCTGCGAAGTCTGGGGAGCAGAACCAATTGCTCTGCTCTAGTGATCGTAAAACCTGACTCAAACTAACAAAGTGGAAAGAACAGTTACGTAAGAACTTATCCTAACAGCAGATGTTAGAGGGGATCACAGTCATCAGATCACACCGTAAGAACTTCGGTGAAGCAGGATCCACATGGAAGATTTTCAGCAGTACAAGGCCACCCACACCGTCATGGACATCACCAACCCTATAAAGGCGTAAGCAGCCCCACTCCTTCCTCATTTCTTTCCCTCTGGAGACAAAGGGAGCATAGCTCTAGCCATGTGGGACAGAGGAGAGAGTGAGAGAGAGAGGAGAAAGAGAGAAGAGAGAGGGAGGACGGGAGATGCCCAGGCCTATAAGAAAGGCTGAATACACCAGATAGCCAGTTCCAGAAAACAGCCCCAAAAAGGGCATCCGGGACACATGGGACATGGGAGGAAAGACGCACCTGATGACAGAGATCCTCTCGGAGATCTACTGTTACGGTAAGTTCTTGTGTAACTGTTCTGTCTTCTTCGGGGGTATCTCAGTCATCAGGTCACAACTGTAGGAACCCACAGGAACAAGTCCCAAGCAGTTACAGGTGCAAACATGACAGTCTGGGAGAAAGGCCAACTTCAAGCTTAAAACAGGAGGCCCTGCAGCACAGCCTTGCCAAATCCTGCACGAGCTCTAGTGGAAATGTCCACACTGTAGTGCTTGGTAAAATTATGGACGGTCTCCAGGCGGCAGTCGCACAAATGTTAGCGAATGAGACCCCTCGGAAACCAGCCACAGAGGCAGCCATGCCTCTTGTGGAATGAGCTTTGACAGCTCCGGGCAATTCTTTGCCACACTTGCAGCAGAACACTAGGCAATTAGCCAACCATTTAGATAAACATTGCTTAGAAACCTGAATGCCCTTCTACCTGGGATGAAAGAAACTGCTTTGACTTTCTACATTCCTTGCTTTGGAACAGGTAATACTTGCAGAGTTCAGCGTACATCTAAAATGTGGAGCAGTGCTTCCCCTGGATTGGCATGCTCTGGACAATAAACAGTGAGGTGGATAGATTGTTTCAATGTAAACTCAGACACCACCTTAAGGAGAAACTTCAGATTCATGTGCAGACACCCTGTCTTTGTGAAAAATCAGTTCCTTGCACCACAGGGCCTGAAGCTCTGACATTCTTCGAACAGAAGTAATAGCAACTAAAAAAAACACTTTCCAGGAAAGAAAACGTAGCTCACAAGTTGCGGCTGACTCAAAAGGAGACTGGGTCAACTTCTCTCAAACAAAATTCAAATCCCAAGTCGGGACAGGGGAATGGATTGGGAGGTTTCAAGTGCAGGATTCCCCTCAAAAAAGGTATGGGAAACATCTAGCTGAGCTACTGTACGGTCACCCACGGGATCATGAGTTGCACCTTGAGGGAGGAGTACTGCAGACCAGAGTCAGACATGAGAGATGGGGTAAATCTAGGATCTGGTTCACTGGGATAGGTGAAAGGGTCCAAATTATGCTTGGCAGCCCATATGGCAAAACGTTTCCAATGGCTTGGGTGGAAGGTTTCCGGGCAGTCACTAGGACGTCTGCCACTCTATTAGAGAGCCCAAATCTGGCGATGGCTACATCCTCAGGAGCCAAGCATGCAGATGGAGGGACCGGAGGTTGGTATGGACCTGGGTCCCCTGATCCTGGGTCAGCAGATTCCTGCAGGGGGGAGAGGGACCAGATTCCTACGCCAGCTGTTGTAGCAGAGGAAACCATGTCTGGCGAGGCCAAAATGTAGCTACCAGGATCATGCTGGCCCCCTCCATGTGCAGCTTGATGAGCACCCTCTGAATCAGAGGAAACTGAGGAAAGGCACAAAGAAACCTCCCGGCCCAGGATCTAGCGAGCAGAAACTGGGCAGTTTTGCGTCAAGTCGGGAAACAAAAAGGTCCAGCTCCAGATAACCCCACCTCTCTAATAGATCTTCTGCAATGGATGAGAGAAGCTCCCACTCAGGCATGCTGGATGAGAGAATCTCCCACTCGTGCATGCTGGACTGAATCCGGCTGAGGCTGTCTGTCAGGGTGTTTAGCACTCCTGGGATGTGGGTCGCTGAGTGGGTCAGGCCATGGTCTAGCGTCCAATACCATACTCTCATGGCCTCCCTGCAGAGGGGATTCGAATGCATTCCCCTGCTTGCTGATGTAGTAAACAGTACTGAGGTTGTCTGAATCAGCAGCTGACCTGTTGCAGATGGTCCTGAAAAGCCTTCATAACATACAGAACCACCTGCATCTACAGGACATCGATATGCAGGGAGGTTTCGACCTGAGACCAAGAGCCCCAAGTTTTAAAAGGGACCCAGATAACTTCCCAGCCCAAACTGGAGGCATCCATGGTGCGGATTTGCTGAGGAGATCCGGAATGAACTCCTGGCAACAGGTTCAGGGGGACCATCCACCACTAGAGCACTTTGTGGACTGGAGAACAGAACAGCACTAAAGTACAGTTACGTAAGAACTTACCGCAACAGTAGATCTTCGAGATGAGCTCTTGCAGCAGGTAATACCATTAGGACTAAGGCCGCAGGCGTTAGGACCCCTTGGAAAAATGTTCTAGTTAGCAGTCTGTAGCGGGGGACCATGTCGGCCATCAGATGTGATATAAAGGGGCAGTCCCCCAGCACCATCTCAGTTCCCTGCCGGAGACCCAGTTGGTAAATAATGGAGAACCAAGAAGGAAAGTACAGTTACGTAAGAACTTACCGTAACAGTAGATCTTCGAACAGCTCTTGCAGCAGGTTACACCATTAGGACTGAAGCCGTCCAGGCATTAGGGACCCCGAAATTTTCTAGCTGGCAGTCTTCAGCGGAGACCGCCTCGACGCCGGGTCCTGCCCTGACGCCAGGCGAGTATATAAGGAGGCGGTCCTGCCACAATCCCCAGTTCTCCCGCCGGAGACTCCCGGCCGCTGGATGACATCAGAAGAGGAAACCGAGGATCCGCCATCAGATGGCCAAGACTAAAAACAATCGTTCCATCCCGAAAGATGGATGTTAGGCTATAACCTACCTCCTCAAAAGGGGGAATGGTGGGTGGGAAGGTACCTGCTGCAAGAGCTGTTCTCGAAGATCTACTGTTACGGTAAGTTCTTACGTCACTGTACTATCTTACTCCGAGATACAGCTCTTGCAGCAGGTTACACCATTAGGACTGATTCCCAAGCAATAGCAACAATCTTACGCCATCGGGAGGAGGAAAGGCAGAGATTACAACCTTGCTCGAGCCTAGGACAGAAGTCCCTGGAGGACGGCTAGGCCGAAACCTGCCCTTCGCCTTGAAGCGATATCCAGGCTGTAATGCCTAATAAAGGTATGCACCGAGCTCCAGGTAGCTGCAGCACAAATAACTGAAGAGGAAACATTCTTCAACGCTGCAAATGAGGTGGCCGCCCCTCTGGTAGAATGACCCTTGACCACACCTGGCAAGGGCTTGTTGCGTTTGTCATAACAGAAAGAGATACACTGTATGAGCCAACATGAAAGGGACTGTTTAGAAACAGGGTCTCCTTTCATCCTCTCAGCAAAAGAGACAAACAGCTGATCCGCTTTCCAGTACTGTTTGGTTCTGGTCAGATAATATCTGAGACACCTATGAACATCAGAGTGTGAAGCAGTGCTTTCGATTGGTGTACTTGGGAAAGTACACTGGTAAGTCGATATCCTGATTAAGGGCAAGGGCTGAAACCACCTTAGGCAGAAACTTAGAATTTGTCCTCATGGATACCCTGTCCTGGTGGAAAATTAAATAAGGCTTCTTGCACATAAGTGCATGCAATTCGGAGATTCTTCTCGCCGAAGTAACTGCAACTAAAAACAACATTTTCCACGACAGAAAACGTAGCTCGCAATCCGCGGCTGGTTCAAAAGGTGGCAGCGTAAGCTGCTCCAGGACAAAGGGCAAGTCCCAAGGAGGAACCGGGTCCTTGATAGGTGGCCTAAGGTGGACCCCCCCCTTACAAAAGGCACGAGTAGTGTCCAATTGAGCCACCATACGATGGTTTATGGGGGCATGATAAGCTGAAATAGCACAAAGATGCACTTTGATCAAGGAGTAAGCTAGCCCAGATTGGAAAAGTGAAAGCAGGTATTCCAGAACCAGCTTCTCAGGACAGTCTAAAGGCGAGAAACCACGCGTTTGAGCCCACAAGCAAAACCTGAGCCACTTCATGGCGTATGTTGCGCGTGTTGCCGGTTTCCTAGCGGCAGAAAGTACTTCTGCCACCTCTTGCAAGACCCCGTGTCGCATCATGGCTATGTTTCTAGGAGCCAGGCATGTAGGTTCAATGAATGTAAGTCCGGATGGACTAGTGAACCTTCCTCCTGAGACAACAGATGGGAGCTGATTGGCAAAGGAAGCGGAGGTTCCCGGGATAGCTGATGCAGGAGCGGGGACCAGATTTGCCTGGGCCAGAAAGGCGCTATCAAGCTAAGCGTTGCATGCTCCCTGCTAAGTTTGAGGAGAACTCTCTGGATCAACGGGAAAGGAGGGAAGGCATAGAGGAATCTGCCCGCTCAGGAGAGGGACAACGCGTCTCACCAGAAAACACCAGGCCCTGGATCTAGCGAGCAAAAATTGGGCAGTTTTGCATTGGATGGGGACGCGAAAAGGTCTAATTCTGGAGTGCCCCATCTGTGGAACAGGTCCTCTGCCACCTCCTGTAGAAGCTCCCACTCGTGGACTCTGGCCTGAGAACAACTCAGGCTGTCTACTATGATATTGTCCACCCGGGATGTGAGCGGCTACAAGGTTTGGCGCCGTGTCGACACCATCCCACACTCTCATGGCCTCCCTGCAAAGGGGTAGGAGTGTGCCTCCTTGTTTTGTTGAGGTAATACATCACCGCAGTATTGTCTGTTTGCAACAGGAGAGTACTCGGTGGGATCTCCGACTGGAAGGCTTGCAGGGCGTGAGGGACCCTCATCTCCAATATATTGATGTGGAGATGAGATTCCTGGATTGTCCATGAGCCTGAGACCTCACCCCGTTCAGGTGCGCTCCCCACCCGAGCCCTGAGGCATCTGTGAAGAGAGTTACCATCGGAGACGGCGCTGTGAAGGGAACCCCCATGGAGAGGGCTCCCAGGTCTAGCCACCATTGCCAGCCCCGAATCATGGTCTTCGTGATTCGGACTGGCTGCTGCAGATAGTCTTGCCTTTGGTCCCACTGCACCCTTAACATCCACTGGGTTACCCGCATGTGGAGTCTTGCCATCGGGACTGTTGGAATGGTCGCAGTCATGTGTCTGAGCAGGCGAAGGACCAGCCTGGCCAGGACGGTCTTCTTTGCTAACAGGTCCCTGACGAGGGACTGGATGTGTTCGCTCTGTCCTCGGGAAGAAGGCTTTTCCTTGACGGTGTCCAGAACTGCCCTATAAACTGCAGCCTTTGGGACGGTACCAGGAGAGACTTCTCGTAGTTGATGAGGATGCCCAGAGACTGAAACAGGGTCTGGGTCCGCTGGATGGCCATCAACAAGGCTTCCCTGGAGGGGGCCATGAGAAGCCAATCGTCCAGGTACGGGAACACGTAGTGCCCTGTCTCCTCAGTGCATGCCGCCACAACTGCCATGCACTTGGTAAATACCCGTGGTGCTGATGACAGCCCGAAGGGAAGCGCTCGGAACTGATAATGGCGGCCCCGAAACTCGAGGCGTAGAATGGGGATGTGCAGGTAAGTGTCCTGCATGTCCAGAAACGCCAAGAAAGCGTCCTTCTTCAGCATGGAGATTAGACCCAGAAGGGTCACCATGCAGCGTTTGTAGACGACCGACAGATTTAGGTCGCTGAGGTCCAAAATTGGACGGAGGTCCCCTGTTTTCTTTGGAACCAGGAAGAAGTGCGAATAGCATCCTAACCCTCTCTGGTTCACTGGAACGTGCTCCAAAGCTTCCTTTTCTAGAAGCGCGAGCACTTCCTGCTGTATAAGCAGGGCATGCTGACCCGAGTAGCGGGAAAGCAGAGGAGGCCTTGTGGGCGGATTGTCTACGAATTCTATATAATGGCCTTTTTCGACCAACTGTAGCACCCACCTGTCGGTGGTGATCGACTGCCACCCTGGCAGGTGGTGTGTGATGCGACCCCCGACCTTCATTTCCCGTTGATCCTGAGGAGGGGCAGGGGGCGGGAAGGAGTCATGCTGTGGCAGCATTGGATCCTGCAGGTTGGGCCGACTTTGTAACTCGTTGGCCTCTGCCTGAGGATGTCTTAGCCTGGGCTTTTCGGGTGAAGGAGCCCCTTTGTTGCTGGCCGGAACGTGGTTGTTGCCTTTGAGTCCGGCTGCAAGAAACGACTCTGGTTCCCAGAAAGGAACTGAATCGAGACCTGTACATATCTAACCGCTTCCTGGCATCCCGCAGTTTGGTGAGCACTTTCTCCGAGGCCTTGCCAAACAAAACTTCGCCATAGTAAGGGCGTCATAATATTCTTCTGGACATCCGGGGTAAAACGGAGCCACAGTGTCTCCGGAGACATCGCCTGAGGCTGCAGCTCTGGTCGAAGAGTCCACAGAGTCGTATGCGGCTCTAAGCACCTAGGTCCCCACGTCTGAACCCGTACGGAGGAGTTGCAACAGTTCCTCCTTTTGGCCACCTTCTGGCATTTTTTCAATTAAGTCCTGTCCTTGTTCCCATAATGCGTTCTGGAACTGAACCATATGGGTGAGGTAATTCAACGACTAATGGTGCAAGTCGCAGCCGCGTACGTGCGCCTACCCAGGAGATCCAACTGTTTGGACTCCAGGTCTGGTGGCTGTGTGCTCAAGTGCTGCGGTTTTTGAGACCGGTCATGTGAGGCCGTAATGACCAGGGAGTCGGCCAGAGGATGGTTCGCCAGGTACTGGTCCTCCCTTGGGCCTTGTACAGGCGGTCAGCCTTCTTCGGCACTGCCAGAGTCGAATGTGGACGCTTCCACCAAGGGTGGCACTACCACAGGCTTGGGGTCTTTTTGCCGAAGGTAGCGGGCAAGGCGTAGTCTCTCGGGGTCTAGCTCTTCAGCGTCCCACCCCATGTTCTCCTGGATATGCCTCATGATCTCAGCAAACGAGGGAACATCCGGAGGAGACCTGGGAAGGTCACGTTGGTTTGGAGAACGGACGCTGATTGGAGAAAGAGATCTGGAGCATGCAGAGGTGTCAGATCTGGAGTCCTCCCTGGACGGGGTATCCCGACGCCGCCTGGGTCTCTTGGGGCTGGGGGACCCTGAAGTGGATCTTGAAGGAGGCCTTCTCCTGTCTGAAGATCTGCCCCTAGGAGGGGATGCTGGCTCCTGGGGGGTCGATGCCCGTCCTGCTGACCCCCTGGGTGGAGGTGGGGGCGCAAGCATTGAAGGGGTAGCCGGTGTAGGAGGAGGTTGTGCGGTGACCACATCCTTCTTGATGGTGTGCCACCAGAAGGTGAAGAGCTCCTTCACCTCTGTCAAATTCAGGCCCGACGACAGGCCAGGTGCCGGTGGCCTGTCGCTGGGCGTCGGGTCCCCGGGGGTCTCCCGCTCCGGGGAGGTTCCATGGGAGCTACCGACGTCTCGAGTCGCCCGCAGCCTCGGGCTGGTAGTGCCTCCTCCTCCGACTCCCTTCCACCAACGCCGTAGGCGGTGGTGTGGTTCTTCCTCTGCAATGGCTGACGCTGGTTCCCCGGCCGACATCCTCGGGGGGGGGGGCAATGCCTGACCGGCGACGGGTGTCGTACTGTAGCCGGTTCCCGGGAGTGCCTATGTATTTCGGCCAACGTTGGGTCCGACATCCGCTTCAGGGAGGTCAGCTCCTTGGTCTTGCGCTGGGGTGGCGGCGGTTGGGAGACAGACCTGACGTCGGAGTCCAGACGACAGGAGGAAGACTTGTGGTGCTCCCCAGACCTGGACGAGGCCTTGGACGGAGTGGATGAAGACACAGGCCTGGAGGTCTTGACAGGCTGCAGAGAGGAGGAACCACTGGCCGATCTAACGAGGACCAGGGGAGGCTGAGAGCGAGCCCTGGAGGGAGAGCGGTCAGACCTGGAGCCGAAACTGCGGGAATCCGAGGCCTCAGAAGGGGATCTGGGTCTCTCCTTCTCCCGGTGCTTTTCGCAATGTCTGTGGGACTTCCCAGACGACTCCCCCTTGGAGGAAGGATCTTTATCCATAGCCTTGAGTTTTTCTTCAAGAAGAAAGGTTTGAAGGGTCTTCTGGCGGTGGATCCTTGTTCGGCTACTGGAAGTCCTGGCAGAAGGAGCAGGCCTGGGTGTCGCGGTCTGGGCCCAGGCAGCGCACAGAGCCAAGCGGAGGATCCTTGAAAGGATCTGCTTGGCGAGGCTACACTGATGAATGGCCCTCCAGGAGGTGTTTGGAGAGGACATCAGACGAATCCAGTGAAGAAAGGAAAGGTTGAAGTTTCCTAGTCGTCACGCGCTAGAAAGTGACCGCGAGGCCGCTACTGCGATGTCGACGGCGGGAAAAGAACTGGGGATTGTGGTGTAACTGCCTCCTTATGTACTACGCCTGACATCGGGGGCGGGACCGACGTCAGAGGCGGTCCCCGCTGAAGACTGCTAGCTAGAAAATTTCCGTGGGGTCCTGATGCCTGATGGCTTCAGTGCTAATGGTGTAACCTGCTGCAAGAGCTGTATCTCGAAGTATGATCTTTCATTATAGAGAGACACAGTTAGAGGTACTAACTAACCTGGGGGATGGAGGGTGGGAAAGCCACCTGCTGCAAGAGCTCCTCTCGAAGATCTACTGTTCACGTAAGTCTTTGCGTAACCACGCTACCTGACTTTGAGGTGGAGCTCTTGCAGCAGTTAATACCATTAGGACTCAGTCCCGAGCAGTACCCAAAAAAAAGGCCCAGATTAGAGAGAAGGAGACCAGATCAGTAAGAGGATGACCAAGATCACTCTCTCATGAGAGCAGTCCCTGAAGAACAAACAAACTGAAGCCTGCTCTCTTCCTAGGGGCTGTGTCCAGACTGTAATGCCGAATGAAGGTATGGACAGTGCTCCAGGTGGCTCGGCACATAGGTCTGCCGCTGACACGTTCCTTGAGGCAAAAGAGGTGGCATAGCCCTGGTGGAATGACCCTTAACCAGGCCCGCTGATAACAGAAGGAAATGCAATTTACTAACCACTTGGTTAAGTGTTTGCTTAGTGTTAGGGTCCCCTGTCTTGTGTTTTGCAAATGCCACGAACAACTGGTCCGTGTTCCAGACAGAACGAGTCCAGTCCAAGCAATAACGGAGAATTCTGTGAACATCCAGAGTATGTAACAAGGCCTCCCCCCTGTTGGAGAACTCTGGGTAACAGACCGGAAGTTGAATGTCCAGGTTCAGAGTCATAGCGAACACCCAACATTCGGTAGGAATTTGGGATTTGCACCCTATCCCTATGAAAAACAAGGTAAGGCTCCTTGCACATCAGAGCCTGAAGCTCGGAAATCCTCCAGGCTGAAGTAGTGGCAACTAAAAACAACATCTTCCAAGAAAGGAGACGTAGCTTGCATGACGCGGCTGGTTCGACAGGGGGCAGGGTGAGCTTTTCTACAACAAACAGGAGGTCCCACGGAGGGACTGGATCCTTCCTGGGGGGTCTAATTTGCAAGACTCCTCGGAGGAATGTCTTGCAAAAGTCGAGCTGTGCTAGAGTCCTCTCTCCAACAGCATCGTGATACGCTGAAACTGTGCAAAGATGCACCTTGCTAGAGGAATAACTAAGACCTAAGTCAAGGAGGTGGAGTAGGTACTCTAGGATGAACTTGATGGAGCATTGGAGAGGATCCAAGGATTGGGCTGCCGCCAGAGACAGAACCACTTCCCTTCACGGCACAAGTGGCCCTGGTAGAGGGTTCCTTGCTGCCACCAAAATCTCTGCCACCTTCTGAGAAACTCCCAGTCTCTCCTCTGCTAAGACTGCAGGAGCCAAGCATGCAGGTGAAGGGATCATAGGGATGGGTGGGCTAGCATCCCCGATCTTAGGAAAGCAAGTGGTTGGATAGAGGCAGTGTCATGGGTGGTTCCATGGCCAAAAGCTGCAGAAGTGGGAACCAGATCTGACGAGGCCAGAAAGGGTCTACCAAGATCATCCTGGCCCTTCCGACTGCAGTTTGAGCAGTACTCTCTGAACCAGAGGGAAGGCATAGAGGAACCTCCCTGCCCAAGAGAGGGATAATGTCTCGCCAGAAAACACCAAGCTCTGGATCTAGCGAGCAAAAATTTGTAGTTTAGCGTTGTGCCAGGACACAAAGCGGTCATGCTCGGGACGACCCCATCTTACGAACAGGTAGTCTGCTACGTCCTGCACCAACTCCCGCTTGTGGTTCAGTGACCGAGAATGGCTTAGACTGTCGGTGAGAATGTTCTGAATGCCCTGCATGTGGAACGGGACTAGGAGCATATCGAGTTCTATTGCCCAGTCTCAGATTCTCATGGCCTTTCTGCAAAGAGGGTACAATCCCGTTCCCCTTTGCTTGTCCAGGTAAAAGACTGCCGGGGTATTGTCTGACTGGATTACCAGAGGGCCCCGGGAGAGCTGATCCTGGAAGGCTTGAAGGGGGTAAAAAAATGCCCTCATCTCCAATACACTGATGTGAAGAGACCTTTGTGTGGCAGACCACAATCCTCTCGTCCGATGCTCACGAAAGTTGAGCACCCCAGCCTAGTCCCGAGGCGTCTGTTGTGACAGTCTGCATTGGACTTTACCTCTGAAAAGGGACACCCTGTTCTAGGTGAGCTGGATCTTGCCACCACTGGAGGAAGCGCCGGACCGCTTCTGAGATTCGGATAGGTCGGTCCAACTCGTCCAAACCCTGATCCCATTGAACTCTGAGGTGCCACTGAAGAATTCTCATATTAAGACGAGAGTGGGACCATAGCTATAGCTGCAGCCATGTGACCCAACAGCTGCAAGACTACTCTGGCAGGTGCTTGATTCACTGACTGAATTCTGCAAGCTAGTTCCGAAAGGTGGAGTGCTCTGTCCGCAGGAGAAAAGCCCTGCCTTGTAGAATGTCGATCACCGCTCCAAAGTATTGAAGCTGTTGGGAGGGCCAGGGTTGGGATTTCGGCCAGTTCAGGGTGACTCCGAAAGACCGGAAAAGCTGTTCTGTCTCTCTGAGAGTGCTCGATAGCTGGTGTTCTGTGGGTGCGGAGATTAGCCAATCGTCGAGGCAGGGGTAGACAAAGTGACCCCTTCTCCTCAACATTGCTGCAACTACTGCGAGACACTTGGTAAAGATCCTTGGGGCCGATGAAAGTCCGAAGGGCAAGACCCTGAACTGGTAATCCTCGTCCCGGAACCGGAAGCACAGAAACTTCCTGTGCAAAGGCAGAATCTTTATGTACATATAGGGCCCTGCATGTCCAGGGAACACAGCCGGTCCCTATGGTGAAGGGAGGGAAACATGCTTGCCAGGGTGAGTATCCAAATCTTTTAGTAGGACAAACTCGTTCAGGTGGCTGAGGTCTAAAATAGGGTGATGGTCTCCCTTTCTTGGGCATCAATAAAAAATGGGAGTAAAAGCCTTTGCCTTGCTGGGACTCTGGGACTGGCTGAATGGCCTTCTTCTGGAGAAGAGAAATAATCTCGTTTCAGGGGAAGGGCATGTGCTGCTGAACAGTGGGATGCCACAGGCGGACTGTCTGGGGGGATGCTGAGGAACTCAATGGCATAACCCCTCTGGATAATCTGCAGCACCTACTGGTCAGAAGTATAGTAGACCATTCTTGCAGGTAGGGGGAGAAATTCCCCCCTACCTGTTCTCCCCTCCAAGACTGATGACTGGGGGAGGACACTGGAAGTCATGCAGTTCCTTGTGGGGTGGTGGTTGGATGTCTGGGGGCTTTCGGCTGTTTGGGGCCTCGGCTTCCCGGTTGCACGGGTTGGTTACGGCGTTTGAAGCCTTAGCCTTGGTAAGGGCGGCCTCCTGTTGACTTTGCTTACTTAAAAGTACGCTTATGAGTTGAGGTTTGACTTGTACAATTTATGCACGTCCGCAATCGCCTTTACCCAATCCTGAGTCCCTTTATGATCCCTTCCACTTCCTGACCGAAGAGGACTGGACCCTGGAAGGGGCGCCCAGAATAGCATCCTGGAGGTCTTGCCAGGCGATGCCGTCTGCCAGGCGTGCTTTCACGGAGACAGACACCATGCTGCTGCTCTAGCTGCCATATCAGCCGAGTCATACAAGCATTTCAAGACGGCTTGTTGGACATCCAGAACGGACTGAGCGCAAGCAGCAGTTCATTTTTTGTCAGAGTCTGGCTGGGACTTGTGAAGCTCCATGGTCTTTTCCCACAGTGATTTCTCATATGTGACCATATGGGCCAAGAAGTTTAATGATCTAATGGCCCTGGTGGCAAACGAATAGACCTTCTGTCCCCAGTGGGGCAATTTTTCGACTCTGCATCTGGGGGCTGTGTACTAAGGTGTTTTAAGTTGAGACTGTCTGCCGCAGTCAAGACTGTAAATCCGCCTTTGGTTGTTCCGCCAGAAACTGTTCTTCTTTGGGAGGTTTGTATAGGCAGTCAGCCTTTGTGGAACCGCTGGTGTGGACGAAGGTCTCTTCCAGACTAGTTTGGCCACGTCCTGGAAGGAGCTCCACAAGTGGGAGGATGACAAGGAATTTTGGTTCCTTCTCCCCAAGAACTTTGCCAGACATTTCCTTTCTGGGGCGAGTTCTTCAGTGTCCCATTGGTACAAAGTCTGTATGTGCTGCGATATCTAGGAATGTAGGGTCGTCCGGCGGAGGCCTGAGGTATCTTTGGAATCTGGCGAGGGTGGCCTTATGTCATCATCTGAGGAATCTGGCGTGGACTCTCCTGCATCATCCCCAGAAGTGGAGCGGCTGCTAGAATCAGGGGTCGGGAATATTTCCTCTTCTTTTTGCCCTTGGGGGCTAGTGATCCCTCTCCTGCACCTTCATCCTGTGGAGGGGGAGGTGGAGGTGTAGGAACCGGTTCTGGAGGCCTACAGAGAAGGTCACCTTTGATGGTGTTCCACCATGAATTAAACAGCGCTCCGACATCCGCCAGGGGGACGACTGGTGGAGGCGTCGTCAGGGCTGATGGACCGGACATCAAGGGGGTGTCCAGTACTGGGATCTTCCGCTGGGGAGGCTGCCCCTGCTGCGTCAGTCTGGGGGGGAAGGGGTTGGCTCCCTGGGAGAGCGGTCGTCCGATCCGGCGTCCGGAGTGGCGTGCGCCTGATCCAGATGACCGGTTGTCCTGGGGGACGTCGGATGGATGGTTGCCCTCTGTGGAACGCCTGTCAGGCGACTGCCCCTTCTGGGGCGAACGCCTACTGTCGGTGCAGGCATTACAGCTGGGGGACGTCTGTCCTTGTTGAGAGGAGTCCAGGTGGCCGGAGATGGTGGAGGAGGCGTCCGCTGTCGAACAACCTCCTGTTGCCGGTGGGAGTCGTCTGCCTTCTTGTGTCTGTCAGAGGATCCTGTGGAGCTGCGGCCTTCTTTGGGCCTAACAGCAGGCGACTGCCCTTCCTGGACCCGCCCTGTGAGGATTTATGGGGCTGAGGAGCCAGGGGACCTGAACGTGGCTGTGTCTGGAGAACAAATGCTGGTCCTTGGGTTTAGAGGAGGGCGATCTGTGGGTGCTAGTTCCCTGTGAAGAGGGGGTAACGGACCCTGACCTCCCGCCGGAGGTCGAAGAAGAAGAAGGCCTGGAGAGAGAGACTTGTAGCGGGACTCTGACCGGGGCCTGTCCTTGTCCTTGGAGTGTTTTCCTGGGGTCTTCTCTAAATGGGGAGACTCCCTAGCGGGCGAAGACGAACTAGGACCCGACGGGGAATTTTGCATGGCGGCTACTTTCTGCTTGAGGAGGTATGCCTTTAAAGCCTTTGCCCTGTGAGTTCTAGTTTCGTTGTTGAACTTCTGACAATGTTGGCAGTCGTCAGGCGTGTGGTCCGGGCCTAAAGAAGAGATCAGGCAGGCCTTGTGGCTGTCCTTAGCCGGGATCTGTTTACCACAACGGCACTTTAACTTCAGCCGAGGAGGTGAAGACGACATGCATGAAAGGTGAAACTATATCGAAACTGTCAAAAATATCGGAAAAAAACTGTATATCTTAGCGATTTACTAATCTGCTGTCGACTGCTGTAGTAAGGCGCCAAGGAGCCGAACAGGAAAGTAACTGAGATGGCGCCAAGGGACCGCCTTTATATCACGCCTGACATCGGGGCAGTCCCCGCTACAGACTGCTAGCTAGAAAATTTTTCGGAGGGCCGCAACACCTGTCGCCTTAGTCCTAATGGTATTACTCTGCTGCAAGAGCTCCACCTCGCAGTCAGATCTGATCTAATTCATCCATTTGCTAGTCCCAATGTACTCAAGAGACCACTGGAGGATGTCCATGTGAGTCTGGCCAGGGGATGAGGGATGACAGCCTCCAATCAGTCCTAGCAGCCTCAGGTACACCTTGGCAGGAATATAAATGGCTCTGGGCTGCCTCCTGAGCCTGGGCAATAAGGCACTCCACCCTGTTTTGAGGCAGAAAGAGTTTCCACTGCACAGTCTAAAACTGCCACTATGTACTGCAGCCTTTGGGACAGGACCAGGACCGACTTGGGCAGGCTGACAGTAATGCCCAAGAAGAGGAACAACTGAAGAGTTCTCTCTGAAGTCCCCAGGAGCTGTTCCCTGGACAGGGCCTTTAGAAGTCAATCGTCCAGACAGGGGAAAACGTACATTCCCTCCCTTCTGAGGGCCGCAACTACTGCTGCTAAGCACTTGGTAAAGACCTGCAGCATAGAGGACAAGCCAAATGTCAGCACTTTGAACTGGTAATGCTCACCCTGAGAAAGAAACTGGAGGAACCTCCTCTGAGGAGGAAACACCGAAATGTGCAGGTAAGCATCCTGCATGTCCAGAGAACACAGCCAGTCACCTTGCTTGAGTAGGGGCATCAGACCTGGCAAAGTTACTATTCAGAACCTTTCATACTAGATGTACAGATTAAGGTCCTTTAGGTCTTTTTGGGGACCAGGAAGAACCTGGAATAAAACATTTTGTTTCTCTGGCACCTAGGCACTGGCTTGATGGCCTGTTTGCGCAGAAGGGACTGTACCTCTTCCCGGAGAACAGACAGATGGGCCAGGGAGTAGTTGGAGGGCAGAGAGGGAGTCTCTGGGGGTTGCTTGGTGAGCTCCAGGGTGTAACCCCTACCTATGATTTAAAGAATCTAGGCATCCGATGTTATGGTTCTCCACTGACTGAGATGGAGGGAGAACTGCCCTCCGACCACCACCTCTTGGTCAGGGACGGGGGGGGGTCTGGCAAAGAGTCAAGGGGAGGTGGATCCAGCCACTGGGGATGACCATCACCTCTGGGGTGCTTTGCCACGGCTCCAGCATTAGAGGAGGCGGGCAATGCCTTACGGCCACAAGGATGGCCTTATGAAAGGGAGGGTGCTGTCTGCTGTTAGGTTGTATGTGGTAGAACGAGTGGACAGATTTAATGGCCCTGCCAGATGTCTGCAGGTCAATGATTTTTTATCATCTTGGAGTAAAACCTCTGAACTAAAAGCTTGTTTACAAAGGTTCCATGTCATGTACAGTAACAGATTTTGATTGCAGAAAACAAAATATATTAAACCATACAGGTATATACATATTTAGTAAGCACTGAGAAGAGCAGTCAGGGGCTGACTGTCAAATGGGTGAGAAAGGTTAAGAGGATGGATAGGTGGGTTGGGGGCAAGCAGGGATCTGAAGCATTGAGGCAAGGGTAGGATGGTGGAAGACAGATGGTTGCCCATCGACTGAGATGTCCTCTGCATCTGGGCCAAAAAGCTTAGAACAATTGAAGGGGGCATTAAGCACCTTCTGCTGAACATCAGCAGCAAAGCCAGAGACCCTCAGCCAGGAGGAGTGCCCATGGAGGCTGGTGGCAGCAGCCCTGGCAACTGTATCCGAAATAGCAAGCACCTCTTGTGGGTCATCTATAACAGCTTCAGCAGTCTGCAAGCTTTTGAGAATCTCCTGCTTCTGCGTACCTTCTGGATGGGCCTGGGCAGCGACCTTGCCCTTCTTTCAGTTGCTGTTCTGGTACTTTACCATGTGGTACAGATAACTGGCAATCTGTACCAAACAGTGGAGGAGGCATAAATCCTCTTGCCCCAAAGATCAATTCTGCGTGATTCTGTCAGGGGGGCCAAAGTGCTTGGGCACCTGGGACCTGTCATGAGCTGTCATTATGACAACTGAATCTGTTTCAGGCTGGGCAGCATAATGTGGAAACCCCCAAAGGGCATGATAAAGTTTATCTGCCCTACAGAGCATAGCTGGCACCATGTCAGGCCTGTGCCAGGCTGCAGTAGTAGCATTCCTCAGAGCAGGCAAAATAGGAGGAATTATCTTGGGAGGAGACTCTGGGATCTCCAGGAAATCCACCAAGTCCTTCCTAGTGACATCCTCCTCCTACTCCTCATGGAAGCCCATGGCAGAGGACAGCTGCTTCATGATAGGGTACTCTGGAGGAGACCTAGGAGTGCGTTGACAGAATCCTCAGCGACTGAACAAGCAGTGGATCTGTCTGAGGTGAGTGGTTCTTCCTCTTGCTCATCAAGAAGGATAAGGTCAGGGTGGTACTCCTTCTCGAAATCATACACTTCCAGATCCAGGTCCAACAGGTGAAACGTTGCCGAGTGTGTGGGCCCAGCCCGCGGCTGTCAAGGAGGTAACGACGAGGCTGCTGTCAATGGCACAGGTGATGTAGGCCTGTACATGCTAAGCTGCTAACAATCACCGAGGTGAACTTGGTCAGACTATTACTGAGATCGATTGATGGTGCAGGGAGCAACAACCCGCCAGAGAGACTGAAGAACCTGTAGCCCAAGGGCCTAGGGTAGGATCAGGCCTCGAAGGGAGGGCAGACGACCGGCCACCCTGAGTACCGGACAAGGTGCTGTCAGGATGGGTCTGTGATGGGACAGAGACCTGGACAGATTTTGTGCGTGACGCAGCTGCAGTCCGAGTACCCCCTAGACGAAGAAGAGGCAGTCAGGAACGGGACCGCCAGGATGAGTAGTCCCAATCTCTGTCCTTTTAAGACCCCGAGGACTTGTCTCGGGCCTTAGCATCCTGGGAGCTCGATGACCCTACTGGCAACTGAGAGACTGGGACCACGGAGGACCCCTGCCCAGAACGGGCTACCTGTTGATCAATTAGGAAATGTTTAAGTGCCTTTTTGCATTGCCTGAGGGTTGTTTGATTAAACTTCTGGCAGAGTTCACAGTCAGACTTTGTGGTCAGGCCCAAGAGAGCAGACAGAGTGTTCGTTTGTGGAGGCAATCTTCTTTTCACAGCAGCAGCGATGAAAGAGAGAGGTAGAAGGATTAACTTTACATAAAGGACACACTTCTAAAGTAGGTAGTCGCAGCAACCATACCCCTGGTAGAATGACCTTTGACCTGGCCTGGCAAGGGCTTGTCATACTTGCGGTAGCAATACCCTATGCAATTAGCTAACCACTTAGACCCGCTGAACATGTAGAGTATACAGTAAAGCCTCCCCTGATTGGAATACTCAGGAAAATACACAGGCAGGTGGATGGATTGAGTCAAAAACTTAGGACTGGTCCGCAGAGATACGCTGCCTTTGTGGAAAACCAAGTACGGCTCTTTGCACATCAGAGCCTGAAGCTCAGAAATCTGAGCTGAAGTAATGGCAACTAAAAACAATGCTTTCCACAACAGAAAGCGCAGCTTGCAACTTGAAGCAGGTTCAAAGCGAGGAAGAGTGGGCTTTTCCAAAATAAACAGATCCCATGGCAGGACTGGGTCCCTAATGGGAGGTTTCAAATGACGAATGCCCCATAAAAAGGTGTGGGACAAGTCCAATTGGGCAATATTTTTGCCGTCAATAGGTGCATGGTACGCAGAGATGGTGGAAAGGTGAATCTTGATAGAGGAGTAACCTAGACTGAACTCTGAAAGGGAAAGGAGGTACTCCAGGATAAGATTCATTGGACAGGTGAAGGGGACCAAATGCCAGGCTGCTGCCCATATGGAGAACCGCTTCCACTTCAAAGCGCAAGTGGCTCTTGTAGAAGGCTTCCTAGCGACCACTAGAACCTCTGCCACCTGAGAGGAAACCCCAATGCAATGGTTAAGTCTGAAGGAGCCACGCATGGAGATGAAGAGACTTGAGGTCCGGGTGAATATAGACAACCCACATGTTGTCCGTCTGAAATCAGGAGTGGGTCTGGAAGCAGACGAGACTGAAAGGCCCAAAAGTTTAAGATGATTGCTCGTGTCTCTAGTACACTGATGTGGAGATGCTGATCTTGAGGAGACCATGTCCCTTGGGTGTGACGGTCTTCCAAGTGGGCACCCCAGCTCAGACAGGACATGCCTGTCGTGAGAATCTGACTTGGAGACTCCGGACGGAAGAGGACCCCTTTGAGGAGTGTGGAGGGGTTCAGCCACCAGGACGTTTATCGCACAGGTTTGGATGCAAGAACCTCTTGTTCCAAATCGTCAGTGTGCTGGTCCCATTGAACTCAGAGGGTCCACTGAGGCACCCTCATGTGAAGTCAGACTAGGGGAACAGTGACTATGGCTGCCGCCATGTGCCCCAAGAGCCTGAGGAACGCCCGGGCTGGGACATGATGAAGACACCAATCGAGCTGTCTGGAGGCCCTGAACTGAGTCTATGATCGTTCCAATAAACTGCAATCTTTGACTTGGCAAAGTTCAGGGTGATGCTCAGCATCCAAAGCAAGTTGAAGGTTATCTCCATTGTTTGGAGCAACTGGTCTCTGGAGGGGGCTGCGAGAAGCCAATCATCCAGATAAGGGAAGACAAAGACCTTGCCTCTGAGGGCCACAGCCAGTACTCACGAGGCACTTGGTAAAGACTCGAGGGGCCGAGGAAAGACCAAAGAGCAGGGCCCTGAACTGGTAATGGTTCCCAGGAAGCAAAAGCAGAGGAACCTCCTGGGGCTGGAAAACTTGGATGTGGAGGTAGGCGTCCTGCATATCCAGGGAGCAAAGCCAGTCTCCTTGACGATGAAGGGGAAGGAGACCTTGAAGGGTGACCATCCTGAAGCGTTTATACTCTATAAACAGATTCGTGTGGCAGAGATCCAGAATGGGTCTCAGATCTCCGGTCTTCTTTGGACCAGGAAGAAGTGGGAATAGAATCCCCTTCCGTTTTGATTCAGCGGAACTGGTTCTATGGCCCTTTTTAGCAGCTGTGCCTGGATAAGGACAATGTGATCCGGAGGGTATGGGAGTGCAAAGGAGGGTTGTCTGGGGGGTACCTCTTTGAATTTGAGTGTGTGCCCCCTTTCTACAAATTGAAGCACCCACATCGAGGTGATCTCATGCCATCTGTTCAGGTAAAGGGAGAAGCAACCCCCCACCACCTCCTCCAAAGTCTCTGTCAGGGGAGGGGGAGGGGGTCGGGTAAGGAGTCATGCTGAAGAACCTGGGATGGGCAGGGCAGCAGGAAAGGCCCTAGGGGCTGAGGCTCCTGTCGCCTGGGAGGTGGCCTTACATTTGAAGGCTCCTCTGAGCTGCTGTGATTCCTCAAAAAGGGCTGTGGTGGGGTTTTGTCTGGGAATAGTACAAAGAGTGCACAGACTTCAGAGCGGACGAGATTCCTGTAGGCAGGAGACAACGTTCTGGACATCTTTGCCAAAGAGAACTGACCCCCTAAAGGGAGCATTAAGGATTTTGGCCTGCACATCCAGGGCAAAGCCTGAAACACTAAGCCAGGAATGGCTGCAAATACAGACACCAGTGACCGCCGCCCATCCAGCACATCCGCGGTATAATAAGAAGCCCTCAGGACATGATTGCCAACATCTGACCCAGACTTCAGAGGCTAGGTCAGCTGAGACTTGATAGGGTCCAGGAGGGTATGCACCAATTCCAGAGCTTTGTCCCACAGCGCATTCTGGTATTGCACCATGTGTGCTAGAAAGTTCAAGGACCGAACAGAAAAAGTGGCAGAGGCGTAGACTTTCTTTCCTAAGAAATCCACCTGCCGTAAATCCTTGTCTGGAAGGTGCATGCAGAGGTGTCTGGGCTTCTTAGTATGGTCGTGAGCAACATTCATGACCACCAAGTCAGCAAATGGATGCGTGGGGGTAGGAAGAAGTAGGCTGCTGGTTAACTAGGATCTGCAGCTTATCCACTAGGTAAGGAAATGGGCAGACTGGGTGGGCCAAGCAGTCCTTATCTGCCGTCAAATTCTATGTTTCCCTATAAAAGGGTTTGTCCCTGAGGGCATGATAAGGGAAAGGGAACATTGTTTAACCAGGAGTAGCATACTAGTCAAAGCTTGTTTCCAGATGCAACCTGGGAGCACAAGGAAGTTAAGTGATGCTGCAGCATACACCTTTTAGCAGCATGGTCAGTCTTATGAAACTCCTTGTCCGGAAGCTCGTCCATGTCTCCCTGGTGTAAGTACTTACTGAACCCCAAATCCGTGCCTAATCCCTCCACTGAGGGGTGGCAGAGAACTCTAAAAGGAATCCATGGGACTGCATACTATGGACCATGAGGGCAGAGGTGCTAAAAAACCATTTGCAATTAAGGTCCATGGTGTATAGCATGGGTCTCACGACATGGTTTTGACGTAAACGCCTGCTGGACTTAAGTGTACTTTCATAATGTGCAAACCAAACTGGTACTTTGGTACTCTAAATGGGGGATTCATCAAAACACAACTGCACGTTATTTAAAAAGGAATAATATTCATATCCCAACAGCTCATACACACTGTTCTAAATGAAAATTCAGGTTGTAAAATGAGATGCAAATGTGAAAAGTAATCCAATTCATAGAAGAGTTGCCTATAGTTTATAACAAATGTACTACACTCACACTTACCTGTATTTCTGCCCTTTGATTGGTTTGCCTTCCTGAGAGTCCTTCACTCACATTTCTAAAAATTAAAAAAGAAAAGAAAAATAGGCTGAATTTTGCATATCGATATGCTGCTTGTACGCACTATTCTGACAACCAGCAAAATGTCCATTACAAGTGGCGCCTGTTATATTGTTAGAAATAATATCACTGCTACTGTACCAAGACGGACTTCACTAAGAATACTTAGAACAAATAGAATAGGTTACTCAACTGTAAAGTAGTTATATAAGAATTTACCGTAACAGCAGATCTTCGAGACAGGCTCTTGCAGTAGGTATTCACATATAGGACTAAGCCGCCAGGCATCAGGACCAAAAGGAAAAATTTCTAGCTAGCAGTCTCTGGCAGGGGAACGTCCCCATGTCAGGTGACTGGCGTCATACGATGCTGATACAAAGGGGCGGTCCCCTACGCCCGCCTTCCAGTTCTTTCCTGCCAAAGGCCAAAAGAGGCAAGACGAGAGAGAAGAGGATATTCCCCCTCCTTGGAAATAGAGCAAATAAACTTAGGGGACGGAGGGTGGAAAGGCAATACCTACTGCAAGAGCCTCTCTCGTAGATCTACTGTTATGGTAAGTTCTTACGTAACTGTACTATTTTACTTCGAGAGGGCTCTTGCAGTAGATATTCACATATAGGACTAAGTCCGCAGCAGTCTGGAACAAGGAAAAGTACTCGGGAGGAGAATTGTCATCCATAGCATGGAACCTCAAGCTGAACAGGTCTCAAGAAAGGAGACCTTGTAGGACAGCCAACCCAAGTCTACTCTGTGGCGAGAGGCAATGTCCAAACTGTAGTGTTTCAGAAAGGTATGGACAGAAGTCCAAGTTATGCTGCACAGATGTTCGCTTGACACATTCTGAAACAAGCCGCAGAGGCAGCTACTTTTCTGGTGGAGTGACTTCTGACTTGACCCGAAGGGTCTTCTTTGTACTTGTCGTAACAGAAAGTGATACAGTGAGCCAACCATTTTCATAGGCATTGCTTAGAAACAACATTGCTTTCTCTTTTGTAAGCAAAACAGACAAAAAGCTGATCAGTCTTTCTGAGATCCTTAGTCAGATTGAAGTAGTATCTCAGTATTCTGTGAACATCCAAAGTATGCAAGAGGTACTCCCCTTGATTGGAGTGTTGCGTAAAGAAAGCGGGTAGCTCAATGGATTGATTCAGCGTAGATTCAGCCACCACCTTAGAGAGAAACTCAGGGTTTGTGTGTAGAGTCACACGTTCCTTGTGAAAAATCAGGTACGGGATTTTGCACATCAAGGCCTGAAGCTCGGAAATGGGCAGACATAATGGCCACTAGGAAGAGTGTCTTCCAAGAAAGGAACTTTAAATCAGCTGTAGCTGCTGGCTCGAACGGACGCAGAGTAAGCTTCTCCAGAATAAAATTCAAGTCCCAAGGAGGGGCAGGAATGCGGATGGGAGGTCTTAAATGGAGAACCCCTCTGAGGAAGGTCTTAAGAGACTTCTCACTGAGCAAAAGTCCTGTCTCCAAGGGGAATATGGTAGGCTGAGATAGCGGCTATGTCTACTTTCAATGAGGAATGGCTGAGACCCAGATCGAAGAGGTGACGCATGTAGTCCAGGACTTTATTGGCTGGGCACAAGAAAGGCTCAAAGTCTTTCCAATTTGCCCAAACAGAAAACTGTTTCGACTTCATGGCGTAAGTGGACCTGTTTGGAAGGCTTCCTGGCCTCTACCAAAATGTCCGCTACGAGAGAGGAGAAACCCAAAGCGGGCTTTAGCTACGTCTGCAGGAGCCACGCATGTAAATGAAGGATCTGAGACCTGGATGAACAAGAGTCCCTGATCCTGGGTCAACAATTGTTGCGACAGAGGAAGAGGAGGTCTTCTGACAACTGTTGCAGAAGAAAGAACCAAACTTGCCTGGGCCAGAAGGGAGCGATGAGAATCATTCGAGCTCCTCCGATCTGAGTTTGTTCAGGACCCTGAATTAAAGGAATGGGAGGAAGGCATAAATGAGAGACACAGCGCCCCTGTCATAAAAATGTCTCGCCCTGAGCGAGCGAGCAGAAGGCGGGAAGCTTTGGCGCTTTGGGAGATTCAATGAGGTCTATCTGAGGTATTCTCCATCGCTGAAAGATGTCGCACGACTTTGATCCAACTCCTTTCGTGGGACCTGGCTGAGGCCTGACTGAGTTGATCTGCCAGTTTATTTTCCACCCCCGGAACATGAACCGCAGTCAAGCGAAGATGGTGGCGGGCTGCCCATTGCCAGACTTTCATCACTTCCCGACACAGAGGGTAGGACTGTGTCCCTCCCTGCTTGCTGAAGTACCAAACAACACACATGTTGTCTGATTGTATGAAGAGATGACCGGGGAGGATGAATGAGAGTAGAGCCTGGAGGGCAAAAGGACCTTTCTCAGTTCGAGCACATTTATGTGCAGGTTTTGTTCGAACCTGGACCAGCAGCCCTCAGCCCTGTGAGACTCCAGATGGGCACCCCAACCTTCTCCTGACACGTCCATCGTCAACGTCTGGGAGGGCGGATCGATGTAGAAATGAACTCCCAGGCACAGGTTCTCCTGAACCATCCACCATTGCAAGTCCCTGATCATGGGATCGGATACTAGAACTTCCTGGTCTAGGTTGTCCCTGGTTTGGTCCCATTGAAAGATTCTCATATGGAGCCAAGCAAGTGGGACTGTCGGAATGGCAGCCGCCATTAGCTCGAGGAGGCAGAGGACGGACCTGGCTCCGAACCCCTGTGACCGGACAGCAGACGGGCCTGATTCTGAAGGGTATCTGCCTTGTCCGGAGGCAAGAAGGCTTTGCCCGTGGTCGTGTCCAGAATCGCCCCTATAAATTGGAGGCGCTGGCAAGGTACCAAACGGGACTTGGCCTGATTGATAGTGATACACAGGCTGGTGAAAACCTGCAGGGTAAGGGAAAGGGGTGCAGGAGTTCCTCCCTGGATGGGGCCGCTTAAAGGTCAGTCGTCCAGCCTACGGGAATACCTGTACTCCTGGAGTGCAGGTGGGCCGCCACACAGACAGGCATTTGGTAAACACTCAGGGCCGAGGAAAGACCAAATGGGAGGGCCTTGAATTGGTTATGGTTCCCCTGAAAGCAAAACCAAGAAATTTGCAGTGGAAGGGCATATGGGGATATGCAGGAGCATCCTGCATGTCCAGAGTGCATAGCCACTGTCCCTGCCGAAGAAGAGGTAGAAGGCTCTGCAGAGAGCATTCTGAGTGCATACTCACAAACATGTTCAGGGAGCTGAGGGCCTACTATGGGCCTCAGATCTCCCGTCTTCTTTGGAACTAGGAAGAAATGGCAATAGTAACGGTTCCCAAAGATGGGTGGGAACTGGCTCTATTGCTGCCTCGAGAGAGGAGATGATTTCCTCTAGGACCAGAGGAAGATGTTGCAGGAGTAAGACAACTGGGGGGTTCTGCAGAAACTCTATTAAGTGTCCTATTAATATCAACTGAAGCACCCAAGCATCTGAAGTTATCCTCTCCCAGTTCGAGCAGATGGGAGGAGAATCTCCCCTACGGTTCCTCTGGAACCTCCAGAGGCAATGACAGAGGCAGGGAGTCAGGAGGTGGGGCACCATCAGCAGCCGAGGCTCCACAGCATTTTTTGCTGTGGGGGCGGGGTCTTGGTTGCTGGAGGGCCTCAACGTTTGTTGGCATGTTTGCCCTGTGGTTTCTGTCCTTGTCGGTTTGAGCGACGAAAGGGCGCCGCTGCCCTTGAGGGGGCCTGTACATAAAGTTGACAAGACTTGAGTGTAGTACCCTTCTCCTGAGTTCGGTAATGATGTCCTTGACATTACCCCCGAACAGCATCGAACCCCTGAAGGGAGCATCCTGAATGGCAGATTGCACTTCAGGGACCAGGCATGACACCGTATGTGGCACGAAGCATGTGCTGACTGGCCAAACAAGCAGAATGGACAAGATCAGCCACTTCCTGCTTAATCTGTGATTCAGGATTCAGGAAGGGAGTCCAATTTGGATTCCACCTGGCTAAAGATGGTCTTCTGGAAACCCCCCATATGTGCCACATAGTTAAGGGTCCTAACACCAAGGGTAGAAGAGGAATAGATCATCTTCCCATACTGGTCCAGAAGCCAGGATTTCTTATCAGGTGGAGATGAGCTGAGGTGTTTGGGATTGGCGGAGCAGCCGTGAGCAGCGCTGATGACAACCGATCTTGGGTGAAGGCTAAGAAAGTCTACACCCTCAGGAGCCAGGTATAGCCTGTCCGCCTTCTTCGGAAGGGGGGGGGCTAACACAGAAGAATGTCTCCAAATGGTGTAAACAAGAACTGCGTGAGGCTCTATTCAGGGTGGAATCAGCGTAGGAGCAGTCTTAGGCAGATACAGATGGGCAGCGAGTTTTTCACGCTGTGGGTCTGGCTCCACTGATGTACTTCCTGGATTTTCCTCAGCAACTCCAGAAAGGAAGGGTCCGCCGGAGGGGACTTCAGAGAAGTCCACGGCCTGGGGCGTTCCGGTGTACGGGGCTTGTTTTCGGGGTCAGAGTGTCCGGACTCCGAGTCAGAAGTTTCTGAGGAAGACTCCTCCCTACTAGTGGGAGGGACAGCCCCTCTGGGGAGCTCTCTGGGCCGTGTATCCTCCCCTCCTCGAGCACCAAAGGGCTCTCCTCTAGTGTCGGGAAGGGGTTGGGGAGTCTCCTGTCTCTGACGTAGTGGATCCTGTATAGGGTCCGGCATCAGTAGATGACTCTCGACTGCCCTGGTGAGCTGAGCCTTAGCCTCAGCCCACTAGGAGGCCAAGGTCTCCTGCAAATCCACAGCGGCTGAGGAGTGGGCGGCGGAGGTGGATATTGGAGGGTATCCATAACCTGACGGCGGGTAGCCCGGCACTGGGTACTGCAGTGCCAGATATTGCGGCACCGGGTATTGTGGTGTCGGGTACCCGGGTGCCAAGGGCTCTGACGAAGCAGAGGGACCTGGCAGAGGCCCTGATGGTGGGCGAGGCGATCATAACGCTGGCCCCACAGGCGTCGGGCCCAAAGGACCCATCGGAAGGGTAGGCCTATCACCAGGTAAAGGGACGCCGGATGGCATCGGGTCAGCCGGCGTCAGGACCGGCATCTGGGGATCCGGACCAGGAGGAGGGTTCCCTGACAGCAGCGTCCCAGTATTCTCGGTGACGACCGGGGAAGGAGGATTATAATCCCCGGGGGTCAGTCGAGGAGACGCAGGGACCTCAGAGGGCAACGCGGTAAGACGTTCTGGAGAGCCTGGGTGTCAGACTGTTCACGGGGTTCGGCGAGGCTTCTGGACAGGCAGGCGCCGGTGGAATTGGCATCCAACTTATCGGCCGAATCCGGGCAGACGTCAGAGGAGCCGGCATCTGACTTATCGGACTCCCTGCCCGAGGAAGGCCGCGAAAGAGATGCAGTCTTGTCGGGAGGTGTTTTGGCTGGGTGCTGCCCCGAAGGGGTAAGTAACTTAGCAGCCTTATCCGGGCGAGCGTTGCTGGAACCGACGTCCGACTTACCGGACCCACTCTGACCGGAGGGCCGCATGGAAGAAGCGGCCTTCATGGGAGCGGAGGCCTCCTTTGCCCCGGAGGCTCCTGAAGGGCCCGAGCGCGAGCCAGACGGGAGGGGTGACGCCTTCTTGGTAACCACTAAGACAGCTGTAGTGGAGCGATCTCCCGGAGGGGACGTTTCCTTGAGTGCCACAACTCTGACTGTGGAAGCCAGTTCCCGCCCCGGTGCTTCTCCTCGCTACTTTCCTATGACCTTCGGGGAAGCAGATGCCTGCTAAGTTTCTTTAACTCTTTTCCATGGAGGCCATTTCTTCTTAAGATATGGCTTCCAGGGACCGCTGCCTTTCATGGGGTAGTGGAGCTGAACTTCTGGCAGTGCTGGCACTTCTCCACGGGGTGGTCTGGGCCCAGACAGAAGAGGCACAAGGAGTGGCTGTCCTTGTGTGGAAGTTGGGAACCACACGAGTCACACTTGTTTTTATGCGATTCGGAGGGCGTCAGGGACGACATGCACAGCAAATTGTTTGAAAAAATCGAAAATTTGAGAAAAATAGGTTGAAAAGTTTGAAAACGTATACACCGACGAATGACTGACGAGCGCTGTTCTACCACAAGGAAACTTCACAAGCCGACGGCAGAAAAGAACTGGAAGGCAGGCGTTGGGGACCACCCCTTTATACCAACGTCGTATGACGCCGGTCACCTGACATGGGGGCAGTCCCCCGCCAGAGACTGCTAGCTAGACATTTTTCCATGGGGTCCTGACACCTGGCAGCTTAGTCCTATATGTAAAACCTACTGGAAGAGCCCTCTCAAAGTAAGATCAGCAGTTCTCCGAGTGGTATATAATGCACTGTACATAACAACAGTTCCACTAGAAGTGCTGATTAAGTCGAAACGTCTGTAAGTTAAAGTTACTCCCACCACCCATGCCGATGCGGCTCTGCCCTCTGACATCATATCTTGCACACGGCAGCAGGAATCCTTGTGCCACTCGACAGGGAAGTTGAGTGGGTGGTGTGGATGGGACTATACCGCTTCTAGAACTATGGTTACAGGTGAGTAAAAACAGGTTACTCACCTGAAACAGTAGTTCTAGGAGTGGTATATGTGGTTTATCCACACTTTTTGGCATGTTCCCTTCCACTTTAAGATCAACTGGACATTTTCAAGCTGGCTCCTCTCACCCACTTGGGTGGAATATACCTCGGCTCCGCCCCATGACGCTAGATCTTAGCCCGCTGGAAGCCAGGTTGTGTGCGTCCGCAGCCAGGGAGGTTGGGAGGGTCCGTGTGGATGAACAACATATACCACCCCAGAACTACTGTTACAGGTGAGTAAATACAGGTTACTCACCTGTAACAGGAGTTCTAGGAATGGTATATGTTGTTCATCCACACTGTCTAACAGGTTCCTTGCCGCTTAAATTTGCGGAAGGTCTTCAAGCTGGCTCCTCCCACCCACCGGTGGTAAAACTCGGCTCTGCCCCATGACGCCAGATCTAGCCCGCTGGAAGCCAGGTTGTGCGTCGAAGCCAGGGAGGGAGGTGGGTTGTGTGGATGAACAACATATACCATTCCTAGAACTCCTGTTACAGGTGAGTAACCTGCATTTCTAAGGACATGGATATGTTGTTCATCCACACTGTCTGGCAGACTCCTAGCAGTTCTCCGGGAGGAGGGAGGCAAGGCGCACACCCCCTACTTAGGGAATAAAGACTGGAGAACTGAGGCCCCATAACCAGCATTTCGGCGTGACTCAAGGTCGATGTGGTAGTGGGTGATGAAGGTGTGTGCTGACTTCCAGGTAGCAGCCCTGCAGATTTCCTGGATAGGGACGTCCCTGGAAGCAGCCACCGATGCAGCAGTATGGCGGGTAGAATGAGCTCTTATCCCTCTAGGAGGTTCCATGCCCGCCAACCTATAGCAGAGATCCATGCAGGAGGTGACCCACCTGCCTATCGTCCGCTTGGCTGCAGGTCTGCCAGGTGCGGCTTCAGCATAGGTGACAAACAGCTGGTGAACCTCTCCCCGAACTTCAGCCGTCCACTCCTTATAATAAGCGAGCGCTCTTCTAGGCTCCAAAGTATGGAGCCTATATTCGGCCTCCGAAGTGTGATTGGGGTAGAACACGGCAGAGTCAATACCTGGTTAAGGTGAAACTCCGACACCACCTTCGGAAGGAATTTCGGGTTGGGGCGCAGGACAACCTTGTCCCTGTGGAAGACCAGATAAGGAGACTCGATGGAAAGTGCCTGGAGCTCTCCCATCCTTCTGGCTGACGTGATAGCCACCAAGAAGGCGGTCTTCCACGACAGGTGAGAGATGTCACACCTGTGCATCGGTTCGAATGGCTTGCCCATGAGCTTAGCCAATACCAGCAGTAGATCCCATGGAGGTGGAGGTTCTCACACCGAGGGATATGTGATCAAGGCCTTTGGAAAAGTGCCCGACCACCTTCTCCTGCATCATCGACTGCTTCTCGCCCGCCTCGGTAAGCAGAGATGAGCTGCCAGGTGCACCTTAAAGAGTCATCGGACCAAGCCCTTGCTGAGAAAGGACCACAGGTAGTCCAGAATGCTTGCCAAGGAACAGGAGGAAGGGTCCAGGCCCTTGCCCTGACACCAAATGGAGAATCTCTTCCATTTGAAGGCGTAGCATTTTCTGGTCGACTCCTTACGGGACGCCTCAACAACGCTGAGGACCTCATCGGAAAGACCCAAGGCCTGGAACTCTAGCCGCTCAGGAACCAGGCCGTCAGGTGCAGGGATTGAAGGTCTGGATGGAATACCTTCCCCTGATTGACTGAGATCAGGTCCGGGCGGGCTGGAAGCCGCCTTGGGAGCCTGGAGCTGAGACTGAGAAGATCCGGATACCAGAACTGGCGGGGCCAGTCTGGGGCTACCAGAATCACCTGCGCCTTGTCCCTTCTCGCCTTGAGAAGCACCTTGTGGATCAAGGGAAATGGGGGAAAGGTGCAGAAGAGGCCCGGGGTCCACGGCCTCGAGAAGGCATCCCCTTGCAGCGAGCCCTGCTGAGGGGGGCGCGCATGAAACAGTCTCAGCTTCGCATTCTCCCTGGATGCAAACAGGTCCACCTGAGGCGTGCCCCAGTGGGAGAACAGATCTTGTACTACCTCCGGCAGGAGAAACCACTCGTGAGACACAGCCCCTAACCGGCTTAGGGCATCGGCCAGGGTGTTGGAGGCTCCTGCCACATGAATGGCGAGGAGATCCGCCTCCAGGCTGCGCACGAGTGACCAAATGCGGAGAGCTTCCCTGCACAGAGGCATGGAGCGCGTCCCGCCCTGGCGGTTCAGGTAGTACATGGTCGTGGTATTGTCCGTCTGAACCTGAACCACTTGACCCCGTATAAACGGAGCGAAGGCGGTGAGGGCTACATGAACCGCTCGAAGCTCCAGCAAGTTGATGTGGCATCGGGACTCCCGAGGGGACCAGAGGCCGTGCACTCTGTGCTCCCCCAGATGGGCACCCCAACCCATCAGAGAGGCATCGGTCGATAGAGAGACCGTCGGCTCAGGGCGGACAAACGGGATGCCCTCCTGCAGATGTGCTGGAACGGTCCACCACTGGAGAGCATTCCACATCCCCTGGGTCACTGTCACTAGCTGATCCAGCGGATCGAAGTGCTGTGACCATTGACTGGCTAGTCCCCATTGAAGGGGACGCATGTACCAGTGGGCCCAACGGACCACGCTGGTGCAGGCCGCCATGAGGCCCAGGAGGCACAGGAAGTCCCGGGCAGGGCGCGATTGCCCAACCTGAAATGATTGGGCAAAGGAGGAAAGAACCTCGGCCCTGTCCGCCGAGAGCCGTGCTCTGGCTCGAAGAGAGTCGAGCTCTGCCCCGATGAATTGTATTACCTGCTTTGGCATGAGTTCCAACTTGGCCTCGTTGATGAGGAGGCCAATCTGAGCGAAACCTGGAGGGCCAAATCTCTGAACCGCCCACCTCCGCTCTGAGGACAGGGCAGCAACTATGAATCCTGGGGCCCCGGACAAGTCACTTGGAATGGGCCCCTGTTTCCCAAACCAGCTAATGACAGAGGTAATGCCAGCTCCTCAGGAGGGGCCTCCTGAGCTCGGGGCCCCAGACAACTTCCCACTTACCCCCCATTACTGCGGCCTGCTGGAGGGGCTGCAATCAGCCAGTCGTCCAGGTATGGGTACACCCAGACCCTTCGCACGTCGAGAAATGCTGTCACCACTGCCATGCATTTGGTGAAGACCCTGGGAGCTAGGGAGAGGCTGAAGGGATGGCCCAGAACTCGAAAAGGATCCCTCCGCCTGAAGCGGAGGAATCTCTGATGAGACGGACGGATTGGGACATGAAAGAACGTGTCCTGAAGGTCCAGGGAACAGAACCACACGCCTCATTCCAAGGATGGGATTATCTGAGCCAGAGTGACCATCCTGAAGGTCCGAGACCTTAGGAACCTGTTCAGGTCGAGAATGGGGCGCCAGCCCCCCGTCTGTTTTGGGACCAGGAAATACCTGGACACAAACCCCGGGTCTGGAGGAGGATCCGCCACCTTCCTGATCACCTCTTTTTCGAAGAGCAGGGCAATATCGGCTCGGCGGGCCGACAGCGAGCTGCGGACCCCGAGGGGCCACGGCTCAGAAGGGTGGGGCCTGCTCGAACTCCAGAGGCAGGCCCTTTCCTACCACCTCCAACACCCAGCGGTCCGTGGTGATAGTGGACCGGGCGGAAAGGAAGTGGCGGAGCCGTCCCCCCATGGGGGTAGTGACGAGGCTGGGGGTGACACCCCTCAACCCGTCACTGGGCAGGCTTGGAGGAGGGACCAGCCGAGGGACCTCCTGGGCCTTTACCTCCCTGCTTCCTGTTAGAGGAAGCGGCGGGCTTGGGTTTGGGATGCCAAGCGTGAGCCTGCTGGCCCTGCTGCTGCTGGGCCGGACGTGCCGCAGGCGTAGAAGGACGCAAGGACTTGTGCTGCTGCTGCTGCTGTTGGCGGCCTTTGTCCTTCTGGGCGGGGTGACTGAGTCCAGAGTGGCACTGGACTTCTCGATCCGCTGGAGGTGACCTTCCACTCCAGGGCCAAACAGGTCGGTCCTCAAGAAGGGCGTCCGCCAATTTGTGCTGGGTATCCGCCGTGAAGGTGGATATCCTCAGCCATGCTCTGCAGCATGGCCACAGCGGCCGCAACCGATCGGGCACGGAGTCTCCTATGTCCAGAGCTGTTTGGAGCTGCTGCTTAGCCACCACCTACCCTGGTCCCAAACCTGCCGGACGGTGGTCGGCAGGTCGGCCAGGAGATGAGGGATCACCTCATCCAGGGAGCCCATAAGGGCGTGGGAAAAGTGTGCCATCAGCACGGCCGAGCTGGCCCGGCAGAGGTCAGGGGAGGATGCAGCATACACCTTGCACCTGGCATAGTCCAGCTTTTTGGACTCCTTGTCGGGGGGCTTGTCCATGTCCCTAGCGTTCCCGGAACGCCGGAAAACACTGTTGGTGACGAACCCCTCGGCAGAGGGGTGTTCAAAACCTGGGCAAAGACGGTAGGGATCAAGATACTTCCTGGCCATCCTGGCCGAGGCGCAGAGAGCAGGAAGCAGGCCGCTGCCAAAGCTCAAGGCTGGGCCAACAATGGCCTCAGCCACGGAAAGGCCTCCGTGGGTGAATCCCCTCGGTCCAGTATCTGTGCGATACTGGCCCGCTTGGATACAGGCTCGAGCTGCATCCCCGTGGCTCCGCGAGATGAGCCAAGAAACCCATGAAGGACGATAAGCTTCCAACGACTGACCCCGGAGGACTCCAGGTCAACCGGTCTGAGAACAGGGAGGAGTCGCCATCGGACTCCGAGGAGTCCGCGAAGAGCTGCCTAGGGCCTGAGCCACCCTCCACCTGCCAAGGACGGTCAGGAGTGAGGGTGACCGACAACCTGTGGGGCAGGCCTTGACCCGACCGAGAGTCCTTGGTCGGCGCCCCCAATTTCGGTTGTGGAGGCGGAGGTTTCACCACAATCGGTGGGGCAGCAGGTTTCGCCGAACTGGCCCAGGCTTGACAGCTCGACTGCAGCAAGGGGTTGTTTCGGCCACTCGGGTGACAGCCACTTGATGGCCGGGGAGGGTGTTGGCGTCGACTTGCTCCCGGACAGAAGTAACTGCTGCCACATCAGGTCCTCGTAGCGTCGACGCAATTTGCGCCGAAGCCTCTCCTCTTCCGAGGAGGAAGACGAGGACAAGCGGCGGTGCCGCTTACCTCGGTGCAGAGACCGAGACCGCCGATGTCGGCTGGACCGATAAGAAGTCTGAGACTGAGACCAAGATCCTCGGTGTTTTCGAGGACGGGTCTGGGAAGGAGCGGGGGACACCCGCTCTTCCCTCGCTCGACACCTTAACTGGGAACTGCTGCACCGGGGCGAGGCAGATCCTCGGCTCCACCGGGGAACCGCGAAGAAGGGTTGTCGGCTTCACTCAGTCGATAGGCCATCCGACGGGTCAAGAAAAATCTCGACTGCCATCAATGGAGTCTCGCCGCTGGCCTGAAGGGGACGCCAGTGAAGCCAGCTGCCTTAGCCGCAACCTCGCCCGAAGTCGACAGTCGGCTGTCCGGGGAAGGAGACCTCTCCCGCTCCCACGAATGCCGACGATGGGATTTACCCTTAGAATCCTTCTTTTTGGGCCGAGAGGAATGTCCCGATGGCCCCTCTCCCTTCGTGGAAAGGGATTGGCAAAAGCTCCTGAACGGTTGAATGAGTAGGTACCCAAAGAGAGGGATAAATGCTGATGACGAGGAGGAGGAAGATGCGGCCTGGGCACGCCTCCTCCTCGAGGGCATCATCTGCTCGAGCTGCTCAGCCGAGCCAGCCGCCGCAGTAACCGCCCAACGGGCCTCCTTCGACTTAACCGGCGGGTAGCGCTTCTCGGGGCGCCCTAGCTTCAACCGGGCAGCATGGTCCTCCAGGATGTTGGCCGAGAACGAACAGCATGACTCACAGGCCTGCGGGTCGTGTTCTAGGCCGAGGCAGTAGATGCATGTGGAGTGCGGGTCCGTCCTGGACATCTTCTGCCCACAAGGGCACCACTGAAACCTAGAAGTCGATTTGTCCATCGCAGCCGCGAGGGAGAAAGATGACCAAGTCTTGAAAATTTTAAAATGAGTTTCGACGAACCAAGAATTAGGATCCAGCCTTATCACGCAGAGCGCTATGAGGGAACCTGAGCTTCCAAGCTGCAAGGGAAGATCTGTGTCATGGGGCGAGCCAGAGTTTTACCACCGGGTGGGTGGGAGAAGCCAGCTTGAAGACCTTCCGGCAAGATTTAAAGCAGCAAGGAACCTGCCAGACAGTGTGGGTGAACAACATATCCATGTCCCTGAACCTGTTTTCGGGAGCGTGGATATGTTATTCATCCACACTCTTGGCAGACTCTAGCAGTTCTCCGGGAGGAGGGAGGCAAGGCGCATACCCCATGCTTAGGAAACAGAGATTGAGAACTGAGGCCCCAAACCAGCATCCCAGCATGACTCAAGGTCGATGTGGTAGTGGGTGATGAAGGTGTTTGCTGACTTCCAGGTAGCAGCCGGCAGATATCCTGGATAGGGATGTCCTGGAAGCAGCCACTGATGCAGCAGTATGGCGGGTAGAATGAGCTCATATCCTCTGTAAGGCTCCTTGACCGCCCAATTCATAACACAGACCTATGCATGATGTAATCCATCTTGCAATAGTCCGCTTGCTACAGGTCTGCCAGAAGCGGCATCAGCGTAGGTGACAAACAGCTGGCGAACCTCTCCCCGAATTTCCGCTGTCCTCTCCTTACGGTAGGAGAGAGCATGTCTCAGGTCCAAAGTATGGAGCCTGTACTCGGCCTCCCAAGGTGTAATTAGGGTAGTATAACGGCAGAGTTAACACCTGGTTAAGGTAAAACTCCGACACCACCTTCGGAAGGAATTTCAGGTGGGGGCATAGGACAACCTTGTCCCTGTGGAAGACCAGATAAGGGGAGTCCACCGAAAGCGCCTGGAGCTCCCCTGTCCTTCTAGCAGACATGATAGCCACCAGGAAGGCCGTCTTCTTGTGCTCTGGTTCTAAATAGCTTGCCCATGAGCTTTGCCAGTACCAGCAGTAGATCCCACAGAGGTGGAGGTTCATGTACCAGACCCTTTGAAGAAGCGCCCAACCACTACCTCCTGCACCAACGTCGACTGACCAACCCACGCCCGGTAAGCAGAGATGGCTGCCAGGTGCACCCTGAGGGTTGATGACCGCAGACTCCCTTTCAAGAGAGACCAAAGGTAGTCAGGAATGTTAGCAACTGAAGAGGAGAAAGGGTCCAGGCCCTTGCCCTGACACCAAATGGAAAACCTTTTCCATTTGAAGTCATAACATTTCCTGGTCGATTCCTTTCTGGATGCCTCCACCACGGTGTAGACATCTTTGGAAAGACCCAACGCCTGGAACTCTAGTGCTCAGGTACCAGTCTGTAGGTGCAGGGATTGAAGGTCTGGATGGAATACCCTCCCGGATGGGAGTGATATCAGGTCAGGTGTGCTGGAACCGCTCTGGGTGCCTGCAGCTGAGCGAGGAGATCTGGATACCAGAACTGGCGGCGGCCAGTCTGGGGCTACCAGGATCACCTTGCTGTCCCTCCTCACCTTGAGGAGCATCTTGTGGATCAAGGGAAATGGAGGAAGGCACAGAGGAGGCCTGGGGTCCACGGCCTCAAGAAGGCATCCTGCAGTGAACCCTGCTTGGGGGGCATGAAACAGCCTCTGCTTGGTGTCTTCCTTGGAGGCAACAGATTCCACCATTAGTTTGCCCCAATGGGATAACAGGCTGTAAGCTACCTCTGGATGGAGAGACCACTCATGGGATGTCTGGCCTAAGCGGCTGAGAGCATCTGCCAGATGGTTTGAGGCTCCGGCCACATGGATAGCTAGGAGATCTGCCTCTAATTGGCTCACGAGGATCCAGATGCGGAGCGCCTCCCTGCACAGCAGACGGGAGTGCGTGCTGCCCTGTTTGTTGAGGTAGTACATGGCCGTGGTATTGTCCATCTGGACCCCGGAACTGAGGAGCGAAAGCTGACAGTGCCAGTCTGACTGCTCTGAGCTCCAACAGGTTGATGTGGCATCGGGACTCCTTGGGGTCCAGAGCCATGGGCCCTGTCCCCATGGGGCTCCCAGCCCATGAGAGTGGCATCGGTCATGAGAGCGACCCGTCGGCTCAGGGCGGACAAATGGGATCCTTCCTGCAACCGGTCTGGGGCGGTCCACCATTGGAGGGCGTCCCACATCTTCTGGGTTGCAATGATCAGCTGGTCGAAATGACCATGACGCTGAGTCCACTGGGTAGCCAGCTCCCACTGGAGGGGGCGCATGTGCAACCGGGCCATCGGACCACAGAGGTGCACGCCACCGTGTAACCCAGAAGGCGCAGAATGTCCTGGGCAGGGCGCAATTGCCCAACCAGAAATGACTGGGCAAAGGAGGAAAGAACCTCCGCCCTGTCCGCCGGAAGCTGAGCTCTGGCTTGACAAGTTCTGCCCCGATGAAGCCCATCACCTGAGAAGGCATGAGTTTCGACTTGGCCTCGCTGATCAGGAGGCCGAGTTGGGAGCAGGTCTGGAGGGCCAGGTCCCTGGACCTCTCCACCTCATGTTGGGTGGATCCTGCAAGGAGCCAGTCATCGAGGTAAGGGTTAATTCTGACACCCCCCCCCGACGTCTGAGATGAGCCGCCACCATTGCAATGCATTTGGTGAAGACCCGTGGGGCCGATGACAGGCCGAACGGCATGGCTCGAAACTCGTACAAGTTGGGACGTAAAGGAACGTGTCCTGCAGATCCAGTGAACAGAACCACGTTTCGTTCCAAGGACTGTATGATCTGAGACAGAGTGACCATCCGAAAGGTGCGTGACCTGAGATATTGATTCAGGTCGTGCAGATCTAGAATGGGGTGCCAGCCCCACCCCCCCCATCTGCTTGGGCACCAGGAAGTACCTGGAAACAAAGCCTGGGTCTGCTGGAGAATCCGCCACTGGAGCTACTGCCTCCTTGAGGAGGAGCTGAGCGATGTCGTCTCGAAGAGCCGACTGTGTCTAAGCGGATACTCTTTCTTCCCCAGGCATGGGCTCGGCTTGGAGGATACTGCTCAGAATTCCAGAGGCAGTCCTGACCGACCACTTGAGAACCCACCTGTCCGAGTGACAGCGGACCAGGCAGAAAGAAGTGGTGAGCTGGCCCCAGGAGGACCCAGAGCGGAGGTGACGGAAGAGGGGTTGACAGCCCCACCCCACTGAGTAAGCTTGAGGAGGAGGCTCCAGGACCTGAGCCTCTGCCTCTTTTGGGCCTGTTGGGGTCCGGGCTTGAGACTGCTGCTGATGCTGGTGCTGCAGTCCACCATGAAAGGAGGACTGCTGAGCCGCAGGGAAGAATGCCGAAAAGCTTCTTTTCTTCTGCTGGTTCTTGCCGAAGAATTCTTTGCAGAAATAGCGTCCAAGGTGGCATTGGACTGCTCAATGCACTCGAAGGTGACCAGCCACTCCTGGGAGGAACAGGTCGGGTCCCTAAGAAGGGCACGTCAGCTAGTTTGTGCTGGGTATCCACCAGGAAGGAAGAAGTCTCAGCCACCCCACTGAGCGAGAGGCAACTGTGGCAGTCATCAAGCGGGCACAAGAATCCCCAATGTCCAGGGCCGTCTGAAGCTGCTGTTTGGCAACAGCTCGGCCCTGATCCCGGACCTGCTTGACCGTGGTCTACATGTCTGCAGGGAGATGTGAGAGGACTTCATCCAGCGACCCTAAAGGCGTGAGAGAAGTGTGCCATGATGACAGCCGAACTTGCTGTGAAGCCTCACAGACCTTCCTGGCTGAATGGTCCAAAAGTCTGGACTCTTTGTCAGGAGGTCGGTCAGTGTCGGCAGAACTGCCAGTATGCCTGAACACAGAGGTGGTCACCAGGCTCTCGGCCGAAGGGTGCTCTGTGAACCCCAAGGAACCCCATCAGCACCGCATGCTTGCGGGCCATCGCGGGCAGATGGAGCTGGACAAGAGGCAGGGCGCTGCCAAAGTTCTAGGACTGGGCCAACAATAGTCTCAGCCACAGGAAAGGCCTCTGTCGGGGTATCCCCTCTTTTAAGGATGTCCGTAAGAGGGTACTCCGCCTTTTTCTGGATAGACTCTAGGGGCATCCCTGTAGATTCAGAGATGAGGCGAAGAATCCCTTGAAAGATAAGGGAACGTCCTCCATTTCTAAGCCAACTGTTGATTCATCATCACCTGGATGAGAATGCAAGCCGGTGACGTCTGAATCTGAGTATAACAGCCGACCATCAGATCACCTCGACTTGCGAGGGCAGTCTGGGATGACTATGACCCACAATCGCCGGGAAGCCCGGTGTCTGGTCTGCTTTCTTAGAAGGTCCCTCCCACAGGCTGTTTGGGCGGTGGTTCCATCACAATTGGTGGAGAGACTGTTTGGGCTCAACCGGTGGTTTTGCCAGCTCCACGGGCTAAGGAACCGATTTAATCAGCTCTGAAGGAGTCGGCCCGGCCTGGGCGAAAGCCAGATAATGGCTGGTGTAGAAGCTGGCATGGGCTTGTGCCTGGTCAGAATTAGCTGTTGCCACATGAGGTCCTCGTAGCGCTGGAGTTTCAGCCAGAGCCTCTCCTCATCCAAGGAGGACGAGGATGACTGATGGCGTCGCCTCTTTTAGCAGCTTTATGGCTCTTCCTCAGCCTGTTGGTGAGAGTCCCAGGTCCTCGATCGGGAGGCGGACCCAGGCTGACTACAGTCGCTCGCGAGACATTGGCGGGACCAGTGATTTCCTGGGATCAGGGACCATTTCTTTGATTGCAGTCCCAGCAGGCTGGGTCTCGTCATCTGGAAAAAACAGTGGGGTTCGATCGAGGGAATCGTCAACCGGAGTCAGCAATATCGGATCGATCACAATTTCGACATGGTCGATCAATAATACGGCCGACTGACCAGATGGCAAAGCCGAAAAGCCAGCGGCCGAAGAAGCGATCTCGACCGAAGTAGAGACCGCATGTTCCTGGGATCGAGATCTCTCCCGCTCCCAAGAACGTCTCTGTCAAGACAAAGACGATCCCGGATCTTTCTCCCGCTACGGGATCGAGATGAATGCGAGCCTGCAGGTGCTCTCCCTTGGTCGGAGAGACTGGCACAACTCTCGGAAGGAACCCAAGAAGGTGGAGCCCAGGTTGAGTGGAGCGAAAAAAGCTCAAGAAGTCTCTGCATACAGGCTACTTGCTCCTCGAACACTTGCATTCCAATTGGCGGCGGATCCCACAGCCGTGGAAACCGCCCACAGAACCTCTTAGGATTTCACGGAGGTTCCTCTTCTCCGGCCTCCCCAGCTTCAAGCGTGCAAGACTGTCGTCGAGGATGTTGGGATGAAATGCAAGACATGAATTGCATTCTGAGATATACGATCGACACCGAGGCAATAGACGATGCAGTGTGGGATCGTGTGCTACATTTTATAGCAGAAAGGGCACTGAAGAAACTGGGGAGACTTTGCCCATAATCAAAGCAGAAAAGCTGTAATCGCTAACGCAAACAATGCAAATTTTCGGAATAACAAGGTTTAAAAGCCAGGGCCTATAAAATGCGAGCATGAGGGAGGCAACCTGAATCTTCCAGCGGAAAGGAAGATTTGGGCGTCATGGGGCGGAGCTGAGGTATATACCACCGAGTGGGTGGGAGGAGCCAGCCTGAAGACTTCCAGTTGATCTTAAAGCGGAGGGACATGCCAAAGAGTGTGGATGAACAACAAATCCATGCTCCTAGAACAATTTTCAGGGATGTGAATATAGTTCACTTATCCACAAATTGGCAGACTTACACAGAAGATAAGGGGCAAGGCACACCACTTGGAAAACAGATTGGAGAACTGAAGTCAAATACAGCCTCCCGATGACTCAAGGTTGATGCTGTAATGGGAGATGAAGGTGTGCCGACTTCAGGTAGCAGCTCTGCAGACTTCCTGGATAGGGATGTCCCTGGAAGCAGCCTGAGTATGTCTGGTGGAATGAGCTCCAAGCCCTACAGAGGCTCCCTACCAGCCAACCTACAGTCAAGTCGATTCAGTATGTGATTCACCTGCCAGTCTGCCAGATGTGGCTTCAGCATGTTACAAACTGCTGGCAAGCCTCACCCTACATTTCAGCCGTGCACTCTACATAGTGGGAGGTGAGCAGCACCCAAATTCAGCGTATGGAGCCTGTGGTCAGTCTCTGAAGAGGGATTGGTAAAACTATATAAGAAATATTTACATAATCATGCATAGTGTTTCATCTCTGTTTTACGCATAGTTAAGCATCCATTTTTAATCTCAGGTTTTTAGTAAGCTAGAGGTATACGTTTTGTACCTGTCACTTCAATTCATTAATGATCATCACGGAATGTATTGCTGGGGGTATTTAAGGAGTTACCTTTACTACTGAAACCACGCCCCCTGAAGAAGCCTTGCGGTGAAGTGAGTGGCTGGCCAATGGACTTGGGTAAGGTGTCATCTTTATACAGTATGTGTATATTCTGAGTACTTGTGGCTTCAAGCATTTTATTGACTGGTAAGGCCTACTAGGAACAAGGGCCTGTTTTCAGGGGCGACCTGGGAGTGCTGAGAAACTTTGGATGGTGACAAAGGATGACATCGTCCTGTGGAAGACCATACATGGAGACTCTACACCAAGAGCACGTGGGGCTCACTAATCCTACTGGCTGTTCTGGCTGACATGATGGCCACCAAGGAGGTCATCTACAATGAAAAGATGTGAAATCTCACACTAGTGCACAGGTTCCAAAGGCTTGCCCACGAGCATGGCCAGCACCAGCAGTAGGTTCCATGGTGGTGGTGGTTCATGCACAAGAGGAGACAGCTGGTCTAGACCCCTGAAAAAGCACCCAACTACCTTCTGAGCCACCACTGACATAGCAGTCCATTCCAGGTATGCACAGATGGCTGCCAGGTGCACCTTGAGGGTCTTCCCTCATAGCCCCAGCTGAGAGAAGGACAGGTACTCGAGGATATTAGCCACAGGGTAGGCAAGGGGATCAAGCTCATTGGCCTGACACCAAATGGAAACCCTTTTTCATTTAAAGGAGTAGCACCGGCAAGATGACCCTTTATGAGGCCTCCACAGTAAGCAGCACATTCTCCAAAAGATCTAAAGTTTGGAACTCTAGCCAGTCATGAACCAGGCTGTGAGGTGCAGGACCTTCCCTTGTTGTCTGGTCAGTGATCAGGGCAAAGAGGCAACCGCCACGGAGGCCTACTGCTGAGGCGATTTGGTTACCAGAACTGCCATGGCTGGGTCAGAGCAATCAGGATCATCCGTACTTTGTCCTTCTGGGCTCTGACCACCATATGGAAGATCGGGAGAAAGGCATACACAAGGCCTGGGGTCCAGGGCCTCACAAAGGCATCCCCCACCAATGTCCTGGACTGTGCTGTAGGGCACAAAACAACTGCAGTTTTTAGTTCTCTCAGGAGGCAAACAGGTATGCCAGAGGTGTGCCCCACAGGGAGAACAGGTGGTTTACCATCTCCTGATGCAGGAAAACACCCACCCAGCTAAGAGTGTCTGCCAGCCGACTGCTCCGGCGACATGGATCTCAGGAGATCTACACCTGGAGTTGCGCATGGGGGTCCAGGTGCGGAGGGTCTGACACACGGGAAGAACGTGCGTGCTGCTCTGCCTTTTCATGAAGAAGATGGTCATGCTGATGTCCATCTGGACTTGCATGACCTGACCCCTGACTGGAGGACAGAATTTCATCAGAGCTATCCACTCCAGCAGGTTGATGTGGTGACAGGACTCCCTGGATGACCAAAACTCATGGGCCCTGTAATCTCCCAAATGTGCTCCCAACCCCACCAGAGATGCATCCATTGTGAAAGTGACAGTTCGTTCCAGCCAGCCCGGCCTGGCACGGGGGGGCGCTGGACGCCACACCTCACTCTGTGCTGGTGACCGGGTTTGGGGGGAGGTGGGGGGGGCAAGGAGCGAGATCCAAGCAGCCAAAAGGCAGTTCTCTCCTCCTGGGAGGGACTGGAGGCTCCCTGGTAACTGCCTGTCACCCGGTGGAGGACGGATGGCAGCGCTGACCTCAGGAGCTCCAGTGTTTACAGAGAGGGGCAGAAGGGGCTAAGCCGGCATCATGAGGCGTGCGTGCACCTCCATGCATGTCACCTGTGTGCTGGGGCCCTGGGAATAGGGGAGAAAAATGGGCAAAAACCAAATAAAATATAAATACAAGACAATAAAAAAGAGAAACAGTTGGTTCCAGGCAGACAAATAAGACTCCCTCCTCCAGATGTTCTGTGATCAGCCACCTCTGGATGGAAACCCACAGCAGCTGGGTCACTGTGACCGGCTGGTCCAAGTGTCCTGGGACCACTGACAGCCCAAAACCCACTGCAAGTATCTTATCCATCAGCAGACCCACCAGACATCGTTGTTGCAGAAGGCCATGTACCCCAGCAGTCACAGAAGTCCCGGGCAGGGCATGAGCACCCAAGTTGAAATAGTCAGGCAAAGAAGGTTAAGATCCAGTGCCTGGTCTGCAAGGAGGCAGGACATGGCCTGCAGGAGTCTAGCTCAGTCCGATGAAGTGAATCACCTGCAAGGGGATCAGTTTGGACTTTGCCTGGTTGACCAAAAGGCGCAAGTCTCTGGAGGTCTGGAGGCCAGATCCCTGGACCATCCCACAACCTCCTTGGATGGCCCAGCTATCAACCAGTCATGCAGACAAGGGTAAACCCTGATGCCCTTGCAGTGCAGGAAGAATGCCACCATTGCCATGCACCTGAAGACCACGGGCACAGTCGAGAGTCCAAAGGGCACAACCTAAATGACAGAAACCCTTCTGTGCAGAAGCAGATGGGAATAACTGACTGGGATTGCTTCCTGAGGTACAGGAGCAGAACCACATGTCCTACTCAGGATGGCATAATTTGGTTCACAGTAACCATCAAGAAAGCACAGTTACGTAAGAACTTACCGTAATTGTAGATCTTCGAAACAGCTCTTGCAACAGGTTACACCATTAGAACTGAAGCGGCAGGCGTCAGGACCCACGGAAATTTCTAGCTAGCAGTCTTCAGCGGGATTCCCGGTCAGCCGGGTCCCGGCCCCACGCCAGGCGAAGTACACAAGGAGGCGGTCCTTACCAGAATCCCCAGTTCTCCTGCTGGAACTTCTGGTCGCTGGATGACATCAGAAGAGAGACCGAGGACCCGACATCAGATGGCCAAGACTAAGAACCGACCTTTCCGATCCTAAGGATAGTGTCAGGCTGGAACCTACTTCCTCCAAGGGGGAATGGTGGGCGGGAAGGTACCTGCTGCAAGAGCTGTTCTCGAAGATCTACTGTTACGGTAAGTTCTTACGTAACTGTACTATCTTCTTCGAGATACAGCTCTTGCAGCAGGTTACACCATTAGGACCGATTCCCAAGCAATGGCGCCTTTGAAAAAGCCATCGGGAGGAGGCAAGATGGAAGTGAGACCCATCCTGAGCCTAAGACAGAAGTCCCTGAAGACGCTAGGCTGAAACCAGCTCTTCAGCCTTGCGACATCCAAGCCATAATGCCTGATAAAGTGTGCAATCAACTCCAGGTGGCTGCGTACATATAGCCGATGTAGACACGTTCTTCAGTGCTGCAAAGGAGGTAGCCACTCCTCTTGTGGAATGGCCCTTGACCACTCCTGGTAAGGGTTTCTTACGTTTGTCGTAACAAAATGAGATACACTGAATGAGCCAGCGTGAAAGGGTCTGTTTCGAAACTGGGGCCCCTTTCATCCTCTCAGCAAATGAAATGAACAGCTGCTCCACTTTCTGGTGCTGTTTGGTTCTGGTCAAATAATATCTGAGACACCTGTAAACATCCAGGGTGTGGAGCAGTGCTTCTCCTCGACTGGCGTACTTAGGAAAGTACACTGGTAAATCAATGTCCTGGTTAAGAGTAAGGGCTGAAACCACCTTAGGCAGGAACTTAGGATTCGTCCTGAGGACACCTATCCTGATGAAAAATTAAATAAGGCTCCTTGCACATGAGAGCACGTAATTGGAGATTCTTCTTGCAGTAACAGCAACCAAAAACAACGTTTTCCACGACAGAAAACGTAGCTCGCAATTTGCGGCAGGTTCAAAAGGTGGCAGCGTAAGCTGCTCCAGGACAAAGGGTAAATCCCAAGGAGGGACGGGATCCTTAATGGGTGGCCTAAGGTGGAGGACCCCCCCTTAAAAAGACACGGGTAGTATCCAGCTGAGCCACCATGCGTGGCCTATGGGGGCATGATAAGCTGAGATTGCACAAAGGTGCACTTTGATCGAGGAGTAAGCTAGCCCGGATTGAAAGAGGAAAAGCAGGTACTCCAGAACCAGCTTCTCAGGACAGTCTAAGGGCGAGAAACCGCGTGCTTGAGACCACAGGCAAAACCTACGCCACTTCATGGCGTATGTTGCTTGTGTCGCCGGTTTTCTGGCGGCAGAAAGTACGTCTGCCACCTCTTGCGAGACCCCATGTCGCAACATAGCTATGTCTCTAGGAGCCAAGCATGCAGGTTCAATGAATGTAAGTCCGGGTGGACTAGTGAACCCTCCTCCTGAGACAACAAGAGGGAGCTGATTGGCAAAGGAAGCAGAGGTTCCTGGGACAACTGACTCAGAAGCGGGAACCAAATTTGCCTGGGCCAAAAAGGCGCTATCAAAATAAGCGTCGCATGCTCCCTTCGAAGTTTGAGAAGGACTCTCTGAATCAACGGGAAAGGAGGGAAGGCGTAGAGGAATCTGCCCGCCCAGGAGAGGGACAACGTGTCTCGCCAGAAAACACCAGGCCCTGGATCTAGCGAGCAAAAATTGGGCAGTTTCACGTTGGATGGGGACGCGAATAGATCTAATTCTGGAGATCCCCATCTGTGGAACAGATCCTCTGCCACCTCCTGCAGAAGTTCCCACTCGTGGACTCTGGCCTGGGAACGACTCAGGCTGTCTGCGACAGTGTTGTCCACCCCGGGAACGTGAACTGCAATGATTTTTGCGCCGTGTCGTATTACCCATTCCCACACCCCCATGGCCTCCCTGCAAAGGGGGTAGGAGTGTGTGCCTCCTTGTTTGATGAGGTAATACATCACCGCAGTATTGTCTGTTTGTAACAGGAGAGTACTCAGTGGAATCTCCGACTGGAAGGCTTGCAGGGCATAAAGGACCGCCCTCATCTCCAATATCTTGATATGGAGATGAGATTCCTGGGTAGTCCATGTTCCCTGAGACCTCACCCCGTTCAAGTGCGCTTCCCACCCCAGCCCTGAGGTGTCTGTGGAGAGTGTTATCACCGGGGACGGCGCTGTGAAGAACCCCCACTGAGAGGGTTCCCGGATCTAGCCACCATTGCCAGTCCCGAACCACGGTCTTCGTGATTCTGACTGGATGCTGTAGATGGTCTTGCCTTTGGTCCCACTGCACCCTTAACATCCACTGGGTTACCCGCATGTGGAGTCTTGCCATCAGGACTGTTGGAATGGCCGCAGCCATGTGTCCGAGCAGGCGAAGGACCAATCTGGCCGGGACGGTCTTCTTCGCTGATAGGTCCCTTATGAGGGATCGAATGCGTTCCGCTCTGTCTTCGGGAAGAAAGGCTTTCCCCTGACGGTGTCCAGAACTGCCCCTATGAACTGCAGTTTCTGGGGCGGTACCAGGAGAGACTTCTCGTAGTTGATTAAGATGCCCAGAGACTGAAAGAGAGCCTGGGTATGCTGAATGGCCAACAGTAATGCCTCCTTGGAGGAGGCCATGAGAAGCCAGTCGTCCAGGTACGGGAACACATAGTGGCCCTGTCTCCTCAGAGACGCTGCCATGACTGCCATGCACTTGGTGAATACCCTGGGTGCTGATGACAGCCCGAAAGGAAGCGCTCGGAACTGATAGTGGCGACCGAGAAACTCAAAGCGCAGGAACCTCCTGTGCGCCTGAGCAATAGGGATGTGCAGGTAGGCGTCCTGCATGTCCAAGGACGCCAAGAAAGCATCCTCTTCAGCATGGGGATTAGTCCGGGACAGTCACTGCACGGAAGCACTTGTAAATGACCGACATATTGAGGTCGCTGAGGTCCAAGATTGACGAGGTCCCCTGTTTTCTTTGGAACCAGGAAGAAGTGTGAATAATAACCTGCTCCTCTCTGGTTCCCTGGAACATGCTCCAAAGCTTCTTTCTGTAGAAGCGTGAGCACTTCCTGCCTATGAGAAGAGCGTGCTGACCCGAGTAACGGAGAGCAGAGGAGGCCTTGTGGGGGCTTGTCTAGGAATTCTATATAGTGTCCTTTTTCGACCAACTGCACCCACCTGTCGGTGGTGCTCGAACCGCCACCCTGGCAGGTGGTCTCGATGGCGACCCCTGACCTTTGTTTCGCTGATCCTGAGGAGGAGCGGGGTCAAGGAATCCTGCTGTAGCAGCAGAGGGTCCTGCAGGTTGGGCCGACTTGGTAGCACGCTGGCCTCTACCTGAGGACGCCTTGACCTGGGCTTTCCGAGAAGGAACCCTCTGTTGCTGGCCGAACGAGGTTGTTGCTCTGAGTCCGCTCAAAACGACTCTGGTTCTACTGAAAGGAACTGAGTCTAGATCTGTACATGGCCTGGACAGATCTAACAGCCTCAGCTTCCTGTAATTTGGTGATGATCTTTTCGAGGCTTCACAAACAAAACTCGCCATGAAAAGGGCGTCCATAATGTTTTCTGGGCGTCCGGTAAACTCGGAGACACGAGCCATGAGTGTCCCTGGAGACATACGCCTGAGGCTGCCGCTCTGGCCAAGAGTCCGTGGAGTCGTCACAAGCCCCGAGCACCTGTCCCCACGCCTGAACCCATGCGGAGGAGCTGAAGGAGTTCCTCCTTTGCCACCGCCTGGCAATTTCTCTGCCAGTTCCAGTCCCTGTTCCCAGCATGCATTCTGGAACTGAACCATGTGGGTCAGGTAATTCAAGCGATCTAATGGCGCGAGTCGTGGCGTAAGTACTGCTGCCTAGCACGATCCAATTGCTTGGACTCCGGGTCCGTGGCTGCGTGCCAGATGTTGCGGTTTCTGAGACCGGTCATGAGAGGCTGTAATGACCAGGAGTCGGCCAGGAGGATATAGCCAGGTACTGGTCCTCCCATGGGGCCTTGTACAGGCGGTCAGCCCTTCTTTGGCACTGCCGGGTCGAATGTGGATGCTTCACGCTGCCTTGGTGACATCCACGAAGGTGTCCACCAAGGGTGGCACTACCACAGGCTTGAGATCTTTGCCAAGGTAGCGGCAAGGCGTAGTCTTGGGGTCAAGTTCCTCCGCATCCCATCCCATGTTCTCTTGGATGTGTCTCATTATCTCGGAGAATGAGGGGTCATCCGGAGGAGACCTAGGGAGGTCGCGTGGGTCCGGAGAGGGGATGCTGATTGGTGAAGGAGACCTGGAGCATTCAGAGATGTCAGATCTGGAATCCTCCATAGACGGTGAATACCGACGTCTTCTGGGTCTCTTGGGGCTGGGTGACCCTGAAGAGGATCTTGAAGGAGGCCTTCTCTTTTCTTTAGATCTGCCCCTAGGAGGTGCTGCTGGCTCCTGGGGGGGAAGGTGCTCGGCCTGCTGACCCTTTTGGTGAAAGAGGGGGTGCAGGCGTCGGCGGTGCCGCGGGTGCGGGAGGAGGGTGCGTGGTGACCACATCCTTTTTGATGGTGTCCCACCAGAAAGTGAAGAGCTCCTTCACTTCCGCCAAGTTTAAACCTGACGACGGACCAGGCGCCGGTGGCCTGTCGTCAGGGCCGGGCACCGGCTCCCCGGGGGTCTCAGGTTCTGGAGAGGGCTCCCGTGGGAGTTCGACGGGTCCGGAATCGCCAGCCTGGTCTTCGGGCTGAGTAGACTCCTCCTCCAACAACGCCTCCCGACCGACGTCGGTAGGCGGTGGTGTGGTCCTCCTGGCTGCGGTATCTGACGTCTGTCCCCCCGCCGGCGTCCTGGGGGGTGAATGCCTGACCGGCGACGGGTGACGAACTGCCGCCGGTTCCCGGGAGTGTTTATGTACCTTGGCCGACGTCCGCTTAAGGGAGGTCAGCTCCTTGGTCTTGCATTGGGGTGGTGGCGGCAGAGAGACTGACCGGACATCGGAGGCCAAATGCCAGGAAGATGACTTGTGATACTCCCCTGACCTGGATGAGGCCTTAGCCAAGGAAGAGGGCCTGGAGGTCTTGGCAGGCTGCAGAGTAGAAGAACCACTGGCCGATTTGACCACGACCAGGGGAGGCTGAGAGTGGGCTCTCGACGGGGAGCGGTCCGACCTGGAGCCGGAGCTGCGGGACTCCAGAGGCCCTGCAGGGGGATCTGGGTCTCACCTTCTCCCGGTGCCTGTGTGACTTCCCCGAAGATTCCTCTCTGGAGGAAGGTTCCATGGCCTTAAGCTTTTCTTCAAGAAGGAAAGCCTGGAGAGCCTTCTGTCGGCGGATTCTCGTTCAACTGTTAAAGCCCTGCCAGAAGGAGCAAGCCTGGGTGTCGTGATCCGGGCCCAGGCACTGAACGCAGGCCGAATGAGGGTCTTTGAAAGGAATCTGCTTGCCACAGGCACACTTCGAAGAATGGCCCTACACTGAAGTTGGGGAGGACATCAGACGAAGAAACGGCTGAAAAATAGATTTCCTCCGAAGTTTGGAAGGATTTCCTGGTTGTCGCATGCTAGACTTAACCGATGAGGTCGAGACATGCAAAGTCGATGGCGGGAAAGAACGGGAGATTCTGGTGGGACCGCCTCCTTATGTACTACGCCTGATGTCGGGGGTGGGAACGACGTCGGAGGTGGTCCCCGCTGAAGACTGCTAGCTAGAAAATTTCCGTGGGGTCCTGACTGCTGGCTTCAGTCCTAATGGTGTAACCTGCTGCAAGAGCTGTATCTCGAAGAAGGTCAGTTATGTACCCAAGACTTCGGTTTCAGATATGGTGGCAGCGAGTCGCGAGCTCGGACCCCTCGCAAACAATCCTAAACAATCCTCAGTTATAATTGTTGGATTCCTGACTATTTCTCCTCTTGGTTGCAAGTTAGAATGGCTACCAAGGCAGCAAAAGCCAAGGGATCGAAACTGGCTTCACACCAAATTAAATTAAAGCAGCTTACTCTGGACAAAGAACTGGCGAGTCAGGGAACCAGGCCGCAAGGCATCAGGTCATGCTCTGAGTCGTCTCAAGACTAAGATGCTGAGGATTCATTGTTGTCCAGCAAAACCGGTAGGACCTTAAGCAAAATACTACACTCAGTCCAAAAGACAGAGTCATCTTTAGCTGATTTATGGCAGGATGTCCACCTGAGGGTTTTCTGCTAAAAAGGCTTCTGCCCTCGGGGCCTTATACAGCCTGTCCAATTTCCTGGGAACAGCCAGGATGGAGGCTGGATGCTTCCAGGTAGTTCCGGTCAGGTCCTGGAAAGTATCCACCAAAGGAGGCACCACCAATGGTTTTGGCTCCTTTTGCCTCAGCTATCTGGCCAACCTTCGGCTTTCCGGATCCAGGTCCTCCGTTTCCCACAGATTGGAGGCTTGGATATGCCTCATGACGTCCATAAAGGTCGGATCATCCGGAGGTGAGTGAGGCTGGTCCTTCTCTCCCGAAGATCCCCCAATCCCAAGAGAGGAAGAGGATGCCGATGAAGATGAGGAAGACCGACTACTAGGTCTGGAATAGTCTGATCTCTCCCTGTGACCAGTCTCCCTCTGTCATCAGTAGCTGGGGGACCGACGACAGAGCATAGACCAACATCTGTCAGAGGACTGACGTCGGGAGTGCTCTCGCCCAGAGGAACGAGTAGGGCTGCGAGTGCTAGACCTGGACTGGCGACGGTCTCCAGAGTCCTTGGAGCATCGGCGGTGGTCTTTGGACCGGGAGGAGCAGGCCCTGGGTGGAGTGGAGGCGGTCGCCTGGGGGACTTCCTCGGAAGGCCTACCTCCAGGCTGTGGTATGCCTACTGGTCCAGTACTGGTGACTGGCCGGCTCGGGCGTTTGACCTGCCTCACTCAAAGGAGAACAACTCCTGCAGCTCGTCCTTCTCAGAAATTTCAGCTGCTTGGCCCAGAAAGGAGTATCTGGGACATCAGCCCTCGAAGGGGAGCCCCCCTGGGAGCCCAGGGGGAGGAGGACTTGTGAGATGGGGACACTGGCTCTTCCGTAGCTGCGCCCGAACCCTTCGCCCCTTCAACCAGCGTCGGTGGTGGGACCGACAATGGGGTGCCACTGGGGGGCGCCGGAGAGTCCTTTGGCTCCGGGGGCGCGCCCTTAGAAGGCGGCGCAGGTGCCTTGGGAGGTGGGACTGAAGCTTTCACCTCCAAGGTCTTGGTGGAGACCCTCAGCGGGGTCGCCTTAGGCTTGGCCAGCTTCTCGCCAGATGGGCCAGCCTTGGCCTGGGACGACTTCAGACGCTCATCTGGGCCCAGGGAAACACGGGCCTTCTTGGGAGAGGGCCGCGAGCGAGAACGGGACCGTGACCGATGCCGGGACCTACTACGGTCTTTCCCATGGCGCTTGGTCTTCTCCTTATGCCTCCCCTTCTCCGAAGTGTGCAAATCCATCTTCTTTTCCAACAAAAAAGCCTTCAGGTCCTTGAGACGTCGGATCCGGGTCAGGCTGGTGAACGCCTGGCAGGCTGAGGTATCGTGGTGTGGCCCGAGGCAAAAGACGCAGCGCTAGTGCTCGTCTTTGGAAGGGATCTGCCGTCCGCAGTCACACTTATTCTGGTGTATCTCTGAAGAGACCGACAACGATGAAGACATCCGATAGAGAAGTACTGAAAAAAACGCTGAAACATGGCACAAAACGGGGAAAACTAACGTTTTTTGCTCTTCCTGGCAAGCTGAGTAGCACAGGCTTCTTCTCATGCGTGCGGGACGCGGCAGGAAAAGAACTGAGGTGGAGCTGGGTCCGCTCCCTTTTGTACCAGGGCTGACATCAGGGCGGGGCCAACGTCGGGGGCAGTCCCTGACTCATATTGCTGGCTGAGAAGTTTTTCCGGAGGGTCCTAGTGCCTGCGGCATAGTCCTGACTGTTATAGCCTGCTGCAAGAGCTGCCACTCGAAGTAAGACCTGACAATACTATTAGATTAACTGAAGTATCGAAGCACAGGACTCAAACGACCAAACGTTGCTATATTTACTCAAACGAGACAGAGAGGTACAGGACCGCATAGAGGACATAGAAAATCGCACCAGGAGAAACAATTTTCGAATTCATGGCATTCTGGAGGACGCAGAGGAGGGGTTTGCTACCCCCATAGACTTTATTTAACATGTGCTTCGCTCAACAATGGACATTCCAACAGATTTGAATATCACGATGGACACAGCACATCGTTCACTCGTCCCCAAACCCTCCAGCCCAACAGCACAACCACGAGCCTGGGTGATCAGAATGGCCCTTTTTCAGAGCAAAGGATGGGTGCTCCGAGAGGCTTGGAGGCTGAGAACTCTCAAATATAAAAATAGTCCTATTTATTTTGAGCAGGACTTCTCAAATGCTCTGCAAGCGGAAAGACAGACGATCAGAGTTTTTTTAAAGGAGGAGAAAAGGAATCTATGTGGCCAACTGCTTTATCCCACCAGGATCAAAGTCTACATTTCAATGAAGGCCCAAAAATTTATAATGGACTGCTGGATCTTTTGCCCATATTACAAGACTGGAAAATAACCCCACCTGATATGGAAATGGCACAGCTAGAACAAAGTATTGCAACCAGCGTTTGGTCTGTGGCTACAGGTGGCCCCTCGCGAGCACAACCTGGAACCATGCCGAAATCTCTTGCGCAAGATGTCACCAGCATTATACGTCGGGTAGACAAGAGGAAAAAGACGGATCGAGGTTCCTCTCACCCACCTTCACCAAAATGTTGAAAGAATCAGAGACATCCATGGTTTGTAACCTGTACTGGTTAGTCTAAGGACATATACTTACTGAGTTAAGCGTTAACTTTTGTAAACCATCTTCCCTGGACTTCTGAAAGTAGTTACGTAAGAACTTAACGTAACAGTAGATCTTCGAGAGAGGCTCTTGCAGTAGGTAATTACATATAGGACTGACGTCGGCAGGCGGAAGGACCCCACGGAAAAATTTCTAGCTAGCAGTCCTGGCGGACCGCCCCCATATCAGGTGACCGGCGTCAGGCGACATCGGTATAAAGGCGGTCCCAGGCACTCCCTTCAGTTCCTTCCGCCACAAGCCCGAAGAGAGAAGCGGATATTTCCTTAATGGAAAAGGAGCTAAAAAGCCTAGGGATGGAGGAAGGAGTATTACAGAAGAGCTCTCTCGAAGATCTACTGTTACGTAAGTTCTTACGTAACTGTACTATCTTACTTCGAGAGGGCTCTTGCAGTAGGTAATTACATATAGGACAGAATCCCAGCAGTCTGGAACAAATGAAAGGCACCGGGAGGAGGAACTACTCAAGAAGTAGTAAAAACCTTGCAAACCTCAAGATAGGAGGCCTTGCAAGACAGCTAACCTAAGCCTACTCTCAGCGAGGAGGCAATGTCAAACTGTAATGTTTCAGTAAGGTATGGACGAAGTCCAGGTGGCGGCAGCACAGATGTTCACGAGACACATTCTTGAAACAAGCCACAGAGGCTGCTACTCCAATGAGTGGAGTGATTCTCTGACTTGACCCGTAGGGTCTTGTTGTACTTGTCATAACAGAAAGTGATGCAATGAGCCAACCACTTTGACAGGCATTGCTTGGAGACAGCATTGCCTTCCCTTTTGTGAGCAAAAGAGATGAACAACTGATCAGTCTTTCTGAGATCCTTCGTCCTATCGGTGTAGCATCTCAGAATCCTGTGGACATCCATGGTATGGAGCAAGTATTCTCCTGGTTGGAGTATCTGTGAAAAAGCAGGTAACTCAATAGACTGATTTAAGGTAGACTTCTGCTACAGTTTCCGAAGAAACTTAGGTTCGTGCAAAGAGCTACTGTCTTGTGAAAAATCAGATGGGGACTTTACACATTAGGCCTGAGTCTCGGAAATTCTAGAGCAGAAGTAATGGCCACCAAGAGAGTGTCTTCCACGACAGAACTTCAAGTTCATGGAGCACGAGGCCTGCAAGGAGGAAGGGTAAGTTTCTCGAGAACAAAGTTCAAATCCCAAGGGGAGCAGGAGTCCGAACAGGGGGCCTGAAAGAAGGACCCTCTGAGAAAGGTCTTGGATACCTCTAATTGGGCAAGGCTTTCAGCAAAAGGAAACATGGTAGGCTGAAATAGCAGCCACATGAACCTTCAAAGAGGGAGTGACTGAGACCCAGGTCAAAAGATGACGAAATAATCGAGCAGAAGCCACAGGACAGGAGAGGCTCCACGTTCCTGGAGGCAGCCCAAATGGAAAATCGCTTCCATTTCATAGCGTAGGTGGACCTAGTGGAGGGTTTTCTAGCCTCCACCAGAATCTCAGCCACCTTAGAAGAGACGCCAAAACGAGACTCGGCTAGGTCTGTAGGAGCCATGCATGAAGTTGGAGAGACTTGAGTCCCGGACGGACCAGGGTCCCCTGATCCTGGGTCAGCAATCCTCAAGATAAAGGAAGAGGAGGAACCTCCGAGTATTGTTGTAGAAGAGAGAACCAGATTTGCCTGGGCCAGAAAGGAGCAATCAGAATCATTCTCGCTCCTTCCAATGCAAGTTTCTGTAGCACACGAGGGACCAGAGGAATTGGGGGAAAAGCATAGACGAATCTGTCCTTCCAGCTTAGAGACAGAGCGTCGCTCCAGAAAGCACCTCGCTCTGGAGCGAGCGAGCAAAAGGTGGGAAGTTTTGCGTTTTGGGAAGAGGCGAACAGGTCTACCTGTGGAGCTCCCCAAAGCTGGAAGATGCCGTTTAGAACCTTTTGGTCCAGTTCCCACTCGTGTGGCAGAGCCAAGGAACAACTTAGCTTGTCTGCCAGGATATTGTCGACTCCTGGAACGTGGATCGCCATGAGGTGAAGGCTGTGAAGCGTTGCCCATTCACAAACCCTCATTGCTTCCCTGCACAGCGGGTAGGACCGAGTCCCTCCCTGCTTGTTGATGTACCACACCACACACATGTTGTCCGTTTGGAGAGCTAGGTGACCGGGAAGGATGCACTGGTGAAGGGCTTGGAGAGCATATAGTACTGCTCGTAGCTGGAGCACATTGATGTGGAGAGCTAGCTCCAATCTGGACCATAACCCCTGGGTTTGGTGAGGACCCAGATGGGCTCCCCAACCTTCGCCTGATGCGTCCATGGTCAGAGTCTGGGAGGGGGGAGGATGAAAGAAGGGGACCTCCCCGAACAGGTTCTCAACCATCCACCATTGCAAGTCTCTTGTCATCGGCGAGGAGATCAGCACCAGATGATCTAGTCATCTCAAGTTAATCCCACTGAGAGCGGAGAGTCCACTGAGAGATCCTCATGTGGAGTCGCTGCTGAACTGACTGGGATGGCAGCCGCCATAAGCCCCGAAAGACGGAGCACCGACCTCGCCGGAACCTTCCTGCGTTCCGAAAGTAGGGAAATCTGTGACTGGAGGGAGGGCCCCCCGTCCGAAGGCAGGAAGGCCTTGCACACTGTTGTATCGAGGATTGCCCTGATGAACTGGAGTCTCTGGGAAGGGTCCAGATGAGACTTGGAATGGTTGATGGTGATACCCAGACCAGTGAAAACCTGCTGGGTGAGGGAGAGAAAATGCAGGAGTTCCTCCCTGGACGAGGCCGCTAGGAGCCAGTCGTCCAGGTAGGAACACCTGAACTCCCAGCACGAGGTGGACCGCTACCACCGCCAGGCATTTGTAAAAACTCAGGAGCCGAGGAAAGACCAAAAGGAGTGCCCGGAATTGGTAATGGTCCCCTGAAAGCAAACTGAGGTACTTTCGGTGAGGGATTGAATGGGAATGTGCAGGTATGCATCCTGCATATCCAGTGCACAAAGCCATTGGCCCGGCCGAAGAAGGGGCAAAAGGGTTTGAAGGGAGAGCATCCTGAACTTCTTGTATTCTGCACAGAAGTTCAGGGAGCTGAGATCGAGAATGGGTCTGAGATCTCCCGTCTTTGGTACAAGGAAGAAATGGGAATAGTAACCCATCCCGTGAAGGTGAGAAGGGACGGGTTCTATGGCCTGCTTCACGAGGAGAGCACATATTTCTTCCCTGACCAGAGGAAGATGGTCCCTTGAGTAAGAGGAGTTCAGAGGGGGGTGGCGTGGAGGTTTCTGTAGAACCTATAGAGTGCCCTCTGCGATAATCTGAAGCACCAATGAATTTGATGTTATCCCTCCAAATCGGAAGGTGGAGGGAGAATCTCCTCCCACTGCTCCTCCGGGAGTCCGGAGGCGTGGAGAGGGAAGGAGTCAGTGGTGGGCGGCAGCGCCGCAGCTGGGGCACCCGCTGCTTTTGGGCGCGGGCCTGGCAGCCGTGGGGCCCCAGCCGCTTGGCGGCCCTCCTTGGGGTTTCGCTTGAGGCCGGCATGCGCTCTGCGAAAAGGACGGCACTGCGGGGATGAAGCGGACATGGAATCACAGATTTCAGGGCCGTCCCCTTCTCCTGCAAGTCAGTGATGATGTCCTTGACATCACCACTGAAAAGCACCAAACCCCTGAAAGGTGCCTCTTGAATTGCTGACCGCACCTCCGGGACCAAACCTGACACTCGGAGCCAGGCGTGAGGCCGAAGACTTACGGTGAACGTGGAGCTCCGCCCTGCGGTGTCCACTGCATCGTAGGTTGTCCTCAGAATGTGACGACTGGCAGAACGAGCAGAACGGACAAGGTCAGCTAACTCCTGCTTGACTTGGGAGTCAGGCAAGGAGTCAGTCTTAGATTCCGCCTGGGTAAGGACAGCCTTCTGGTAATCCCCCATATGTGCTACATAGTTTAGGGCCCTGATCCCCAGTGTGGAAGAAGGGTAGATCTTCCTTCCATACTGATCCAGAAGGCGCGATTCCTTATCCGGAGGAGACGAGCTCAAATGTTTAGGGTGTGCTGACCGGCCGTGAGCAGCACTAATCACAACTGAGTCTGCACGGGGGTGAGAATCTAAAAAGTCTACACCCTCCGGAGCCTGGTATAGCCTGTTGAACTTCCGAGGAAGTGGGGCTAAAGCCGACGGTTGTTTCCAAATAGTGGAAACAAGGTGGGCGTGAGGCTCGATCCAGGGTGGCACTAGAGTAGGAGCCATAAGGGGCAAGTCCAGATGTTCGGCGAGTTTAACCCGTTGAGGATCTGGCTCTGAGGAACGCCACTGATGGACTTCCTGGATCTTCCTGAGCAACTCCGTGAAGCAAGGATCCTCCAGAGGAGACTTCAGAGGAGTCCTCGGCCAGGGCTTGGACGGAGAGCGCGGCTCGCCGCCTTTCTCGGAGCATCCGCTGGAAGAATCTGAGAGGAGTCTGAGAGAGAAGAAGAAGAATGGAAGCAGAGTAAGACTCCCTGACTCGTCTAGGGGGAGGAACGGGTTCCTTAGGGGGGATCCCTGGACGGTCCCGGCCCTCTCTGGATCCAGAGGGAAGAGCTCGGGAATCCAGAGGCGGAGAGGGAGTGTGCGCCTGGGCGATCGGGCCAGGTGGCACTGCTCGCCGTAGTGGCTGACTTTGGTGAGCTGAGCCTTGGCCTCAGCCCACCAGGAGGCCAGAGTCTCTGAAGATCCCCCGCGCCTAGGGGGCGTGGAGGAGGAGGGGATAGTTGTAATGGATTGTATCCGTAAGGCAGTATCCGTGAATCTAGCTGCGGGAATACCTGAGCCGGGTATTGGGTGTCGGGTACTGGGCAAGGCCGGTGGAGCCGGGCGCCGATAGTGACGGCGGATACCCAGGTACCGGAGGAGCTGCCGGAGCAGATGGCCCAGTAGGGAGCTCCATGGGCGATCAATAATAGGCCCGGGTGGAGGCCCGATGGGAGAGGAATATCCGCGCCAGCCGGAGGGCCGCGCCGAACTGCGGTCCGGAGGCCGCGCCAGATCCGTTCAGTAGGGAGGAGGGTCTGACGGCGAAAAGCATCCCTAACGCCTGGGACGGAGGAGAAAAGTCCCTGGGGTCAGACAGGGGAACTCGGCTCCCGGACGGCAGCAAAGGCTCGGGGAACCTGGGACGCCAGACGCATGGAGGGTCTGTCGAGGCTCCGACGCCTGGCCGGAGGAGTCGACGACGATCACTTAGGGGCTGGAATCTCGCGGACGCCAGAGGAGCCGGGCGCCCCGACTTAAGGGGTCCCTCGCCGGAGGTGGGCCGAGGGTGGGAAGTGGCCCGTCCGAGGGAGACACTTCGCGGCGCCGCCCAAGGGTCGGGCGCCTTAGCGGTTTTCTCTCGGCGGGCGCGGAGGAGCCGACGCCTGGCTTGGGGAGGCGCCGCGCCAGTAGTTTAAGCCGCGGCAGTACTGGGGCAGTAGCCTTTGCCCGGAGGCACCAGGGCTCAAACGCTAACCCGACGGGCGGGCCGATTACCCTCCAAAGCCTTGAAGGCTGCCGTCGGGCGATCCCCTGAGGGGACGTTACTTAGCCGGTTCGCCGGAGTCGGAGGAGGAGGAGGCCTTCTCCGTGCCTTCTTTGTCCCGCTTGTGTCCTTCTCGAGGTCGACGCCTGCCTAAGCTTCAACCCTCTCCATTGCAGACATCTTCTTTAAGGAGATGGGCTTCCAAAGACTGCTTGGCGCTTGGTCTGTGGGTGGTCATGGAAATACAGGCAATGCGGCACTTTCGACTGGTATCGGGCCTAAGCAAAAGGGCAGAGGTGATGACCATCCTTGTGAGGCAGTTACGCGACAAGTCGTGACTTATTTTTGACGGGACGATATAAACTGACATTCACCTAACGAAAAATATCAAAATACTGATAACTTCGCGTAAAAACGATGAACTAACAGGGTTGAGCACGTAACTTCACCGCGAGAGAGCTGCACGCAGCTGATGGCGGAAAGAATTGAAGGTGCGCCCGACCGCCCCTTTATACCGACATCGCCTGACGCCGTCACCTGATCGGGCGGTCCCCGCCAGGGACTGCTAGCTAGAAATTTTTCCGCGTGGTCCTGCCGCCTGCCGACGTCAGTCCTATATGTAATTACCTACTGCAAGAGCCCTCTCGAAGTAAGATCAATTATTTTTACCAGTACAACTGAGCCTATATGTGTTGAGAGCTCAAAAGAGTACAAAAGAGAGGGAAAACCAAGGGGGGGGCACGAAGACCGGTTCACACTCCTATACCGAGAATAATTTTATTAAACTCTCCCTAATAAAAGGTAACAGAATCGGGCATCACATATTGAGGGGCAAGAGGCTATTACTGAATTCGAGGTCTCACCCTCACATACCTTTAAAATGACTTAAGTTAAACAAAGCATTTGAAAGTGCCCTTTTAGACAGAATTGGCATCTACATGAGACAAGGGAGAGCATTCTTGTTAATTTGAAAAACATTCTGGGACATTAAAATAACAAGGGAAGAGGGGGGAGATTAAAGGAGTGACTGCGCTTCCACTGATTCTGTTGCTTTGGTTAGAGCTCATAGCTGGAGTTACAACTCCCACACGAGACTCCCCATTGTTACCGAAACAGATTTACAGCCCGTACATCTGGCTGGGACTCAATTTTCTTAGAGTCCTGGAGAATCGAGCCACCAACATGACTCTTTATTCTCCACTCAAGGAAGAGTGCAATTGCCATCAGCTTGACTGGAACATTTGGGTACCTATTAAACGGTGCCCTTACCTTGGAGGTGTATTATATAGTTCCTTCTCTGAGGTGGCCTTCATGTTAGGAGGGCCCTTTGGGGAAGTGTTTTGCAATTGTTACTGTATGTTAGTCATGTTATCTGTTTGTTAGAAGTTTTACAGAATAGTGCCATGCTAGTAGGACTGGAATGTATTGGGAGTGTACAGGTTCTGGAGGGCCGAGAATATCTGCCATTTTGAGAGCAAGGGGGGCAGTGGCAGATTTGGGGCTAATCTTGATTTAGGAGATGAAGGAAACCTATTTGGAGTAAAGATCCTACAAACAGTTGATTTTTTTATTTATTACAAAAATATGGCTGGCAGCTGAAAGATCACCATAGTTTCACACAATGTGAATGGATTAAATAATCCAGTAAAGAGACTGAAGGTGCTCTTGGCCTTTGTTAAGCTTTCTCCCTTTGAGATATTCTCACAGAAGACACACCAAGTAAATCAGAGCATACCAAACTCAGGAACTTTGGTTTTCACATGCAGTAGCTTCATCATATATGGGAAGAGAAAAGATGGGGAACACCACTATACTAATCACTCAGGGATCCCAACTGAATGTGTCCTCAACATACACTGACCTGGAGGGATGTTTGGCTATGCTGGTAGGAACACTAGAGGGCATCCCAGTTACAATCACGTCACTCTATATCCCCCCAGCCTCCACGATTCCCACAATAAAGGCCCTGCTGTATAAAATCACGGAGTTGCATGTGGGGCCATTGGTAATAGGCGGGGATTTAAACCAGATAATGGAACAGTTAGACACTTCAAACCCTAGACACTGTAGAGCAACTCCAGCTAGTAAAACAATAAGAAATTATATACGTAGGATCTTGTGGGTGGATGCCTGGAGATGTCTCCATCCTGGGCTAAGGGACTACACCCCCCCCCTCGGTTCCTACGCCCGACTTGACCATTTCCTGGTATCAGGTGAGCACCGCTATAAAATAGCGGAGTGCACACATACCCCCTCGACTTTATCTGACCATTCCTATCTTTCCTTAAAAATGGAATGGGGCTCCCTGCATAGATGAACACTCTAGAAATTTAATAATTACCTGTTAAACCTAAAAGATTTCACAGAACTTATTAAAAAACGTATAACCCAAATTATACAGGAAAACGACTCCCAGCAGATTTCTAGAGCCACACTCTGGGACACCATAAAAGTGGTTTTAAGAGGGGGAAATGATTAAATTTGCAGCCCACTATAAAAAACAACAAAATGAAAAATTGGAAAGGCTCCAAAAACAACTACATGATCTTCAGAACGCCCATGCTGGAGGAGATATGTCTGTGTGGCCCCTGGTACAAATTACTAAACAGCAAATCCAAAAAATAATTGACACAAAACAGAACAAGCGTTGCAACGTCTCCGTCAAAAATTTTACGAAACAGGACCGAGGGCATCCTGGCTACCAGCTCATCGTTTGCGCCAGCAGACCTCCCAATCCACAATAACAAAGATCAGAGACCCCAAAACAGGCCAGCTGGGGAAGCAACCTAAGCAAATTCTAAATTCCTTTAGAGAATATTACAGTACCTTATATAGCCCGAAGCAGGTGGTAGATGATTGCAAGATACAAACTTATCTTTCAAAGCTCAAACTCCTGAGGCTCACCCCTGGACTTAAAATACAAATGGATAAGCCATTTACCTTGCTGGAACTGACTAGAGCAATAGCTTCATTAAAATCCTGTAAAACCGCAGGCCCAGATGGCTACACCCCTGAATTTTTTAAATTCTTTAAAAAATAACTGGAAACACCTCTCCTGGCTGTCTGTAGAGACTCCCATGAGGGAGAGGATTTACCTCAGACCTGGAATTATGCTGTAATCACTAGCATACCAAAACCAGCTAAAGACATAACACAGTGCAAATCATATAGGCCTATATCTATACCGAATACAGATTACAAGCTATATACAACTCTCTTGGCAAAACATTTAGAAGTGGTTCTCCCTAGGCTTATTGATTATGACCAAACAGGTTTTGTTCCCGGACGACAGACACAGGACAATATCAGGAGGACTCTAACCCTCCTGCACCACGCCACCCGGTCGGGATCCCCCTTCCTACTGTTAAGTCTGGATGCAGAGAAGGCCTTTGACCAGGTGGCGTGGAACTTTCTGGGTATGACACTTGGGGCATTTGATTTTTCCAGTGCATTTATCACAACCATTAACAAAATTTATTCAAGCCCAAAAGCCTATATTAAAATAAATGGGGAGGTGTCTGTACCCATTTCCCTGCTCCAGGGTACCAGGCAAGGATGTCCCCTTTCCCCGCTCCTATTCGCACTATATTTGGAAACTTTGGCACAAGATCTGAGGCAAAGGGAGGGGACTGAAGGCTTGCAGGTAGGGGAGGAAATCATAAACTAGCCTTATATGCAGACGATCTTTTGATTTATCTTAAAAACCCAGAACAGGGTTTAATTCCACTATGGGACACATTAAAGGAATTCGGGTTACTGTGCAGATATAAGGTAAATACCAATAAAACAGAAGTACTAGCAGTTTCATACTCCCCCACAAACAAGATAAAAGACGCTTTCCCCTTTAAGTGGGATAGAGGGCATCTTAAATACCTTGGAGTCTATCTATCATTAGATAGCACCCAGATTTTCCAGCTTAACTATGTTCCTATCTTAGAACAACTACGAGCAGACTTGGAGAGGTGGGCGCTTATACCTCTCCCATTAGCACAGAAAATTGAAGCGATCAAAATGGTCCTTCTCCCTAAGTTTTTGCACTGATCACAGACATTACCAATACAAATACTGGACATATACCTAAACAAGTTAAATAGGTGGATCTCACGCTTTATTTGGGGACCTCAGAGGCCCAGAGTTTGTTTCTCTGTGTTGCAGATCCCAAAGGGGGTTTCTCCCTTCCGAACTTAAAATGGTATCATAAAGCGTCTCAACTCCGCAGAGTGTTTTACTGGCTATCCACTGAACATATAGCCAAATGGAAAACGCCGGAGATAGGAGGTCTCTCCAACTTGAACAAACTTCTCTTAGCTGGGGATGTGGCTCTCGCCACCCTGAGAGACGAAAATCCTTACACTGCTTACACTTTAACTAACTGGCAAGAGATTTTGGATGACAAATCATTAAAGAAATGGAGACCTCTTTTAAAAGCACTTACACATCAGCAGGGCTTTGTCCCCGCCAGGTGGGACTCGAGCTTTCGTCGTTGGGAGGAGAGGGGCCTTTTTTTAATTTGGCACTTTCTAGGAAAGGGGGGAGTGCGACCACTTCAGGAGTTGATAGACCAATATGGAATCACCTGGCAAGACAGATTCAGGTATTTTCACGCGAGAGACTATATTCAGTCTCTCGGTCTCCCCTCTGGGAGGGAGATCTCCCCCCACAGATCCTGATCCTATTTATAAGAGCACTGGAGAATCAAGCACCACAAGAGAAGATAATTACATACTTATATAAGGCTTTACTCCAGTGGAAGGGAGACACGTCACAAACAATTAGAAGGTCATGGGCACAGGATTTGGGTATGCCAATTCCAGACATGGTTTGGTCCAAAGCTTTAGAAAGGATACATTGGGGAGTAGCTGCTGTTAGTTGGAGGGGGTTCTCCTGGAAAGTGTTCTCTAGATATTTCAGGACTCCAGCAATAGTGGGGAAATTCAAGAGAGGACACACTTCAACCTGTTGGAGGGATTGTGGATATTCCCCAGCAGCCCTTGTCCATGTCCTGTGGGAATGTCCTTCCCTAGCCCCCTTTTTTTAGGATCTCCAACAAGCTTTACATACTGTCTTTGATTTGAACCTTGTCTTGACCCCTACACTTTACTTCTTTTTAGACCTCCCACCTGGTTAAAGGGATATTGGGACAGCTAAGCTGTTAAAAATCATGCTTTTGGCATCCCAAAAAACTATTACTAAAAATTGGCTTACTAATAACACTATCTCTTTGGATCAGTGGCATGACCTGATGATCTCTGTGTTTAGGATGGGGAACCTCACGGCTACCCTTAATAAAAGACAGTCACGATTTGAACTACTCTGGAGAAGATGGGTCATATACATAATGTTACAACGGCCTCACTTTGTGCCCTGAGGGAATTTCTGCTGGGGAACTTGTAACAGTCTAATATATTGACTATTACTGTGTTTATTTTGGATTCTCTAAAAGGATAGTAATTCTTATTTTAAGATTCCCTTTATTTGAATTCTAAAATAACTGCTTTGCTACTTCCCTGAGCAAAAAGATTGACCGTAACTATTCTGTGAGAATTAATTTATAAATTGATTTTATTGCACTGCTGGGGGATTGGGATTGCAGGTCTGAAGTTAAATTAATGATACAGCTTTAAATGTATTCTCAAAATTCTCCTAATTTGTATTTTAGTTATTTATAAAGTATGGTACAGAGTATAATTAGTTATAGTTTATGTTGGATGTACATGAATATATGTATTGTTGTGTTATATTTTCAAAATATTAATAAACTTTCAAAAAAAAGAACAGTTACATACTCACCATAACAGTAGATCTTCGTGACAATCTCCTCCATTAGGACACACCTTTGGAACTACTGTCACCAGGCACAAGGAACGCACAGAAACTTATGCAAGCTGGGGGCTGCCCTCGACAACATCCTGCCTCAGCGTCTATGTATATGTAGACGACCCCATCATTCCTCAGTTCCCCAGAGGTTAAACCGAGAGGACCTCCTGCTGTGGGGAACACCAGGACTGGGACTTGGTCATCTCGAGGTTTACTGTGTTCAGGCCGGACAGGGTTGGGAAAAGAGGGGGTGGGGTGGTAGTCTATGTGAAGGATTCCATGGTTGGGGGGGAACACAAGAGGTACTGTGGGTTAATTTAGAAAAGAGGATAGTTCTCCCTATGCAGAATGAGGAGATGGATGGACATGGACATGCTAGGACATACATAAGATGACAAGCAAGGGTGAGATGCTGCTGGTGGGGGATTTCAACCTACTGGACATGGATTGGGGTCTCCCAGCAGTGGCAACCCCTAAAAGCAAAGACTTCTTGGACTCATTTCTGGGAGCAGGCCTCAGTCAACTGGTGGAGAAACCAACTGGGGGTGGGGGGGTGTTGTACTAGATCTAGTCCTCACAAATGGAGACAGTATTAATAGGATGGAAGTGACAGAACCCCTGGGAGTAGGTGGTCATAGAGCAGTGGGTTTTGAGATAAACACAAATTGGATGAAAGCCTTACAAGAACAAGGGTACTGGATTTCCAAGAAGTGAGCTTCGGAAAGCTGAGTCAGGGCCTGTGGGATGCCCAATGAGGATGGGGGACCGCAGGTGGGTGGAAAAGGGAGAGTGATAAGGGAGGCTATTGGGACAGCTACCAGGATGGGAATCGGGCATGTCTAGAAAAAGTAAGAAGAGAAGGAGGCCTATGTGTTTAACAAGGGAAGTAGTGGAAAGGCTGAGGGCTAAGAAAAAGGCATTCTTGAAACAAAAACAAAAAAAACCTAGAGGGAGGAGGACAAGGATTGTTACCAGGCTTTCCAGAGGGAAGCGGGGAAAGCGGTTAGAAAGTCAAAAGCACTGACAGAATAAATACTGTCTGGAATTCCTAGTGGCACTCCAGGGAGCGGACCTGAGCCAGCCGATGGAAAACCTCACTGAGCCAGCTGGTGGAAAACCCCACTAGAGAGGAAGTAGTCCTTGACCTTTTGTTAACAAACAACAACAGAGTCTCAAACATACATGTGGGAACCCAACGGAGACCTAGTGACCACAGGGCTGCATGGTTCACAGTAAACACGACTAAGGCCAACAGTCACTCCAAACAGAAAGTCTTGGACTTCAGAAAGGTGGACTTCATCAAATGAAATACTGTCTAAACAGAATTTGGCTTACATGGCAGAAGGGGGAGGGAGTGGAAGAACACTGGATGAGACTGAAGGATGCAATACCACTAGTTACATCACAGTGTGCAAAGATAGTAAGCAAATCCAAAAGGAGAAGAAAGCCACTCTGGTTTTCAAGGAATATAGCATCTAAAATAGAGAACGAGCATTCAGGAGATACAAGGAAACAAAAAGGAAACATATAGGGAATTACTGAAATTACCAGAAGGCCATTTGGACTGCAAAAGCTCAACCTGAGAAGAGGACAGTGAAGGGGGCCAAACAGGAAGACAACAATTTCTACATACAGTATATAGGAGGGAGAAGAGAAAGAGCAAAGGGGGAATAGTTAGATTAGCTAAAAAAAAAAAGGCCTGCATGTAGAGGATGACTGGGAAAAAGCAGAGGTACTAAAAGAAAGCAGGCAAAGGACCGTCTTTATGCGGAAAAAAAACCCCCACCACCTCCAGGGAGCACACGGAGGAAAAAGTCCTGAATGAACTCAAGGAACTGAAGGTCGACAAGGCAATGGGCCCAGATGAAATACACCGAAGGATACTTAAGAAGCTGGGAGAGGAACTGGCAGCCCCACTGGTAGATCTCAACAAATTGCTGGGAATGCAGGGAGGTCCCGGAGGACTGGAAAAGGGCTGCAGTGGTACCACTTCACAAAAGTGGCAGTAGAGAAGAAGCAGAAGATGATCGCCCAGTCAGCCTCACCTTGGTAGTAGGAAAGCGAATGGAATCCCTACCAAAGGAGAGAATAATAACATTCTTGGAGGAGAATGGACAGCAGAACCCAAAGCAATATGGCAGGAAGATCCTGCCAGACTAACCCAATCGAATTCTTCGACTGGGTAATTAAACTGAAGGACCATGGAAGTGCGGTGGACATGGTATACCTAGATTTCAGGAAGGCCTTAGACTCCATCCCACACAGGAGGCTAACAAACAAACTGGAGGACACGGGCATTGGGCCAAAACATTGTAAACTGGATCCAGAACTGGTTAGATGGTAGGACCCAGAGAGTATTGGTAAATGGCACTCTGTCAAAGGAGGGCAGAGTGATGAGTGGAGTTCCACAGGGCTCAGTACTGGGTCCAAACCTGTTCAATCTAATTATTGGAGACATAGCTGTCGACCTAAATGGGAAGATGTGCCTATTTTCAGAAGATACTAAGCTCTGAAACACAATGGACACAGCTGAAGGGGCTCAAATGATGGAGCAAAAGCTTAGGAAACTGGAGGAATGGTCAGGTCATTGGCAGTTGAACTGCAACGCCAAGAAATGTAAAGTTATGAACCTAGGGAGACATAACCCAGGGAGGAAATACTTTCTAAATGGGGAACAGCTGGCAGTAACAGAACATGAGTGTGATCTTGGGATCATCACCACCAATGACAAGGGTAGGCAAGCAATGTGAAAAGGCTCCACAACAAGGCCAACAGCATCTTGGGCTGCATAGGGAGGGGCATAACCAGTAGAAAAAAAGGAGGGGATTATGCCACTATACAGATCCCTGGTGAAGCCTCACCTGGAGTACTGTGTCCAGTTCTGGAGGCCTCACCTAAAGAAGGACATAGACTAGAGTCTATACAGACAAGAGCAACAAAAATGGTGTATGATCTGCATCACGAGCCATATGACGTAAAGCTAAAACAGCTTAACGTGTACTCCCTGGAGCACAGAAGAGATAGGGAGGACATGATAGAGATCTTCAAATACCTGAAGGGTATAAACAATGTACAGGCACAGGATCCCTTCAGGTAAACAATTGTACACAGATCAGGGTTCACAACATGCACCTGAAAGGTGGGGGGCAGGTTCAAGAGCAACCTAAGGAAGTTTTTCTTTACAAAAGGGTGGAGCCTTGGAATGGCCACCCATCGGGGGCGGTGGGGTCAAAAACTGTCAGGGAATTCAAGCTGGCATAGGACAGAGTGTGGTAAACTTAATACAGCGGCCTGGGGGGGTGGGGGTTGTATACATGGGCAGACTAGATGGTCCGCATGGATCCCTTTTGCCGACATTCTATATTTCTAGGTTTCCAAGTACAATCAAGGACAGGGACAAGCCATTCTATCGATACATAGGACAGCAGAAGAAAACTAAAGCTGGGATAATAAGACTGAGAGGGGAAGGGGGAGCATGTGTAGAGGATATGATCAAAAGACTAATATGCTAAATAAATACTTCAGCTCGGTTTTTGCCAAGGAAGAGGATATGGGGCCAGAACAGGATGGCAGGGAGTTGGGGGGGACACCACCCCCTTCATGACAGATAGGGTCATGAAGAAAACTACTGAGGCTTAGGGCGGACAAGGCAATGGGACCAGATGCAGTACACCCTAGAGTACTGAAAGAGCTCAGGGAGGAATTGGCAGCACCTATTTCTGGAAAGGGGTGAGGTCCCAAAGGATTGCAAAAAGCAAATGTGGTTCCGCTACACAAGGGTGGGGACAGGGAAGTGGTGGGTAACTACAGGTCTGTCAGCCTGATGTCGGTGGTTGGGAAGATAATGGAATCACTCAGAGTATATAATGAACTACCTCAAGGAGAGTGGGCTGGTTGACACCAGGCAGCATGGATTTTCCAGAGGGAGATCCTGCCAAACATTTTTTTTTTTTTGTATTTATCCTTACAGCCCCCTTCTCTCCCTCCTGCCTGTCACTCTTCAGAGACCCTACACTGTGGATCCCTCTGCTCCACCCCTGGTAACTCCCCACTGGAATCATGCCAGACTGACCCCAATCCAGCTGCAATTTGCCCCGATGGGGAGTGGAGGAACCCTTACCTCTACAGTCCATAAGTGTGCATCGAGTGGTCTGAGTGATCCATCGAGAAGCCTGGTTCTGGAGGCTAGGGGCAGCAGAGTCTCCTCTACCAGCAGCCAAGGTGGTGTATTTTCTCTTTTTTCCAAGAGAGTGGCAGCACTCAGGGGAGTCCAAGGAGGCGGGGCACGAGGAGACATGCCACCGCTTCCGAACTCTGTCCAACACCCTCACCTATGTATTTTGGCGTTCCCGCTGCACCTCTACCCATGGTCACTCAGGTGGCGGTAGAGCGGTGGGGCACAGAAACCCCCCTCCCCAGAGGAGAGCAGCCCTCAGGGCGCTCGATCTTCCTCCCCTCCCGGCCGGCCTGCCAGCATCCCAAGGTCACTTCCGACCCCAGATCGCTGGTGTCGCAAGCAGTAGTGCTACCACTGCACCAGGGGGCCAGCTCCTGCCAAACAAATGCAAGAATATTTTTGACTGGGTGACGGGGGTGGTGGACCACAGAGCAGCAGTGGACGTGGCCTATCTGAACTTCAGGAAGGCATTCAACTGTTGCTCATAAAAGGCTACTGAACAAACTAGGCAGTCTTGGGGTGGGACCAGCTATAGTTAAGTGGATCGAAAACTGGCTCTCTGACAGGTCCCAGAAGGTGATGGGGTACTCTCTAGTGAGGAGAAGGTGACAAGTGGGATACCACAGGGGTCGGTCTTGGGCCCAGTCCTGTTCAATATCTTCATTGGAGACACTGCAGTACAGCTGGAGTGGAAGGTGTGATTGTTCGCTGACAACACAGAGATTTGTAACAGTGTGAATACACCAGAGGGTGTTAGCAACATGAGGGAGGACCTTAGAAAGCTGGAGCAGTGGTTCAAGGTGTGGAGGCTGGGGTTCAATGAAGGGAAGTGTAAAATTAAGCACTTGGGGCATATAAACCCTAGGGCAAAATATGTGCTGGGGGGGAGGAGAAATAGCAGTCACAGAGCAGGAGAGGGACCTCTGTGTCATCATGGCTTACCTCAAGGCGTCAAGTCAATGCCATAAGGCAGTAGGGAAGGTTAACAGACTGCTGGGCCGCACAGGACAGGGTAGTGCTAGCAGAAGGAGGGAGGTCATTATGCCACTGTACAAGACGTTAGTCAGGCATCACCTTGAGTAGTGTCCAGTTCTGGAGACTACATCTGAAAAAGGACATTGAGAGGGTGGAAGCCTGTCCTAAGGAGGGCCACCAGAATGATTCATAGACTATAAAAGAGGGCACATGAGGACAGACTGAGGGATCTGAATATGTACTCCCTGGAGGAAAAGGGGGAGAGGGGGACATGACTGAGATTTTCAAATATCTAAAGAGATTTAACAGGGTACAGGAGGGAAGCTTATTTCAGATGAAAAAGGGCTCAACAACTAGGGGTCATAGCACGAAGCTGGAGGGAGGAAAATTTAGGGGAAATATAAGAAAGTACTTTTTCACGGAGAGGGTGGTGGATGCCTGAAATGGGCTGCCGGATGAGATAAAGGGCTGAAACTGTCTCTGGTTTTAAGCATGCATAGACAAAGGGAAATCAGGAGACGTGAGGGGGGTGGGCAGTAAGGAGATACTCACTGGGACAGAGTATCATGGGGCAGACTAGGTGGGCCATATTGTTCCAGATCTGCCAGCAACTGCATGCATGCAAGTTGTATTGCTCTCCCAGCCTCATTAGTTTAATTATAGCTGCTTGCTGCGGACTCTGTTCAGTTACCTACTGATTTTTCTTACATCAGTTTTATGCACGGCACCAGGCTCATACATATATATATACATATACATATATACATACATAGAGTGTGTGGGTTTTTTTTGGACTAGGCTATTCAAAATCTTTTAGTAGTAGTCATGCGCTCCTGGGCTTTTATTTCATGGTATTTCTAGTAACTGATACTATTGCGCGTTTAGTGTGCCTATTTACCACCCTCTGTTGGGAGATATGTATATCCTGTATAGTGTGCTATATTTGTTCTGCGTGTACTATTTCCCCAACTGGGAAATATGTTATGCTTTATCATTAAAAATGAATCAAAATATAAAGAAAAAGAAAAAACTACTTACAGAGGATGATTTGGTCCCCAGTAGACACCAATTCCAGCTTTAGCATTATATTGTCCATTTCTTGTACTGCACCCATCCGTGTAGACAACTGCAGCATCTCCTAAAAATTTAACCAATTCATCATCACTACAGTCTCAGTAACTTCACATAAAAAGCTGCCAGCCAACAATGTCTTGTGAACCTTCCATTTTAGTATGAAAAATTAACCCAATCTAACACCAGTATATTATGAACCCAAACACTTTCTTGCATCTGAATATCCCTATTAAGACGGGGAGGGGGCACGGACTCAACCCACCCCACAAGTCACGTCTCAATGCAGACAGTCAGCATATCAACCCACGACCGGCATGCAGAGACAGCTGTCAGGTGTACCCTGAGGGTCATCACTCACGTCCCACCTGGGAGAGGGTCCAGAGGTCCTTCCAAGATGCTTTCCACAGGGCAGGCAAGGGATCAAGTTCTTTGCCCTGGCACCTCTTCCATTTGAAAGCATAGCACTGGCGAGTTGACACTTTACAGGAGGCCTCCACAAGTAGAGCACTTCCTTCAAGAGACCCAAAAGCCTGGGACTCTAGCCGCTAAGGAACTAGGCTGTGAGATGCAGGGAGAGAAGATCCATGTTCAGGACATTACCTGTTGTCTGATCAGCAGGCTCGGACAAACAGGCAACCGCCATGGAGGCATGCTGCTGAAGCGGATGTGATCCAGATACCAGAACTGGCTGGGCCACTCTGAAGCTACCAGAATCGTCTGCACCTTGTCCTTCGGGCCCTGACCGACATAATTCAGGCAACATTATTAATTACATACATAGGTGAACTACTAATTAGTATTTTCCTATTGCATATGTCCACAGCACCACTAGGACAATTGAGCATAAAAATCAATAAAACTCATTACCCTCTAATGCACCAAACACAATAAACGTCAGTTTTTAAAAGTATTCATAAAGAATTCATGCCAATGCAAAAATTCACACACATATATGCTTGTACACTGAATACTGCTGTCATTGTATTAGCAAGATCAACATTATTTCAAAGTTATTTCAGAAATACAGCAAGTTCTATATTACATACTAACATTCTAAGAAACCAGAAGATTAGGCCCTATAGTCTATCAAGTCTGCTCGATAATCAGTGCCTTCTCAGGGCACCATTTGCCCCTCCCTCCTTACAAGGTCCTCCACCCCCACGCAGGGCTCTGGGATGCACCCTTCCCCTATACCTATCCCAGCCTTTCTTGAACCCCTCCACAGTTGCTGCAGCCGCCAAGTCCCCAGGCAGCGCATTCCAGGGCTCCACCACCCACTCAGTGAAATAGCATCTCCTTATTTCCCACCCAGCCTCCCCCATCCAGCTTCATTGAGTTACCCCTGGTAGCCCCCACCTCCGTCAGCTGAAGCACCCCATCAAGGCTTACCCTGTTTATTCCTTTGAGATATTTGAAGACCTGTCATATCCCTCAGTTCCTTCTCTCCTCCAGCGAGTACAGGTTGAGCTCCTCCAGCCTCATAGGACCTCCCCCTACTCCCAGTATCATCCTGGTCGCCCTCCTCTGGACCCTCTCCAGAAGAACAATGTCCCTCTTTAAGTAGGGACGTCAAAACTGCACGCAGTATTCAGAGTGTGGTCTAACCAGGGAACTGTACAGCGAAAGGAGCACCTCTCTATTCCTTGAGGTTATCCCCCCGCTATGCACCCCAGCATTTTATTTGCCTGAGCCGCGGCTCTTCTACACCGCTCCGAGTTATTCATTTTGGCATCCACCACCACCCCAAGGTCCTTCTCCCTGCTAGAAACCTGCAGTGCCTTCCACACAGGGTGTATCCATGAGCCAGGTTTTTGGCCCCTAGGTGTAGAACCCTGCATTTCCAAGCATTGAACTTTAACTTCCATGATCTTGACCACTTCCCCAGAGCCTCTATGTCCTCCTGGAGAGCCAGCTTCCCCTTCCACCACCGCCCACAGCTTCAAGTTATCGGCAAAGAGGCTCATCCCGCTCCAGATGTCTGAGATATACAGGTTACTCACCTGTAACAGGAGTTCTAGGAATGGTATATGTTGTTCATCCACACTGTCTGGCAGGTTCCTTGCCGCTTTAAACCTTGCCGGAAGGTCTTCAAGCTGGCTCCTCCCACCCACCCGGGTGGTAAAACTCTCGGCTCTGCCCAATGACGCCAGATCCAGCCCGCTGGAAGCCAGGTTGTGCACTGAAGCCGGGGAGGCTGGGTCGGTCATGTGGATGAACAACATATACCATTCCTAGAACTCCTGTTACAGGTGAGTAACCTGTATTTCCAGGGACATGGATATGTTGTTCATTCACACTGTCTGGCAGACTCCTAGCAGTTCTCCGGGAGGAGGGAGGCAAGGCGCACACCCCCTACTTAGGAAATAATAACTGGAGAACGAGGCCCTAAAACCAGCATCCCGGCGTGACTCAAGGTCGATGTGGTAATGGGTAATGAAGGTGTGTGCTGACTTCCGGGTAGCAGCCCTACAGATTTCCTGGATAGGGACTTCCCTGGAAGCAGCCACCGATGCTGCGGTATGGCGGGTAGAATGAGCTCTTATCCCTCTGGGAGGCTCCATGCCCGCCAACCTATAGCAGAGATCTATGCAGGAGGTGACCCACCTGCCTATCGTCCGCTTGGCTGCAGGTCTGCCAGGTGCGGCTTCAGCGTAGGTGACAAACAGCTGGTGAACCTCTCCCCGAACTTCAGCCGTTCGCTCCTTGTAGTAAGTGAGCGCTCTTCTAGGGTCCAAAGTATGGAGCCTATATTCGGCCTCCGAGGTGTGACTGGGTAGAACACCGGCAGAGTCAACACCTGCTTAAGGTGAAACTCTGACACCACCTTCGGAAGTAATTTGGGGTGGGGGCGCAGGACAACCTTGTCCCTGTGGAAGACCAGATGAGACTCGATGGAAAGCGCCTGGGGCTCTCCCATCCTTCTGGCTGACGTGATAGCCACCAAGAAGGCGGTCTTCCACGACAGGTGAGAGATGTCACACCTGTGCATCGGTTCGAATGGCTTGCCCATGAGCTTGGCCAATACTAGCAGTAGATCCCACGGAGGTGGAGGTTCTCGCACCGGAGGGGATATGTGATCAAGGCCTTTGAAAAAGCGCCCGACCACCTTCTCCTGCGCCACCGACTGCTTCCTGGCCTGCGCCCGGTAAGCAGAGATGGCTGCCAGGTGCACCCTGAGGGTCGTGGACTGAAGCCCTTGCTGAGAAAGGGACCATAGGTAGTCCAGAATGCTAGCCAAGGAACAGGAGGAAGGGTCCAGGCCCTTGCCCTGACACCAAATGGAGAATCTCTTCCATTTAAAGGCATAGCATTTCCTGGTCAACTCCTTACAGGACGCCTCAACAACGTTGAGGACCTCGTCGGAAAGACCCAAGGCCTGGAACTCTAGCCGCTCAGGAACCAGGCCGTCAGGTGCAGGGATTGAAGGTCCGGATGGAATACCTTCCCCTGATTGACTGAGATCAGGTCCAGGCGGGCTGGAAGCTGCCTCGGGAGCCTGGAGCTGAGACTGAGGAGATCTGGATACCAGAACTGGCAGGGCCAGTCTGGGGCTACCAGAATCACCTGCACCTTGTCCCTCCTTGCCTTGAGAAGCACCTTGTGGATCAAGGGAAATGGGAGAAAGGCGTAGAAGAGGCCCGGGTCCACGGCCTCGAGAAGGTATCCCTGCAGCGAGCCCTGCTTGGGGGCATGAAACAGTCTCAGCCTCATTCTCCCTGGAGGCAAACAGGTCCACCTGAGGCATGCCCCAGTGGGAGAACAGATCTTGTACTACCTCCGGCAGGAGAGACCACTCGTGGGACGCAGCCCCTATCCGGCTTAGGGCATCGGCCAGAATGTTGGAGGCTCCTGCCACATGGATGGCAAGGAGATCCGCCTCCAGGCTGCACACGAGTGACCAAATGTGGAGAGCTTCCCTGCACAGAGGCATGGAGCACGTCCTGCCCTGGCGGTTTAGGTAGTACATGGTCATGGTATTGTCCGTCTGGACTTGGACCACTTGACCTCGTAGAAACGGAGTGAAGGCGGTGAGGGCTAGACGAACCGCTCGCAGCTCCAGCAGGTTGATGTGGCATTGGGACTCGGAGGGGACCAGAGGCCATGCGCTCTGTGCTCCCCCAGATGGGCACCCCAACCCATCAGAGAGGCATCGGTCGATAGAGAGACCATCGGCTCGGGGCGGACGAACAGGATGCCCTCCTGCAGATGTGCTGGAAAGGTCCACCACTGGAGGGCGTTCCACATCCCCTGAGTCACTGTCACTAGCTGATCCAAGGGATCGGAGTGCTGTGACTATTGGCTGGCCAGCCCCTATTGAAGGGGACGCATGTACCAGCAGGCCCAACGGACCACGCTGGTGCAGGCCGCCATGAGGCCCAGGAAGTCCTGGGCAGGGGACAGTTGCCCAACCTGAAATGATTGGGCAAAGGAGGAAAGAACCTCGGCCCTGTCCGCCGGGAGCCGTGCTCTGGCTCGTAGAGTCGAGCTCTGCCCCGATGAATTGTATCATCTGCTTTGGCACGAGTTCCAACTTGGCCTCATTGATGAGGAGGCCAACCTGAGAGCAAACCTGGAGGGCCAGATCTCTGGACCGCTCCACCTCCATTCTGGAGGAGGCTGCAATCAGCCAGTCGTCCAGGTAGGGGTACACCCGGACCCTTCGGCGCACGCAGGAATGCTGTCACCACTGCCATGCATTTGGTGAAGACCCTGGGAGCTAGGGAAAGGCCTAAGGGCATGGCCTGGAACTCGTAGAGGGATCCCTCTGCCCTGAAGCGGAGGAATCTCGGGTGGGACGGACGGATTGGGACGTGAAAGAACGCGTCCTGGAGGTCCAGAGAAAAGAACCACACGCCTCGTTCCAATGATGAAATGATCTGAGCCAGAGTGACCATCCTGAAGGTTCGAGACCTTAGGAACCTGTTCAGGTCGTGCAGGTCTAGAATGGGGCGCCAGCCCCCCGTCCATTTCAGGACCAGGAAGTACCTGGACACGGACCCTGTTGCCTCCCCCCCGAGGGGCGACGGCTCGGAAGGTCGGGGCCTGCTCGAACTCGAGAGGCAGGCCCTTTCCTACCACCTCCAACACCCAGTGGTCCGTGGTGATGGCGGACCAGGCGGAAAGGAAGTGGGCGGGCCGTCCCCTCGGGGGAACCCGGGGGGTGACAAGGCTGGGGCAGCACCCCTCAGCCCGTCACTGGGCAGGCTTGGAGGAGGACCGGCTGAGGGGCGTCCTGGGCCTTTTTCCTCCTGCTTCCTATTAGAGGAAGCTGCAGGCTTGGCTTTGGGATGCCAAGCGCGAGCCTGCTGGCCCTGATGCTGGTGCTGTTGGGCCGGACATGCTGCAGGCGCAGAAGGGCGAAAGGACTTATGTTGCTGATGACGGCCCTTGTCCTTCTGGGTGGAGGTGACCGAGTCCAGGGTAGCATTGTACTTTTCGATCCGCTGGAGGTGGCCTTCCACTCCAGGGCCGAACAGGTCAGTCCCCAAAAAGGGGACGTCCGCCAATTTATGCTGGGCATCCTCAGCCATACTCTGCGGCACATGGCCACTGCGGCCGCTACTGATCTGGCACAGGAGTCTCCAGTGTCCAGAGCCATTTGGAGCTGCTGTTTTGCCAACGCCCTTCCCGGATCCCGCACCTGCTTGACCTTGGTCTGCAGGTCGGCCGGGAGATGAGGGATCACCACATCCTTGGAGCCCATGATGGCGTGGGAGAAGTGTGCCATCAGCACAGCCGAGCTGGCCTGGCGGAGGCCTAGGGAGGACGAGCATGCAGATTACTTCTGCGGCATGAGTCCAGCTTTTTGGACTCCTTGTCGGGGGGCTTATCCACATCCCTAGCGTTCCCGGAACGCCAGAAAACGCTATCGGTGACTAACCCCTCCGCAGAGGGGTGCTCCGAAAAACCGGACAAAGAGCCGGTAGGGACCGCATACTTCCTGGCCGAAGGTGCGGGACAGGAAGCCGGCTGCTGCCAGAGCTCCAAGGCTGGGCCAACAATGGTTTCAGCCACCGGAAAGGCCTCCGTGGGCGACTCCCCTCAGTCCAGTATCTCCATCAGGGGATACTTGGCCCGCTTGGACACGGGCTTGAGCTGCATCCCGGTGGACTCCGAGATGAGCCGAAGCAGACCCATAAACGACAATGGGCTTTCGTCCATCATCTGCCCCCCACCCCCCAACCCGGGAGGACTCCAGGTCAAGGAGCCTGGAAAACAGGAGGAGTCATTGTCAGACTCCGAGGACTCCGCAAAGAGCTGTCTGGGGCCTGAGCCACCCTCCACCTGCCGAGGATGGTCGGGAGTGAGGGTAACCGACAACCTGTGGGGCAGACCCCGACCCGACCGAGAGTCCTTGGTCAGCGCCCCCGGTTTCGGTTGTGGAGGCGGAGCATCCACCACAATCGGTGGGGCAGCTCTTTTTGGCCAAACAACCGGCCCAAGCTTGGGCACCTCAACTACAGCGAGGGGTTGTTTTGGCCTTTCGGGTGACAGCCACTTGATGGCCGGGGAAGGCGACGGCTTGTTCCCGGACAAAAGTAACTGCTGCCACATTCGTCATGGTAGCGTCGGCGCTTGTGCGCCCGAAACCTCTCCTCTTCCGAGGAAGGCGAGGGCCAGCGGCGCTGCCGCTTACCTCAGTGCCGAGACCGCCTGATGAGGCGGATCGGCTGAGCGAGACGAGGTCTGAGACCAAGACCCTCGGTGTTTCCGAGAGCAGGTCTGGGAAGGAGCGGGGGACACCCGCTCTTCCCTCGGCTCGGGAGCCTTGACCGGGGACTCCGGCATGGGAGGCGCAGGCAAGTCCTCGGTCTCCACTGGGGAAACCGGTGAAGAAGGGTTGTCGGCTTCACCAGTCGACAGCCCGTCCGACGGGCTGAGAAAAATCTCGACCGCGTCGACGAGTGTCTCGGCCGGCTGACCTGACAGGGATACCGTGAAGCCAGCGGCCTTAGCCGCAACCTCGACCGAAGTCAAGTGTCGACTGTCCAGGGAAGGGGACCTCTCCCACGAACGCAGACGGTGGGACTTACCTTTCGAGTCCTTCTTTTTGGACCGAGAAGAGTGTCCCGAAGACCCCTCTCCCTTCGTGGAAAGGGACTGTCAAAGCTCCTTAAAAGAAGCTGTGTAGGAGGATCCCAGAGAGAGCGGGATAAATGCAGCGACCGAGGAAGATGAGGATGCGGTCTGGGCCACCTCCTCCTCGAAGGCGATCATCTGCTCTAGTTGCTCAGCCGCCGTGGACACCGCCCAACGGGCCTCCTTGGACTTCACCGGCAGGTAGCGCTTCTTGGAGCGCCCAAGCTGTAACCGGGCAGCGCGGTCTTCTAGGATGTTGGCTGAAAACGATCAACATAACTCGCAGGCCTGCGGGTCGTGATCTAGGCCAAGGCAGTAGACGCACGTGGAGTGCGGGTCTGTCCTGGACATTTTCTGCCCGCATGGGCACCGCCGAAATCCGGGAGTCAATTTGTCCATCGCAGCTGCGAGGGAGTAATTAGACCGAAGTCTTGAAAACTTTAGAATTATTTTCGGGCGAACCGAAGAATTAGGATCCAGTCTATACGCAGAGCATTAAGGAGGGAACCTGAGCTTCCAAGCGGTAAGGAAGATCTGGCGTCATGGGGCGGAGCAGAGAGTTTTACCACCCGGGTGGGTGGGAGGAGCCAGCTTGAAGACCTTCTGGCAAGATTTAAAGCGGCAAGGAACCTGCCAGACAGCGTGGATGAACAACATATCCATGTCCATAGAAATAGGCGTTAAACATGAGTGGGCCCACTACCGACCCCTGAGGGATCCCACTAATGACCCTCCTTGAGGATGAGCCCCCCCAACCCTTACCTTCTGTACATGCCCCACTAGCCAGTTTCCTATCCACCTGACCATCAGCCCCCCCACCCCATATCTTCCAGCTTCCCAGTAGCTTGGGATGTGGCACCAAATCAAATGCCCTGCTGAAGTCCAGAAAGAGGACATCCACCGGCCTGCCTTAATCCAGTGAACTGGTCAGTCCTTCATAGAACTCCACCTGGTTGGTGTGACACGATCTGCTCCTAACAAAGCCATGCTGGCAATCATCTAGGTGACCCTGTGCCTTCAGAACCCCTTCCAGTCTCTCCTTCAAGATGACCTCCATCACTTTGCCCACCACCGACTGGCTAACCAGCCTATAGTTTCCCGGCTCCTCTTGCGAGCCGCTCTTGTGTATAGGCACAATATGGGCCATCCTCCAATCATGAGGTACCCATCCCAACTGCAGGGAGGAGTTAAATAGGCCCGCCAGGGGTGCAGCCAGGGTATTGGCAATCTCAGGCACCCTGGGATGTATCCCGTCTGGACCTGGTTCTTTGTCTCCCCTTAGGGCCTTGAGGGTTTCCCTCACCCTCCCACTGAGGATTTCAACATCCATTTCCCCTTCTTCATCTACTGGTCTCCCCACCCTCTCCCCTGGCAGTGCTGCCCCCCCACCCTCCTTGGTAAAGACAGAAGCAAAAGAGTCATTTAGTACCTCCACCTTCTCCCCTGCCTCCTCCACACACTCACTCCTCATCCTCAACCTACTAATCTGCCCCTTCCCTTTTCTTCTTTCCCGATATACCTGAAGAACCCTTTTCCTCCCCTCTAATCCCCTGTGCCAATCTCAGCTCCACCGCCGCCTTGGCAGCCCTCACCACGCTGGTGACCCTCCTGGCTACCTCATCATACTCCCCCTTGGATATAGCTCCCCTTCCCCCAAGAATGTTTGTATCGGCTATAAGCAGCCTTTTTTTTTTCCTCACCGCATCCTGGACCTCTCTTGTCCACCAGCTCGGCCTCTTTGCTTTGCCCCACTTGCGTCTCTCCCTCGTAGCAGGCCTTGGCAGTCTCCAGGAGCCGCTTTTTAATAATTTCCCACCGGGCCTCCGTGCCCATGCTTGGCCTGATCTCATCTAGATAGCCCCTCAGGATCCTCTCCATCCCCCTGAAGTCTGCCCCTCTAAAATCAACTACTGTCGTTTTGGTGTGTTCTACCTCGCCCCCTAGGTCAAGAGAGAACCAAACCGTGGCGTGGTCACTCCTCGCCATGGGTCCCCAAATACTAGGTCCCTAATGAGCTCGCCATCCGACAAGGCCACATCCAGGATGCGCGCTTCCCTCGATGGGTCAGTCACCAGCTGGGCAAGGAACGCATCCTGGAAGATGTCCAGCAGGCGCTGCTCCCTGCCCAATGAAGACGCCATAGTTCCCCCGTCTGCTCCTGGCATATTCAGGTCTCTCAGCACCACAGTCTTGCCCTCTCCCCTACCACAGTGATCCCTAAGGCTAGCCACCAGGCCTTCTTCCTGTCCCCCGCCCAGGTGGTCTATATACTAATCCCATATTATCATCAAGCCAGAGGAACTTGAAGGCACCCGACACAGATCCAAAAGGATTCTCACTTTGCAATCAGTAACTCAAGATCTTCTTCGAGACAGTCTCTTGCAGCAGCACATAACACATGAGATATCAACCACAGGCATCATTTCCTCCAAATGACTTTTCGGCAGTCGACCCTGGGACCTCCCCCTCAACACGGTATCTGTAAGGCAGGTATAAAAGGGGGAGGTCCAAGTTACTCCTCAGTTCTTTTCAACCGTAACCTGCATGCAACAAGTCCTCCTTCAAAGCTCTGCTTACCAGTCGTCAATGAAGAGTTCTACTGACCAAAAAATTTCACTAAAAAAAGATTAATCTACTGATGTCTTCATGTCTTCAGATCCCTCATTCCGAAAGTGTTCCTGTGGTCACAGAAATCTCTACAGGGCACCTCCATGAAGTCAGTGTTCAGTGCCTTGGTTCTGAACGCGACACCAGGGTTTGCATCCTCTGTAACAGGTTCAACAAGGCCTCAAAACGTCAAAGGCTTCAGCAGCTTCTTGAGTTTCTCATGAAGCAAAAGGTTGCCCTTCTGGAGCAGCAGCAATGTTCCAAGTCCAGGGAGTTCTCAACATCCTCTTTGGGGTCTCACTGCTCTGCAGGCAAGCCCTCGTCGTCGACAGGACAGGTTCCTGGCAAGAACTATGCCAGCAAAACGTAGCATGTTTCTACTGCTCCCTCGTCATTGACGAGTGCCCCAATCATTACCAAGAAGGTAAGTACAGAGAAGGTTGCCCTTCTAAAATAGTCTTCTACACAGTCGACAATTGTTGTCTCCTCTCTTTCCTCGTCAATGGAAATCAATTTGGGGTCACCCTTATTTGGAATAGGAATAACTTCGGCAATTTTCCAAATACTGGGGACTGAGCCGTGACGCAGAGATAGATTGAAGATTTTTGTGAGGGGAGAGACTATAAACGGGGAGGCGACCTTTAGAAGCCTGGGCTCAAGCCCATCTGACCCTACACTGATATGGTCTGGGGCAGAGAGGAGAAGCCTCAAAACTTCAGATTTTGTAATAGTCCGGAACCTGAAGGGGGGATGGGTGACATGAGATTTCACATTATAGCTGTGCGTAGGGACGTGAGTATTTTTGGAGTGAGCCAGGTAACTGGAGAGGTCCGAGAAATGGTGGTTAAAAGAGTTAGCTATCGTGGTAGGATTGTTGCAGTGTATGCCATTTATCAGCATGTCATTTGCATGTGTAGTTTGATTCGCTCCAAGGAGGGTTTTTATTGTGGCCCAGAATTTTTTCGAGTTACCTGCTGCTTTGGTTAGCAGATTTTTGCAGAAGGAGCTTTTAGCTAACCGAATTTGCCTTTTGCAAACATTTCGCTGGGCTCGGTATTTATTATAATCAGCCATTAACTTCGTGGCTTTGAAACGGCACCATGCTTTATCTCTAGACTTGATCAAAGCAAGTAGGTCTTTCGAGAGCCATTTCGTCTGAGATCCTCGGATCCGACGGCTGACCCAAGGAGCATGGGTGTCTTGGATCAAACGAAATGTTCTAATGCTAGTTGAGCATTATTAGAAGTGTGTATGGGGGACCAGTCTATCGATGAGAGATCGTGTAAGAAATCTTCTTGGTTAAAGTTAGCCAGGTTACGGAAGGTGATGAGTTTAGGAGGAGGAGTAGGTTTGCTGGGTGCACGCCAGGTGCAGAAAATAGGGGAGCGGTCGCTGATTGTGTCAGCTAGGGTCCCAGCACGGGCTATGCTATCCGGGCGGTTTGTAAGGACCCATTCTATAAGAGTGCTACACCAAGAGGGGGGCAGGATCCTGGTAGGGTCTAAAATAAGTTGGTGAAGATTGTGACGTTGGACAATAGTGTGAGAGGACTGGTTTGATTTACTTGTCCAGTTTATGTTCAGGTCCCCAAGAATGAGGACTTCATTCCGACCAATAGCCTTATCAACCTGTGATAGTAGTTCCTCAAGCCCAGCTGTGCCCGCCAGCCGGAGGGCTACAGACACAGACCAAGTGAAGATTCTTTGACCCGAGCTTTATGGTAGCATAGATTGCTTCACAGTGAGATAGAGGTGGTTGGGCATTGAGGGAGATAAGAATGCATGGTTTGAAGAAGATGGCAACCCCCCCACCCCGCTTAGTGGATGGCCTATCCTACCGAATGATGCTGTAGTTGGGCAGAGAGCAGAGGTGGTCAGGGGTGGAGGGTTTAAGCCAGGTTTCAGATAGGCAGAGGATGTCTGGGTTGTGCTGGGCAACCCATGCCTCCAGTTCAACCTTGTTGTGAAGCAGGCTCCTAACATTTAGATGGGCAATACGGATGCCTTTGGAGTCATGCCAGTTTGTAGCTTTACAGAATGAGTTACATGGAGGTCCAGGGTTTTTCTCAATATCCCCCTGCTAACATCAGTGTTAGGTGAGATAGATGTAAGAGTTTGCGCCAGATGTGTGAGAGGGGTAGGATTATACTTGGCTTCTTAAATTTATTCAGAGAGTAGGATAGGTGATAAATGAATTTGTAATGAATGAGCAGGGGGAAGCTGATCGAAGGCTGTGTAGGAGTTATACTCTTAGGACATAACCTGAAGTGGACAGGATAGCAGTGAAGATCTTTAAAGGAGATAGAGTTGTAGAGGATAGGGAGCCAAATGAGGCAAAGGGCAGAAGAGGTTAATAAAATAATGAGATAGGGAGAGATGGACATTTTGGAAGGTAAGATGTGTTATTCAAATTGTAGGAATGTATGGGAGAGAGAAAAGGAAGGTGCAGTCTTGTCAGTGGAGGAGATAAGAGCTGAAGTGTAGTGCACACCAGTAGTTAAAGCGTTAAAAGAACAGTAAGGCACTAGTAAAATCAATCAAGCTCCCTCTAGCCGTCAAACAGTATAACCTGCTAATGGAAAAGTGAGGAGATAGTTAATTTCTTCAGCAGGGCGTGTATTGAGGACGGACTTAAGTTGAGGCGGAGTTACACTCTATAAAAGTAAAGCCGGACAAGGGTGGGTGTGGTGGGGGGCGGGTGGGAGCAGTCGAAAAGCGACTGCGGGATTACAGCGACCTGCCCCAGCTGAAGCAGCAGATTACAGCGGTTACGCTATACTGAGGGCAGGCAGAAATGATTGAGGGTGCCTAGTGCACTCGCGGTTATTCAGCCACGCTACTCTCGCCTCCCTGATTTCAGCGAGATACAGGTACGCTCAGCAGCCGAGGGGGTTGGGTCTCAAAGCCAGAGAGATCAAGGGGATTCAAGAACTGCGGCGCTTTGGACGTTCTGCAGCTTAGGGCAGCAAAAGTTTAAAATGTGGCTCCACAATCAGCAAGCAAAGTTTTCAGATGGTTGTAGTAATGGAAGGACTTAGCAAAACAGTGCAGGGTTAGATGCTACTGTGGGTCCATTTCAGTTCACAAATTAAAACGCCGTAACGTAGGAACAACGTGTTTAACATGTTCATCCACAAACCAAGAAATTGGCTCAGTAAGGGATCCAATCCAGATATTATAGGGTGCCCTGGGAGACGGTCCAGCATCTTATAGACCTTTGATAATAAAGCAGATACCTTGCAGCCTATGGCAGATATGTGGTGGGTTTGCTAACAGAAAGAGCCACACCTCTCCCAATTAATAAATCACATCAGAAAGACAGAAAACTCTACTGCTCATTCACCAGAGTCCATAGTATTTCTGATAAATTCCTGCATTTTTAGGGATGTGCTGCTGGTTTGTGGACTGTATATCAGTCATTAATAATATGCAGGGAGTATTCCAGCTCAGACGAGTTGTATTTAAAATGTTATGGCATGGTCAAGTTCCCATCTAAGGGTTCACCATGCTGTCAATAGATGGGCTTATACCAGCAGGCACCTGAAAACTAAGAAAACCATTTGAAAATAATGAAGTGATAAGTATAAATTAAATCTGCGGGCTCTTTAGAGCAGCTTTGCAGGGGTACTGGACAGTAAATACAGGTTACTCACCTGTAACAGGAGTTCTAGGAATGGTATATGTTGTTCATCCACACTGTCAGGCAGGTTCCTTCCCGCTTTAAATCTTGCCGGAAGGTCTTCAAGCTGGCTCCTCCCACCCACCCACCCGGTGGTAAAACACTGCTCCGCCCCATGATGGCAGATCTAGCCCGCTGGAAGACAGGTTGTGCGTCGAAGTCGGGTGGGTCATGTGGATGAACAACATATACCATTCCTAGAACTCCTGTTACAGGTGAGTAACCTGTAATTCTAGGGACATGGATATGTTGTTCATCCACACTGTCTGACACACTCCTAGCAGTTCTCCAGGAGGAGGGAGGCAAGGCGCACACCCCCTACTTAGGGAATAAAGACTGGAGAACCGAGGCCCTAAAACCAGCATCCCGACATGACACAACGTCGATGTGGTAATGGGTGATGAAGGTGTGTGCTGACTTCCAGGTAGCAGCCCTGTAGATTTCCTGGATAGGGACGTCCCAGGAAGCAGCCACCGATGCAGCGGTATGGCGGGTAGAATGAGCTCTTATCCATCTGGAAGGCTCCATGCCCACCACCCTATAGCAGAGATCTATGCAGGAGGTGACCCACCTGCCTATCGTCCGCTTGGCTGCAGGTCTGCCAGGTGCGGCTTCAGCGTAGGTGACAAACAGCTGGCGAACCTCTCCCCGAACTTCAGCCGACCGCTCCTTATAATAAGCGAGCGCTCTTCTAGGGTCCAAAGTATGGAGTCTATATTCGGCCTCCGAGGTGTGACTGGGGTAGAACACCGGCAGAGTCAACACCTGGTTAAGGTGAAACTCCGACACCACCTTCGGAAGGAATTTCGGGTGGCGGCGTAGGACAACCTTGTCCCTGTGGGAGACCAGATAAGGAGACTCGATGGAAAGTGCCTGGAGCTCTCCCATCCTTCTGGCTGACGTGATAGCCACCAAGAACAGGTGAGAGATGTCACACCTGTGCATCGGTTCGAATGGCCTGCCCATGAGCTTAGCCAATATCAGCAGTGGATCCCACAGAGGTGGAGGTTCTCGCACCGGAAGGGATATGTGATCAAGGCCTTTGAAAAAGCGCCCGACCACCTTCTCCTGCGCCACCGACTGCTTCCCAGCCCACGCCCGGTAAGCAGAGATGGCTGCCAGGTGCACCTTAAGGGTCGTCGACCGAAGCCCTTGCTGAGAAAGGGACCACAGGTAGTCCAGAATGCTTGCCAAGGAACAGGAGGAAGGGTCCAGGCCCTTGCCCTGACACCAAATGGAGAATCTCTTCCATTTGAATGCGTAGCATTTTCTGGTCGACTCCTTACGGAACGCCTCAACGACGCTTGAGGACCTCGTCGGAAAGACCCAAGGCCTGGAACTCTAGCCGCTCAGGAACCAGGCCATCAGGTGCAGGGATTGAAGGTCCGGATGGAATACCTTCCCCTGATTGACTGAGATCAGGTCCGGGCGGGCTAGAAGCCGCCTCGGGAGCCTGGAGCTGAGAATGAGGAGATCTGGATACCAGAACTGGTGGGGCCAGTCTGGGGATACCAGAATCACCTGCGCCTTGTCCCTCCTCGCCTTGAGAAGCACCTTGTGGATCAAGGGAAATGGGGGAAAGGTGTAGAAGAGGCCCGGGGTCCACGGCCTCGAGAAGGCATCCCCCTGCAGTGAGCCCTGCTGAGGGGGGCGGGCATGAAACAGTCTCAGCTTCGCATTCTCCCTACAGGCAAACAGGTCCGCCTGAGGCGTGCCCCAGAGGGAGAACAGATCTTGTACTACCTCCGGCAGGAGAGACCACTCATGGGACGCAGCCCCTATCCGGCTTAGGGCATCAGCCAGGGTGTTGGAGGCTCCTGCCACATGAAAGGCAAGGAGATCCGCCTCCAGGCTGCGCACGAGTGACCAGATGCGGAGAGCTTCCCTGCACAGAGGCATGGAGCGCGTCCTGCCCTGGCAATTTAGGTAGTACATGGTCGTGGTATTGTCCGTCTGGACCCGAACCACTTGACCCCGTAGAAACGAAGCGAAGGCGGTGAGGGCTAGACGAACCGCTCGAAGCTCCAGCAGGTTGATGTGGCATCAGGACTCCAAAGGGGACCAGAGGCCGTGCGATCTGTGCTCCTCCAGATGGGCACCCCAACCCATCAGAGAGGCATCGGTCCATAGAGAGACCGTCGGTTTGGGGCGGACAAACGGGATGCCCTCTTGCAGATGTGCTGGAACGGTCCACCACTGGAGAGCGTTCCACATCTCCTGGGTCACTGTCACTAGCTGATCCAGAGGATCGAAGTGCTGTGACCATTGGCTGGCCAGTCCCCACTGAAGGGGACGCATGTACCAGTGGGTCCAACGGACCACGCTGGTGCAGGCCGCCATGAGGCCCAGGAGGCGCAGGAAGTCCCGGGCAGGGGGCGATTGCCCAACCTGAAATGACTGGGCAAAGGAGGAAAGAACCTCGCCCTGTCTGCCGGGCCGTGCTCTGGCTCATGAGAGTTGAGCTCTGCCCCATGAATTGTATCACCTGCTTTGGCACGAGTTCCAACTTGGTCTCGCTGATGAGGAGGCCAACCTGAGAGCAAACCTGGAGGGCCAGATCTCTGGACCGCCCACCTCCGCCTGGAGGGGCTGCAATCAGCCAATCGTCCAGGTAGGGTACACCCGACCCTTCCACCGAAGAATGCTGTCACCACTGCCATGCATTTGGTGAAGACCCTGGGAGCTAGGGAAAGGCCGAAGGGCATGGCCCGGAAACTCGTAAAGGGATCCCTCCGCTCTGAAGCAGAGGAATCTCTGGTGGGCCGGACGGATAGGGACGTGAAAGAACGCGTCCTGAAGGTCCAGGGAACAGAACCACATGCCTCGCTCCAAGGATGGGATTATCTGAGCCAGAGTGACCATCCTGAAGGTCCGAGACCTTAGGAACCTGTTCAGGTCGTGCAGGTAGAGAATGGGGCGCCAGCCCCCCGTCCATTTTGGGACCAGGAAGTACCTGGACACAAACCCTGGGTCTGGAGGAGGATCCGCCACCTTCCTGATCACCCTTTTTCGAGGAGCAGGGCAATATCGGCTCGGGCGGGCCGACAGAGAGGGTCTAGCCTGCCCCCGAGGGGCGACACGGCTCGAAGGGTGGGGCCTGCTCGAACTCCAGGGGCAGACCTTTCCTACCACCTCCAACACCCAGTGGTCCGTGGTGATAGCGGACCAGGCGGAAAGGAAGTGGCGGAGCCGTCCCCCCTCAATCCGTCACTGGGCAGGCTTGGAGGAGGGACCTCCTGGGCCTTTACCTCCCTGCTTCCTATTGGAGGAAGCCGCGGGCTTGGGTTTGGGATGCAAAGTCGAGCCTGCTGGCCATGGTGCTGGTGCTGTTGGGCCGGATGTGCCGCAGGCGCAGAAGGGCGAAAGGACTTGTGCTGCTGCTGCTGTCGGCGGCCTTTGTCCTTCTGGGCGGAGGTGACCAAGTCCAGAGTGGCACTGGACTTCTCGATCCGCTGGAAGTGACCTTCCACTCCAGGGCCGAAGAGGCCGGTCCCCAAGAAGGGGACGTCCACCAATTTGTGCTGGGTATCCGCCGTGAAGGTGGATATCCTCAGTCATGCTCTGCGGCGCATGGCCACCGCGGGCGCCAACCGATCTGGCACAGGAGTCTCCTATGCCCAGAGCCATTTGGAGCTGCTGCTTAGCCACTGCCCTACCCTGGTCCCGAACCTGCCAGACCGTGGTCTGCAGGTCGGCCGGGAGATGAGGGATCACCTCATCCAGGGAGCCCATGAAGGCATGGGAGAAGTGTGCCATCAGCACGGCCGAGCTAGCCTGGCGGAGGCCAAGGGAGGACACAGCGTACACCTTGCACCCAGTGTAGTCCAGCTTTTTGGACTCCTTGTCGGGGGGCTTGTCCACGTCCCTAGCGTTCCCGGAACGCCAGAAAACGCTGTCGGTGACCAACCCCTCGGCAGAAGGATGTTCCGAAAACCCTGGAAAAGAGCCGGTAGGGACCGCATACTTCCTGGCCATCCTGGTCGAAGGCGCAGGGCAGGAAGCAGGCCGCTGCCAAAGCTCCAAGGCTGGGCCAACAATGGCCTCAGCCACCGGAAAGGCCTCCGTGGGGGAATCCTCTCGGTCTAGTAACTCCGTCAGGGGATACTTGGCCCATTTGGATACGGGCTCGAGCTCCATCCCGGTGGACTCCGAGATGAGCCGAAGCAAACCCATGAAGGACGATGGGCTTTCGTCCATCGACTGGCCCCCGGAGGACTCCAGGTCAACCGGCCTGGAGAACAGGGAGGAGACGTCGTCGGACTCTGAGGAGTCCGCGAAGAGCTGCCTGGGGCCTGAGCCACCCTCCACCTGCCGAGGACGGTCGGGAGTGAGGGTGACCGACAACCTGTGGGGCAGACCTTGACCCGACCGAGAGTCCTTGGTCGGTGCCCCCGATTTCGGTTGTGGAGGCGGAGGTTCCACCACAATCGGTGGGGCAGCAGGTTTCGGCCGAACAACCGGCCCAGGCTTGGGCATCTCGACTACGGCGAGGGGTTGCTTCGGCCACTTGAGTGACAGCCACTTGATGGCCTGGGAAGGCGTCGACGTCGACTTGATCCCGGACAGAAGTAACTGCTGCCACATCAGGTCCTCGGAAGGCCGATGCAATTTGGCGCTAAGCCTCTCTCTTCCAAGAGGAAGACGAGGACGAACGGCCGGGCGCCCGCTTTTACTCGGTGCCGACTAAGACCGGCCGATGTCGGCGGATCGGCTAGACCGAGAAGAAGTCCGGACCGAGATCCTCGTGTTTCTGAGGACGGGTCTGAGAAGGAGCGGGGACACCTGCTCTTCCCTCGCTCGACGCTTAATCGGGACTGCTGCACGGGGCGAGGCAGATCTCGGTCTCCACCGGGGAACCGTGAAGAAGGGTTGTCGGTTTCACCAGTCGACAGCCCGTCCGGACGTCGAGAAAAATCTCGACAAGGCCAACGGTGTCTCGCCGCTGGCCTGACGGGACGCCAGGAAGCCAGCGGCCTTAGCCGCAACCTCGACCAAGTCGACAGTCGGCTGTCCGGGAAGGAGACCTCCGCCTCCCACTGAACGCAGACGGCGGGACTTACCCTTAGAGTCCTTCTTTGGACCCAGAGGAATGTCCCGATGGCCCCTCTCCTTCGTGGAAAGGGATTGGCAAAGCTCCTTGAACGGTTGAATACGAGGTACCCAGAGGGGACCCAGAGACAGCGGATAAATGCCACGATCGAGGAAGAGGATGATGCGGCCTGGGCCACCTCCTCCTCGAGGGCGATCATCTGCTCGAGCTGCTCAGCCAAGCCAGCCGCCGCGGTAACCGCCCAACGGGCCTCCTTCGACTTAACCGGCGGGTAGCGCTTCTCAGGGCGCCCCAGCTGTAACCGGGCAGCGGGCCTCCAGGACGCTACTAAAACGGCATGACTCGTAGGGCCCGCGGGTCGTGTTCTAGGCCGAGGCAGTTGACGACGTGGAGTGCAGGTCCGCCCTGGACATCTTCTGCCCACAAGGGCACCGCCGAAATCCGGGAGTCGATTTGTCCATCGCAGCCGCGAGGGAAAAAGTTGACCGAAGTCTTTAAAATTTTAAAATGAGTTTCGGGCGAACTGAAGAATTAGGATCCAGTCTATCACGCAGAGCGTTAAGGAGGGAACCTGAGCTTCCAAACGGTAAGGAAGATCTGGCATCATGGGGCGGAGCCGAGAGTTTTACCACCCGGGTGGGTGGGAGGAGCCAGCTTGACCTTCCGGTAAGATTTAAAGCGGCAAGGAACCTGTCAGACAGTGTGGATGAACAATATATCCATGTCCCTAGAACCTGTATTTCTAAGGGCGTGGATACAGTTCACTATCCAGACTATGGCAGACTTCCAGAAGTTCTTTTGGAGGCAGTGGCAAGGGGCCACCCCTATTTGGTGCCCAAAGACTGGAGAACCAATACCCCAAAAGCAGCATTCCAATGAGACAGATTGTCGATGCTATAATGTGAGATGAAGGTGTGTGCTTTCCGCCAGATAGCAGATTTCATCTATGGGGATGGCACTGGAGGAAGCCACTGATCAGCACTATGTCTGGTGGAATGTTCCTTAAGCCCTCTGGGAGGCTCTCTACCAGTTAACCTATAACAGAGTTCGATGCAGGATGTTATCCATCCGCCAAACATCTGCCAGTCACTGCTTTAGCATATGTAACAAAACAGCTGGTGAACCTCACCTTGCACTCCACCCATGTGTTACTTATAAGAGAGTGCCTGCCGCAGGTCCAAAGTATGGAGTCTGTGGTTGGCCTCCGAAGATGGATTGATAAAGTATATAAGAAGGTTAATCACCTAGTCGAGTGGGGACAAAGGACAACCATGAACTTGTACAGGATCAGACAAGGAGACTCCACCCAGAGTGCCTGGAGCTTGCTGATACTTCTGGCTGATGTGACCACTCAGTTGTTTTTTACTCTCTTACGTTGAGCTAGATTCGTACTGTGTATGTATTAGGATGGTGTTTCCACATATTTCTAACGGTAACCACCACATTCAAGGTATTTCATTTTTTTTTTCAATGGCTGGCACTGCATGGGAGTGGCAACATTTCAAAACTCTGAAATCCCATATCTTAGTTGAGGAATGAAATAAAACCAACAGACAAAAAAAGGGTATTGATATACCTACCAGAAAATCACTATTGCTGAGAGGAAAAAAAAAAAGAGGGGAACCCCCCCCCCATGATTACAATAATGATCAACAAAATTGCTACTTTAAACAAAATATGACGGTGGTGGTGGTAGCTAAGTTAAGGTGTGGGGGTCTTGGTCTTTTATTACAGTGCACAGTGCTTGACTGTGCAGACCGAGGTTTCAAAATCCAATGGTGGAACTAGAATGTGTGTCACTAGGGAAAATATAGGCAAGTAGATAGAGTGGGGGCAGACTGGATAGGCCACTGCACTTTTTTTTTGTGTCACATTCCACGATTGTGTTTGAGAGTTTTTTGTTTGTTTTTTTACACAAACTTGTGGCAGTGAGGGCTGGTTTGGGGAACAAGGGAGGCAAAAGGGAAGATGCTTCTGTTTTCCCATTTGGGCTATTTTTCCAGTATCAAGTGTAATATCAATGTTTTGACTTTTGTCTTTGTTGCAGAGAAAAATTTGTGGGAAGGTTCTGGTTCCCCAGGTTTTGCCTAATCTTCCTGATTTTCCCTCAGAGTGCTGTTTGAGGCATCAAAATCTGGTGCAGTGGAAATTATTGTGATGTCACGGGTTGAGCGTCAGGGGTGGGGGGCGTGCAATCTGGGGGACTCTGATCCTTTTTATGTAAATGTCCTTGGTAGAGGGGGTAAGAGAGATTGATACATTGGAGAATTTGGCACAATGCATCCACGTTGTACTACAGATCTCTGCCGTCTTAAGAAGCAAACTACCTAACACAGTTTTAAAACTGTACTTAACAGAGTGTGAACCGTCAGTAGACAAATCAATAGTGTGTCCTGCTTGACCCTATTGCTAGAGCTGTTCCGTCAGCTCGGTCTCTTTCAACCCCCAGTTCTTCCTAATGCAGTTTTGGTCTGCTGGCAGGATCTTGGAATCTTGAAAAGGCGGGGCACTGGCTGGATCCATAGTCTGGGGGTATGAAACAGGGAGAGTAAGATCGAGATTGGCTGAGTTGGCACTGTAGGTTTAATACAGTCATGAAGCAGGGCCCTCCCTGCCGTGTCCTAATCCCCATGGAGCCCTCTAGGAGTCTGGGGTTAGATAGTAGAAAGGCTGTTTGCTCTGACCTTTGTGGTGTGTTGTGCAATGCCACATCCATGAGGAATAAGATCGCAGTGGTGTCAGATTTCATTACGGATTCCTCTAGGGATCTGGTAAGTTTCACAGAGACCTGGATTGGGGCAGACTCCGGGCCAGTCCAGGAGGCAGCAATATCAGCTGGGTTCTCTGTGGTACACCGTTTGAGGCAGGAGCATAGGAGAGGCCGTCTTGTTTTAGATCCTGCTTTAATGTTTTAATGTGTGGCAGGGAAGGGAGATGCAGGTGTGAGACATAGGATTATTCTTGTGTACCACCCTCCGCGTCAGGAACAGAAGTTCCTGCGGGAATTTTCAGCTTTCACTATCGACCTTTCATTGAATGCTCCCAACCTACTTGTGCTAGGGGATTTGGGTCAAAAATTAAACTGCACTCTGCTTAGCAATTCCTCCAGGCGATGGATTCAGTGAGCCTCACACAGGTTGTTCCTCCATAACCCATGATCACAGCCACACCCTGAACCACATTCTCTCTCAGGGGCTGAAATGAGGGTTACTCACCTGTAAGCATAGTTCTAGGAATGGTATATGGCGCACATCCGGCAGTCTTTCTTCAAGTTCAGCTGAACGCCTTCAAGCTAAGCTCCTCCCACCTACGCAGCTGGTATCATCCTTAGCGCCGTCCCGTGACGTCATATCTTGTACACAGAAAGCAGGGGGGTCCATGTGTCACTTGCCAGGGAAGGTCTGGTGAGTCATGTGGATGTGCACAATATTCCACTCCTAGACTTATGGTTACAGGTGAGTAACTCATTTCTAGGGATGTGGATATGGTTAACTATCCAGCCATGCTTAGGCAGACTCCCCATAGTTCTCCAGGGAGAGGGGGCAAGGTTCACATCCCTACTTTGGAACAGAAAGCGGAGAACTGAGGCCCCAAAACCAGTATCCCAGCACAATTCAAGATTGATGTGGTAATGGGAAATGAAGGTGTGTGCTGACTTCCAGTTAGCAGATCTGCAGACCTCCTGGATAGGGACATCTCTGGAAGCAGCCACCAAGGCAGTGGTATGTCTGATGGAATGAGCCCTAAGCCCTACAGGAGGGTTCCCTACCAACTAATGGTTCTCCGTACAGTCCCCTAATTTGTTTGGCCTCAGGCTTTCACAGGCAGGAGACTACCCCATCTTCCCTTTTCCCAGACGCAGAATGTGACAAAGCTCCTGTATTCTCTTGATCTTAACAGGGTCCTCAACATTTACCTAAAACCCACCAAACCTCTTTGTACAGCTGACAAGCTTTTCGTCCTCCTGGGGACAGGGAAGGGCCACCCCAGCCAAGCGAACTTTAGCCAAATAATTTGTGTGGCCATCAGACTGGCTTACACATCCCAGGACCTGCTGGCTCCAACAGAACTCAAAGCTCACTCCACTGGAGCTATGCCTCTGCATCCCTGGCCCTCCCAGCTAAGGACTGCTTCTTGGGGTCCATACCATTCTGCCTGCCCACAGGAGCACACACACAGCTTAGTCAGAGTGTAGGATATGGTTAGTAAGGGTCAGCTGAGGGAGTATGGGAAGGGCAGTGTCCTAAAACTCTCCAAACTTTTCAATCTGTCCCTGATGACAGGGGAGAACAGCCCATACCACTTCTGCATGCGTAACACAGAAACATAGACTTTGACGGCAGATAAGGACCGCTTGGCCCACCTAGTCTGCCCATTTCCCTACCTACAGGATAGGCTGCAGATCCTAGTTAACCAACAGCCTTTTTCTTCCTACCCCCCACAAGAATTGCCTTATGACTGTCCCATGCATTCTTGAATTCTCCCACAGTTTTAAACCCCACAACCTCCTCAGGAAGACTGTTCCATGCATCCACTACCCCTCTGTGAAAAATACTCCTCACATTGCCCTGAACCCCCCATCTTTAAATTGTGTCCCTTGTTCTTGCACGTCTCTTTTCTGAAAGATGCTACCCTCTTGGACTCTGTTGATTCCACTGAGGTACTTAAAGTTTCTATCATGTCCCCCTCTCCTTCTTTCCTCAAGGGTATACATGTTAAGCTCCTTTAGTCTCTCTCGTGACGGCTTCTCTTGCAGACCCTGCACCATTTTAGTTGCTCTCCTCTGACTGCCTCTATCCTGTCTATGTCTTTGCGGAGATGGGGTCTCCAGAACTGGACGAGTACTCAGATGGGGTCTCACCAACTGTCTGAACAGAGGGACAAAACTTCCTGTTTTCTGCTGGTGATGCCTCTCCTATGCATCCCAGTATACCCCAGCCCTCCCTACTGCCTTCTCACATTGCTTACAACCTTAAGGTCATCTGATATGATTACCCCAGGTCCCTTTCCTTTTTTGTTGTTGTTACTACCTCCCCCATTGTGTAATCTTCCCCTGGGTTCTTGTTTCCCAGGTGCATTATTTTGCACTTCTTTGCATTGAATCCTAGCTGCCATACTTCTGACCATTCCTCCAACCTTGCCAAGTCCCTTCTCATCCTTTCCATGCCTCCTTGTGTATCAACCCTGTTGCAGATCTTTGTGTCATCTGCAAAGAGGCATACTTTTCCTTCCAGTCCCTCTGCAATGTCACTTATGAAGACATTAAAAAGGACTGGACCCAGTACTGAACCCTGCGGTACCCCACTAGTAACCCCTCTTTCTTCCGAGTGGACTCCATTTACAATTACCTTCTGTATCCTATTGTCCAGCCAGTGTTTTACCCAGGCTACCACCCTGGGACCCACTCCCAGGCTGGTTAATTTGACTATTAATCTTTTGTGGAACTGTGTCAAATGCCTTGCTAAAGTCTAGGTTGGCCATGTCCACAGCCCTCCCTGGTCTACTACTTTGGTCACCCAGTCAAAGAAATCTATTAGATTCGTCTGACATGACCTTCCGCTGTGAACCCATGCTGCCTTGGGTCCCAGCCCCACTGGCCTCAAGGTACTCAACAATTCTTTCCTTCAGAAGTGATTCCATCACTTTCCCTACCACAGAGGTCAGACTGACAGGTCTGTAGTTTCCTGCCTCTGTCTTGCTCCTACTTTTGTAAAGGAGAATCACATCTGCCTTCCTCCAGTCCTCGGGTACCACACCATCCTACCATGATTTATTAAAACAGTAGTCAGTGGTTTCCATAGTTCCCCTTAATTCTTTTAGAATTATGGGTGAATTCATCAGGCCCCATTGCTTTGTCCACCTTCAGTTTTAGGAGTTCTTGCAGAACCCTTTCTTCTGTGAAAGGGCTGGGATCGACCTCCTATCAAGAATGCTTCTGTTAATTGGATTAGGCACTTCCCCCCTCCTCTTTTGTGAATACTGAGCAGAAATATTTGTTCAGTATCCCTGCTTTTTCACTGTCCCTCTCTGCCCACCCACCATTCATTCTATTCAGCCTCACTATCCCTCCCTTTGTCTTTCTATGCTCTCTGATGTACCTATAAAAGGTTTTATCCCACTTCTTAACCGAGGTGGCTATCTTTTCCTCAGTTTGGGCCTTTGCTATTCTGACTTCCCTCCCTGCTTCCTTCTGCCTTAACTGGTACAGCTCTCTGTCCTGCTCCTTCTGTGTTTCCTTATACTTCCTGAATGCTATCTTTTTCTCCGACTTTCCCAGCCACCTCTTTTGAGAACCATAGTGGCTTTTTCTTTCATTTTGATTTGTTTATTTGCTTCACCCAAAGGCTTGCTGCCTCTGTGATGGCAGTTTTGATGATTCCCCATTGTTGCTCCACCCCTCTTCTAGCCTGTTTGCTAGTGCTTTTCTGAGGCACTCTCCCATCTTGCCAAAGTCAACCCTCCTGAAGTCCAGTACTCACACTTTTGTATGGCTTGACTCTGTAGCTGAGTTTAACGTGAACCACGCTGTTTGATGGTCACTTGTTCCCAGGTGGCAACCCACTTCTTGATCTGCGATCCTCTCACTGTCCCCATTTGAGAGTACAAGGTCTAAGACTGCTCCCTCATGAATGGGTTCCGAAACTGGCTGTCTGAGGCCTGCCACCTGTAGGGCATCGAGAATGGCCCTGCTCTTGGATGTGGCTGCAGCACATGTGCTCCAGTTAACATCTGGCATATTCAGGTCTCCCATCAACAGTATCTCCCCTTTCTCTGCCATCCTAAGAATGCCTTCTATCATATCCTTGTCCATTCCCTCCCCCTGACATGGGGGTCTGTACACAACCCCTGTGCAGATTGTGGTGCCCTTTCCAGTCTCCAAGGTGACCCACAGTGCCTCCTCTCCTCCCTGTTTACTCTTTTGTTCAGTTGCTTTTATCCCTTCCTTTACATAGAGAGCTACTCCTCCTCTTCTCTCCTGCCTGTCTCTCCTGTAGGTTATATACCCTGGTATGTTAACATCCCAGTCATGGTTCTCTGTGTACCATGTTTCTGTGACTGCTACGATATCCAGGCATCCCTCTTCCATCAAGGCCACCAGCTCAGGGAGCTTGTTGCCCAGACTATGGGCACTGGTACTCATTACTCTCCATTTCCTGACGGCCTTACTCCTTTTTGCCCCATCCCTGTCCTTCTTGCCTTTGTCACTTTCCCCATTTACCCCTGCCCTTCTGCCTATCGCCACCTCTATGTGGGTGTTTACCGTACTTACTACCGTGATTTTTTTTAGAGGGGGCTAGGATTTCCCTGCTCCTTTCTAGTGCCTCCCCCCTTGGCTAGTTTAAATGCTTGCCAATGAAGCATTTAAACCTATCACCTAGGATCCTGGTTTCACTCCTGGACAGATGCAGCCCATCATGCCAGTATAGGCTTGCATCACTCCAGGAAGCCCCCAGTAGAGAAGTCCAGTCACACAGTACTCCTTCTTTCTGGTGTCTTCTGCCAAGCTACTAACAGAATCTTTCTAAGGCAGTCTTTAAATTTAGCTTCCTTCTAGCTAAGCCACTCCCCCTACTTACTAGATCTTTCTACAAGTAATTTAAACTGCACAGCTATCAAGCCCTTTCAATCACCTGATATTTACACCAAGATAACTGTTCAGATAACCATTCAGTTCAGTTAACTCAGACAAACACACTATTTTTTGTTTTTGTTTTGTTTGTTTTTTTACCCTAAATTAAAGGTCCAAGTACAAGAGTTCTACTTCTTTAGTCCCAGTAGAGAAGTCCAGTCACACAGCACTCCTTCCTTCTGGTGTCTTCTGCCAAGCTACAGGAGCAGACACCAGCTTAATTATAAAAAAAAAAAAAAAAAAAAAAATTCATAACACTGGTGCTACAGCAAAACTACACAAATAAATGAATGACCATCCACAGTGCCCTAAAGCTTGAATCTTGCGATGGCATGTCACACACTGTGAGCCAGTGCCCCACATTTCTGTTGTCCATGTCATACAATTCATTGATAAAAAGTTGAGAGGTATGAAGGTAGTTTACAACAAACCCATTTTCATGGAGAGTTACCTGTCAAATTATAGATGTAGTTTAATAAAGCAATACAATTTTATTAGAATCTTAAACATCAACAATAATATACATTGATTGATGACAACATATTGAATAACCGGTCATGTATAAACATATAATACTCCTTAATTACACTACACAAAATGCAATCAAGTATGCAGTAACATGTTACTACTATTCATCAAACAAAAATAAGATTTAAAGTGATATTTCACTAATTAACAAAAATTTATTAACTCCTTCGGTCCCGTAACCGCCATATGACATCGGAACCATCCATTGCTGAACCCGACCCAAAATGGCAACCAGGAGAGAACGAGTTTTTAAAAAAGTGAAGGGTTAGTAGTTTTCAAATGTCAATAGTTACATTCCGAATCCATGTCATAAGAGAACTGAGCAGTTGGACAACTTACTGCCAATAAAGTCCTGAGCCTCCTCCTCGGAGTAAAACTTCTTAAAGCTAGCTCCGGGATATCCGTTTACTTGCTCTCTGCATTCTTCCCTGTGAAATGGCAGGATGGAAGCGTTAAAAAAGTAAACAAAAAAACTACTGCATTTACCATTTTCATCGCTATACACATTTCTTTTTATTAATTTCTACCCAGTGCTTTCCTCATCACAAAGTAATGTCTCCCCAACTTTTTATTTTTTATTTTTATTTTTTAACAACCATAGAATTTGGTCGGCAGAAATGGACTGCCTGGCCCACAGTCTGCCTAGATGGTCCTTGCCTAGTCTGTCTCCGCAGACCCCAACTGGTCTTTTATTCATGCCCCTTTACAGGCATATGTCCCTATCATGCCCCCCACAGCTAAATTGTGGCTAACTCCCCCTTTGAGCCTCAGCTCTCCCACCTTCTGTGTGGGAATAGAGAGAGGACAGGATGCCCTTAAGTTTACAGTATGGCACAAGTGCAATAGGAGGCTGTGCAGGCGCCCCCTCCGAGTGTACCTGGGCTCATCAGCCTGCTATGCAGGCATTTTTTTGTAAATATAATTTTTATTAACTTATTTTAACAAAGTACAGGGCAGTCACAAATTCATCATTTACACATAATAAGTATACAGCACTACAGTTCAAAGGGTTATGTCAGCATAGAGTCCAGAGATTCAGTCCCTGGGGAAAGAAACGAACAGATCAATACAACAGTTCATATAGGAAAAACTCATACTCCCCCATTTGGATGCACTTAGTGCTGTGCCCCCTCCCAACCTCTCCAGTTCAAATGGTCCCCGCATTTACATTTATAGGGAGTATCTAATCTTAGGGGACAACGTTTGGGTCCTTGGACATGATGTATAGTATCCATCTGTTCCTCTTCAGTAAGCAGAGTTTGGTACAATCATTTAGGTGGAAAGAGATCTTCTCTGTTCTGTAGAAAAGATTAACTATTTCTCTCCACTCAGATATTGTGGGGACCATCACTGTGAGCCAGCATCTGGTGATAGCCTTCTTTGCCGCCATGAGGGATATCCCTAGGAGATAGCAAGTGTGAGAGTCCCTGAATCCCCGAGGAAGAACGTGTAATATAAAAAGTTCAGCAGTAAGGAGTACTGGGTGTCCAAATAGGACCTCCAGCTCCAGCTGTAGGGATGTCAGAAGGGGCTGTAGTCTGGGGCACAAACAAAATACATGAGAATGGTGTGCCATTGGGTCACCACACTGGCGCCAGCATTCAGCTATACTTGCTGCAAGGAAGTGGGACGTTATGGCAGCTGTACGGAAATATCTTATAAGCAGTTGCCAGGAAAAAAGTCGCCAGCTATGAGAGTAAGTGAGTTTAGAGGTCACGAGGCAGCTGTTATTCCACTGTTGTGGGGTGATACTTGTGCCCAGTTCTGTATTCTATTTCTCGAGTATCCTCTCGGTGCCTTCCCCTGTTTCAATAAGGGCCTGATAAAAGACGGAGACTGCATGTGGCAGCTCTGTGGAAAGGAAGAGCCTCTGGAGCAGTATTATTGGGGGGGGGGTAACTCTGAGGGCTGCGGGGTCCAGGTGGAAGGGAGTAAATAAAAGTGTCTCAGCTGGAGATACCTAAAAAAAATCTGTCTGCCCTAGCCCATGGGTCTGACTCATCTCCTGAAATTATTTAAAATCAAGCCCGTTTAAAAATTGTGGGAGAGTTGCAAGTCGGAGGTGGCCCCAGGTGCAAAAGGTGTGATCAGTTCGGGCTGGGGGGAAGTTTTCCAATAAAGCAATCGGGAAAAGCAACATCAGATATGGGTAAAGTGACAAAGGTCTACGGATCACATTCCAAGTTCTAATTTGGTGTGAGATCCAAGGGCCAATGGAGGTCTGGTTTAGAAGGGGGGATTTTGGTATAGAGTAATCCTGACGATATCTTTGTAGGGGAGGAGACCCTCCTCTATTTCCTACCAGACTGCAGGGATAGCCCTTATGTAATGGATGGTTATAAATGAGAGGTGGGAGGCCCAGTTGTACAGCTTAAGATTTGGGAGTGCAAGGCCCCCCGGGAAAGAAAGGGTAGAGAATTTCAATCTGGGGCACCTTCCCGCCCATATAAACCCCAAGAAGCCTTATTCCACGTACCGAATATTTTTGCCGGTATGTGTAGTTTTACATTCTGAAAGAGATAAAGGGCCCTAGGCAGAATCACCATCTGTATAACCTCTTATTCTCTGGAGGAGACTGAGAGGGAGGACCCTTCATTTAGCCAGGTCGTGTAGGAGTTGGGAGTAAAAAGGGTCATAGTTATTTCGCATAGCTTTCTCAGCTTTATGAGACAGGTAAATACCAAGGTATTTCAATTTATCAAGGTCCCACTGAAATGGGTAAGTCTGCCTGAATGATGGGGCGGGGGCGGAAGTGAAAGACATGGGCATCCGTTTTGGACGTGTTGAGCCTGTACCCTGAACATTACCCGAAGTCCTCAAGAATTTTAAAGACTGCTGGGACGGACTATATGGGTTTTTATAGGAAGAGTAGAACATCGTCTGCATACAAAGCAATGCGGTGCTCCATCCCTTCCATATGAACCCCCTGGATTTGGTTGGAGAATCTGACCTGGGCCAGCGGCTCAATAAAAACGGCAAAGAGTCCGAGGGACAGGGGGCAGCCCCGACGGGTGCATCTAAACCGGGGAAAATAGGCAGAGTGGTGACCAGAAACCTTGACACAGGCCTGAGGTGAGGAGTAAAGCGCTTTTATCATAGTGATAAGGGGGGCAGGGAATCCCATCTTGGCCATAGTGGAGAAAATAAAGGGCCAAGAGACCCTGTCAAATGCCTTCTCAGTATCAAGGCTGAGAAGGACAGATGGGTCTTTACGAGTCTGCATTTCTTGAATCAGGTGGAACACTCCACATGTATTGTCCGTTGAGGACCTAGAGCTTACAAAACCTGTCTGGTCTAGGTTGATTAGGGTGGGTAGGACAGTCTCTAGCCGTTGGGCCAGGATGGACATGAGGTATATACATAAGTACAAATTCAGGACCGAGATCAGTCAGTAAGAGCCGCATGAAAGGGGGTCCTTGTCTGGTTAAGGGATAAGAGGGACAGCTGTGTATGACCAGCTTGGGTGGGGGGTTGGTTAGGGGTACCCTGCAAAACATCGTTGTAGACCTGTAGAAGGAGTGGGCTGTCTGCAAGGTGCACTTATAAAACTCCACCCCATAACCATCAGGGCCAGGAGCTTTCATGGTTTTAGATCTGGAGATGGCTGCTGATAACTCCATTTGAGTTATGGGAGAGATCAGACTGGCCTGTTGGTCCTGGGTGAGCTTGGGGAGCTCAAGGGGGGACAAGACGGCATTAATAGCGGTGGAGTTTATAGGGTACTCGGGAGTATATAGGCCCTTATAGTAGTCACAGAATGCCTGGGAGATGTGCCCAAGTTTCATGTGGAGGGTACCTGTGGTAGGATCTCTTATGGCTACTATGGTGGACAGTCTACGCTGTTTGTACAGCCAGTAGGCTAGCAGGCGAGAAGCCCGCAGGCCTATCTCTCCGTATATCTGCCTCAAGAAGGCCAACGCAATCTCTGTCTGTTGAGTGCAGAGGGAGTTCAGGTCCCTGCTGACCTGTTTAAGCTGTGCGGTGACTGAAAGGTCTCCCTGCTAATGGGCAGCCTGCAGGAAGTGCAGAGTTTGTTCAAGGTGTATTTGTCTCTCCTTCGCAGCTTCGTCAGGGTGGCTGAGTGCTTTATTAGGTGGCCCCATAGGATCACCTTTAGGGTATCCCATCTGACAGAGGGGGTAATTTCAGGGTCAGAGTTATCCTCTAAAACCTCTTTCATCTTATCACTCAGAAACTCGAGGAAGGGCTCACTCCTGAGATAGGCTGGGTTAAACCTCCAGATGGTGTTGCGCCTCTCGAGACCCAAATCCCAAGTGGTAATCAGGGGTGCATGGTCCGAGTGGGCAATAGCCCCCATGGTGCCATCTACGAGAGCTCCCAGACACTCCTTTTGAGTGCAGCAATGATCAATTCAGGTATATGTGCCATGCACAGCCGAATAAAATGTATATCCTCTGCCTCTTGGATGAAGGGATCGCCACACATCCAGCCAGCCCACCTCCTGAACAAATCGTCTGGAAAATTTATGCGAAGCTGGCTGTTTACCCCTGGACATGCTTGTGGAGTCTAAGTTGGGACTCGGGGCGATGTTAAAATTGCCGGCTAAAATTAAGGTCCCCATGGTCAGTTCCAACATTTTGTTCAGGAGGTGATGAATTGTCGGTGTATTAGAGCCCGGGGGAACATAAAGATTGGCTAAGGCCACCTCTTTGTCTTGTAGCAGACCCTGAACAATAACCAGATCACCCTCCGGGTCCGCCCACTCATTAGTTGCCTGAAAGGAGGTGTAGCTAAAGACCAGTATGGCAACCCCCCTCCCTCTCCCCCCATTGAAGGCAGAGGAAAAAACCTGGGTAAAACCCCTACAAATCTGTTTTTTATGTCCATTAGCAGACATGTGAGTTTCTTGAATATAAACAATCTCGGCCTGACTCATCTTGCACATGGATACCATTCTAGATCTCTTTATAGGGTTGCCCAGCCCATTAACATTTAAAGAGTATACTTTAAGTGCTTTGTCAGCCATTTACAAATGTGGGAAATATGGTGAAAATCTGCACAGTCCCAATCCTAGACCCCAGGTCTGACTCCGGTCCAGGAAACGAGTCCTGTAGTGAGACATCATGACTGCCTTCCAACATAGAACTATGGAGGTATTTAACTAACAGGAAAGTTGGGAAGTAATGGAGAATCAAACCTAAGCAAGCCCCTGCCAACTAGGCAGAGTTTGCCGAACTATGGGTGGCTTCCATGAGGGCACCCAGATCCCAAAGTGTGCCTGTCTTGGCTTGTCCCTACAATACAGCACTAGACGTAAATGTCTACGAGGGAGGGGGATGTGGTCATGCCTTGGCTCCTCCAAGGCTGTGGAGTTAATCCAGCTAACACGATTCTAAATTCAACTGCTGAATTTGAAACAGCTACCACTAAGTGGCTATCAGGGCTAACTACATCTAGTTTGGGTCGCAACAGGAAACAGTCCCACCTAAAAGAGGCAGGAGCAGGATAAGGCCCGGTCCCCTCCAGTGCCTCTGGTCCCCCACATGCAAAAGCAGAGTGTCTCAGAGAGCGGGGGAGACATTGCAGGCCTCTCCTGTATGCATATAGGTTGGGAAGCGTGCCCCCCCAATCCAACCCCACGCCGCCCAAGCTGACTCCCTGTGCTGATATTGTTCGCGCAGCTTCATGAGCGGAGCGAGGCGCAGGGGGGTTTGCTCAACCCAGGGTGCCGCCTCCGGGCTCCAAATAGCTGTCACCTCCTAACGCCACGCAGGGTGGTTTGAACAGCAGCCTGTGCCTAGTACCTGTGGCAGGAGTTCTGCACTTGGTAGGTGCCTCGACCTCTCAGGCCTCTTTCAAGGCTACGGGGGCAGATTAAGAGCCAGTCTTCCCTCCTCTCGAGTCCCCCAGATCCTTCCTCAACCCCCATCTAACCCAACATCGCACTAGGGAGTATCCGCGCCCCCGGAAGAGGCCCACAAAGCAAGCTCTTCCCCCACTGTAGGGGGAGCCAGCGCCACCAGGCCCAAAAGGAGGTCTGTAGGACTATGGAATTAGTGGTGCTAGTCGGGGAAAGAGGTAATCAGGGGAGGGACAGAGGACCCAGGGACTGCAGAAGCAAGGCTTATCTGGGGGGAAAAGATAGAACTGGCTCACCTGTTAGGAATGAAATGATTAAGTCTGGGGTGCTGTCTCTTTCAGGGATTGTTCGGCTGCTTGTTTCTTCAGACCCGCCACGATCTGCTGGATAGCTGAGGCTCCTTCTCTGCGATGCTGCTCCCTCTGTGGTATTCGGCTCCAGACCTTCTGTGCCAGTTTGGCTGCTAGGGATGTGTCGGTTTGCTTCTGCCCCAGCACGTCCTCCAGGCCACGTCTAAAAAGTTCCTGAGCAGCTTCCTCTGCGTTCTCATAGGTTTTGGGGCCATCAGCAAATTGTATCATCAGCTTAGACGGGTATGCGGTCCTGAATTTTATTGTGGCCTCCTTCAACTTCTTTAGGATGGGGGCGTAGTCTCTGAGTCATGCTGCAACTGAGATGGGGTAATCGTTATCCACATAGATGCAGTGATCTTGGTATGCTGAATCCCCTTGTTGCCAAGACTTGTGTAAGATCATTTCCTTTTGTTGAAAGCGCAGAAACCGCATGACCATCGAGCGCGGGCGGTTAGATGGGCCTGGCTGTGGGCCCAACGCACAGTGGGCTCGATCAATCTCCAGGGTGCAACTCTCCGGTAGATCCAGCTTGGACTTGGAGAACTGCTGTAAAAACTGGATCGGGTTGCTGCCTTCACAGCCCTCTGGGAAGCCCGAGACCCTGAGGTTTCTGGCCTCCACGTCTTCAGCCCTCTCCTGGAGATTCTGAATTGCCTGGTGCAGTTGGACTATAGCATGTTCCGTGCGGGCGTCTGAGTGGCCTGCTCCTCCAAGGGATCAAGCTTCCACTCTGTTTTCCCAACATCAGTTCAGAGAGCTGAAAAGGTAGAGCAGATCTCTTTTTCTGAAGTCCCAAAGCTCCTGAAGGACCACGTCCATTTGTCTGGCAATACTGGACGCATTTAGCAGTTCAGCTTTCGGAGGCTCACTGTGGCCAGAAATCTGCGAGCTGTCACTGTCTGAACACAATCTGTCAGGATCCAGATAGTCCGGTGGCGATTTTGAGAGTTCAGGCTTTCTTCTAGGCATCTTGGCGGTAGGCTAGACTGGTTTTGCCCTAGATTTGGATAGATTATACTTTTTTAGCCTTAGAGGAGATGGAGCTACAAGCTCAGGATGCTTCCGTGGGCATGACGTCACCGGATGTCCGTCTGCTATGCATGTTTCTTCAGTTTTCTCCCCATCCACAGGACATCACCAAGCAGAAAGCACCAAGGTGTGCAAGGTGTACCACGCAGGAACTAAGCAACGTTCACCCACAAGTGCATCCAGCTCTTGTGCCACCTGTGGGATGAAGGCAGCAGTATCATAGCAGAGTACACACCCCTCCCTGAAGAGGGGCATCCTCAGAGATGTTCAATCCTGCCCCCAACCAACCCCTGGTGCCCTGGGCTCATTCCCGAGGCAGGGTGACTATAAGCACTAGCCCTACCACTGCTCAGATAGGCTGACCTCCTCCTCATTGTCTAAAGAAAGCAACAAGGCTAGTACAGAAATCACTGCAACAAAATATAAACTAGGTTAAGCTTCACCTCATATCTACTGATACCACACTGGCCTACAGTCTCAATCCGATACCACAAAGGACCATAGTCTCTGACATGCATTATCTTTTTATCATGATAAACTGAACTTTTTTGTAGTTTTAGTTTGCATCTTCATAGCATATATACCTTTTAACTAATCAGACCGCATTTTGAGGTGGTGCCACAATACACATTAATATGATCTAGTGTTTAGAGCACACACAAAATCAACTATAGTGTCCTCTACTCCAATACTTCCCAAACCCAAGCGAGTGCAACCACGAGAACTTTACTGGTGGGCTCAGTCTTCACAAACTTCAGGCATCCCAAGGTACGGTAGAAGCAGCAATCCACAGGAAAAAGGGGGGAGGTAGTGCAATAGTACACACGGTTTAATGTTTAAGGCACACACAGAAAGCACAGTTGTGTAAGAACTTACCATAACAAGAGATCTTTGAGGGCATCTCTTGCAGCAGGTCATAACGTGCGAGATTTCAGCCACAGGCGTCACTTCCACCGGGTGACTTTCACAGCAGTTGCCCCTGGGACCTCCCCCTAGCACCACCATGTGGTTTTCACCTGACAGGTATAAAGGGGAGGTCCCAGCCACTGTTCTTTTTCCATCGTGGCGACCGAATGTGTAACCATAGCTCAGGGCCTCTGATGGGAACCGAGCTCATCTAGTATGAGAGATAGCAGCAAGGAACCCTTATGAAGCAACAGCAAGGGGGAAGGAGGGTGGGGCTGCATTACTTGCTGCAAGAGATTCCCTCTAAGATCTACTGTTACAGTAAGTTCTTATGCAACCACACTATCTTCAAGATGTGGAAAGATCCCCAAGCAGTTGTTATACCCAGCAGGAGGAGGAAGTGAATCATTAAGGCTTAGGACAGTAGACCTTGCAGGACGGACCATCCAAAAACTGTTCCCCTCTTAGAAGCGATGTCAAGACTGTAATGCTTGGTGAAGGTACTGCACAGTAGACCACATGGCGGCTTCGCATATATCCAAGGATGAAACGCCCCGGAAACACACTGTAGAGGCAGACATGCCTCTGGTAGAATGTGGTTTTACAACTCCTGTGAGAGGTACTTCGTATTTAGCATAAACAACTGTAATGCAGTTGGCCAACCATGTGGACAAGCACTGCTTTAAAACACTAATGCCCTGGTTTCCAGAGGTGAAAGAGAAAAAAAGTTGCTTGGTTTTTCGCAACTTGTAAGTGCAGGGCTTCCCCTGGATTCTGAGGCTCCACAAAGTATACCGGAAACTGAATGATCAGGTTCAAAGTAAATTCATCATAGCATAAGGTTCAATTTCCAGCCCCCCCCCCATAGGCCATCCCCATGGAGATGGTCCAGTACCATCCTTTAAGGGGTTTGACCCCGGATGGCCTGGTGGCGGTACTGGACCTATCGGGATTACCGAGGTTTAGCGGTGATCCGGACACTTTGGTAAAGGGTTATAATGACGTTGTGTCTGGGGTTCTGGATCTATTCACTCATGTCCGTGTTCGTCCCCTCACCCAGCGCCCTCGGTTTCCCTGATCTGATAGGACTTTGAGGGAGCTGAGAAGAGTAGGACGAAGGATGGAACGTCGCTGATGGAAATCGGGCCTGGATGCCGAATAAGACTTAGATTGATGGGAAGATTGCTGCAGCACAGAATCGACCAGCTCAGCTCTTTCGGATTGTGAACAGACTGTGCAATCCAGCCTGTCTGCAGACTCGGAGAGCGTTGTCACAAGAAAACTGTGACGGGTTTGCTCGATACTTTGCCAATAGGGTTGCAGACATCAGGTCCGAGATCCGTGCAGCTCGCTCCAATGAGGATGGCAGCGGTCGGTGAGAGGTTGCAGCTCCTCGGCCTGTCTGGTTCGACTTCGGCCGGCGGGCGATCGAGGATTTTGTGAGGATTATCCAGACTACGTGGCCGACCTGCTGTAGTCTGGACCCAGGCCCAACGCGCTTCCGTGTGGGGTGCATTGAGATCATCGGCCCGGTCCTTGCTGAGATCATTTGGCGTTCGATAGACTCAGGTGTTCCGGACGCCTTGAAGGAGGCAGTGGTGACACCTCTCCTTAAGAAACCCTCTCTCGACCCAGACTGTCTTGCTAACTACAGACCAGTCTCTAACCTTCCCTTTGTGGGTAAGGCTGAGAAGGTGGTCGCGCTGCAGCTGGAGGATCACTTGACCATCCACAACATCTATGATCCTCTCCAGTCCGGATTTTGGAAAAGGCATAGCACCAAGACAGCCCTTGTTGGGGTCCTCAATGATCTACTGATAGTGAGAGATGGGAAGAGCCATTCCATCTTGGTTCTTCTTGATCTCTCTGCAGTATTTGACACCGTGGACCATGGTGTGTTGGTAGAGTGCCTGCACCTATCTGCGGACTGTCAGGTACGGTCCTCTGACAGTTCCACTCTTTTCTCACCGGCAGGTTTCAGAGAGTTCTCTCTGGGATTTGCTCCTCTGACAAGTTCTCCTTGTTGTATGAGGGTGCCGGAGGGCTCTGTGCTATCTCCCATGTTGTTCACGGTGTACTTGCTGCCATTGGGAGACGCTGTAAGGCGGTATGGGCTGAGTTTTCACTGCTATGCAGATGATACTCAGCTCTACCTGTCCTTTGTGCCCGATAAGTTGGGAGCTATCTCGAGCTTTAACAACTGTCTTTCTGAGACTGAAGACTGGATGAGTGCCAACTGGCTGAGGTTGAACCTGAATAAGACCGAGGTTTTGGAAGTGGACCCAGGTCGTTAGGAAGAGGGGTCTTCGGTAGGATGAACATCTGGGCTTTGGCCTGGTGCCTGCCAGCTGATGACCTCCGAACCGGTGCGAGATCTGGGTGTGATTCCTGACAACGGACTGACGCTTATATTTCAGGTGTCATCCACTGTCAAGACTGCCTCTTACCATAATAAGGAACGTTGCTCGGATCAAGCACCTAGTTCCGCCTGATGACCTTCCAACTTTGGTCCACACCTTTGTGACCGCTTGCATTGATTACTGTAATTCCCTTTACCTAGGGCTACTGGGGTTGATATCCGCCGCTTGCAGTTGATGCAGAACGCAGCAGCTAGGATGCTGACTTGGCTACCGCGAGGTTGCCATGTCACACCGGTGCTGTGCGACCTGCACTGGCTGCCTCTTCCGTGGCGGATCACCTTCAAGGTCAGCTTGCTGACCTGTAAGGCCCTACACGGACTGGGTCAGAGTTATCTGCAAGAGCTTCTTCGTCCCTACTGCCCCTCCCGGCCACTCCGCTCTGCCAACATGGGATTGACAGAGATTCCCAGGGTTCGTTTAAGGTCATCTGGGGCCCGAGTATTTGAATATGTGGCCCCTTCCCTGTAGAATTCTCTACTTTGTCGCATAAGACAGTGCCTGACAGTGTAGAGTTTTAAATCTGCATTGAAAACCACTTTTGTTTAATCTTGCTTTCCCTGACGTTACACAAGTTTGTTATGGATGTTCATCATGATTATGAAGTTTTTAGCTGGGATTTTATCATTTATTGTACTAACGCTATGATCCTTCGGGGAATAGCACTATTTTATAAATAAAGCAGATTTGATTTGATTTAGGCAAGAAATACAGGTTACTCACCTGTAACAGGAGTTCTAGGAATGGTATATGTTGTTCATCCACACTGTCTGGCAGGTTCCTTGCCGCTTTAAATCTTGCCGGAAGGTCTTCAAGCTGGCTCCTCCCACCCACCCGGGTGGTAAAACTCTCGGCTCCGCCCCATGATGCCAGATCTAGCCCGCTGGAAGCCAGGTTGTATGTTGAAGCCGGGGAGGTCTCGTGGGTCGTGAGGATGAACAACATATACCATCCTAGAACTCCTGTTACAGGTGAATAACCTGTATTTCTAGGGACATGGATATGTTGTTCATCCACACTGTCTGGCAGACTCCTAGCAGTTCTCCGGGAGGAGGGAGGGAGGCAAGGCGCAAACACCCTACTTAGGGAATAAAGACTGGAGAACCGAGGCCCCAAAACCAGCATCCTGGCGTGACTCAAGGTTCATGTGGTAGTGGGCGATGAAGGTGTGTGCTGACTTCCAGGTAGCAGCCCTGCAGATAGGGACATCCCTGGAAGCAGCCACCGATGCAGCGGTATGGTGGGTAGAATGAGCTCTTATCCCTCTGGGAGGCTCCATGCCCGCCAACCTATAGCAGAGATCTGTGCAGAAGGTGACCCACCTGCCTATCGTCCACTTGGCTGCAGGTCTGCAAGGTGCGGCTTCAGGGTAGGTGACAAACAGCTGGCCAACCTCTCCCCGAACATTAGCCGTCCGCTCCTTATAATAAGCGAGCGCTCTTCTAGGGTCCAAAGTATGGAGGCTACAGTCGGCCTCCGAGGTGTGATTGGGGTAGACCACCGGCAGAGTCAGCACCTGGTTAAGGTGAAGCTCCCACACCACCTTCGGAAGGAATTTCGGGTGAGGGCGCAGGACAACCTTGTCCCTGTGGAAGACCAGATAAGGAGACTCGATGGAAATCGCCTGGAGCTCTCCCATCCTTCTGGCTGACGTGATAGCCACCAAAAAGTCGGTCTTCCACGACAGGTGAGAGATGTCACACCTGTGCATCGGTTCAAATGGCTTGCCCATGAGCTTAGCCAATACCAGCAGTAGATCCCACGGAGGTGGAGGTTCTCGCACCGGAGGGGATATGTGATCAAGGCCTTTGAAAAAGCGCCTGACCACCTTCTCCTGCATCACAGACTGCTTCCCGGCCCACGCCCGGTAAGCAGAGATGGCTGCCAGGTGCACCTTAAGGGTCGTCGACCGAAGCCCTTGCTGAGGAAGGGACCACAGGTAGTCCAGAATGCTTGCCAAGGAACAGGAGGAAGGGTCCAGGCCCTTGCCCTGACACCAAATGGAGAATCTCTTCCATTTGAAGGTGTAGCATTTTCTGGTCGACTCCTTACGGGACGCCTCAACCACGTTGAGGACCTCGTCAGAAAGACCCAAGGCCTGGAACTCTAGCCGCTCAGGAACCAGGCCGTCAGGTGCAGGGATTGGAGGTCCGGATGGAATACCTTACCCTGACTGACTGAGATCAGGTCCAGGTGGGCTGGAAGCCACCTCGGGAGCCTGAAGCTGAGACTGAGGAGATCTGGATACCAGAACTGACGGGGCCAGTCTGGGGTTACCAGAATCACCTGCGCCTTGTCCCTCCTCACCTTGAGAAGCACCTTGTGGATCAAGGGAAATGGGGAAGGTGTAGAAGAGGCCCAGGGTCCATGGCCTCGAGAAGGCATCCCCCTGCAGCGAGCCCTGCTGAGGGGGGCCGGCATGAAACAGTCTCAGCTTCGCATTCCCCCTTGAGGCAAACAGGTCCGCCTGAGGCGTGCCCCAGTGGGAGAAGAGATCTTGTACTACCTCCGGCAGGAGAGACCACTCGTGAGACGCAGCCTCTATCCGGCTTAGGGCATCGGCCAGGGTGTTGGAGGCTGCTGCCACATGAATGGCGAGGAGATCCGCCTCCAGGCTGTGCACGAGTGACCAAATGCAGAGAGCTTCCCTGCACAGAGGCATGGAGCGCGTCCCGCCCTGGCGGTTTAGGTAGTACATGGTCGTGGTATTGTCCGTCTGGACCTGAACCACTTGACCCCGTAGAAACGGAGCGAAGGCAGTGAGGGCTAGACAAACCGCTCTGAGCTCCAGCAGGTTGATGTGGCATCGGGACTCCCGAGGGGACCAGAGGCCATGCGCTCTGTTCTCCCCCAGATGGGCACCCCAACCCATCAGAGGCGCATCGGTCGATAGAGAGACCGTCAGCTCGGGGCGGACAAACGGGATGCCCTCCTGCAGATGTGCTGGAACGGTCCACCACTGGAGAGCGTTCCACATCCCCTGGGTCACTGTCACTAGCTGATCCAGCGGATCGAAGTGCTGTGACCTTTGGCTGGCCAGCCCCCATTGAAGGGGACGCATGTACCAGTGGGCCCAACGGACCATGCTGGTGCAGACCACCATGAGGCCCAGGAGGCGTAGGAAGTGCCGGGCAGGGCGTGATTGCCCAACCTGAAATGATTGGGAAAAGGAGGAGAGAACTTTGGCCCTGTCCGCCGGGAGTTGGGCTCTGGCTCGTAAAGAGTTGAGCTCTGCCCCGATGAACTGTATCACCTGCTTTGGCACGAGTTCCGACTTGGCCTCATTGATGAGGAGGCCAACCTGAGAGCAAACCTGGAGGGTCAGATCTCTGGACCGCTCCACCTCTGCTCTGGAGGTGGCTGCAATCAGCCAGTCGTCCAGGTAGGGGTACACCCACACCCTTCGGCGCCGCAGGAATGCTGTCACCACTGCAATGCATTTGGCAAAGACCCTGGGAGCTAGGGAAGGCCGAAAGGCATGGCCCGGAACTCGAAAAGGAATCCCTCCGCTCTGAAGCGGAGGAATCTCTGGTGGGACGGATGGATTGGGACGTGAAAGAATGCATCCTGAAGGTCCAGAGAACAGAACCACACGCCTTGTTCCAAGGATGGGATTATCTGAGCCAGAGTGACCATCCTGAAGGTCCGAGACCTTAGGAACCTGTTCAGTCGTGCAGGTCGAGAATGGGGCGCCAGCCCCCCGTCCGTTTTGGGACCAGGAAGTACCTGGACACAAACTCCAGATCTGGAGGAGGATCCACCACCTTCCTGATCACCTCTTTTTCGAGGAGCAAGGCGATATCGGCTCAGCGAGCTGACACAGAGGCTGCGGACCCCGTAGCCCCCCCCAAGGCCTTCCTACCACCTCCAATACCCAACAGTCCGTGGTGATAGCGGACCAGGAGAAAAGGAAGTGGCAGAGCGGTCCCCCCACATGGGGAACCCAAGGGGCAGTGACGAGGCTGGGGGCGACACCCCCTCAACCCGTCACTGGGCAGGCTTAGAGGAGAGACCAGCCGAGGGACCTCCTGGGCCTTTACCTCCCTGCTTCCCGTTGGAGGAAGCCGCGGGCTTGGATTTGGGATGCCAAGCGCGAGCCTGCTGGCCCTGGTGCTGTTGGGCGGGCCTGCCGCAGGCGCAGAAGGACGAAAGGACTTGTGCTGCTGCTGTCGGCGGCCTTTGTCCTTCTGGGCGGCGGTGACCGAGTCCAGAGTGGCATTGGACTTTTCGATCCGCTGGAGGTGACCTTCCACTCCAGGGCTGAAGAGGTCGGTCCCCAAGAAGGGGACATCCGCCAATTTGTGCTGGGTATCCGCCGTGAATGTGGATATCCTCAGCCATGCTCTTCGGCGCATGGCCACCGTGGCCGCAACCGATCTGGCACAGGAGTTCCCAATGTCCACAGCCGTCTGGAGCTGCTGTTTCGCCACCGCCCTTCCCTGATCCCGCACTTGCTTGACCGTGGTCTGCAGGTCGGCCAGGAGATGAGGGATCACCTCATCCAAGGAGCCCATGAGGGTGTGGGAGAAGTGTGCCATCAGCACAGCCATGCTGGCCTGGCGGAGGCCTAGGGAGGACGCGGCATACACCTTGCGCCCGGCATAGTCCAGCTTTTTGGACTCCTTTCGGGACTTATCTACATCCTAGCGTTCCCAGAACGCCGGAAAACGCTATCGGTGACTAACCCCTCTGCAGAGGGGTGCTCAAAAATGGACAAAGAACCGTAGGACCGATACTTCCTGGCCATCCTGCCCAAGGCACAGGACAGGAAGCAGGCCGCTGCCAGAGCTCCAAGGCTGGGCCAACAATGGCTTCAGCCACCGGAAAGGCCTCCGTGGGTGAATCCCCTCGGTCCAGTATCTCCGTCGGGGGATACTTGGCCCGCTTGGATACGGGCTCGAGCTGCATCCTGGATGTACTCTGAGATGAGCCGAAGCAAACTCATGAAGGACGATAGGCTTTCGTCCATCGACTGGCCCCCGGAGGACTCCAGGTCAATGAGCCTGGAGAACAGGGAGGAGTCGTCGTCAGACTCCGAGGAGTCCGCGAAGAGCTGCCTGGGGCCTGAGCCACCCTCCACCTGCCGAGGACGGTCGGGAGTGAGGGTGACCGACAACCTGTGGGGCAGGCCCTGACCCGACTGGGAGTCCTTGGTCGGCGCCCCCGATTTCGGTTGTGGAGGCAGAGGTTCCACCACAATCGGTGGGGCAGCTGGTTTTGGCCGAACAACTGGCCCAGGCTTGGGCACCTCGGCTACAGCGAGGGGTTGTTTCGGCAGCTCGGGTGACAGCCAATTGATGGCCGGGGAAGGCGACGGCTTCGGCTTGTTCCTGGACAGAAGTAACTGCTGCCACATCAGGTCCTCGTAGCGTCGACGCAACTTGCGCCGAAGCCTCTCCTCTTCCGAGGAGGAAGACGAGGACGAGCAGCGGCGCCGCTTCAGTGCCGAGACCGAGACCGCTGACATCGGCGGGGATCGGCTGGACCGAGACGATATCCGAGACCGAGATCCTCTGTGTTTCCGAGGACGGGTCTGGGAAGGGGCCGGGGACACCCGTTCTTCCCTCGGCTCGGAAGCCTTGACCGGGGACTCCGGTGAAGAAGCTATGTTGGCTTCACCAGTCGACAGCCAGTCCGATGTGTCGAGAAAAATCTCGACCGCGTCGACAGGTGTCTCGGCCACCTAACCTGACTGGGACACCGTGAAGCCAGCGGCCTTAGCCGCAACCTCGACCGAAGTCGAGTGTCGACTGTCCGGGGAATGGGACCTCTCCCGCTCCCACGAACGCCGACGGTGGGACTTACCTTTCGAGTCCTTCTTTTTGGACCGAGAAGAATGTCCCGATGGCCCCTCTCCCTTCGTAGAAAGGGATTGGCAAAGCTCCTTGAAAGAAGCTGAATACGAGGTACCCAGTGAGAGCGGGATAAATGGCGCGACCGAGGAAGAGGATGATGCGGCCTGTGCCACCTCCTCCTCGAGGGCGATCATCTGCTCAGGTTGCTCAGCTGAGCCAGCCACTGTGGTAATCGCCCAATGGGCCTCCTTCGACTTAACCGGCGGGTAGCGCTTCTCAGGGCACCCAGGCTGTAACCGGGCAGCGCGGTCTTCCAGGACGTTGGCTGAAAACGAACGGCATGACTCGCAGGCCTGTGGTCATGTTCTAGGCCGAGGCAGTAGACGACGTGGAGTGCGGTCCGCCCTGACATCTTCGCCCACAAGGGCACCACCGAAATCCGGGAGTCGATTTGTCCATCGCAGCCGCGAGGGAAAAACTTGACCGAAGTCTTGAAAATTTTAAAATAAGTTTCGGGCAAACCGAAGAATTAGGATCCAGTCTACATACAGAGCGTTAAGGAGGGAACCTGAGCTTCCAAGCGGTAAGGAAGATCTGGTGTCATCGGGCGAAGCCAAGAGTTTTACCACCCGGGTGGGTGGGAGGAGCCAGCTTGAAGACCTTCCGGCAAGATTTAAAGCGGCAAGGAACCTGCCAGACAGTGTGGATGAACAACATATCCATGTCCCTAGAATGCCAGGTTAGCGCGCAAAAACACCCTGTCGTTATGAAACTGTAAATATGGAGGTTTGCACATTAGTGCGTGCAACTCTGAGACACGTCTGCCAAACGTGATGGCAACTAAAAACAGTTTTCCATGACAGAGAAGAGAGGTCGCTGGATTCAGTGGGCTCAAAGGGACTCGTGGTCAATTTTTCAAGCACAAAATTCAAATCCCAGACAGGGACTGGATCCTTGACATGAGGACGTCGGTGCAGAATACTTTTCAAAAAGGTTCAAATTAAAGGTAACTGGGACAAAGGAATGTTGTCCACAGGCAAATAAAATGCGGCTATGGCCGGAAGGTGGACTTTCACAGAGGAAAATTTCAGTCCACCCTCCAACAAGAAGAGCAAATAATCTGAGATGCACTGAGGGGAACACTCATAAGGATCTAAATCCAGTGTTGACGCCCAAATAGAGAAGCGTTTCCACGTCATAGAATAGGAAGACCAAATAGACTGCTTCCGAGCTGCCCAGAGAAAGTACAGTTACGTAAGAACTTACCGTAGCAGTAGATCTTCGAGAGAGGCTCTTGCAGTAGGTAATTACATATAGGACTGACGCCGGCCAGCGGCAGGACTCCATGGAAAAATTTCTAGCTAGCAGTCCCTGGCGAAGGACCGCCCCTATGTCAGGTGACCGGCGTCATGCGACGTCGGTATAAAGGGGCGGTCCCGGACACCCGCCTTCCAGTTCTTTCCCACCACAGGCCCGGAAGGCCCGGACGAGAGAGAAGCCGATATTTCCCTCGATGGAAAAGAAGCTGAAAAAGCCTAGGGGGATGGAGGGCGGGAAGGTATTACCTACTGCAAGAGCCTCTCTCGAAGATCTACTGTTACGGTAAGTTCTTACGTAACTGTACTATCTTACTTCAAGAGGGCTCTTGCAATAGATAATTACATTATAGGACTGAATCCCAAGCAGTCTGGAACAAAGGAAAAGGCACCGGGAGGAGGTACTACTCCAAGAAGTAGCAAGGAAAACCTTACAAGCCTCAAGAAAGGAGGCCTTGCAAGAGAGCTAACCCGAAGCCTGCTCTACGGCGAGAGGCAATGTCCAAACTGTAATGTTTAGTAAAGGAATGGAAGGAAGTCAAGTGGCGGCCGCACAGATGTCTGCCGCAGACACGTTCTTAGAACAAGCATAGAGGCTGCTACTCCCGCGAGTGGAGTGACCTCTGACTTGACCGGTAGGGTCTTGTTGCCTGTCATAACAGAAAGTGATGCAATGGGCCAACCATTTTGATAGGCATTGCTTAGAGACAGCATTGCCTTCTCTTTTGTGAGCAAAAGAGACGAACAACTGATCAGTCTTTCTGAGATCCTTCGTCCTATCGGTGTAGTATCTCAGAATCCTATGAACATCCATGGTATGGAGCAGGTATTCTCCTTGACTGGAGTACTGCATGAAGAAGGCAGGTAATTCAATAGACTGATTCAAGGTAGATTCCGCTACCACCTTCGGGAGAAACTTAGGATTCGTGCAAAGAGCTACTCGTTCTTTGTGGAAAATCATATAAGGGATTTTGCACATCAGGGCCTGGAGCTCGGAAATTCTGCGAGTAGAAGTAATGGCTACCAAGAAGAGCGTCTTCCACGATAAAAACTTCAAGTCTGCAGAAGCCGTAGGCTCAAAGGGAGGAAGGGTAAGTTTCTCGAGGACAAAGTTTATGTCCCAAGGGGAGCTGGAGTCCGGATAGGGGGCCTGAGATGAAGGACCTCTCTGAGGAAAGTTTTGGATACCTCCAGCTGGGCAAATGCCTTATCAGTGAAAGGGACATGGTAGGCTGAAATAGCCGCCATATGGACTTTCAAAGAGGAGTGACTGAGACCCAGGTCGAAAAGATGACACATGTACTCAAGTAGAAAGGTCACAGGACAGGAAAAGGGCTCCACGTTCCTGGAGGCAGCCCAGATGGAAAATCTTTTCCATTTCATGGCGTAGGTGGACCTAGTGGAGGGTTTTCTAGCCTCCACGGGAATCTCGGCCACCTTAGAGGAAACGCCAAAACGAGACTGAGCTAGGTCTGCAGGAGCCATGCATGAAGTTGAAGGGACTTGAGTCCCGGATGAACCAGGGTCCCCTGATCCTGGGTCAGCAATCCTCGAGATAAAGGAAGAGGAAGAGGAGGAACCTCTGAGTATTGTTGTAGAAGAGAGAACCAAATTTGCCTGGGCCAGAAAGGAGCGATCAGAATCATTCTCGCTCCTTCCAAAGCCAGCTTCTGCAGCACACGAGGGACCAAAGGAATTGGGGGAAAAGCATAGACGAATCTGTCCTTCCAGCTTAGAGATAGAGCGTCGCTCCAGAAAGCGCCTCGCTCTGGAGCGAGCGAGCAAAAGATTGGAAGCTTTGCGTTTTGGGAGGAGGCGAACAGGTCTATCAGCGGAGTCCCCCAAATCTGGAAGATGCTTTCTAGAATTTTTTCGTCCAATTCCCACTCGTGTGGAAGAGCCGACGAGCGACTTAGTCTGTCTGCCAGGACATTGTCGACTCCCGGAACATGGATCGCCGTGAGGTGAAGGTCGTGAAGCGTTGCCTATTCCCAAACCCTCATCGCTTCCCAGCACAGCGGGTAGGACCGAGTCCCTCCCTGCTTGTTGATGTACCACACCATGCACATGTTGTCCGTTTGGACAGCTAGATGACCGGGAAGGATGTATTGGTGAAGGGCCTGGAGAGCATACAGCACTGCTCGAAGCTCGAGCACATTGATATGGAGAACTAACTCCAACTCTGATCATAGGCCCTGGGTTCAGTGAGGACCCAGATGGGCTCCCCAACCTTCACTTGATGCGTCCGTGGTCAGAGTCTGATCGGGGGGGGATGAAAAAAGGTTCTCTCGAATAGGTTCTCTCGAACCATCCACCATTGCAAGTCTCTTACCATCGGCGAGGAAATCAGAACCAGGTGATCTAGGTTGTCTACTCGTTGATCCCACTGAGATCGGAGAGTCCACTGAGAGATTCTCATGTGGAGGCGCGCGCGCGGAACCGTCGGAATGGCCGCCGCCATAAGCCCCAGTAGACGGAGCACCGACCTCGCCGGAACCCTCCTGTGTTCCGATAGGAAGGAAATCTGGGACTGGAGGGAGGCCCCCCTGTCCGGAGGCAGGAAGGCCTTGCACATTGTCGTGTCGAGGATTGCCCTGATGAACTGGAGCCTCTGTGACGGATCCAGGTGAGACTTGGAATGGCTGATGGTGAAACCTAGGCCAGTGAAAACCTGCTGGGTGAGGGAGAGAAAATGCAGGAGTTCCTCCCTGGACGGGGCCGCCAGGAGCCAGTCGTCCAGGTAGGGAAAAACCTGAACTCCCAAAGTACGTAGGTGGGCCGCTACCACCGCCAGGCATTTGGTAAAACTCGGGGAGCCGAGGAAAGACCAAAAGGGAGCGCCCAGAATTGGTAGTGATCCCCCTGGAACGCAAACCTGAGGTACTTTCGATGCAAAGGGCGAATGGGGATGTGCAGGTACGCATCCTGCATATCCAATGCACAAAGCCATTGGCCCGGCCTAAGCAGGGGCAAGAGGGTTTGAAGGGAGAGCATCCTGAACCTCTTGTATTCCACATATAGGTTCAGGGAGCTGAGATCGAGAATGGGTCTGAGATCTCCCGTCTTCTTTGGTACGAGGAAGAAATGGGAATAGTAACCCCTCCCGTGGAGGGAGGGGGACGGCTCTATAGCCTGCTTCGCAAGGAGAGCAGAGATTTCTTCCCTGACCAAAGGAAGATGGTCCCTTGAGTAAGAGGAGTTCAGAGGGGGGTGACGTGGAGGTTTCTGCAGAAACTCTATGGAGTGCCCCTCTGCTATGATCTGAAGCACCCATGAATCCGATGTTATCCTCTCCCAACCCGGAAGGTGGAGGGAGAACCTCCCTCCTACCGGTTCCTCCGGGGCGTCCGGAGGCAGTGGGAGAGGGAAGGAGTCAGGTGGTGTGAGGCAGCGCCGCAGCTGGGGCACCCGTTGCTTTTTTGGGCGGCGGGGGCCTGGCAGCTGTGGGGGCCCGACGTTTGGTGGCCCGCCTTCCCTGAGATTTCGCTTGAGGCCGGCTGCATCTGCGAAAGGGACGGCGCTGTGGGGGATGGGGACGGTACATTGAATCCACAGATTTAAGTGCCGTCCCCTTCTCCTGCAAGTCAGTGATGATGTCCTTGACATCACCACCGAAAAGCACAGAACCCCTGAAAGGTGCTTCTTGAATTGCTGACTGCACCTCCGGGACCAAACCTGACACACGGGAGCCATGCATGACGCCGAAGACTTACGGCGAACGGAGAGCTCCGTCCTGCGGTGTCCACTGCATCGAGTCGCCTCAGAATATGACGACTGGCCGAACGAGCAGAACGGACCAGGTCGGCTAACTCCTGCTTGACTTGAGAGTCAGGCAAGGAGTCAATCTTGGATTCCGCCTGGGTAAGGACAGCCTTCTGGTAATCCCCCATATGTGCTACATAATTTATGGCCCTGATTCCCAGTGTGGAAGAAGCATAGATCTTCCTTCCATACTGATCCAGAAGGCGAGATTCCTTATCCGTGGGAGACGAGCTCAAATGTTTCGGGTGTGCTGACCGGCCGTGAGCGGCGCTAATCACAACCAAGTCTGCATGGGGGTGAGAGTTTAAAAAGTCTACACCCTCCGGAGCCTGGTATAGCCTGTTAGGCTTCCGAGGAAATGGGGCTAAAGCCGACGGTTGCTTCCAAATAGTGGAAACAAGGTGGGCGTGAGGCTCGATCCAGGGTGGCACTAGAGTAGGAGCCGTAAGGGGCAAGTCCAGATGTTTGGCAAGTTTAACCCGTTGAGGATCTGGCTCTAAGGAACGCCACTGATGGACTTCCTGGATCTTCCTGAACAACTCCGTGAAGGAAGGATCCTCCGGAGGAGACTTCGGAGAAGTCCTCGGCCGGGGTTTGGACGGAGAGCGCGGCTCGTCGTCTTTCTCGGAACACCCATTGGAGGCCTCCGAGGAGTCCGAGAGAAGAAGAAAAAAAATTACTCACCTTAGTAATTGCTTTTCTTCTCATGGAGTCTTGCTATATTAGGACTTATTGCAGTTAGCCACTGCACTTGAACTGCCCGGAGAGGAAAGAGTTAACTCCAGAGAATCTGAGTTCTAAAGCGAGGCCTATACCAAAGTTCTATCTGGGCAGTTTCAAATGAAACTGTCAGATCTTCTGAAGCTAACACTAAGCAACAAGTCTGTGTGGAAAGCTCTACACTAGCCAAATGGCTACCTACTAGTAGTAATAACAACAATATAAACAACAATAGAAACAACAATAACAATAAAAGAATGAATAATGGTATTATTAGTTTTTCCCTGACAAGCACTATTAGGACCCCCTTCCCCCAAAGACTCAAGTCCAGGAAGGGGCCAACAAATCACTCAACACAAAAACCCTAGTTCCCTAACCCTAAATAAAGAGGGTGAAGGGAAGAACTACAATGGCATGACACAGTGCTTGCACTAATTTGCCACCCCACCCCAGTAGAAGTTCTGAGAGGGCAGGTTGGGGGTCTATATAGCAAGACTCCATGAGAAGAAAAGCAATTACTAAGGTGAGTAATTTTTCTTCAAACACCATGAAGTCTTGCTATATTAGGACTTATTGCAGATTACACAGCAGTACCTCCATGGAGGAGGGTCAGAACCTACTTAGGAAATAGGCTCTGAAGCACAGCTGTGCCAAAAACGAGCATCTCTCCTGGACTGAAATCCAGGGAATAATGCTTGGTAAAAGTGTGAACTGTCTTCCAAGTAACAGCTCGACAGATTTCAGAATGGAATATCTCTAGCAGCCGCTAGAGATGCAGCTGTACACCTGGTGGAGTGAGCCCTCAGTCCTGAGGGGCTCTCCTACCTAGTCTTTGATAACAAAATGGATACAAGAGACAATCCACCTTGCAATTGTCCTCTTAGTGGCAGGTTCCTTTGCCAACCTCGCCCTAGGTAAGGAAGAGTTGGAGGATTCAAACCTGTGACCCTTGGTGCGTACAAATAGTAGCATAAGGCTCTTTGAAGTCCAAGCTGTGCAGTCTCCTCTCACCTGAGGAAGAATGCTCAGTGAAAAATCCTGGGAGAGAGATGGATTGGTTCAGGTGGAAACCTGAAACCACTTAGGACAAACCCTGTGTTAGTCCTAGGGACTGTCTTATCCCTGTGGAGAGAGAAAATCTTCTTCCACTGCCAGGGCCTGTAGTTCACTTATGCGTCTGGCAGAAGTGAAACCACCAGAAAAAAACATTTTCCAAGTGAGAAGCTTGAGCTCTGCTGGGGACAGAGGTCCAAAGGGGTTTGCATTAACTGAGCAATGCAAACATTCGGGCTCCATGCAGGAGCTGGTTTCCGAAAAAGGAGGGTTGGTGTGAAGCAACCCCTTAAAAACTTGGAAAACACAGGTTGAGAAGAAAAGGAAGCAGGCTTCCCTGCTTGCAGAAAAAACAGAGACAGCTGCCAGAGGAACCCTTAAGGTAGCTGGCCCAAGACCTAAGGAATTTAAAATGGACCAAAAAGTCCAGAAATGGGCAGATAAGCAGACTGTGGTATAATCTGCCTCTCAGCGCACCAGACTGAAAACCTGTTCCACTTAGAATTGTAAGTGGCGCCAGTGAAAAAGCTTCCTTGAAGCCTTTAAAATATCTGCGACACCTTGAAAAAGGTGTAAATCAGCAAATTCTAACTCCTCAAGAGCTGCCTTGAGAAGGAGGAATTTGAGGTTCGGATACCACACTCTCCCTTGTGCAAGGCCAGTAAGTCGTGGACTCTGGGCAAGCTCAGGGTAGGGTGGACTGTCAAGGACAGAGACAATGGGTACCAGGGCTGTCTGGCCCAGTTTGGAACAATCAGAATCGCTTTGCAGGGCTGAGATCTGATTTTTACTAGTACCCTGAAAGAAAGGGAAAAAGGAGGAAAGGTGAACAGAAACTTCCCTTTCCAATCCAAGTGAAAAGCGTCCAGGGGGGCTGATCCCAGCACTGGAGACCTCAACAAAACAGAGAAAGTTAGTGGTTATCTGGGGCTGCGAAAAGATCTATCTGAAAATGAGCCCCATCTGGCAAGGACTGAACCCAGCACCTGAGAATTCAGAGCCCAATCGTGATGGCCCTGAGAATCCTGTTGAGGGCATCTGCCAGGGCATTGTCCTTCCCTGGGAGGTGAACTGCTATCAGGGAGGTGTTCAGGGAGTAAGCCAGAGACCACCACTTCATTGCTTCGGTGCACAAGGCTGATGACCAGTGCCCCTGCCTGTTGATGTACCACATTATTGTGGTGTTGTCTGTCCTGACTTGAACTACCTTGTTCTGGACAGAAGCTGAAAACTCCTAAGAACTAGAAGACAGCTCTGAGTTCCAAAAATTGATGTGGAGCAGAGATTCCTAGGAGACCACACTCCCTAGTGGACAGGTCGCCTAAGCGAGCTCCTCACCCTAACACAGGAGCATCCGTGGTGAGGGAATGAAGAGGACCCCTAGTTTTAGATTGCTTTGATCCTGCCACCAGTGTAAGGCCAGGATCAGGGATTGGTCACTAGAACCAATTTGGAAGGGAATCCTCCTTTGGGACCAATAGGCCCTCAGATGGAACTGAATGTCCCTCATCTGGAATCTTGCTCCCTGCACCACAGCTGTGGAAGCAGCCATGTGCCCTAGTAGTTGTAGCAAATGCTTTGCTGGTCAAGAGACTCGCAGAGTAATGGAAGATGCCAGGGCAAGAGACTGCCTACCCTTTCAGAGGGAGAAATGCCTGGCTAACTTTGTGTTCAACTCTGCACCTATGAAAGTTAGTACCTGAACTGGTTCGAGAACTGACTTTGGTAAATTCAGCAGGAATCCCAGAAAGGTGAGAAGCTGCTGGGTGACTTGCAAGTGGGATTTTACTTGATCTGGAGACTGACCCACTAAGAGCCAGTCATCCAGGAAAGGAAACAAAGCAATCCCTTGCCTTCTTAAAAGAGCCACTAGCACAGCTAGAATTTCTTGAATACCCTTGGCGCAGAGGTAAGGCCAAAGGGCATTGCCCTGAACTGGTAGTGGCCTGAGGGTAACCTGAGGTACTTTCGGTGAGAAGGCCTGATCAAGACATGAAAAAACAGGCATCCTTGAGGTCCAGGAAAGCTAGCCAGTCCCCTGGCCTCAGCCAGAGTTAACATTTTGAACTTTGTTTTCAAAAGATGCTTGTTCAGGTACCTTAAATCTGAGATGGGCCGCCAATCTCCTGCCTTCTATAGGGTAAGAAAGTATCATGAGTACAGCCCCTTGCCCCGGTGGCAAGGAAGGACCCTTTCTACTGCTTTGCAGTTCAGAGGAGAAGAAACCTCTGCTCCCAAAGCAAGGGATTATGAAGGATTTGCAGGTGGACCTGTCTGGCTCTCATCTTTGGAAACTGTTTGAAGCTGAGAACCAGACCTATTACTTCCAGAACCCACTTGTCCAAGTTAGGGACACCCAGTTCTGGCTGAAATAAAACCAACCTGCCCACTGGTATAGGAGATTCGGCCCTGGGCACCCCATCAGGGTGCCTGCTTTGGCAATAGTCTTAGGCTAAGGGGAGGGACGGTTTACTTGTGCCCTGTCTATCTCTGCCTCTGAAGAGACCCTCTGCTGAAAGCAGAGGAGGCCTGAGCCTCTACCTGGGCACTTTTGTAGGTAATCATCCATGTTTTCATATAGCTTTCTGTTTGTTCCTCAAACAGAAATTACCCACAACAAGAAACAAATCCATAGACTTTGACAGAGTATCTTGGGACAGATTAGTGCATCTGAGACCATGCCAACCTACGGAAAGCTACAGAAGTGGTCATGACCCTAGAGAAAACAAGATTAACACCAACAGCAGTATGAACTTGAACTTAGAGGCTTCAGTGCCATTAGCAGCCACCTGTTCCAACCCGCTAGCCAGCTGGCCATGGGCCTGCTTGGCTAACTGCAATACTCACGTCCCCACCTAGATTTCCAAATCTAGCCACATAAGCCATACAACTTGCCTGTCTGAGTTCCACAGAAGCTGCCATATACTGTTTTTCGTTATGGCATCAATCCTCCTGGAATCCTATTCAGGAGGATGTGAGAACCAGGGAACTAGCTTGACACAGGCTGCAGCTTGTACCACACCTACATGACTACACTGCTCAGTGAGGAAGTCTGTAACAGAGCCTGACGAAATACACCTTCTGTCCATTTTTTTATCTTACAGGAGGGACAGAAAGAGGAATCTTATAAAATCTTTGTTGTTTACTTCCTAAATGACTTATGCAAAGGAAAGACAACCTCCTAGCCCATCATTCCTACATAATCAGGCTCCACATAAACTGAGAAAAGGACTCAGACAGAATAGGAGGAGATTCTAAAAGTCTGTCTGGAGAAATGTCCGCTAAGTGGGCGTGCCCAGACCCTACCAGCCATACATGTATTGATCAAATTTCCTCCTCCACTCCTGTGGTTCATAATTCCTCACATCATAAACCTGAACCACTGGAACTGAACGAGCCACCTTTACCAACTGTAGATGGTTCGACAGGACCTAGAAACAGTGACTGGACAATCTGTATGGCTTAACTACTTCTGCAGCAGTTGGAGAGACAATCTTGGACTCCAAACCTACTGATTTCTCTGTCATATTTTTTTTTTTTTGAAACTGGTTCTTCTGAACCATCCTTTTGCCCAAGGAAGTCTAGCCCTGGTCAGAGGCACTCCTCTGGTCCAGTGGGTACTGGACCGGCTGGCCATCCGGTCAGCGGACTTTGGCCAATAATTCCCTGAGCCGGCCCTATCTCTTTCAGGGTGGCTGCAGAGAAATTTTAAACACCTGGCAATCTGACAGGAGGTGGTCAGCCTCAGACAATAAACACAAGTGGTGTGTGGGACAGCCTTGGCAAAGGCTTCCCACAGCATCACAGTGTTGAAACCCAGTGGGCCCGGTTTTCTTTTGGGTTTCTCAGACACAATGCCAGCCTAACCAAAACTTGCCTTTTTATGGCCCTGCCAAGTCAAGACACCATTATCGGTTCCTAACCGTTTCACGAGTATTTGAAAAACCCTATTTAAAATCAAGGTTTTTTAGAACCGATAAGAACCGGTACCGCACTCTAAAAGCCCAAAACTTTAAAACGTTAAAATAAGCAAACCGATCGGTTCAAAACCGAACCGATAACTAAATTTCCACACAGACTTTACATTTTGTACTTACGGTTTACCAAATAGAGCTTTAACCGAAATGCGGTAAAATAATTACTTTTGTCGGTTCAAATGAACCAAAATACTCGCTTGAACCAGAAAAATGAACCGAGCTGAAGGAGCTGATCTCCGGAGCGACTGTTCAGTGAAGCGGAGTAAAGAATCTGACAGTTTCATTTGAAACTGCCCAGATAGAGCTTTGGTATAGCGCCCTCGCGCTTTAGAACTCCAGATTCTCTGGAGTTAACTCTTTCCTCTCCGGGGCAGTTCAAGTGCAGTGGCTAACTGCAATAAGTCCAAATATAGCAAGACTTCATGGTGTTTGAAGAGGAATTTGAAACAGAGTAAGACTCCCTAGCTCGTCTAGGGGGAGGAACGGGTTCCTAAGGGGGGATCCCTGGACGCGTGTCCTGCCCCTCTCTGGATCCCGAGGGCAAAGCCCGGGAATCCGGAGGCGGAGAGGGAGTGTGCCGTCTGGGGCGTACGGGAGCCGGAGGTGGCACCATCGCCATAAGACGGCTCTCGACTTCCTTGGTGAGCTGAGCCTTGGCCTCAGCCCACCAGGAGGCCAGAGTCTCCTGGAGATCCACCAGCGGTCTAGGGGGCGGTGGAGGAGGAGGAGGAGGAGGGGGATAACTGTACGGATGAAATCCATAGGGAGAGTATACGTAACCCGGCTGCGGGAATACCGGAGCCGGGTACTGTGGCGTCGGTGGAGTCAGCGCCGGGTACTGCGGCGCAGGATACTGTGGACCTGGGAAAACCAGCGTCGGATAGGACGGCGGATCCCCAGGCACTGGAGGATCTGCCGGAGCAGACGGCCCAGCCAGGTACTCCGCGGGTGGATCAACCATGATAGGCTCGTGGGGTGGAGGGCCCGATGGAAGAGGAATATCCCCCGCCGGCGTCGGAACCGGCGTTGGCAGGGCCGGTGTCGGAGCCGGCGTCGGGGCAGCCGGCGCCGGGGCCGGAGCCGGCGTCAAGGGAGCCGACGTCATCACCGGCTCTGTAGGAAGAGGATCGGACGGTAGCCCAGGATCCCAAGCCTCGTCCGGGGACGGAGGAGAAAAATCCCCGGGGTCGGGCAGGGGGGACTCGGGCTCCCCTGACGGCAGCGAAGGCTGCGGGAAACCTGGAACGACAGACGAAGCAGGGTCTGCCGTAGGCTCCAAGGCCCGGCGCCGTCGGAAAAGCCAGTGTGTCTGGGGGCCGATACCCAGCGGATGCGGAGGCGGCGTCCGACCGAGGAGTCCCTCGTCAGAGGCGGGCGGGAAGAGAAGCCCGGTCCGATGGGGGCCTACGCGTGCGCGCCCGAAGGGTCGGCGCCTTAGCGGCCTTTCTCGCGCAGGCGTCGGAGGAGCCGGACGTCCGGCTTATGGGGCGCCCGCACCAAGTAGGCCACAAGCCTGCGGCGGTACTGAGCTGGAGCCCTTTGTCTGGAGGCACCTCGCGGGCTCTAACGCCAACCCAGGCGGGCGGCGCTGACGCCTCCAAAGCCTTGGAGGCTGTCAGAGGGCGATCCCCTGGGGGATGTTATTTGCCTTCGCGACTCCGGCCGGAGTCGCTGAGGAGGAGGCCTTCCTCCTGCGCCTTCCTTGTCCCGCTTCTTGTGTCCTTCAGGGAGGTCGACGCCTCGTCAAGTTTCTTCAACTCCTTCTCCATCGCGACATCTTCTTCTTAAGGAGATGGGCTTAGAGACTGCTGGCGCGCTCTGCGGTGGCGCGCTTGAATGAAGGCAGTGCGGACACTTTCGACCGCGTGGTCGGAGCCTAAACAGAAAAGGCAGAGAGAGTGACCGTCTTTGTGAGGCAGTTGGGCGCTGCACGAGTCGCACTTATTTTTTGAAGGTGACGACATATACCGAAGTTCATCTGACGATAGAAAATATAAAATACAAAATACTGAAACTTTTCGGAAAAACCGACGAAGTAACAGGACTGAGCGATAGAACTTCACCATGAGGTGCTGCACGAGCTGACGGCGGGAAAGAACTGAAAGGCGGGCGTCCGGGACCGCCCCTTTATACCGACGTCGCATGACGCCGGTCACCTGACGTGGGGGCAGTCCCTCGCCAGGGACTGCTAGCTAGAAATTTTTCTGTGGGGTCCTGCCGCCGGCCAGCGTCAGTCCTATATGTAATTACCTACTGCAAGAGCCCTCTCAAAGTAAGATCTTCCACCACCCTCAGGGGCACCTGGAAGCATAAGAGGACTAAGTCCTCAGGAGCCAGGTGTGCAGGTGGAGGGAGCAAAGGCCCGGGTGTAACAGGGAGCCTTGCACCTGGGACAGTAAAGTCCAGCAAAATCGGCAGAGAGACTAGCTCCAGTTCCAACAGCTGTAGAAGCAGAGGGAATCAAATCTGTCTTGGCCAGAACGGTGCAATGAGAATCATAAGACGCCCTGTCCTGGACCAGTTTGAGTAGTACTCTCCAAGTGAAAGGAAAGGGCAGGAAGGTGTACAGAAATCTTCCTGTCGGTACTTCCCGTGACGTCATGAACGGAGCAGCAGCCTAGAGCGAGAGGCTCCCCCTGGGATATCATTAAAAACCTCGTCTAAAACAACTAAACGATACAAAAAACAATAATAAAAAACCCAAGAGGTTGCAAGATGCCTAAAAAGAGAGAAGCAGTCAAAACAGGATCCCCGAGGCGCAAGGATGGAAGCAGATCCCAGGATAAAGACTCCGAGAGTGGTGACTCGCGGACCTCGTCGGCCTCCCGCCACAGTACCTCCCAGGCTGATCAGGTACCCCATACAATCCTGCAACGCCAAATGTCACAAATGCTTACCGAAATTCGTGGCTTTAGGAAAGAAATGAGATCGACAGCTGCAGCACTCAGGACTGACCTTAGTAAAGTAGAAAAGAAGCAAGAGGGCTATGAGGAGCAGCTAATAGCAACCGACAAGAGAATAGAGGAGGCTGAGAGGGCCATTGTCCAAATGCACACACAAATAAAGGCCCTGCAAGAACGTGCCGAGGATGCAGAATGCAGAAGCCGTCGGAACAATATCCGACTCTCGGGGCTCCCGGAGGGCACAGAGGGAACTGAAATAATCTCCTTCATACAAAAGATGTTGAAAGAAATCCTCACTCTACCTGAAAACATCACACTGGAAATGGAGCGGGTCCACTGTACACTGGGTCCTAGGCCCGTAACAGCTGTCACCCCCGTGCCATCCTCATTAAATTCTTCCGACATCAAGAAAAGAAAACAGTCCTGCACACTGCGTGGAAACAAGACACAGCACATTATAAAAATCACAGGCTATTCCTAGAGAATGATTTCGCACCTGAAGTGATGGCGCGCAGGAAGGCATATTTCCCAGTGATGAACGCTCTTAAAGTGGCAGGCATCCGTTTTTGAACATTGTACCCGGCAAAGCTGATGGTCCAGTACAAGGAGGGCCTCCTCCTGTTTGAAACCGCAGCTGCGGCGATCACGGAGCTCCGATCCAGAAAGATTGAGGTCCTGCAGGAACATGTGACTGGTGACATCCCGATCGCAGCAAAGCTGGCCCAGAAAACATGGACCGTCGGACAGCACGATGCTAGAAGGCGCCAGGGGATTGAGGCCATCCAGGTCATCGTCAACGCGCTGAAGTCCACGTCCCAGAGCCCACGTGAACATGAACTGATCTCCCAGGAACCAGCAACCTGACTGAACAACCGCAAGTACTTGATGTGGGCTTTCAGTTAGATTAGGATGCCCCACAGGACTTTAATTTATAGGAAAGAAGTAAAGGCCCCAGAAAAGTGAATGTATAAAGAGATGTGACTGTGGGAGGGAAGGCAGGAAGGGGGAATCGGGGAGGATTTAGGAGGCTGGGGAAGGGATGAAGGGGTGGGGGGAGAGCTCCCATGCTTCAACGAACCTCGGCAATATTTCCCTGGGCTCAAAGGCCTACCGATTAATTGACTGCTTCCCTGACCCATGGGAACTGGAAACAGCTTTTGTATCCTGGAAGCCAGCGGGAGACTGCAACCCAGGGGGCACTGGAAAGACTGCTCCGTGCCAATGGGCTGTGGTAAGCCGTTAGATAGGCTCAGGCCCTGTTGGCAGGGGCAGTCTAGCGCTTAAACATTTTCTGCTGTATGAGAGCCTCGCTCTCCGTTCCCCCGGGCTTGCTGCCGTAGTAAAAGGAAACAAATGAAACAGACCAGTTGCACCCACTCCAACACTGCGGCGTGCCTCGGGGGATGGGAGGGGGTGAGGGAAAGAGTATGGAAAAAGTAAAAACCCGATAAAAATAAACACAACATACCTTGGGATTGAGGAATGGAAGGGAGGAAGGGGGAATCGGGAAGGATTTGGGCGGCTGGGGGAGAGACGAGGGAGGGGAGGGGAGCTCATCTGTCCCAGCGATGCTAGGCAGTGATCCCCTGAGCCTAAAGGCCTGCCGTTTAATTAACTGCATCCCTGGCCCATAGGAACGGAAACAACCCTTATATTTGGCAGCCAATGGAATACTGCGATCTGGGGAGTACTGGAAGGGCCGCCCCGAACTAGCGGGCCGAGGTAAGCCGTTAGATAGGCTCTAGCCCTGCTGGCAGGGGCGGTCTAGCACTTAAATGACTGATTAATGAAGTCCACACTCTCCACTCCCCCGGACCCGCGGCCATAGCAAAAAGGAACAATTGCTATAGACCAGCCACACCTACTCCATGGCTGCAGCATGTTTTGGAAGAAGGGAAAGGATCGAGGGAGGGAGCATGAAAGAAGTAAAGGGCTGACAAAGACGAACATGTAATGTCTTGTGATTGAGGGAAGGAAGAGGCGAAGGGGGAAATGGGGAGGATGTGGGTGGTTGAGGTTGGGACGGAGGGGGGGGCCTACCTACCCCAGCGATGCCTGGCAGTGATTCCCGGGACCTTAGGGCCTAATGTTTAACCAACTGCATCTCTTACACGTGGGAACCGGAAGCAACCTGTGTAACTCGGAAGCCAGAGGGATACTGAGATGTGGGTGAACTGAAAGAGCCGCTCCAAATCGGCGGGCTGCATTATGCCGCTAGATAGGCTTGGGCCCTGCTGACAGGGGCGGTCTAACGCTCAAATGCTTTAGCTGGATGAAACCTGCGCACTCCACTCCCACGGGCCCACTGCCGTAGCAAAAAAGAAATAATTGGAATGGACCGGTTACTCCCACTCCATGGAGGCGGCATGCTCTGGGGGAAGGGAGGAGGCGAGGGAAGGATAGGGAGTAAATCCAGTGAGAACCCCTAGTGGGGGGGGGGGGCGGCAACCAACAAAAGGACACTTAAGACAACACCCCGCAGATAAAGTGTGCAGGTGTATGCCTCCGGGATTACCCATGGGATGTAATCTGGGCAATGGATTTCTGCTGTTAAAGGCCGGTAGGCCTAGTACTTAGGTTGCTGCGGTAGTAGTGATGGGAAATGATTCTCCCTCCGAGAGGCGCGTATGGTTGGAGGCTGGGGGGGGGGCCGTCCAATGCCTAACGGCTCTGGCTGAACAGTCAGAGGTAGGCTGCGGGAGGGAGATATGCAAGCAGCACCCCAGTAGACAGGAGGCGATGCCCCAGAGATGACGGGAGGGGAAAAGGAATGCACCTGGAGGGGAACTCAGAGGGGAGAGCAGAGAGGAGGTGAGGTGGGTGGTGGATATGCATTCCCTAGACCCTCTGGATGAGCAGTGGCTCGTTTTCTGGAAATGATCTGGGGGGGGGACATTATTATTTTCTCTGGGGGATTAAAGATGATTTTGGAGGGGTAGGTGGGCCGAGGGGGGGGGGGAATAAAGCATGGCTTAAGTTCGCGCTCTCCCTGATCCTCATGAATGTGAGGTTGGAAGAAACATGAGGGGAGCAGGAGTTGGGGCTTAAAGCACTTCAGGAAAAAGGGAAAAACGCTGGGAAAGGGGAAACAAACCAATAGTCCAGCATCAGACTGCATTAACTAAACTTGACAGAGAAACGGCTGGGACGGGAGGAAGGGGGGGTCGAGGAGGAGCAGATGGGTATTACTAAACGAATGACGGGCACTAGTTACACAACGGAGTCCAGTTGGTAAGTTGAGGACAGGGTGGGAGCAGTTACCCCCCGTGGTCCTCGACAAGACGTATCCTTGGAGCACGCCGATGGCAGCGGCTGGCTCTTGGCTATATGCCGGGGTCACCAGTGTCCGGACGCGGACGGCGGCCCGGGTGGCTGAGTTCAGGGGAAACCAATGAGAGGCCTGGAGGACACAAGATGGGTAAGCCCTGTCTGGGGTACAACAGAAGGTGTCGTGGCTCTCGACGGTCCAGCCGGACCCCGGGGACTAGGGAGTCACCTGGGAGGGAGGAGCGAGGGAATACACTCCAGCACGGGGTGACATCCCCTCACGATCCTCTCAGGTGCCCTCGGTTCATGGGGAGTCAGTGGCGGGACAAGAACAACTAGAAGGCGGTAGAACCATCCGTCCACCGCACGGAGGACCAAACCCACCATAACGTTGCCTGAACGCCTCTCCTACTGGACAGCTCTCAGGGGAGCCTTACGCTCCGCTGGTTACGCCACCTACCCCAACTACCTTTTCCCTATAGGTACCTTTGGTACCTAAGGCCCCTAGGAAAAAAGGACCGATACGGCAGGATTTAAATCCCTGCCTAAGATCAGGGCATTGCCCAGATCAGTGGAGGTACCAACTGTTTAGTTCATGTGGCCATGTTGGCCTCATGGAGGTGTCATACACCTATGTTGTACGTTGATAAAAAATGCTGTTATGTCTGTAATGTTATGTTTGTAATAAGGTCATCAAACTCACCTTGGTCAATAATACTACAAACCTCACAGGGGCTCGGGGGCACCCTGCGGGGGTGGGGGGTGCCGGGTCACAAGCGTCACAATCATAGGCTGAGATGCATGCACCAAGATTAAAGTTACTTTCCTTAAACATCAATGGCCTAGCTTCTCCCATCAAAAGGTCAAAGGCACTAGCATACATTCGAAGAACCAAATCAGATATAGTTTTCCTCCAGGAAACCCATATAAACCCAGCCGAACATGCCAAACTTGCTAAATTAAGTAGAGGGCAAACTTTTTGCGCCTCTTATAAAGAAGGCAGAAAAAGAGGTGTTGCCATCATTATTCCCCTGTATACTCCTTACCAAGTAGACCTAACGGTTGCTGATCCGAGGCGCATTGGTCATCACCAGGAAAGCTTAATAATAAGGAGATTACTCTTGCCAATGTGTATCTCCCACCGACTACTGTCCCACTAACTGACCTTTAGCTAGGCAAAATTGTTCAACTGACTAGAGGCACTCTCTTAATGGCAGGGACTTTAACCTAACCAAGGACCCACGGCTGGATTCCTCAAGTAGGAGACCACTGAAACAAACAACCACCCAGAAATTTTTTAATAAATCTGTCTCGGAAATGGGATGGTGTGATATATAGCGGAAACTACACCCACAAACTAGAAACTATTCTTATTACTCCCCGGTGCACCGCACTTACTCCCGTATAGACTACGCCTATACCCAAGTAGAAAATCTGAATGCTGTGCACGATGCTCAGTTGGGCGACATCTCTATCTCGGATCGTGCACCTTTAATCATCCAGTGGGACTTGGGTACACAGCCTAGAACCACGTAATGGAGGTTATATCCATACCACTTACGATCAAAAGAATTCAGAGAGTTTGTCTCAGAAAAAGTTACCGAAATCCTAGCAGACAACCCCGCCTCGGATTCATCCCCATCGGTACACTGGGATACGATTAAGGCAGTCCTTAGGGAGCATATAATTAAATATACAGTGGAGAAGGCGAGGCAGCGTAAGAAATATAGAGCCAAGCTTGAAGACACGCTTCATTTTTTACAAATGGCACACCAGCAGGGTGATGAGTCACTCCTCTCCCAGCTACAACAAACTAAACAGGCACTAGATAAACTGGCACAACAGACTGAAATAGCACTCACATTCCTGAAGCAACGATACTACGAGGTAGGCCCGCAAGCTACACGTCTGCAAGGATATCAAGTACATACAGTAGGCAGAAGAAAGATGCAACAATTACGACCCCAAGACATCCGGTGGGAGGCCATCCACTCTCCAAAACACAGGATATCGCTGAGGCCTTCACCGCATTCTATAGAGCCCTGTATACCCCGGAGATTACCCCACCCCAGATAGACTGACAGCATATATAAACAGTCACCCTCCAGGCAGCTCACAGAGGAGCATAGAGACTCAGCTTGTGGAGCGACGACATAATGCCAGAGGTGGCATGAGGTCATAACCAACCCAAATCCTTAAAAGCACCAGGGCCTGATGGATATGGAGCAGAGTTCTACAAGACTACTAGAACTCAGATCACACCCACACTCCTCCGTGTGTTTAACTCAGTGTTAGAGGGGGACTCCCCACCTCAGTCATGGTAGTATGCGACCATATCGGTGATCCCTAGACTGGGTAAAACCCCTCAAGACTGCGCATCATATAGACCCATCTCGGTGCTAAATCAGGATTATAAACTGTTTATGAGTATACTAGCGCACCGTATGGATCAGGTTCTCCCCTCCCTAATACACAAAGACCAAACCGGATTTGTAAGAGCACGCACCACCACAGATAACATCAAGTGCTCTCTCTATTTGGTGAATCAGATGCAGAGAATGTAGGCGCCCACAGTATTAATAAGTCTGGACGCGGAAAAGGCCTTCAACAGAGTGGCCTGGCCCTTTCTGTACTTAACTCTGGACAAATTTGGGTTCCCCCCCACCACCACCTTCATCCAAACCCTACAAAATATATATTCTGCCCCCCGGGCTTGTGTGAGGGTGAACAGGCACCACTCTGAATACTTTCAGCTCCAAAGAGGAACTCGACAGGGTTGCCCACTGTCCCCATTATTGTTTGCCACGGTTATCGAACCTCTGGCACAACAAATCTGAGAATCCCACCAGGTCAAGGGAGTAAAGATAGGAGACACAGAGCACCGGATAGCTTTACATGCAGATGACATTCCTTTGTACCTCCAGAACCCTGAACAATCACTACCAGCGTTACGACACATTTTGGATGCCTATGGATTTGTGTCGGGATACAAACTTAATTTGACTAAAACAGAAATTCTCACATTTCATTACTCCCCTACACAGAATACCCGGGATATTTTACCAGGCAGATGGAACCTGATAAAACTGAAGTATCTGGGAATCCACATACCTCAAGATGGGTCAAAATATTATAAATATAACTATACCCACTTCATTACACAACTAAAACAAGACCTGCAGGCTTTGTCTATCCTACCTTTGAGTCTTGTGAGACGGACAGAACTAATCAGAATGATAACTCTCCCAACAGCGCTATATTTATTTCAAAATGTCCCTTCATATATACCACTAAAGACCTTTAAAGAAATAAACCTACCGCCTAATAGGGAAATTCATATGGGCCAGACAGAAAGCTTGTGTCCGCCTAAAGGTGCTGTTCCTTGCCCGTGTGGATAGGGACCTAGCACTCCCAGACCTAAAACTTTATCAACAGGCAATAACCAAGGTCTACATGATGGCCAGACAACATAAAACCACCAGCCCACACTGGCTGGAGATAAAGAGGGTACTGATTAACAACCAGACGTACCTACAAGCCATGTAACGACAGGAACCAGGGGAAAGACCCCACCAAATTACTAACCCTTGGTTAGCAGACCAATTCCATAATTGGCTTGCACTGAAAAAAGCACATCGACTACCACTGCATCAAGCGTTGCTCTGTCCAATCCACGCACTACCGGACTTCACCCCGAACAACCTAGACTCTGGGTTCATGGAATGGGGCAAACAAGGCAAAGGTACCTCCCACAAATAATGACTCGGGAGAATCTGGGCATCACAGCGGAAATACAAGCAAATTCCATCTACCACACAAGACTTCTACCGATATCTACAACTCCGACATTATGTGGAAGGCCTCCCACCACCTTATGGGCCCAGAGAACTACCCGCACTGATCCAATGCCAAATTCAATTAAACAAAACGGGGAAGCAGGAACACCTGAATATCCTCATATACCAATCCTTTAACTCACAAAGGCGTTCTCACGAAAATATCTACGCGCAATGGTACAGGGAGGCAGGGTATCAGTTCTCCACAATGTACTGAAGATTGGCGTGCCTTCTCAACCGGGTCACTAAGCTGCACGCAATGGAAGAATACCTGGAAAGCAGTAATCCGTTGCTGAAACACAGTAGTTTACCGGACACTACTCACCAAACCGTCGGCGGAGGTGCTGGAGCGGTTGTGGTGAACCAGAGGCGAACTTGACCCACATTATGTGGGCATGCCCAGTACTCTCCACCTTCTTAAACCTGGGGGGCACCCAGCAACTAATCAGCAAATGGCTAACATCCAGAACAAATATTTTGGTTCAGTTTATAAACCAAATGATACTGATGTACATAGTATAAGTAGACCCTTTGAACTTGGGACAATAATATTGTACCCAAATAATAGTTACAAACAAATAGTTGGTCTAAATATTAATAAATCTCCTGGCCCTGATGGTATGCATCCTAGAATCCTGAGGGAATTGGCAGACAGGTTGGCCCATCCATTAACACATGTCTTTCAAACATCTATAAACTTGGGTTCTGTTCCTCATGACTGGAAATTATGAAATATAGTACCCATTTTAAAGAAAGGACCCAGTACCCTACCAGGAAACTTCAGGCCCATTAGTTTAACTTCAATACTGGGAAAACTTATGGAAGGAATAATTAAAGACATACTTATGGAACATATGGAGGGACGAGATATGATGGATCCCTTTCAACATGGCTTTGTAAGGAATAGATCCTGTCAGACTAATCTATTATCCTTCTACGAAAAAGTGAATAGGGAAATGGACACTGGGAATCCTGTGGCTGTGGTCTTTCTCGACTTTGCTAAGGCATTTGACAAACTGCCACATAAAGAATTACTGTTAGCACTGCAAAATACAAAACTGCCTAGCAACATCTGCAGATGGGTCTCAAACTGGTTGCAGGATAGGAAGCAGAGGGTGGTCATAAACGGGGAATACTCAGATTGGGCACCAGTTTCAAGTGGAGTACCCCAGGATTCGGTTTTGGGCCCCAGTTCATTCAACTTATACATTGCTTAGTTGAAAATCAGTAATAAGAATATATGGATGTACAAGTTTGCTGATGATTACAGACTAGGTGTAGTTCCAAATAACGATGAACAGAGAGAAGCACTTCAACAAACCCTAGACTCAATAAAGAAATGGACTAACCTTAACAAACTGGAATTAAATAAATCTAAGTGCAAGGTTATGCACTTGGGTAAGAATAATAAGGAAGCAATTTACTTATTGGACAAAACAAATTTAGGAGTAGTTACTGAGGAAAAAGATCTGGGCATCACAATTACAAATTACCTAAAATTTAGAGTACATTGTAGAAACCAACTTAAGAAAGCAACCCAGATCCTAAACTGTATATTAAAACATATAGCTAGCAGAGAGAGGAAAGTTCTGATTCCTCTGTATGTTGCACTGGTGAGGCCCCACCTGGAGTATTGTGTGAGGGTTTGGGCACCCCAAAACAGGGAAGACATACTTTCTATTGAGGGAGTACAGAGAAGATTAACCAAACAAATTAAGGGACTGAAAAACAGAATATATCATGAAAGATTGGTGAGTCTGAACCTTTATTCACTGTATTACCGTAGATTAAGGGGAGCCCTATGTTTTCTATATAAAAGTATCAAGGACGAAGAGTTGTTAAAAGATTTGGGCTTTACACATAATTATGGGAGAACCAGCACAAGAAAACACACGAAACAACTATGTCAACAAACTTGGGCACACAACTTTAGGAAAAACTGGTACAGTCTAACATAGAAACATAGAAGTTGACGGCAGATAAGGACCGCAAGGCCCATCCAGTCTGCCCATTTCTTTTTCTACCTTATAAATGTGCCATCGGCCTTTGCTCTGTCAGTGACCTATCTATTCATAGTCATTTGTATTGCTCCCTTATGCCTATCCCATGCCTGTTTGAAGCCCTGCACTGTATTCATAGCCACCACTTCTTGTGGTAAGCCATTCATGCATCTACCACCCTTTCTGTGAAAAAGAATTTCCTCACATTCCCCATAATTGGCCTCCCTCTAATCTCATGCTGTATCCTCTTGTCCTGCTATTTTCTTATATTTAAACATGTTAGACTCTTTCACCTTGTTTATGCCCTTAAGGTGTCTAAATGTCTCGATCATATCACCTCTCCCTCCTTTGCTCAAGGGTATACATATTGAGCTCCGTTAATCTGTCCTCATATGTCTTCCGATCAGTCCCTGCACCATTTTGGTTGCCCTTCTCTGGACTGCCTCAATTTGGTTAATGTCCTTGTGAAGGTGTGGCCTCCAATACTGCACGATGTACTCAGATGGGGCCTAACCAATGTCTTGTACAGAGGGATTATTACCTCCCTCTTCGACTTATGATACCCTACTAATACACCCTAACACCCCCTAGCCTTACTTACTGCTTTAGAGGTCTGCTTGGATGATTTTAGGTCATCAGTGATGATGATGCCCAAGTCTCTTTCTTCCTTTGTGACTGCTAGCAACTCCCCTCCCAGCCTATAAGTGGCTTCAGGGTTTCTCTTCCCTATGTGCATGATTTTGCACTTCTTTACATCTCCAGTTGCCACTCTTCTGACCATTCTGCTAGTTTATCCAGATCTCTTCTCATTCTGCCCACCCCATCTGGATCATCTACTCTGTTGCAGATCTTGGTGTCATCTGCAAACAGACAAGCCTTACCCTCTAGTCCATCTGCGAGGTCACTAATGAAGATGTTGAATAGGACTGGCCCCAGGACTGATCCCTGAGTACCCACTTGTGACTTGCATCTCTTCTGACTGTATACCATTTACCACCCTCTCTGTTTTCTGCCAGTCAACCAGTTTGCCACCCAGTTGACCAACTTCTGACCACCAGAGCCTACCAAGCTTATTTATCAATCTTCTATATTGGAACAGTGTCAAAAGCTTTGCTGAAGTCAAGGTAAGCGACATCAACTGCTCCCTGGTCCCACCACTCTGTTCCCAGTCAAAAGAAATCTATGAGATTAGTTTGACAGGACCTTCCTTTGTAAACCCATGCTGTCTTGGATCCTGTGCCCTATGGATTCCAGGTGTTGCACTATCCTTTCCTTAAGGAGTGCCTCCATAATCTTGCCCACTACTGAGGTAAGACTGACGGTCTGTGAGTTCCCGCCTCCTCCTGCTACCACTCTTGTGGGTGGGATCCACATGAGCCCTTCTCCAGTCTTCTGGGACCTCTCCTGTGCTTGAGGACTCACTAAACAATTCTGCTAATGGCTCTGCTAGTTCCTCCTTTAGCTCCTTAAGTACCCTGGGATGTATGCCATCAGGTCCCATTGCCTTATCCACCTGAGCTTAGCAAATCTTGTAGGACCCTTTCTTTTGTGAAGGAGTAGTGCTCACCTCCCTCCCCCGTGTCCATGATGCTGAGCTGTGGCCCTGCCCTACCTTCTCTTCAGTAAATACTGAGCAAAGTATCTATTTAGGATAGATGCCTTTACAGGGTCCTCCTCCTCACATGCTCCCTTTCTCCATTAAGCTTAGCAATACCTCTGGATTTTCTCCTTTCACTAATGTATCTATAGAAAGTCTTGTCACCTTCTTTTACTGTTCGTGCTAGTGTTTCCTCAGTTTGGGACTTTGCCTGCCTTACTGCCTTACCTGCTTCCCTTAGGGCAGTTTGGTATGCCTCCCTATCTTCATCCGCTGTGTTCCCTTATATTTTCTGAAGGCCAGCCTTTTGGCTCTGACCTTTTCTGCTACTGTATTTGAGAACCAAAGTGGTTTCCTTCTTCTTTTGCACTTCCTTTTCTGTCTAACACAATGGGATGTTGCTTAAGTATTGTATCCTTAATGCTTGCCACTTTGCCTGTACCTCCTCACCTGTGTTTCTTTTTGCCAGGGCTAGCTTAACTCTGTTGGCCATCTTATCAAAGTCAGCTCCTCTGAAGTCCCATATTTTGCCTTGGAATGGGATGATTTAGATGTAGTAGCCAAATTGAACCATACCATGTGATGGTCACTGGCCCCAGGTGACCTTCTACCTGGAGATCTGTGATCCCTTCTTTGTTAGTCAGTACTAGATCTAGGATAGCCTTGTCTCTTGTGGGTTGCTGTACCAGTTGTTTGAGGCCCTCCCCTGCAGGGAATCCACTATGAGTCTAGTTCTGGCAGATGTTCCTGCTGGTATTGACCAATCTGTATCTGGCATGTTGAAGTCTCCCATTATCAGAACCTCCCTTTAGCTGTCATGTTTTGTATATCTTCTAACAGTAATGTGTCTATGTCCTCCCACTGGTCTGGGGCCTGTAGACAACCCCAGTTCTTATAGCTGTCCCATTTCCTGTTTCAGGGTGACCCACAGTTCTTCTGGCTCCTTATGTGTATTCTGAATTTCTGTAGCTTTGATATTTTCATTAACATACAGGGCCACTCCTCCCCCTTTTTGCACCTCGGTCTCTTCTAGAACAATACATAGCCAGGTACTGAAGTCTCCCAAGTGTGGTTACTAGTAAACCACGTCTCACTAATTGCTACTATGTCCAGTTTAGCCTCTGACATTATTGCCTGCAGGTCTGGGATCTTATTTCCCAGGCTGTGAGCATTTAATGTACATGATTTTCCATTGGCCAGATTTTGGTGTGTTAGTTGTTGGGTGAAGTTTGGCATTACCCCTGTGCATCGTATGGGGAGACAAACCTTTTTCTTACCTGGTGATGCAAATGAGCAGCAAACACGCTGAATTCCTGTTTGACCACTAGCTGAGGGGAGGGGTGTTCTTCCCATTCGACGTATGGGGTGCTGCACCCCTCTCCCCAATTGCTAGTTTAAATATTCTGCAAAGACGTCAAACTTCTGCCCCAATGCACTGACTCCCTCTTTAGTCAGATGCAGTCCATCACATTTAAAGAAGAGTAGTTTGGGCTTGGAACAATTTACCGACAAAAATTGTTAGTAGTCCCACAATGAATTACTTTAAGAATGGGGTAGACTTATACTATGGAGACATTAAATTCCTTTTTTAAATAAATAGTAAATGTATGGCGAGCCTAATAGGGTAGTTTTTTATCTATCCTCGGCTTGAATAAACCTATGAAACCTATGAAGTGGAGGCCCAACTGCAGCAATTCATATATCCACATCTCCAATTGACTTTGGAAATATATCTCTTCCTCCTCCTTCCTAGGCCATACAGGGGCCCAAACACCAGATATCTGCTTCTGTTGCTCTTAACAGCAGCTAAAAAAAGCAACAACTAGGCAATGGCTAACAATACGTGACTGGTGGGAAATCACAACACAAATTTATAACATGGAAAAAATAACACACAGCCTGAATGAACGAGAATAATAATAATAATAATAATAATAATAAAATTTATTTAATTAAGCGCCTTTCAAAATTCCAAAGCGCTGTACATCAAAAGCAAGCACAGAACAGATACAATACATTCAATAAAACAAATATAAGCATATCTTCCAAAACTGCGAGATAAATTAGAACAAAGAAGGAAACGCCTTCTCCCATAAAAAAGTCTTTAAAGCCTGCTTAAAGCTCCCCACCGTCCTACACTCCCAGAGCTGATGGGGCAGAGAATTCCAGAGGGTAGGTGCAGCAAATCCAAACGTACGGGCACCGGATGACTTCAAATTTACCCTCGGAATCTCCAGCAACCCCTCGTCAGCCGAGCGGAGCTGTCTCAGTGGGGTACAAGGCACCAGGAGCTCTTTCAAGTAGTCGGGACCCAGACCGTGTAGGACTTTGTAGGTCAAAAGACCCACTTTAAGGTGATCCGCCACTGTACTGGCAGCCAGTGCAGGCGCTTACAACACAGGGTAATATGAGAACTTCTTGATGCCCCAGTCAACAAGCGTGCTGCGCGTTCTGCACCAGCACTAGCGGCGAGATATCAACCGGAAGTCCTAGGTAAAGGGAGTTACAGTAATCAAGGCGAGATGTCACAAGGCATGGACCAAAACCGGCAGGTCACTGGGTGGAAAGGTGCCTAATCCTGGCAATGTTCCTAAGATGAAAGAATGCCAGCTTCACAACTGCAGACACCTGATAACGGAGGGTCAAACCAGTGTCAAGCTCCACTCCCAGGTTACGCACAGGTTCAGAGGTGAGGATCTGGTCCGCCCCCAGGATTAATCCAGAGGCGAGACCCGTCCTCGAACCCTCTACCCTGCGACCCGGGTCCACAACCATAACCTCAGTCTTTCCTGGGTTCAACTTTAAACCACTGGAGTTCATCCAGTCTTGGATCTCTGTGAGGCAGTTGTTCAGCACCAAGATAGAAGTAACCTGGTCAGGTGCAAAAGACCGGTAGAGCTGGGTATCATCAGCATAGCAGTGAAACCTCAGCTCATACCGTCTTACAATGTCTCCGAGGGGTAGCATATATACTGCGAATAACATGGGGGAAGCACCGAACCCTGAGGGCACCCCACAAGGCAGAGGAAGGCCCGGATGAATACAAACCCAAGACCACTCTCTAGCTTCTTCCTTGAGAGCGATGAAAACCATCTGAGGACTGTACTCGATAGCCCACAACTGGACCTCAGGCGTTCAAGCAAAACCCCATGATCCACAGTATCAAAAGCTGGTGATAGATCAAGGAGAACCAAGATAGAACGGTGTCTCTGATCTCTCGCCATCAGGAGATCATTGAGCACCCGAACCAGAGCAGTCTCGGTACTATGCCTCTTACGAAAACCAGACTGGAGAGGTTCGTATAAACTATGGATGGTCAAATGGTTATCCAATTGGACCGACACAACTCTCAATAACCTTCCCACAAAAGGAGGTTAGAGATTAGCCTGTAGTTGCTAGGTCATCCGGGTCTAAAGACTTTCTTCAGGAGGGAGTCACCACCCTTCCTTCAGAAACTAGAAAAATTCCCATATCTAAAGAACACCGGATAATCCAAGCTAAGACCGGGCCGATGACCTCACTACAACCCATAATCAGGGAAGTAGGGCCAGGGTCTAAACTACAGTATGTTGGACGCATCTCTTGGACAATCCTCATAGTGTCTACAAGATCCGGCAGGTCAAAGGTACTCCAGGAAATTCCGGGTTCTGCGACAGGACACTGCACAACTGCAACAACCTTAGAATGAGGTTGGAGGCACTCCCTCCTGATGTCTTCAACCTTATTTACAAAGAATCGAGCAATCTCCTCACAATCAGTTTGAGTAAAGGCTCGACGGATCTGCCAACAGGCTGGGTTGCACAGTCTGTCAACAGTTCTGAAGAGCTGAGCTGGTCGATTCCGTGCGACAGAAATTTCCCTGGACAGGAATTCTGCCTTCTTATGGGAAACTGCTGTTTGGTAGAGTTTATAATGCTCTAGCAAGATAAGGTGCTCGGCATCAGAGGCAGTCTTCCTCCAACGACGCTCCAACCTCCACCCCAACCTCCGCAGCCCTCTCAGAGCCCCATCAAACCATGGGGCAGCGGGACGACGCAGAAGGGGGCGAACACGGACTGGTGCAATCTGATCAAGTGCTACCGATATGGCCCTATTATAGGCCACTACCAGCTGCTCAGGATCAGTGCAAAACTTGACAAACAACGAGAGGTCAATAACCGCCATCAGGTCTTCAGGGACGACATCCCGCAATGGACAGTACCTGACCAACTCCACAGGGGCCGACCTACCCAGGGGGGCCTCAAAACTGAACCCAACTGAGTAGTGATCGGACCAACCGACAGGTTCCACCACCAAATCGGAAGCCTCGATCCCCAGGAGGAAGACCAGGTCAAGAGAGTGACCTCCCTTGTGTGTAGCTGAGGAAACAATCTGTGTAAAGCCCAGAGATGTCATCTCCTGAAGGAAATGTTGACCAAAAAGCGAAGATCTGTCGTCGACCCAAGCATTGAAGTCGCCCAGAACCATCAATCTGGGCGACTCCAAGGCCATGTCGGCGGCAAAATCTGCTATTTCCTGCAGAAAAAGTTTCTCATCACCTGGTGGACGATAAATGAGGGCAATCCTGCACCCTATACCAGCTACCAGAGTACACTCAAATGACCTGGCCTCCTCAACTGGTACACCAGTTAGGCCCAATTCGGTCTTGAAACAGACCGCCACCCTACCCCCAACCCCGCGATCCAATCTCGGGCGATGTATAACCGAGTACCCGGTGGGAACAGCGGCCTCTAAAGGGGGCGCATTCCGTCAACCAGGTCTCAATAATACAAAGCCAGATCTGCCCTTGCAACAAAATCCTGCGATAAGACCAGTCTTGTTGCAGACAGATCTGGCATTGCACAACAACGCCAGTTGGACGAGGTGTGAGTTGTCCCAACCACTAGCCCTCCGAAACTGGAGGTGCCCTTGGGTATGGGAACCAGAACAGAGTTACCACGTTCAAGTAGCCATTACGCCCCAGGGCGTTTTCTGGGCCAAACCACCCCAATGGGAAGGCCCTGCTCACTCCGCTGTCTGACCCCACCCCCCCAATTCCCCTCCCCTTGAGCAATCCCTAGCACCGACGATGATAAATTTAAGCAGGCGGGGGGGGGAAGAGAAGAGGCAGAGGACATGGAGAGCGGAGACCAAATAGCATAGGACAGGAGGGGCAAGCAGGCACATCTAGCGGCTCGATTAAAACAATACATACAATAAAACTACCCGCAAGCTTCTTACAACTAAAAATGGTACAACTACCAATTAAAAAAAACAACTAAAATAAAAATAGAACTTAACCAGCTCTCTAACACAAACCTAAATAATAAATTTAATAAATTTAACCCACAGGTCCTCTCACAGCCTGGGGGTCAACCAAAAATTAACCAAAACAATGTTAAATTATTCCCAGGTCCTCTCGCTTCCTAGTACTTAAAGCAATTAAACACTCTCTTAAAAATAATCAAAAAATAATAATTAAATCATAATAAAAATAAAACAATAAACGGAAAAAATAATTTAAAAAAACACCCTCCTGGACTCTCACAGTACGAGGCAAAGGTGGAGTAAAAGATATTATATAGCACTCTCACTGCTCATATTATTTCCTCAAACAAAATATAATTACAAACGATAAAATATGATTAGAGTCAATAAAAAAGAGACCTTCTCCACGAGATGGGCACGTTGGCAGATATATTACATTCTAAAAGACCCTACCTTTGTTCCTTAGGGAAAGTACACCTGGGTGGTAACTGGAAATCATGGGTTTAGGGACTGGATCCCTCCACCCAGAGGTTTTGGGCCTGGTTCCCCCCGCTCCCCCGTGAGGTTGGGGACCATGTACAAAAGGAGCCTGGAAGTGTGGACCCACCCGATAAGATGCAAGTGGAGGATTTAGACCCTGGATACTGGAAGCATATGTATGTATGTCTATTTAGTGCCCAACACAACTAGACTGTAACCCAATTTGGGAGCTAGAATGACACTGAAATCATTACTGTATTTTAATGAAGATGAACTGTATTGGCACAAAAGTTTTACTGCATAAGGTGACTAGTTGTAAATGCATTAAGCTGCATCAACACTGATGACCTATATGTATATATGTTAAAAATTTAATAATAAAAAGAATAAAAAAAAAAAAATTCTTCCTGTCCAGGAAAGAGATAATGTGCCAGTCATGATAGCCGCGTCAAAGGCATCTACCAAAGGGGAGACAACCAGAGTGGGGCATTCTGGCACACCCAGGTACTGAGCCAATTTCTTCCAAGAAGCATCCTGCTCAGTGCTCTGGAAACTGAATGTTTTCTGGAGGTGGATCATAATGTCCTAAAATATTGGGTCATCTGGCGGAGAACAAGGGAGGTCAGGGGCAGGCTCCCCCTGAACAGAGAAGGCGGCAGAGGAGGACTGTGAGAAATCCTCGTGGTCCATGTTGTCCTCATCCTCCCGGTCAGCCAGATCCCAGTCTTGCAGGGAAGGCGCCTCAATGTCCATGTCCTGGGCATACAGACCCGGGGAGACAGGAAGGAGGCAGAGAGGGAGCAGATACCACAGTCAACCCCTCCCTAGGGGGGTGCTGGGTCTGAGTGAGGTCCAGGATGGAATTTACCAGATCCTGGACATCCATCATGACCATCTGTCCAGTGGAAGTAGCTGTGACAGACTGGGCAGAGCGTATGGGCACCACTGACGGAATAGGAGCAGGCAGTGGTACCAAACGTTGACGAGGGGTGTACATATGACCCCAGAATTAAGCCTTGTGGGGCAAGGCCAGTCGACGAGGAGAACGATGAGGCCCCTGCCGCCAACGGAGTGTCCATAAACGTCGACAACAGAATTGTCAATGGGCCACGAGGTAAAGCAGTCGACAAGAGAATCATCGACGAGCCTGAAGCCATTGTCGACGGATGATGGCAGGGCAGCAAGGTAGGTGGGGTAGCTCTGGCAGCTGCAGTACAACCCCACAGCCTGTCGATAAGGGAGGAGAGCCCACAATCCTCAACAGTGCTGAAGACAATGTGTGAGGGGCTACCTTCTCCATATTCACTTTTGTTGAGGAAGAAGACAGGGGTGGTAGAGACATGCTTAGTTTTAGAGGCATGCTTCTTACCATGACCCCATGTTGACAAGGAGGGGTCTCCTGTGGAGCGGCGAGATCCTGAAGAGGAGGCAGAGAGGTCTCCAGATAAGGAGCGTTGCTGCTGCTCCAAGAGGGCTACTTTCTGCTCCATTAGATATTCACGGAGCTGCTGCAGCTGTCAGCGTTTTGTGGCCCTCTTGAATTTATTAGAGAAAGCACACTGCACGGAGTCGTGTTTAGGACCAAGGCAACAAACACAGACTTCATGGAGGTACTCTTTTGCGATTCTATGGCAACAGGAACAACTTCGGAATAAAGCTCCAAAGTCATTAGTAGTAACTTGTAAAAATAAAAAATAAAAATTTAAGTTATGGGTCAACAGAACATTTCTAAGTGACTGGAAAGCAGGAACTCTGAAGGAGGACTGGCTGCATGCAGGTCGCAGTTGAAAAGAACTGAGGAGTGGCTGGGACCTCCCCCTTTTGGTCCCAGGGTCGACTGCTGTGAAAGTCATCCAGTGGAAATGACACGTGAGGCTGGAATCCCACGTTATGACCTGCTAGAAAGCAGACACCCCCAGCTAGAAGCAGCAATCCAGTGGACACAGGCTTGAAGGATGGTTTCATGAGTCTGTCTATGCAAAGGTTCAGGCTCCAAGGAGAACAGGCTCCCTGATTGGCGGCTGGAGGTGCAAGAGGCCTTTGAACAATTGTTTAAGCCGGCCCGGTGGCACTGAAAGTTGAGGCGCTGGACGCCACACCTCGCCGGCCACCTGGGTTCGGGAGCGAACTCGGGAAGCCAAGGGGAGAATGGCTGAGCTTCCAACGATGGCACGCCTTCTCCGGGGGGTGGGAACTCTACCCAGGCGTACAGTAACCTCTGGTGGAGGCTGGGGGCATGACCGCGCGTCTGCACCTCAGGGGTTTGATTGGTCGTGGGCGGAGGCCTACAGACCAATCACCTCTAGGGGCTGCATCATCTAGGGGAGGGCGTTGCGGCGCCGGGCGCGCTATGCTGACGTCAGGGGCTGGCAATCGCCCTACAGAACAGGGAAAACACCCCTCAGAGCCGGGAAGACGGAGCATCGAGCCGGGACCCAATGTGCCAGTGCCTGCCTGCCACCCCAGGACCCTGACAAGACTTGAAGGATTCGGGGGCTGCCCAACCTTTGCCGAGGCCGGATGGAGGGAACGGAGGTCGCGAGGTAGGCACTGGTAGGGACAGGCTTAATGGGCGACTCCCGATGAAGCGGCTCTGTGGGGTAGTAGTAAGGGAAAAATAGATATTTAAAAAAAATTAAAAAAACAGTGTTTAAATACGGCGTGGGAAAAAAACTTGATTTTCTCTTTCCCACCGAAAGGTAGGTGGAAACTGCTACCAGGTGTAGCCTGAGGGAGATGGTTTCAAGGACCTGTTCAGAGTACTGTGAGGATGGAAACTAACTCCTGAAGAACCAGGCCTTGAGGTGAAGACAGTGTATGTCTGGATACTGCACTCCAGTCTGAGGAAGGGTCAGCAGGGAGTTGGAGGCAGGCGAATGGGTCTGCTGCAGGACACTGAGAGAAGGAGAGGGTACCAGGTTTGCTTGGGCCAGTCTGGAGCCACCAGGATCATTAATGCAGGCTGTTGTCCGAGTTTCAGAAATAACCCTGAGAATCAGGGAAAAAGAAGGGCATGCATGTAGGGACCTCCCTGACCAGACCAGGATCAAGGCATCCAGGGGAAGCGATCCCGGGACTGCGGCCTGCAACAGAACTGAGGAAACTGGAAGATGAGGGAAGAGGCAAACAGATTCACTTCTGGAGTGCCCAACTGCCTGAACACTGTGGCTAGTACTTGTTTGTTCAGAGTCCATTCACTCTGGCCTTGACTGATGCGACTCAGAGCATCTGCCACAGTATTGTTTGCCTGGCAGGTGAATAGCTGAAAGGCTGACTCCCAGGGAGAAGGCGAGAAACCAGATTTATAGAGCCTGCTAACAATGTACTCCTGATCTGGTCCACTCTGTTTGTAAAAAACATTGCAGTGGTGTCTGTTCAACTTTGTACAGTCTGTCCTTTTATGGTAGGAGCAAATGCTTTGAGCTAGAAAGATTGCTCCGAGTTCCAAAAGAATTATGTGTAACTGTAACTCTTGAGGAGAGTCTAGGTGCCACTTACTGAGGCACTGTCCAGATGTGCTCCCCACCACAGGAGCGAGGCGTCTGTGGAACTGCTCCGTCAGAGGTCTCAGCTTTGAAAAACTGTTGTTTTCTGAGTTTTCTATAAGGAAGCTTGCGTGTGTCGCATCCTGTATCTGAACCCTGGGACCACTGAAGGCATTGCAGCCATGTGTCCCAATAGCCTGAGGAAATATCAAAGTTACATGATTTGCTCAGGGCCGCATCATATACTGAACCAGTGAGGGTTAATGATTCAAACCCAGTCAAGCACCTGCTGGCTTGGCTGGTCTCGATGTCCCTGAATGAAGAAATTTGCCAATGAGGGACAGTTTGAATTCTCACCTGCGGAAGGAAGGCATATCCTTCCTGGATGCTGGTAGGATCCCAGGTGAGACTTTGTTTAGATTTACCAGGGAACCCAGAGACTCCAGAGTGAGCCCTGCAGGTAAAAAAGGACTCCTTGACCTGACAAGGAAACTTTGGTACCGTGAGCCAATCAGCAACTTAGGTGTAGTTAGAGACGCTCAGATTCCTGAGGAGTGTTGCTGCCACTGCCAAGCACTTTGTAAAGACACTTGGGGCCGAGGAAGCCCACACCTGAGAAACTGCCTATGGGACCTCATTATGGGAAAAAGGAGCCCTTTAGGATCAGGGAGGCTAGCCAGTCTCCCTACTGTAAGGACTGTATGATTAGTAACAGAGTGACCATCTTGAATTTGGGTTTTAACAGCAAAAGAGGTCGCCACTCCCCAGCTGTCTTTTTGTGTCAGAAAATACCTGGAGTAGAGGCCCCTTCTTTTTGTGGGCCGGGAGCCTCTCCACTATTCGCAAAGCTATAAGATTTTTACCTCCCACTCTAACAGCAACACCTGTGTCGGGGATAGAGGCTTAGACACCTGGGTACTCATGAGGTCTGCCCACACTAACGTCAGGGCTTAAACTGCAAAGCTGCTGGGTAGAGGTGGCCACCTTTGGCCCCTTCTGTCCATCCTCTGAAAGCACCCCTGTACTGAGAGAAGGGGGTAGCAGGAAAAACAACATCTGCCCCTAATGTCCTTGGAAGAAATTTCCATGGGGCAAGAGGCATTGCTGCAGTCAGATATTCTAGAATAGAACAGTATGATTTGGTCACAGGGAAGCTCCATGGCCTTAACTCATTACCTCCTAGGCGGCCATTTTGTGTCAAGTAAACAATGGATAGTTCGGACTTTATATAGAGCTATTGGAGGTACAGTTAAACTGGGAGTCTGAGGGTAGACCAGTAGTTCTAAGCCACACAAAGCGCCTCAGACAGATGGCATGGGCCATGGCTCTGGAGGTGACATCCTTCTTGTCATCTGCCCTGTGGAATTGGTACTACATAGCATCCAGAGCAGGTTTGCCGTACCCACTGGCTCCTGCACCACAGAACCAGGACAGAGTTCCACAGTGCCTTTTTTTTTTTTTTTTTTTTGACATTTGGCCGTAAAAGCAAAGTAGGAAAACATTTTGACAAGCATCTGTGGTTATCTATGAAATCTATTTTCTGGAGTCCTTGTCCATGGGTACAAGGAGACCCCAGCTTTCTCGCAAGCTGCCTGTTGCACTATATTCGCATGGCTGGGATGTACAGACAGGCACTCAGCATTAAGAACTGATATCTATATTGATATATATTGATACTGATACTGATATATATATATATATAGATCTCACTCTTGAACAAGCCTAAACCTTCAAATACCTTGCCATCACCCTTGACTCCCATCTCTCCTATGCTGCCCACATTAATAATGTCGCGAAAGCTGCTAATACCTGGCTGGGCCTACTGTTCCGTCACAGGAAACATCTTACCCCTGAAGCCTTGTCAGTCGCTGTCCAGAGCTCTACTGTTAGCATTATGGACTTATCATTCATGGCTCTGCCACCGCCACCTCTCTTAAACGTATTACTAAGAAAATAATGATGGGCCTTGCTCCTCCTGGAGTCTGTGCTCTCCTTAAACCTAGAAACAACAACTGCAACACCAGGAGGTCTAAACCACATTCTCTGCAAATCCCCCGCTGTCGCACAACCCAAGGTCAAAGATCATTTGCTTATAGGCCACCCAGCTGGCTAAATAGTCTCTGCAGTGACATTTATGTATTTATTTATTTACTAACATTTCCAGACCACTTGTAAACCTCTGCCACAGCAGTGGAGGTTTGAAGCAGTTTTGTTACATTTTTATTTATATTTTTTCATTACAGTTAGGCACGATCAGACTTTTAGGAGATGAAAGACCTTCTAGGCCCTCCAAAGTCATGTCAGGGACATCATAAAAATACTCATATCAACTGCATCACCCTCACAGTCTCTGAAGCGAGAACTGTGGAAGAGTGTTAGCAGCCCCTGTAAGCAGGGGCACATCATAAAATTATTTAGCATCAACTGTATAACCTTCACAGTCTACGGAAAAGAGAACTGTGGAAAAGTGCATACTAGCCCCTGTAAACATAAAGCCCGTCTCTGTAAGGTCTGAAGGACGTGCCATACCTTTGCCAACATTATACTTATGCAGACAGTGCTGAATATGTTTTGATTTTTCTTTATCCTTTAAGCTGCCTGCTGTTCGCTATTGGCTTTCCCAGGAACAGGAGCATTATTCTTGACAGTTTTTTAGCTACTTCATAGCAGTGTGAGCTTCCTTTATTCATGTTTATAATTCTGAAATTTGTGAGGGACTTGGGCAGCCCCTTTGGAAGCTACATTTATGGACTGGAAACTGGAGGCTTCATCAGCCCCCTGCTTACATATTTATTGTTATTACTCTTAATGACCCCAATCGGTAGCCTTGATATATCCCCAGCCATAATACTTATTGGGTTTCTTTGCTATGTGCCAATTTAACAAAGAGAACCCAAGATCTGGACCACAAACTACTGAGTGCAGATTTCTGTGAAATGCCACTGGACAGTCCTGTCCCAGTTAAAACTCTTGTCTACTTTATAATCCACTTACATATATATATTTTTTGTAGTACTGGAATCTATCAAGCGCCAATCTAATAGAAACCCAGCAATACCAGTCAACTGCGTACTGGTTTCTGCTGTAATGCCATCGACCAGTCCTGTGACAGATGAACTTGAATCAAGTTTTATGTAAGGGACCATGACCGGGACATAAACATACCAGGATACACTATCTACAGGAGGGACAGGGAGGGTAAAAGAGGAGGATTAGCTCTCTACATAAGGGAAGGAATCAAAGCAACAGAACAAAAGGGTAAACAGGGAGGAGAAGAAGCACTGTGGGTCAACCTGGAGACAGGCAATGGCACCACAATCCGCACAGGGGTTGTATACAAACCCCCCTCTCAGGGGGAGGAAATGGACAAGGAAATGATAGAAAGTATACTTAAAATGGCAGAAAAAGGGGAGATATTGCTGATGGGTGATCTGAATATGCCAGATGTTAACTGGAGTGCAGTTGCAGCAGCCACTTCTAAGAGTGGGGTTATTCTAGATGCCCTACAGGGGGCACGCTTTAGACAACTAGTACTGGAACCTACTCGGGAGGGAGCAATCTTAGACCTGGTTCTCTCAAATGGAGCTGGAGAGAGGATCACAGATGTAGAAGTGGGTAGCCATCTGGGAACTAGCGACCATCGAACAGTATGGTTCACAATAAACACAGCTGTAGAGTCAAGCCATACAAAGGCAAAAGTACTGGACTTTAGGAGGGCTGACTTTGCCAAAATGGGTGAGTGACTAAGGAATGCACTAGCAAATGGGCAGGAAGGAGGGGTGGAAGAACAATGGGGAATAATAAAAACTGCCATCACAGAGGTAACAAGTCTTTGTGTGAAGCAAATAAACAAAACAAAACGATGTAAGAAACCACTATGGTTCTCAAAGGAGGTGGCAGTGAAGGTTCAAGAGAAAAAGAAAGCATTCAGGAAGTACAAGGAATCACAAAAGGAGCAAGACAGTGAATTGTATCAGTCAAAGCAAAAGGAAGCTAGGAAGGCAGTCAGAACAACAAAGGCCCAAACCGAGGAAAAGATAGCCAACTCAGTTAAGAAGGGGGATAAAACCTTTTATAGGTACATCAGGGAGCGTAGGAAGACCAAGGAAGGGATAGTGAGGCTTAATAGAGGGAGGGGGTGGGCAGAGGGTGACGGTGAAAAGGCAGAGATACTAAAGAAATATTTTTGCTCAGTATTTACAAATGAAGAGGGGGAGGTACCTAAACCAAACAACAAAAACACTCTGGATACAGAAGTTGATACTAGCCCACTTACAGAAGAAAGGGTTCTGAAAGAACTCTTAAAACTGAAGGTGTACAAAGCAATGGGGCCTGATGGGATTCATCCCAGAATTCTAAAAGAACTAAAGGTAGAACTAGTGACACCACTGACTACCCTCTTTAACAAATCATGGGAGGATGGGGTGGTACCTGAGGACTGGAGGAGGGCAGGTGTGATTCCCCTTCACAAAAGTGGGAGCAGTGCAGAAGCGGGAAACTACAGACCTGTTAGTTTAACCTCAGTGATAGGGAAAATGATGGAATCACTTCTGAAGGAAAGAACTGTCTAAGTACCTAGAGGCCAGAGGGCACAGGACCCAAGGCAGCATGGATTCACAGCGGGAAGGTCGTGCCAGACGGATCTAATAGATTTCTTTGACTGGGTGACCAAAGTAGTAGATCAGGGAGGGACTGTGGACATGGCCTACCTAGACGTTAGCAAGGTTTGACACAGTCCCACACAAAAGATTAATATATGAGTTAGCCAGCCTGGGAGTGGGTCCCAAGATGATAGCCTGGGTAAAGAACTGGCTGGAGAATAGGACACAGAGGGTAATAGTAAATGGAGTCCACTCTGAAGAAAGGGGGGTTACTAGTGGGGTACCGCAGGGTTCAGTATTAGGACCAGTCCTCTTCAATGTCTTTATAAGCGACATTGCAGAGGGACTGGAAGGAAAAGTATGTCCTTTGCAGATGACCAAAGATCTGCAACAGAGTTGATGCACAAGGTGGAGTGGAAAGGATGAGAAGGGACTTGGCAAGGTTAGAGGAATGGTCAAATGTATGGCAGCTTAGATTCAATGCTAAGAAGTGCAAGGTAATGCACCTGGGAAACAAAAACCCAGGGGAAGAGTACACAATGGGAGGTGAGATACTAACAACAACAAAAATGGAAAGGGACCTGGGGGTAGTCATATCAGATGACCTAAAGGTGGGCAAGCAATGTGAGAGGGCAGTAAGGAGGGCTGGGGCAATACTGGGCTCCATAGGGAGAGGCATCACCAGTAGAAAACAGGAAGTTGTTATCCCTCTGTACAGACAGCTGGTCAGACCCCATCTGGAGTACTGTGTGCAGTTCTGGAGATCCAATCTCCGCAAAGACACAGACAGGATGGAAGCTGTCCAGAGGAGAGCAACTAAAATGGTGCAGGGTCTGCACCGGAAGACATATGGAGAGAGACTTAAGGAGCTTAATATGTATAGCCTAGAGGAAAGGCGGGAGAGGGGGGACATGATAGAAAAGTACAGTTATGTAAGAACGTACCGTAATAGTAGATCTTCGAGAAAGGAAAATTACGTACCTACCGTAATTCTTGATCTTCTCTTGTATCTTCACCATTCATTACTTCCTGGGTGTAAGCCTTGGGCGCGCCCGTCACGGGGCTTTTTTTTTTTTAAAGTTGCCCTACGGACGCCCCTCGAGGCGACGCTACATCGTCATGCGCGCGGGCGCCGCTTAGTTGCGACCACCTCCTCCCAACTCAGTTCTGTGAGCCGGAGAGGCAAAAGTGAAGCAGAAAATACAGATAGCGAGGCAAGATAGCCGAGGGATAGCAAAACAAGGAAGAATGAACTGAAAAGGAATAAGCCGATGGAGGAAGGACAGAGGAGATAAGAAAATCCTAGCCTAGGGAGTGAGGGCCTCCTTACCTGGGCGACTCTAGGAGGAGAGATGAGTAAGGAAATGAGAAAATAGAAGAAGAAGAAGAAGAAAGAGAAGAGAGAGATGGGATGTTGAAGGGACCAGAAGGCCCAACGAGCATAGTTAGCTTGTAGCTGAAGGCTCGACTAAAGGGGAAGCAAGAATCCCCGGAGATAGAGCTGAAGAGAAGGTTCACCGAACCCGCTAGACAGACTCAGGAGGGCATAGTCCTCATCTTCAACATGCCATTGTTCTTGACACCCACCTCGGCTCCTGGCCGCGGAGGGCCTTTAAGTGGAGGACAGCCGAGGAGGGAAGAATAAAACCCCAGCAGTATGAGAGCGCTGCTCAGGGGTTTAGAAATAGAAAATGTAAGGCTTTCAGGCGTTTCAAGATAGAAATGGGACTCAGACTGACTGGCTAAGGCCGGCCAGGGTTTAGGCTGGCTAAGGTTGGATATGGTCAGCAGAGCTCTACTGTAAAGACTGTCCAGGAGGACACTTAAAGGGAGAAACCACTAGCAAAACAGCGAGAAGGACAGCCTACCTTCTCATTTGCCTTCTTGTTTGATTTCTCCATTTTTTTTTACAGATAAAAATTTTTTTTTTTTAACTAGATGCATGACCCAGATACCAAGATGCCTATAGCAGTCGGAGAGAGTTCCCTCAGCATTTTTTTTTTTTTTTTTTAAAGAGAAAGGAACAGGTGATGTTCCTCTGCTCTGCAAGGTAAGAATAGAGGGGAAACAGATTTCAGGGCAACTATCTGAACACGGATTGCAGGATCAAACTGAATAAGCCTGAGCCAGGCAAAAACCCCAGAGGTATCTTGCCATAAGAATAGCAAGAGGATAGTTGTGCAGACTGATCGCCAATGCAATCCAAGAGATGGCCCATGAATCTTAGAGTAAGTAATTTTCTGGATTTTAGAAACCCCCTTAAGAAAGATCTTTTTTTTTTTACTTTTGTCTTTTTTTTTTTGGAAAATTTAAGAATTTTCCTATATTTTATATAAATGCAGAGAGGAAGAGGGGAGGTGGAGAAAGCCACAGGAAGAGGCACTGAGGGATGGTGGGCAGGTGTAGTAATGAATGGTGAAGATACAAGAGAAGATCAAGAATTACGGTGAAGTACGTAATTTTCCTATCTTCCTTGTCAATCTTCACCATTCATCTCCTGGTGAGTACCAGCTCCTCTTCCCTGGAGGGAGGAAGAGGCCATACCTGAGGGAACAAGACCCCAGCCTTCTGCTGGTGAGAAACAGAAGGAGAAGACCCTGGCTTATTCAGAAAGCCTAAGAGAGCGAGCTAGGAGGTGCCTCCAGGGCGAGAGACAGAGGGAGCCCTGTAAAGTCTCCTAGCTCTGGAAGAAAAAGACAGGTCCCCGGAAGGCGGAGCGAATCACCCTCACGCCCGGGCCAGGGTGACAACCTGGAAAAAACGAAGCCATGCAGTCCGCCTGATGCAGATCGCTGTCCCAGCAAGCCTGGAAGCCACCTCATTGGCGTCATAAGATGCCCTTGCTTGGTGTCTTGCCAGCTCCAGGCCTACATGGAGAGGGCAGCAGCTTGTCTGGTTTGCTCCGTATCAGGCATAGATGCCAGCAGCTGGGACATCATCGACCACAGATGCGGTTGTAGGCAGCGTGGTGAGCCTGATGTGATGCAATACATGCACTTTCGCACGAGACTAGAAGAGGAACACTCTTGCCTCCAGCAGTCGAACTGGGAGAGTCCGAATCCGGTGGGCGGTCGTCGCCAGGCAACGGTGCCCAGAAGGGTATCCAGGTATACCAAACCTGAGGACGGGTTGGGAAGGGAACCTAGAGACTCAGAGGGGCACAATACCTCGCTGGCAAGTCCGCGGGGCTGGGAAAGCGGCAGGGGACTGCCATGACGGATAGATGCCTCCTGGAGGGGATGAAGGCCAGGAAGGTACCACCAGATGCTGGGCACTGATTCACCAGGAAATTCACGCGTCTCTGCCGTTGGTATTCTCTCGAACGAGGGAAACTGGAGATCCCTCACCATCCTCGAGAGGAAACGCGTGATATTCTGTGAAATCAGCATCGGAGGACAGATGAGCAGGGGGTTCTCTCCCTCGGAGGAGGAGGCAAGGATGATGGGGAACTGGAATGCCCAGAGGATTCCTGCGGTGGGGAGAGTCGAAAGACCCGCTCATGCATGTACCTAACGTGTGAGGGAAGGCCGCGTAGAACCCTGAACTGCTCCCAGGATCGCGGACCCGTGGGGCCGACATAGCCTGGGAGAGGGGTGTGAAGGCAGAGAGATGGAGAGGGGCACCTCCGCGGAGGTAACTGCTCTCTGCGAGGGCTCTGGAATCCGGGGAAGGGAGCCCTGGAAAGGGGGATCCCGGATATCAGACCAGGCCGCAGAACGAAACTCTGGGGAAGCGGAGCCTGGAAGAGCCCTGGGGGAGAACCTCCCCTGTGACGACGCCGGGACTGCATGGATCCAGAAGGGCAGTCCGCACCAACGCCGCCGAAGGACACCCTAGAACCCTGGAGGGAGGGGCGAGGCTCTGCACTTCGGCTCCTGGCCACCCCCCCTGAGGTGGTCAAGGAAGACCGAGCAGCAGACCCCCTGCCCCTCGACCCCTCGGACTCCGAGAGGGCCCTCCTCCTCGACCACAGCGTCCCCCTGTCCCTAGAGAGAGTGACAGCACCCCGTAAGGTAGCTGTCACTGGCCTCAGGAGGGCCTCCCTGTGTCACCCGCCTGCCCCAGGGACTCCCCACCCCCAGCCGGGAACCCTCAGGAGGCGGCGAAGAGGGGGACAGAGGGAGGAGCCCGCTGCGCCGCCTGGCACTTCTAGCCACCGGGACCCAGACTCCAAGAGTGGGGTGCCAGGATGGGTCCACGTCTGAATCATCGCCCTCCGAGGAGGCCGGACCAGCAGGACCTCAATGCTGGCCACCCCAGGGGTCCCCGAGGCTCTGCAGACATGAGCAGCCCAGTACCAAGGAGGTGCCGCCGCCTCCCTCACGCCGGTAGCAGCCAGGCCTAGCTCCACACTAGCAGGCGCGGCGAGCCCGGCACCGCCTGGGAAGACCAGGCCCACAGGCGCGCGCGTGGGAAGGCGGCGGCACCGCCGACAGTGCCGCCTGTCCGCCAGCCTTGGCAGCAGCGCCAAAGCGGCAGCAGCGCCCGCCCATCACCGGCGCATGGCCGGCGCCCGGGATCAAGCAGTGCGCCAGCGGCGCCCGCGCTCTGATCACAGGCGCGTGAATAAACGGCGCGGAAAGCGGCGCCGTCCGATATCACGGCACATGACGGTAGCCAGGATCGAAGCGTAGCGCGGCGGCGTCGAGTCCTGAGCTGGTAAAGGCGAGGGCTGCGCCACGGGGGCCTGCACCTCCGAAGAGGCCCGACTGCGAGGCGGTGTCCGGGCGCCCGGCAGCCGGAGGGAAAGGACTGGCGCTCCCGGCGCGCAGAAGGCCTCCCTCCTCGGCAAGAAAAAAGGCGAGACCCCTCCTCCTCAGACCGTATAGGCCCGGGAGGACCCAGGGAGGGCCTAGAGACCTGAGAATCCCTTGGCGTGCGTCCCCGAGGTCAGTGAGAGCTTTGCCGGAAACTTGCAGCAGCAGACTTGAGTACAGGTCCATGGAGAAACAGGCGTCGCACGAATCCATGTCATGGTTGGGTCCCAGGCAACGAAGACAAACGTCATGCCGGTCCGAGACGGAGAAATGCCGGCCACAGTAACACCGACGCATAGGGGCGCGGCCCGTCTTCGAAACACGTTTAGCTCCGGACCCGGACATAACGCGAAATCAACAAGAAAAAACAGTAGGAAAACACACCCGGCGCCGCTTTAGAAAGAAAAAAGAACGGTCTTACCGATCGGCGTCGAGTGTGTGGAAAAGAGGAGTCGCTGACGCAGTGGAGAATGGACGCTCCGAAAACAGGTGCTGCCTCGACGGCGGGAGAAACAGAACTGAGTTGGAGGAGGAGTCGGTCGCTACTAACGGCCGCCCCTCACGCATGACGTCGCTCTCGAGGGCGGGGCCGTTAGGCAACTTAAAAAAAAAAAAAAAGCTCCCGTGACGGGTGCGCGCCTCCGGCTTACACCCAGGAAGTAATGAATGGTGAAGATTGACAAGGGAAGATCAGCTCTTGTAGCAGGTTACACCATTAGGACTGAAGCCGGCAGGCGTCAGGACCCCACGGAAACTTTCTAGCTAGCAGTCTTCAATGGGGACCGCCTTCGACGTCGGTCCCGCCCCCGACGTCAGGCGTAGTACATAAGAAGGTGGTCCCGCCAGAATCCCTAGTTCTCCCGCCGGAGACTCCCGGCCACTGGATGACATCAGAAAGGGAGACCGAGGACTCGCCATCAGGTGGCCAAGACTAAGAATCGACCTTTCCAAGTGTAGGTTGGAACCTACTTCCTCCAAGGGGGAATGGTGGGCGAGAAGGTACCTGCTGCAAGAGCTGTTCTCGAAGATCTACTGTTACGGTAAGTTCTTACGTAACTGTACTATCTTCCTCGAGGTACAGCTCTTGCAGCAGGTTACACCATTAGGACTGATTCCCAAGCAATGGCGCCTTGAAAGCCATCGGGAGGAGGCAATACTGGAGATCCAACCCGTCCTGAGCCTAGGACAGGAGGCCTTGAAGGACAGCAAGGCTGAAACCCGCTCTTCGCCGTGAAGCGATGTCCAGGCTGTAATGCCTGATAAAGGTGTGCACCGAGCTCCAGGTGGCTGCAGCACATATGGCCGATGTGGATACGTTCTCTGAGTGCCACAAGGATGTAGCCACTCCCTTGTCGAATGGCCCTTGACCACACCTGGTAAGGGTTTCTGGCGTTTATTGTAGCAAAAGGAAATGCACTGAATGAGCCAGCGCGAAAGGGTCTGTTTCGAGACTGGAACCCTCATCATCCTCTCAGCGAATGAGACGAACAGCTGTTCCGCTTTGTGGTGCTGTTTGGTCCTGGTCAAGTAGTATCTAAGGATCGGTGAACATCCAGGGTGTGAAGCAGTGCTTCTCCTCGATTAGCGTACTTAGGGAAGTACACTGGTAACTCAATGTCCTGGTTAAGAGTGAGGGCTGAGACCACCTTAGGCAGAAACTTGGGATTCGTCCTCAGGGACACCCTGTCCTGATGAAAAATTAAATAAGGCTCCTTGCACATGAGCGCGTGTAATTTGGAGATTCTTCTCGCCGAAGTAACAGCAACTAAAAACAACGTGTTCCACGACAGAATACGCAGCTCGCAATCTGCGGCAGGTTCAAATGGTGGCAGTGTAAGCTGCTCCAGGACGAAAGGTAAATCCCAAGGAGGGACGGGATCCCTAATAGGCAGCCTAAGGTGGAGGACCTCTTAAGAAGGCACGGGAGATATCCAGCTGTGCCACGTCATGCTAGCCTATGGGGGCATGGTAGGCTGAGATTGCACACAGGTGCACTTTGATCGAGGAGTAGCTAACCCTGATTGAAAGAGGAAGAAGTATTCCAGAACCAGCTTCTCTGGGCAGTCTAAGGGTGAGAAGCCACGTGCCTGAGACCACAAGCAAAACCTACACCATTTCATGGTGTAGGTAGCGTGTCGCCCGGTTTTCTGGTGGGAAAGCACTTCCCGCACTCTCCCAAGTAGACCCCCGTGACGCAAAATGGCTATGTCTCTAGGAGCCAGGCGTGCAGGTTCAGAAAAAGGCAAGTCCGGGTGGACTAGCGAACCCTCCTCCTGAGACAGCAGGTGGGAGCTGATTGGCAAAGGAAGCGGAGGTTCCCGGGCCAACTGACTCAGAAGCGGGAACCAAATCTGTCTGGGCCAAAAGGGCGCTATTAAGATAAGCGTCGCATGCTCCCTGCAAAGTTTGAGAAGGACTCTCTGAATCAACGGGAAGGGAGGGAAGGCGTAGAGGAATCTGCCCACCCAGGAGAGGGACAACGTGTCTCGCCAGAAAACACCAGGCCCTGGATCTAGCGAGCAAAAATTGGGCAGTTTTGCGTTGGATGGGGATGCGAACAAATCCAATTCTGGAGTGCCCCATCTGCGAAACAGATCCTCTGCCACCTCCTGTAGAAGTTCCCATTCGTGGACCCTGGCCTGGGAACGACTCAGGCTGTCTGCAGTTCACGTGCCCAATGTGGACAATACCGTCGCAATGAGGTTCACGCCGTGTCCTATTACCCAATCCCACACCCTCATGGCCTCCCTGCAAAGGGGGTAAGAGTATGTGCCTCCTTGTTTGTTGAGGTAATACATCACCGCTGTATTGTCTGTTTGCAACAAAAGAGTACTCGGTGGGATGTCCGACTGGAAGGCTTGCAGGGCATAAAGGACCGCCCTCATCTCCAATATGTTGATATGGAGATGAGATTCTTGAGTGGTCCAAGTTCCCTGAGACCTCACCCCGTTCAAGTGTGCACCCCACCCCAGCCCTGAGGCATCTGTGGAGAGTGCTACCACTGGGGACGGCGCTGTGAATGAAACCCCCACAGAGAGGGTTCCCGGGTCTAGCCACCATTGCCAGTCTCGAACCACGGACTTCATGATTCTTACTGGATGCTGCAAATGGTCTTGCCTTTGGTCCCATTGCACTCTTAACATCCACTGGGTTACCCGCATGTGGAGCCTTGCCATCGGGACAGTAGGAATGGCCGCAGCCATGTGTCCGAGCAGGCGAAGGACCAGTCTGGCTGGGACGGTCTTCTTCGCAGATAGGTCCCTGATGAGGGATCGAATGCGTTCCGCTCTGTCTTCGGGAAGAAACGCTTTCCCTGCGATGGTGTCCAGAACTGCCCTATGAATTGCAGTTTCTGAGACGGTACCAGGAGAGACTTCTCGTGGTTGATTAGGATGCCCAGGGACTGAAAAAGGGCCTGGGTATGCGGGATCGCTATCAACAGCTCCTCCTTGGAGGAGGCCATGAGAAGCCAATCGTCCAGGTATGGGAACACATAGTGGCCCTGTCTCCTCAGAGACGCTGCCACGACTGCCATGCACTTGGTAAAGACCCTGGGGGCCGATGACAGCCCGAAGGGAGCGCTGGGAACTGAAAGTGGTGGCCGAGAAACTCGAAGCGCAAGAACCTCCTGTGCGCTTGAGCGATGGGGATGTGCAGGTAAGCGTCCTGCATGTCCAATGACGCCAAGAAGGTGCCCTTCTTCAGCATGGGGATTAGACCCGGAAGGGTCACCATGTGGAAGCGTTTGTAGGCGACTGACATATTGACGTCGCTGAGGTCCAAGATTGGACGGAGGTCCCGTTTTCTTTGGAACCAGGAAGAAGTGGGAATAATATCCTGTTCCTCTCTGGTTCCCTGGGACATACTCCAAAGCTTCTTTCTGTAGAAGCGTAAGCACTTCTTCCCTGATGAGCAGGGCATGCTGACCCGAATAACGGGAGAGCAGAGGAGGCCTTGTCGGGGGCTTTTCTAAGAATTCTATAAAGTGGCCTTTTTCGACCAACTGTAACACCCACCTGTCGGTGGTGATCGACTGCCACCCCGGCAGGTGATCTGCGATGCAACCCCTGACCTTTGTTTCCCGTTGATCCAGAGGAGGGGCCGGGGCCAGGAAGGAGTCATGCTGTGGTGGCAGAGGGTCCCGAAGGTTGGGCCGACTTGGTGGAACGTTGGCCCCTACCTGAGGACGCCTTGACCTGGGCTTTCCGGGAGAAGGAGCCCCTCTGTTGTTGGCAGGGACGAGGTTGTTGCCTCTGAAACCGGCTACGAAAATGACTCTGGTTCCTACGAAAGGAACTGAGTCTAGTAGATCTGTACATTGCTTGGACAGATCTAACAGCCTTCCCAGCCTCTTGTAGCTTGGTGATGACCTTTTTAGATGCCTCACCGAACAAAACTTCGCCATGGAAGGGGGCGTCCAGAATGTTCTTCTGGACGTCTAGGGTAAATCCGGAGACACGGAGCCACGAGTGCCTCCGGAGGCATACGCCTGAGGCTGCCGCTCTGGCCGAGGAGTCCGCGGAGTCATCCGCGGCTCGGAGTACCTGGGTCCCCATGTCTGAACCCATGCGGAGGAGCTGGAGAAGCTCCTCCTTCTGGTCACCGTCTGGCAATTTCTCTACCAGTTCCTGTCCCTGCCCCCACAGTGCGTTCTGAAACTGAACCATGTGGGTTAGGTAGTTGAGGGATCTGATGGCGCAGGTCGCAGCTGCGTAAGTGCGCCTACCCAGCGCATCAAGTTGCTTGGACTCTGGGTCCGGTGGCTGCGTGCTCAGATGTTGCGGCCTCTGGGACTGGTCATGAGAGGCTGTAATGACCAGGAAGTCGGCCAGAGGATGATTAGCCAAGTACTTCTCCTCCCTTGGGGCCTTGTACAGGCGGTCAGCCTTCTTCGGCATAGCCGGGAGCGAATGTGGACGTTTCCACGCTGCCTTGGTGACATCCACGAAGGTGTCCGCCACGGGTGGTACCACCACTGGCTTAGGGTCTTTCTGCCAAAGATAGCGGGCAAGGCGTAGCCTTTCGGGGTCAAGATCCTCTGCATCCCATCCCATGTTCTCTTGGATATGCCTCATGATCTCAGAGAACAAGGGGTCGTCCGGAGGAGACCTAGGGAGTTCACGTGGGTCCGGAGAAGGGATGCTGATCGGTGACGGAGAGCTGGAGCATACCGAGATGTCAGATCGTGAATCCTCCATAGACGGTGAATGGCGGCGTCTTCAGGGTCTCTTGGGGCTAGGTGACCCTGAAAAGGATCTGGACGGAGGTCTTCTCTTGTCTGTTGGTCTGCCCCTAGGAGATCCCACTGGCTCCTGGGGGGAAGGTACTCGACCTGCTGCCCCTTTTGGTGAAGGAGGGGGCGCAGGGGTCGGTGGTGCCGCAGGTGAGGGAGGACGGTGCGTGGTGACCACATCCTTTTTGATGGTGTCTCACCAGAAAGTGAATAGCTCCTTCACTTCTGCTATGTTAAGGCCCGACGACGGGCCGGGCGCCGGTGGCCTGTCGTCGGGTCCCGGCGTCGGTTCCCCGGGGGTCTCCGCTGCCCGCCTGGTCCTCGGGCTGACTGGACTCCTCCTCCGTCAACGCCTCCTGGCCGACGTCGGTAGGTGCCGGTGTGGTTCCTCTAGCTGCTGTATCGGACGTCAGTCACCCGGCCGGCGTCCGGGGAGGTGAGTGCCTGGCCGGCGACGGGTGGCGAACTGCCGCTGGCTCCCGGGAGTGTTTATGAAGTTTAGCCGACGTCGGGTGGGCCGACGTCCACTTCAGGGAGGTCAGCTCCTTGGTCTTACGTTGGGGAGGCGGCGGCAGGGAGACTGACCAGACGTCGGAGGCCGAGTGCCGGGACGAGGACTTGTGGTGCTCCCCTGACCTGGACGAGGCCTTGGAAGAAGGCCTGGAGGTCTTAGTAGGCCGTAGGGTAGAAGAACCGCTGGCTGACTTGACCACGACCGGGGGAGGCTGAGAATGGGCCCGAGACGGAGAGCGGTCGGACCTGGAGCTGGGGGAGTCCGAGGCCCTAGAGGGGGATTCTAGGTTTTACCTTCTCCCGATGTTTCTCATGGTGCCTGAGGGATTTCTCCAAAGACTCCCCCTTGGAGGAAGGATCCATGGCCTTGAGTTTTTCTTCTAAGAGGAAAGCCTGGAGAGCCTTCTGACGGCGGATCCAGGTCCTGCTGTTAAAGCCCTGACAAAAGGAGCAAGCCTGGGTATAGTGATCCGGACCCAGGCACCGGACGCAGGCCGAGTGAGGGTCTTTGAACGGAATCTGCTTCCCACAGGCGCACTTGGAAGAATGGCCCTGCACAGAAGTTGGGGAGGACATCAGATAGAAGCGTAGATCTTGAAGAAAGTATTCTTGATTTTCGGAAGAAATTCCTGGTCGTCGCGTGCTAGAACTGACCGAAGGGTCGAGACATGCAAGTCGACGGCGGGAAAGAACTGGGGATGCTGGCGGGACTGCCTCCTTATGTGCTACACCTGACGTCGGGGGCGGGACCGACGTCGGAGGCGGTCCCCGCTGAAGACTGCTAGCTAGAACATTTCCGTGGGGTCCTGACGCCTTCCGGCTTCAGTCCTAATGGTGTAACCTGCTGCAAGAGCTGTACCTCGAAGAAGATCTTTCAAGTACCTTAAGGGAAACAACAAAGTCCAAGAGGGTAGCATCTTTCAGAAAAAGAGGTGTGCAAGAACAAGGGGGCACAATTTGAAGATAGAGGGGGGGCGGCTCAGAGGTAATGTAAGGAAGCATTTTTTCAAAGAGAGGGTTGTGGATGCATGGAACGGCCTTCCGGAGGAGGTTGTGGAGTCAAAAACAGTGGTGGAATTCAAGCATGCATAGGACAGTCATAAGGCAATTCTAGGGGGTGGGGGTAGGGAAAAAGTAGGCTGCTGGTTAACTAGGATCTGCAGCTTATCCATTAGGTAGAGAAATGGGCAGACTGGGTGGGCCAAGTGGTCCTTATCTGCTGTCAAATTCTATGTTTCTATGTTTCTATTTAATTTAGTCAAGCAACTGTCAACATCTGAATCCAACTGGTTGCCTCACAGTAAAACCCGTGAAGTCCGAGATAAAAATAAGGCAAAAGTACAGAATTCGAAAGTAAGCACCCGTGGTAAAAATAATATAGAAAATAACAGTCGCGGTAAAAATTAAGTCAAAATAGCGTGGTTGCGCTAAAAATAGAAAATTAGCACGGCACTAACAAAAATTTAAAACTTTCACTCAGCACACTATAGAAAAAGATTTATGAGGAAAACGTTACCCAGATAAGCGCTAGGAGGCTGTCAACAAGGAAAGTTGAGAGGCACCTCAGGGGCAATGTTGCTCAGTCCGGCAGAGAAAAAATTCTGAAACCTTCAGGCAGCTCTCACTCCCCCTCCAGTTTTTTGACCGGCTATGGCCCCAAGCTCATTTAAATAAAAATTCTCTTAAAGGCATACCTCCGGGGCAGTTGCACCTAGCCAGCTAACTGGTAAAGTTACTAATGCTAAAGGACTCCTGGGGTAAGAAATAAAAAGCTACACCTACATTAACATATCTGCTGTGCCACAGGCCTTCACAGAAACATAGAAGTTGATGGTAGATAAGGACCATACAGTCTGCCCATTTATCCTACCTATACTTGTGCCAGCTGACTACCTATTCATCAGCCTTAGCTACTCCTTCCCATCTGTATGATTCCCTTGTGCCTATCCCATGCATGTTTGAATCCCGCCACCATGCACGTTCCCACCACCTCCTGGGGCAGGCTGTTCCATGCATCCACTACCCTCTCAGTGAAAAAGAACTTTCTCACATTTCCCATCCCTCCAATCTCATGTCTTCAACTTACTGGTTCCCAGTGAGCACCAATGGGAAAAAGGGTTTCACACAAAACTGTAAACTGTAGCACTCATGAAAAAAATTGTAATAAACGGCAATATGTTTAATTGGCCTCTTATTTTTAACTAGCATTTGATTTCCGTTAGGCACTAGCTAGAGGATGGGCCCCCATTTTCAAAAGAATGTTCCCATTCTATGTCCAAAAACTCTTTTTAAAAATAGGGCCAGATATCCCAAATGCTCCTCCAGCTAGTTACAGTGCATACTATTATGTGTGATATCTGCACCGCAAAAAAACTAATCTGGGGTGTGGGGGCACTAGAGAGCCACCTTCTAGGTTGGCTGTTACTTGCTCGAGCTCTCGCAACTCTTGACTACATTCTTGGGAAAAACCTTGATTAAAAGTGAATTTCTGCTTACAAGACAGTTACCACTAGCTGTCTAACGTCAAGTGGAACATTTTCATATCTGATGAACAATGGGCTGCCAAAAGGCAGCAGACAGGTACAACTAGTGGGGCAGCCACCTGCAACAAACCAGACCGGGAACCTCAGGCAGCACTGGGGCGGGCCAGTACTAATCGGCAGGGCTGGGGGGATCACTGGCAGGTGGAGGGAAGGCAAAGCGGGGGGGATGAGGTAGCGGAGGTGGAAATCACAGCAGAGAGAGAGTGAGGGAAGCCCTCAGGTCCCTTAAGACGGAGAAAGCAACGGGGCCGGATAAGTTGCATCCCAGAGTACTGAAGGAACTGGCGCATGTCTTGACAAAACCCCTGGCAGAGCTCTTCAGCGTCTCTCTGAGGACAGGGTGGCTGCCCCAGGTCTGGAAGGTGGCGCATATAGTGCCTATCCACAAGGGGGGGAATCAAGGGAGGTGGCAGGGAACTACAGGCCCGTCAGCCTGACATCAGTGGTGGGCAAGGTGATGGAGGGCATTGTCAAGGAGAGACATGGCGGGGGCCTGGAAAAGTTGGGGTGCCTGGACGATAGACAGCATGGATTCGTCCTGGAGAAATCATGTCAGACAAACCTTGTGGAGTTCTATGACTGGGTGACGAGTGCCTTGGACTTGTGCAGACCAGTGGACGTCCTCTTTCTTGATTTCAGCAAGGTGTTTGACTCTGTTCCTCACGGGGCCTGTTGGATAAGCTGGGAGAAATGGGGGTGGGGAACCAGATGATCAGATGGATAGGAAATTGGCTCCAGGACCAGACCCAGAGGGTTGTGGTTGGTGGGATAGTCTCATCCCCAAGGAGGGTCATTAGTGGGGTCCCTCAGAGATCGGTCCTTGGGCCCCTCCTGTGCAACGCCTACATCTCTGACATAAGGAAGGGTATCAGGAGTGAAGTGGGTGTCTTTGCGGATGACTCAAAACTGGGGGCGGTGGTGGATGGGGAGCAGGGGAGGGTGGCCCTACAGGGGGACCTGGAGGCTCTGGAAGTGGTCTAGAAAGTGGAAGCTGAGGTTCAATGCAGGGAAATGCAAGGTACGGCACCTGGAAGCCAGACTCCGGGGCCAAGTGTACACCCGGGGGGGTGGGATGCTACAACTCTCGACGGCTGAGAGGGACCTGGGGGTGGTGGTGGATGTCAAGATGAACAACTCAGAAGACTTGTAGGAGGGCAGCGGCAAAGGCCAACAGGATGCTGGGATGCATCGCTAGGGGGATCACCTCCAGAAGGAGGGAAGTGATACTCCCACTGTATAACTGCTTGGCGAGGCCGCACCTCGAATACTGCGTGCAGTTTTGGAGACCACACTTAAAGAGGGACATTAAACTCCTGGAGAGGGTCCAGAGGAGGGCAACCAAAATGATTTGGGGCTTGGGGGACAGGACCTATGAGGAGAGGCTCGAAGAGCTAAATATGTACACAATGCAAGAGAGAAGGGACCGGGGGGACATGATAGAGGCCTTCAGGTACATGAAGGGGTAAACAGGGGAGGAGCAGTCAGGGTGCTTCAAAGGAAGGAGGGGGGAGCAACTAGAGGGCATGGGGTGGAAGCTGGCGGGGGGTTCAGGGGAGAAAGGAGGAGGTGCTACTTCACTGAGAGGGTGGTGGAGCCATGGAATGCGTGCCCAGGGGGCTGGTGGAGGCAGAGACGGTGGAGGGGTTTAAGAGGGGGTGGCATAGGTAGAGGGGAAGGGTCCTGGAAGTAAAATCCAATGCAGCGAGAATATCCGGGATTGGGAAGGGAGAAGCCAGAGAGGGAGAGGGGGGCAGTGAGGTCAGCTCCTAGGGTGGGGGCTGACCAAACGAGCAGACACGAAAGACCGTTTAGGCCTATTCTGCTGGCATTTTAGTATGTTAGCACAGGGCCTGATCATGCGCCAGAAACCTGTAAGTCCCCTTGGCAAACGATCCTGGAGTCCATGTGGGCCATGGACTCTAAAATAGAAAACAAAGCACTAACTGGCTCGGTTGCAGACACTGATAAAAGAATGACAACTGCTCTCAGCAGTAGCAGACTTCACAAAAGAAAATGAGCAGCTTCGGGGCCGTCTGGAGGCAGAGAACTAGAAACGCTCCTGCAACTGTCCGCACTGTCGGTGTCCCGGAGGGCCCCAACGGGACCAATGTGCTCTCTTACATCAAGACCTGGCTTGCACCTGAGGACTTTGACTGGGCAACTCTACAAAAATCTTACCAAGTCAATCCTAGGATCAGGCTCTAAAATTCTTCTCGGCCCCAAACTATTCTGGTGAGAACTGTGGGTTCAGAGGTAAGGATCTCATTGCTGCTGCTTGTGTGGTTTATCCACTAGACACTGCAGACTCAGACGTCAAATTTTACCCCGATTTATCATTCCAGATATGTGCTAGACGCAAGCGTTTCAACGCCACCCACCATCTCCGACCCTCTGCCTACCACCTTGAGAACCCACTTGTTCATAATAATAATGGCAGACCCCTCGTGGCCAGAAGTGGCAAAGTCGACCCCCCCCCCCACAGCTGGGTCAAAGACTGGATTTAGATCCCACCCCCACGCTGGGCAGCTTTGAAGAGCGACTGTCCGCTGAGGCCGGAGGGCACCACTTCCCCTATCCCACCTCTTTTTGGCCCCTGGCTGGAGAGATTGGCCTTTGTATTTCTCCTGCTGCTGTCTTTTTCCGTTTCTGGGCCTCTGTCGCTTTGTCCCAGAAGGACCCAGAGTCCACGGTGGTGCTGGACTTCAGTCCTGGTGAGATGACCTTCCACCCCTGGGCCAAAGAGGCTGGTACCCAAGAAAGGGAGCTCTGCCAGTTCAGAGTATTAAATAGCTGGTATAACATAGCAAAACGCTATGCAAAACAGGGCTAATGTTACCCATTTCCACAAATGCATAGCAGTACACTGCTATCCATTTTTAAAGGGGGCCACAAAACAGTGGACAAAACTAATAAAACAATACACATTTTTTTTAAATTTTGCTAACCATTGTGTGCCAAGTGCTATGCATTTTCACAGCCAATTGGCACTTCTACTTGTGAAACTGCTAATCAAATTTTCAGCTTATTTAATACCCTGCAGTTTGTGCTAAGCGCACACCATGAAGGTGTAAAGCCTCAGCCAGGCCCCGTGACACATCACAACAGTGGTACCATGGCAGGCACAGGAGTTGCCCATGTCTAAGGCAATATGGAACTGGTGTATAGCCAGTGCTTGACCCTGGTCTCTAACCAACTTCACTGATAGCTGGCCATTTTGAAAACTTGGGTTCAAAATATTTAAAGAGAGAGCCAGCCAGTCAGGGCAGCGGTTGGATTTCCACTTGTGACGCCAGCAACCCGGGTTCGGAAGCAAGCCCTGGAGCTGGAGGGCCGGCTGGGGGAGAAGGTTTGAGTGTCCATGGAACAGCTCGTTTTCTCCAGGGAGGGGAAGGGGTAGTGACTTGGCACTTTACTGGCCCCAGGCAGGCATAGCAAGCACTGAGCAGACACAGAAGGGAGAACGTCACAACATCAGCGCCTTGACATCAGGGCAAGTGATGTCTGTAGAAAAGAGGAAAAAACACCCACCAGCTCCCTCGGGGGAGATGGAGTGCTGAGTATGGCCCCAATGTGCTCCCACCTGCCTGACTGCCTCGAGCCCGATGAGACAAGTGAATTGTTCGGGGTGTTCCTGCTCCACCTTGTCCCTGCCCTGCTGTAAACCACGGCATGATGGGGGAACGAGCCAGTACAGGTAAGGTGGGTAGTAGGGGTGGACTCCACTGGCGCCTCCTGATGATGCAGAGATGAAAGGGACGGGGCGCGATAAATATAAATTACCAAAAATGTTTTATAGAGCAGGTTCCTACCTTCGATTTCCCCCCCCAAACATATACCCAAGTTGTCTGCTATTAAAAATTCCATTTATGTATGTGCCTTGTTTAAAAAAATGCAGGAAGTATCTGGCTTTTGTGGAGCAGACAGCCAAAATGCAGTCACTTCGAACTGGCGACATGCCCCCATTTTGTGATGTCAGAAAATGAAGAGAAACACGGTAGCTGCACAGTTGAATAGATATTTTACAAGGATTTTATTACAATTCAGAGTTCGATGAGAAGAAATTAAGGCCACCGCTTGACCAACAGGGTTCCTTTACACGAATATCCCCCAGGAAGAAGCACTAGATACTATAGCCTTTTATCTAAATATGCAGGGTGATGATGCTATGCCACCTACAGACTTCTTAGTAAAATTATCTGAGTTTGTACTGAAATTTACATTTATAGAAACATAAAAGTTGTTGGCAGATAAGGACCACTTGACCCACCTAGTCTACAGTCTGCCCAAAATTCCCTACCTATGGTGTGCCCTATGGTGTGACCAGAGACCTACTTGAACTGTGGCTTACACTCCCCCTCTTTTGTTTTTAGGATTCTCTTGTGTCTATCCCATGCATTCATAAATCATGTGACTATTTTAGCCCCCACCACTTCCTCTGTAAGGCTGTTCCAAGCATCCACCACCCTCTCCATGAAGAAGTACTTCCTTACGTTTCCCCTGAGCCTCCCCCTTCAGCTTCGTTTTATTTATTTAAAAGTTTTACCAGCAGGGCACGCTCAGCAGAGTACTGCTCGATTCCAAGTGCATCCTGGGGGAGGGGGAAAGAGAAAATATACGTAATAAAAAAAAATAATATACATATATAGTACAATACTGCAACATAAAACACAGAGATAACTGTTATAAGAAGCATAACAAATAAGTAATTACATATCATGAGGTACGGCAGCATTGCGAGGAGAGCAATATATCAAAAAATCAAAGTCAGTACCAGTTCCAGGATAGTGGCAGACACATCTTACCACATGCACAGGTTGAGGAGAAGTGTGCATTGATGAGATAGCGGAGGTGCTGAGATGGGTGCGTGTGCCGGATGCCTGCAGGGAGGGAGTTCCATAATTTAGGCATGCGATGTCTGAATGCGACTTGGCCAACCAAGGAGGATATGCACGGTGAGGCCAGAAGGCAAGTGTCTGAATTTCTGAGGAAATATACAGGAGGGGCAGGGGCAGGGGCAGCCAACACAGAAGCGAGATACGGAGTAAAGGACTGGAACCAGTACTTGGCCATGAGCTTGGCGCAGTGAGACTGTCGACGGTCCTGGAGAGAGGGAAGACTGAGAGTCCGGTAGAGCACGCAGTGGTGGGAGGAGGGCGGGCAATCAAGGGTGAAACGGCTGAAAGAGTGGAAAAGGGGGTCCAGTCTGGCTAGAGTGAAGTTATGAGCGGCACTGTAAACTACATCCCCGTAGCTGAATATAGAGAGAATCATTTTCTGTACTAGTGCGCAGCAGATTGGCGGCGGGACGCATCCATGTTTGCGACAGAGGGCACCCAGTTTCGGGTGGAGCTTTTTGTGGATGGCATCGACATGCACAGAAAAGTCGAAGTGCTGGTCCAGCCAGACCCCAAGATATCTAAAGGAGGTGCAAGGCTCCGGAGTGGTCCCGTCAAGGGTGTGGAAGGAGGGGGCGGTGGGAAGTCAAGAGAGTCTCTGCCTCGTGCCGAAGGTCATAGAGACAGTCTTCTTGGCGTTGAGAAAAATCTGGTTTGTGCAAAAACCAGAGCTGGACATCATCGAAGTCCTGCTGGAACCTGGTACAGTTGAAGGGTCTGATGCATACAGAACCGTGTCGTCCGCATACATGTGTATGGATGTGTTTGGGCAGGTCGTTTAGGAAGATGGAGAATAGAAGCGGCCCGAGGACCGAGCCTTGGGGGACTCCCCTGGTAACTGGAAGGGAGGAAGAGGTGGAACCTCCAATTCTAACAGATTGGGATCGGCCTACCAGGTAGGAGTGGAACCCGCTGGTGGCTATGGTAGAGCCCTGCAAGGGAGAGCTTGTCTAGGAGGAGAGCATGGGAAACCGTGTCAAAAGCCTTCATATTGTGTCCCTTTGTCCATGTGCATCTTTTCTTCTAGAAAATGCTCCCTTCCTGTACCTTGTTTATCCCCGTTAGGTACTTGAATGTCTATCATATCCCCTGCTCCCTTCCATCTTCCAGGGAGTACATACTCAAATCCTCAAGTCTCTCTTACTAACACACTAAAATGCCAGCAGAATAGGCCTAACGGTCTTTTGTGTCTGCTCGTTTGGTCAGCCATCACCCTAGGAGATGACCTTGCTGCCCCCCTCACCCTCTCTGGCTTCTCCCTTCCAAGTTATGCATATTCTCGCTGCACTGGATTTTGCTTCCAGAACCCTTCCCCTGTACCTGTCCCAACCCCTCTTGAACCCCTCCACCGTCTCTTCCTCCACCAGCCCCATGGGCAGCACATTCCATGGCTCCACCACCCTCTCAGTGAAGTAGCACCTCCTCCTTTCTCCCCTGAATCTTCCTCCCTCCAGCTTCCACCCATGCCCTCTAGTTGCCCCCTCCTCCTCCTTCCTTCGAAGCACCCTGACTGCTCCTCCCCTATTTACCCTCTTCATGTACCTGAAGACCTCTATCATGTCCCCCGTCCCTTCTCTCTTCCAATGTGTACATATTTAGCTCTTCAAGCCTCTCCCCATAGGTCCTGTCCCCCAAGCCCCAAATCATTTTGGTTGCCCTCCTCTGGACCCTCTCCAGGAGTTTAATGTCCCTCTTTAAGGGTGGCCTCCAAAACTGCACGTAATAGTCAAGGTGCGGGCCTCACCAAGCAGTTATACAGAGGGAGTATCACTTCCCTCCTTCTGGAGGTGATCCCCCTAGCGATGCATCCCAGCATCCTGTTGGCCTTGGCCGCCGCCCTCCTACAAGTCTCTGAGTTGTTCATCTTGACATCCACCACCACCCCCAGGTCCCTCTCAGCCATCGAGACTTGTAGCATCCCCCCCCCAAAAGGGTGTACACTTGGCCCGGGTTTCTGGCCCCCAGGTGCAGTACCTTGCATTTCCCTGCACTGAACCTCAGCTTCCACTTTCTAGACCACCTTTCCAGAGCCTCCAGGCCCCCCTGTAGGGCCACCCTCCCCTCCTCCCCATCTACCACCGCCCCCAGTTTTGAGTCATCCGCAAAGAGACTCATCTCACTCCTGATACCTGTCCTTATGTCGGAGACATGGGCATTGAACAGGAGGGGCCCAAGGACCGATCCCTGCGGGACCCCACTTATGACCCTCCTTGGGGATGAGACAATCCCGCCAACTACAACCCTCTGGGTCCGATCCTGGAGCCAATTGCCTATCCATCTGATCATCTGGTTCCCCACCCCCATTTCTCCCAGCTTATCCAACAGGCCCCCCTGAGGAACAGAGTCAAATGCCTTGCTGAAGTCTAGAAAGAGGACGTCCACTGGTCTACCCAGGTCCAAGGCACTCGTCACCCAGTCATAGAACTCCACAAGGTTTGTTTGACACAATTTCCCCGGGACGAATCCATGCTGTCTATCGTCCAGGCACCCTGACTTTTCCGGCCCCCCCCCCGCCTCTCCTTGACAATGCCCTCCATCACTTTGCCCACCACCGATGTCAGCCTGACAGGCCTGTCGTTCCCTGCCACCTCCCTTGATTCCACCCCCCCTTGTGGATAGGCACTATACACGCCACCCTCCAGTCCTGGGGCACCCACCCTGTCCTCAGCGAGATGGTGAAAAGCTCCGCCAGGGGTTTCGCCAGGTCATCCGACAGTTCCTTCAGCACTCTGGGATGTAATTTATCCAGCCCCAGTTCTTTCTCTGTCTTAAGGGACCCGAGGGCTTCCCTCACTCTCTCTCTGCTGTGATTTCCACCTCCGCTACCTCGTCCCCCTGCTTAGCCTCCCCCGCCAGTGATGCCCCCCTCTCCCCAGACCCTTGATTGGTAGGGCCCCCCAGTATCACTGTTTCCTCTCATGTATGATGCAGCACCCCCATTTTCCTGGTGAAAACTGAGGTGAAGAACTCATTTAGTACTTCAGCCTGCTCTGCCCATCTCTCCCATGTTTTAATCCTGCTAATCTGCCCCATCACCCTTCGTTTTTCCCCAATGTATCTAAAGAACTCCTTGTTCCCTCTCCTAATTTCCCTGGCCAGGTTCTGCTTCTTCCTTGCCTTAGCCGCCCTCACCACCCTAGTGGCCCTTCTAGCATCAGCTCTTACTCCCCTCGATCCCTTTCACTCCTTGAGCACTTCAATTGCCTATAGGTTGCCTTCTTTTCCCGCACCACCTCCTGGACCTCCCCGGTCCACCAGCAGGGTTTTCCGGCCCTACCGCATTTTCGTCTTACTTTTGCACAGGTTCTGGTAGCATCCTGCACCCCTCTCCTGATGATTTCCCACCTACTGTCAGCGTCCATGTCTGGCCCAATCACATCCAAATGCTCCTTAAGGATCCTTCCCATTTCCTTAAAATCCACCCCCCTGAAGTCAGTTACCTCCGTCTTTGTGCATCCTTCTACCCCTCCTAGGTCCAGGCAAAACCAGACCGTGGCATTTTCGCTCCCCGCCAACAGGTCCCTTACCTCCAGGCCTCCAATCTGGTCACTGTCTGCCAGGACCACATCCAGTACCCGCGCCTCCCTGGTCAGTTCCCCCACCAGCTGAGTTAGGAACGCGTCTTGAAAGACATCCAACAACCTTTGTTCCCTGGCCACCAAGGACGTCATAGTCTCCCAGTCTGTTCCTGGCATGTTTAAGTCCCCCAACACCACCACCCTTCCCCTGCCCAATCTGCAGTGTCTCCCAACATCTGCCACCAGACTCTCCTCCAGCTCCTCCGGCATCCCAGGGGGATCTATATACCACTCCTATTTTTACTCTCCTGCCACCCCTTGTTATCAAGGTGACCAAAATCGCCTCCACGGTTCCTTCCGCCTCCTCTACTACCCCATGCCAATGCAGTTTTTGACTATTGTTGCTACCCCTCCTCCCCTTCCCTCCCCCTGTCCTTCCTGAACATAGTGTACCCCTCTAGGTTCAGGTCCCAGTCATGTCCTGCGGTGGCCCAGGTCTCAGTGACCGCTGCCACATCCACCCCTCCCTCGGTTAGCATTTCCTGGAGCGCAGGCATTTTACTGCTTCTTCATGGGGCTTTTGGTGTAGGCCCTGCACCATTTTGGTTGTCCTACTGTGTACCACCTCCACCCTATCCATGTCCTTCCAGAGATGGGGCCTGCAGAACTGAACACAGTATTCGAGGTGGGGTCTCACCAGTAATCTGTAAAGGGGCAATATTATTTCATTTTCATTGGTTATACTGGAAAGGCATGTGAGCATTGCTGCCCGTTTACACAAGCATCCAGTTACATACAGCAATCATGAGACATGACATAAGCTAAAACATTTAACTTACAGCAGGAGTTAACACAATGGCAGTAGTCGGGAAGGGGCAGACTGGATGGACTATGGAGTCTTTTTCTGCTGTCAAGTTTTTATAATAACACAACTGTAAACAAAATATTTAAGTGCAATTCTAAGAACTAGCCTAGGTGGATTAACAATACTACAAGCGCTAAAGAGAGAGGGTAAGTTACCTCCCTCCTGCTGGTGACACCTCTCCCTATGCATCCAAGCACTCCACCAGCTTTCCCCCACTGCTCTGTCGCACTGTCTAGCTACCTTTAGGTCATCAGATATGATCACTCCTATGTCCCTTTCCTGCTTTGTGACTCTTTGTGCCTCTGCTCCCATTTGATATGTTGCCCCCGGGGTCCAGTACCCCATATGTATGAGTTTACACTTTCTTGTATTAAAACCCAGCTGCCAAACCAGCAACCATTCTTTCAGTTTATTAAAAATCATCCCTCATTTTATCTACACCCCCCCCCGTGTCCACTCTGTTGCAGAGCTTCGTGTCATCCACGAACACGCATACCTTCCCTTCAAATCCCTCTGTAATGTCACTTATAAAGACATTAAAGAGGACTGGCCCCAGCACTGACCCCTGCGGCACCCCACTAGTCACTTTGCCTACTCCAGAGTGTGTGCCATTTACCACCACCCTTTGACTCTTACTGCTCAGCCAGCTCTCCACCCATTTTACCACTTTAGGTCCTACTCCTATGCTCCTCAGCTTTCTTATCGGTCCCCTGTCGAAGGCCTTACTGAAATCCAGGTAGGCCACATCCACCTGATCCACCTCCTCGGTCACCCAATAGAAGAAAACAGGTTTGTCTGGCAAGACCTCCCCCCGTGAAGCCATGTTTCGTTGGATCCTGCAGTCCACTGGCAACAAGCTATTCCCCAAATCTTTCCTTCAGTAGCAATTCCTTTACCCTGCCCACCACCAACATCAGACTGACAGGCCTGTAATTCCCTACCGACTCCTTATTCCCACTTGTGTAGTGGGACTACATCCGCACTCTTCCAGTCCCACGGCACATCTCGTTTCAATTGGTAGACTGAAAAGGGTAGTCAGAATGCAGCCAGCACCTCCTTCAGTTCCCTCAGTATCGTCACGTGCACCCTGTCCGGCCCCATCACCTTGTTTACCTTTAATGTTGATATTTCCCTTAGCACCCTTTCCTCTGTAAACGGTGCTGGGCCCGCCTCGCACCCCCATCATACCCTTGTTCTCAGTCTTTGACCCACTTCCATCCATCTTCCTCAACTTCAAATATCTGTTTTTGGTGGTCCTCTTCCACGTAACCCCCACAATGCTTTTTCAGCCTTTCTATCCCTCCCTTGTCTTTCACTTTTCACTTACATTATCTAAAAAATTGTTTATCCTCATTTGACACTGTTCTGGCAAGCATTTCCTCTGTTTGTGCTGTAATGCTCCGAACTGCCTTTCCTGCCTCCCTTTGTTTCTCCCCGTAAGTCTCCTTGACCCACTCCTTCTGCGTTACTTTGTACCTTCTAAATGCCATCCTTATCTTTTGCCCTCAACTTTTCTGCTACCTCCTTAAGAGAACCATAGTGGTCTCCTTTTTCTCTTGCCCTTCCTGGATGGTGTATATTTACAAACCAAAGGCACAGTTATAGAAATGTAGAAATTGTCAGCAGATAAGGACCGCTAGGCCCATCCCGTCTGCCCATAGACCCTATACATTGTATGTGGCCATTCACCCTGTGTGATCAATGGCTTTTCATCACTGCCTCCCCTCTCAGGCTTCCCTTGTGCCTGTCCCAGGCATGCTTAAACCCCTCCACTGTGCTTGCCCCCACCACCTCCTGTGGCAGACTATTCCAAGCGTCGATTACCCTTTCTGTGTAGAAAAGCTTCCTCACATTACCTCTTAATCTACCCCCTTCCAAGTTCATATTGTGCCCCCTTGTTCTAGTACTTTTTCTACATTGGAAAAGGTCCCCCACCTGCACCTTGTTTATGCCCTTAAGGTACTTGAAAGTTTCACTTATGTTCCCCCGCTGTCTCCTCTCCTCCAATGAGTACATACTGAGGTCCCTTAGTCTCTCCTCATATGTTTTGTGGTGTAAGCCCTGCACCATCTTTGTTGCCCTTCTCTGGATAGTCTCCACCTCATCTACGTCCTTGCGCAGGTGTGGTCTCCAGAACTGCACGCAGTACTCCAGGTGAGGCCTTACCAATGTTTTAAACAATGGCATCACCACCTCCTGCCTCCTGCTAGTGATACCCCTGCGCCCAACCAGCTGTAGTTTGGATCTCGGCCCTATACTCCTCCTAGTAGGATGTGTAGATGTTATCTGCCCGATCCTTGCTGAAATTGTCTGGAGGTCCCTGGAAATGGGAGTCTTTCCAGATCCCCTTAAAGAGGTGGTCGTTCGACCACTCCTAAAGAAATCTTCCTTGGACACAGATTGTCTAGCTAACTACCGGCCTATCTCTAACCTGCCATTTGTTGGTAAGGTTATTGAAAAGGTGGTTGTAGAAGATCACCTTACAACTCACAAGGTCTATGATACTCTCCAGTCCAGATTTAGGAAGAAGCACAGCACAGAGACTGCACTTGTCCGAGTACTGAATGATCTCCTAATGGCAAGAGATCGAAAGGCACGTACCATTCTGGTCCTTCTTGATCTCTCTGCAGCATTTGACGCTGTAGACCATGGTGTGCTGTTGAGAGTGCCTGCGGCTTTTTTGTGGGCTGTCTGGTATAGTCCTCAAATGGTTTCACTCATTTCTCGCGGATAGGTCTCAGAGAGTTGCCACTGGAATTTATTCCTCTGATACTTACTCCCTACCCTGCGGGGTGCCACAGGGCTCCATTTTGGCCCCCATGTTGTTTGCAGTGTGCCACTGGACGATATCATCAGCCAACAGTCTGAGTTTTCACAGCTATGCAAATGATGCTCAACTGTATATGTTCTTTCTGCCCGGACAAAATGATGCACTTTCTGTGCTAAATAACTGCCTTACCGAGATCAGAACCTGGATGAGTACTAGCTGGCTGAGACTGAATCCAGACAAGACTGAAGTGTTGGTGGTGGACCCTGGTCGTCCGGGGGTGGGTTTGGGGGCTGAACAGGCATCTGGTCTTTCAATCGATGGAGTCGTGGTTAAAAAAGACGAACACTGATCAACAAATATCACTGCAGGGCTACAATTTATTTAGAGCAGATAGAGAGTCTAGAGGCGGGGGTGTGGTTATCTACGCTAAATCTAAGTACTTGGTCACCAATATTAGTTGCAAATCTCTAGCCAAGGAATTTGAGTTAGTTTCGCTGAGCCTTCATCTCCCCTCCTCGGAATGTATCACTATCCTAGGTGGCTATAGACCCCCGTCTGGTGGTGAAGAAGTCCTTAATCTTTTGAAATCCATGTTCGTAGATGCAAAAACTGAAACAATATTTCTAGGAGATCTAAATATGGACTGGCTGTCACCTAAATCACACGGCCTCAAATCCCTTTGTGACGAGCTAGGTTTTGGGCAATTAATCAGTGAACCCACTAGGAACAACACTCTAAATACTGCCAACAGTTCAATTCTAGATGTGGTACTAACCACCCATCCACACAAAATATCTCATTGGCAGTGTTTCAGCGACATGGCGATCATGGAATTGTTGCTTGCATAAGATCTCAAATTAAGGCCGGCCGCAACCCATCTTTATAACAAAAGATCCTTTCGCAAATTCAGTGCAGTAAACTTCCTATCTGACCTGAGCATGATCAGATGGCAAGATCTCTACCTAGCCAAAGATGTCAACAAGGCAGCTTACATCCTTAATGACAAACTCACTACAATAATAAATAAGCATGCCCCTTTCATCAAAGTAAGGGTACGGAACAATTCCAACTCCAGGTTCACCTCGGATCTCAAGGCAGCCCTTATAGCTCGAGATAAGCTCTAGGCTAAAGCTACACATTCCAAAGAATCTTCGGATTGGCAGGCCTTTAGAACAGCCAGGAATAACTGTGTGAAAAAATTTCGCTCTGCTAATGCTAACTATTATATTTCTACTCTCTCGAACAAGCTAAAGGTAACCCTCATAAAATATGGAAGACTATCAAAGCTATAGAAGGACGGCCCATGGCCCCCTCTGTCCCAACAAAGATAGTTTCAAGTGGCAAGATTGTGGAAAACAAGTCCCTAATCCTGGAGGAACTTAACTCCCACTTTGCCACAGCTGGATTAGCTTTTGACTCATCACCTTATGCTGGTGCTGCGGTGAGCCAGCATACCCCTTCCCCTACATCTAGTCCTGCACCCAGCCCCTTCCAACTGTGCGAGATAACTTATCAAAAGTAGAAGATTCTCTTCTTAACTTAGACACCAAAAAAAAAAAGCGCAGGGGACGATGGCTTGGAACCCTTTTTCCTAAGGTCAGGCTACACCCATCTCACTGCCCCAATTCTCCACATCTTCAATCTTTCCATTACATCTGCTACTGTGCCGTCCTGCTGGAAATCAGCACATATCCTCCCTCTATTTAAATCTGGTGACCCATGCGATGTAAACAACTATAGGCCTATCTCCATATTGCCTATCCTTTCTAAAGTTCTCGAAAAACTGATCCATATTCAGTTAAAATCTCACTTGGAAACCTTCTCTCTCATTAACCCAGCTCAATCTGGCTTCGGCTAATCATAGCACAATCACTGCACTAGCAAAAGTAATCAATGATTAGATCTCTGCTATAGATGCTAAGAAGGTAACTGGTGCAGTCTTTTGGACCTCAGCAAAGCTTTTGATACTGTTGATCACAAACTATTAGTCAACTGCCTTGCAAAGTTGGATGCCACATACCATACAGTGGTTCTCTAGCTACCTAACTGGAAGATTCCAAAAGTAAAGGCGGAAGGCTTTTTTTCTGCTGCCTTGCCAGTTGCAAGAGGAGTCCCCCAAGGATCCATCTTAGGCCCTATCTTGTTTTCTATGTACATTAATGACTTAGATGCTAACATATCTATGTCCAATCTGCTCTTTTTTGCAGATGATACTGTGTTGTATACTTCTGGCTCATCGTTATCTGAAGTTAGGAGTGCTTCAGCGGACTTAGCACAACTGAGCATAATCTAATAAAGGCAAAGCTTCTGCTCAATGCTAAGAAGACTACAGCGATGATATTCTCCCGCAGGTGCTGTCACAGGCCCCGAATACCCTTGCCCAAGACTTCATTGTCACCAGCTAAGCGAGCCTCTGGAAGTTGTAACCAAATTTAAATATCTATATCTGGATCGACAATAAATTATCTTTCAATAACCACATCGAAGATGTCTCTAGTAGGTTAAAAAGCAAGGTTAGGTTTCTTCTACAGAAATAGGCCCCTTTTCCCCTTGAAACTCGAAACAAGCTTGTACAGGCCACTTTTCTCCCCTACTCGACTATGGCAATGTAATCTATTCCTCCACCACTCTTGCAAATCTAAGTAAACTGGACATCCTTTATCACTGTCGTTACGGGTTCATTACCAACTCCCTTACAGTTACGCACCACTGTGACTTATATGCAGCTGTTGGTCGGACATCCCTACTACTAGACGCCTGCTCCATGTTGGCTATGGACTCTTAAACTGCTCCTGCAGAAATTGCTAGCTATCTCTTCCCTTATTAGTATCTCACATAGTGCATACTCGTTAAGAAAATCTGACTTTATTATGCTTGACATACCAAGGACGCTGGACTTCCTTTGGTAAACGTGCTATTGCATATGCCCTTCCTCCATTTGGAACCACTATAAACCGCATTGAAACTAACTAGCAGTTTCAATAAACTTCTACAAATCGCTAAGTTCAGCCAAAATAAAAGACACCTGTAACTGTCATTAAGTCTCTTCCTTCCCCATGTGTGCCATATTTATCCACTGGTAAGGTATAATTGATTTGTCATATTAACTGCTTTCCATTCCCCTTCTACTCCTGGCTTTATCTATGCTTACGCTCCACTGCTACTCTATCAAATCACTCCTCCCCCATATCAGTTGTAGTCTGTTGTTTGTTCTAGCTGCCAAAATATATGTATTGCACACACCAGTTATCATGTTTCATTTATCAGTATGCAACCTGTAAGTCGCTTCCCTGTCTCATATCAATGTTTACCACCTGTGGTCACCCTATGTGGTACCCTTGCATGTATATCCAGCCTGTATCATGTAACGTGCATTTCGTGTATATACTGTTATTACCTAACTGTGTTTGTACTTTTAGTGTTTATGTCACAGGATCTCCTTGTGAATGAGCTTGCTCAATGGAGTTTTCCTGCAATAAACTTGAACTTGAATACAGCTCACTATCTCAGACCGAGTACGTAACCTTGGCGTTGTTTTTGATGATGGTCTGACACTGAAATATCAGGTGTCGGCTGTGATCAAATCCTCTTTTTATCATCTGAGGAATATCGCCCGGGTGAAACAGTTGGTTCCTCCGGATGATCTTCCAACACTGGTTCATGCCTTCGTCACTACTCGCCTTGATTACTGCAATTCCCTCTACCTAGGGCTTCGAGAAGTTGATATCCGCCGCTTGCAGCTGGTGCAGAACGCGGCAGCCAGGCTTTTGACTGGGACTTCTAGGTCCAGTCATATTATGCCTGTGCTCCGCGAACTGCACTGGCTGACTATTCGGTGGCGGATCACCTTTAAGGTTGGCTTGCTAACCTTTAAAGCGGTACATGATCAGGGTCCCGGTTACCTGCAAGACTTCTTGGTACCCTACCGTCCCCTCCGATCCGCCGACAAGGGATTGCTAGAGATTCCCAGGGTGTGACTAAAAACATCTGGTGCCCCCGCATTTTCTTTCTCAGCTCCAACCCTGTGGAATTCTCTACCTCGTCAGTTAAGAGAATGCCTGACCGTTGATAGGTTTAAAACTGAGCTAAAAACTTATTTAATATGGCCTTCCCTAATTATGGTTAATCTGTTTTTATTCTCTTGTTTTATGTTATATTTATATCTGATTTTATGTACAGCGCCTTGATTTTGGAAGGCACTATAAAAATAAAGTTTGATTTGATTTTATGCACCCCAGCATACCACTGGCCCTCCCTGCCGCCTTCGTACACTGCTTTGATATCTTAAGATCATCAGAGATGATAACCCCTAGGTCCCTTTCCTCTTTGGTGACAGTCAGCTCCTCCCCCCAACCTGTAGCTCTTCCCAGGGTTCCCTCTACCCAGGTGCATTATTTTGCACTTCTTTGCACCGAACCTCAGTTGCCATATCTCCGACCATCTTTCAAGCTTCTCCAGGTCCCTCTCCATTTTCTGCACCCCTTCTGGAGTACCCACCCTGTTGCAGATATTGGTGTCATCTGCAAACAGGCAGACCTTCCCTTCCAGCCCCTCTGCAATGTCACTAATGAAGACACTGAACAGGACTGGTCCTAGTACTGATCCCTGTGGTACCCCACTGGTCACCACCCCTCTCCCCAGATTGTACCCCATTTACCACCACCCTCTGTCTCCTGTCTGTTAACCAGTTCCTAAACCAGTTCACCACCTTGTCTCCCATGCCCAGACTACCCTTCTTGTTAATCAGCCTTCTACGCGGGATGGTGCTGAAGGCTTTGCCTCAGATCCTGAGCACCATTGGATTCTGTATATGCCACTATCCTTTCTTTCAGCAGTGTCTCCAAGATCTTTCCCACCACTGAGGTGAGGCTGACTGGCCTGTAGTTCTCCATCTCCTCCCTACTGCCGCTTTTGTGCAGTGGGACTGCATGTGCCCTCCTCCAGTCCTCTGGAACAACACCCGTGTAGAGTGACTCTGTGAACAGGGCCACCAGAGGCGCTGCTAGTTCCCTTCGCAGCTCCTTTAATATTCTCAGGTGGATGCCGTCTGGCCCCATGGCCTTATCCACCTTCAGTTTTGAGAGTTCTTCCAGAACTCTCTCCACTGTGAATGGACTGGTGTCCACCTCCCCCCCTCCCAACTGCCTCTGCAACCCAACTATGGTCCTTGACCCTTCCCCTCCTTAGTGAACAATGAGCAAAAGTATTTGTTCAGTATTTCTGCCTTGTCCAGATCCCCCTCCTTACACTCTCCCTTCTCCCCTTTGAGCCTCACAATCCCTGTTTTTTTTTCTTTCACTCCCCTTTGTTTACAGGCTGTGCTAAGCCCTCTTCTGTCTGTGCCTTCACCCTCCTAACAGCCTTCCCTGCTTCCCTTAGACATTCAAGGTACACCACCCTGTCCTCCTCCCTTTGGCTCCCATTATATTTCCTGAAACTCAGCCTTTTAGCCCTGACTATGTCCCTACCTCTTTGGAGAACCATAATGGTGTCTTTCTTCTTTTCCCTTTGGCCACTGTCCTAACACATTGGTTTGTTATATCCACTATGGCTCCTTTCAGTTTCTCCCATTGTTCTTTCACCCCCTTCTATGACCTCTCCCCTCCACAGGACTACTTGTATACATCTACCCATTTCAGTGAAATCCACCCTCCTGAAATCTAATACTCTTGCCCTTGTGTGGCTTAACTGCTTCCATGTCTCCATCCTGAACCACACCATGTGGTGGTTACTGGATCCCAGCTGCCCTTCCACCTTTATTTCTTTGACTCTGTTCCCACTGGTCCATACCAGGTCCCGAATTTACTTGTCCCTGGTTGGCTCATGCACCAGCTGCCTGAGTCCAACCCTCTGCAGGGATTCAAGGATGGCTGTGCTTCTGGCTGAAACAGACATCAAGGAGGCCCAATCCACATCTGGCATACTGAAATCCCACAGTAGCAGTTTTTCGCCTTCAGCCACCATGTCACGTATGTTCTCCACTAGTTCCCTGTCTACTTCCTCCCTCTGTGCCGGAGGTCTGTAGATCATCCCTGTGCGTACTGCTGTTCCATTCCCTGGCTCCAGGGTGACCCACATTACCTCGGCCTCCCCGTCTTCCCTGAACTTCTGTAGCCTTTATACCACCTCTGATGTACAGCGCCACTCCCCCTCCCCTTTTACCCTCCCTGTCCCTCCTGAACAATGTATAGCCTGGTACACTGACTTCCCAGCCATGATTAGCAGAGTACCATGTCTCGGTTATTCCTGCTACGTCAAGGTCTGCATCTGCCAACAAGGCATCCAGGTCTGGAACCTTATTTCCTAGACTACAGACATTCGTTAGCACGACCTTCTGTGTTTTACAGTCTGAGCTCCCTCTACTCTTGTTCTCCCTCTCCGGTGTCTTCCCCCCAACCCGGTTTCCTTTCATATATGCTCTTGCCCCCCCCCCGTATCACTCATTATACATTCTTCACCTGCCTGCTTCACCAAGGAAAATGGGGGTGCTGCACCATACATGGGAGGAGACAGTGATACTGAGGAGGGGGGACCCTTACCGATTGGCAGGTCTGGGGAGGGGGGGAGGCATCACTGGCAGGAGGGGGGAAGGCTAAGCAGGGAGAAGAGGCAGTGGAGGTGGAAATCACAGCAGAGCGAGTGAGGGAAGCCCTCAGGTCCCTTAAGACGGAGAAAGCACTGGGGCCGGATAAATTACATCCCAGAGTGCTGAAGGAACTTGCGGATGTCCTGGCGAAACCCCTGGCGGGGCTTTTCACCATCTCTCTGAGGACAGGGTGGGTGCCCCAGGACTGGAAGGTGGTGCATATAGTGCCTATCCACAAGGGGGATCAAGGGAGGTGGCAGGAACTACAGGCCTGTCAGCCTGACATCGGTGGTGGGCATGGTGATGGAGGGCATTGTCAAGGAGAGGCTGGGGGACCTGGAAAATCAGGGTGCCTGGACGATAGACAGCATGGATTTGTCCGGAAATCGTGTCAGACAAACTTTGTGAGTTCTATGACTGGGTGACGAGTGCCTTGGACCTGGGTAGACCGGTGGACGTCCCTTTCTAGACTTCAGCAAGGCTTTTGACTCTGTTCCTCACGAGGCCAGTTGGATAAGCTGGGAGAAATGGGGGTGGGAACCAGATGATTAGATGGATAGGCAATTGGCTCCAGGACCGGACCCAGAGAGTCGTGGTTAGCAGATAGTCTCATCCCAAGGAGGGTCATTAGTGGGGTCCCACAGGGATCAGTCCTTGGGCCCCTCCTGTTCAACACCTACGTCTCTGACATAAGGACAGGTATCAGGAGTGAGATGAGTCTCTTTGCGGATGACTCAAAACTGGGGGCAGTGGTGGATGGGGAGGAGGGGAGGGTGGCCCTACAGGGGGACCTGGAGGCTCTGGAAAGATAGTCTAGAAAGTGGGAGCTGAGGTTCAATGCAGGGAAATGCAGGTACTGCACCTGGGGCCAGAAACCAGACCAAGTGTACACTCTGGGGGAATGCCTGAATCTCGATGGCTGAGAGGGACCTGGGGTGGTGGTGGATGTCAAGATGAACAACTGGAGACCTGTAGGAGGGCAGCCAAGGCCAACAGGATGCTGGGATGCATCGCTAGAGGGATCACCTCAGATGGAGGAAGTGATACTCCCTCTGTATAACTGCTTGGTGAGGCTGCACCTCGAGTACTGCGTGCAGTTTGGAGGCCACACTTAAAGAGGGACATTAAACTCCTGGAGAGGGTCCAGAGGAGGCAACCAAAATGATTTGGGGCTTGGGGACAGGACCCATGGAGAGGCTTGAAGAGCTAAATATGTACACACTGGAAGAGAGAAGGGACCGGGGGCATGATTTTTTATTTATTTAGTTTTTGTTGACCGGTAAATGCACTAGACAAATCCTGCCTATTTTCAGGCACGACCTGGGGAGGGATACAGATGAATGCCAACTGACCTTGAACCAGATTAAGCTGTTAGTGGTATTTTTAGTGAATGAGAGGAATTTGGCCAGAACACCGAGGAACTCCCTACTCTGATGCTGCTGTGCTGATGTTTCTGCATTGTGGCCAGTAGGGGACAGGCCATTCCAGGATGGCCACTCCAAGTGGACAAGGGAAGGAGAAGGAAGTCTGTGGCAGGAGAGCTAGCCTCGACTCTTGCTCCAGGTGTTGTGGAGGCTCCAGCCGTGGATTTGGCTGAAATTGAATCAGATATTGAACTTCAGGATGCTTTTGTGAGCTGGGAGCAATCGTTTTGGATAAAACAAAGAAAGAAACTGGACAGTTGAAATTGCAACAACAGGAAGAGAAAGGTATTGTCGGTATTTGAACCTGCAACCTCTACAGAAAAGTCGCTTATTAAACCTCTAAATGTGGTCTGAAACAGGAAAATGCTGCGATAATATTTTTCTGCAGAAATGGAAGAACCAATTTCATCAGATAGCTCCAAAGGAGCGAGATGAATTTAAAACTGCAGGCTGACAGAAAAGCCAAGATATTAAAACACAGCAAACAGACTGCAGGACAGTGGCGCAAAATATGGAGCAAAAAAGGTACTGTGTCTTATTTAAGTTATAGTTCTGGCAGGATAGAGTTGCCAGCAAAAGAGTTTGCCTCTGGTGTTAAAAAGAATGCTCTGTCCTTGTTTAATGAAGCTTCACTGCAGTGTGTTGAAGTCCCTGACTACAGCAGGTGTCAGCCTGATTGTAATGAAGAGCACAAAGGCAGAGTTAAGGCTGATCCCAAGATTGTCAACAGCTCTGTGGAAGAGAGCTTAGAGCAGCAAGGCTTGAGCTCCATTTCCCAAGAACAAATAATCTCTGAATTCAGTACAGGCTGGTATTATCTCTGCTGCTAAAAGTGAGTGCTTACTGCCAGTTTCGGTCTCTGATAATGTCAAAGGAAGTAACGAAGTGAAGATAAATGATTTATCTGCACAGAATATATTGCCATCTACTTTTGTGAAAATAAAACAGCACAGTTGAACAAGGTAGCTGGTTTGTGTTCAAACAGAGAGTCAAGAGATTTCAACAACTGACTCAGCTGTTACATATCAAAAGACTGACGGTTCCCAAAGTGGGGCTACAGATTTCTTTTTTTCTGACAAAATGAACCAAAAAAGTCTACAGCTGATATACAGATGGCAGACCCTTTTTACATAAAAAGGCTCACAAGATTCTTGGTCACCTCATAAAGCTTTAAGTGAAGCAGGGTGGAAACAGACAGTAGCTGGTGTATGGAAGCCTGATCCTGCTTGGGACTCGAACTTATCTTTATCTCAGCATTCTCTGAGTGGATTCCAGGTGGCCAGCAGCAGAAAGGGAGGAAATTCTCTTGCAGGAGCCCATTCAGGTTTAGTACAGATGAGGTCACTGTACAACCTCCCCCTCCTCTTCACAGAAGCCATTGATGTCGAACTTTTCTCAAATTCCCATAGGGAAGCAGCCCCTAAGCGTAATGCTGTGAGGCTGAGGTATAAGGAGGGTTAGAAACTAGGCCAGATAGGCATTATGGGGAAAACCTTGTTGAAAGACTCACTGCATTTCACCCCTCAGGATGTTTATGCTTTCATTAATATTTCAGGGAGGACAATTATGACATAAATTTTCGTTCTCCAACAGGCTTTAGAGTTGTTCTGGGTTAGGTATGGTCAAGTTAAGTATTCTCCTATGTGGACACCTTTATTGTTATACCACTCTCAAAACCCTGATTAAGTTTGTTACAGTTATGTTCAAATGAAGGGGTATGGGTGGAAGACATAACCTTTTGGTTAAAAAAAAAATGTGAAGTACTAAGTGAGCCAGAGCCTATTTTAGATACAGAGGGGTTCTGGACTGGAGGATGGAAGTATAAAGTTAAATTAAGGCAAACAGAGGCTGGAATTGAACATATACCTAACTCCTTTTTGTTAGGAAAAGATAGAGGGGTATGTTTTTACAGCGGGCAGCCCCATGCATGTTATAAGTGTGGGGCTAGAACGCACCTTTCAAGTGTATCGATCAGCCCGTTGTGATAATTGTGGGAGGTAGGACATTTAACCATGTTTTGCAGCAATCTATCAAGTTGCGATTTGTGCGAAACTAAAGGCCATGTGTTCAAACTATGTCCTTGGGCTGCCCAAAAAAAATCCTTTTGTTCTAATTCTGAGGTTTTTATTCAAAAAGCCCAAGAATCCATGGTTAAAGCTACTCTCCAGGATACGTGCCCCCCTTCCCCTGCAACAAATCAGATGAAACTCCCTCTAGGCAAGAGAGAAATTGGAAAAGAAGGGGGTTTAAAAGGGAAGGTGTTGAACAAAAAAAAGTTAAACTCACCAAGTGGGGAGGATCAGCGTGAGATATCCTCAGAAATGGTTAAGATAGTTAAGGGCAACATGGGTCCCCCTAACCTCTCAGATTTCCCTCAGTGTGTATACGGAAGGGGTCACAGATCACGGTGGTGGTGGCAGCCTTGGTTGATAAACCAGTGACTGTACTGCCCCAAAGAAGATCTTTACGGAATTCACTATCAAAAATCCCCCCCCCCAGTGGAACAGATTGATACCAGTAACTCATATGCGGCTCTGTTTTCCTCTTGGGGTAACACTGAGATAGAGGTTGAAGATTCAGACTCTCAAAAATCCTCACTTTCAACCAGGTCACAAATCACGGATAATTACAAGGATAAAAAAAGAAAGAGGAAAAACAATGATTTAAATACTTAAAAGGTTAATGAGGTTGGTTTGGGGTTCTTTGAATGTTCATAGCTTATTGAATATGGTTAGCGACAAGCCCTCTTTCATTATATACATGAATTTCCTGTTTCTGTTTGTTTTTTACAAGAGACATGGATGTATTCCATAGATCAGTTGGTGGCATTTAAAGAGATTGATTTTGGGGCCTTCATTTTGGTCATTTGGGGAAGATTCTGCAGATGGTATAGGAATAGTGTTTAATTCATATGACTTCAGTTACACAATTTGATAGATCTAATACCAGGAAGGGTCCTGATTATCGATGGAAGTGGCAGGGCTAAGCTATAGGTTTATCAACATTTATAACCCCCAAACAAAAGCAGGTAGAGTTAATTGTCTTAAATCAGTACAGCCTTTTTTATTAACAACAGTTAGAGTATTATGGGGGGGGGGACTTTAATTGTCCGATTTCGACCCATGCTAGTAAAAAAAATTAAAAAACATACTGTGACTCTAATGCTTTATGTAAAATTATAAAAAGTGCTGGACTCTTGAACTGTCATAATGCTTTACAGGTTGGAGAAGGTTTTTCGTTTAAAAAGGGAAGAGATTTTCTCTAATAGATCATATGTTTGTGTCACCTAATATGCAAATAGAATCTTTTAAAATATTTCCTAGTGAATTCTCGGACCATTCCTTTCTATTAAGTTCTTTTAGCTTTTCAGACAGGCAAGAAAAAGGCTAGTTAGATGGAAACTCAATAACTCCTCATTAGAACTCCCTTATATACAAGCTGGGGTGAGATACCTATTAAGAGCCAGGTTATCAGTAGCCTTTATATTCAGATTTGGGAGATTGGTGGTTAGAGACTAAATCGGACTTAAGGAAATGGTTTAAATTGCAAGGAGTTAGAGCAAAGAATGACAAATTCCTGCACTATTTAGGTTTAAGACAACAATTACAGAGGCTTATGACTATAGCTTATTCTTCTAGGATGGATTACTCAGAACAAATTGCTAATCTTAAAGAAAAATGAAAGAGTTTCAGTATGATAGAGGAAAACCATGCAGGCCATTTTAACTAATGGAATTAAAAATCACCCATTGGGGATCCATTGAAATGTGTAAACAGGTAAGAGATTCTATGAAATGGAGGAACTCAAGATTCAGATGGTAATTTGGTATCCTCTGTGGCCCAACTAAGAGAAGTGATTGTAGAACATTACCGCTCTTTGAAGCCTCTTGAAACAATCCCCAATTCAGCTATGGCCGCCTATTTAAAGATATTTTAGTTCCAGTTAACCTAGTTGGGAGATCGGAGGTATGGGAACCTATCACTCCAACAGAGATTTCAAGCTCCATTAGGTTATTGAAACTAAATATTCCCCGAATAGATGGGATTTCCAATAACTTTTATAAATTATTTTCAGACTAACTTAGTCAGTGCCTATGTCTCTTATTTAGGTTTTTTAGACAAAGCTACACCTATCCCTCTTTACAGAAGGGTTATTGATTTATATATTTAAGTCAGGGATAAGCAAAACATTACTAACTGGAGACCAATCACTCTTTTAAACTCTGATTATAAAATCTTTACTGGTATTTTAAATAATAGGCTGAAGAATTTAGCTAAAAGTTATTTCACCCTTTCAATATTGTGGGTTACCAGATAGAAGAGTCCAGTCTGCTCTGATGTTGATTCGAGATGTAACTGAGTATTTTACTGAGTTAGGGTCAACTAGATGCTTAATAGCAGCTGACTTAGAAAAAGCCTTGATAGAGTTCATTTGCCGTTCCTTTTCCTTACCCTTAAGCATTATGGGTTCCAAAGCAATTAGTGAAAATAATTGAGAAATTATATGATAATTATACAGTAATTCCATATTTAAAAGATCAGAAGCGGAAGGTTTTAAGTTAACTACAGGAGTTAGACAGGGTTGCCCTCTAAGCCCTCTTCTTTATATTTTAGCTCTAGACCCCTTTTGCAAGACGATAGTTTGAGACAGATTTGGAAGGGTGTTACAGTGAATGGGCAGAGGATTTGCATTTAAGGATACAAGCCTATGCTGATGATTTAGTAGTATACTTGGAAGATAAGGCCTCAGTAATTCATTTGTGACTGCATTTGAGGCCTTTGCAAGGTATCAAATGCAAAAATAAATTTAAATAAAACAAAGGGTTATTTATTGGAGCTACTGGTGCTGAGGAAGTGTGTCAGGAGGGTATTAACATCTCCGTAAACCTCTTAAAATATTAGGGATATTGTTCGGTTCCCAGAACATGCCTGTTGAAAATTGGGAAGATGTCATTATTAAAATAGAGAGAAGAGGTTAATAGATGGAAACAGTGAAAATGACCAAATTAAAAGGTTCAGGTAATCAAGCAATTTCTTCTTCCAACGATACAGTATGTGGCGATGATTTTTCCGCTTCCTGTGTTTCTTGAGACTAGAATATATAGTGTGTTTTCAAATGTTATGGGAAATCGCTTAAATCCTGTTAAAAGGAGCTATCGTATTTAATGAAAAATAAGGTGGTTTAGGAATGGTAGACCCAGTGATTTTTGTGCATGCTTTGTTTTATCAAACTCAATTAAAGAAGGGTTAAAAGTAGAACTAGAGGCAGTAGAGTCATGGAACTTGAAAACAATGGGTAAATACTTTAAGAATTGGTACATTATAGCCCCTAAACTGAATCGCTACTTATATATTCCATCATATTTTAGAGCAACAGCAGAAATTGTTCAAATGGAAAACACAGAAACAGGTAATTCTGAATAACAACATGAAGGGCTTTATCATTTTCTAATGTAGTTGACTCTTCCCTCAGAACCAGGATTTAAAAATTGTCCTATGACTTTAAATTCTAGTGTATTAGCTCAATTAAACTGTAAGAGGATGCCTCAAAAACAATGGGAAGCATGAGTGGCTGATCTTTTACGGAAACTGAATGTCAGAGAAATCACAGTACAAGGTTTTACAGGAAGGTTGTGCTATACTTGGATTGTATTAATGTAGAAGAATCGATGGAACATTTTTTCTTAGATGTTCATATCTGATGGGTTTATGGTCATACCTAGAAAAGCTTTGGGATTTAAATGGTTATGTAATATGTCTTATGAATTTTGATTCTAGGATGTTATCCAAGAATTTGTCTGAATTTCGAAGAAACATTATCCTTATTTTGGGATGTCTAAGATATTATTTATGGCAAGCCAGGGTTCAATGGGTTCTTTATCAAAGAGAATGCCTTACTCTTGTGTAAGTCGTGTTAGTCATCAAGGAGCTTATACTGATTTATACACAGGACGCATCAAGGTGACCCCAGGAACTTTACGTAAATGGTGGAAAGGTTTTCTTCACTTTATTAAGTTCAAATAATAAGAGTTAAAGTGGACTGGATATTTGTTAATAGTTTACTTCTCATGATTTTTGTGTTCTCGTGAGCGTTTACAATGTAATACTTGCACATCTCTTTGATTTTGTTATGTTATATGTTATGGAAAAGTGTTGTTCTATCGATTATCCTACTTTAAAGTGTTGCTGTTTATGTTTTTTTATGTCAATAAAAACACCCCTACTCCTTTCGATAAGTGCCATGGGATCTTTAACATCCACCTGAACTACCACCAATCCAGGCAGATGGGACCTCGGTTTAACATCTCATCCGAAAGATGGCACCTCAGAAGTGCAGCACCCCTCTCATGCTGCACTACAGTGTCAGTACTGGGATATTAACCCAAGTGCCAGATGTGGGAACTGAACCCACAGACCTCTGATCTCCCGGCCTCAGGGGCGAGTGTGCTAGCCACTGAGCCACTGACACTCTGGATAGAGGTCTTCAGGTACATGAAGGGGGTAAACAGAGGAGGAGCAGTCAGGGTGCTTCGAAGGAAGGAGGAGGGGGCAACTAGAGGGCATGGGTGGAAGCTGGAGGGGGGGAGATTCAGGGGAGAAAGAAGGAGGTGCTACTTCACTGAGAGGGTGGTGGAGCCATGGAATGTGCTGCCTATGGGGCTGGTGGAGGCAGAGACGGTGGAGGGGTTCAAGATGGGGTGGGACAAGTATAGGGGAAGGGTTCTGGAAGCAAAATCCAATGCAGCGAGAATATCCGGAACTGGGAAGGGAGAAGCCAGAGAAGGCGAGGGGGGCAGCAAGGTCAGCTCCCAGGGTGGGGGCTGACCAAACGAGCAAACACAAAAGACCGTTAGGCCTATTCTGCTGGCATTTTAGTATGTTAGTATGTTAACTGTTCCCGTAGTCAACTTATGTTCCTGCATGTTCCCATGGGAGGAGTGGGTTCCTAAGCCTCCTGGCCCTCCCCCCTTGGCCAGTTTAAGTGCTAACAGCTAAAGCATTTAAACTTCTCACAAAGGACCAAGGTCCCCTTCTTGGACAGATGCAGGCCGTCCTTCTTCTATAAGCCTGCATCTGCCCAGGTCAAGCCCCACTCCCCTATGAAGCCAAAATCCTCCCTTCCACACCAATCCTTCAACCAGGAGTTGAAGGTACATATGTGGAGTGCCCTAGCTTCCCCGGTGCCCTGGACAGGTAGCACCTCCAAGAATGAGATGGAGCGTGCTGTCTGTTTCAGGTTCCCCAGCTTCCTGAAATCATCCTGGACTCTGGCTAACTCAACCCTTCTCCTGGCAAGGACATTGGTCCCTAGGTGGACAATGACATCCAGCTTCTCCTTCCTAGCTATTGCCGTAGCGATCCTATGGATCCGCTTCCCATCCCTCCACGCAGCGCTTCCTGGGAGGCACTTTACCTCCCTCTCTCCCCTGCTAGGTGACCCTAACTCCACTCCCCAGACAGCAGAGTCCCCCCCCTAGGAGAAGCTTCCAACTCCTCCAGGGTTCCCTGCTTCCCTTTTCTGGGGCTCCATCCTGGAAGACTCTCCCATCTCTCCTGGTCCCAGCCTCGGGCTCCTGAGTGGGGCTTTCCCGTTCATCCACAACAGTGTAGGAGTTACTGAGTGGGACCAGTTGGGGGAACCCCTCCCCCACACTCCCTCAGCCCACTGCGGTCCAATCACTCCTCTTCCCGGGCATCCTTTGAGGTAAAAGTTGTGGACCCAGTGGTCTCTGGGTGGGGGCAGATGCCGCCTTCAGCTTGGCCAATACTGCTCGGAGACAGGCAACCTCCTCCCTCAGCCCAAAGAGGTGCCTGCAGATAGGGCAGCATCGCAACTTCCAGAATGTCTCCCTGAAGACAGCTGCTCCACAACCACTGCACTAGTAGACCAGGGAGGGACTGTGGACATGGCCTACCTAGATTTTAATAAAGCTTGACACAGTCCCACACAAAAGATTAATATACAAGTTAACCAGCCTTGGAGTGGGTCCCAAGGTGGTAGCCTAGGTAAACAAAACTGGCTGGACAACAGGACACAGAGGATGATAGTAAACGGAGTCCACTCTGAAAAAAGGGGGGTTACTAGTGGGGGACTGCAGGGTTCAGTACTGGGACCGGTCCTCTTTAATGTCTTTATAAGTGGCACTGCAGATAGACTGGAAGGAAAAGTATGTCTCTTTGCAGACGACACAAAGATCTGCAACAGGGCTTATGCACAAGGTGGGGTGAAAAGGATGAGAAGGGACTTGGCAAGGTTGAAGGAATGGTCAAATGTATGGCAGCTTACATTCAATGCAAAGAAGTGCAAAGTAATGCACCTGGGAAACAAAAACCCAGGGGAAGAGTACACAATGGGGGGTGAGATACTAACAACAACAAAAATGGAAAGGGACCGGGATAGTCATATCAGATGACCTAAAGGTGGGCAAGCAATGTGAGAAGGCAGTAAGGAGGGCTGGCAGGATACTGGGATGCATAGGGAGAGGCATCACCAGTAGAAAACAGGAAGTTGTTATCCCTCTGTACAGACAGTTGGTGAGACCCCATCTGGAGTACTGCGGCCAGTTCTGGAGACCCTATCTCCGTAAGGACATAGACAGGATGGAGGCAGTCCAGAGCAGAGCAACTAAAATGGTGCAGGGTCTGCACCAGAAGACATACAAACAGAGACTAAAGGAGCTTAATATGTACCCTCGGGGAAAAGAGGGAGAAGGGGGACATGACAGAAACTTTCAAGTACCTCAAGGGAATCAACAAAATCCAAGAGGGTAGCATCTTTCAGAAAAAGATGTGCAAGAACAATTTGAAAATAGAGGGGGGAACAGCTCAGAGGAAATGTGAGGAAGTATTTTTTCAGGGAGAGGGTTGTGGATGCATGGAATGGCCTTCCCGAGGAGGTCGTGGAGTCAAAAACAGTGGGGGAATTCAAGAATGCATGGGACAGACATAAGGCAATTCTAACATACTAAGAGCCAGCAGAATAGGCCTGATGGTCTGTCGTGTCTGCTCGGTAGCTAGCCCCTATTGGGTGCTCGCTCTCCCACCTCCCCTAGCCCCAGAGAGGGTCATCTTTGGCTTCAGTCTAGCCTTGCACCTGTCCCACCCCCTCTTGAAGCCCTTCACTGTGCCCTCCTCCACCAGACTCCTTGGCAGTGCATTCCATAGCCCCAGCACCCTCTCAGTGAAGTAATGTCTTCTTCATTCTCCCCTGTAATTTCCCCCTTCCAGCTTCCACCCATGCCCCCTGGTTGTGCCCCCTTTCTTTTAGTCTGAACATCTCTTTGGCTCCGACCCTGTTTATCCCTTTCACATATTTGAAGACCCCTATCATTTCCCCCGTCTCTCCTCTCCTCCAGCGAGTACAGCCCAAGCTCTTCCAGCCTTTCCTCATAGGTCCTCTCTCTTATGCCCTGAATCATCCTGATTGCCCTCCTCTGGACACTCTCGAGCAGTGCTATGTCCTTCTTGAGGTGAGGTCTCCAGAACTGCAGGCAGTACTCGAGATGCGGCCTGACCAAGGCATTATACTAAGGGAGGATTCACCTCCCTCCTCCTGGATGTAATTCCCCTGGCCATGCAGCGCAGTTCTTCTGCAGTTTTCAGTGTTATTCATTTTGGCGTCTACCACCACCCCCAGATCCCTTTTACTCGTTGTGGTTTGCAGTGAGACCCCCCCCCCGGGTTTCTGACCCCCAGATGCAGCACCCTACACTTCCCTGGATTAAACCTCAGTCCCCACCTCCTTGACCACCCCCAGGGTATCCACGTCCCTCTGGACTGTCTCTCTCGCTTCGTCCCCGTCTGCCAGTGCTCCTTGTTTTGAGTCATCCGCAAAGAGGCTCATCCTACTCCTAACCCCCCTCCCCATATTAGAGACATAGGCACTGAACAGGAGTGGCCCCAGTACCGAACCTTGGGGGACCCCACTGAAGACCTTCCATGGGGAGAAGACTATCCCACCAACCACTACCTTCTGTGTTCACCCCGTTAGCCAATTTTCTACCCATCTAAGCAACTACTGGGGGGTAGGAGGAAGTAGGCTGTTGGTTAACTAGGATCTGCAGCTTATCCATTAGGTAGCGAATGGGCAGTCTAGGTGAGCCAAGAGGTCCTTATCTGCCGTCAAATTCTATGTTTCTATGTTACTGCACTGCACCACTCCCATCATGTCTGTTTCCCTGATGGGGGCGACTTTTGCCCCCAATTTGGCTAATTATATGTAGGGAAATGGGAAGCAGACCTTATCAGGGATCCAGACATTAACCCTTACTTTGAAAAATTAAATATTTGGTGTTGCTTTATAAATGACGCGTTTTGTCATCTGGAAGGGAAATCTGAGTGAATTTGAAGATTTTGTGCAGCACCTACATAGATCTAACCCTAATTTGCAGGGGGGGGGGTTCATGCCGGCCAAAGGGAAGCATTTTTCCTAGATTTGAGAATACAGAAAGATACAGAAAGTAACAATAGCACCAACATCTTCAAGAAACAGACCATAACACCCTGTCCCTTTCTTCCAGCTGTCACCTTAGACATGTAATACAGAACATCCTGTAGTAGAAATTTCTGAGTTCATAAAACTATAACTCTATTTGCTGTTATATGCCCTGAATATATGCTTGCTTTGTAGGCCGTACTGTAACAAAGTCATAATGGATGTAGTAGAAATGTCTGGTATCATGCTGTTTTTTATTTTGTTATAGAATGATACTGAGGTTACTTGAGGTACATTTGTAGGAACAGAAAGCAAGATAAAACTGGGCAGAACTGGTTGTACCAGCCTGCATAACAAGCTCAGGCAGAATATAAGATAACAGCATGTGGGCATGCTGTATGTTGATACAGTGTGAGTGAAACTCACTGTTTCACTCAGGTCAGACTGACCCAGGCATATGTAGCAAGAAGTATTGGGAAAGAGATGAAATAAACAGTGGAAATGTACCCCAGATGGTGGTATCAGTATGCTTTTCTGTTACATTGGAATCAACGTTTTTCTTATTCATGATTGGTTAATACTGCAATGTTGGTAATTTTCAAGATAAGAGTACAACAACGCCTTGATAATAAGTGTATAAAAGTGATTGACTAATGAAACTCAGGGAGTCTTGCATAATTTTTGGAAGCAGACTCCCATATGCATATGTAATAAACCGTTCTTTCTACTATGCAGTGGTCCTGAGTCTGATTTTAAAGTAAAGTGTAAGAACATATTTTTTTTCCACGACAATTTGGTGTAGTCGGCAGGATCAGCATGCTCGGACCTCAGTCAGCTCGGTTGGGGACCGCTTCCCAGGTCTCCCACTTGGAGGAAGTCCTGACGCTGAGGGGAATGCTGAAGGAAAATCTCAAAGATACAGCCAGGGGGAGATTGAAATGGGACGGCCCCGATCGTGTTGATTTTGTTTCTGGCTCCGATGCTTGATCTGTAAGTACCCTACCTTTTGCCTTGGACGCTGCATGTTATAAAGAATAAGTAAACCAGTAAACAAGTAAATGGGGAAGTTTTGAGCCTGTTTTAATTGTATGAGACTTTAAGGCAGAAGGGAGACAGGGAAAACTGGGGACCTGCAGAGAACTCTTAGGTGAGTTGAGCACCCCTAGCAAGATACCCTTAGGTGGGTTGAGCGCCCTAGCAAGATACCCTTAAGTGGGTTGAGCAAGGGACCCTAGCAAGATACCCTTAGGTGGGTTGAGCGCCTCAGTAAGATACCCTTAGGTGGGTTGGCGTCTCTAGCAAGATACCCTTAGGTGGGTTGAGCACCCTCAAGAAGATACCCTTAGGTGGGTTGAGCACCCTCGCAAGATGCCCTTAGGTGGGTTGAGCACCCTTGCAAGAAACCCTTAAGTGGGTTGAGCGCCTTAAAACTGTGGAGGAGGCAGGCAGCAGTAACTCCCGGTGGTTGTTTTTTATCTTTTCCTTTGTGATTTGCTTTCTTTGTGTGGGTTTCTTTTACTTGGGGTATGAAATCAGGAGATATTGGTTAAAATGGGGGCAGCAAACATAAGCAGAAAAATAAGGAGTCTCCATGGGTTGCCTCCGGCCCCATAAAATGCATGCTTAAAAAGTATGGAGAGTAATAATAAAAGTATGGTGAGGGTTTGAGGACTCCAGGTTTAAAAATATGTGGAGAGATGTATTAAGAAAAAGTCTCTCAAACAAGCAGGGGCAACTGCCTTTTGCCCTTGTAATTTGTGCTTGCTACAAGTATACTGTTAGAGCCAATGATGGCTTTCACAGTTCAGGCTGCTTTTAGGAGAAAAGCAGCGGCTGATTAAGTAACGTTAGATAAGCAACATCTAGAGAAAGAAAAATAAACTACTGTAGGTGACTACAGACGGGATGATTTGAAAATCCCCCCATGTTGCCTATCTGTGTAGTTTCAAGTTTTTCTGTATCAATTTCAAGTTATCCCAAACTCAAGTACTGGGGACCTCTACCAGATGGATCTCAACCTAGTACTGTTAGAGATTTTTTGTTTTGTTTTAAACTGCAAACCAGAGCTCTGAAAAGACTTGGTTTGGCAGGTTTCTAAAATGGCCAAAAGGGTTAAAACCTTTGAACGGGTAAATAGCTGCAGTGTTTGGAAATTATCATGAAGGTCCTGCAGTCAGTTTCTTACTCAGACTAGTGTATCAAAAAAAAAAGAAGAAAAATACCTTGGCACCGGTAAGTCTGAATTTTTTATTCAAAGTTGTTTTATGTCTGTCTGTTTTTATTTCTGTAATCTAGCTTATATCTGTGTTCTGTAATTATGTTCTGTTGTCAAGGTTGCGAGATAGGATTGACTGCCTTCGTGCACAACATATTAAGTAAAAAAAAAGAAAGAAAAGCTTTTGCCTCATAGCTGACTGTTTTAATTGGCTTTATTTTTAATGGAACATTTGTGCTGCCTAGATAGGGTCAGTGAAGAACTTTTGTATGTAGTTGTTGGTTAAAGCAGGTAGTGTTGAAGGTGAAGAGTTATGACGTCATAGATTGCAATGTGCAGAAAGATTTGTAGTTTACAAGCAATGTGCCAAGCCACTCTAGGTGAAAATGTAATGTGTTAACAACTATAAATGGCTTTATCATACTTCTAGTTAAACCAGAAACTTTTTGCAAAATGGCAGAGTGCCATATTTTGGCTATGCCCAGAAGGTGTAACCATGTTATACTAGATGTGTTCACTTACAGATGGTATGTTGTGCTGTGTTTTAAAGGTGTTGAAAGGAGTTAGAATGTGTTTAAAAGTGTTTTGTTCTGGAAAGATTTGGCATGGCTATATGTATAAATGTGTTGGTTTAAAATTGTTAGTGTTATAAGACAGGCAGGAGGCAGCACATATATCTAAAACACGTACAGTTTTCTAATGAAACTATGGGCATTACCTCAGCAAATTGGTGTCAAATAATATCAGTCTTATTTTGTGTTAAGTATTTCTTTTGTGTATGTGTGTGTGTGTGTGCATGTCTTGGCAGCAGTTTTATTGTGTGTAGTGTTCAAGGACACTACAAAATAGCTGGGTTTGAACGACCCTTGCATGCACACTGTGACCTTTTGCACGTTATTTGACCTTCTTGTGTTTCAACATTTTATGTTACTACAGTTCAAACTTGATGTGTATTCCATACCTAAAGCACAACTTTTCACAAAATGTATGTTTTATGAAAGCACACCAAGAGTGAACCATGTAATTTGACTTTTATTGCAAAACTAGTATTCTAAGTGAAGAGGAACAAACTTTTCTTCTCGTCTCACTGCTTCTGACTTGCAGCCAACACAGGCAATACTCCAGCTGGAAGGGAGAATTATTCATCATCTCCCATATTTTTATTATATATATATAGTACGCTTGAACAAAGGACTATTACAGCCGTTTTGAGAGTTTACCATCTACAGTTAAAAACAATGGTTTTGGTTTTATGTGTGACCATGGTGTAATCATTTTTTTTCTTTTGAAATGCATTCTAAGAGATACATGACGTACGGGTATTACCATCAATCTGGATTTTTATAAACTCAGCTGACATTTTGTCATGCTTAGGATAAAGGAACCCAGGGACGCCATTTCTTTTATCCTATGGAAATAATCTTGTTTTATTTTAAACTGGTGTGTGTTTGTTTTGTTGTTTGTCTGTGTTTCTTCTCTTTCTTCTAGAGAAAAGAAGTTCCCATCTTTATAGTAAGGTATGAAACTTACTAAACTATTTGTAATATTATCTTGTTATAATTTAAAGTGTAGTAGGTGGGGATGGTCACCATCCACAGCTAACCTTTATTGATACAGTATTCGAGCTGTCTCTTTCACTTCGAGCTGTCTTTTCCACCAGTAGGAGCTTGGGGGGAAGGGGTAAGCTACCCTTCCTCCATCCCTTCCAGTGTAGTACCCACAAAGGTTGCAAGGTACATCACTGTTCCCCCAAAGGGGTAAATAAAGAAAATGTGTATTTGCCAATAATTGTTTCTTATTTACAGGTTTTAAAAAGACCCAAAGTATTTTGACAGCATAACCCAGCCCAAGCCCTTCTGCTTTTTCTAGTGCAAACAGTTAAATCTCACACCTATTATTGGTACAAGGGTTTCTGCCTCAGCAAATAATCAGTTACGCTGAGAGTGAAGTTGTGTATGTATGTCCACACATATTCATTCTTTGATTGTCTTTTCAGCTTTCTTATCCTGTTAAAACAAATGCAAATAACTTTTGTCATTGCCTTACAGCAATGAATGCATTTTTTTTTCAACCAGTAAATTCACAGTACTCTAACATTTCTGGACTCTAAGCTAAGTTTACAGTTTATATTTGTTGTTTAAAATGTATGTTATGCATTATGCTCAATACTGAAATTGTTCTATTGCAAACACTAATGTTTCACGTTTATGTTAATGTTTTGATATACATCTTGCTACACTGTATCATGTGTGTATTCAGAAAAGTTCTCCACATGTATAACGTTTTAAATGCTCTTAACCAAACTTAATACTAGGGCCAGCATTGCTGACCCACCCTACAATATGTTCCAAAGCAAAACCCCAGACAAATTAATGTCTGCTTTGTCTTATTATTCACAGGTGCAATAGGCACTGTTATTAAATTGGCATAGGCCAACAACATATGTATTTGTCCCACTAATTGCATAGTATCAGGCATATTGCTATGAACTATATGTTTGAAGCATGTTATTGTAACATTACAAGATTTTATGACTCGGTCTCAGTCAGGCCTGCTTGCAACAGACAGGGAAATAATGTTCATCACTGTCATAACTGCTTCTGTGATTTGAAAGCAGGGGTGTAACCATAACATTGTCATGATTTACAGATGGTCAAATGGTATAATTGAACCTTGGCCTGCACCCCCAGGGTGTGCAGCTGATGTTCCATTTTATTTTGTCTCTTTCAAATTGCCAGAATTTAGGCTCTGTCCACCACTCTTACAAAACAAAAAGCCAAATGGTTTATAAGATTGTTGTTTATGTGTTTTTTAATTCAGTGTCTAACACACTTTGCAAGTTTGCAGGTTTCACGGTGTAGCACACATAAGATCTCCACATTCCACAGCAGTAAAACTTTCATCTAAGTTGTCAGACCTTCATCTTTTCCTGAAAAGAAAACAACTGCCACAGCTTTGATGTCATCACTACCTTGTGCCTGACTAGTTCCATATAAGGACTATTGCATGAATCAAGTTATTATTACCTCTGCAAGTGTAAGGTTTTCAGCAAAATTACACCTATTTGTAGAACTTTAAATCAACTGAATAAGGTCCAATCAGTTCAGGCTCTGCAATCAAGCTTATTGTTTACTATGAAGTTACGTCTGGGGAAGGGGCACTCCCCTAACTCCAGCGAAAAGATTCTGCTTCAATTGACCTTCAAGCAATACATCCATTTTCTTCACTGCCGCTTGTTCCAAACATGGTTGGTACTTTCTACAACCCTATTGCTCTGTTATGGACTGTGTTCTTAATGGTTTATTGTCAATTGTTACCTTTTTATGGACTGTTAATCTTTATGCCGGGGTGTAATCAACTACGACAAAACAAATGCCATGCCAGTGTGTGTGTGTGTGTGTGCTATTCCATTAAAAGGACTCAATGCACCCCTGGCCAGTGAGTCTACTAATCAGCCAGCTAGCAAAATGAACACTGACTTTTCTACTGTCCTGGTGTTTTGTTTTTAAATTACTGTCTGCATTGCCCCATATGCCTTGTGGGGTTACCACCATTCTGCAAATGACATTTCATCTGTACTGTAACTACATCAACCTGTGGATACTTATATGAACTTATGAACTGTTCATTTCATGGACTGTTATGTTTTATAAGGACTTATCTGTCAAGAGACATTATCAACAGATTCTTCAATCAAGCTCCAAGGGTGTGCCACACCTCAACACAAGGTAGCATCTACCTTATTCACTCTCAATGAACTCTTTTTTATCAACAAAATTGTTATGTTATATTGTGTTATATACGGTGTCACATGTTAGCATTTTTTCACATATTTCAGTTGTGGTGTTGACATCCCTCAGTTCTGTATTGTGTTTTCAAACTCACTATTTGTGTTCCATCTGTAACTACCTCTGTATCAACTCCAGAACAGCATGTTTTTTTTATAAATGCCTTAACTATCTGTATGCTGGCAACCAGTTTTAAATCATATAGATAAAAAGGGGGGTGGTTAGTTGATACAAAGTATCAAAAGGGGGGAGAATGTAGTAGAAATTTCTGAGTTCATAAAACTATAACTCTAATTGCTGTTATATGCCCTGAATATATGCTTGCTTTGTAGGCCATGCTGTAACAAAGTCATAATGGATGTAGTAGAAATGTCTGGTATCATGCTGTTTTTTATTTTGTTATAGAATGATACTGAGGTTACTTGAGGTACATTTGTAGGAACAGAAAGCAAGATAAAACTGGGCAGAACTGGTTGTACCAGCCTGCATAACAAGCTCGGGCAGAATATAAGATAACAGCATGTGGGCATGCTGTATGTTGCTACGGTGTGAGTGAAACTCACTGTTTCACTCAGGTCAGACTGACCCAGGCATATGTAGCAAGAAGTATTGGGAAAGAGATGAAATAAACAGTGGAAATGTACCCCAGATGGTGGTATCAGTATGCTTTTCTGTTACATTGGAATCAACGTTTTCTTATTCATGATTGGTTAATACTGCAATGTTGGTAATTTTCAAGATAAGAGTCCTAACAACGCCTTGATAATAAGTGTATAAAAGTGATTGACTAATGAAACTCAGGGAGCCTTGCATAATTTTTGGAAGCAGACTCCCATATGCATATGTAATAAACCGTTCTTTCTACTATGCAGTGGTCCTGAGTCTGATTTTAAAGTAAAGTGTAAGAACATATTTTTTTTCCACGACAATCCCCAAGGGCCAAATGTTTAAGACTTAGACGTAACTGCAGCAATCTAGAAATGTATGATGCAGCCGCAATAGACCAGTCGATCCGAGGAGAGGGAGTAGAGCCATCACACTGTGCAACAAGCTTACCAGCTAGCTAGCCAGCTAGCTTCTCTTCCCCCACCAACAATACCCACACCACTAGGGGATCCAACATCCTGACCTTAACAGTCCCTTTCCACCGCACCGCCCAGGGCCAGCACTCCTTCTTATATTGTGCTCCCCTATGGCTGAACTCTCAGCGAGGACATGCTATCCAGTACTAAACTCGGCACATTTAAAGCTAAGCTTCGTGACTATCCTGCAACCCTAAGCTGTTGTGACTGCTGCCTTTAACCTGCTCAAGCCCCTATCAACACCTCCACTTTCCCCCTCCCACACCCGTCATATTTCTCTCAATACCTCCCTCATTTTCCCAGCCATGTCCCTCCATCTCCCCCCCACCCAGACCTACCCTCCACCATCACTCCCTGCTCTGTCTACTCCCCTCATCCGCTAACTTTTGACAAGGCCTACTTGCTTGCTCCAGTCCTCCTCTCATCCCCTTTCAGTCCTTCCTTCACTATCCCTCTCCTCCCCTCACCCTCTGCTACCAGTCCCTTCCCATCCATGGTCCACTCTCCTTCTCCTGCCTTGCATTATTAGTGCACTTAAGTTACACGTGATTTTGTTGCTGCATGTACTGTACCATGATATCTGTACTTTTATAATCATACATGTTAAATGGTTGTATCTGAATTGCCTGTTTTCTTTGTTAACACTGTTTTGACTTGTATAATTTAACTACTGCATCCCTGTTTTGTCATGACGTGGTACCTTTGTAAACGAGCTTCCAGCTCAAAGGTTGTAAACCAAGATATAAATAAATAAAAGACATGAGTTGTTACAACAAAATGGAAGGGAACATTCTGAACAAAAGAGGTTTAACTGTGTGACCACCTAATCTGCACATACAGGATCTGTCAAGCAAATGTTTAAAAACAATTGGCACATCCAAAAAAAGAGATGTAGGAAGAGGGGAAAGTTAGCTGTGTACCACCTCAAATGGCACACAGAAGGGCCAATACTTTGAAAGATATACAGTGATACTGGAGGATTAAGGACCCCTCATGCGCTCAGACATCAGCATGGGGAATTACGGCACTGTCAGACCATAGTTATCTCCGCCCACTGCACAACGCAAGTAGGTAAATAATTAGGAAACTGGTGTGCCTTGAGACTAAATGCACGGAAACCCCCCAAAAAAGAAATACTGGTCAGAATACAAAACTGAAACAAAGTTTTGCACAACGCAAGTAGGTAGGTAAATAAAAAGGAAAACTGATGTGCATTGAAACTAAAAGCACAGAAACAGGAAAAAAAAATACTGGACAAAATATCAAACTACAACACAAGTTTGCACTACGCAAGTACGTAAATAATTAGGAAACTGTGCTGTGCATTGAAACTAAATGCACAGACAAAAAAAAAATATGGCAATTGAAACATTTTTAACTGTCCAGCCCAGTGGCGCTGAGGGTTGAAACACTGGACGCCACACCAGCGACCCGGGTTTGAGAACGGACTTGTGCCGCCGGGGGCTGGCAGGGGAGAGGAAAGATCAAGCATCCGACAACTGCTCTCCTCCCTCTGGGGTGGGTAGGAGGTATCGCATCACCCTGGAGCGGCAACTGGTCGAGGCCAGATGCACTACAGTGGCGTGCACAGCGGGGGGCAGGCGTCCAGCACTACATGCTTGGATGCCATTGCACATCCGGCTTCCAAGGGTGAAGAGTGGAACATTGCGGGGGAGTTTCTCGGCTGATGGCGCGCCTGCACCCTGGGACCTGAGAAAGGCGCAGGCGATGAAAGGCTGACCCCTGTGGGTGGCCTCATGTACAACGGGTCCGGGGGTGTAGGCATCAGCGACGGAGATCGAGGGGGGCTGCGCCCGCCAAGGCGGATAAACAGCAGCTGTGATCAAAAAAAGTTAACTGCCATACCGCCTGGATACAGCCTCGACTGCAGAAACGGGGGTGGGGGCAAATAAAAAATATGACATTTAAAAACATAAACTGCCATACTGGCCTGAAAACAGCTTCAGACTGCTGAAGGGGGGGGACCCACCCCCACAACTAAAATATAATAAACAGAGACAGCAATTCTTACAGGGGTAACATGCTGTTCATTTCAGTATGTGGTGACGCCCACGCAAGTACCATATTGACTCGAGAAGAAAAAAAAAAAAAAGCACAGAGGGGGGTCCTTAATCCTCCAGTATCGCCAGATATGCTACTGCATAGCAGACAAATGAAACAAACATCTACTATGTGGTTGAGGAATGTAAATGTGGGCTACTATACCTGTAAAAAATGTGTGCACTGTAAAGTTGTCTCAACAGGAAATGCATTTACTAATCCACACATGAACAAACAATATAATATTAGATTAGACAATTTATTGTGTGAGAGTTGTAAACATGTAAATGTGGAGCATTCTCTATGGGAAAACCCAAAAAAAAAAATTCAAAGTGTGAGTTGGGGAGCAGCGCTGTCAGGCAATGCAGAACAGAACACTAGATATGCTACAGCTCTGCAACCGTTTCAAAACGGCAATGGGGAATACACAAGTTTCTTTAGGGCATTAGATAAGGTGAACACCAGACCCAGGGGTGGAGATTTTAACAATCTATTATTGAAAAGGGAAGGGTTCTGGATTTACACCTTAGGTGCATTTAATACCCTGGATTAAATGGAAACTTTGATGTGACCCCGTACCTGAAAATACAGCAATACATATAGAAAGATGTAAAGAATGGTATATAATGCAAAGCTGATGCTTATTTTGTGCTTTTCTATTTTTCAGATTTGGGTCAGCACCAGGATTTGGATTTTTTCCTGCAGTAGCAATTGAAATATCAAAGATGTTTTTTGCACTTGTGGCAATTTGGGATTTTTTTTTTTAAAGTTCAAGTTTATTGCAGGAAAGACCGTTGAGCAAGCTCATTCACAAGGAGGTCCTGAGGCACATACACATACAGTTTGCAATTACATAGACAGAAAATATAAAATGTAAAACAAACAAAATATATTATATATATTTATATATATATATATATATATATATATATATATAATACAAGAGGTATACACAATAGAAACCTTATGCTATATATGCAGTACATTCCAGCTTTAACCTTGCCCTAAATTATGCAACACATTTCAGCTTAATAAGTAGAGGGCCAGTTGGTACCTAGGAAGTTGACTTGGCGTTGGGGGCCTAGTAGCACCTACATATGTCTTTTAATTTACAGATAGCTAGCGTTTTGTAGGAGTTAATTGATACGATGCTGGTTAGGTTCAGCATGGCTTGTAGTTGGTTCCAAATGTTTGGGAGGGCGTATGAGACAGCTCTTGGCCAGCTGTGGTACATGTCCTGGGAACATCTAGTAGGATAAGGTCGGATTTCCTTAGGGAGTACGTGCTATGCGAGATGTGTATGAGAGACGTTAAATAGACAGGCAGTTTGTGGAGTAGTAATTTGAGGGTCCAAATGCCAGCATGCAGGAGGTGTCTAGTGGCAAGAGAGGTCAACCCAACTGCTGCATAAAGATCACAGTGGTGGGTCCTGTACGCAGAGTTAGTAATGAAGCGAAGAGCATGGTGATAGAGTATGTACAGTTTAGATAGGCTCAAGGTTGGGGAGGAAATAAAGATATTGTCTCCGTACTCAAGCAAGGGAAGGAATGTTGCTTGGACAAGTCTTTTGCAGGTCGCGAGAGAAAAGAGGGTCCTATTTCTAAAGAAGAAACCCATGCGTGCTTTAAGCCTCTTTGATAGAGCCTCAATGTGGTCGTTGAAGGAAAGCTTTTTGTCTATCCACATACCTAGATATTTAAATTTAGGTACGACTTCCAAGGGTTCACCTAGGGAGGTAACTATAAAGTTTTTAGGTAGGGTAGGTAGGGCACCAGACAAGGCAAGTCTCGAGAAAATCATTGTCTTGGTTTTTTTGGCATTTAAGAGAAACTTGGCATTGATAAGGTTGCTTTCTAACTGGATAAAGTCAGCTTGGAGTGCTTCCCTGACTTCAGTTAAGGACGAGCCTGATGCGCATGAAAACCGTGATCGTCTCAAGAAAGAAATGTAGGCTAGAGTTCTTTATGTGGAGCCAAGGTTGTTGATGTACAGGGGAAAAAAGGATTGGTCCTAGGATGGAGCCTTGAGGGACTCCTCTGGCAATTGGAAGGGGGGCAGATAGTAGGCCATCAGCTTTGACTTTTTGTATCCTTCCTGTGAGATAATTGTTAAACCATTGTAAGGTAAGTAGAGTGGCACCTATGTAGGCAAGACAGGTGATTAGGAGGTGATGGTCTTGGTGGTAGTTCAGGTGGATGTTAAAGATCCCATGGCACTTATCGAAAATAGCAGGGGAAGTTCCCCGGTGTCCTGGCCAAATTTCCCTCATTCACTAAAAATACCACCAACAGCTTAATCTGGTTCAAGGTCAGTTGGCATTCATCTGTATCCCCCTCCCCCGGGTCGTGCCTGAAAATAGGCTAGATTTGTCTAGTGTACTTACCCGGTCAACAAAAACTAAATAAAATAAAATAAAATTACTGAGGTCTAGAAAGACTGCACCAGTAATCTTCTTGGTGTCCATAGCATGGATCCAGTCATTAGAGACTTTAGCCAAGGCTGAGATGGTACTGTGCTTCGACCTGAAGCCAGATTGGGCCGGGTTTAGGAGTGAGTGCGCTTCAAGGTGTTTTTTTTAGATGGCTGTAAATAAGTTTTTCCAGCACTTTGGAGAGAACAGGCAAGATAAAGATAGGACGGTAGTTGTTTAAGTCACAAGGATCTCTTGATTTGAAAAGAGGAAGAATATATATACCCTTGAGGAAAGAAGGGAGAAAGGGGACATGATAGAAACTTTCAAGTACCTCAAGGGAATCAACAAAGTCCAAGAGGGTAGCATCTTTCAGAGAAAAAGATGTGCAAGAACAAGGGGCACAATTTGAAGATAGAGGGGGACGGCCTAGAGGTAATGTGAGGGAAGTATTTTTTCACAGAGAGGGTTGTGGATGATGCAACAGCCTCCCTGAGGAGGTCGTGGAGTCAAGAACAGTGGGGGAATTCAAGAATGCATGGGACAGACATAAGGCAGTCCTAGTGGGGGGTAGGAGGAAGTAAGCTGTTGGTTAACTAGGATCTGCAGCTTATCTGTTAGGTAAGAAAATGGGCAGACTAGGTGGGCCAAGCGGTCCTTATCTGCCGTCAAATTCTATGTTTCTATGGGCAGATTTCCAGCAGGTTGGAACAGTGGCTGTGGTAATAGAGAGGCTGAAGATGTGAAGGATGGGAGCTGTGAGCTGGGCATAGCCTAACCGCAAGAAAAATGATTCAAGGCCATTGTCCCCTGCACTTTTCTTGGTGTCAAGGCTAAGAATTATGTCTTCGACTTCTTTGTAGCTAAACAGGCACAACTGGAAGGGATAAGGTGAAGTAGCATGTATTGTATCTGGGCTAGTGTTGCTATTCACTCAGCTAGCATATGGGGAGGAGTCGAATGCCAACCCGGCAGTGGCAAAGTGAAGGTTAAGTTCTTCGAGGATTCGCAGTTTTTCTTCAACCATCCCGTCCTTGGCCAGAATCTTGAACTGTAAAGTAAACTGTTATGGGGATTTGGTGGTATTTCAATATGCATTTGTATTGTACATTGGAATAACACTTGTGATACATGTATTGTATATTGGAATAACACTTGTGATACATGTTTTTATTTATCTATGAGATGTCAGACGATACTGTCCATTATTGACAACGTCAATTTTAGTACATAGGGAACACGAACTGCTTGTGAAGCACATCTTGTGATAAAGGAGTTGTGACGCTTGGCCAGCTGGTTATGATTACTGTATGATACTAGTATTATAAATACATGGTCTGTGTATGACCATTTCAGTGTGTGAAGAATTTGGCCTGTAACTTTAAGTGTCAGTAGCTGAAAACCAGGATGTAATTAATCAGACCAGAAGGAAACAGTTAATTGGAAACACAGAATTTGACGGCAGATAAGGATCGCTTGGCCCACCTAGTCTGCCCATTTCCCTACCTGATGGATAATCTGCAGATTCTAGTTAATCAACAGCTTCCTTCCTCCTACCGCCCCCACCACTAGAATTGCCTTATGCCTTTCCCATGCATTCTTGAATTCTCCCACTGTTCCTGACTCCACAACCTCCTCAGGAAGGCTGTTCCATGCATCCACAGCCCTCTCTGTGAAAAAATTATTTCTAACATCCTTCTAGAGAGACAGTGTATGGCCCCCATTACCTGCTGCTGCTTTTGAAGTTAGAACTTAAATATGAATGTTATTACATCAGGAAAGGACGTCATTTAGCTCATTCCTGTTGGCTATCTCACACCTGGGTGACAGACTGCAGGGTTGTAAACCTCAAAGGAACTGGTTGATTAAAGACTCATAATTTGGGAAATGGGTTTTTGCTGATGGTCAGATTATTTAAAATACCTCTTCGTAGGAAATCATTTTTGTAGTTTTATATTCAAAAAGGAGGAGCTAGATGACTCACAGAAGGGGTGTGGAGACACAGAGTTTAATCTGATACTTGTGTCTGAAATGCAGGACTGTCTTTTTGGGCTCTTAAGAAACAGAGATCTCGCTAATTTAAAGGCACTTACAAAGGTAATACATTAGATAGAAAGCATCAAAATGTATTGTGGTAGGAATTTTGTTCTGTAGTAGTCCTTTTATGTGATTGTGATACTCTTTGATATTTGTTCTGTATTTTATCTTACTGTTTTTATCCATTTTTAGTAAACATGTTCTTTAAGATACTGCCTGGGTCTCCTCAGTCATTTTTTGCATGTTATTGCCGAGCAGATATTAAGCCTGACAACTGTTCAAGGTGTGATGGTGTTACTAAGCTTGGTAAAAGGGAAGAATATACCTAAGGTCTCTTACAGAGTTTAAGGGTTCATTTGGATACAGGTTAGGTGCCCTTAGGCGAAAGATATATTGTATTCCCCTGAAAACAATATTATCTGAGCCTGTACTTTTGGGTATGCTAGCATAAGGTTCACAGTTTGAATCCCCCCAGAACTTGAGACTAAAGGTGATTCGGACCCAAAAGCAGACAGGAGGGTTACCCTGTCTGTAACTTGATCACACTACTGCGCTCTGAGGTTGGCACTGTGGGAGCAGAGGGCCTGAGTGGCGGAGTGCGTTTGTGACAGGAGTCACCTCAAAAATGCATCAAGGTGCACTTTTACTCTGTCACCTGCAATAAAGTCTGCCACTTTTTATGTTGTCTTGCGCATGCGAAAGCAACATTTTGTGGAAGTAAGAGAAATGCAGAGGTGTGTCAGTGTTGGCGGATGCAGGGCACACTTTAGTAGGTGCGTCCCTCATTCTCCAATTAGCCAGCATGCTAGCGGTGGCAAGTATTATGCAAAGTGCCACCAACTTGAAACAAATGTGCTGCTACAATCGGAGACAAGCTCATCATGCAGTGGCACAGCTGACACACCTCCCCTACGTGCCTTGCCTTGTGAAACATTTCAATAAACATGGCGGTGGCAGTTCCTGCCATCCACCTCTCACAATCCCCAGAAAGCCAACTTCAGGGATGCCCAATCCCCCTGGTGGCATGCCCCTTCCCAGTTCAGTGTGGTTGCCGACAGGGGTGCCCAATCCCCATCGGCTCAGTCCCCCCAAAAACAGGCGCACTGGGAGCCCAACCCAGTGTGCCCAAATGTATGTTTTGTAAACCTGGGGGAGACCTCCTCCCTTTTGTTTTGTCCTGTAAACAAGAAAACAGTCCTCGTCATCAGGACACCCTCCTCCCCTCACTTACCTCTGGAGGTCTGGCATGGCAATCTTCGGTGGAGCGGGAGATGTCTGTACTCTTCAAAAGCCGACCACGAACTAAAGAAAATCACAGTAAGCCGTATAATGGCATCAGGGGGGTCAACTTAGGTGGATATGGGTTCAACTTAGGTGGATATCTCTGACATTTTTTTGACCTTTAGCTCCAAATGTTCAACATGGGGTTCTTGGGACACCACCTCAAGAATAAACGCACTGTCATTTTGTTATTCGGTCCCGAAAGGTCATTTCGCGGTCACTGCACGGAATCACCTTTCAGGACTGATTAACGAAACGACAGTCCCACTGTTCATAAGGTGAGGTCCCAAAAGCCTATGTTGCAAATTTGACGAAAAATTCCAAAAATATGACTACAGGAGGTAAGCGCTGCCAGTTTCCACACGCCACAACTTCTCGCAAATTCTAATATTTTCACTCCAGATTTTCAACGTTGCCATTTTTTCACACCTCCTTATGAACAGTACAGCTGTCATTTTTCACATCCTGCCCGAAATGTGTTTTCGCACATGATGCACAAGGGCATGGTCGTTGTGGGAAATCAACGTTCGGGACAGATTAACAAAATCAGTGACACTGTTCATGAGTGGAGATCCCGAAATGCCTATGTTGAAAATTTGGTGAAAAAAATTAAAAAAATGACTGTCACGAGCATAGAAACAGACTTTGATGGCAGATAAGGACTGCCTGGCCCTACCTAGTCTGCCCATTTCCCTACCTAATAGATAAGCTGCAGATTCTAGTTAACCAACAGCCTATTTCACCCTACCCTCCCCACAAGAATTGCCTTATGTCTGTCCCATGCATTCTTGAATTCTCCCCGTTTTTAGACCCCACAACCTCCTCAGGAAGGCAGTTCCATGCGTCCACCACCCTCCCTGTGAAAAAAATACTTCCTCATATTGGCCCTTAGCCGCCCCCCCACCTTCAAACTGTGTCCCCTTGCTCTTGCACATCTCTTTTTTTGAAAGATGCTACCCTCTTGGACTTTGTTGATTCCACTGAAGTACTTAAAAGTTTCTATCATGTCCCCCCTCTTCCTCCTTTCCTCAAGGATATACATATTAAGCTCCTTTAGTCTCTCCTCATATGGCTTCTCTTGCAGACCCTGCACCATTTTAGTTGCCCTCCTCTGGACTGCCTCTATCCTGTCTATGTCCTTGCAGAAATGGGGTCTCCAGAACTGGATGCAGTACTCTAGATTGGGTCTCACCAACTGTCTGTACAGAGGGATAACTTTCTGTTTTCTGCTGGTGATGCCTCTCCCTATACATACCAGTATCCCCCCAGCCCTCCCTACTGCCTTCTCGCATTGCTTGCCAACCTTAAGTTAATCTGATATGATTTCCCCCAGGGCCCTTTCCATTTTCATTGTTGTTACTACCCCCCCCCCCCATTGTGTACTCTCCCCCTGAGTTTTTGTTTCCCAGGTGCATTATTTTGCACTGAATCCATGCTGCCACACTTCTGACCATTCCTCCAACCTTGCCAAATCCCTTCTCATCCTTTCCGCACCCCCCTTGCATATCAACCCTGTTGCAGATCTTTGTGTCATCTGCAAAGAAGCATAATCTTCCTTCCAGTCCCTCTGCAATGTCACTTATAAAGATATTAAAAAGGGCTGGACCCAGTACTGAACCCTGCGGTACTCCACCTTTATTTGGAGTGGACTCCGTTTACTATTATCCTCTGTGTCCTGTTGTCCAGCCAATGTTTTACCCAGGCTACCACCCTGCGACCCACTCCCAGGCTGGCTAATTTGTTTATTAATCTTTTGTGTGGGACTGTGTCAAATGCCTTGCTAAAGTCTAGATAGGCCATGTCCACAGCCCCTCCCTGGTCTACCACTTTGGTGCCCCAGTCAAAGAAATCGATTAGATTTGTTTGACAGGACCTTCCCGCTCTGAATCCATGCTGCCTTGGGTCCTTAGCCCCACTGGCCTCTAGGTACTCAACAAGTCTTTCCTTCAGAAGTGATTCCATCATTTTCCCAACCACCGAGGTCAAACTTGACAGGTATGTAGTTTCCTGCCTCTGTCTTGCTCCCACTTTTTGAAGGAGAATCACATGCGTTGCGCAGTTTTCACGCATGCTTGTAACTTTGGTAATTTCTAATATTTTCATTCCAGATTTTCAACATTGCCATATTTTTACACCTCCTTATGAACTGTACAGCTGTCATGTTTCACATCCTGCCCAAAATGTGTTTTTGCACCAGTAATGGCGCAGCCAATGTGCAAAATCACCTTTCGGCCAATGAACTGATACTGCCACTGTTCATGAGGTGGGGTCACAAAAAGCCCATGTAGAACATTTGCCGTGAAAATATCAAGACACACCCAGGGCGTTAGGGTTTCCAACTGTAACACCCCACCCTGTAGAGACTGACAAGCATCAGGGGTGTGACGTGAGATTGTCGGCTGTAATGCTCACGCCATTCCACCTCCACTCTGCAGCCACTGACAGGCATCGAGGTGTGCCTTGGACTCTTCAGCCCCACAGCTCACCCTATTCTCCTATACTGCACCCAACTCAGTGTACTTCCTTATGGAATGGGGTGAGCGTATGGCCCAAAGACACCAAGGCTCACTGTGACACTTGTCAGTGTCTGCAGGGTAGGGTGAGGTGAAATGGCGTGAGCGTTATGGCAGATGACGCGAAGGACACACCCCAATGCCTGTCAGTCTCTGCAGGGTGGGGGTGGGGTTGGCATCAGTTCACTACTTCACTGCCATTCCTATTATGCACCTCTCTAACTCCTGAACTACCAATGCCAATATCAGCAAGACAACATTCGGCACTGACAAATGCTTACCTGTTGGACAAGCTGGGGGAAATGTGGGCGTGGAAACAGATGAGCAGATGGATAGGGAACTGGCTCCAAGACCAGACGTGGTTGGGGGATAGTCTCATCTCCAAGGAGGGTCATTAGTGGGGTCCCTTAGGGATCGGTCCTTGGGCCCCTCCTGTTCAACGCTTACGTCTCTGACATAAGAAAGGGTATCAGGAGTGAGATGAGTCTCTGTACGGATGACTCAAAGCTGGGGGTGGTGGTGAATAGGGAGGAGGGGAAGGTGGCCCTACAGGGGGACCTGGAGGCTCTGGAAAGGTGGTCAAGAAAGTGGAAACTGAGTTTCACTGCAGGGTACTGCACCTGGGAGTCAGAAACCGGGGCCAAGTGTACACCCTTAGGGGGGAATGCTCCAAGTCTCTATGGCTGAGAGGCGCCAGGGGGTGGTGGTGGATGTCACGATGAACAACTCGGAGACTTGTAGGAGTGCAGCGGCCAAGGCCAACAAGATGCTGGGATGCATCGCTAGGGGGACCACCTCCAGAAGGAGGGAAGTGATACTCCCTCTGTATAACTGCTTGGTGAGGCCGCACCGTAAGTACTGCATGCAGTTTTGGAGACCACACTTAAAGAGGGACAATGAACTCCTGGAGAGGGTCCAGAAGAGGGCACCCAAAATGATCTGGGGCTTGGGGGAAAGGACCTATGGGAAGAGGCTCAAAGAGCTAAATATGTACACATTAAGAGAAGGAACAGTGGGACATGATAGAGGTCTTCAAGTACATAAAGGGGGTAAATAGGGGAGGCGCAGTCAGGGTGCTCTGAAGGAAGGAGAGGGGCAAACTAGAGGGCATGGGTGGAAGCTGGAAGGGGGGACTCGGGAGAAAGGAGGTGCTACTTCACTGAGAGGGTGGTAGAACCATGGAATGCACTGCCCAGGGAGCTGGTAGAGGTGGAGACTGTGGACGGGTTTAAGAGGGGATAGGACAGGTACAGGGGGAGGGTAAATCGGACCAGGCCCAATACAGGTGGAACATCTGGGACTGGGGACAGTATAACCCAATGGGGAAGGGGACCAAAATCGGCCCTCAGTGCGGGTGCTGAAAATCGAGCAGACTCGAGAGACCGTTAGACCGCTTCTGCTGGCATTTCAGTATGTTAGTATGAAATGCAGCACTACCATATTGATTTAGAAATCCACTTCTATCCTTCCAGGGAGACTATGTGAATCTTATACTATTTGGTGGGAAGAAGTAGTTTATACCATGTGTTTTCCTTTTTATTATTTTGGATAAAGCAGTAGTAGTATTGCTGGATATTTGTTTTTGTAACTCATTAAATCTGAATAATAAGGTTAACAGATTTTAAGATCCATTGAGAGTGGCCCCTGTGATGGTAGTGGGCCTCACTCAGGTAATGGTTTTCTGTTTCTTTACTGTGGACATTACATTGGTATATGTTTATCCTCTGGATCTGTATGGAATATGCTTTTACCAATAAAGATGAAGTATAAAAAAAAAATGAAATAGAAATCCACTGAGCAGCGCAAACTTGCAAGGTTAAAATCATTTACTTGTCAGTGTTCCCCATTCATTATTTTTGCGCTGTGGGCCACCACCCTATATTTTTTTGCCACCACCCTATATTTTTATCCATTACTGATTGTTATAAAATCCTCCAAAATTGTCTTTTATTCTCATCCTTTATTGCACTACTACCCCTGTTCTGATACCAGTCCACTATATTTTACTTAAAATCCACTTATGCACATGTACAGTGCATTTGGGAGGTCCAGAAAAATAATGCACCTTTGGACTCGATCATCACTGCCACCACCCTATATTTTCAGACAGTGGGGAACCCTGACTTGTAATACCAATAGGATTTTTCTTTAATGTAGAAGCAAACATTCCTAAATAACAATCCTGGAAAACTAAAAAGCATGTTTTCAGCTGGTGTAAATCACAATGGGCCAGACATTGAAGTAGGCATTTAAAGAAAACGTCATTCAGTAAATTGAAAGTTATAAATGAGCAAACACTTACTTATAATAAATTGTCTTTCCTAGAAAATGTATCTGCACAATGAATACATGAAAAGCAAAGACTGTATGGGTTATTACGAAATGCAAGATTTCTTTCTGTGAGGCACTCCCCCAGACACACACCGGATGTTCCGATGATAATGAGAATGTTTCATTTGGTTGCTGAAACCTTTTATTTTTCAGTAGTGCTTGCCCCCCACACCCCCGATGCAAAAATCAGCAATTTGAAAACTATTATGTACGAGTTAATTTTGTTGTACTGCTTGCTTTCATCCACCATTTGTTTCCTGTGATTTAGCATTACTGTGATCTGCTTGCCTGAACTGAAATGACAGGGGACACGACCTGCGCTCTGCATGGCAGTGCCATAATACAGCTTGAATTTCTGAAAAGCACAAGGCGGCTCGGCATCCTCCACTAATGCCCAAGAGGCTTTAATGGAAAGAGATTTATGTCCTATGTATATTTTTTTGAAGTTAAACATTTTACTGTTTGAGTATAAAAGGTACATACATGCATCTTTTATCACCTGAATAAGCAGTAGATGAAATTAATTGCCATACAGTTAACCATGAATAGAATACAAGGTAAAGCATTTTTTTTTTTACTTTTTACTTATAGAGTTTATACAAGTACATTACATTATTGGAAACTGTACAGTGTTATACTCTATAAGGCAAGCATCATTAAAAAGACATTCAAGTTTGTGAACCACTGCAACATTTGGTACAAGATATGGGGGAATTCCATGTAGTTATTAGCTAACTAGTTCAATCATTTCTAAATATCGAATGGCCATAAGCTATCAATGCTCTTAACATCGAAACAGCACTTAACATATTTAATTAGAAGAACAAAAACCAGGCTAGTACACCTTTAATTGGTAAATAACTCTTAACTTTAAAAGGCTCCAATATTACTTCCCAGTATGCTCCCACAGCACTTTAAAAAGGATATTCAAGACAAATGTTTATATTGCTATCAAAAATTCTAGGGTCTATCCATCTTAATTATTTAGTATGAGCTTTATCAGGGCAACTCAAGAAGTTCAGTTTTAAGGAAAGAAAATAAAGCATGGATTCTAACATGTCCTGATTAACTTTCATAAGTAATTACACCCTTTAAGTGAAAAAAAAAAATTCACATCTATCTTCAACCACACAGAAAAGCTCCATCGTTCCTTTATATTAAATTAACAAAATATAGATGGACTTAGCCAATTCTGCTTCATTTCAAGTGTCCTCAGCTTCGGATTCTGAAGAAAGGTCTCCCTCCAGAGCAGCCCTCTTGACTTCGAGCTTTTCATAGCCTCTTTAGGCTCGGTATATATGTAGGCCTTCTTCCCAACCGTGACATGGAGTTGGGCCGGCATCAACAAATTATTGGGAACTTCCAGGGCCCTAAGGCACCTCCTAATCCCGTCAAAAGCCTTCCTCTTCATACGTGTGGAGTAAGAGAGGTCTGGAAAAAATAGTATTTTCGAGCTATCCACCTCGACCTTTCGTTGCTGCAGAACTACCCGGAGGATACGATCCCTCACTGACACAGATGTGGTGATCAGCATTACGGTTCTGGCCCCTTCTAAGGACATCTGTCTCCAGACGTTAATCCTGTAGGCTTGTACAATTTGGTCTCCTAATTCCAGTCCAAGGGTTTCCAGTAGCCAAGAATTTAAGGATTTAGGCAGGTAGTTTCCTTCTTTGCCTTCGGGTAACCCTAGAATCCTGACATTGGCAGCATGAGTGATGTTTTCAAGATGCTCTAGTCGGGAACGGAGCAGATTCTGTTCCTTTACACAGGTAGCAACGGTAACTTGGGCCCGCTCAGAAGATTTTTCAGCGTCGTGTGCTGTCTCCGTAACGCAATCCAGTTTCTGTTCAACTTGTAACAGTTGGGTATTATACCTATCCATTTTTTCATTCATCCACTGAATGGTTCTGGTTAGATTCAGTACTACGAGTTGCACAGACTCCAGGGTAGCCGGGCCAGTCTCTCCACTCGTTGCTTCGGTTGTCGGGAGGTTTACAGGAGTAGATAGGGGTCTAGAGGCCACGAAGGGTAAAGAAGCTAGCTTTCGATTCTGCGTTTTTCTTCCCCATTTGGTCAACTTTTGATATAGCCAGGATCCACAAAACACCAGGAGTCCAATAAAGTTGTTAAAGTAGTCGGATTAATCGATTAGACTTTCTGAATTTAATCAATTATAAGTGCTGTAAAGGGAGCTCTCCGGGATTGCATCCAATCGGCTGGATAGCTGGCCACACCACCCCAGGTAAAGCATTTTATATAACATTACGTCCTGAAATTGGACGGAATCTTCCAGCATACAGCTGTGCAAGTTAATTTAGGTTTTATTACATCCAAAAGTAGTATCCTCATTAGTTTGACAGAGCTGCCTTTGTATTTGTGTAGTGTATTATAGCTTAAAATCTTGATTCATCATTGTGTTAGTATATCCGCTATATTTTTGTACTGTAATTCAATAAACAAACAATAAGAGAAGCTCTGACACCGCCACCTTGTGTCCTAGTTATTGCTTAAGCCAACCCTTTCAAGGTTACAGTTATGGTTTCAGATGTCAGGTGCTCTTTTAAATCTATGTAAGTGGGGTCAAATTTCGAATCCTAAAACTGTCCCCTAAAGTAAATATATGCCCAAATTTCTACCTTAATGTACCTTCTCTATTTTCTATGTATGTAGGTGTGAAGAGTATCTACTGTATGTAGCACCTGTCAAACATCAAAACTACATTCTACTATCAAGCATCATAAAACTTATCTACAGGGATTGAAATTAAGTTTTGCAACCACTAGCCAACAGGACTAGTGACTAGGAAAATGCATTAGCCCCACAGACTTTTCCACTGGCCCAGCTAGTGTACTTATTGAAATGTTAACTTCTACATTACAAGCCCACAGGGCTACTTAAAGTAAAATCTTACTAGCCCAATACAAAATCTACCAGCATTTGACTAGTGGACTGATGCCAATTTCAACCCGATGTACAGTTAAAGCAGGTGGTTATGTGAGAGGCTAAGTGCCTCATGGGTAGACTATTATAAGCTCCGTTCTGTAGTCTGTAGAGGTGTTTTACTACGCTTATGGTTTCGTTGGGGGATGGTGTCTATTAGACACCCTATGCCCCACATTTTGTCAGTAACAATGTGGATCACAGGCATCTTATGGTTAGCCTATGCCAGCTCTTGAGTGTTTTGCCACAGAATCCCAGGGGGCAGGGGTTTGTGAGGGCCGAGACTGTATATGTAAGGACCCCACCCCTGCATTTTTACTAAAACGACAGGTGGCATGCTGTTGGCGTTGGCAGCAATACCTGGTGGGGGACCTGGGTTCGGGGAGGATGAGGTTACCCGGCACAAGGGACCTAGGTTTGGCTACTCTGCACAGGGGCACCCAAGTAAATCCAACTACAGGAAGCAATAACTGTAATGTCCAGAACCAGAATTGGGATTTTTCAGTGTGGCTTTATTTATTAACTAACTGAACATAAACAAAGCATTGCATGGTCCCCCAAAGGGCTACGTTCACTGTATGTGCAGATTAGAGGTTAACACAGCAGTCCATTTGAAGAATGAACACATTACTACTGTTGTCTGGCTTTGGACCCACCAGGCACTCAGCCTGGACTTTGCATGCGCTTTGGATACATAGCCCGACTGGCCCTGCTCCCCTGCCGGCCATTTGACTGACGGTCCACTTGAAGAATGAACCCAAACTTTACTTGGAAAGACATCCCATCAAACAAGGAGACTCCCAAACTGTGGCTCCCCACACCATTTAGAGTCTGTGACTCCTAGAGAGATTTGTTTTCTTACTTCCAATCGAACTCCCATCAAACAAGGAGACTCCCATCCAACAAGGAGTAATTTTCCCATCCTGTGGCTCCCCACACCACTTAAGAGTCTGCGACTCCTAGAGAGATTTTCAAGTTGCGACCCACGTCTGGGTACCCACCCCATCACTGGCCAAGTGCATGAGGCAAGTAGCAAAACACAGAAGAAATCCGTAGAGGTGGACCTGGTTACTAAAGATGGGGGTTTTCCACCTCCTGCTCCCACAGCCCATACCCAGCCATTTCTCTGGATACACACAGAAAACTTTAGAACTTTAAAATGTAGATTGAACGGTGGATGACCTGAAGCACCCCCTCTACAGCATTACTTGAAATCCAATAAAACTTTAGACTGTTTGACTGCTCCATTTGTTCGTCCTAGTAACATAGTCCTCCCAAATAGCTGTCCACATTCATTTCCCAACTGAAGAAAACAATTTGTTTGCCCCTTCAAAGGGAGCCAAACACTCACCCATTCGTTGCAGGTGCCCCACAGGCGAAGTACTATAACCTTTGCTGTTATACAAGAACAGACTAAATAAAACAGGCAGCTTCCTTCCATGGTGGGAGAAGGGGACTGCCCCTAGAATCCACAGAGCACTTTTCTTCCCCCACCGGGGGAAGGGGGCACTGAGACCGAGGGAGCGGTCTCCACCACTTAAAAAAAAAAAGGTAAACACAGGAACACTTCCTTCTTCTTTGAAACAAACTGAAGACTGACTGACTGACTTCCTTCCTGTTTGCTTTAGGACAAACTGAAGAATGACTTTGAAATTTCCCAAAGTTCTAAACTCACTCCCTGAGCTGTAGATTCCAATGTGGCTCATGCAGCTGTGACAGTTCTATGATGATGTCATCTCTCAAGTCTCAGCTGTGACTGAGGACAGAGTGAGACAGTGTGAAACCCATTTAACTGGAGTTTCACAAGCTGCCTTCCCTGCCAACCACTAGGTCTTACTGGGATTCTAGTAACCCCGGGTAACAAAGGGGTTACATATATATTTAAGGAATGGTGCCCAGGTCAGATCATATTTATTTAGGGTGTCAGAGGAGCTGTGGGATAGCGTTTTGTATTTTGCTAGCACAGTTATCTAGGAGTTCTTTAAGGGTGGGGGTTATTCTGGATCTCCATTTACAAACTAGGAGTCATTTGACTTGTATGCTAAAAAGGATCAGGAAATTCCATTGATTTTTTGAGAGATGGAAGTCTGCTAATGGGGCCTTTGAGCCCAATAGATATTAAGCTTGCTGCTAGCGGGAACTTGGTATTTAAGATTTGCTGTAGGCTAGATTCCACGTATTGTATCTATAATCTTAGGTCATGACCACAATATATATATGGAAAAGATCTCGGTGTGTATTACCACATCTCCAACATTCATCTGAATTTATTAGGTTAGCCGAGAATAAAACTGTTGGTGTTTTATACCACCAGTTAAGTATTTTATTTTGGATAAGTCTGCAACAGGTGTCTCTTGACAGGTTTATGTGCAGCTGTCCAGCAGGATTCCCATTCATTTTCAGGTATTTCTCTACCCAACACTTGCTCCCATTTCCCTTTCGCTTTTAAAGTTTGGTCTGAGATGTAGTCTTGTATTATTGAGTATATAAAGATAGTTCTGCCTTTGGCTTTTGCCAATAAAATATGAAGTGCGTGTTGGTATGATGAGGTCTGTAATTGTTTCACCTTCCTAACCAGGGGAGCTGTGACATCCCTGATCTGCAGAAAAATGCAAGAAGTCTTATTTTGCTAAGTCATATCTTTTTTGAAGTCCCTGAAAGGATTCCATAACTGGTCTTATGTTTAGACTATTGCTCATATCCGAGTACACTGTTCAATACCACTCAGGATTACTGTGGAATGGGTTTCACAGAGAATACTGGCTGGGCAACTGTGCGCAACCAGCCTCTGCTGCCACCCGAGGGGTTCCAATTCTGTTAAACCGCGAGAGCCAAGCTCGAGAGGTCACACAGAATCAGAACCCCTGGGTGGCTGCTCAGGCTGGTTTCAGTTTGCCCAACCAGTAATTTTTTTTATACTGACCCCACAAGTTCTGTAAGAAAAACAATGAAAACACTCGAATTTCGAAATGATTTTGAATTTAATGAGGCTCAGTCACTTTCGGGGGAAAAACCGCCACCGCGTATGAAAATTTACTGTTGGAATTCTTAGTTATGCTGCCGCAGTTTTTCCTCTGCTGGCTCGTGCGCTCTCAAAACCAGCAGAGATGTTCTTGTACCACAGTATGGTATTACCGCGTTTCATGAACTTCGAACTGTGGTACAACCTTTTCACTGCGATGGATTTGTGTATGTAACAAGGGGTCACTATACAATCTGTATATCATCTGTGTTCATTCTGCTTTTCAATTCGGGTAAATCATTTTTCAGTACAAAGTTTAACGTTAACAAAATAAAAAAATAATATTTCCTGATGAAGTTGTGTACAACTAAACGCGCTGGCAATTTAGACTGGTAAACAAACGGCACTGCTACTCCTCGTGCATCAGCGGAATGCATTTACACTTCCAAAACCGAAGCCTTCATCGTGTGAAAACACAGCTATAGACGGCAAAACTACACTACTCCTACGATGTAGCACCCGGCACCTGAACTCAACAGACCACCGAAAACATTTTCTAGGCGAGGTGAGCCTTGGATAGAATTTTGATTTGGCCGGGAAACGCACACGGAGCCTAAGCTTGTTTCCAGGTGCAACCCGGACTGCCTTAAATATCCGAGTACAGTCAGCAAACAGCAATTGTGGGACAGGTATGTTGACTTGCAAAGATCGTAGAAGACTACAGTACTGTCTAAACTTGCACCAGTGAGTCAGAGCATCTTACGGTAATGGACCTCATCGTACTCGAGTCGCAGCCTCCCCCGACCAACTTTTTGGATCGCTAAAATTAAAAATTCCTAGGTGGACAGTGGCGGAGATCGTGTTCTAAAACTCAAGTATACAATCTAAAATTAAACTGGTGGCAGAGGCATCATGCCCTGCAGCCAACACCGTTACTGCGCGCTGTTCCCATCGCTAAACAGTCGTTAAAAAAATTCAAATTTACGACTATTGCACTGTGGTTTCAAAGTAGATTTGCAACTGCATACATTCCTTTCATTATCCTAGTTTGCCTACTTCTTCACAAACTAGTAACGTAAAAAGATAAGTGCGCGCACTGTAAATGATTCTAGGCACTGAGCATCTATGTGCCGGAGTTCTTTTTCTGGCAGTCTGTAGAAAATACAATAGCAGTTCGCACCTAATCCTTTCCGGAGTGCGCCATGTCATTCTGTACTAAAATGTACTGGGCCGTTAAAATCGGCACGCAGCGCCAAGACGATGTCCGGAGTCAATGAGCTGAGAGTGGGTTTCTTAAAAAAAAATGTTTACCTGGACTAACAATTCAAGTAAAACTATACTCTAAACAAAAAAGTTTACAAAACTAGTCACCAGGTGTTATAGATACCGCGTCTTCTCCCATTGCGTACAGCATACATGTTGATGAAAACGATGGTGCAAGATAACCTTATGTAATAGAACTGTTATCTGTGTAAACAGAGCTGTAGGAAGGCATTTTAGTGCCCTGGGCAAGAGACTAATTTTGCACCCCCCCTCAGAAAAGAGCCAGGAGTCTGGGGGCTGCAACGCCCCAGAAGCTGGGGTTACATGCTCTTTGGTGGGTTTGGAGGCTTATCTGAAGAAAAGCATACTTTTAATACAGAAAAGTAGAATCTAACAAAATACAGTCTTTGAGCATGAGCAGACAGAGACAATATTTAAGAAGTGTGTAAACAAAGGGAAAACTAAAATCTCTTCTCAAGCCTTGGCCCTGCCCATCTCCTCCTTCCTAGATACCCAGATCCAGTATTGCAACACCTTTCCTACAGCTTGTTCCAACCTCACTCTTTCTCCACATTTGTTATCCCATATTGTTCCTTCCATGTTTTTTAGCAGTTTAGTAGGTGTATTTGTTGTCTGCATCTGCACAGCATCTCCCTCTGCTGATTTAAAGCTAATTTTTTAAATAATTCTTTGAACTTGCTCCCTGGTATCCTAATACCCTCCTCAGAGGGTTGAGGGCCATCCAGCTTGAATAGCTTTCAATCCATCCAAGAGTGGCTCCAATATCCCAGGCACCCCATCCCTCCTGCCTATACCACTCCATCAGCCATGAGCAGAAGTGAGCACTTGAATGAACCCTCTTCTAGTTCTCCCTTCTGCTCAAACTGGCAGAAAAAACTCAGAAGTCAGTGAGGCAGCTGCCAGCTTGGATGTCTCCCACAAAATTTCTAAAGCTATTCTTAACCTTCTCTAGGAGTCTGCAAACCAGGTTATCAGTGCCTAGTAGGACTGCTTTCCACTCTATTAACAATTATTTCTACCCTGTTTACATCCCATCCAACCAAAGCCCCAGAAGGCATCTAACCTTCCTGTCCCCTGCTTCTCTGCACCCACTACCCCCTCTGTCCTCTTTATGATGGAATCACCTATCACAAGCTCTTTCCTAGCACTGCCTTGCCTCTTGGACTCCGACTGCATGTAAGGTGTACTCTTAAGCACAGACCTGATCTCTTGCATGCCTGCAGGGTACGGCCTTTTCACTTGGGGGCTGGATGAACCAAATTGCACATGAGGGGTGAATCTGTTTCTTGTTGCCACCTCAGGGTCTCAGTCTGTATAGACCCTTCTTCCCCCATCGCCCCTACCTACAGTAGGTGTGGCACGGTGTGCAGTGGAAAGGAGTAGTGGCTGCTTGCACCAGTGTCCACTGGGACTCACTGTAAAAAGGTTAAGTTCATCCTTTACTGCACCCAGCTCCACAGTGAGTGCTGCAAATCTGCTGCACATCAGGCAACACCACTGCCTCCTGAGGACTTTCCTGAAGATGACTGCACTATGGGTGCTGCGGCCTGTGATGCCTCTTCCTACCCTGTCCCCCCATAGTCTCCACATCCTCTCGAATGACTCCCTTATGCCCCTGCTTTACCTACTGACATAGGGTCCCCATCCCTAGTGCTTCACTAGCACTGCTGAAGTTGTTTCATGGGCAGAGACCCTTTTATCAGGGGGTATCCCAGACAGGATTTCTCTAGCAGTCACTTAAAAACCCATAATCTTCACCCACTCTACCACTATTCTGGATATCTCCTTACCCTCCTTTAATCCCACCCTGTCCCTCAGATTATTTTGTTTGCTGGCACCAGCAAACAGAAATCACAGTTTCAGTCCCTTCCTGCATTCCCACAGGATGCCCAAGCATGTATAACAAAGCTCCTTCAGTAAGAGGACCCTGTGTCTCACTTGTGTCCCTTGATCTTTTTTAAGCATAGTCCCCTTCAGACACCCTGCAGATTAATTATTTTATTTTTAATACCACTATTACCCCCCAGACTGACACACACAAAGAAAGACTTGAGTTTCAACTGCTTTATTTTACTTTTTTTTTTACTGCTAATCTGCCCCCCACACACACACACACAGAATAATTTTTGTTTCTGTATATACTGGTGCCTGCTGATTTTGTAGTAGGGTCTGGGTCAGACTCAGGACTGACTCGGGAGGCGTGAGGCACTGGGCTTTTATTTTAAAGAATGCAGCCAGCTTAGGCCCCAGCCAGCAGATTTGGTTACAAAGGCAGTGCAGCCGGCAGCATTGAGCAGCACGAACTAAGTAACTACTGCTGGGACACGCGGATGGGATTAGGGAAAGCAAGTGTAGGGGCGGACAGCTGGCAGGGGCAGCCAGGCCAAGCAGCCTCCAGGCTTAATCGGGAGTTGGCAGAAGTCGGCAGAACAGGTGGGTGGGGCAGCTGGCAGGGACCTGGGACCGGGAATCAAGAATCATTGAATCAACTTGAGGTGGAAGTCCGGGACCGTGGATGTGGAGAACAAGATGTTGTTTTCTGTCTTGTAAAAATAAAAAATCACCTCGGGAGTCAGCAAGAGGGCAGGGGACTGGGGCGCGGGCCAGACCAGAAGGAATCTCATCATTCTAAATGATGATCACCCTGCCTCAGAGGGAGGACAAATGAATCGGAGGGATGGGGCAGGGATGAGGGAGAACAAGGCCACGCTGGCCAGTCAGTCAGCACAAGGGTCCACTCCAAAAGCAAAGTCAAACGGACAAGTTATACACAGCAGCCAGCCCTGAGCCAAATTATCTAATCCTATATATCCTAGGCTAACCCGTTGCCTTCTTTGAATGAGGGACGATCAGTAAGTAGTTTTTACTTTTTTTTAACCCCCCTCCCTGCAACAAACAGATCATCATCATTTATTTAATTAGACAGGTTACAGACATGGAAGGAAGCTTTGTTCTCTTGTCTGCTACATGCTGCTACACAAAATCAATTTAAACACTCCACTCTCTCTCTACTATACTAGTCACTCTCTCGCTCTCTCCTTTACTCCAGTTCTCCTCTAACTGCCTCTGCTCAACTTCCTCTGCCACTCTAACAACGCTCTGGAGTCTGCTGCTTACATTACCTTATATACTTCACTTGACGCCAGCCTGCCCCCACAGACAAACTGTCTGCTCTGTATACCACATGATTGTTCTTCTTGCTGCAGCAACATATTATGTGACCAACCCCCGACTTGCTGGTCCGTGGATGCGCCCTGCTGGCAGCAAATAGTAATTACCTAAAGAAAGTAAAAAAATTAAAGTTGCAGTGCTCACTTTTCAAATTAATAAAGAGTGAGCTTCAGATCAAACTGCCCTAGGAGGTTTGCTCGGGAGGCTGTCTCAATTCACCCACCCTTCCTACGGTATCAGGTGTAACACCGCCAGCTGAAGTTGCAACCTATGGCGGCTAGTTATAAAATGCTGCAGGAAAAATACTGCATCCTGATTGGTCAGCAGTCAGTGCATAGTGAAACCATAAAATGGGGCAAAAAGATACCAAACCAAGCCCTAAGCTCCGGCCCTAGCTCTATTCCTTTTCATGACTGATAGAAACATAGACTTTGACAGCAGATAAGGACCGATTGGCCCACCTAGGCTGCCCATATCCCTACCTACAAGATAAGCTGCAGATCCCAGTTAACCAACAGCCTATTTCTTCCTACCCCCAACAAGAATTGCCTTATGTCTGTTCCATGCATTCTTAAATTCTCCCACAGTTTTAGACCCCACAACCTCCTCAGGATGGTTGTTCCATGAGTCCACCACTCTCTTTGTGAAAAATACTTCCTCACATTGCCCCTGAACTGCCCCCCCCATATTCAAATTGTGTCCCTCGTTCTTGCACATCTTTTCTGAAAGACGCTACCCTCTTGGACTTTGTTGATTCCACTGAGGTACTTAAAAGTTTCTATCATGTCCCCCCCTCCCTCCTTTCCTCAAGGATATACATATTAAGCTCCTTTAGCCTCTCCTCATATGGCTTCTCTTGTAGACCCTGCACCATTTTAGTTGCCATCCTCTGGACTGCCTCTATCCTGTCCATGTCCTTGCAGAGATGGGGTCTCCAGAACTGGACGAAGTACTCCAGATGGGGTTTCACCAACTGTCTGTACAGAGGGATAACAACTTCCTGTTTTCTGCTGGTGTTGCCTCTCCATATACATCCCAGTATCCCCCCAGCCATCCCTACTGCCTTCTCACATTGCTTGCTAACCTTAAGGTTATCTGACATGATTACCCCCAGGTCCCTTTCCATTTTTGTTGTTACTACCTCCGCCCCCCCATTGTGTAATCTTCCCCTGGGTTTTTGTTTCCCAGGTGCATTATTTTGCACTTCTTTGCATTGAATCCAAGCTGCCATACTTCTGACCATTTCTCCAACCTTGCCAAGTCCCTTCTCTTCCTTTCCACATTGTGTATCAACCCTGTTACAAATCTTTGTGTCATATGCAAACTAAAGAGGCAAACTTTTCCTTCCAGTCCCTCTACAGTGTCACTTATAAAGACATTAAAAAGAGCTGGACCCAGTACCAAACCCTGCGGTACCCCAATAGTAACCCCTCTTTTATCAGAGTGAACTCTATTTACAGTTACCTTCTGTGTCCAGTTGACCAGCCAATGTTTTACCTAGGCTACCACCCTGGGACCCACTTCCAGGCTGGTTAATTTAACTATTAATCTTTTGTGTGGGACTGTGTCAAATGCCTTGCTAAAGTCGGGTCGCCCCTGAAAAAGGGACCTTCGGGGCTCAGCGAGCTTACCCGCTTATCAACATTTAATAAATAAATAAAGTCTAGGTAGGCCATGTCCACAGCCCCTCCCTGGTCTTTTACTTTGGTCCCCCAGTCAAATAAATCAATTAGATTCATCTGACATAACCTTCCCGCCGTGAACCCATGCTGCCTTGGGTCCTGTGCCCCACTGGCCTCTAGGTACTTAAAAATTCTTTCCTTCAGAAGTGATTCCATCACTTTCCCTACCACAGAGGTCAAACTGACAGGTCTGTAGTTTCCTGCCTCTGTCTTGGTCCCACTTTTGTGAGGGGGAATCACATCCGCTTTCCTCCAGTCCTCAGGTACCACACCATCCTCCCATGATTTGTTAAAAAGGGTAGTCAGTAGTTTCACTAGTTCTCCCCTTAATTCTTTTAGAATTCTGGAATGAATTCCATCAGGTCCCATTGTTTTGTCCACCTTCAGTTTTAGGAGTTCTTTCAGAACCCTTTCTTCTGTGAAAGGACTGGGATCGACCTCCTATCCAGAGTGCTTCTGTTAATCGGATTAGGCACTCCCCCCTCCTCCTCCTCCTCTTTTTAAATACTGAGCAGAAATATTTGTTCAGTATCCCTGCTTTTTCACTGTCCATCTCTGCCCACCAGCCGTCCATTCTATTCAGCCTCACTATCCCTCCCTTTGTCTTTTCTACCCTGATGTACCTATAAAGGTTTTATCCCCTTCTTAACCGAAGTTGGTCTTTCCCTCAGTTTGGGCCTTTGCTATTCTGACTTCCTCCTGCTTCCTTCTGCCTTAACTGGTACAGTTCTCTGTCCTGTTCCTTCTGTGTTTCCTTATACTCCTAAATGCTATCTTTTCTCCTGACCTTCCCGCCACTTCTTTTAAGAACCATAGTGGCTTTTCTTCATTTTGATTTGTTTATTTGCTTCACACAAAGACTTGTTGCCTCTGTGATGGCAGTTTTGATGTTTCCCCATTGTTGCTTCACCCCTCTCTCTAGTCTGTTTGCTAGTGCTTTTCTGATGCACTCTCCCATCTTGCCAAAGTCAGCCCTCCTGAAGTCCAGTACCCTCACTTTTGTATGGCTTGACTCTGTAACTGTGTTTATCGTGAACCACTGTTTGGTGGTCACTTGTTCCCAGATGGCTACCCACTTCTAGATCTGAGATCCTCTCTCTGTCCCCATTTGGGAGTACCAGGTCTAACATTGCTCCCTCACGAGTGGGTTCCAAAACTAGCTGTCTGAGGCATGCCACCTGTAGGGCATCAAGAATGGCCCTGCTCTTGGATGTGGCTGCAACAAATGTGCTCCAGTTAACATGTGGCATATTCAGGTCTCCCAGCAACAGTATCTTCCCTGTCTCTGCCATCCTGAGAATGCCTTCTATCATATCCTTGTCCATTTCCTCCCCCTGATATGATGATGGTGCATTGCTCTTTCTCTAAAGTCATTTGTCAGTGAAAACTTTATTGGAGCAGTAAAAGACACATAACAAGCAGCAGTTCAACAAAAATGTTAACATACTGTATCTGTGTAACCCCTAGATGGCGCTATCCCAGGGGCTACTACCCCTGCCTGATTTGCCACTAACAGGTTGAGGGGCCTGGATCCAATGGCGGGTGCCTCCACCCAGAGGTCAGGGTTTGCAATAGTTAAACTTACTTGGTCACAGCCCTCTGGGACACTGCAACCCCCCTTTCTTCCCACTAGTGGCCCACACAGTTTATCAGAATTACCCTCACAGTATACACTTACCCCCAGAACTGGTTCAGGCACTGGGACCCCCTGTAAAACAAGATACAGTGCAACAATCACAGTACAATATTTTAACATAGACAAATACCTCAGGCAGTATAACTTTGCTGAAACAAGCAGCTCTGATTTATTTAGGGATATAACAAGGACAGGGGGAAATCAGGTTAATTAGCTTATCACTCTACTCATCTACCTATGGCTCTGTGCACAGGCCTATCCCTATCAGTTACTGTCCCTGGGTACCCAAGCCCTAGTGGCTAGTCCAAACCGTGGCAGCTGGTAGGGGCCCTTTCACACAGAGAAAAGGAAAATTAAACAGTCAGCAGTACAGTAATTCCATTTGGATTTAATGTAGCAATTCAACAGGGAGCGACCCTGAATTAGTACTCATGACCTCCAAACAAGATAGGGTCCTTCAATGTCAGCAGGGCTACTCTTGAGCTCCACGAGTCTCCTCACACATTTGTATGGCAAAAAGAAAGTACTATACCAGGCAGGCTGCTTCTCTATCCCGATCGCAATTACTGCACAATACCCGAGAGAACACACAGCAGATTCAGTTCCTGACAGACAGAGTGCAATTCACAATTTCTCCAGTCTTCTACAGGTGAGCCTGGTTTCTATTCTTCAGATATCCTTTGATTCTCTTCACAGGACGGATTCAGTCCTAACAAGCAGTTACACAAGCTGCAGACCGGAACTCTGGGCCTTACACACGTTTCCCGACTAAAACTGCACACTGAAAAAGCACAGGGCTCCTTCCTTCTTCACTCCAGAGCTAAACTGAAACTCCAACAGACAAAACCGGGCACTTCCTTTGAGTTCCTCCCAGTTCTTGACTGGATTGGCTGTCACTCCCAATAGACTGCTGCTGTTGGTCCAAAAGGCGCCGAAGTCTAAACTACATCTCCCAGAGTCACTGCCATGCAATCCTCTTGTGGCTGGCTCAGATTATGAGTCCAAGTTCTGATTCGTCAAGGCACCATTTTAGAGCTAGCTTACCCCACACTGATTGGTCCAGTTCAGCAGTTCAAAACCAGAATGGGAACTAGGCAGACACAGTTCTGACTGCAAAGAAAGCAGGTTAGACAAACTGTATTTTCATTATTACTCTACATGATTTCTGGCAAACAGTTACATCTTTCAGATAGGTTCCCTTTGCACTCCTAGTGACTGCAAAATAGAGTGAATTGGCAGCAGCTCGAGTGGTACTCAAACAGAGAAGCACACAGTCCCCCCATACAAACTAATTATGTCTGCAAGCAGACAGCTCTTAAAGAGACAGTACCAGAGGCTCTAAAAACACTCACTGATAAATGGCTTAAATGCCAAACACCATTCAGGCTTGGAGCATTCAAGCAAGCTCCTGGAAGTCTTTTGGGAACCCCCATTTGCAGGGGGGTTACATCTGTTAAAAGAATTTTCATAGATTTGTATCTGGTCTTCACAGCCCATTACTTTAAGTCTGCACTAGTCTTTTGCAGCCCAAAGTAGCATTTATTAGGAGGTCCTGTCTAGCTAGAGGAAGAAAGTGTCCATCTGCAGAAGAGAGTCATGCTCTGTGGTGAGTGGGTCCAGCAGCAAGCAGGGGGGCTGGTTCCATACGTCTTAACTGTCCCTCATTACAGAGATCCCCTCATTTTACCCGGCACTCATGGAAAAGGTACTACCACACAGAGAGGGTGCTGTGATCCAGTTTCGGAGGGGGGTGGGTATCTGGCTGCAGGAGGGGTAGTCCTGCTGAATGGGGAGGGGATCCCCCCTCAGAACTGCCTTGTCTGGACTTCCGGTGACGTCAGCAGCTTGATGCAGCTTAGTTCTCCCCTCTGTCTAGCCCAAAACAAAATCAACAGGCATCCACCATTAGAACAGCATGCAATCGCCCTCAAAATCCACTAGATCAAAGGCGATCCTCTCCAGGTATACCCAGACTCCAGTACAGAAGCTACAACTAATGCTACAGACCGAAAAATCAGCATCGATGTCCGGGACTGGGGAGGAGGACGCCCACATGGCACAACCTACCACCTCGGAAAAAGAATGCTCACAGTTCATAGCGTCTATCCTACAGACTGCAAAAACAGTCTCAAAAATAGATGTCTCTCTAACAGAGCTGAAAGCAGACTTAAATAAAATGGAACATAGAGCTGACCAGTTAGAGTTGGGGCTGACAAATGTGACAGAGCAAGCAGATCACCATGACCAACTGCTCCTGTTCCTCCTTGCCAGAGAGAGAGAATTGACCAGCAAATTAGATGACCTTGAGGAAAGGAGCAGATGACAAAATATAAGAGCGTCCGATGTAGTGGAGGGGGCAGAATCGGGAGCCGAAGACATGATCTCCTTTCTTGAAAAGGTGCTGAGAGACTCCCTGAGACTCCCTCCTAACTTTAATGTTGCAATGGACAGGGCGCATCGCTCACTGGTTCAGAGGCCTAACAACCCGGGCACCCATCCGAGATCTATAATTGCTAAACTAACATCATATGGTGCCAAGGAGGAGATCCTTCATAGGGCATGGAGAATGCGAGCAATTTCCTATGAGAAACATTGGATTACAATAGATAACGATTACACATCGTCAGTGCAGGAAAGCAGGTGCGCTATGTGGCCAATCTTGAAACAATTGCGATCCAAAACCTAAAAGCACAAATACTGCACCCGGCACATCTGAGAGTTGAAATGAGCAAAGGTGCATAAATCTTTGAAGATCTGGTGGCAGCATTGCAGTTTCTGGAGGGCATGGGGATCACAGTATCACACTTGGTCAAGGAACGCCTGGAAAAGGGGCTGCTACAGACAGCATGGTCGGTAGCACAGAAAGGAACCTCCAGACTGCATCAATCTCGATCAGCCCAAGCAACAACATTGAGGGCAGATATCTGCACAATGCTGAAGAACTACGGCTCCCTGGTGCTAATAGAGGGACACTCGGCATGGGACAGACAGGACTCGGCTGGAACTCACAAGGAGATGGAAGCAGACGGAACTGACCTGGGGCCCTGACTGTGTAAGTAAGAACTCTGGCAATTTCCTACTTTTTTCTCACCGCAGGCCCACTACGGATAATACAAGGTACTGTGGAGCGGATGGTTTCTGACTACCTTGGCCTTGGATCTTGGGGGGCCGTTGGGGGGGTTACATCCTGCATGGAGAGACCTAAAAGTAGGGCTCACGTCGAACTTGCCGACCGATAGACTAGAATTGTGACTGATTATGTGAGCCGTTTACTTCATTAGTGTGCCCCCAGGAAGTATTCGACACCTGAGGAGGGTCACTGCCCTGGGATAACTGTCACTTACTTTATTGGGGTTTGGGGGCAGAGTGAAAGTGTGACTACTGGGCCCACGGTGCTCCCAAAGAATAACAAAATAAAGTAGAAATGCAGGCTTTATTGGATAAGAAGCATCATGGGTGTCTGTGAATGCCGGGCCTGCTGCAGCCCTCTGTGCCCCTCTCCCCTCTTCATCCTGATGGATTCCGTGGGACTTGCTGACATGGACCACAATGCTGTGGCCTTCCCTCTCTCCTCAGGGAGGCATATGTTTGTGTGGGCCCTGGGCTGGGGGGGGGTGCAGCTGAGTGGGCCCTGCGGGACTCCAGAGATCCATGGAATTTCCCTTTACTGGACTGAATGTACTTTGGCCAGGATTATAATGAAGAGAAAGCTGAGCGGGGAAAGAGAGGTGGGAGGGGGACTCACAGTGTCAGCACGAAGTGCAGGGAAGGCAGGGAGGGGGTTGCAGGGGCACTGTGGGACACTGGCTTGGCAGTAGGCATTTTTATTTATTTAAATTTAGGATTACAAGTACCTTTGAGCCAAGGTTTTGTTATAAAGGTTCCACGTCAGTTTGAGGACAGTACAACGAACTATAACAACACATGGTAATACATCAAGGCAAGGAATTATAGGCAGGATAAACAGGTTAAACAGGTTTACAATCAGTTACCAGAGAAAAATGCATACGCTTTGGAGAAGACAGGTCAAGGGCAACTGAGGGTGTACAACAGCATTACAAGACATGGGTTGGACACAGGAAGGTAGGAGCTGCCAGAGGCATTGTCACAGCACATAGAGAAGTGCAGGCAGTGGGGATAGGAGGAGAGGGTGAGGATGGTAGGAAGGGAAGGAAGGGGAGGAGAAGAGACAAGGGGAAAAAAGGAGGGTAAAGTGCTAGATGGGGGGGCTGAGGCAGTACTGAAAGGGTAGCTAGGAGGGTTGGCTACATGAGGCAGTCGCAGGTACTGGAGGCAGAGAGAGCAAGGCGGAGTCTTGATTTGGAGGGGCCAAGCTTGGGAATGGAGGGGATCTCACTGTTGAGACTATTCAACCAGCTGGGGGCCCTGTAGGCAAATGAACGTTGACCCATTGATGTTCAGCAGCAAGGAATCAGCAGGAGTTGAGAACCAGATCCCCTGGTATGGCAAGGATTACTACTTGGGCTGAAGAGGGCTTGGACACCGGGGGAAGCAAGGACCAAGGTTGTCTTCTTTGCCATAATGCAGGTTTGGTATTTCAGATGGTTTGATAGGTGTAGCTAGCCAGTTTGGGCGTAGAGGTCACAGGTGTGGGTAAGACGATGGGCTCCAGTTATAAGATGACAGGCTTTGTTTAAGGAGGTGGAAATGTGTCTGAGGGCAGTTGAAGTGGCAGAGCCATATATGATGAGGCCATAGTCGATAATGGAGACTACCGAGCTTTGGACAGCGACCTTTAGGGCTACAGGGGTAAGGGGTGCCCTATGCCTGTAGAGGAGACAAGTTGTATGTTAGCCGCCTTGGCTACGCTGTCAATGTGGGCCCCATATGACAGGTTATTGTCAAGAGAGATCCTGAGATATTTAAATGAATGCACCTCTTCAAGGGCCACTCCAAGGTGGTTTGTGATGGTCAGTGGGTGCTGCCGGTTCTTGTTGGAGTTACTGAAGAGCATAGATTCAGTTTTTTTATACTGAAGGATGAGTCTGTGTTTGCTGAACCAGTTCTCAATGGAGGTGAAACCAAGATGGAGTTTGTTCTGTAGGAATAGTGGATCCTTATTGGAGGTATGAATTATGGCATCATTAGCGTAGAGTATGATTTGTTCCGGGCATGACTGGGGGAGGTTATTCAGAAATAGACTGAAAAGAAGGGGACCTAGTATGGAACCGTGAGGTACTCCAGAGTGGACTGTTCGTGCAGCGGAGAGGACACCTGCAATTTTCACTCTTTGTGATCTGTTCTCCAGGTAACTTTTAAACCAAGCTGTGGAGTCTGGGGAGAGCCCTGCATTTAAGAGCTGTTCCAGAAGCAGATGGTGGCGAACAGTGTGACGTAGACAGTCCATTCTGAGTGCTGTATTGTATTTTTTTAATATAAAATGTATTAATGTCTCTGCTGAAAATTCAAATGCTCTAGGAATGACTTCACTCATCCCTCCACCCCAGATTCCATCTGAGAGATGAAAGCCATGGGAAATGGCTGACAGTATGTCAGTTCACATACGCTCAATTTTTTTAGAGCCAATGTGTTACATGGAAGACTTTAATCAAGGATCCTGTTTCTCTGAGTTAATTACAGAGTTGTTTCGGGTTAACTTTGTTAAGAGGGAAAATCATTAAAAAGGTTTATGACATTGAAGAGAAAACACAGGTTATTACACAGAGGTGAGAGGTCGTAAATGCTCATATGAAGCCTGTGTGAGGAGGGTACAGCATGAGATCAAAGAAAGTGTCATTTGAAACTTGAGTTATGCTAAGGTTGCAGAATAAATACTTTGAAATTATATCCTGTGGTTGTATAGAAATATATATTTTTTAGATATTTTGACGGAGGAGCTAGATGACCTCATCCGAAAGGGGTTGGCAGATACAGCTTGTAAAGAGTATTCTTTTTCACTACAGAGGACACTTTTAGCTGGCTCTGACCAAGATAACATCTGAGCACTGAAAACAGGTATTTAGAAAGCTAGACAAAATCTAAATATTGTTGTAGGAATTGCACTGTTTAAAACCTTGTTTTGTTTAAAGATATGTGTGTCTTGTGATATAAGAGTTCTGTATTGTATGTTTGACGTATTATTATATATTTTAGTAAAAACTCTAATTTTAGAGAAAACCTGGTCTGTCTTTGAATTGCTTTATTTTGCTAAGAAATATTTATGGTAATAGCAGACAGCAGACATAGCTTGTATGGTGGTACCAAACTGGAAAGAGAAGCGTTTTAAATCTGAGGTATTTATTAAAGTTTTAAAGGGTTAATTTCTGCACGCCTGGTTAGGTGCCCGTAGGCAAAGATATCTGGCCCCACGAAGACAGATATATCTGAGCCTGTGCATTGGGTATGCTAGCAAGAGGTTAACAGTTTTAATCCCTCCAGAACTGGAGACCAAAGGTTGATCCAAACTCACAAAAAAAGACAAGAGGGTTACCTTGTCTGTTACACTGTTCACAAGACTGCGCTCAGAGTTTGGCATTTTGGGAGTAGAGGTCCTGACCTGCTCAGTGAATTTGTGACAGATTGGTTGGCAGCGGTGGCATTAATTTTGGTATCACAAGCTTATTGTTCTGTGTCAGCTGAGACCGTAGGCTCTCTTACAAAGAAAGAAAAAAGCAGAGTGTTATTTTAAAAAGGAAACAGAACTATATATCACTTGGCTTATGTCGAGTTCCTACCCATTTTATTTTTTTTCTAAAGTGCAAAGTCAGAGTAGCAGTAGTTAGGAAAGATGGCGTCCTACTACAGCAGGCACACTGTAGAACAGTTAAAACAGTTGTGCAAGGACAGAGGAGTCCTGTTTGAGGTGAAAGCCAGTAAGCAGAACCTCATAGAGGCCCTGATGGTAGCAGATACCCAGAGTAGGGAGTCACAGACCGTGACTGAATGGGACCAGACCTCGAGTGTGGCAGAACTAGTGGCCAATGAGGGGTCCAGAGCCGATGAGGTGGACAGCAGGGCCACTGTCAGTGAAGGGCCACAGCAGCGGGGGAAGGTCACCAGTATCCTGAATCCAGAGGTACTCAAGCTGCAAATTGAGTTGCGGAGGATAGAACTGGAGGCAGAGCGACAACAGAGGGAAGCGGTCCGTGAGGCAGAGCGACAACAGAGGGAGGCAGACCGTGAGGAACGTGAGCGCCAGCGAGCGGCAGAGGAAAAGAGAGAGCGAGAATGCAGAGCTGCAGAGGAGAGGAGAGAGGAGCGCCAGTGGCAACACGAACTGGAGAAGCTACGACTCCAGCCAGCTGCACCAGGGCAGGTAAGTGGCTTGGGTTTAACTGGGACTGTAGGACTGAGTTACAAATTGAACTCTAAATTAATAGCTGAGTTTAAGGACAGGGAGGACGCGGACGCTTTTTTAAATTCTTTTGAAAAAGTTTGTATTCAGGATAAAATTCCTAGAGAGTCCTGGAGCTTCCAGCTATCCCCGCTACTTACCAGAAAAGCTCAGGATGCATTGGGTCAAATGAACAACGAAGACAGTGATGATTACAGCAATTTAAAAGCTGCACTACTAAAAAAGTTTGAATTAACTGCTGAATCATACAGAGCTAAATTCCGTAAGCTCGGGAGAAGCCCTGATATGAGCTGTGAGGAGCTAGCCACGAAACAACATCAGTTTTTAAAATGTTGGTGAGAAGAAATTGAGGCAAACACTGCTGATAAAATTGAAAATGTGATTTTATTAGAACAGTTTTATTAGACATGCCCAGCAGAGCTAAAAACCTGGCTAGAGGACCGAGATCCAAAAACAGTGCAAGAGGCTGCTGAACTCTTGGACCGATATGCCAAGAGCAGGCCTGCTTTGAGAATGAATGGGGCGGGCGTGGCAGCGCAGAAAGGGAAAAGCGCGCCTTCAGGGCAGCTGAACCCCTCACTGCCTCCACCGAAACCAGTTAGCCCCAGGTTTCAAAGAAAAGATTTCTCTGAAGTAAGAAATGTTTGTTGGTTACGTAAAGTAACTGTGCACATTGCCAGACATTGTCCAAGAAGGTCAAGCAATAATACGCAAAGTAGTACCAGAAAGGAAGTGGGTTGTTTGTGTGTCCCTGGAAGCATGCCAGTGAACATGAGGGAACACATGCACCTAGTCATGGTAAATGGCATACAGACGCAGGGGTTAAGGGACACAGGGGCATCCCTGACATTGGTAAAAGGGGATCTGGTACAGCCTGGTCAGCTTATACCCAATAAATACGTGACTGTACAGGACTTTGCGGGTGAAGAGAAAACATTGCCACTGGCCAGTGTTCTCCTGGACTGGGGTGAAATAGGGGGAACTGTGCAACAGGTGGCTGTAGCTAACACATTAGCAGTGGATGTGATCCTGGGTAACAATCTCCAGCAGGGGGTAGTATTTGCAGTTACCCGTAGCCAAGTGGCTAGGGAAAATTGTAGTTCCCTGAGCCCCCCAGAAGCCATTGGGGAAGATATGAAGAGGCTGGTTCCCCAGCCTGTGTCTCCAGATGGAGAGACTGATTAAAAGGAGGTAGAAATTTCGCCAGTAGCAAGTAACCACCCAGCTACAGAGGGTTACTCCAAAGAGGGAGGGGTGACCCCTTGTCAGAGGGTAGGGATTGACAGTGATCCTGAGGGCCCTGACGCTAGTGCTAGGGACCCTAGTTTAACTGAAGGGGACCTGTCCCATGCCTTGGGAAGGCGTGAGGGGTTCGCAGCTGCTCAGAGAAGTGATCCTAGTTTAGAGAAGCTGAGGGCTTGGGCAGACTTGGATGGTGCACAGGGAGGTGACGGCAGACATAGGGTTTATTGGGAAATTGGACTTATGTATACGCAGGCAGTACAGACAGAGGGATGCTAGGCAGGCAGCTTGTCGTTTCCCGGGGATATCGTGAGCAGTTGCTCAAGGTTGCCCATGATATTCCCTTGTCTGGTCATCTGGGAATCACGCGCACAATGCAGCCATTTGCCCAGAATTTCTACTGGTCTAACTTCACCCAGCAGGTGAAGGAGTATTGCAGGTCTTGTCACTGGTGCCAAGAAATAGGGGAGGCGGGCAAGAAAACCCAAGCCACCCTGATCCCCTTGCCCATGGTGGAGGAGCCATTCCAGATGGTGAGAATGGATATTGTGGGGCCTTTAAATACCCCCAGCTCTTCACGGAGAGATTCATCCTGACTCTGGTGGATTATGCCACCTGGTACCCAGAGGCAGTTGCCCTATCCTCACTGAGGACGGACGAAGTGGCAGATGCCTTGCTTGGGATTTTCTCTCCTGTTTGGTTTCTGCAGGAGGTAATCACCGATCGAGGGGGTTCCTTCATGTCGGACCTGATGAAATGTTTATGGGAGAAGTATGGGGTGGTGCAGAGATGCACGACACCGTATCACCCGCAAGCCAATGGACTTGTGGAATGTTTCAATGGTACCCTAAAGTCAATGCTCCGGGCGTTTGCTGAACAGCATGGGAGGGACTGGGAGAAATACCTTCCCCACCTGTTATTTGCATACAGGGAGGTGCCCCAAGAGTTGACAGGATTTTCCCCCTTCGAACTCTTGTATGGAGCGCCGGTACATGGGCCCTAGACTTAATCCAGGAGGACTGGGAAGGCAAGCACGCCACCCAGGAACTTCCATTGTGGATTATGTCCAAAGGTTTAGGGAAAGGCTGAAGGAGCTTATGGGGACAGCCCAGAGCAACCTGGCAGCTGCCCAACAGAAACAAAAGGTGTGGTACGACTGCAGAGCCAGAGCTCACTCGTACATGGTGGGTCAGGAAGTCATGGTCCTTATTCTGGTCCGGAAAGACAAGCTGCAAGCTGAGTGGGCAGGACCGTACAAAGTGGTTAGGGAGGTAAATGACAAAAACTACATTGTGGAGTTACCTGACAGAAGACAGACTGAAAGGATGTACCATGTCAACATGATGAAGCCATATGCCAATAGGGCTGAGATAGTGTTTGCAGTGTGTAGTCATGGGGAGGAAACGGACGAAGGAGACCCCATTCTGGACTTGCTGGAAGAGAGTAAGCGGGAGTCCTCTGTGGAGGCAGTAAAATTGTCTCCCCAGCTGACCCTGGACCAGATCCAGAAAGTGAGGGAGGTTTTAGCAGACTTTGCCTGCTTGTTTAGCACCAAGCCTGGACTAACCCCCTTAGCAACACATGATGTGGCGACAGGGACACAGACTCCCATACGGCGGACAGCATATTGGGTGTCAGAGGCTGTCCAAAAGGACATTAGGAGGGAAGTGGAGGAGATGCTGGATTTAGGGGTAATCCAGAGATCCCACAGCCACTGGGCCTCACCCATAGTCCTTGTGCCCAAGCCAGATGGCTCAACTCGTTTCTGTGTGGACCATCATGGACTGAATGCAGTCACAAAGTCCGACGCCCACCCGATGCCCTGGACGGATGAACTCCTGGACAAGCTGGGAGGGGCAACCTACCGTACTATTGACCTGACCAGGGGTATTGGCAGGTAGAATTGATGGACAGAGCTGAGGAGAGATAAGCCTTCATCACTCCGATAGGCTTTATTTGAGTTTAAAGTAATGCCTTCGAATGAAGAATGCCCCGCCACTTTCCAAAAGTTCGTGAACCAGGTGTTGAATGGTGCTGAGAAGTACGCCGTAGCATACCTGGATGACATTGCCATCTTCAGTACCAGCTGTGAGGAACACCTTTTCCACCTTAGGGAAGTGCTGGGCAGGATACTGTCAAAGCTGAGAAGTGCCAGGTGGCCATGGAGGAAGTGGCATACCTCAGGCATGTGGTAGGCTGGGGACAGCTCCGTCCTAACCAAATAAAGACAGAGGTGATTCAGGCATGGCCCAGACCAGAAACCCAGAAGCAGGTCAGGAGCTTTCTAAGGGCAGCAGGGTACTACAGAAAATTTGTACCCAATTCCAGTGCCCTGGCTGCTCCCCTATCTGACCTGACAAAGAAAAAGATGCCAAAGAAAATTACCTGAGGCCCAGCCTGTGAGGAAGCCTTTACCAGACTGAAGGAGGCACTGTGCAGTGCTCCTGTTTTGACAAGTCCGGACTATAGCAAGACCTTTATAGTTCAGGACGGGGCGCTCAGACGGAGTATTAGGGCAGTGCCAGCCAGACGTCTAGCCAAGGGACAGACCACCGGTAGCATTCCTGAGCCAGAAGCTGCTCCCAGGAGCAAGCGACTCACGGGTGGAAAAGGAGTGTTTGCCACAGTGTGGGCCCTGAAGAAATTAGAGCCATACTTGTATAGGCAGCATTTTGTGGTGCAGACTGACCACACAACCCCTGGTTTGGCTGGACGAGATGGGAAAGAGCAGTGGCAGACTACTAAGATGGAGTCTTGCTTTAACGGGTATGAGCTAAAAATCTTACATAGGGCTGAGCGAAGAACAAGAACTCCAATGGGCTGTCTAGGTCTATGAGGACGAACTGATTGGAAGCTCATCTCATGTAGGGATAGATACCCCAAATTCAGTCTAGGTGGGGAGGAGGGATGAGACAGTCTGCTCGAGTGCTGTATTATATTTTTTAATATAAATGTATTAATGTCTCTGCTGAAAATTCAAATGCTCTAGGAATGACCTCACTCATTACCCCCCTCCCAGATTCCAGCTGAGAGATGAAAGCCATGGGAAACGGCTGACAGTATGACAGTTCACACACACTCAGTTTTTTTAGAGACAATGTGTTTGTTACCTGGAAGGCTTTAATCAAGGATCCTGTTTCTCTGAGTTAATTACAGAGTTGTTTTGGGTTAACTTTGTTAACAGGAAAAATCATAAAAAAGGTTTATGACATTGAAGAGAAAACACAGGTTATTACACAGAGGTGAGAGGTCATAAATGCTCATATGAAGCATGTGTGAGGAGGGTACAGCATGAGATCAAAGAAAGTGTCATTTGAAACTTGAGTTATGCTAAGGTTGCAGAATAAATACTTTGAAATTGCATCCTGTAGTTGTATAGAAATATATATTTTTTAGATATTTTGACAGAGGAGGAGCTGGATGACCTCATCCAAAAGGGGTTGGCAGATACAGCTTGTAAAGATTATTCTTTTTCACTACAGAGGACACTTTTAGCTGACTCTGACCAAGATAACATCTGAGCACTGAAAACAGGTATTTAGAAAGCTAGACAAAATCTAAATATTGTTGTAGGAATTGCACTGTTTTAAACCTTGTTTTGTTTAAAGATATGTATGTCTTGTGATATAAGAGTTCTGTATTGTATGTTTGACGTATCATTATATATTTTAGTAAAAACTCTAATTTTAGAGAAAACCTGGTCTGTCTTTGAATTGCTTTCTTTTGTTAAGAAATATTTATGGTTATAGCAGACAGCAGACATAGCTTGTATGGTGGTACCAAACTGGAAAGAGAAGCGTTTTAAATCTGAGGTCTTTATTAACGTTTTAAAGGGTTCATTTCTGCACGCCTGGCTAGGTGCCTGTAGGCAAAGATATCTGGCCCCACGAAGACAGATATATCTGAGCCTGTGCATTGGGTATACTAGCAAGAGGTTAACAGTTTGAATCCCTTCAGAACTGGAGACCAAAGGTTGATCCGAACTCACAAAAACAGACAAGAGGGTTACCTTGTCTATTACACTGTTCACAAGACTGCGCTTAGAGGTTGGCACTTTGGGAGTAGAGGTCCTGACCTTCTGAGTGAATTTGTGACAAACAGTATCAAAGGCCTTAGTCAGATCTATAAAGACCAACCCAGCTAGGTGACCATTATCCAGAGAGCTGTGCATTGCTTCGATGAATTCCAAGAGGGCTGATGTGGTGCTGCATCCTTTTCTGAAACCGTGTTGCTGTGAGCATAGGATATTGTGTTTGTCCAAGTAATCTGTGAGCTGGTCAGCAACGAGGCATTCAATGGCCTTGGATAGTGGAGGCAATGTGGAGATTGTTCGTTAGTTTCCAAGGCTGGTCCAAACTCTAGTTTTATGGACAGGGGTGACGGTGGCAGATTTCCATCTGTCTGGGAACTGGCTGAGGCTGAGGGAGAGGTTAAAGATCTTAGTTAGTGGGCTAATCACCTCATCAAGGGTGAGGGACAGCAATTTTAGGTCAAGTGTGTCCCCACTATTTCTTGTTTTAGCGATTGCTTTAGCAATGTGTTTGCAAGCTTCATGCATCTTGACTGCTTTGATGTAGAATGGGGGCTGTGTAGGGGAGGGTGAAGTGGTAGTAGTTTGATCAGGGGAGTTAGATTCATCGAAGAAGTCGGGGGGGAGAACATTACTGAGGTCCATGAAAGCAGTGTTGAAAGTATTGGCAATAGTTGCGGGGTCAAGGGTAATAGTTCCATCCATGACTAGCATAGTTGGGGAGGTTTTTGGCTGTTTTCCAGTTACTTCTTTAATATTATTCCAGAATGCTCTCCCATTACCCCATCTATTGGTGAGTTCTTCCTTGTAGTAACTGCTTTTGTGAAGCCAGATTGATTGTGTACAGGCATTACAGGAACGTTTGTAGTTCTGAATGTTGGTTTGCGTGCCGGGAGCCTGAGCCAGAAGCCAGAGGTGGCCTCTTGCTTTTAGTTGCGCAAATAGGTCGGTGGTGAGCCAAGGATTGCAGAGGGCTTTGACTTTACGCTTTTTAAAGGGGGCGTAGGAGTCATAGGCTGCATTGAAAGTGATGATGAAAAAATCCAGGGCTGAGTTAACATCTGTTGCAATGAAAATAGGAGACCAATCCTGCTGCCTGAGGAGAGATTTGAGGAGTTTCAGCTTCCCTCGGGAAAGGATTCTACTGGTGGTGACTGATGGTGGGGGTTTGCAGACTTTATTAGACCATTCACAGGTGACAGGGGAATGGTCGCTAAGAGAATCAGGGAGGATGGAGAGATTGGTGACACGGGTGGGGTGGCTGGTTAGGACCCAGTCCAGGAGGGAGCTAGTTCCTGTTCTGTAGTTGCGTAAGGTTGGGGATGCAACCAGTTGTGTGAGGTTTATAGAGGTGAGGGCATCCTTGAGGCTCCCATTATCGGGGTGAGCCAGTTGATGTTAAAGTCGCCAAGCATGATTAACTCAGAACCAGGGGGTTGTGTACGGGTGAAGTCCAGGACGGCACTGAGGCCTTTTACTTGCTCTTTTGGTGGGATGTACACCACAGCAACTATGAGGACTTTGCCGTGGGCTTCTAGGATGATATGAATGGGAAGGCTCTGTGAAGATGAGTCCGAGAGAGGGGTATTTAGGGGATGGCCCGTGAGAGTCTCTCTGAGGTGGACGGCACATCCCCCTCCTCTTTTTGCCTTACAATCTAGCCTAAAAACATTGTAGCCAGGCAGGGTGATTGCCAAGTCAGGGACTTTAGGTGATAGCCAGCTTTTGACTGCTACAATGATGTCCAGTTTGTACTGGCAAGAGAAGATTTGCAGGGCATCAAGCTTTGGGAGAAAGCTGCAGATATTGAGTGAAGCTAGGGAGAGTGCTCGAGTGTGCTTAACTTGGTTGTTAGACCCATGAGTTATTGGGCCAGGGTTCGGGTGGATGTTGCCAAACAGAAGCAGCAGGAGGAGCAGTAGCTTCAGGGTACACAAGCGCAAGTCCCTGATGGAGAGTTTATGGGAGTGTTTCGTACTGATGGGTGGAGAGAGAGCTGATGGCGCTGATCCCAGAGTGATGTCATGTGTACCAAGAGTGAGATGGGAGATTAGATAGTCCGTGGCCCTCGGTCATGGGTGTCTGGGAGTTGCCATTCATATTTCGTGGAGGGTGAACAGGGGGGTGCGGCAAAGAGTGTAGAGTGCATGGGTGGTAGTGGACAAAGTCAAATTGGAAACTTGATAGAGGGGAGGGGTAACAGGCTCCAGGGAGGCAGAAAAGGGGAAGAGATGACAAGAGAATAAGTAGTTGAGGAAGCATGGTGGGGTGAGACATAACTTCCAGCAGCCGAGGCTGGTTGAGCAGGGTGGGGTGCAGGAGGGAGGGAGTCAACAGAGAAAAGTGCTAGAAGGATGGGGAGAGGAGGAGTTAGAGAGTTGAATAGTGCTACAGAGAGAGAGAGAGAGAGAGAGAGAAGGGGAAGGCAGGGATGAAAGAGAGTAAGAGCTGGGTAAGGGGAGGTCCTTGCGAGAGGCCCAAAGGCGTTCACTGTAGATAAAGAAGATGGTCGCCATGAACAGCCTGTTGACTTGGTCATGGCTTCACAGACCCTGATGGGGATTTGGGCTCTGCCCATTAGGAAACAGAAATTATTTACAGGCTATGAGGTGGTTGAAAACGAATGGGGGCAGTAATGCACCGACTGCGGGGAGGGGAATGGGGAGGCTCAACCGTAGAGATTTCTATGGTGTTGCCAACCCCCAAAGAGGGAAGGGTGGATGCCTATGACAAGGCGGTGGGTCTCAGATCCTCGGTCTAGGGATACCCTCCCCCTTTGGGAAAACAGATGGGCAGGCGAGACGAGATGGCTCCTAATAATGGCTCTCATGTTATGTCTGCTGCCACTCATGCTGCTGATGTGGCCATACCTCAGGAGCTTAGGTATATACCTAAAGATGGCCCACTGAACAGGCAAACCCAATACCAACATAGTGGGCTAAGTGCCTCAAGAGAGGTGCCAGCCAGCTCAACCCAGCTGATTTGGGCTGACCTAGGAAGTGTCAATGTTCACAGGAGGATTAACCCTCATAAGAAGAACAACAGCCCAAGTTGGGTATGAGAATATACAGTGCCCAGTGAAAGGGTTCAATCAGCTCAGTTTGGGAGGGGCTCAGCCTGGCTCCGTGGACCTAGAGGGGTGCAGGGGGTAGGCTGATCCCAACTCCATATCATTTAAGTATTAAAGGGTTTAAATGTTGTTGTAGTTTTAAGAAATGTAAAAGATGGTTGAATAGAAATGGTAATGTTTTACCCCCATTTAGTGGGGAAAGTTGGGAAAAGGTTAAAGAGTTTACCCAGTTATGGTCTCAAATTTGGGACAAGTTTATGGTGTTATGTCAGGTTAATATCTGGAAGCACAGGGTTAAAATTAAGAAAATAGTAATCAATGTTTTTGCTCACCATAGGACAAACAAACTTAATTGGCATTGGGTTATTACACCTTTGAAGAATGGAGGGGGGGGAGAGTGTTGGGGATAAGGTAAGAGACAGATACAAAGAGAAGAAGACAAACAGCAGACAAAGGACTGTATCAGAGTGATGATGGCCCAAGTTAGTACCAAAATATTATCTTATGATATTAATGGAATAAACCATCCCGTTAAACGGAAACAGCTACAAAAATTAATCAGAAATCAGAAATGTGATATTAATTTTATTCAGGAGACCCACCTGAGCCCAGCAGAGGCCCAAAAATTAAAACATAAAGGGTACTCAACACTCTATCACGCTTCCTTAGATAAAGGACGAAAGGGGGGGGGTGGCCATTCTGCTGTCGGCCTCTCTCCCTTTCAAAGAAACTGAGGTGGTGGTGGTGGATACTGGAGCCAGAAATGTGCTGGTGGTTGGGAGAATTCAGGATGTCCAGGTGACCATGATTAATGTGTAGGCCCCTCCTGGCTTAGAAACATATAGACTGACGGCAGATAATGACCGCTTGGCTCACCTAGTCTGCCTGCTTCCCTACCTACAGGATAAGCTGCAGATCCTATTTAACCAACAGCCTATTTCTTCCTACCCCCCACAAAAATTGCCTTATGTCAGTCCCATGCGTTTTTGAATTCTCCCACAGTTTTGGACCCCACAACCTCCTCAGGAAGGCTGTTCCATGCGTTCACTACCCTCTCTGTGAAAAAATACTTCCTCACAGGGGCGCTGATGAGCAGTCAGCAGTGAAGACGTGGGTTCCCACTACTTCCAACCCTGCATTAAATAAAACGTTAATTTTAACGGCATCCGATCAAGAAAATTCACCAAAAGTACAGGAAACGAGAGGCAACATAGAATGGAGGAGTATTTGCTCCCAGCCCCCGGGGAAAATCAGCGTTCAGCTGCCAAAAGCCAAGAGAAAAGGGCAACAGCAAAATCCTCGGAAGCCATGGGCCCGATCTCACTCTCGGCGGCAGAAATGGCGGTATTAGGCCGCGAGGTGTCTGAGCAGGTAATGGAGGCACTGGAAGGGAAATGGAGTAAGCTGGAGGATAAAATTGATAGTCGTCTGCAAAGTTTGGTGGAGCAAATGGCTGCACAGGTGACTAGAGTCACGGAGGCGGAGGAGCGGATCTCGAAGCTGGAGGACGAAGTGGACCCTATGGCTGCTCGTGTGGCCAAGCTGGAGAAAGAACTGGCAGAATTAACAGAACAGCATGACTATCAAGATAATTACACCAGGCGCCTCAATCTTCGCCTTCGGGGGCTCCCAGAGGGAAAAGAAGGTCCCGACATTCTGTCTTTTTGTTCTGAAAAGCCCGCCCTATGCTGGGCATGAAATTGAAGAGGGAAGGAAGTTGAGCCGCCCATAGAGTGGTAGCAGCGCGGCCGCCACCGGAGCAGCCCCCAAGACAAATTATCTTTAGATTCTACAACTATCAGGATCGAGAGGAGATGCTTCGAGCCTACCGGGGAATGAGGGAGCTGAGGTACGAGGGAGAAAGGCTGTATCTGATGCAGGATTACTCAAACCGAATATTGAAGAAAAGAAGGGCATTTAATCCTCTGATGGCACAACTTAGAGAGCTCAAAGTGGAATGCTTTATGATTTTTCCTGTAATCCTGAAGATTAATCAAGAAGGGGCCACACATTCGTTTTGGGAGCCAGAGAGGGTGGCTGCCTTTGTGGAGGATCTTAAAAAAAAAAGCAGGCTGAACACAATCAGCTGGGAGAAGAGGCGAAGGAGGTGCTTGTTGTGGCCATGAAGCGTGTTTAAGCACTGCCCGAAGTTAAGGTTGCTGGGATTTAAATAACTGTTGCTGTTTTATATCTGAGTGTTGGAGTGTGAGTTTGTTCTTCCCCCACCCTCTTATCTCATCCATCCTCTGACCCCCTCTTGGTGTCTCACTGGAGCGGCTGCTGATCCCATGACAGGCTGAGATGTGGAGGGCCACGGGATGTTAAAGTGAGTCCGGTGATGGAATGATGGCTGATTATGCAGTCAGCTAACTGGAAAGTGCATTACCATGGAGGATGGACTGTGGGGTGATGCAGGACTCACGTGCGATGGGACTTGTAATCGCAGAAGTACTTGGACTGTGCTGGTAAAAGCAGGGGCATCACTGAGGTCTGGTAAGTGGAGGTCTGGGAGGTGGGCTGATGCTGCATGAATTTCTAGAGCAGCGTCGGCACCCCTGAGGCCTCTACAACTTTGTTATGAAATGTTCCCATGTGCTCTGGAGAAAGGGGGAGTAAGAGAGTTGCCTGTTGGGTGAAATCCAGTGGGGTAAGGGAGGTTGAGGGGAAAGTACCAGGAGGGGTTAGTCAGTATTACTGTTAAACTGAATTAAAATGTTGAAATGTCCGCAATGGAGGGTTGCTGAATTAATAGCAGGACAGGGGGGATATTACTCTGTTATCTGTTTAAAATCGGGATGCTGTGCAAATGTAGGGAAGCAGGGGCGGGGGTAGGGAACGGAACGCCTGCAATGCACGACGCAGGGCCATTCTAGGAGTTGAATGGCAAAGAAGCTGTTAGTCTATAGGTATAGCAAATGGGGTAGGGGAATTTATCTTTTGGGTGGGTATGGGGGGAGGAGGGAGGGGGGTCACATGGGGAAAGGGGTTTATTAAAGTCAAGTTTGTATATTTTTGTTGCAAGATTGAAATGTCTCTCATCTCTATTAACAGCAAAGTGTGCAATGTCTAGGAATGACTTAACAAATGTTTGCCATCCTGGGAGGTGGGAAAATGGATTAAAGTGAATGCTGCAGAAAGGAAAAAGGGAAAAGTGTTCTCGCCAAATGGTTAAGCAAAAAACACTGGGAGTTACTTCCTGGAATGTGAAGGGGATCTCGTCTCCGGTTAAACAGGCTAGTAAACTGACGGCTCTGCGCCAACAGGGTACCTGGGTTGCCCTCTTACAAGAAATGCACCTGACTAGTCAAGAACATCGGAAGCTGGAAAGAGGGTGGGTAGGTAAATGTTATGCATCACCTTATAGCTGGCATAAAAGAGGAGTAGCGGTGTTGATAGGTAAGGCAACTCCATTCACCTGCACAAGGGTAGTTACAGATAGGGGCAAAGGGAAGTATATTTTTGTAGAAGGGATGGTGTTGGATGAGAAGGTTACTTTCGGGAGTATGTACGCTCCGACGGTTTTTAACCCAGCCTTCTACCAGGAGGTTTTGGATGTTCTGATCAGGGAGCAATTTGAAGGGCTAATCATGGGTGGGGATTTTAATGTAGTCATGCAAGGGGAATTAGATTACTCAGAGGGGAGGAGTAGGCACGGAGGGAGGTTGAAACACTGGCAGGAGGGAGTGTTAGACCTGGATATGATTGATTGTTGGCGGGCATTACACCCAGCAGAGAAGGAATTCACCTTTACTCAAACCTGCACAAAACCTTGTCTAGGATAGACTATATGTATATACCCCGACCCTGGCTGAGTAGGGTGTAGAAAATTGATCATAGTCCCATTCTCCTCTCGGACCATGCTATGGTCCAGATAGTGCTGGAACTAAAGGAGCAGAAAGAGGGCCCTCCACCTTGGAAGTTCCCAAGGTATTTGTTGGGTAAAAAAGAATTTACAGAATACCTTAATACAACAGTGGCAGTTTTACAAAGAGCTAATGAGGACTAGCTGGAATCCCTGGAATATATTGAAGCTGGGAAAGCCTTTATAAGGGGGCCATTATTAGATTTGTTGCTCAATAAAAAAAGAAAGAACCACTGAGTGGGAATTAGAGGAGGAAGTAGAAGGTGGAAAGGGCAGTTGTGGAAAGGTTAACAGAGGAGAGGTGCAGAATTTGAAGGCTGCAAGGAGGCATTGAATACCTTCCTTGGGGAAACAAGAATGGCAGGGATGTTAGCAGAAGTCGCCTGTTTGAGTGGGGGAACAGATCTGGCCCGCTAATGGTCCGGTTAATAAAAGGCAGGCATGTATATACGTGCATTGCAGAAATCAAAGACAAAAAGGGAAATTGTTGAGGGGTAAGGATTCAATAAGGAACAGATTCGAAAAATTCTATCAGCAGCTTTACCAGGCGGAATGTGCCGGCACGGGAGACATAGCAAAACAATTCTTGGGTGGAGTCAAAATCCCTCAAGTAACAGAACAACAACAAAGGCTGCTGGGGGAGGAGATCACACAACTGGAAATTAGGCAAGCAATACAATGTTTGAAACAGGAGAAGGCCAGTGGACCGGATGGGTTTCCCATAGAATTTTATAAAACACTAAAGGGGGCAGGTAGTGGATCCCCTGTTTCAGGTGTTCTCCGGGGGGGGGGGACCTTCCGGTCTCATTTAGGGGGGTGGTCATTTGCTTGGTCCCAAAGCCAGGGAAGGATAGACAGGAGTGCTCGTCATATCAGCCAATCTCCCTATTAAATTGTGATGCCAAGATCCTGGCTAAGGTTCTGGCCAGGAGACTGGACCGGATCCTCCCAGGATTGGTTCACCCGGACCATACGGGTTTTGTCACCTGTAGAAGCTCATACCACAATATGAGGAAACTTCTTAATGTAGTGTGGAGAGCTTCTTACGGTCAAAAGAATATAGCAGTCTTAACAATGGATGCTGAGAAGGCGTTTGACCGTATAGAATGGGAATATCTGTTTGAGGTTCTCTGAGGGTATGGGCTGGGGGAAGGATTTATAGGATGGGTTGAAAGTCTGTATAAAGCCCCAGACACAAGAGTGCTAGTGAATGGAAGCCTAACTAACAAATTCACCCTTCACAGGGGCACTAGACAGGGCTGTCCCATTTCGCTGCTTTTATTTGCGTTGGCTATAGAACCATTGGGGATTGCAACTAGGAGTCTAGCTGAAATTAAAGGAGTGATGGGGAGATCAGGGAGAGAACACAAGGTTACATTATATGCAGACGACATGTTGCTATATGTTCGAGACCCGGATAGATCTGTTCCCCCATTAGGAAATAATGAGGCAGGTTGCAGCATTCTCTGGGTACAAGATAAATATTCATAAGTCAGAAATAATGTTGTGGGGGGAAACTGAAAAAGAGTTTGGAGATATGGCCTGGGGCCTTAAGAAGGCAAAGACGGAATTTACATATCTGGAGATCCGAATTGGCCATGAGTTGAGTCAATTATATAAACTAAATTTTGGTCCAGTGGTACAGAATATAGAAGAGGAGCTGAGACGGTGGAGAGGTCTACCTATATCATGGCTGGGGCGCATAAACTTGATAAAAATGAATACCCTACCTCGGATCTTGTACCTGATGCAAATGCTGCCAATGGGCTTAAATAGGAAAGATTTGAAGAGAGTGGATAAGGCCTTTGCCGGCTTTATATGGAGAGGGAAACGGCTGAGAGTGAGTCTTCGCAGACTATGGGCAGATAGAGACAAAGGAGGCCTAAATATGCCCGATCTAAGGAATTATGCCTAAGCTATGCATTCTAGAATTTTGGGGGATTGGGTGAATAGGCCACTGGAGGCAGGATGGTTAGATTTAGAGAAAGGAGGGGGAAGGGTTAGGATCTCGGCATTCCTGAGAAGAGGAGGGAAGAAAGCATATAATAAACAGGTGAAACCAAACCCACTAGCAGTATCAGTATTAGAGGGCTGTGAGCAGTTGCTGAAATGGGTGGGTGTGAAACCGGGAGAAGAAACGCTACTACTCCCATTGAGGGGAAATCCGGGGTTTGTGGTAGGTTTGGAGGACGCAGGTTTTCTACTTTGGGAGGAAAGGGGAGTTAAATGTGTAAAGGACCTATGGAAACAAGGGAAATTAATGTCGGGAGAGGAGCTAGGTGAATGCATGGGATCAGGTATGTTCAGAACTTTTCAGGCGAGAAATTATGCTAAGACAATTGGCAAAAGCCGAATAGTGGACTCTCCCATAGAGCAGGTTGAGCATATGGTGCTCAGTACCTGGGGGGAAGAGAGGGGTATAATAGGAAGAGCGGCAAGAATGGGGCGACAGTATCTGCCTGATTTTACCTGGAAAACTAGGAGGCTATGGAGCAGGGATTTAAAGAGGGAGATACCAGACCAGGGATGGGAGTTATTGTTACAAATGCACAAGGTGTTATTGGTTTGCAATAAATACCAGGAATCTTATTATAAGTTTGTACATAGGCTTTATTGCCCACCAAGTATGGTTCACAGATTCCACCCCAAGATATCCCCCCCCCTTGTGGAAGATGTAAGAAAGAGGAGGGTACATACATACACTGCTTCTGGGAGTGTCTGTCCCTGAGACAGTTCTGGGAGGGGGTGGGCGAGGAAGTAGGCAGGATGTGGGGAAGGCAGGTGGAGAGAAGTCCAATGGCAATGCTGTTTGGGGTGGATGATTCGGAGGAGGAGGATTGGAGACCTCTCCCTAGATGGGTGCGGATTCTGGTTGTTTTGGCCAGGCACTGTATCTTAAATACATTGGTTACAAGTGAGACCCCACTATACAGCAGTGGAAAAACCTGTGTCTGCAGGCTCTAGGTCTGGAAAAGTTATATTATGTGGCTAAAAATAGGGAGGACCAGTTCTTTAGAGTCTGGGGGATGTTTATGTCCTCATTACCCCCAGGAGAGATGGAAATGCTGGGGAAGGGGCTGCAAGGATAAAAGGGGATGTCCGAGGAAGGTGAGAGGGGAGGAGACTGGGCCGGGATGGCGAGAGATCATTCTGGGATGGGTAAGGTAGAGGGGGAGTGAGAGACAAACTGTTTTTTAATTCATTATCAGTCTGTACAATTAATTACATTTTTTCTTTTTTTACGTTTGGTGGGGGGGTTTGTCATTATTGAGTGTAGAGCTTGGGGGGAAAGAGGGCAACTTAATAAATTGATATAAGAGGGAGATACTAGAGGGGTATAGATATAAGATGCATTAATGTTGTTACTGTTTTTTTGTATAAGTATGTTTTTTTACTTTTGATATTGTTGGAAAACTCAATAAACATATGATGCAAAAAATTCTGTCCCCTTGTTCTTGCACAACTCTTTTTCTGAAAGATGCTACCCTCTTGGACTTTTTTGATTCCACTGAGGTACTTAAAAGTTTCTATCATGTCCCCCCTCTCCCTCCTTTCCTCAAGGGTATACATATTAAGCTCCTTTAGTCTCTCCTCGTATGGCTTCTCTTACAGACCCTGCACCATTTTAGTTGTCCTCCTCTGGACTGCCTCCATCCTGTCTATGTCCCTGCGGAGATGGGGTATCCAAAACTGGACGCAGTACTCCAGGTGGGGTCTCAGCAACTGTCTGTACAGAGGGATAACAACTTCCTGTTTTCTACTGGTGATGCCTCTTCCTGTACATCCCAGTATTCCCCAGCCCTCCCTACTGCCTTCTCACATTGCTTGCTTACCTTAAGGTCATCTGATATGATTACCCGAGGCCCTTTCCATTTTGTTATTGCTACTCCCCCCATTGTGTAATCTTTCCCTGGGTTTTGTTTCCCAGGTACATTATTTGCACTTCTCTGTAGTGAATCCAAGCTGCCATACTCTGACCATTCCTCCAACCTTGCCACGGCCCTTCTCATCCTTTCCACGCCTCCTTGTGTATCAACCCTATTGCAGATCTTTGTGTCATCTGCAAACAGGCATACTTTTCCTTCCAGTCACTCTGCAATGTCACTTATAAAGACATTAAAAAGGACTGGACCCAGTACTGAACCCTGCGGTACCCCACTAGTAACCCCTCTTTCTTCAGAGTGGACTCCTTTTAAAATTACCTTCTGTGTCCTGTTGTCCAGCCAATGTTTTTGGATATTGTTCATTTTGTATTGCATGTATTTTGGGTATTGTTATATGTTATATGTTCACATGTATAGGTGCAACGTAGCGAGTCATACACAGAACTATCTTGAGAACAGGATTGTATAATCCTAATGATAAGAATTTCCTGTATAAAAATAAAGTTTTTATCTATCTATTTATCTATCTATCTATCTTTTACCCAGGCTACCACCCTGGGACCCACTCCCAGGCTGGTTAATTTGACTATTAATCTTTTGAGTGGGACTGTGTCAAATGCCTTGCTAAAGTCTAGGTAGGCCATGTCCACAGCCCCTCCCTGGTCTACTACTTTGGTCATCCAGTCAAAGAAATCAATTAGATTTGTCTGACATGACCTTCCTGCTGTGAATCCATGCTGCCTTGGGTCCTGTGCCCCACTGGCCTCTAGGTACTTAACAATTCTTTCCTTCAGAAGTGATTTAATCACTTTCCCTTCCACAGAGGTCAAACTGACAGGTCTGTAGTTTCCTGCCTTTGTCATGCTCCCACTTTTGTGAAGGGGTATCACATCTGCCTTCCTCCAGTCCTCAGGTACCACATCATACTCCCATGATTTGTTAAAAAGGGTAGTCAGTTGTGTCACTAGTTCTCTCCTTAATCCTTTTAGAATTCTGGGGTAAATTCCATCAGGCCCCATTGCTTTGTCCACCTACAGTTTTAGGAGTTCTTTCAGAACCCTTTCTTCTGTGAAAGGACTAGGATCGACCCCCCTATCCAGAGTGCTTCTGTTAATTGGATTAGGCACCTCCCCCTCCTCCTCTTTTGTGAATACTGAGCAGAAGTATTCATTCAGTATCCCTGCTGTTTCACTGTCCCTCTCTGCCCACCCACCGTCCATTCTATTCAGCCTCACTATCCCTCCCTTTGTCTTTCTACACTCCCTGATGTATCTATAAATGGTTTTATCCACCTTCTTAATCAAGTTGGCTATTTTTTCCTCAGTTTGGGCCTTTGCTATTCTGACTACCCTCCCTGCTTCCTTCTGCCTTAACTGGTACAGTTCTCTGTCCTGCTCCTTCTGTGTTTCCTTATACTTCCTAAATACTATCTTTTTCTCCCTAACCTTCACCACCACCTCTTTTGAGAACCATAGTGGCTTTTTCTTTGGTTTTGATTTGTTTATTTGCTTCAGACAAAGGCTTGTTGCCTCTGTGATGGCAGTTTTGATGTTTCCCCATTGTTGCTGCACCCCCTCCTTCTAGCCTATTTGCTAATGCTTTTCTAAGGTACTCTCCCATCTTGCCAAAGTCAGCCCTCCTGAAGTCCAGAACCCTCACTTTTGTATGGCATGACTCTGTAGCTGAGTTTATAGTGAACCACACTGTTTGGTGGTCACTTGTTCCCAGATGGCTACCCACTTCTAGATCTGAGATCCTCTCACCATCCTCAGTTGAGAGTACGAGGTCTAAGATTGCTCCCCGCATGAATGGGTTCCAAAACTAGCTGTCTGAGGCATGCCACCTGAAGGGCATCGAGAATGGTCCTGCTTGTGGGTGTGGCTACAGCCAAGGTGCTCCAGTTAACATGTGGCATATTCAGGTCCCCCATCAACAGTATCTCCCCTTTCTCTGCCATTGTAAGGATGCCTTCTATCATATCCTTGTCCATTCCCTCCTCCTGACATGGGGGTCTGTATACAACCCCTGTGCAGATTGTGGTGCCATTTTCAGTCTCTAAGGTGACCCACAGTGCCTCCTCTCCTCCCTGTTTACTCTTTTGTTCAGTTGCTTTTATCCCTTCCCTTACATAGAGAGGGCTTGCCCATTAAGTTCTACTCGGATTTGTTTACAACTATAGCAGAGAAGGCTAAGGGTATTATCATAGCAGGGGGAGACTGGAATGTGATGCTGAATAGAAAACTAGATTCTACCTCAGGGGTTCCTACACAAGATGGCAGAACTGCAAAGATGCTCTCTAGGCTCATGAAGGACATGGGAATAGTGGATATATGGAGAGAGAAATATCCACTAGCTAAAGAGTTTCCATTTTACTCTTCTAGATATAAAATTTATTCTAGGCTTGATATGTTCTTCACATATGCCAGGGACCTCTCTCTGTTTTGATCGATGTGGGTAGGTACTGCTACCTTGTCAGATCATCAGCCCATACTAGCAGAAGTAGAATTCAATCTCCTGAAAAAGACAACTCAGTGGAGACTGAACACAAGCCTGTTAAGGGATGAAGGGGTTAGGGAAGAGGTAAAGAAAGTAATTGAACAAACAATTGAAACAAAGATAACCCGGTATAACAGCACAAATATTACGGGACACTATAAATTCAACAGTAAGGGGGAAAATGATATCTATAACAACACAAAAAAAAGAGAAAGAAGGAAACAATTGGATAACCTACATGAACAACTGAGAACGCATGAGGTGCAACAAAAGCAAAAATGGTGTGGGGAGAGGGAGGTACAGATAAAGGACATTAAAGGCAAGATACAAAACATAAACAGAATTGAAACAGAAAAAGCTCTCCAATACCTAAAACAATCCTTTTATGGGGGGGGGGGGCCTAGAACAACTAGGCTCCTAGCACACCGACTGAGACAACAGGCCGCTCGAGCCAACATTACTGGCTTACGCCATCCCAACATGGGTCTTGTTTCACATAGATGGGAACAGATAGCAGACTCCTTAGTTACATATTATAAATCATTTTACCACCAACAGAAAGATACACACACGGAGGAAGCTAACACGTTTCTAGGTGGAATAAGGCTTCCCAAGCTTAATGAGGTCCAAAAGCAAGTATTGATGACACTCATCTCTCTGGCTGAGATCACTTCCACCATAAAAGCCCTCAAGGTGGGTAAGTGTCCGGGACCAGATGGTTTTGGCAGTGAATTTTATACAAACTTCCTCACAGAAGTAACACCCTTGTTAAAGAGTGTTTATAACCCGATCTGGCTAGAGTGTGAGGCAGTGCCTACTTCATGGAATTATACAACCATCACAGTAATACCTAAGGAGGGGAAGGACCCCAAAGAATGTGGCTCATACAGACCCATTTCACTATTAAATGTAGTCTATAAAATATTCACGCCCATAGTGGCAGCCCGACTTAACCCCCTATTAACAAGTTTAATACATCCAGACCAAACAGCATTTATAGAGGGAAGACAGGCCCCCAAAGGAGTAAGGAGGACCATAAAGATATCATTAATAGACAGCATATTCCCACATGTGTCATGAGTCTCGACGCTGAAAAGGCGTTTGACAAGGTTACCTGGAGCTTCCTGTTTGCAGTTCTGGGAAGGATGGGCTTTCCACCTGAATTCATAGAGGCAATAAAGGCTTTTTACGCATCCCCCCAGGCCTATGTCAGGGCAAATGGAGGTATCTCACAGAGATTTAGTCTAGAGAGAGGCACCCGTCAGGTATGTCAGCTCTCACTGCTGCTTTTTACCATCTATATAGAGCCACTAGCTCAGGCAATTAGAGAAGATAAAGAGATCAGGGGAGTGGAAATTGGGGGAGGGGGTTGAACACAAAGTATCTCTCTATGCAGACAACGTCCTTCTCTACATGACCAATCCAGAGGAGTCGCTGCCCAGACTTTGGGGCCTGCTCGACTTGTTTGGCCTGTATTCAGGGTACGCCCTTAATAAGCACAAAACAGAAATACTTAAATTCTTTTATAATCCTTCTTCAGTGGTATGCCAGTTGACTTCCCTGAACTGGAATAACCAAAAGATAAAATGTTCTGTGGTGAGATGTATAAAGTGTACATGTGCATAAACTTGCAACAAACTTGAATGAAAAAAAAAAAAAAGAACTGCCTTGTCCCCTCATGGAAAAGGTTCTGTGAATGCAGATTTAGAAAATACAGTATGGCCTCCATCCTCAAATGGTTCCTAACCCCTAAACACACGAAGAAGGCTGGGAACAACTGCGGAATGTCCTTATTGGACAAGATGCACATCATTGGGGTACCCTCTGGCAAACATAACTGAGGATGCCTCATCCTGTCTGCATGCCAGTTGGTATGTCAGCGTGCGGAACTGGTGTGGATGAGGATGCGGGGGATGTTATCTACCCAATCCGCAGATGCAGTTCTCATCAGACAGTTATGAGAGAGATCTTCAGGTATTTTAGTGCTGCATCTACAGTATTTACTAACACATATCTATGTGTTGACTAATGTTCTAATAATTCTTTTTACATTAATTGTTCTATAGACTTTGTCCTGTGACCAAATGTGTGCCATCTTTTTATTAACTTTATCATGGTGTGTACGTGTGTCTGTTTCCTGTTGTGGCAGGCACATGTGACAGTGGGTGTGAGAGCGTGCATGAGGTATGGGATTGATTGGTGTGACAGATTGCATTGTGGTTTGATGTCAGTGGGTGTGACGGAGAGCCCTCTGATGAACTCTCCTGTGTGAGGTGACACACAGGGGTGTTAGCACTGCATCCTTGTCTGAATAGAGCTCTTTAATAAACCTTGGGAACTGGACCTTCTGGCATGTGTACAATTTTTATTCGTTTGTTCTACTGCTGGTAATAACTGTGATCCCTTAGAATCAGTGGTGTGCATTCTTTCACACACCTCCCTGATGTGACAGAGTGCATGGGGGTATGGGATTATGAGATGTGACAGCGCACATGGGGTTATGGGGTCAGTGTGTGTGACAGAGTTCAGGGGTTAGAGGGAAGGTCAGCATGACAGCATGCATGGGGATATTGGGTCAGTGGGCATAACAGCATGCATGGACTATGAGGTTGGTGGGTTTGACAGCGTGCATGGGGGTGTTGATTGGTGTGTGACAGAGTGCAGGGGGTTATGGGGTTGGTGGGTATGATCATGGGTGCCGGCAGGCATACTCAATGTACTTTGCTGAGTAAAATAAAACCTGCAAAATTCAGGGGCAGCATGAGCATCAGGCCAGGCCAACAAACTCAGAGCCTGATGTACCTGAAGAACTGTTTTTCTCCTCATTGGATGCTTCAATGTGAGTTTCGTGAATGGTCCTTGGAAGATGTGTGGGTGCTAAACTTAGAGGCTATGATCATAGCCAGTTTTAGGCACCAGCAAACCCTGCAGTTGCTGGGGGCTCCCCGCTCATGGGGGACCCCAGGGAGCCCAAACCAGAGATGTTTGCCTTATTCATTTTTATATGATTTTTATCTTAATATCTTTTAAAGCAGCAATAAAGGGCTGTGCAGCTCCTTCTGATGTGGTATCATGATGTCATGATATGGCTCTCCAAGCTATTACCCAGTCACAAAGAGGCAGACTGGCAGCAGTGGAGGGGATGGAAAGAACTGCTTCAAGGACTAACACTGCTGTCTCTTGCTATAAAATTTAAATACACCACTGGTTGTACTGGAAATAAAATAAAATGGTGCACATGTGGGCTACATAGTCAAACACATGGGGTAAAGTTGAGCCAAATAGTGGGGCCCCATGACTTCACTAATTCTGCAGGGGGCCCAAAAAACCCCGAAGACAGCCCTGGCTATGATTGTGAGAGTCACCTGGTTGAGTATGCATGCATGACTGCTGGTGTGAATGGACTTCTGTAAGCCTGGCTACCTTAATGTGGTACAGAGGCTTATCACAATGCATCCTAAACCTCATAAGTAAAAGCCATCCAACTTCTGCCGGATTGGTAGTGTGTATGTTAGATAAAATAAAATGCTGTGAAACTCTTAGGATCATTGGTTTACTACATACTGATGACTGAAATGGGGGTGTGGGGGTGGAGCAATGTTTGTGTGGCAGGGCAGCACATCTTTTGGTTTGTGTTTGGGGGGGACAACAGTTCCGTCAACTCTTGAGTACAAGTTTAAAATTCCCAGCTACTCCCCTGCGTGTGATAGTGCACGAGTATGTATGTGGTCAGTGGCTGTTACTGCATGCATGGAGTCCTTAGGTATGACAGCATGCACGGCGTAGGAGGGTCTGTGGGTGTGACAGTGTGGATATGGTTGGTGAGTATGACATTGTGCAGAGGGGTATGGAGTCATGAGGTGTGGCAGTGTGTATTGGGTCAGTGAGTATGATAGAGTGCATGTGCGTATGAGGTTGGTGGGTGTTACAGCATGCATGGGAGTATGAGGTAGTGAGGTGTGACAGTGTGCACAGGGTTATGGGGTCAGTCAATGGGTGTGACAGTGTACATGGGATTGGTGGTTGTGATAAAGTTCATGAGGGTATTGGTTTGGTAGCTATTCTGGAGGGGAGGTATCGTTGAGACACAGGTCAGGAAGCATAGGAAAACCAGAAGCAGTTTCAGAATTCGCAATTATCATTTTATTTTTCTCAATGATAGCAAAATAAAAATAAAATTTCAGTATAACTCATTCCAAAAGCAGTGCAAACAGGGAAAACAAAGTTATTCTGATTGTTTCTTTTTTGAATTCCAAGTGTCAGGCTCTCAGTCTCTCACTCTCCTTGTCTCTCTAGCGAAAGCATTGCTGCTCTTTTATAAGTCTTTGTCTGGGAGCTCGTTAAGAGAGTTTACTTCTCACAGAATGTTCTTGTAAGTTTCATTCCTTGCAGGTGCAACAAAAAGAACATAGTGACCCAGAATTTACTTCTTGTTTATAGTTCTGCAAAAGGCTTAAAAACTGCATCTCAGGTTAACCCCTTGAGTTTCAAATAGCTTTTTGCAATCATTTAAACAGTATAACTATATACAGTTTTAAACAAAGGGATCCCAGTATCAGTGACACATAAAGATTCACATATATTTGTATACTTGCAGATATGCAAGGGGGAGAAAAGACAGAAATAGCAAGGGAAGGCAGAGAGATAGTGAGAGGAGGAGAACTGTGAAACTGTCTGAGTGATCAGTTCTTAGGTCTCACAAGTAAATTTGGTTGCACAACCAGACAGACAAGAGACAGAAAAGAAGAGGATAGAACAGACCCTTGCATTTAAACTCTTTCTGCATAACAAATGAGGCAGGGCCTTATTCAGCCCTATCACAGGAGGGTGAATGTCATAGTGTTGCTTGTGGAGGGGAGGGTGGGTCGTATACAGTAACCGCTCGTCTCCATACTACACCATCCTCCATACAGGGGTGGGGATGCTACTAAATCAACACCTCATACCCCAAAGCAGCAGTGCATGAGAACAGTGAAAACTTTGACCTATACTTTTGTTTCTATTTTAGATTGTTCCTTCTCTTTTGACTTGTATGATTCCCTTCTTTCCCCATTCTGAGTCTGCTTTAGCACTTTTTTCCACATTTGAAAAAAATAAAAGGAGCATTCCCTCCTTTTATTATGGCTCAGACCAGGTTTTCGTCAGCATTCTCTTTTTTTTTAACTATATTTTTGTTAAGTTTACCAAGCATACATAGCAAGAAACCTGGAGACATAGAACATTAGGAACATAGTAGCATGTTGAGGGCACCACTCCTCTTAATTTATCAATAGGTTGCATTCCATATCAATAAGATACATCCTTTGGGGTAATTACCAATTAATGTAACATATACATTAAGATAGTCCAAAGATAAAAACAGAAACAAATAGCTGTCTCAGGAGTCCATGAGCCACATGTTTTTTTTTTCCAGCACAGGTTAAACAAGTGTATTCACAGTCCAAATCCTCCTACCAGAGGAAGAAAGCAAAAAAAAAAAACGTGCTATACCGACGTTTAACACAAAAAGTGTAAATACCAGTATGATGTAGTGCAACCCAGCTATTAAATCTTATTATTAGTTATAGTGCTGTTAACATTTTTACTTTACAGTCACCAGTTAAAAGAAAAAGGAAGGAAGTTAAAGTCCTCTCACAGTAACAACAGTCCCTTGAACGAGGAAGGAATGAGACTGAGCTCTGAGACTGGCACAGGGAATCAAGAAGGGGAAAAGGATCCCTTCAGATACATTGGCAAGAGAAGAAGAAGAAACAAAGACCAGATTGTGAGGATTAAGAAAGATGGGGGGTGGAGAAGGGGAAGGACCAGGCAAAGGCACTGAATGAGTACTTCTGCTCTGTGTTCACGAAGGAAAGGGGTAGATACCCCATGGGAAGGGTGGAGTGGGCGGGGGGGGCAGAGGTGACTGATATCAGAATTATGGAGGACAGGGTGCTGGAGGGACTAAGCACGCTGAGGGTGGACAAGGCTTCGGGGCTGGATGGCATGCACCCTAGGGCACTTGGGGAACTAGCGGAGATCCTGGCAGGACCACTGGCAGACCTTTTCAGTACATCACTGGACACAGGATGCGTGCCACAGGACTGGAGGATGGCCCATGTGGTGCCCATTCATAAAAGTGGCCCAAAGGATGATCCAGGCAACTATAGACCGGTGAGTCTTACTTCAGTCGTGGGGAAACTCATGGAGTCAATCTTAAAAGAGAGATTAGTGACCTTTCTGGAAGACAATGGGCTCCAAGACTGCCATCAGCACGATTTTGTAACAGGCAGATCCTGCCAGGCAAACCTAGTCGAGTACTACGACTGGGTTACCAGGGAACTGGACAGGGGCCATGCAGTGGATGTCCTATATTTGGACTTCAGCAAGGCCTTTAACTCTGTGCAGCATGGGAGGCTGGGGGGAAAACTGGAATACATTGGGGTGGGGACAGAAATGGTCAACTGGATCATCAAGTGGCTGAGGGGTAGGCAGCAAAGGGGGGTGGTGGTGGTGGAGGAACTCTCATCACCAAGGGACATTACAAGTGGGGTACCCCAGGGTTCAGTACTGGGACCGGTGCTGTTCAGGATGTTCATTGCCAATATCTCAAACGGGATCCGGAGTTGGATCAGTCTGTTTGCAGACGATACTAAGACCTAGGAGTACTAATAATGGGCAGTATGAACCACTCTGCTCAGTGCAGGAAGGCGGCTGCAAAAGCATACAAGAAGCTGGGGTACATAGCGAAGGGAATCTCCTCCAGTCACAGAGAAGTGATCCTACCCCTGTACAGGTCACTGGTCAGTCCACACCAGGAATACTGTGTGCAGTACTGGCATCCATTCCTGAGGATGGACATCAGATTGCTGGAGGGGGTTTAGCGTAGGGCAATGAAGATGATACAGGAACTTGAGGGAAAATCCTACAAGAAGAGGCTGGGAGAGCTGTAAATGTATTCCCTGGAAGAGAGGAGGATAGGGGAGATATGATTGAAACCTGTAAGTACCTAAAGGGTATTAACAGGATTAATACAAAAGGGAATCTTCAGATCAGAAGGGGAAGGGACACGAGAGGGCATCAGCTGAGATTGGAGGGGGGAGATTCAGGAGGGAAATCAGGAGACACTTTTTCACAGAAAGGGTGGTAGATAAATGGAACACTCTGCCTGAGGAGGTGGTATCGTGTAGAACAGTCGGAGAATTTAAGAGAGGGTGGGACAGAGTGGAAAGGTTATTAGGAGGGGAGGGAGGGTGGGGCAGCTGCAAGTTGAAGGGCTAGCTGCACAACCGGGCAAACTCGATAGACTGTGAGGTCTGTTTCTGCTGGCATTTCGTATGTTCATATGTTCATATTTCAGGAGCCATTGACTAATCGTGGAGAACAAAAAAGTACCTGAAAGGTTTCATATACCCTGGAAGTTGACAGACATTAGTCCCTAAGATGAAAGGAAAAGTCAGGTTTCCTCATCAGAATTCAGAGTCCTCTCTGCTTCATGTGCCGATCAACATGGGGTATGTGATTGTGTCCATTTCAAGACATCCACAAGGTCATTAAAAATGAAGACTTTACCTCCGTGGGCAATACGTAGTCGAGCCGGGAAAACCATTCCATGAGGTATGCCAGCTTCCTGCAATAGAGCTCGAATGCCGTCAAATCTCTTTTTCCTTTGCTGTGAGGCATAACTCCGACCAGAAAAAATCTGAATCGGCATTACATCTTGTAAAAGGGTTTTCTTCTGTCTGACCAAAGCCAGCACTCGATCCCTGGTGCCAACAGCATCCATTATCACCACAATGACTGACACGAGGGGCATCTGAGTTTGCTGGTCTCCCCTGAGATGTAACCCGATAGGCCTTTTGCATGGAAATTGGGCGATAAAGCAGCTCATCCCCAATTTGCTGCTGAAATCATTCTCCTAGAAATAGCAGCAAGTGATCACCCTCACTGCCTTCAGGCATCCCAATTATCCGAAGATTTGATGATCAAGCTTGGTTTTCTAGGGTTTCAAGTCTGGTTCATAGATGGCTGTTCTCTTTAACCAACTTTGCTGCTGCTCCCATTGCGGAGTCTGAGCATTTTGAAGCTTCCACTGTTGCAGTCTGCATCGCCTCCATAGACCTCCATAGACCCTTCCAAAGTGGACACCCGATTTGTTAGAGTGCCAAATCTTTCTGACGGTCTTGCTACCAATTTAATTAGGGTAGTTAGTTTAACTCCCAGAGTTCGAAGCATTTCCTCCTCTTCTGACTCTACCAGAGCCACTGCCGCATGTCCTGGGGCCAACTGCATGGTCAGGTATACTGGACCATTTTTTATAATAGCTCCATCCTGCAAATACTTTTCTTTCTGGGACTTTCTCATCTTGTGGTCAAAGGCTTCCGAAAGTCACTGATGCAGGCATAAACTGGTGATGTCAAGAAAAAAACTTAAATTATTAGCGCTTTCTATGAAAAATTATACAAAGCTAAAAGTTAGAGCAGCCATATTGCTCTGGCTCCACAGTGCCCCCCCCCCATCAGCATTCTCAGCTTATTTTGTACACTCATTGTCCCATAGGTCAGGAACATTGCTGCATGCTAGTTACATAGAAACATAGAAATTGTCAGCAGATAAGGTCAGTCTGGTCCATGGCCTCTTCCCTCTCCTCCCCACCTCTAAGGTTCCCTTATGCCTGTCCCAGGCATGTTTAAATCCCTCCACTGTCCTCGCTCTCACCACCTCCTGTGGCAGGCTATTCCATTGATCCACCACCTTCTCCATGCAGAAAAACTTCCTCACATTACCCTTTAATTTGCCCCCTTCTAATTTCCTATCATGCCCCCCTTGTTCTTATACTCTTCCTATTTTGGAAGTTGTCCCCCACCTGCACCTTGTTTATGCCCTTAAGGTACTTGAATGTTTCTATCATGTCACCTCGGTCTCTCCTCTTTTCCACAAGTACATATTGAGGTCCTTTAATCTCTCCTCATATGTTTTCTGGTGCAAGCCCTGTACCATCTTTGTCACCCTTCTCTGGACTGCCTCCATCTTGTCGATGTCCTTAAAAGGTGTGGCCTCCAGAACTGTACACAGTACTCCAGGCGAGGCCTTACCAGTGTTTTGTACAATGGCATCACCACCTCCCGCCTTCTGCTTGTGATGCCTCTGCCGACGCAACCCAGCATGCCACTAGCCTTCTCCGCCGCCTTTGTACTCTTTTTGGATGGTTTTACCTTACCGCAGCGACAGTGGTTACGGAGACATCCCCAACAGCGACAGCCGCATTGCCGAGTGTCGGCAGTGCAGTGTCGGATGCCTCCGTATTTCCATGAGGGTCTCGCATCCACGAACCCCCATGTGGGGCTCCACCCACACCACCGGTCTCTAGGATTCTAACTCCAAGTCGGAGTTAGACGGGGGGCGAAACACCTGCAAAACAATCCCCTGGCCATGCAGAGGCCATCACTGCGACATGCGGATTTTGGACAAATCCTGTCGCTGTGATGGTCTTCGCCATCTGGGAGTCACTGCGGCGATGGTATACCCTGTTGGGACACCTTTAGGTCATCTGATATGATAACCCCAGGTCCCTCTCTTCTTTGGTGATAGTCAACAGCCCCCCCATCCTGTTGCTCTCCCCAGGGTTCCCTTTTCCTAGGTGCATTATTTTGCACTTCTTTGAATTGAATCTCAGTTGCCACACCTAAGACCATTTTCCCCAGGTTCCTCTTCATTTTCTCCACCCTGTCTGGTGTATACACCCTGTTGCAGATCTTGGTGTCATCTGCAAACAGGCAGACCTTTCCCTCCAGCCCTTCCGCAATATCACTAACGAAGACACTGAATAAAACTGACCCCAAGACCGATCCCTGAGGTATCCCGCTGGTCACCCCCCCTCCCTGGATTGGATCCCATTTATCACCACCCTCTGCCTCCTGTCCATTAGCCAGTTTCTAACCCAGTTTACCAACTTTTGCCCCATGTCCAGACTATCCATTTTGTTCACCAACCTTTTATGTGGGATGGTGTGGAAGGCCTTGCTGAAATTGAGGTAGGTGACATCCACTGCCCCCCCCCACCGATTTACTTCCTTTGTCACCCAGTCAAAAAAATATGTCAGATTCATGTAACATGACCTTGCTGCTATGAATCCATGCTGTCTTGGATCCTGGGCATTGATTGATTCTAAGTACAGTATGCCACTATTCTTTCTTTAAACAGTGCCTCCGTGATCTTACCTACTACTGAAGTGAGGCTGACTGGTCTATAGTTCCCTGCCTCCTCCCTACTACCACTTTTGTGAAGAGGGACTGCATGTGCCCTCTTCCAGTCCTTTGGAACCACCCCCATGTTGAGTGATTCAGTGAACATGGCTGCCAGAGGTGCTGCTAGCTCCCTTCGCAGCTCCCTTAGTATCCTCAGGTGTATGCCATTTGGCCCCATTGCTTTGTCCACCTTTAGTTTTGTGAGCTCCTCCAGGGCTCTCCACTTTGTGAATGGAGTTGTGTCTACCTCACCCTTACACTCCCCTATGTCTCCTCTGAGCCTTACAATCCCCCCTGGTTTTCCTTCTTTCGCTGGTGTACCTACAGAAAATCTTTTCTCCTTTCCTCACTGTCTGAGCTAGTCTTTCCTCGGTCTGTGCCTTTGCTCTCCTAACAGCCTCCCCCACTTCCTTTAGATTCTTTAGGTACACCTCCCTGTCTTCCTCCCTTTGAGTCACTTTATATTTCCTGAAACTTGTCCTTTTGGCCCTTACCCTGTCTGCCACCTCTATAGAGAACAATAGTGGTTTCCTCCTTTTCTTTCCTTTGCTTACCATCCTGATGCATTAGTTGGTCACCTCCTTTATGGCTCCCTTCAGGTGTTCCCATTGCTCCTCACCCCCCCACCTCCCTGCTCGCCAGGGTCTCCTTGATACACCTCCCCATTTTAGCAAAATCCACCTCCCTGAAATCTAAGACCCTTGCCTTAGTGTGACTAGACTGCGTCTCTGTCCCCATGTTAAACCACACTATGTGGTGGTCGCTGGAACCCAGCTGGCCTTCCACCTGGATGTCTTTGATTCTGTCTCCATTGGTCATTACTAGGTTCAGAATTGCTTTGTCTCCGGTGGGATTGCTCACCAGCTGTCTGAGGCCTGCCCCTTGAGGGAATCCAGGATGTCTCTGCTCCTGAATGAAGCAGCTGCTGGGATTGTCCATTCCACATCTGGGATATTCAAATCCCCCAGTAATACCTCCCCCTTTGCCACCATTTCCTGAATTTGATCCATTAGATCCCTATCCATCTTCTCCCCCTGTGCTGGAGGTCTGTAGATCACCCCTGTGTGGATTGCTGTGCCATTACCTGGCTCAAGGGTGACCCACAGTACCTCAGTCACTTAATCAATCAATCACTTTTTTATGTATACTGGAAGGTATGCGAAATGTCCAGGGTAGGAAATACAATAGATGAACAAATACGTAGGCCAATGGAATACGTAGGACATACAATTAACTACCTACGACATACAATGAAGTAAATACATTATATATACAGGTGTATAGAAGTACAAGGAACTAACAAGTGCAAAATAAAACTAGCATATTAAATGGGTAAAATTGTACAAGAGTCGACAAGAAGGCAGACTGATAAACAGAAATGTTTTCAGATATTGTATAGGACAGGAAGTTTTAGTGCACTTGGTGGAGAGAAAAAAAGTGCGGGTGATGCAGGGGAGAGAGAGTCGCTGGGATTTATCGAGAAGGCCATGGAAGAGGCCTATCAGGGCAGCTGCAGGTGGATGAAAGGAGGATGTGCTTCTTTAGCGAGGAGTTGAAAGAGTATATGGACCTGCAAGCCTGGATTTCAGGGGGTAGATTGTTGTAAAGCTTCATTCCCTTGAAGGTAATGGAGTTCTGGGCATGCTTAGTCCTGTAGAAAGGTACGTCAAAAACCAGACTAGTCAAACGCCCAGGTGCTGCAAGTGGGAATAGAGAGATAATGCTGGGGGGGTGGAGAATATTGAGGTATATCTTATGTAGGAAGGAGAGCATCTTAAGATGGAACCTCCCTTCTAGAGTGGGCCACTTGAGGGAGGAATAAAGTGAGCAGTGGTGTGTTTTCCAGGGGAGACCAGTCATGAAATGTCCTATGCTATTGTATGTGACTCTAAATTTGGAGAAAAGGAGGGATGAGGTGGGGGAGAGAAGACAATAGATCTGTAGTCAATAATGGGGAGGAGTAGAGAGCTAGCAAAGTGAAGCCTGGATGCAGGGATGAGGAACTCTCTAACCCTGTAGAGCAGACCAAGTCTGACATGCACCTTCTTTATATGAGGTTACCGATGTGGAGATTTTATAAGAGGCGGGGGTCTTCTCAGAAGAAGCCAGAAGGGGAAGGAAGGAAACATATTCAATTCAGTGCTTTAGAGGAACTGGTAATTGCTATTTTTCTTTTAAACTTAGATTGTGGGCTTTTAGTGACACTATACTTTCTTTGTTGTCTTTACTTATAATTGTTTTTGGGCTGTTGAAAATTTAAAACATAGTGGTGGTGTAATTCTGTGCTGTCTTTAATTGCTGCAAATTTTATCTTGGCTTGTCTGACTGCCCTGTAGTTGGGTGAAGGGTGTTAATTGTCTGGCCTCTGACCTCAGCTACTGGATAACTGGAGGTGGGGCTTAGTCAGAGTTAAAGTAGCAAGCAGAGTTTTATTTTCTCAGAAGAAGCCAGAAGGGGAAGGAAGGAAACATATTCAATTCAGTGCTTTAGAGGAACTGGTAATTGCTATTTTTCTTTAAACTTAGATTGTGGGCTTTTAGTGACACTATACTTTCTTTGTTGTCTTTACTTATAATTGTTTTTGGGCTGTTGAAAATTTAAAACATAGTGGTGGTGTAATTCTGTGCTGTCTTTAATTATTGCAAATTTTCGCCCCCCCGCCTCCCCTTCCCCCAACTCTTAATTATATGCCCTGTTAAATCTGATTGACAGGAGCTAAACACAGGGTATAGTAAGGGGTGTGAAGTAGGAGGGGCATAAGGGGGAAGAAGCCCACCCTCAGCACGACAAGTGTTTTGACTCATTTATTTATTTATTGGTTTCTTTTTCTTTAAAAAAAAAATAAAAATCTGAGGATCAGTGGCAGGATTTTTAGTACAGTAAATTAATAAAAAGGGAACTAGGAGAGCTTCAGTAGCAGACAAGTAGTGGAATTGCACTATAATGTGGGGAGTGGTGCAATGCAGTGGCTGTGGGGCAGCCATATTCAGGCAGACCTTCTGGACACTGAGGTGCTGCCCTGTCTACGTGCATCATCTCTGGACTGCGGATGAGGTAGCCAGACTCAGAGCGGAAGTAAACTGGGTCAGGAGTACCATCACCCCTATCCAGGGACCACCCAGTCCAATGCAACTGCCTCAAAGGATGCCGAGAACGAGGAGCACTTGGATGACAGTGGGCTCAGGGAGGGTTAGAGCAGTCAGCAGAGGCACATCCTAGATCCTATTCCACTCAAGAACTCATATGCCACACTGGCAAATGAGGACAACCAAATAGAGGTACCCAGAGAAGTGGAAGGAAAGGATGTGGAGGTTAGCCAAGGAGGTGACCTCAGCGGGGAAAGCAGTGGACCTCAGAGGAGGAGGAAGCGAATCCTGGTGGGGGACTCCATCATAAGAGGGATCCAGCTAGGAACACAGGAGGGGGACGACAGGGAGGTGAGGTGCCTACCAGGTGCCACGACATGGAGGGATGGAAGGAAGATCCGGGGATCACTGGGAAGGCAAGATGGGAGGGTGAGCTGGATGTCATTATCCACCTAGGTACTAATGACCTGGCAAATGGAGAGCCAAGGAAGTTCAGGAAGAGTTTAGGAAACTGGGGAGGGTCTCAAACAGTGCTACTTCTGTCACTTTCTCAGAAGTACTACCTGTGAGAGGCAAGGGAGAGCATAGGACTGCATGCACCAGGAACTTTAACTCATGGTTGAAGAACTGGTGCTGTGAGGAAGGGTTTGGATTCATTGGTGACTGGGGACCCACCTGGAGGATGGAGGTTTGTTCAAGCCTGACGGCCTACATCCATCCTGGAGGGGAATCCAAGCACTCAATGATAAGTTTAAATGCTACATTGACAAGCATTTAAACTAGCAAAGGGGGGTGGCAGGCCAGCAAGGAGGGTACCTACTTGCTCACCCCCCACAGCTAGCAGTGGAACCAGTGAACCAGAGGAGTGGCTATCTCTGCAAAGCAGTGTGCAAAAGATGGAGATTAGTGCCCAAGAGGTGGATAAGCAGAAAAGGGGCAAAATTCAGCAGAAGGGCAGACAGCAAGGAGAACCAGGGATAAATGACAACCAAGGAAGGGGCTGGGTAGAACAGTGAAACAGTCTAGGAGGTCAAATCATGGAAAGCCATGTGTGCAAATGCCAGGAGCCTTAGCAACAAGATGGAAGATCTGGAGGCTGTCATGGTACAGTCAGACCTGGACATTGTGGCCATCACTGAAACCTGTGTAATGATAACCACGACTGGGAGATGGCCATACCTGGCTACAACATATTCAGAAGAGACAGAGCAGGCAGAAAGGGAGGGGAGTGGCACTGTATGTGAAAAATGACATAAGGGCCACAGAGATCCAGGAGGAACAAAATGGGGGAGAGATACTGTGGGTTAAGCTGGAAAGGAAAATGGGGACAGCCATCCACACAGGTGTGGTCTATAGACCACCAGCCCAGGAGGAAGAAACAGATAGGGAGCTGATGCTAGCCATCCAAAGGATGGCAGACAAGGGTGAGGTAGTACTGGTTGGAGACTTCAATATTCCAGACGTGGACTGGAGCATCCCAGCAACAGCATCAGCTAGGAGCAGATTTATCCTGGACTCCCTTCAGGGTGCCTTCCTCAAGCAACTGGTCATGGAACCAACTCAGCAGAAGGCAATACTGAACCTTGTGCTCACAAACAGTGACAGTGTGATGGGGTAACAGTGGGGGAGCACCTGGGAAACAGTGACCACCAGTCATTGTGGTTTGAAATCACAGAAAGAGCAGAACCAAACCACACAAAACACGTATCCTGGATTTTAGGGGACAGACTTTGGGAAAATGGGAGATACTTGAAAGAGGCATTAAGGGAATGGGACAGGAATCAGGGGTTGAGGAACAGTGGGCAGTATTTAAAATGGGGATTACAAGAACAACAGAATTATGCATTAAGCAGGTTAGCAAGAGGAAAAGGAAGAGGAGACCATTATGGTTTTCCAAAGAGGTAGCAAAGAAAGTGAAAGCCAAAAAGATTGCATTCAGGCAATACAAAAAGACACAGGCAGAAGGGGATAGGGAGAAGTACCAGGAGAAGCAAAGGGAGGCAGGGAGGTCAGTAAGGGAAGCCAAAGCTCAGACAGAAGAACACATTGCAAAATCAGTGGGTAGAGGGGACAAAATCTTTTACAGGTACATAAGTGAAAAAAGAAAGACAAAGGGAGGGATAGTGAGACTGAAGGGGGAGGATGGGGGCCGTGTGGAGGATGACAACAGTAAAGCTGACATATTGAACAGGTATTTCTGCTCAGTCTTTACTGAGGAAGAGGAGGGTAATGGGTCTGAAGGGTACAAGGCGTGAGAATGGTGCAGAAATGGACACAAGTCCCTTTACGAAGGAGGTCCTGAAGGAACTGGAAGTAATAGAGTTGATAAAGCAATGGGGCCAGATGGGTGCACCCCAGGGTCCTTAAAGAACTAAGAGAGGTGGTGGCTGAACCTCTGGCTATCCTGTTTAGCCAATCACTGGAAACAGGGAGGTACCCAAAGACTGGAGGACAGCAGATGTAGTCCCCTTATACAAAAGTGGGAACAAAGAGGAAGCAGGGAACTACAGACCAGTCAGCCTCACCTCGGTAGTGGGGAAGATCATGGAAGCACTACTGAAGGAGAGATTGGTGGAACAGCTGGTTGTCAATGGACTACAGGACCCAAGGCAGCATGGTTTCACCAGGGGGAGGTCATGTCAGACCAACCTCGTTGAATTTTTTGACTGGGTGACTAGGGAGGTGGATCAGGGAGGCAGTGGACATGGCCTATCTGGACTTCAGCAAGGCCTTTGACACTGTGCCACATAGAAGACTATTACACAAACTGGGGAATATGGTGTGGGCAGGACAGTAGTGTGGTGGGTGGTAACTGGCTGGGTGGCAGGACACAGAGGGTGGTGGTAAATGGCTGTCACTCCACAGAGGAAGACTGACCAGTGGGGTACCACAGGGATCAGTGCTGGGACCGGTCCTATTCAACATCTTCATCAGTGACATTGCACAGGACCTAGAAGGCAGAATTTCACTGTTCGCTGATGACACAAAGCTCTGTAACAGAGTAGACACACCAGAGGGTGTAGATAGAATGAGAAGCGACCTGCAGAAACTTGAAGAATGGTCAGGGATTTGGCAGTTGAAATTCAATGCAAAGAAGTGCAAGATAATGCATATGGGGCACAAAAACCCTGGCACAATATATCAGTTGGGGGGGTGAGGATATAGCATGCACCAAGCAGGAAAGGGATCTTGGGGTTGTCATCTCTGATGACTTCAAGGTAGGAAACAGTGTGACAAGGCAGCAGGTAAAGCAAATAGGATGCTGGGATGTATAGGCAGGGCATCACCAGCAGGAAAAGGGAGGTCATAATCGCCATACAAGACACTAGTGAGGCTCTCACCTGAGTACAGTGTACAGTTCTGGAGACCATACCTACATAAGGACATAGACAGGGTAGAGAAGGCTCAGAGGAGGGCAACAAAGATGGTGCATGGATTGCATCACAAGTCCCATGAAGACAGGTTGAAGGAACTGAACATGTACTCCTGGAGGAGAGGAGGGAGAGAGGGATATGATAGAGACATACAAGTATCTTACAGGGAGGAACAGGGTGCAGGAAACACTATTTTAAGCGAAAAGATGTTCCAGGACAAGAGGGCATGGGATGAAGTTGGAGGGAGGACGATCTAGAGGAAACATGAGAAAGAATTTCTTCACAGAATGGGTGGTGGACAAGTGGAACACCCTGCCAGAGGAAGTGGTGGGGCTGAAACAATCACGGGATTTAAGAATGCATGGGATAGACATAAAGGAATTCTGGAGGTCAGGGGTAAGGGGCAACAGACTTCTAGGAAAACAAACTGAACTTACAAGCTCAAATGGGCAGACTGGGTGGGCCATAGGCCCTTATCTGCTGACACTGTCTATGTATCTATGTAAGGTGGAGACCTAGGTATTTGAATTCTGACACCTGTTCAATGAGCTTGATGGAATTGTTGAGGAGTTTAAAACCGGGGCTGGGGCTTTCCTGGGTCCTGAGAAGATCATGAGCTTGGTATTTTTGGAGTTCAGGACAAGGTCATTACCAGAGAACCAGGAGTGAAGCTTCATGAAATCAGACTGCAGATTGTGGAACATCGTGGAGGTGTTTTTGTCGCTGCAGAAAAGGGCCGCATCATCAGCGTAAAGGACAATTTGAGTGGAATGGCATATCGAGGGAAAGTTATTTGTGAAGAGTGAGAAAAGAAGAGGGCCCAGGATCGATCCCTGGGGAACACCATATTTAATTGAACATTCCGAGGAGAAGTGGCCTTCGAGTGCGGTCTTGTGGGTCTCCCGGAGAGATGGCTACTGACCCATTTTATGACATCTTCAGAAAGATGTAGGCCTTTTAAGGTGTTAAGGAGGAGGGCGTGGTCCACAAGGTCAAAGGCCTTGGTAAGGTCGACAAAAATTGAGCCAATGTACTGGCCTTTGTCATTAGCTTTAAGGATTTTGCTGGTGAACCAGACCAGGGCTGTTTCGGTGCTGTACCCAGATCTGAACTCATGCTGGGCACTACAGAGTAGGTTGCTGGATTCCAGGTAGTCGGCAAGTTGAGTGTGCACAACCTTCTCTATAATTTTTGAGAGAAGGGCAAGGAGGGAAATAGGACGGTAGTTGCCACCCTCATTTCTAGACCCCGACTTGAATAAAGGTCTGATGGTGGAAGTTTTCCAGATTTATTTTATTTAGTTTTTGTTAATTGGGTAGGTGCACTAGCCATAAAATGACTATTTTCAGGCACGACCCGGGAGAGTACAACAAAAGGAGAACAGTTGAACAACAGCAACATGGGTACAATAATACAAATAGAGGAACAGTACAGCAGTGCTACAAAAATACAATGGGTAGAAACAACAAAAAATAATGACAAGCATTATACAGATAATGGCAGTGAGATATATAATAAGTGCAGAAACCATGGACCCACCTGTGGAGTGAAAGGGTTAATAAGATAGTAAGGTTATATAGAAAGAAATGTGAGGAATGTTCAAACATAACAAGAAAGACTGACAGAAGGAAGGTCAGGGGTGGTAATTGGCAAAACAACAGTGGATGGTCAGCAACAAGGTTCAAGAAGGAAGAGCTAGTAGTCAAGAAGTTATTTACAAAGAGAAGGAAAAATATGGGGAGGGGAAGAGCAGACAGTCTTGGAGCTGGATTAGAGCAGGGGTGACATTACTGGTAAGTCTCAGGAGCTTCAGGTTGGGTCAAAGCATGTACAAGCATCAGCTAAGGATAGATAACGACGATATTCACTTTTAAATCCAAAGTGAGACTGAGACAGCCGGAGGTTGAGTGGAAGAGCATTCCATGTCCTGGGAGCAGAGAATTGGAAGGCCCCTGTGCCTTTAGTCATCCGACATCTTGGAACATAGAGCAAGGATTTGTCAGCTGATCGCAGGCCATGGGAGGATGGCTGAGGAACCAGCAACGCCGCCAGCTGGGATGTTTTTTTTTCCCGGATGATCGAGTCCATTAGTGATCCAAGGTAGTATTGTCTACTGGCAGAGGGTGAGAGCCAATTCAGATCCTTATAAAGAAGGCAGTGATGTTTGAGTCAAGGCGACGAAGAGGGCAAATCGGCATATATTGTTATAAGTTACGTCTCATTGGTAGGGAGGTTTTATGGGCAGAGGTAAGAATAGAGGCACCATAAGTAAGGGTTGGGAGCACAGAATACCTCGGCAATTGCTAATTTGGCTCTAGGGTGTAAGCATGTAGTTCGCTTTTGTAAGCTACTCCTAGTTTCGAGTTTACAGTTTTGCACAAGGACTGAATGTGAAGATTAAAACTAGGGACTGGTCCAGGAGGATCCCAAGGTACTTGAAGGAAGTAACATTTTCAAGTGGAAATCCTCCTGGGTGAAGAACCTCCAGCAAACTAGAACAGGTCTTAATCTTCGTGCAGAACCTAGGAGCATGGCTTTCTTTCTTTTCATTTAGTACAAGCTACGGTCTAGTAGCCAGTCTAAGACCTTATTGAAGTCTGAAGTAAGTGATGTGTTTATTCAGGCAATACTAGAAGAACTAGTGTAGATGATCAGGTCATCAGCGTGAGAATAGCTGAGCAGGATTCAGGACCTCAGCTGCATTGTTGATAAAAATTGAGGTGAAGGGCCCAAGGATAGAGCCCTGGGGGACCCCAAGGTTGATAGATGTGTTGGACAGGGAGGAGTTAAATTTGACAGCTTGCGACCTGTTTGACAGGTAGCTACAGAACCAGTCCACAACAGGGGTAGAGAAATGGAATTTATGGAGAGTGGAGAGAAGCAGGGGATGGTCAACAAGGTCGAAAGCCTTAGTGAGGTCAATGAAGATGGCACCTGAGAGTTTTCCAGAGTTCATGTTGGACAGAATATCAGTAGTTAGTTGAAGAAGAGCTGTGGTGGTGCTATGACCTTTTCTGAAACCATGCTGAGTGTCTGAGAGGAGATTGTAGCGGGTAAGGTAGTCAATGGTCTGTGATGCAACTATTTTTCTAGGATCTTGTTGAGGACAGAGAGAATTGCTATAGGTCTGTAATTGGCCATGTCCTTTGGGTCACCTTTTTTAAAGACAGGCGTTACTCTTGCAGATTTCCATAGGTCTGGCACAGTGCTATGGATAAGGATAAAGTGTAGATTCTGGCAATCGGAGAGGCAATGAGTGGAGCAGCCAGCTTAAGGAGACAAGGTTCCAGTGAGTCAGAACCAGAGCTGGTATTGGCAGATATGGATCTCAGTAATTTCAGAACTTCCGCTCTTGATATAGCCTTGAAATAGAATGGTGGTGCTGGAGGAGCATCATACGATAGGGCAGTATGGTTGTCTGATGGTAGTGTGGTAGGTAGATTGGGTCTGCGATCCACTGGGTTGAAGCAAGGTATAGTATGAAAGATCAGAGAAAAGATTGTTACAACTGTTTGAGATGGTCCTAGGGTCATTACAATGTGCCCATTTATGATAATTTCTTCAGGAGTGACCGACTGCGGTGCCGAAATGTTTGACATGGGCCTAAAATTTCCTCGGTTGCATGAGCTGAGCTTTGTAGAAGGTCCTTGCAGTATTTGCTTCTAGCAACTCTAACTTGTCTCTTACATCTGTTCCTTAGTTCACGATAGACAATAAGATCTGACTGTAGGCAGTTTGTTTGTAGCGAATCCAAAGCTTGTCCTCTGGCGAGATTAGAAAGGAGGTCTTTATGCAGCCACTGTCTGTTTTCCTCTGACCCTCCTAGTAGTCTTGGGGGCATGTTTATATTGAATGGTAAGAAATTCATTTATGAATATCTGTAGAGCAACCTCCACATCCTTTGTTTGATAGATACCTGCCCAGTCGATATTGGAGACATCATAGAGAAATGCATCCTGGTCAATATGAGCTAGATTTGTAAACGTGATTAGTCTTGATGGAGGAGATGGAGGCAACCATAGATAGGATACAAAAGTGGGTGAGTGGTCTGTTAGTGCATCTGCAAGGATTCCTGCTTTTGACACATGTTCCATACGGTTAATCATCACCCAGTCTAGGAGTGTACCCGTTTGATGGGATGACGTGGCTCTAGTTGCTTCAGAGATCAACTGGTGAAAATTATAACTAAGCGTGAGTGATTGCAAGGATATTTGAGCTGACCCTAACCAACTGAGGTTAAGATCACCTAGGATGACAGCCTCATTATGATTTACAGTCTGGGAGGTGATGTCAAGGAGTTCTTGAAGACCTTCTATTCCCCCAGCAGGGGGATTATAGGCACAGATAATATGAAGCTTCTTTTCCCCCAATACAATAGTTGCCTGTATGAATTCGCATACTGCGGGAGAGGCAGATGTCGGGACAATAGAGATGTTGAGGTGGTTTTTGAAGAATAGGGCAACTCCACCTCCACGCTTGGATGAGGATCTATCCCGTCGGAACAGGGAGTAGTTAGGCAAGGAGCATACTTCATCAGGTATTCCGGGTTTTAGCCAAGTTTCTGTGAGACAGAGTACATCAGGATTGTAGAGTTTCACCCAGGCCTTGAGTTCCGCATGGTGACAGGTAAGACTTCTGATATTGATATGGGCAATTAATAATCCTTTCTTGGACATGCCAGATAACTCATTTGGGGAAAAGAAACAGGTAGGTGGACCTGAATTTAGTTTGATGTCCCCAGATAGCAGAACAATGATCATGGCTAGGAACCAACGCCTTGCACAGTGGCAGGTTAGGGTGAAAGCACATCTCCATGGCAGCTTCCTCCTGGCATGTAGAGGGTAATATATGCTGCCTCTAACAAGGAGGATAGGGTTAGGTTCAGATCAGGCTTTGTCTTTGCAATCAAGTTGAGAAAATATAGTTACGTGTAAGCCTCTGAGGAGTCTTTTGCCATTTGGTTACATGGGAGAGCCCATGTGGCAGTGTCCAGGCTGAGTAAAAGGACAAATGACAAGAGTGCCCACAGCAGACTATACTTCGCCATAGTGTTACTATTTGGCTTGGGTAGGAAGGCTAGTGGTATACTGAGACAGAGGATTAGCTCTTAGGGATAAAGAGATAGTGTGTGTAAAATTAAGACAGCCAAGGGTGACCGTGTTCCAGATGGTGAGGAAGAAGCCAGAACAGAGGGAGTGGTTCAGTAGGTTGGTGATGGGGACTGCCAAGGCATTGATGGAGAGTTTAAGAATTTTACAATCTATACCGTCGCCGCCTTTACTGGATTTGTGGTTATTCCCACAGATGAGCTTTTTGGTGTCAGCAGGTTTTAGGGTTTTGAAGTAGAAGTCAGGGAAAGTCCTGCCTTTGGGGTTGGGGGGTGATGGGGGGAGGTGGGCATAGGAGAGGAGGGGGTAGGTTTGTATTTTTCGAGGTTGCCAAAAAAGTTGTTGAAAATGTTAGCCACTTCAGTCGGGTCATTAGTCTGGTTGGTGCCATGGTGCAGTGTGATGGGATCTGAATTTTTGGTCTTGCCTAGTAGCAAATTAGGGTCCCCCAAAGGTGACGGGGATTAGAGGATTCACTGAGTTGTTTGTCATGCTGGAAGTTGATTTTTGCTTTTTTTATGACCTATTTTCACTTATTTTGCAGTGATATATAGAGAGAGAGCTGGGCTGGGTCCCTGTGCTTTTGGTAGCGGGCTCAGGCTTTGTCCCTGGATCTCATAAGTTTGATATTAGGTGAGATCCATTCATTAATTTGACCACGGCCCTGATTTTTTTTAAGGGAGCATGCCTATTGCAGACGCTGCCAAGGATCATGGAGAATTTATCTAAGATAGAATCACAGTCACCTGGCCCCTCTGTGAAGGACCAGTCCACTAGACTTAGATCATGGATTATCCACTCAATTTTCTGATCGGTTAGTCTCTTGGAGATCTCGCCCTGTCTACCCTGCACCTCTGTTGCTTTGATACCTTCTCTTACGTACAGGACCACACCTCCCCCCTTTTTACTCCCCCATCTCTTCTGAATAGAGCATAATCTGGAACATTTGCGTCCCAGTCATGACTGGCGGTGTACCGGGTCTCTGTTATTGCCGCTATGTCCAGGTCTGCTCCTACCATCAAGGCCTCCAGGTCTAGGATTTTATTTCCCAGGCTGCAGGCATTTGTAACCATGGCCTTCCGTGGTTTGCTGCCTGTCCCCCATCTACCCCTGTGTTTGCCCTCCTGCTTCTTTCCCCCATCTCCTTTTCCCATTTTTTGCTGCCTTCCTGTCCCTGCCTTTCGCTGTGTATGCACAACTGGTGTCCCTTTCCTCACCCTACCTTCGTGTTCCTCATTTCTGGCTACATCTCTATTCATTACCTCCTTGCTGACTACTCTAACCTGTGGGGGTGGGCAGTATGCTTCACCCTGCTGTTTATCTCCACCCCCATTGGCTAGTTTAAATGCATGCCAACAAAGCAATTAAACTGTTCACTAAGGACTCCGGTGCCCTTACTAGAAAGATAAAGGCCATCTCCCTCGTACAGACCTGCATCCCCACAGGTGGGCCCCCAGTCCCCAATGTAGGCAAAACCTTGTTATCTGCACCAGCCCTTGAGCCAAGCATTGAAGTTCATGGTGCGGAGATCCCTAGCCCCATCCCCCTTGCCATGGACAGGCAGCACCTCTGAGAAGGTCACGGAGTTTGCTACCTGCTCCAGGCCCCTCCCCAGTTCCCCAAACTCCTTCTGCACCCTTGGTAATTCTACCCTTCCCTGCGTCAACCTGCTGTGAAACAGAACCAGAAAATAAAAGCTATAATAACAAGCATTTGTCAATGCCGAATGTTTGCTTGCTGGCATTAGCATTGGTAGTGTAGAAGTTACAGAGCTGCATAACAGAAATGGCAGTGAAGTATTGAACTGAAGCCAACCCCACCACCACCCTGCAGAGAGTGACAGACATTGGGGTGTGCCTTTGGGTCGTCAGGCATAACGGCCACGCCATTTCACCACACCCTACCCTGCAGACACTGACAAGTGTCACGGTGTGCCTTTGGGTCTTTGGCCCTTATGCGCACCCCATTCCATCAGGAAATACAGTGAGATGGGTGCGGTATAGGAGAATGGGGTGAACTTTGGGGCCGGAGAGTCCAAGGCATACCTCGATGCCTCTCACTGGCTGCAGGGTTTGGAATGGTATGAACATTAAAGGCAAGAATCCCAAGTCACACCCCTGATGCCTGTCATTCTCTACAGGGTGGGGTGTTATAGTTGGAAACCCTAACACCTCAGGCATTCGTTGGTATTTTCACTCCAAATTTTGCAAATTTTTTTTTGTGACCCCCACCTCATGAACAGTGGCAATATCAGTTTGTTAGCTGAAAGCTGCTTATGCACACCGACTACGGCATTTAGTACCACAGGTGCAAAAACACATTCTGAACAGGATGTGAAAAATGACAGCTATACTGTTCATGGGGAGGTGTAAAAAATGGCAATGTTGCAAATCTGCAGTAAAAATATTAAAAAAACTGGTGAAGTCACGAGCGTGCATAGAAACTGTGCAACGCACACCCGTAATGTAATTAGTTTGGGATTTTTACAGCAGATTGTCAACACAGGCATTTTGGGACCTCCGATCATGAACATTGTCACTGTGATTTTCTTTATCTGTCCCGAACAATGATTTCCCACAGCGACCACGCATCTCTGCGCTGAAAGTGTGAAAACACATTTCGGCCATGTTGTGAAAAATGACAGCTGTACTGTTCATAAGGAAGTGTGGAAAAATGCCACTGGTGAAAATCTGGACTGAAAATATTACGAAGTCATGAACTTACAATGGTGCGTGGAAGCTGCGCAATGCTCACTCGTAACACAGTCATTTTATGGACTTTTGTCACCAAATTTTCAACATAGCCATTTTAAGATCTCTGCTCATGAACAGTGTCACTGTGGTTTTCTTATTGTGTCCCATACATTGATTTCGCACACCGACTGTGCCATTGTGCGCTACATGGGCGGAAACACGTTTTGGGCAAGATGTGAAAAATGACAGCTGCACTGCTCATAAAGAAGTGTGATAAAATGGCAATGTTGAAAATCTGGAGTGAAAATATTGAAAATTCGCAAACTTACGAGCGTGCGTAGGAACTGCGCAACACGCGCTCGTAAAACAGTCATTTTTAGGAATTTTTTCACCAAATTTTCAACATAACCATTTTAAAACCTCTGCTCATGAACAGTGTCACTATGATTTTCTTAATGTGTCCCATACATTGATTTAGCACACCGACTGCGCCATTGTGCGCTACATGGGTAGAAACACGTTTTGGGCAAGATGTAAAAAATGACAGCTGCACTGCTCATAAGGAAGTGTAATAAAATGGTAATGTTGAAAATCTGGAGTGAAAATATTGAAAATTCGCAAACTTACGAAGTGGAATGGAGAACCTTAACGTGCGCGCTTGTAAACAGTCATTTTAGGAATTTCACTAATTTTCAACATAGCCATTTTAAGACCTCTGCTCATTAACAGTGTCACTGTGATTTTCTTAATGTGTCCCATACATTGATTTCAGACAACCGACTGCGCCATTGTACAGCGCTCGCTCATGGAAACATGTTTTGGGCAAGATGTGAAAATAACAGCTGTACTGCTCATAAGGAGGTGTGGTAAAATGGCAATGTTGAAAATCTGGAGTGAAAATATTGAAAATTCGCAAACTTACGAGTGTGCGTAGGAACTGCGCAACGCACGCTCCTAAAACAGTCATTTTTAAGAATTTTTCCACCAAATTTTCAACATAGGCTTTTTGAGAGCTCACCTTATGAACAGCGGCAGTGTCGTTTCATTACTCAGTCCCGAAAGGTGATTTCGCGCAGTGACTGTGAAATCACCCTTCGGGGCCAATTAACACCATGACAGTGAGATCATTCATGAGAAGGGGTCCCAAAAACCTCATGTTGAAAATTTGGTGCAAAAATTCCAAAAAATGCCTGAGATATGCAGCAAAGTTGAAAACCCCTATCTATCCCATTATACAGCTTACGCATTTCCTCAGTTCGCGGTCAGCTTTGAAGAGTGCAGACGTGTTCCCGTCCACCGAAGATCGTCAGCGCCAAGTCGGAGGTAAGTATGGGAGTGAGGGTGAATGGGAAGCAGGGTGCACAGTGGGTGGGCGCGGGTGGGGACAGAGACACCGAGGACCGTTTTGATTTCAGAGTGTTTTTTTTTTAAATGATGACGGAGAGGATCGCTTGCCACGCTAGTGGGGCTCCCCAGCATGGCACAAGGACGGCTGGTGGGGGCGGAGCTGACGGGGATTGTGCACCGCCGGGCGACAGTACGTGTTGCCATGCAGGGGTGGGCTCCCAGCGTGGCACCCTGTACTCTGGGGGTGGACCAGTGGAGCCAACTGGGGATTGGGCACCCGTCGGTTATACTGATGTGTATGCAGCTGGGGTGGGCACCCAGCGTGGCATATAAAGCTCTCTTTTGGGGCGCAGCACAGCCGCCGAGGGGATTGGGTGCCCCTACGGCTACACAGTGTGTGTGTGGGGTGAGCATGTAGTACGTGCATGTGTGTGTGTAGGGGTGAGCGTGCATGAGCAGGCGCATATCTTATCGCTGCTCACTGAGCGTGCTCCTTTCAACTGTACGCCACTGCATTTTGGACTGGTCATAGACAGCTCGAGCAGGCATTGGAAAACTGCGGCCGCGCCTGCAAACACACTGCCTGAATTGGAAGAGGGCTGACACACCTCTGAAAGCTCGGATGATGGCACTATGTTTCTTGCACATGCGTGCAAGCAAACATAAAAAACAATCACCTTTTCCTGCTAGTTCGTTGTCACAAGAGTAGTGATCTGAAACAATGGATGTTCAAAAAGAACAGAGAATAGTGATGAAAACTTGGTCCAAGCCATATTAAAAAGAGCACTCCATTTATTATTTTCTATAAAAAAAAGTGGTAAAACATACTTAAAATGGATAAAAAAGGGTATAAATTTAGGGTTGCCACCGATCCAGTTTTAGATGGAATAATCTGTTTTTTAGGGCCTTTATCCAGGCATTCAGTTTTTTGGGCTTGTCTGAGTGCTCACATACTAATTGTATCAAATCATTCACTCTTTTGGCTCTATGTCCAGGTTACAAAGAAGTTCTGGTATCACAAACCTTTGTTTGTAAGACCAGTCAGTCTGGGAGGTGTAAAGTATGGCCATTAAGACCATTAGCAGTAGATCAGCTTAACCATTTCCACTCTGAATTGTAAATATGGTCTTTTACTGCTGTGAAAGGAAACAGTTTTTATATCTTTATATGCTCTCCTGTGTTCCTTTTTTGTTTGGCCTATATTCTGATGTGTTTTGGACCCATTTTATTAAATTAATTATCTCTTTTTATTTTCTTAGTCACTACATTGATTCCTGTTCTCCAGAGTCCTCAGCAGCTGCTACTCTCACTTTTCATACAGCCAGAACATTCCATGACATTTGTTTATATTTGCTTATAAAAAAGTTGTGGAACTCGCCAGCCAGAAAGATAAGCGCTTCTCCAAGTCAATACACTCTGTTTTGCATCAAGGTAAAGTTCTTTATTGTAGGTCCATAAAAGAGTAAACAAATGACGGACTGCTGTACCCCAGAGCATCATACCCTCTCTGGGTTCTTCCTGGGGGGTGTCAGATGTACAGTATAGCCTAGAATGGTATGTCTGAACTTGTAGAATGTCTTAGAAATCTGAAAAGAAACACCAGTACCTGCCGAGTCAAAGGGAACACAGTGCAGAATTGAGGGTAACACAGATAGTGAAGACTGGGTTCCATGTTAAAATCGTGAAAATATAATTGCGATTGATTTAATAGTGAGCGCATTTCAGTGACTCCACATATAGCGCCTGCATAAAATCACCGGTTTAAAAATAGGGATCCTGTAAAAATAAACTGGACAGCAAGCAGCAGAATGAAAGATCCTGTTTGTATTAGGCTGCAAAAATGAAAGTACAGCAGGCAGTGGATACCCACCTTAACAGGGAAGGATACGATATAGCATCTCTACAATTCTGGGATATTGAAAGGGTTGAAGCTCCCAGCAGTGGTGGTGGTGATTGGCAGAGAGCTTTGTCATCAGGTTTGGCATTAATGAAGAGGAAAACTGGATGGTGAGCTGGTGACCTTGGAATTTGTTTTGGTGAGGTTCCCATGGTGGAAACTTGTGTAATCTGTTTACTGCTACTTGATCCGATGGTCCTTCCCCCCTTCATCCTTCTGTACCAATTAGTCCTCTCTTCCCCCCATCTTTAATTCATTTTTTAGTTATGTATTTTGAATCATGTTAGCTACATGACACTGTATCCTTATCCTATGTATTGACTCTCTGTGACCAGTTAACGCGTGATTATGTTTTGAATATGTAATAATATGCTGGACATGATTGTAGTGGATCAATCAGAAATGTGGCCCTGGTGGTTATAGCATTAGTTACCCAATGAATATTTTCTTTTATGTATTATAGGGTTGTACACATAGGGTGGAATATTCAGAAAGCGCCAGGCAGGGGCGCAAGCCTCGGCGCAGCGCAACTGAGTTGCGCAAGGGCATGGTCTGGTTGATATTCAACGGTGCTGCCGCCATGGCTCAGCACCACTGAATATGGCACTGTAGCCGCCCACATGGCACAGTGGCACTGCACCAGCGCAAGTGGCAAGAGAGGAGCAGGGGGATGCGCCAGCGCAAGTGCGGTTGCGCTAAGCTCAAGACCCGCGATATTCAGTGCTGGGTATGCAAATGGGGCCATTATGTATGCAAGGCACAAATTGGGCCATTTGCATGTCATTATGGCCCCATTTGCATGCAGGTTCGCCGATCCCCGGTGGCGCCCTGCAAGGCTGCAGCTATCAGGGACCGACGCCCCCTGCCCCTCAGCGGCAATGCACCCCAACACCCAATTGCGGGCTTAGCAAAATAAAAGAATCCCTGGTGGTCCAGTGGACATGCCCCCAACCCGATCTCGGGCATTGGAAAGATAACAGAATCCCTGGTGGTCCAGTGGACCGAACCCCAGCCCGATCACAGGCTTCAGATAACATAACCTCCCTGGTGGTCCCAGCAGTACCCCCTCCCCACCCGCCCACTCAGACCAACCACCCCAATCCCCTGGTCCAGTGGCAGGTGGCAGCACCCCCACCATAAGCTGCCCGGCCACCCACCAATGACTGACAGCGTGCAATGCGGCTATCGCCCATTGTACACAGTGGACCAATAGGTGCAGAGCCGCACTGTACGCTGTCAGTCGGTGGGCAGCTGGTGGTTGCTGGTAGGGTTCTGCCACCTGCTGCTGATGGGGGAGCGGGTGGCGGGTCTTAGTGGGTGGGTGGGGAGGGGTTATCGTTGGACCACCAAGGAAGTTACACTATCTGAAGCCCACGATCGGGCTGTGGTTCACTCCACTGGACCACCAGGGATTCTTTTATTCGTACAATGCCCATGATCGGGCTGAGGTCCGGTCCACTGGACCACCAGGGATTATGTCATTTTTACAATGCCCACAGTCGGGCAGGGGGGCAGGTCCGCTGGACCACCAGGGATTGTTCAGCTACATTTGAGCCTATGATCCAGCGTGGGGGGGGGCACAGTGCCCGGCCTGTGGCTCGGGAGGTTGGGTGGCCACCCACAGCTGGCGGCTGCCGTGTTGTGCCCAGCAATAAGGTGGCCGGCCTGTGGGTGGCCCTGACTTGATCCTTTTTTTTCCGGCGGATCTGTGCACCCCCCTGTGTTGCGCAAGGTGGGTTTGTGCCTGCATATGCACCGCACATCCTGGGCTGAATATTGGGATGCGCTGCATATGCATGGGCACGCCCCTCGCACTTGCGCCACATACATTACTGGCGTGCCCCGGGGCATCAGGATTTATGCGGCACAACATCCCCTTTGAATATCATGCTTGGGCGCATCAGTGGGTTGCACATGGTGCAACACTGTTGTGCCATGTGCAACCCCTTTGAATAGCTTGCCCATAGTCTCTTGAGATATGAAGTAGAGTTGGTTTCTAATGGTGCTTTTTCTCTCCTTACCTCTCACCTCCCTGTATAGGAATTTAATTCATCAGCATTGGTATTGATATCATGTCTTATGATGGTATACCATTACCGCAGTGACTCCGGCATAGCGAAGACCCTACAGCGACGAGAATCGGGCAAAATCCGCCCATCACTGTGGTGAATGCGCAATGTCTTGACTCGGGACTGCCTTGCTGGAGTGTCCCCGGTCCAACTCTGACTCGGAGTTAGAATCCTAGAGACCCGGGGGTTGGCTTAGCTTTATTAGTATGCACCAATATCCCTATGGCTACAGTGCCAACAGTTGGCATTGCATCCGTCACTATAGGGGATGTTGGCGCTAGCACTGTTGAAGCACTTTGGGTAAACCGCTTATGATTACTTACAGTAGATTCGTGACTTAAACGTTCTCTGCTTTTGTACAGCACTAATCGCTATTATGTCTAGGCGCTGTTATTATGTGGTTGCCAATAAGTGTTTCGCTATATTTGATGCGCTTTTACTTACCTGCAATTTTTTATTTGTGATTATCACTGGATACCGATAATTAATGTATCAAAAGTTGGTCAAAGCTTATCAGAATACATGACTGACATGAAATGGAAGATGAAAAAGTGGTTAATAGAGGTTAGAACAATCTATTGTGAATGAGCTTGGTACATTCAGCAGACTTGGGTTTGATTCCCACAGCCACCATTTGCATATTGTGTGGCCTTGAGCAAGATATGTAACCTCCCTGTGCTCCCAGTTGACCCCTGCAAATGGGCTTTGTGGCCAATAGGCCTTACCTGGTTACCAAAGAATAAAAATAACTAAATAAATAAAAATAACAGTATAGAATGATTTCCTATCACTTTTAAACTCTTCTCTGACATTAAAAATGTCTTTGAAAGAGGAACAATGTTAAGTATCTTGCTCAAGGTCACACAATATGCAAATGGTGGCTGTGGGAATCAAACCCAAGTCTGCTGAATGTACAGAGACCCTCCTCGGACTAACGCCACCAGGAGTCGCAGCCTCTCTCCACCTTTCGACTGCCACCGTTTCTACCTGCAGCTTCGATAAGCTCACCCTAGCAGTCCCACGGGTAAGAACCTCCCTAGCATAAAGGACCTTCTCATGCAGGACCCCATCCTGGTTCAGCAACCTCCCTGCAAGTGTCACCCGCCTCCCTAAAATTGGTGCATTCAAAATTGCCCTCAGGAATCACATACTCACCGCACCTGTCAATGTCCTCAGCGATGACCTGCCAGCCACTGGGCCGCCACCAACGGAGAACGATACCTATTACCAAAGGTGCAACTTAGACAAAGTCTTGTTCCTAGACTGCCTTGAATTATTCCACATTGCAATGTTAATCTCTACTCCAGCATGCAAACTTCTAGAAAACCACTGTATAGGCTACTCCACAGGCAAAACTAAACCATTATAAAGGCCACTGCATAGGCTCACTGCCTCCTGTATACATTTCTTATCTCACGTTACAATCTCATGTATAAATGCTGTAACTCATGACCTGTACTGTTCTCACCCACGAAACCTGGTGTAACAACTGAAAGAATGTATGTATGTTATGTCTTTACTCTGCTGTATCTAAATGTGTACTTATGATGTGGAGCCTTTGAAAAATGAGTCTCTGACTCAAAGGGTTGTAATTCCGATCTCAAACAAATAAATAAAAAAATAAACAATATCTCCATCAGTCATTAAAAAAGGGTGGAGCTAGAGGCAGAGTTTGGAGTGTGGTTTAGCATCTGGTTTTCACTTATTTATTTATTTATTTATTAGCTTTTGGTAACCAGGTAAGTGCGCTAGGCAAATGTGGCAACCCTAGGTATCATACAAGTCAGGTGATAAAAAATCATTCTAAAAAAAAAAGTATGGGGCAAAACAGGCTCAGAAATGTTTTTTTAAAATAAGTTGCCCATGGACAACTATGACCCTGAATTTGGTTGCCTGTCAAAAATGTTCTCTTGTTCTGCAGTTTTAACTTAGAAACATACAATCTGATGGCAGACAAGGACCGCATGGTCCTACCAACTGTAATACCGCAGACCCTTAGCTGGCCCGCCGACGCAGCAGCAAGGCATCCGTTTGTGATGCCAACATCCTGGATTTGGTGATGGACTCGGGAGTCGGAAGGCCAGCTGGGGGAGAAGGATCAAGCATCCTGGGGACTGCTCTTCTTCTCCAGGGGTAGGGGGGAAGAGTGCCTGGCGCTTTACAGACCCCTGGCGGAGGCAGGGGGTACCATTGTGGTCGGCACCATTACTCAAAGGGGCAGAGCAGACGCTGGATGTCCCTGCCCCCAGGGATCCAGCATTCACAAAAAAAAGTCGGCCCCCGGGTATGACACTTTGCGCCACTACCATCCCCACTGCTACCAATTTCCGTCAGGGGGGTCCCGCTCCCATGGTCCTGACCCAGGGGGTAAGTCGGGGCTTGCCTACAGGGTCCATTGTGAGGGGGAGCCCGCCAAGCAGCCCCACCCAGGGGGGCAAGCCTGGGCATGGGGGGACGGCAGATGGAGCAGGGCTGACCTCCGAATGGAGATCGGGGGCAGGCACGAAAAAAAAAAATACCACAGACCCTACTCGATCTCTGGATTAACTCTCCTTTCCCTAACCCCTAAGGTTCCCTTATGCTTGTCCCATGTATTCTTGAATCCCGTTACAGTTTTTGCCTCCACCACCTCCACCAGGAGGCTGTTCCAGGCACCCACCAATCTTTCTGTGAAGAATTTAAAAGACAATTAAATGTCTATTGTCAGATTGTCACACACAAACAACTACCCTCCAGCAGCTAGATTGTCTCACCCAGTCTGTGAACATAACTATGCCGTGACCTCCCCTCCCCCTGAGCTTTTCTGTTTTTTGTTACCCTAAGAAGACATGGACAATTAAATGTCTCTCTGCTAGGACAGGACTCTCGCTGCTGAGTACTCTCCTTGATTGTTCAGGCAGAAAGAGCAGACTTTTTTTTTTTTAAATATTGGCTCTTACAGCTAGTACCAGCTCTTAAAAAAAAAAAAAATTAGATTTTGCTCCCTGCTCCCTCATAGATTAACTCCATTCCGTCAGTGTGCTCACACACAGTATGTCCTCAACTAAATGCAGCTGTTTGTTGCTGTTGTTGTTGTAATCAACTTAACTCATGCACACTACACTCCTGTGTAATTGTTACAAGTAAATATTTGTGTTGCCATTGGATTGGCATTTGAGAAAGAGTAATGTGCTCGGGAACAGCCCAGGCTTCAATTGTCTCAGTGGTGCAGCTGGTTAGTGCAATCGGAATGGTATTCTGGGTGGCCTGGGTTCAAGTCCCAGCTCAGACACCTACTTCTTTCTCACCTCTGTTTGTATGTGTTCCATAAATATGCACACTGCACTCCGGTGTGATTTTTACAAGTAAATATTTGTGTTGCCATTGGGTTGGCATTTGAGAAAGAGTAGTGTGCACGGGGACAGCCCAGGTTCCAGTTATCCAGGATTTTTCCTTGTTCTGTGTGGGATCCCCCTATGGAGACGTGGACGTGCAATGATGCTCCAAGCGAGCTGGGCACACTCCCGCACCCCCGCTCATGAGCGTCCGCCATTGCCTCCTCCCCTTTTGCGTGCGTGATCCCACTTGGTGCTCCCAGTCTCCACTGGGAGTCGCTGCTGAAGCAGGATTGCAATCCCCACCCTTCCCAGGAGAGGAAAGCTGTTCTTCAGACACTTAATCCTCTCCTCCCCGGCTGGCCCCCGGCAACCCGAGCTTGCTCCCGAACATGGGTTGCCGGCATGGTGCGTGGTGTGGCATCCAGCACCTCAGTGCCACCAGGCTGGCTGGTGAGTAGATTTAAAACAGACAGGATAGGAAACATTGCAGGAAATTAATACAGTACATAATACATAGTATAAGAGTATACAAGTAATACAGTGCAATAAATATAAGTGCATCATAACTGAGGGCGGAGTACATGATAATGAAACAAACATGGTGCAGGCAGTACTAGCTAACTGTGTAAACAGATAGGAAATTAAAGAAAAGAAAGGGAGACCAGAAGGAAGTCAGTTAAGGAGAGTTGTGAGACAGTTGGGGGGGTTGGGAGAAAAGTTGAGTAGAGGGGTGCAAGGTGTAGAAAAGGAGGAGTAGGAAAGCATGCAGGTAAAGGATGAGTAAAGGGCAGGAGGGGAATGGAGTTGGGGGGGGGAGAAATTAGACCATGATAAGGTGGGGAGGAGCAGGGGGAAATTGAGGGACAAGCCATGAGCAGTCCCAGATTGACCAGTAAAAGCTAGGAGCAGTCACAACTATTCACAGAGAGAAGGTGCTGGTGAAGTTTAGTTTTAAAGGGGCCCAATTTAACTGTGGAGGAAACCAGAGGAAGCAGGCCATTGAGCAGGATAGGAGTCCTGTGGAAGAACGCTCGCTGCCCTAGGGATGTCTTACAGAAAGGGACTAGGTAAAAGGCCTTATCGGAACTCCTAGTAGAACGAGGGGTAGGGGCAGGGGAGATGAGCTGCTGGACTGAGGGAGGGGAGAGTGAGGTGGTAAGCTTCTTGGCCAACAGGCAGATGTGATAGTCAAGCCTACTCTTAAAGTTTAGCCAGTTCACTTGACAGTAAAGATCGCAGGTATGGGTTAGCTTTGGTGCTTCTGTTATGAGGCGACATGCTTTATTTAGGGAGAGCATTATTCTTTTAAGAGCAGTGTCAGATACAGATCTGTAGATTACTATACCATAATCCACTAGGGACAGAATGGAACTAGTGACAGCCTGCTAGAGGGTGTAGTTTGTCAAGCAACTCCTATGCCTATGGAGGAGGCCAATTCTGGTGTTTACTGCTTTGCAAACCAGATTAATATGTGCTTGGTAGGAGAAGGAGGAGTCTAAAGTGATCCCAAGGTATTTAAAACTCCTAACCTGCTCAAGTGACAAGACTTGATTATTTTGGATGTTTAGTGACACTCCTTTATGTTTATTCTGGTGGTTTGCAAACAGCATTATTTTGGTCTTTTTGTAATCGATTTATTTATTTATTTATTTATTGGAAACAATCGGAATTACAAACCTTTGAGTCACAGACTCTTTTGCAAAGGCTCCACGTCGGTTACAAAGGGTGGAGGGAAGACAGATACAGTAGAGAACATACTTGAAACAGGTAGAATATACATAACAAAATCACAGGAGTATTCCAGGCAATCGATGATAAGTTTATGAAAGGAGAACCTGGACTCGATTTGTGTAAAGCTAATTTGCAAGCATTGTCCAAGCATAAGGGGTTCAGGATGGGTAGAGAAAATAATTGCATCATCTGCATAGAGGAGTAGGTTGCCAGAGCAGGCTTGGGGAAGGGTATTTAGGAAAAGACTAAACAGAAACGGGCCAAGAATTGACCCCTGTGGAACCCCTGAGTGAACTGGCTTACTGGAAGAGAGGGTATCTAGGATTTTAACCCTCTGGGACCTCCCAGAGAGGTAACTATCAAACCAGGTGGTAGCATCAGAGGATAGGCCCAGCCCCAAGAGGGAGACAGAGAGAAGGCCATGGTGGCCCGTGTCAAATGCTTTTGTTAGGTCTTTGTACACAGACCCAACCAAGTGACCCCAGTCCAGAGCTTTATGTATAAAGCTAGTGAACTCCAGGAGGGCTATGGAAGTACTGTGGTCCTTTCTGAGGCTGTGTTGTTGGCTACACTGCAGAGTATACTTGGCAAGATATTCAGAGATTTGATCATTCACTATTCTTTCAAGGGCTTTAGAAATAGGGGGAAGAAGATAGATGGGGCAATAGTTACCATGGGCAGTTCTGTCACCACTCTTGTGAACAGGGGTGACTATTGCAGATTTCCACTGGGTGGGAAACTGACTGAGACAGAGAGAAAGATTAAGAATTGTGGTGAGGGGTGGGAGTACTGCATCAAATGTTAAATGAAGTAATTTTAGATCAAGAGAGTCGCCACTGAATCTGGACTTGCCCAAGACTCATGAAAGTTAGGATCTAGCTTCACTTGGAGATATTACTCTGAAGCAAAAAGGAGGGATACCAATAAGGGCAGATGACAGAGGGGGGGATAGAGGGGTTAGTGGGGTCACTGAAGAAATCCGGAGGAAGAACAGTACTTAGATCGGTAAAAGCATTATTGAATGTATCTGCTATGAGCAGTGGGTCTTGGGTGGTAACTCCATTGATATTTAATAAGGGGGGTGTTAGTTTTACCTGTTAGATCCTTAAGATTTTGCCAGAACTTAGTCCCATTACCCTGGGAGGAAGAAAGGCAGGTTGTATAGTACTCAGCTTTATCATGTCTAATTTCATAAGTACAGACATTTCTGACTGCCTGATAGCGCTATCTAACTGCAGGAAGTCGAGACCCCAGAGCCTTGTGCCAAAAGTTATCCCGGTGGGCCATGGATTTTAAAAGGGCCGGGGTTACCCAGGGATTGTCCCGGTTTTTCACCTTATGTGTCATGAAGGGGGCCAAAATGTCACATGCAGAGTTAAAAGTGGAGATAAAGTATGTAAGGGCATCATCAATATTAGTGGCAGGACCGGCCCGGTGGCGCTGAGGGTTGAGGCACTGGACGCCACACCTCGCTCCACACCGGTGACCCGGGTTCAGGAGCGGACTCGGGTTGCTGGTGGGCCGGCCGGGGGGAGTTAGGCTTGAGTGTCCCATGACAGCTCGCCTACTCAAGCTAGGGTTAAGGCCATAGCCGAGAGCACTTGTCTGAAGAGCTCCGAGGCGGAGAGTACTGCAAGCCCCTAATGTTAAGGATGGCTGCCAATATACAGCGTGATGTCAGCGCTCTGCGCCTTGGCGTCAGGGTCCTACACTGTAGGGGGTGGGAGAAAAAGTGGAAAATGCCTGCCATCTCCGGGAAGATGGAGCCTCCGGAGACGTGCCCTCGATGTGCCTTTGCCTGCCCGATGACCCCTGGACCGACGAAAGTTGATTGATGGGGTAAGGGGGTCTTCGCCGGTCCCATCTCAAACCAAGTCTATGGGGCCCGGGGCCACATGGCAGGTGGAAGGCAGAGGGATGTCTACCTTGAGGCTCCTGAAGGGTCGGGGATGGCAGGCAGGAAGGCTAATAAACAGTAATTTCAAAAAAAAATATTAGTGCCAGAGTCAAGAGGGGACAAATCAGAGTTAAGAAGGTAGTTTTGGAATTGACCAAGCATGCCTTTCTTAAGGGTACGTAGAAAGGATGAAATAGGAGGGGTTTTAATGGAACCATTCGACCATTGGCTGAGGGTAGGGGAATGGTCGCTTAACGAGTCGGGTAAGACTTCAATGCAAGAGAGTCTTTCAGGACAATTAGTGAGTATAAGGTCAATAAGAGTGCTTGTTCCTGTTTTATAGTTGCTCCTAGTGGGAGAGAATACAACCTGCAACAAGTTCAGGGCCACAGCTGCATCCTTCAAAGAAGCCATGGCAGGGGTAACCTGTTAGTGTTGAAGTCACCGAGTAGGTTAACCTTGGACCGAGAGGGGAGATGGGAAACCCAATCCAGGACAGCATGAAACCCCAGCTTGGTGGAACATGGGGGCATATAGACGGAGAGTACAGTGAGATTTTTTCCACTTTTACAAATGGCAATTTTAATCACCAGGATCTGAGCAGTGTTGCTGGGAAGGGAGCAAGGGAGCATTTGCCCTAGTAAAGAGTTGGCCAGATAGATGGCACAACCCCCACTGTGCTTACCCAACCTATCCTCCTTGTAAAGTGTGTAGCCATTTAAGGCCACTGCTGAGTCAGGTATAGTGTTGCCATTGGGTTGTGCATTTGAGAAAGAGTAATGTGCTCGGGGACAGCCCAGGTTCCATTTGCCTTAGTGGCGCAGCTGGTTAGCACAACCGGAACGGTTTTCCGGGTGGCCTGGGTTCAAGTCCCAACTGAGACACCTACTTCTTTCTCACCTCTGTTTGTATGTGTTCCATAATATGCACACCCTATTCCTGTGTGATTGTTACAAGCAAATATTTGTGTTGCCATTGGGTTGTGAATTTGAGAAAGAGTAATGTGCTCAGGGACAGCCCAGGTTACAGTTGTCTCAGTGGTGCAGCTGGTTAGCACAATTCGAAGTTTTCCCCGGCAGCCTGGGTTCAAGTCCCAGCTGAGGCACCTACTTCTTTCTCACCTCTGTTTGTATGTGTTCCATAAATATGTACACCACACTCCTGTGTGATTGTTACAAGTAAATATTTGTGTTGCCATTGGGTTGTGCATTTGAGAAAGAGTAATGTGCTCTGGGACAGCCCAGGTTCCTGTTATCTCAGTGGCACAGCTGGTTAGCGCAATCAGAATGGTATTCCAGGTGGCCTGGGTTCTAGTCCCAGCTGAGGCATCTATTTCTTTCTCACCTCTGTTTGTATATTAACTCATAAAAGTGAAACATTTTTGGTCCCTCAAAACTGGTCACTTCCTCCTGTCACACACTAACAGACAGGGTCTGAGACTGAGCAGGACAGGACAAGACTCTCGATGTGGCTGCCTACTCACCTTGCCCATTAACTCTCGGAAAGCATGGCTGGCTTTTAAAATATTGGGTTAGGTAGCTCTAGCTTATAGGCTAGCATTTAAAGCTCAAAAAGGAACCTTTTTATTTTGCTCCCTGCTCCCTCACAGTCTGACTAACTGGCCCTCAGTCATAGAGTGTGATCACGCACAGTATGTCAGCCTCAAGGCTGTTTTTTTTTTTTTTTAATCAACAACTTAGCTCTTAAAACACTGTCCCTCCATCTGGTCACTCACTCCCCACCCACAAACAGATAGGGTCTGAGACTGAGGAGTCAAAGCTGGGTAGGTGTTGAAATTTGATAATACAAGTAACTTGTCTAGTTTAGCTTATATAGCTTAGCAGCTAACAATTCAGAAAATAACTTTTTATTTTGCTCCATGCTTCCTCACAGTCTGACTAACCAGGGTACACTCACACACAGTATGTCGATCTCAAGGCAGCTGTTTTTTTTTTGTCACCTTTATCAACTTAGCTCTTAAAAACTACCCCACAACCCACATGGGGGTTGTATAGACCCCCATCTCAGGGGGAAGAAATGGACAAGGAAATGATAGAAAGCATCCTTAGGATGGCAGAAAAAGGGGAGATATTGTTGATGGGGAACCTGAATATGCTAGATGTTAACTGGAGCATGTTTGCTGCAGCCACATCCAAGAGCAGGGCCATTCTCGATGCTTTACAGGGGGCATGCCTCAGACAGCTAGTGTTGGAACCCACTCGGGAGAGAGCAGTCTTAGACCTGGTTCTCTTTAATGTGGATGGAGAGAGAATCTCAGATCTTGAGGTGGGTAGCCATAGATAAACACAACCGCAGAGTCAAGCCATATAAAAGTGAGGGTGCTGGACTTTAGGAGGGCTGACTTTGTCAAAATGGGAGAGTGCCTCAGAAAAGCACTAGCAGACAGGCAGGAAGGAGGGGTGGAGGAACAATGGGAAAACATCAAAACTGCCATCACAGAGGCAATAAGCCTCTGTGTGAAGCAAATAAACAAATCAAAACGAAAGAAAAAAAACACTATGGTTCTCAAGATGTGGCAGGGAAGGTTAGGGAGAAAAAGAGAGCATTCAGGAAGTATAAGGAAACACAGAAGGCGCAAGACAGAGAACTGTACCAGTTAAAGCAGAAGGAAGGGAGGAAGGTAGACAGAAGAGCAAAGGCCCAAACCAAGGAAAAGACAGCCGACTCAGTTAAGAAGAGGGATAAAACCTTTTATAGGTACATTATGGAGCGAAGAAAGATGAAGGGAGGGATAGTGAGGCTTAATAAAGGGAATGGTGGGTGGGCAGAGAGGGACAGTGAAAAAGCAGGGATACTGAACAAATACTTCCGCTCGGTATTCACAAAGGAAGAGGAGGAGGAGGTACTTAAATCAATCAATAGAAGCACTCTGGATATGGGGGGTCGATACTGGTCCTTTCGCAGAAGAAAGGGTTCTGAAAGAACTCCTAATACTTAAAGTGGACAAAGCAATGGAGCCTGACGGGATTCACCCCAGAATTCTAAAAGAACTAAGGGGAGAACTAATGACATCACTGACTACCCTTTTTAACAAATCATGGGAGGATGGTGTGGTGCCTAAGGACTGGAAGAGTGTGGATGTGATTCCCCTTCACAAAAGTGGGAGCAAAGCAGAGGCAGGAAACTATAGACCTGTTAGCTTGACCTCAGTGGTAGGGAAAATGATGGAATCACTTCTGAAAGAAAGAATTGTTGAGTACCTAGAGGCCAGCAGGGCACAGGACCCAAGACAGCATGGATTCACAGTGGGAAGGTCATGTCAGATGAATCTAGTAGATTTCTTTGACTGGGTGACCAAAGTAGTAGACCAGGGAGGGGCTGTGGACATGGCCTACCTAGACTTTAGCAAGGCATTTGACACAGTCCCACACAAAAGATTAATAAACAAATTAGCCAGCTTGGGAGTGGGTCCCAGGGTGGTAGCCCGGGTTAAAAATTGGCTGGATAACAGGACATAGAGGGTAATAGTAAATGGAGTCCACTCCAAAGAAAGGGGGGGGTTACTAGTGGGGTACCACAGGGTTCAGTACTGGGTCCGGTCCTTTTTAATGTTTTTATAAGTGACATTGCAGAGGGACTGGAAGGAAAAGTATGCCTCTTTGCAGACACAAAGATCTGCAACAGGGTTGATACACAAGGCGGGGTGGAAAGGATGAGAAGAAAAAATTACTTACCCCAGTAATGTTGTTTCTTCTAAAGGAGTGCTAATGTATTCTGACACATGCAGTAAGATCTTGTTGTTCTGCTGCCCCAGAGAGGAAAGAGATAAAGCCTACATTCTAAGTAGGCACACACTCGGTTTCAAATCACTGTCCCCTGGTACATTTTATTCAACCATCAGATTCTTATGAGCAAACCCAGAAGGGTTATAACAGATTTGAAAAACCAAACAAATGCTTATAGCATTTAAATGGAAACTTTTCCTAAGACCCTATCACCCCAGCATGGGCTGAAGACTCAAGTCACAGATGCCCGCAAGAGAAAAACAAACTTCCAAGTAAACACAACAAAGTATATAAGCTGCAGTGCAGAGACCCCAGGTTCTGGCAGGAGAGGCAGAGTGGGAGGTCAGAATACATCAGGACTCCTTTAGAAGAAACAACATTACTGTTGTAATTTTTTCTTCAAACAAGAAGAAGTCCTATTGTATTCTGACATATGCAGACTACTAAGCAGTTCCCTTGGAGGAGGGCACAGAACCTATTTAAGAAAAAGGCTCTGCAATACTGCTGTTCCAAACCTGGCATCATTTCTTGCCTGCACATCCAGGCTGTAATGCTTGGTAAATGTGTGTACAGTTTTCCAGGTAGTTGCTTTACAGATTTCTGACAAGGGAATGTCTCTTGAAGCTGCTATCGTGGCAGCTGTGCCCCTGGTAGAGTGATCCCTGAGGCCTACTGGGGGATCCTTCCCTAATTTCTGATAACAAAACTGGATGCAAGACACTATCCATCTTGCAATGATCCTTTTATTGGCAGGCTTATCCCTGCCCACTTCCACATAGGCAAGGAACAACTGGCTATTGTCACCCCTATGGCCCCTGGTTATATCCAGATAATAGCTGATAACCCTTTTAACATCCAGGCTATGCAGCCTATGTTCCCCTGAACTAGAGTGTTCAGTAAAGAAGACAGGCAAATTTATAGACTGGTTAAGGTGAACCTTTGAGACCACTTTAGAGAAGAACCTTCTATTTGTTCTAAGAACCACTTTATCATTATGAAAGGAGATATAGTTAGGTTTCACAGATAAGGCCTGTAGTTCACTGATACACCTTGCTGAAGTGATGGCTACCAAAAACACAGTTTTCCATGTCACAAACTTAAACTCTGCTGAGATCATGGGTTTGAAAGGGGGTTGCATCAATTGTGCTATGCTTATATTTAGATCCCATGAAGGGGTAGGCTCCCTATGAGGGGGGTGTAAATGCAGAAGCCCCTTAAAAAAGTGTTTAGGCCCACTGGCACAGCAGTTGGATTTCCGCTTGTGACGCCAGCGAGCCAGGTTCGGGAACGAGCCCGGGAGCTGGAGGGTCGGCTGGGGGAGAGGACTTGAGCATCCCAGGGACTGCTCATCCTCTCCAGGGGGAGGGGGGTGCCAGAGCTCAGCTCTTGTCTGGCCCCAGGTGGAGACCCGAGGTACAGCAAGTCCGACGCTCAACAGAGGGGCGACGTGCCAGACATTGGCGCTTCAGTGCCTTGATGTCCAGGGACATGGCACGGTGAGAGAAAACCGGAAAAACCACGTAGCCTACCAGTAGACGGAGCACCAGGGCCCCAACCTTCAGTGCTCCTACCGGCCCGGAGACAGCGTTCCGACGAAACGCAGATGTATCTGGGTGTAAGGCCCCCACCCTGTACCCGCCTGGGGAGTACAACCACGGCTCCATGGGGAACGGACTGCACCGGTCGCCAGGTAGGTGAGCAAGGGCTGAAAAGGCCATATGTGTGTCTCCCGAAGAAGGGGAGAGCTGCGTGGAGAGGGTAAGCAAAAAAAAAAAAAGTGTTTAAATATTGGGTCAGAGGCTAAAGAAGAAGAGTTACCTGCTGACAAATAAGCAGAGGATGCTGCCAAGTGTACCCTCAAAGTGGAAGGCTTCAGGCCAAGGGACTGTAAATGAGCCAGATGATCTAATAAGAGTGGAATACCCACCTCTTATGGGTCCACACCTGACTGAGTGTACCACATGGTGAACTTCTTCCATTTGGAAGAATATGTCTTCCTTGTGTTTGGTTTTCTGGAAACCTTTAGGATATCCAGAACCAAGTTAGAGAGTTTCAGACCAGCATATTCTAACTTTGCAAGAGCCAGGCCTTCAGTCTGAGGGACCCCAAGTTGGGGTACACGATCCTCCCTTGGGAGGAGGTCAGTAGGTCGTACCTCCTGAGGAGGCAAATCGGGCTGGTCAATGCCAGAGCCATCAACATTGAGTACCAAGGCTGCCTGGTCCGGTCTGGGGCTATCGGGATTATCAGTGCTAACTGGCCCCTGAGTTTGGTCAGTACTTTGAGTAGCAAGGGAAATGGAGGGAAGGGATACAGGAATTTCCTGACCAGTCCAGAAGAAGAGCATCCACTGGGACTGTGCCCAGGACTAGAGGCCTGCAGCAGTACCAAGGCAACTGGTGATTGTCTGGGGCTGCAAAGAGATCTATTTCTGGGGTGCCCCACAGCTTGAAAATATCTTTGAGAACTAGGTGATTCAGAGACCACTTGTGGTGGTTATGGTTGATCCTGCTGAGAGAGTCTGCCAGAACATTGTCCTTCCCAGGAAGGTGAACTGCTGACAGAGTTATCTCCAGAGTGTAGGCCAGATTCCAGATCTTCATACCCTCTGTGCACAACAGAGTGGACCTTGTGCCACCCTGCTTTTTTGATGTAAAACACTGTTGTGGTGTTATCTGTCCTGATCTGTAACACCTTCCCTTGGACCATGGAAGAAAAAGATCAGAGAGCCAGCAAAAGTGCTCTGAGCTCCAACAAATTTATGTGTAGGAGAGACTCCTGAGGAGACCATGTGCGCTGAGCTGTATGCTCCCCCAGATGTGCACCCCACCTCAAGAGGGATGCATCTGTGGTAAGTACCATTGTGGGATTTTCCTGAACGAATGGGACATCCACCCTGAGGTTGTCCTTTTCCTGCCACCACTGCAGAGCTTGAAGAAATGTGGTTGTTACTGGAATCAGTTTGGACAAGGAATCTCTGCTCTGGGACCAAAAGAACTTCAGATGAAATTGAATGTCTCTCATCTGAAACCTTGCCCCTGGTACCACTACTGTTGAAGCTGTCATGTGACCCAGCAACCACAGAAAGTACCTGGCTGGTTTTGGGCAGTGGAGCTTTAAAGAATCCACTAACTGTACTATACTGTCCACCCAGTCTGGTGGAAGTTTGCCCTTCCCAAAACCGTGTCCAGTTCTGCTCCTATAAATTGCAAGAGCTGAACTGGCTTCAGAACTGACTTTTTTGTATTGAGAAGCCCAATGAGCGAAGTATGGACTGAGTGACCATCAGGGCCTCTACCTCCTGCTGTTGAGACCGGACTACCAACAGCCAGTCGTTCAGATAGGGGAAGATTGAAATTCCTAAACGCCTTAGGTGTGCCACCACCACTGCTAGGCATTTTGTAAATACTCTGGGAGCTGAAGTCAGACCAAAGGGGAGGGACCTGAATTGGTAGTGACCTGATGGCAGTCTGAACCTTAGGTATTTTCTGTGTGACTGCCTGATGGGAATGTGGAAATAAGCAACCTTGAGGTTTATGGATGTTAACCAGTCTCCTTGCCTGAGAGTTGGCAATATCATAGCCAGGGTGACCATCTTTAATTTTGGCTTTGTTAGGTGTTTGTTCAGGAACCTTAAATCCAGAATGGGTCACCAATCCCCATTTTTCTTCAAGGTCAGGAAGTACCTTGAATGCAACCCTTTTCCTCTTTGGGACAGAGGGACAGGTTCCACTGCCCTGTCCTGGATGAGAGTTGACACTTCTGTTTCCAGTAGGGAAGTTTCTGCTGGGCAGGCAGGTTTGAATAGCCTTGCCCTCAATCTGGGAAATTGTTTGAAATTTAAGGCAAGGCCTTTGCCCACCACCTCCAGAACCCATTTGTCTGATGTTATAGACTGCCAGTTCTTGAGGTAGTGGGCAAGCCTGCCCCTTACCGGAACTGGAGCGGTGACCCATTGCTCTTCAGGGAGCCTGCTTAACTGGTGTCCTGGTTTGGGAAGCTGGGCTGACATGAGTAGCACCTCTCCTGCCCCTTCCCCTGAAGTAACCATGCTGTTGCTGGTGGACAGGGAAAGCCTGGACCTGATAGAAAGGTCTCTGGTAGGACCTACCCCTGCCTCCCCTACCTTGCTGTTTTTGGAGAGTGGCAGCCTTTTCCTTGGCTGCAGTACTCCTATAGGAAGTTCTATACTCATCCATTTTCCTCATGTAGGCCTCAGTCTGTTCCCAAAGAGGGAATTCTGGACCAGAGGAAAATCCAAGGCCTTTGTCTGGGTGTCCTGTGACAGGTTTGTGGTTCTGAGCCATGAAAACCTTCTCGGAGATATGGAGGTGGCCAATACCCTGGATGCCGAATCATTGGCATCTACTGCCATATGGAATTGCTGCTTAGAAACCTCAATTCCATTTCTAGCCATCTCTCCCAAATCTGCAGCCAAATCAGCAGGGATTTTTGCTGCCAGAGAGGAAACAGCTTCCCACAATTTATTTTGGTACCTTGCCACAAAAGCCATATAAGAGGCCTGTCTGGCAATAAGGGAGGAGCCCAGGTGCAACTTCTTTGCCATAGAGTCAGTCCTCCTAGAATCCTTTTCAGGAGGGTGGGAAGATAATGGGATGTTTGCCTTCTCACAGGCAGCAGCCTGTACTACCCCTTCATGACTGGGGTGACCAGACAGAAATTCTGTGCCATATCTGTCCTCTTATCCACAGGGGAGACAGAAGTAGGGGTACCCAAGATTTTCAATGTCTGTCTCCTAAGAGACTTGTGGATGGGTATCACCAACCTTTTAGTGGCAGGGACAGCCCTCATCTCAACATAATCCGGTTCTTTCTCCTCTTCTGAGGATTATTGAACTGGTAACTGGAGGGTTTCAGCCACCTTTTTCATAAAAGGAAAATGAGTGAGAGCATCCTCCAACTGTTTGGGTGGAGAGATGCCTCCCTCATGTTCTGGGGAAACCTCCAGTTCTATAGGATCATAAAAGTCCTTCTTCTCTTCATCTTCTTGTTCACCATCCTGGTCTCATGAATAATCACAGTCTGAGGGATCCAAGGGAATTTGAACCAGTTGAGAAGTAACTGGACGTAACACCGGTTCAACTGGACCAGACTGAAGGATTGTATAATGCGTATGCATTAGCAATCTCTTCTGTGGTCGGAACCACAACCGGACATGGCTTAGGAGCTGGTTCAGTATGCTTTTCCTTCTTTTTCTTTTTCGCGGAAGCTGGTTCAAAGGTGATATCCGTGGTTCATTTGAAAGAAGAAGTATTGCCTTGGTCAGAAGGCACCCCTTCTGGTTCTTTTGAACCTGAACTGATTTGGCCATCCGTGTTAGCGGATTTCTCAGCTGATTTCTCGTTCAGTCGGTTAAGGCGCCAGTCAAGTGTAAACTGAGGGAAATTCTTACAGATGTCACAGTCTGCAGCCAGGTGTTCAAACCCTAAGCAGAAAACATAGGTAGTATGGGGATTGGCCTTGGCAAAAGTTTTCCCACACTCCACATATTGTTTAAATCCGGTAGGTCTGGGTTTCTTTTTGGGTTTCTGTCACCATCTAAAACTTATCCAAGTGGCGGTTAGGCCAGACAAGAATTTCAAATAGTTCTGGTTAATAGACTGGTATTAGCAGTCCAGAAAAAACACTACAAACTCGTTTTTTATTAACCAACGCTAACAAAACTTTTTCTTGACAAGAGAAAGAAGAAGAAAAGGAGAAAAGAACTCTGTACCCCAATGGTTGGACGGCAACCGCTACAGAACTGAGACTTACCCTGCTGTAGACAAAAACTAACAAATGTGTGCTTTATACCGTGGGACAGTAATAAGAAACTAAAACACAAATAAAATATTTAAATCTGTAAGGAAATCGCAGCGATAAACCACTAAACCGATGAAATGCTGAGGAGAAATCTCTGAGGTGTCTTCACAGTAAGGTGGAGTAAAGAATCTGATGGTTGAATAGAATGTACCAGAGGACAGTGATATGAAACCAAGCGTGTGCTTACTTAGAATGTAGGCTTTAACTCCTTCCTCTCCAGGGCAGCAGAACAACAAGGTCTTAATGCATATGTCAGAATATATTAGGACTTCTTCTTGTTTGAAAGGACTTGGCAAGGTTGGAGGAATAATCAAAAGTATGGCAGCTTAGATTCAGTTCAATGAAGTGCAAAGTAATGCACCTGGGAAACAAAAAACCCGGGGTAGAGTACACAATGGGGGGTGTCAGGAGGCCTAAACCTCACTCTCAGGTTCTTGGCAATAATGGGAATGCAAGGAATCACAGACACGTTGCATAAGAGTAATAAAACTTGTTTATTACTACCAAAAGGAAAATCACAGTTGCCCTAAGCAGTTCTTACCATTAGGAACTGGGAGCCAATGCTAAGCATTCTCTATACCTCGAGGAATCTTCGTGTCTCCTGGGGTCTCCGAGGTAGAAGATGTAATGTCTTACATTATATACCTAAGATAATTACCATGGTTAGGGATGTAAGTTTGTCATGGATGAGGTTTTAATGACTCATTGTTCATGAAATCATTAGTAAACAGTAGTAAATGTTGTGGCACTGTCATCATTGCTACATTCTGATGACACTAGTGAAAGTCATGTAAGTCCTGAATAAAGATCAAACGTCATGGAATCAATGACGTGTATGACTGCCATGACAAACTTACATCCTTAACCATGGTTACTGTAAGAAGAAACATTTCTAGTTACAGAGGTGAGCCCTATTGGCTAAATCAGGGGTGGCTCCTCAGTCCTAGATAACATTATACAATTTTGTTATAGTTATAACTTTGTGGAAATAAAAAAGAAGTACAGTTTGTACATAGCTGTGTAGTAATACAAATCATCAGAAGATGGCAATGCCGACTCATATATCATAACACTACAAGGACACAGGTGTCCTAGCATTTTGTAAGCAAGAAATACATGTGTATATTAGAAAGTAAAGCATGTAGCAATCATACGCATACATATCCTGACATCTACTCTTGTATGGTAGATGTCCTTAGCCCTATATGTTAGTATAACATATACAAGCAGCTGTCTGGGTGTACGCCTGGGGTACCACAATTAGGTGCAGGGACCTCGTGTGACAGGGGGGAGGTATTAACAACAACACAAATGGAAAGGGACCTGGGGGTAATCATATCAAATGACCTAAAGGTAAGCAAGCAATGTGGGAAGGCAGTAAGGATAGCTGGGGGGATACTGGGATGCATAGGGAGAGGCATCACCAGTAGAAAACAGGAAGCTGCTATCTCTCTGTACAGACAGTTGGTGAGACCCCATCTAGAGTATTGCGTGCAGTTCTGGAGAACCTATCTCTGCAAGGACATAGACAGGATGGAGGCAGTCCAGAGGAGGGCAACTAAAATGGTGCAGGGTCTGCAAGAGAAGCCATATGAAGAGAGGCTAAAGGAGCTTAACATGTATACCCTTGAGGAGAGAAGGGAGAGGGGGAACATGATAGAAACTCTCAAGTATCTCAAGAGAATCAGCAAAGTCAAGGGTAGCACCTTTCAGAATAAGAGATGTGCAAGAACAAGGGGACACAATTTGAAGGGGGGGGGGATGGCTCAGGGGCAATGTGAGGAAGTCTTTTTTCAGAGAGAGGGTGGTAGACGCATGGAACGGCCTTCCTGAGGTGGTTGTGGGGTCGAAAACAGTGGGGGAAATTAAAAAATGCATGGGACAGGCATAAGGCAATTCTGGAGGGAGGTAGGAAGAAGTAGACTGTTGGTTAACTAGGATCTGTAGCTTATCCAATAGGTTGGGAAATGGGCAGACTAAGTGGGCCAAGCAGTCCTTATCTTCCATCAAAGTCTATGTTTCTATGTATGTTTCTATGTTTGGGGCACTGTATGTTATGTTTGGTAAGATGTTCGGTAAGCTGGTCAGTAATGATGTGTTCCAGGGTTTTAGAAAGGGGCCGGAGGCTGGATATTGGGCAGTAGTTGGTATGCTGAGAGCTGTCTCCGCTTTTAAGTACCAGGGTGACAATTGCTGCTTTCCATAATTGGGGAAATTGTTGGAGAGAGACAGCAACATGTTCAAAAGTTTGGAGAGGGGTGTCAGCACGACCTCAAGAGAGAGTTTTAACAGTTTGAGATCCAGGGTGTCATTGCTAAATCTGGATTTTCCGAGGACTTTTAGCAAGTATTTTTTGGTTTCAGATCGGGTGACTCTTCTGAAGTAGAAAGGGGGAGTGTTTGGAGGGGGGGTGCATCTGATATGTTAGTGTCATTCTTGTTTAGATCATTAAAGAAGTTAGGGGGAAGAACCCCACTAAGGTCGGTGAAGGCTTCATTGAAACTGTCAGCTATTTGTCTGGGATCCTGCAAGGTAGTGCCATTTACCTCAATCAAATTGGGGGATGTTCTATTGGGCTTCCCTGTAAATTCCTTAATCCTGTCCCAGAAACGATGACTATTGCTCCAAGAGTTGTTGAGTTCACTTTTGAAGTGTTCTGCTTTGGCTCGATGGATTTCCCAGGTGCATGAGTTCCTGGCTGCTCTATATCATGGCATATCATCCTTATTACCTGTGGCAAGGGCTTGGTGCCACAGATTATCCCGTTCCCTCATGATGTTAAGCAGGGTGGGGGTAATCCATGGGTTTGCCAGGCCCTTAGATTTTCTTTTGTGAAGAGGGGTGAATAGGTTGCAGGCCTTAATAAACTGGTCAATGAAGTATTGCAGAGCTAGGTCAATACTACCAGATGTATTTATGTGGGACCAGTCACAATTCGATAGGTAGGCTAGGAATTTACTGAGACACCCTTTTTTAAGGATTCGTTGGTATGTGATTCTGGTCTTGGGTTTTGGGGCCTTATTAGACCACAAGCAGGTAACTGGGGAATGATCACTCATAGTGTCAGGAAGAACGGTGGTGCTAGTGATTCTGTTTGGGTGTGTCATTAAGACTAGGTCCAATAGTGAATTGTTACCTGTTCTATGATTAATTCTTGTGGGTAAGGTAACCATTTGTGTTAGGGCAATGGAAGAGATGGCCTCCTTGAATGGGTCAGCATCTGGGGCAAGCCAGTTAGTACTGAAGTCACCCAGAGCTATGATCTCAGATTGACGGGGGAGCCAGGTATTCAAGGACTTGTTTAAAACCTGAGGCATGATCACATGGGGAAATGTATACAGGTACTATAGTAAGTGCCTTGCCCTGCTTGCCTAGGGTGATTTTTATAGCAAGGACTTGAGAGTTATTTACTGGGTCCATTGCTGGTAGGATTTAGCCTTGCAAGGTGTCCTTTAGATATATGGCAAAGCCACCCCCTTTTTTCCCCAAGCCGATCTTGTCTAAAAAGGTTATAGCCTGTTAAGGAGATGGCATTATCAGGGACTTTGTAGACCAGCCAGATTTCATTGAGAGCAAGCACATCTGGTTTGTGCTGAGTGACCCAGACTTGCAGTTCATCTAGTGTTGGCAGCAAACTACGTTTATTGATTGTGGCCAGCTTCAGAGATCCACTGGTGCTACACATACATTGCTGCTGGTGCAGAGGGCCAGGATTAGGATGAATATTCCAAGATAGCATTAGGAGAAGAGCTAGCCTGAAGAGGTAGTGTTTGAGAGTCCTATCTGAGGTGAGTGGGGCTGATGCAGAGGCTTTTTAGGGAGTGACGGTGCGACGGGAGTTGCTAGGAGCCGAAGGGTAGGATATATGAATAGGTATGAGGAGCTAGTTGGATAGCTTAGAGGTAAGACAGGTTTGGCATATGGTGTTGTAGTAAAGTTATGGGGTACTGTGCCTTGAGTAGTAGGTAAGTGGTGAAGGTGGAGAAGAGGGGCGTTGTGTGAGGGTAGTTTTTGTGAGACAGGAATGAGAGGAGGAAAAGGAGTGAGAGTGGGCACATGGTGTCCTGAGGCCTCATAGTAGAACTTAGAGAAACTGGCAGCAGAGGAGGAGGAGGAGGAGGAGGAGGGTTGGGGTGGTAGAGAAAAAGGATGCAGAGTTGGAGGCGGAGAGGTGGGATGGGGGGGTTAGAGGATGGACAAGGGATTGGGGGATGGGGTGTGGTAGAGTTAAGGGTCACACAGTGTCACTGTGAACTGTGGTGGCACCAGTAGCGTAGTGGTTCAAACAACATGAAGTCTTGCTGTATTCTGACTATTGCAGTTAGCCCCAGCACTCAAGCTGCCCGGAGAGTAGAGGGTTAATTTTCTATGCAGAGCATAGAACGTTGTGCTTGAGCTCGGTTCAAACCTCTGTCTGCTACACTTTGAAGCGCAACTGTCAGATTCTTTACTCCGCCTAACTGAACGGCTGCTCTGGAGATTTCTCCTTTGCTCACGGTTCGTAAGTCAGTTAAAGTCCTCGGTTTTACTGATTATTTTTCGCAAGTTTCAGTTCAGATCTCTGTCTGTGGTACAGTAAGTACTAGGTAATGAACTAGACATAGTAAACTTGTGGAAATTGTAAAAATTGATTTTTCGTCTGGTTCGGCTGAACCGGCCGTTTAGTGATTTATATATTCTGTCTTTGTTTTTAAACTTAGAGTGTGGTTACAGGTCCTTATTGGTTTTAAAAAAACTGCATTTTCTTGTGTTTTTTTTCCCAATACCTGTGACACGGTTAGAAACCAATAAGGGTGTCTTGCCTGGTTGTTTGCTATAAAATGGGTAAGTTTGTGGTTAGGATGGCTATGTCTGAGAAACCCAAAAGAAAAACCGGGTCCACTGGGTTTCAACACTGCAGTGTGTGTGTGGGGAGGTCTTTGCTAAGGCTGATCCCCACACCACCTGTGTTTATTGTCTGGGGTTTGACCACCTCGATTCAGACTGCTAAATCTGTAAAAATTTCCCTTAGTCTACCCTGGAAAAAAAGATTAGGTAGGCTCAGGGATAAGGAGGCAGTGAAATCTGCTGACCTGGATGGCCAGGCCAGTTTGATTCCGACCGAACCTGAGTGAGTGCCCTCTGACCAGGGTGATACTTCTTCGGGCAAGAGGAGAGCCAATCCTGAGGGATAGGTTCCTACAAAAAGAAAAAGAAAAGAAAAATCATCCGGTTCGGATCCAGAGACCCATTTTCCAACTGCCGAAGAGATTGCCAATGCGATAAGGATTGTAGAATTGCTTCATCCAGTTCCGTCTGATCCGGTGCCTTCTGGCAGGTGCTCGGTTCGGTCGGTTCCTCCAGTTCAAGATTATGCCCCTGAAGATTTCTATGAACCGGATTTGGAGGGGGATGAAGATTATGATGATGATGATGATGACGATGGTGTGGGAGGTCTGGTTGAGCCCATTGAACCGGACATCTCCCCAGACAGGCATTCTGGTGTTTCCCCTGCTAGGTTTTCTGAGTCCCCTTCCCACTACATGTTTTACAGGAAAGTGGCAGAAACCCTCCAGCTCCCTGTGGAAGAAGCTGTAGAGGAACAACAGGAACCTGATTATGTGGAGATGATGGACATCCCAGAGACCACAAGACTGTCTATTCCCCTTCATAAGTCTTTTGGGAAACAGACACAAAAGATTTTAAAAACTCCAAATTCTGTACCTCCTGTCGACAAAAGGATGGACAAAAGGTACACCTTATCAGGTTCTGGTACAGAGTACTTGTGTCAACAATACAGCCATGTTGGGGTTGTGGAGGCTGCAGCCTGTGATAAGGCTAATATACCCTTGGCTTCACACCCCCCAGATAAAGATTCTAGGAAGCTGGATGCCATGGCAAAGAAACAGTACATGGCATCCGCCTTGGGATTCAGGCAGGCTAATTATATGGCCTATGCAGCCAGGTACCAGAATTCCAGGTGGGACACTGTACTGGCACTGGCTAAGTAGGCCTCCCCCCAGCTAGCCTCGGAGCTGGAGGGGGTGGCTGCTGATGGGATTGAGACATCTAAGGTACAGTTCCATGCTGCTGTGGACTCCAATGATGTGTTCTCTAGAGTCATGGCTACATCTGTGGCTCTTCAGAGAATGGCTTGGCTCAGATGTACTAGTCTCTCACAGGACACCTAGGCTAAGGCCATGAATTTCCCTGTGGTGGGTAATTTTCTGTTTGGGGAGCAGACAGAGAATTACATGAAAAAGATGGATGAGTGTAGGACCATCTATAGGAGTGCACAGACCAAGGAAAGACAGGCAACTCCTCAAAGGCAGCAGGCTAGAGGCAGGGGCAGGCCTTTTCATAGGTCTTTCTATCAAGCACAGGCCTCTTCTCCCTTTCCTCAGAGGGGGTTCTTCAGAGGGAGAGGCGGAAGGGGGATGAGCAGGACTGCATCCATCCCTCAACCTGAGGCTCCTGCCAAGCAGACACCCTGATGTGTCAGCCCGGGTCGACTTCCCCCATTCCTGCAGGAGGCAGACTGGCTTACTTCATCCAGGACTGGATGTCTGTTACCTCAGACAAGTGGGTCCTGGAGGTGGTAAGCCAGGGGCTGGTTATCTGCTTCAAGAAATTTCCAAAGCTGAGGGCCAGATCTTTTCCACCTGCAAGCATCTCCAAAACCATTGCCCTAGAGGGTTCCTAGATTGCACAGGGGCAAAGGTCTGTACTCCAGGTACTTCCTTACCCCAAAAAAGACAGGGGAGTGGTGACCCATCCTAGACTTAAGATACCTGAACAAACATCTTTTAAAACCAAAATTAAAAATGGTGACTCTGGTAATAATCCTTACCTCTCTAAGGCGAGGGGACTGGCTAGCCTCCCTGGACTTAAAAGATGCCTACTTTCACATTCCCATCAGGTGCTCCCACAGAAAGTACCTCAGGTTCGAATTACCTTCAGGCCATTATCAGTTCAAAGCTGTGCCCTTCGGCCTGACATCAGCTCCAAGGGTATTCACAAAATGCCTAGCAGTAGTAGTGGCCTTTTTAAGAAGGAAAGATATTTCCACATTTCCATACCTGGACGACTGGCTCATTGTGGGTCAGTCCCCAGACCAAGTCAAGTCAGACCTTCAAGTGACTCAGCAAGTGCTCGCTTCCCTAGGATTCCTTCTCAATCTTCCCAAGTCAGTTCTCGAACCTGTACAGCTCCTCACCTTCATAGGGGCAGAGTTGGATACAGTCAAAGCAAGAGCTTTTCTTCCCCTGGAAAGAGCAAGGGCTATTGCAGAGCTGGCTTCTTCATTCCACCTTCTGGTCTCTCAGCCAGCAAAGCACTTCCTTTAACTTTTGGGCCACATGGCAGCTTCTATAGCAGTGGTCCAAGGGGCCAGATTTCAGATGAGGGACATTCAGTTTCACCGGAGGGCCTTTTGGTCTCAGAAGAAAGATTCTCTAACCAAACTAGTTCCAGTGACCCAGACTCTGATCCAGGCTCTCCAATGGTGGCAGGAACAGGGCAACCTCAGGCAAGGAGTCCCATTCGTCACTCAGTCTCACTCTGTGGTCCTAACCACGGATGCTTCTCTATTGGGGTGGGGAGCCCATCTGGGGGCTCTCGCAGCCCAGGGACTGTGGTCCCCTCAGGAATCCCTTCTTCATATCAATCTCTTGGAACTCAGGGTGGTCTTTCTGGCCCTGCAAGCTTTCTCTCAGTCAATGCAGAACAAGGTGGTTCAGATCAGGACAACAACACCACCACCATGTGGTACATCAACAAGCAGGGAGGAATTCGGTCCACGGCCTTGTGCACGGAAGTCATGAAATTGTGGTCCCTAGCTTATTCTCTGCAGACCTCTCTGATAGTAGTCCACCTTCCAGGGAAGGACAATGTGCTAGCAAATGCATTGAGCAGGATCTCCCAGGGCCATCACGAATGGTCCCTGGACCCTCTGATGTTGAAAGTGATTTTTTCAAGGTGGGGCACTCCAGAGATAGATCTCTTTGCAACCCCAGACAATCACCAACTTCCTTTGTTTTGTTGCAGACCCCCAGTATTGGGCTCAATCCCTCTGGATGCTCTGATTTTGAACTGGGAAGGGAAATTTCTATATGCCTTCCTCCTTTCTTCTACTGTTCAAGGTTCTGGTCAAGGTAAGGTCACAACCTTGCAAAGTGATTCTGATTACTCCAGACTGGGCCAGGCAGCCTTGGTACCCCCTGTCGCTGTCCCTAGCAGTCCATCTTCCCCTGTCTCTTCCCAGGAATTACAACCTGTTACCCTCCTCTCAGGGGAGGATTTGGTACCCCAATCTTTGGTCTTTCAATCTCAAGGCATGGCTCTTGAAGAGTTAGAATATGCAGATTTGCATCTGTCCCAAGGGGTTCTGGATATTCTCAAAGACTCTTGAAAGCCTGCCACCAGAAAAACTTACAACTCCAAATGGAAAAGATTCAGCATTTGGTGTTCCAATAAGCATATATCCCCAGACACTGCTGAATTGTCCACAGTTCTGGATTATATGGTTCATCTTAATGGCCTAGGCCTCAGACCAGCTACTCTCGAAGTACATTTGTCAGCTGTTTCTGCTTTTCTGTTAGCGGGAAAGCCTTCCTCACTGTCATCTCACCCTGTATTCTGTACATTTTTCAAGGGATTGCTTCATACCAATCCCCCTTTAGGGATCCTAACCCTGCTTGGGATCTTAATGTTTGCATTGCTCAGCTTATGCAACCCCCTTTTGAGCCTTTGTCTTCAGCAGAGCTTAAGTACTTGACTTGGAAAACTGTGTTTCTGGTAGCTATTACCTCTGCCAGGCGTATCAGTGAATTGCAAGCTCTGTCAGTGGAGCCTGATTTTATCTCATTCCATAGAGATAAGGTGGTCCTTAGAACTAATAGGAGGTTTTTACCTAAAGTGGTTTCAGATTTTCATCTGAACCAATCTATGTCTCTCCCTGTGTTCTTCACTGATCATTCTTCTTCAGGAGAAAGAAGTTTACACAGTTTGGATGTTAAAAGAGCCCTTAGTTACTACATTGAGCATGCTAAGGCTCACAGGCTTCACTCCCTTCAGTTGTTTCTCACTTATGGGGAAGTGGGTAAGGGCAAACCTGCCACTAAGAGAACTATTGCCAGGTGGATTGTCTCTTGTATTCAATTCTGCTATGAGAAGCTGGCAAAATACCTCCCTCAGGTCTGAGGGCTCATTCGACTAGAGGTACAGCTGCTTCCCTGGCTGCGGCCAAGGATATTCCTTTGCTAGAGATATGTAAAGCAGCCACCTGGAAAACAGTCCATACATTTACCAAGCATTACTCCCTGGACATCCAGGCTAGGAGTGATGCTCGGTTTGGTACAGCAGTACTGCAGAGCCTATTCCCATGGTAGGTTCGATTCCCTTCTCCATGGAGGTACTGCTTGGTAGTCTGCAATAGTCAGAATACAGCAAGAATTCATGTTGTTTGAAGAAAAAATTACTCACCTTTGTAATTAGGTTTCTTCTAATGGAGTCTTGCTGTATTCTGACCTCCCTTCCTACCTCCCCTCTCATAGACATAGAAACATAGAAACATAGACTTTGACGGCAGATAAGGACTGCTTGGCCCATCTAGTCTGCCCATTTCCCTACCTACAGGATAGGCCGCAGATCCTAGTTAACCAACAGCCTATTTCTTCCTACCAGAACCTGTTTTTGGGAAGTGGGCTGGCAGGTGCAGTGTTGCACCCCAGGGATGCATTTGAGTACTCCCTCCTTTTAGAGAGGGGCAGTGGGTTACATTATTAATTTAACAGTCTTAAGTTGTTCACTACCTGGTTTTTGATTTTGGATTTCTTGATTTGAGTCTTTTGGGGATCCAAAATAGTTGGTTGCCATTTGGCTAGTAAAAGTTTACAATTTCCACATAGTAGTTAGTTAGTATTAGCTTGTAAGAATCTGACAGTTGCACTTCTAAGTACAGCAGACAGAGGTTTGAACCGAGCTCGAGCTCACCATTCTATGCTTTGCATAGAAAATTAACCCTCTACTCTCCGGGGCAGTTTGAGTGCTGGGGCTAACTGCAATAGTCAGAATACAGCAAGACTCCATTAGAAGAAACATAATTACTAAGGTGAGTAATTTTTTCTTAGTGTTGCTGCCTTTGGAGCAGAAGGTCAGAGGTTTGAGACTCAGTTAGGACAACCATAAGTTCTCAAGGAGAGGAGAAAAACAAGCATGTGAAAGGGCTGAAAAGGGGAAGGCTCAGTGAGAAAGAAGGGCCAGAAACAAGGCAGACAGGGGGTGCTAGGGTGCACAACAGTGACTCCTAGTGGTTGCAGGTGATAATCTGCAAATGGAGAAACAGGGTGATTGTATAAACTTTACACAGGTCACATGATGGGACACATGATAGGACACGTGACTTTCAGGAGCTATAAAGGGGTGGACCGGGGTGGTGGTGGCAGATGACGCAAAGCAACAATGGGCTAACCCAGTTCAGTAAGAAGCAGCATGTATCTCGCTGCAGAAGGCAAGCTCCTTGTGCAATCGCTTGGCTCCTTGTGGGAGCGTTAGTAAGGAGAGCCTCACTGCAGCAGGCAGGCTCCTCGTGGAATCTCTTGGCTCCTTGTGGAGGTATATCACAACTAACCTACCTAATGTAGCATGGGGTCCAGATTGTTCTTTAACAAATTTTTAGTTTGTGTTCAAATTCAAAGTGGTAGATAAAGCAGTATTCACAGTGATCAGTGAAGCAGATCTTTGTAGAGTTGGGGAAGGGCCTAAGACAAGTAGCACACACAGTATCCTTCTCAGAGGTGCTGCCTGCCAATGGCATGGGGGAGGCGAGGGTACTTTGCACCATGCAGTTTAATGAATGGTTGAAAAAATAGTGTAGAGCACAGGGGTTTGGCTTCATTGGGGACTGGGGTTCCACCTGGAGGGACACCAGCCTATACTGGCAGGATGGTCTGCATCTGTCCAGGAAGGGAACAAGTCTTTTGAGCAATCGGTTTAAATGCTTCATTGGCAAGCTTTTAAACTAGTCAAAGGGGGAGGCACTGAAAAGCAGCAGGAAAATCCCAGCCCCCTACAAAACAGGGTACTAAATGAGAAAAGACTGAGGTAGAAAGGTCAGTGGGGATGCTGCAACAGAAGGTAAAGCCATCAAAAATGGAGAGCAATGAGTACCAATGCCCGTAGTCTGGGTAACAAGCTTCCTGAATTAGTGGCCTTGATGGAGGAGGAACATCTGGATATCGTGGCAGTCACAGAAACATGGTACACACAAAACCATGACTGGGATGTAAACATACCAGGATACACTATCTACAGGAGGGACAGGAAGGGTAAAGAGGAGGATGAGTAGCTCTTTACATAAGGGAAGGAATCAAAGCAACAGAACAAAAGGGTAAACAGGGAGAGAAGAAGCACTGTGGTAAATTTGGAGACAGGCAATGGCACCACAATCCGCACAGGGGTTGTATACAGACCCTCTTCTCAGGGGGAGGAAATCGACAGAAATGATAGAAAGTATACTTAGAATGGCAGAAAAAGGGGAGATATTGCTGATGGGTGATCTGAATATGCCAGATGTTAACTGGAGTGCAGTTGCAGCAGCCACTTCGAAGAGTGGGGTTATTCTAGCTATCCTACAGGGGGCATGCCTTAGACAACTAGTACTGGAACCCACTTGAGAGGGAGCAATCTTAGACCTGGTTCTCTCAAATGGAGATGGAGAGAGGATCACAGATGTAGAAGTGGGTAGCCATCTGGGAACTAGCGACCATCAAACAGTATGGTTCACAATAAACACAGCAATAGAGTCAAGCCATACAAAGGCAAAGTACTGGACTTTAGGAGGGCTGACTTTGCATAAAATGAGTGAGTGCCTAAGGAATGCACTAGCAAATGGGCAGGAAGGAGGGTGGAAGAACAATGGAGAATAATAAAACTGCCATCACAGAGGTAATGAGCTTTGTGTGAAGCAAATAAACAAAACAAAACGATGTAAGAAACCACTATGGTTCTCAAAGGAAGTGGCAGTGAAGGTTCAAGAAAAAAAGCATTCAGGAAGTACAAGGAATCACAGAAGGAGCAGGACAGATAATTGTATCAGTTAAAGCAAAAGGAAGCTGGGAAGGCAGTCAGAACAGCAAAGGCCCAAACCGAGGAAAAGATAGCCAACTCAGTTAAGAGGGGATAAAACCTTTTATAGGTACATCAGGGGCGAAGGAAGACCAAGGGAGGGATAGTGAGGCTTAATAAAGCGGAGGGAGGGAGGATGGGCAGAGGGAGACTGTGAAAAGGCAGAGATACTAAACAAATATTTTTGCTCAGTATTTACAAATGAAGAGGGGGAGGTACCTAAAACAAGCAGTAGAAACACTCTGGATACAGAAGTTGATACCAGCCCATTTACAGAAGAAAGGGTTCTGAAAGAACTCTTAAAACTGAAGGTGGACAAAGCAATGGGGCCTGATGGGATTCATCCCAGAAGTCTAAAAGAACTAAGGGTAGAACTAGTGACACCACTGCCTACCCTCTTTAACAAATCATGGGAGGATGGGGTGGTACCCGAGGACTGGAGGAGGGCAGATGTGATTCCCCTTCACAAAAGTGGGAGCAAGGCAGAAGCAGGAAACTACAGACCTGTTAGTTTAACCTCAGTGATAGGGAAAATGATGGAATCACTTCTGAAGGAAAGAATTGTCGAGTATCTAGAGGCCAGAGGGGCACAGGACCCAAGGCAGCATGGATTCACAGTGGGAAGGTCATGCCAGATGAATCTGATAGATTTCTTTGACTGGGTGACCAAAGTAGTAGATCAGGGAGGGGCTGTGGACATGGCCTACCTAGACTTAGCAGGCATTTGACACAGTCCCACACAAAAGATTAATACAAGTTAGCCAGCCTGGGGTGGGTCCCAAGATGACAGCCTAGGTAAAGAACTGGCTGGAGAATAGGACACAGAGAGTAATAGTAAATGGAGTCCACTCTGAAGAAAGGGAGGTTACTAGTGGGGTACCGCAGGGTTCAGTATTAGGACCGGTCCTCTTCAATGTCTTTATAAGCGCATTGCAGAGGGACTGGAAGGAAAAGTATGTCTCTTTGCAGATGACACAAAGATCTGCAACAGAGTTGATGCACAAGGTGGCGTGGAAAGGATGAGAAGGGACTTGGCAAGGTTAGAGGAATGGTCAAATGTATAGCAGCTTAGATTCAATGCTAAGAAGTACAAGGTAATGCACCTGGGAAACAAAAACCCCAGGGGAAGAGTACACAATGGGGGTGAGATGCTAACAACAAAAATGGAAAGGGACCTGGGGGTAGTCATATCAGATGACCTAAAGGTGGGCAAGCAATGTGAGAGGGCAGCAAGGAGGGCTGGGGGATACTGGGATGCATAGGGAGGGCATCACCAGTAGAAAACAAGTTATTATCCCTCTGTACAGACAGCTGGTCAGACCCCATCTGGAGTACTGCGTGCAGTTCTGGAGACCAATCTCTGCAAAGACATAGACAGGATGGAAGCTGTCCAGAGGAGGGCAACTAAAATGGTGCAGGGTCTGCAGGAAGACATATGAAGAGAGACTAAAGGAGCTTAATATGTATAGCCTCGAGGAAAGGAGGAGAGGGGACATGATAGAAACTTTCAAGTACCAGGCTCAAGGGAATCAACAAAGTCCAAGAGGGTAACATCTTTCAAAAAAGAGTGTGCAAGAACAAGGGCACAATTTGAAATAGAGGAGGGTGGCTCAGAGGTAATTTAAGGAAGTATTTTTCACAGAGAGGGTTGTGGATGCATGGAGCGGCCTTCCGGAGAAGGTTGTGGAATCAAAAACAGTGATGGAATTCAAGCATGCATGGGACAGTCATAAGGCCATTCTAGGGGGTTGGGGTAGGAAGAAGTAAGCTGCTGGTTAACTAGGATCTGCAGCTTATCCAGTAGTTAGGGAAATGGGCAGACTGGGTGGGCCAAGCGGTCCTTATCTGCCGTCAAATTCTATGTTTCTATGTTAAGCAAAAATCCTGACCATAACAGTAAGGGTGGAGACAGAGGTTGTGAATCTATCCCATTAAATGTCTGAAGCTGTGCATTGCACTCTAACAATGTAGGTGTGAAACACAGCAGAGGCAACAAAGACAATTCACGTCATTGAAGTCTGTAGACATATTCATTGTTCTTGTAGACAGTGTAAGGCTGCTACCTGCTGTGACTGAAGACAGGAATGATGGGTCTGGAGTTCCTTGCTTGCAAGTGTTTCTCAAAAGGACCATAGACTGTGTTATAAGAAAGCACATAAAATATAAATCTGCAGTGCTGAGGTTTAACAGGAAAAAAGAGTAATCATCTGCGGTGGCACAGTAGGTAGGCAACATAGGGCAGACTAGGTGGGCAAGAGGTCCTTATCTGCCGGTTTCTATCTAATGGTTGGTGATGGGGTTTAGGGATCTATATGATTCATACAAGAAATCCAAGAAAAGGCTGACAAATAATCTTGTTGAGCTAGGGGCAGCGTAAAAATGTACAGGTGTGATTACACTACCAGATCTGCACCATTGCCAGTGGTGCAGATGAGCTGCACCGGTGCAATTCTGGCAGTGTAAACAGTGGCTAGAGCACTGCAAGCCACTTCATCATGGCACAGAGCATTTACCTGTTCTGGTGAGAACACGTACTGGCTTTTACAAGCATGTAAAAACACTGCTTCACCTCCACCTGTGTAGCCCCACAGCACCACACGGTAGGCTCAAATGTTAGCACTGGGTACTGAGCCAACCTCCGATCCCCACACACACACACACACATCTAGGCAAAAATAGGACTGCATGGCAGGAAGTTCAGTCTAACATCAGAACAGACCCTGCAGCAATCCACATGCTGGTGTGTGTAAACTCTGAGCAGTAGTGTTTGAGGAGGAGTGGTAGGAAGCGGTGCAGTAGGAACACAGTGAACAAGGTATATGTAAACATGCCTTATAAATCACAAGGGGAATCAAATGATCCACTAAATACTCCCAATTCTACAACCATTTCAAGAGACATATCATAAGCATTATGCTGCTAAACAGGCAAAAAATGTACCAAAGAAGTGGGAAAGTATGCCATTCCATCTACTTGTTGGAATTTCAGATCTGGTTTGTACTTCGTTTCTTGTATTGTGTATCTTGAAATTATATGTGCGGTTGCAAGGTGATGAAAGAAAAGTGTGAAATAAAAAGGTACATTTAAAAAGTACCAGGTAATATGGAGGCAGTATAGCGCACTGGTTTAAGGCTCTGAGTTTGACCTGGGTTTGAATCCCACAGCCCCCACTTGCATACTGTGTGACCCTGATCAAGTCACTTAACTTCCTTGTGCTCCCAGGTCACACCTGTAAACAAGCTTTCAACTTAGTGTGTCTCTCCTGGTTAAACAATATATATATATTGGCTCTGAGGCACTGAGCGGTAGAGGACTGCTTTGCATGATGCCACTTGGGTTTAAGCCCCGTGTCTAAGACATGAAGAGCAGAGGCTGCCAGGGACAGACTGAGTATCTAATAGAGTAGTATGTTCTCATCTGGGGTGGGGGCAGGTGGATTGGGGTGTTCACCCTGCTGCATGGCTGCCTGGTAGCACTGGACTAGTGTTTCTTGAGGCCCCAGCCTTTTCCAGCGGAGACACAAGCAAACCTGAAAATGAACTGTATTTAAATTTTGAGTTTTGGGTGTTTTGTGGAAAGGTGTGAGGCAAACTGAAAATGGTTAATGATGACGTGAATTTATTTATTCACTGTATGCACAAATTAGTGACTAGCCAAGGCCAAACTGAAAATGTGTAATGACGTGGATTTATTTATTCACTGTATGCGCACATTAGTGACCAGCCAAGGCCAAACTGAAAATGGGTAATGACATGTAAATGTATTTATTCACTGTATACACAAAGTAGTGACCAGCCAAGGCTTGTTTCCAGATGTTATCTATGTATGTACAAATCAGTGACCACAAGAAGCACTCTGAGACAAAGGGTTGCATAGAAACATAGAATTTGATGGCAGATAAGGACTGCTTGGCCCACCTAGCCTTTCCCCTTTTCCCTACCTACTGTAATACCGCAGACCCGGCTTGATCTCCAGCTTAACCCTTCCTTTCCTAACCACTAAGGTTCCCTTATGTCTATCTCATGCATTCTTGAATCCCGTTACAGTTTTTGGCCCCACCACCTCCACTGGGAGGCTGTTCCAGGCATCCGCCACTCTTTCTGTGAAGAAGTACTTCCTCACATTTTTATTATTTTATTTAGTTTATTATTTTAACTTTTGTTAACTAGGAAAGTACAATAAGCCAAAGCCCTTTTTCAAGCACCATGAAGTCTTGCTATATTATAACAATAGCAGTCAGCCACTGCAGCTGAACTGCCCCGGGGAGGAAGGAGTTAACTCCAGAAGATCTGGAGTTCTACAGCGCGAGGGCGCTGTGCCCAAAGCTCTATCTGGCAGTTTCAAGTGAAACTGTCAGATTCTTTACTCCGCTTCACTGAACAGTCGCTCCGGAGATCAGCCTTCAGCTCGGTTCATTCTCGTTCAAGCGTAGTATTTTCGGTTCATTTGAACCGCAAAGTTATTATTTTACCGCATTTCGGTTTTAAAGCTCTATCTGGTAACCGTAAGTACTAAAATTTAAGTCTGTGGAAAATTAATTATCGGTTCGGTTTTGAACCGATCGGTTGAGTTTTCTGCATTTTAAAAGTGTACAGTGGGTTTTAGAGTGCGGTTCCGGTTCTTATCGGTTCTAAAAAACGGAATTATAACGTTTTTTCAAATACCCGTGAGCGGTTAGGAACCGATAAAGGTGTCTTGCCTGGCACTGCCATCAAAAGGGCAAGTTTTGGTTAGGCTGGCATTATGTCTGAGAAACCCAAAAGGAAAACCGGGCCCACTGGGTTTCAACACTGTGATGTCTGTGGGGATGCCTTTGCCAAGGCTGACCCACACACCACTTGTGTTTATTGTCTGGGGGCTGACCACCTCCTGTCAGACTGCCAGGTGTGTAAAAATTTCCCTGCAGCCACCCTGGAGAAGAGATTGGGCGGCTCAGGAGCGAGAGCCAAAAGTCCGCTGACTTGGATGGCCAGCCGGTCCAGCCCACTGGACCAGAGGAGTGCCCTCTGACCAGGGCGAGACTTCCTCGGGCAAAGGAAGGCTGGTTCAGAGGAACCAGTCCCAAGTAAAGACAAGGAAATCAGTGGTCTGGAGTCCAAAATTGTGTCTCCAGCTGCTGCAGAGATAACTAAAGCCATTCAGATTGTCCAGTCACTGTCTCAGGGATCTGTAGAACCACCAACAGCTGGTAAAAGGTTGGTTCGCTTCAGTCCCAATGGTTCAGGATTTTGAAGTTGAGGATTTTATGAACCACAGGAGGGAGGAGGAATTTGATCAATATATGTGTGGCTGGGGGGTCTGGGCGTGCCCATTGAACGGACATTTCTCCAGACAGACCTTTAGAATCTCCTCCTATTCTGTCTGAATCCCTTCTTTCTTTATTTTTACAAAAGGTTGCAGAAACCTCCAGCTTCCTTTAGAGGAGGCTGTGGATGAGCAAGAGGAGCCTGATTATGTGGAAATGATGGATATTCCAGAGTCTAGGGTTGTCTATTCCTTTGCATAAGTCATTTAGGAAGCAAACAACAAAGATTTTAAAAATCCTCATTCTGTCCCTCCTGTAGATAAAAATGGACAGAAGGTATACTTGTCAGGCTCGGATACAGACTTCCTTACTGAGCAGTGTAGTCACGTGGGTGTGGTACAAGCTGCAGCCTGTGACAAGGCTAATATTCCTCTGGCCTCACATCCTCCTGATAAGGATTCCAGGAAGATTGATGCCATGGCGAAGAAACAGTATATGGCAGCTTCTTTGGGACTCAGGCAGGCAAATTATATGGCTTATGTAGCTAGATATCAGAAATCTAGGTGGGACACAGTATGCAGTTAGCCAAGCAGGCCCATGGCCAGCTGGCTAGTGAGTTGGAACAGGTGGCTGCTGATGGCATTGAAGCCTCCAAAGTTCAATTTCATACTGCTGTTGATGTTAATGATGTTTCTTCTAGGTCATGGCCACTTCTGTAGCTTCCCGTAGTTGGCATGGCTCAGATGCACTAATCTGTCCCAAGATACCCAGTCAAAGGCTATGGATTTTCCTGTAGTGGGAAATTCTCTTTGGGGAGCAAACAGAAAACTATATGAAAAGATGGATGAATAGAACTACCTACAAAAGTGCCCAGGCTAAGGAGAAGCATGCCATGCCACAAAGGCATGCTCCCAGAGGTGAGGCAGGCCCTTTTCAGGCCTTTTACCAATTTCAAGCCTCCTCTGCTCTCTCTCGCAGAGGTTTCTTCAGAGGCAGGGAGTAGGCGTGGCACAAGTGGGCCGTCCCCTCCCTCAGCCTAAGGCTGCTGCTAAGCAGGCACCCTGATGGAGTGTCAGGGCCGATTCTCCTGTACCAGTGGGGGCAGGTTGGCCTATTTCAGCCGGAACTGGCTGTCCCTAACTTCGGACAGATGGGTTCTGGAGGTAATAGGCCAGGGTCTGGTTCTCAGCTTCAAACACTTTCCAAAGATGAGAGCCAGGCATTTTCCACCTGCAAATCCTTCAGAAGCCCTTGCTTTGGAAGCAGAGGTTTCTGCTCTGCTGGACTGCAAAGCAGTGGAAAGGGTTCCTCCTTGCCATCAGGGCAAGGGGCTTTATTCAAGATACTTTCTTACCCCAAAAAAGACAGGAGAATGGCGGCCCATTCTAGATTTAAGATACTTGAACAAGCATCTGTTGAAACCAAAGTTCAAAATGTTGACTCTGGCAATGATATTGCCTTCCCTAAGGCCAGGGGACTGGCTAGCTTCCCTGGACCTCAAGGATGCCTATTTTCATGTTCTGATCAGGCCTTCTCACCGAAAGTACCTCAGGTTCGAACTGCCCTCAGGCCACTACCAGTTCAGGGCAATGCCCTTCGGCCTTACCTCTGCGCCAAGGGTATTCACAAAATGTCTCGCTGTAGTAGTGGCTCACTTAAGAAGGCAAGGGGTTGCTGTGTTTCCCTACCTGGACGACTGGCTCATTGTGGGTCAGTCTCCAGGTCAGGTGAAATCCCACTTGCAAGTCACCCAGCAGCTTCTCACTTCCCTGGGATTCCTGCTAAACTTACCAAAGTCAGTTCTGGAACCAGTTCAGGTCCTAACTTTCATAGGCGCAGAATTGAACACAAGGTTAGCCAGGGCTTTTCTTCCCTCGGAAAGGGTGGACAGACTCATCGCCCTGGCATCCTCCTTTACCCTGGGTCTCTCGACCAACAGGCATTTCTGCAACTCCTCGGGCACATGGCTGCTTCCACAGCTGTCGTGCAGGAGCAAGATTCCAGATGAGGGACATTCAGTTCCATTTGAGGGCCTATTGGTCTCAAAGGAAGGACCCCTACCAAGTTGGTCCCAGTTACTCAAACTCTGATCCTAGCCCTCCACTGGTGAGGGTCCAGAGCAATTTAAGACAGGGGGTTCCCTTCATTCCCATTTCTCACTCCCTCACCCTCACCACGGATGCCTCCCTGTTAGGGTGGGGGGCTCACCTGGGCGACCTTGCCACTCAGGGGGTATGGTCTCCTCAGGAGTCTCTGCTCCACATCAATCTTTTGGAACTCAGAGCTGTCTTTTTAGCTCTTCGGGTGTTTTCAGATTCTGTCCAGAACAAAGTGGTTCAAGTCAGGACAGACAATACCACCACAATGTGGTACATCAACAAGCAAGGGGGCACTCGGTCTTCAGCCTTGTGCACGAAGCAATGAAGTTGTGGTCTCTGCACTCCCTGAACACCTCCCTGATAGCGGTTCATCTCCCAGGGAAGGACAATGTCCTGGCGGACGCCCTCAGCAGAATTTCTCAGGGCCATCACAGATGGGCTCTGAATCCTACAGTGCTGGGGTCTGTCTTTGCCAAATGGGGCACTCCTCAGATAGATCTTTTCGCAGCCCCAGACAACCACCAACTTCCTCTTTTCTGTTGCAGGCCTCCAGTTCTGGGCTCAGTCCCTCTGGGCGCCTTTCTGTTGGACTGGAAGGGAAGTTCCTGTATGCCTTTCCCCCCTTTCCTCTCCTTTTCAGGGTACTAGTAAAATCAGATCTCAACCTTGCAGAGTGATTCTGATTGCCCCAGATTGGGCCAGACAGCCCTGGTACCCTCTGCTCCTGTCCTTGGCAGTCCACCCTGCCCTGAGCCTGCCCAGAGTCCACGACTTACTGGCCTGTGCACAGGGGAGAGTGGTATCCGGACCTCAAATCCCTCCACCTCAAGGCTTGGCTCTTGAGGAGCTAGAATTTGCTGACTTACACCTTTCTCAAGGTGTCATAGATATTTTAAAGGCTTCAGGAAGCCTTCCACTAGAAGCCACTTATAATTCTAAGTGGAAGAGGTTTTCCATCTGGTGCTCTGAGAGGCAGATTATCCCAGAATCTGCTGATCTTCCCATTCTACTGGACTATTTGGTCCATCTGAATTCCCTAGGCCTTAGACCAGCTACCCTGAAGGTTCATCTGGCAGCTGTCTCTGCTTTTGTGTCAGCAGGAAGCCTGCCTCCCTTTCTTCTCACCGGTGTTCTCCAAGTTTTTAAAGGGTTACTTCATACTAACCCTCCTTTTGGGAACCAGCTCCGCCTGGGACCTGAATATTTGCATTGCTCAGTTAATGCAACCCCCTTTGAGCCTCTGTCTTCTGCAGAGCTCAAGTATTTAACGAAAACCGTTTTCCTAGTAGCTATCACCTCTGCCAGGCGCATAAGTGAGCTACAGGCCCTGTCAGTGGAAGAAGATTTTATCTCTTTCCACAGAGATAAGGTAGTCTTAGGACTAATAGAAAGTTTTTGCCTAAGGTGGTTTCTGATTTCCACCTGAATCAATCTATCTCTCCCAGTATTTTTCACTGAGCATTCTTCCTCAGGTGAGAGGAGACTGCACAGCTTGGATGTCAAAAGAGCCTTAAGCTACTATTTAGAGCGCACCAGAGGTCATAGGTTCGAATCCCTCCAACTCTTTCTTACCTATGGCGAGGTTGGCAAAGGGAAACCTGCCACTAAGAGAACAATTGCAAGGTGGATTGTTTCTTGTATCCAATTCTGTTATCAGAAACTGGGTGAGTACCTCCCTCAGGATTGAGGCCCACTCCACCAGGGGTACAGCTGCATCTCTAGCGGCTGCTAGAGACATCCCCATTCTGGAGATTTGTCAAGCTGCTACCTGGAAGACAGTTCACACCTTTACCAAGCATTATTCCCTGGATGTCCAGTCCAGGAGAGATGCTCGGTTTGGCACAGCTGTGCTTCAGAGCCTATTTCCTAAGTAGGTTCTGACCCTCCTCCATGGAGGTACTGCTGTGTAATCTGCTATATTATAATATAGCAAGACTTCATGGTGTTTGAAGAAAAATTACTCACCTTAGTAATTGCTTTTCTTCTCATGGAGTCTTGCTATATATCTAACCCCTCCCTCCTGCCCTCTCAGAACTTCTACTTGGGTAGGGGTGGCGAATTAGTGCAAGCACTGTGTCATGCCATTGTAGTTTTCCCTTACCCTCTTTTCCTTTGGGTTAGGGATCTAGATTGTTTCATTTAGGTTATTTATATTGCCCCTTCCTGGACTTGAGTCTTTGGGGAAGGGGGTTCATATATCTTGTCAAGGGTGGTAAAAGCGAACCATAATACCATCAATTTTGTTATTATGGCTCTGAGTGTTTCGTTGTTCTTTATATTGTTGTTATTACTACTAGTAGGTAGCCATGGGCTAGTGTAGTTTTCCACACAGACTTTCCGTCCTTTGATGTTAGCTTCGTAAAGATCTGACAGTTTCATTTGAAACTGCCAGATAGAGCTTTGGGCACAGCGCCCTCGCGCTGTAGAACTCCAGATCTTCTGGAGTTAACTCCTTCCTCTCCGGGGCAGTTCAGCTGCAGTGGCTAACTGCTATTGTTATAATATAGCAAGACTCCATGAGAAGAAAAGCAATTACTAAGGTGAGTAATTTTTTCTTCATGCACGACCCTGGGCCACGTTACAAATAGCCAAGATGTTACAACAAGTTATACATGTACACATGAGTGGCATTTTCAAAGCAGATGCGCTCAGCGCATCTGAGATATGCACAATTGTGATAGTCAAAGAGCCAAGATAAGCCGGCACATCTCAGATGCACCATAGGAAATGATAATGATATGCAGCCCAGCAGGAGGGGGCGTCCCTGTGAATATACAGCTCAGCCGTATTTTCAAAGCAAAAAGTGATCTCATCTACAGCGCATCTTCCAGATGGGATCACTTGAGTTAGGTACAAATGGAGTAGACCTAAGTCCAATCCCCCCTCAGGCAGCTACCAGGATTGCAGGCTGTGTGAGCACCAGTGTGGTAGCCGAATGCACTTGTGAGTAGTATTGACAGTACATGAAGCAGTGTGTGCTATTGTGCAATGTATAATATGAGTACAGTCTAATGTATAGAGAGCAGACACCATTCCACACAGGTGCGCTGCACTGCTGGTTGTGTTTCACATTTAGGAATATAAAGGCGGCACTGAGAATATGGAGGGGGCACCATCCCTGAATGTGGTGAAAATGAGGTGTGAGATGAGAGTGGGGACATCCCACGATGGCCATCCAGTGGGTGTGCATGCAGGTCACCATGCCCACACAACACACAACACACTATGTGGCACAACCCACGGCAGAAAGCAATGCCGGGGGGGGGCAGGAATTGACTGGGACAATGCAAGGGCCAACACCCATGTGGAATGTGGCACTTTGTGGCCTGCCAGATCTGGGCAAACCAATACAGTGCCAATGGTGCGCCAGAGCACAGGCTGGGCAGGGCAGGTGCTTGGCCTAGCATGCACAAGTGGTAGGGCGGCAGGCAACACACACCCCCAGGTATGGAAACTGGAGGGACATGATGGTGAACCATGGCTGGACAGGACAGTGGTAGGTGGGCCCACTAGAATGGTTGGGGTAGTGCAGGATGGGAGAGTGGCATGCATGCGCAGAGGAACAGCATATCTGGATGTGGGCCAGATCCCACTGGATGTGGTGTAACACAGGCTGTAACCTGGGGAACGTAAACAAACATACCTCCAGGGCTGCAGCACCTGCTGCTCACCTGTGGTGTGGGGTGGCGCATGGCAGCCCAGGTTGTGTTCAGTGCATGCAAATGGTTTTGGGGCAACTTATAATGAGATGCTAAGCAGTAGAGATGGGCCTGAATTGGGCAATGAGCTCTTCTGCATGTTATGACTAAATATTGCAACTCTGCACCCAGCCCGTCTCAATCTGTAGGGTGCATCCTGTTGAGTATGTCTCATCTCCTTGGGGTTTCTGCCTTAAGTATTGTTTATTTACCTGTTTCACCTGGACAGCACACTGAGCAGTGGGTTGTTCAACACAGGGTGCAACCCGGGGAGGGGGGCATGGGGTGTTCTACAGTTGCTACATTGACACAGAGTGAACAGTATGTTTTGTATGCAACTGTGCGTCAGATGGACAGTTTCTGTTGTACAGTGCACTGTACAGTCCTTCGGGGCTGGCCACAGCCCATGTAGTGGGGTTTACACTGCCTTTGCTTTTCCCTCTGCAGCACCTCCCTGTTGCTACTGTGTTCCTGGCTGGGTTGCTCCTGATTGCTATTTCAGTGATCACAGCTGTGCTCAGCTCATCAGAGGTGAGCCAGCACAAGTGAGCTGAGCCACACAGGATGAGTGGTATATTCAAAAGGGAGATGGGCCAGTGCATTTTCCAGCCCATCTTCTGAATATAGCACTTTTCAGCTTGGGCCCATCTCACTGGGGCTGGCTCATCTGAGGTGAGCCAAGTGCATCTGCTTTGAAAATGCCGCCCATGGTAAATATAGCAATACCAATAATATTCGGTTGCACATGTAACCCCCCTACAAATGGGGGTTCCCGAAAAGTCTTCCTTGAGCTTGCCTAAATGCTCACTGCCAGGCTGGTGTTCTGTGTTTTAGCAGTTTAAATGTATTGCCAGAGAGTGCCTGTGTAAGGAGGGGCTGACCAAAAGCCCTCTCCTCCGGATGAGGGGAGTAGCCTTCAAACCCAAGGTGGGGGGAAGGGAAACAGACTGGGGGAGGAGGTTTCAGGAGGAGCAGAGGGAGGATGGAAGTATAAGGAACCTGGGTGGGGTTCGACAAAGGGGATCAGGGATAAGGGTGGGGGTGGTGTTAGTAAATGCCAGAAGCTTGGGAAACAAGTTGCCAGAGTTCCAGGCCATGCTGTTCGCGGGGGAGGAGGGGTGGATGTGGTGGCAGTCATGGAAACATGGGCCAACAAAAACCATGACTGGGACCTAAACATGCGGGGGTGGGGTTTCCCGTGACATCAGCAGGAGGAATGGCAGCTTAACCTGAGAGGTCCCCCCAGCTGCAGATCAAATCAAATGGCATCCCTGACACTAAGACATGCAATCCCCAGCAAAAAGCACTAGATCGAGGGCAGGAGGCGGCAAAAACAGTCTAGCGCCAGCGGAAGCTACAAATACTGTTACAGGGGAGCAGTGGGAAGATGACTGGAGCCTACTGAGGAGGAGGCGCGCTCCGACGCAGACCTGCCGTCCGAGGACGATTACCCCCAATTAATCGCATCGATCTTACAAACAGCAAAAACAGTTCAAAAAATAGATCTTACCCTCACAGAATTGAAAGCAGATATCAGCAGGATAGAGCACAGAGCGGACAAACTGGAGTTGGGCCTCACGAATACGATGGAACAGACCGACCGACACAACAGACTGGTGCTGTATCTGATGGCTTGGGAGAGAAAACTACAAGCAAAATTAGATGATCTTGAGGGGCACAGCAGGAGACAAAACCTTAGAGTATACGGCATTCCAGAAGGAGCAGAAAAGGGAAGCCCGGACACAATCGCCTTTATGCAAAAGCTCCTGTCTGAGCTTTTAAATCTCCCGCCAGAAATGGATGCCTCCATGGACAGGGCACACTGCTCTCTAGCACCCAGACCGACGACTCCGAACTCAAGACCCCGCTCATTTATCGTCCGGATGGCAAATTACACCTCTAAGGAGGAAATTCTAAAGAGAGCATGGGGGAAAAAAAAAGTAATGTACGGGGCACATAGAATAATTCTGGATAATGATTATTCGGCAGGAGTACAAGAAGCAAGGCGGAACATGTGGTCGGTGGTGAAACAACTGAGGGCCCGAAATGTGAAAGCACAGATGCTATTTCTGGCGAGGCTAAGGGTGGAATCGGGACAAGGAATAAAGAATTTCGGAAATCTGCTGGCCGCCAAGCCCTTTCTGGAAGAAATTGGTATATCAGTCCCAGGGCTTGAAAAAGAGAGATTGGAGAAGGAGCTAAGGGAGTCTGCGTGGTCCGTGGCGCGGAGAGGGTTGACGAGTCGGGGGAGATCGAATGCCACGAGTCTCAGGAGGGATGTAGCAGCTCTGATTAGGCTGTATGCCTCGGGGGTTCAACTAACTGGCCTCATTCCGAAAGAAGATGCAGCAGAGGACATCTGAATATAAACAATGGACACTCTCGCAGAGAGAAGATTTTCGAGGTGAACGGCTGCACAACACCCTGAAGGACTGTAGAAGACAAGGTTGAACTGTGGGGTAAAGTGCAAAATGAGACTTGGGAAGGGAAAAGACCGGGAATAATTAAACTAATAGAGCCTCTCAGGCTCGAGGGTTGGAAGGGTAAGAAGGAAGATCGAGAATGGGCAAACAGGATATCGGCGAATAAATAAGAGGGGTGTTTGGAGGGGACCTCGTCGGAAGGGGCCTGGAGGGAGGGCAATGGGAGACTGGATGGTCGTCATGGAGAGGGGCTGTAGATGTGGGGGGAGGTGGAGGTGGACAGGCGTGGGGTGAGTAGTGTTCGCGAGGAAGCTGTTGGAAGGGTGGGGTGAGAAGGGTTGCGGTGTTGCGAGTGCGGGGGCGTGGGGGAGGAAGGCTCAAATGGAGAGATGTGTTCAGCTATGCTATTGTACCTGGTGAGAGGATTAGTGGAAGGAAGGCCTTGAGGTTCGTACAGAGGACGGTGACTTCGGGGGTGGAAGAGAATATGGAGATTTCCTGGATCCTGATGTAAATTAGGGGAGTGGTGATGCATAGAGAACCATGTGATTGGCTGGGAGAGGGGGTCTCTATGGGTTGTAACTCAAATAATGTGTCAGGGATTGCCCATACTATGGAAGAAAAAGGAAAAGGGCGGGGAGGGAGGTATTTCCTCCCTCCTTGGGGGGGCAGAAGGAAAAGAAGCTGGGGGGAAAGGAAAGTAACGTAAAGATGGAGTTGAGGGGAAATCTTGTTTGCCATCTGATCCTGCTGATGTTGAGTGTAACGCAGGGCAGGGGGCTTAGACCCCAGAATAAAGTCCTGATAGGAACTAGCCTAGAACATCATCCGGGGCACAGTGCCACAAGGGTGACACACTCCAGTCTACATAAGGCAGGGTGGACTGACCTAGGAAACCGGATTTCACAAGGTTTGAAACTGAAACCCCTTAAAAGCAATGCTGTTGGAAGCAAAAATTCTTGTACATGGGGGTGCAGTGGGTCAGCCTTTTAGACTGCGGATAGAGTCGTTACATAGAATTAGCAGTTTTGCAGTTAGAAATTCAATGTTTGTAATTGTTTATATGGTTAAATGGTTTGTAGCCCCACTTAGAAGGGCAATTACAGAGAAATCTGTTATAGACATACTAAAAAGCTGTCAGTTTGGAGATAGCTACGTCGTATATGTGAATACTTATAGACAACAGGCATGGCACAAAAACTATACGAACTAAGGCACAGTGTGAATGAGGGAAACAAGTTGAAAGTGGAGGGGGATCCTACAAGAAGAGAAAGGAGTTGGGGGAAGGGAAGGATACTTCTTGAAATCACTCTAAAGCTTAGATCACTAAAACAACTCGAAGAATTCGATCATGGATAAAATAAAGACCAAAATACTCTCACTGAACGTAAATGGGATTAAAAACCCCATAAAAAGGAAGCGTCTGCAGAAGTTTCTAAAGAGACAGGCATGTGAAATACACTTTATTCAGGAAACACATCTTTCTCCTAAGGAAGTTCTTAAATTGAGGAACAGAGATTTCCCGAACATCTACCATGCATCTCTGCCCACGGGCAGGAAAAGGGGAGTGGCCATTCTACTATCGAACGCGCTCCCATTTGTGGTGGAGGAAGTAATAAGAGATGAGGGAGCCAGGTATGTTTTGGTGGTAGGCCATGTCCAGGAACTTCAAATATCCTTACTAAATGTGTATGCCCCGCCGGGGACACAGACGCCTTTTTTTGCAGACTTATTTAAATGAATAGCGGAAAAGGCAAAGGGGACTCTAATTGCTGGGGGGGATTGGAACGTGGTGCTGGATAGGGCCCTGGATACTACTTCAAACATACCGGCCCCAAATCAAAAGATCTCTAGGTCTCTGAAGAGGCTCATGAGAGACATGGGCATAGCGGATGTTTGGAGAGAGAAATACCATAAGGCAAGAGACTATACATATTATTCACCCAGGTATGGCATTTTCTCGAGAATAGATATGTTCTTTGCATATGGCAGGGACATTTCAGTTTTTGACTCTCTATGGGTGGGTACGGAAACTATATCAGACCACAAACCATTGTTCGCTAACCTAGATCTCCAACTCCCCAAAAAATTTACACACTGGAGGTTAAATATAAGTTTACTCAGGGACGAAAAGATTAAAGAAGAAGTAAAAGAAATAATAAAGAATACCATTCAGTTAAATGAGACCCCAGAGATTGCTCCTCAAATTCTATGGGATACGATTAAGACACTAGTACGGGGGAAACTAATTTCAATAGCTACCTATAAAAAGAGGAGAAAAGCAAAGAGCAAATCCAAAAGGAACTCCAAGAGTTAGAGAGGCAGCAGAAGGTAAAATTTAAGGCAGAGAGAGGAGAGATAAGGATCTTACACAAAGATTACAGAGGATGCAACTCCTAGAAACGGAGAGGGCATTAAGACGCATAAAACAGACTTACTATGAAGGAGGGCCAAGAGCCACTCGCCTTCTGGCTTATCGCCTGAAACAGCATTCGGCTAGGGTAAATATTACAGGAATAAGACATCCGGGTACGGGGGTAATCAGGCATAGGTGGGAACAAATAGCAGAGAGCTTTGTTGCATATTACAAAAACCTTTACCATCCCCAGCAGAACACAAGACCCGAAGAGGCAGTTCGGTTTTTAGAGGCCCTGCATCTGCCTGGGCTCACCGAGGCACATAGGAAAACACTGGAGCAACCAATCACACAAAGGGAAATAATAGACACCATAGGTAGGTTAAAAGCAAATAAATGTCCGGGTCCGGATGGTTTTGGAGGGGAATTCTACAAAACATTTCAGGCAGACCTGAACCCCTTATTAAATACGGTGTATAACCAAATATGGTTGGAAGGGGTTAATGTCCCACCATCCTGGAACTATACCTCCATATCGGTAATACCGAAGGAGGGGAAGGATCCGAGGGAATGCGGGTCGTACAGACCGATCTCTCTACTTAATGTAGATTATAAAATTTTCACAGCGATCATAGCATCGCGTCTACAATCTTTTTTGCAAGATATTATACATCCGGACCAAACGGGCTTTGTGGAGGGTAGGCAGGCCCCTGAGGGAGTGAGGCGAACCATAAACATTATTGATATAATAAACAAAAGGAAAATACCAGCCTGTCTCATGAGCCTTGATGCGGAGAAGGCGTTTGATAAGGTGGATTGGAATTTCCTTTTCCTAGTTCTTGGGAGAATGGGATTCTCATTGACATTTATAGAAGCAATCAAAACTCTATATGCTTCCCCACAGGCCTACGTCAAAGTTAATGGAGGGATTTCACAGAGATTCGTATTGGGGCGAGGCACGAGGCAGGGCTGCCCCCTGTCCCCCTCTTATTCGATCTTTATATAGAACCACTAGCCCAAGCAATAAGGGAGTCGAAGGAGATTAGAGGATAGACATAGAAGGAGAGAATAAAATATCCTTGTATGCAGACGGCGTTCTCCTGTACATATCTAATCCAGATGACTCCATCCCAAAAATATGGGAACTCAAAGATAAATTCCATCAGTACTCGGGGTACACACTTAATAAGAACAAGACAGATGTCTTGAGATTTTATTACCGCCCCACAGAGGAGGTGCACCAGACCCTGAAGACACAATGGAACAAGGAAAGGATTAAATACCTGGATATACAAATTCCTAAAAATCTAATGTTGTATGCAAATAACCTTGAACATACAACGGGTCTGATTAAACAAGATATTAAAAGGTGGGAGTCACTCAACTTACCATTATACGCAAGGATACAGTCAGTATCTATGAATATACTCCCAAAATACCTTTACATGTTCCAATGTCTCCCCATTAAAATACATAAGAACCAATTCCAGATCTGGCAAAGGATGCTAACAAGGTTCATCTGGAACAAAAAACGACCAAGACTAAAGGCGGGAGTCCTACAGTCAAATAAAAAACTGGGAGGTCGGAACATACCTAACCTAGAGGACTATTTCTTGGCCGCACAGCTGAAGTGGGCCCTGCTCTTTTCAATTAGCTCTTGTAAGGTGAGATGGAAAACAATAGAGGTAGCTCTAACAGATGGTGTACCTTTGGGAGCTAGAGTAATGGGAACTAAGGTGCAAGGTAGAGAGAAAGATATTACTTTAATAGCAGTCAGAAATACACTGAGCTCTCTCAGAAGGCTATGGAATAAACATAAGATGGAGGGAGAGACCTGGTCGCTGAGATGGTTCGCCTGGGATCCGGAATTCCTCCCAGCTAGGCAGGACCTTACCTTTGGGAATTGGGGAAGATTTGGGTTGTACTTTCTGAGCCAGTTTCTTAGGGGAGATGCAGTTATTGAATTTGCTCAGATTAAGGAGGAATTCTCACTAAGACAGTCAGACTACTTTAGGTATCTTCAAATAAGATCATATATACATACCTTACAAAAGAACCACGTGAACCTGGTTCAAACAACGAAGCTGAGAGATACTATAGTTGATATAATGAACCTAACGAGAGTAAAGGGCCTCATTTTGGCCATATACGGAGCTCTGAGGGATCGAGGTGGGGATCAAACTGCACACATTAGGAACAGATGGGAGAAGGAAATGGGGGAACACCTGGAGGAAAGGGCATGGACAACAGCGTTGGCTGGGGCCCTGCGCCACTCCTCTCTCCCTATTGGAGAGAATACGAATGGAAGGTCCGGGTAAGGTATTTTTATACTCCAGAAACACAAAGCAAATGGGAAAAAAATTGCACAGGGTCTTGTTGGAGGGGCTGTGGAGTTAATAAAGCAAACTATCTCCATATGTTCTGGTCATGCCGGGCCCTTACACAATACTGGAAGGATGTAGAAACAAAGATAAAAAAGATCCTACATATACAATCATATCTAGGTTCGAAAAACCTAATTTTAGGGATACTACCGGAAGAAATAAGGGGAGCAAACTGAACCTATTTGTGGAATATCTTGCTAGTGGCAGCCCATAAAGGCGTGACCAGAAAGTGGCTCACCAGTACCCCCCCGACAAATCAAGACTGGGAATTAATAGTAAATGAAATCAAGGACATGGAAGAGGTGACATATAGAATAAATCTGAGAGGGCAAGCCTGGGTGGAGAGATGGACCCCCTGGTTTATGGAGATAGAGAATAAAGAAAAGGACTAGAGAGAGTGAAAAAGGGGAAAGAGAAAACAGGAGGCGGAGAAAATATTTGAACAAGAAGTCCTGTTTGAACTGGTTAAGCCTCAGTCGAGGTGATGGATTACACAAAAGCATATAAATGAAAATGTGATTGAAATGTAATAGCATGGATAAAATAGAAAGGACCGGGGGGGGGGATGTAAGTAGGAAATTCTGACCATGTACTGTCCTCTTACACTGTGCAATGTAGAAAAATGAAATGTAATGGATATGTATAAGTGCCAAATATGCAATAAACTTGAATATAAAAAAAATAAACATGCGGGGGTACACTATGCTTAGGAAGGATAGAAAGGAGGGCAGAGGGGGTGGAGTGGCTATGTTCATTAGAGATGACATAGAAATTGCTAGGGTAGAAGAGGCAGAGGGAAACGGGGAGGTCTTATGGGTCACCTTACGCACCCTGGTAGGAGGTAAGGTCAAGCTGGGTGTAGTATATAGGCCCCCTGGGATGGGTGCTGTTCTGGAGGATGGTTTGCTGGACAACATCATTGCCCAGTGTGGACCAAAAGGGGAGGGAGTGGTGTTGATGGGGGACCTTAATATACCAGGTACAAGCTGGGGAACCATGTCCTCTAAGGTGGCCAAGGAACAGAGGCTGCTGGATGGCTTCCAGGATGTGTTCTTAACACAGCACGTGATGGAGCCCACAAGGGAGGGGCATGTCCTGGATGTGGTTCTGGCAGATGGGGATCTGGTAAGGGACCTGGTTGTAGAGGATCCCCTGACTGGGAGCGACCACAATACTGTCTGATTTCAAATAAGCATGGGGGGAGGGGGGAAGAGATCTAGGACACTGGCAGTGGACTTCGGGGGCAGACTTTGTGGGCATGGGAAATATTCTCAAGGATCACTTGAAGGGGATTACAACAATGACAAATGTGGAAAAGAGATGGGATGTCATAAAACGGGGACTTCATGAGGCAGTCAGGACATGCGCTAAGGTGAAGTGTAAGGGAGCAAGGTCACATAAACCATGTTGGTGGTCCAGTGAGGTTCAGGTAGTGGTCAGAGAAAAGAAGGCTGCCTACAAAAATATAAAATAACAGAGGGATAGGGAAAAGGAAATGTACCATCTTGCATCTAGAAAAGTCACTCAGATGATGCGGGGGGGGGCAAAGTCCAGTAAAGAGCAGCGGCTGGCACGGGGGATAAGGGGAGGGGAATAGGGCTTCTTCCGGTACATTGGGGAGTGGAGAAAAACTAAGGGCCATCTCGGCAGGTTGAGATCAGAAGGAGGGTGGGTGGAAGAGGCGAGGGACCAGGCAGAGGTATTAAACGAGTACTTCTCCTCTGTGTTCACTAGGGAGGGGGATGGGATATCTACAAAGCAAGGCACAATGGGGATAGAAGTTGTAGTGATTGGGATCAGGGGAGCAACAGAAATGGAGCAAGAGGGAGGGAGAGGTACCCCAGGGGTATCACATCAGGATAAGGATAAAAAGGGCAGTAAGTTGGAGGGGACGGATGATGCTATCTCCACCAAAAGGGTGTGGTTAGTCCTTAAGGGCCTAAAGAAAGATAAATCTCCTGGGCCGGATGCCTGCACCCCTGGAGAGCTCTTCAACAGGTCGCTTGAGACAGGGAGGGTACCTAGGGATTGGCGAGAGACACATGTGGTGCTAATCCATAAAGGGGGGTCGAGGGAAGTACCAGGTAACTATAGACCCATCAGTTTGAGCTCAGTGGTGGGAAAATTAATGGAGAGTATACTAAAGGAACAATTGGGGGTGTACTTGGAGGAGGTGGGAGGTCTGGATAGTCAGCAACATGGGTTTGTGCCAGGTAGATCATGTCAAACCAATCTTGTGGAGTTCTATGAATGGGTAGCATCAGAACTGGACAGGGGAAAGCCTGTGGATGTATTATTCTTGGACTTCAGCAAGGCGTTTGACTCTGTCCCCCACAATGGTTTGGTGGAGAAACTGACAGGGTTGAGAGTAGGCCCTTTGATGGTCAGATGGATTGGAAACTGGCTAGCTGGACGCACTTAGAGAGTAGTGGTCGGTGGGGAGCTCACGAACCCTAGAGAGGTCGGTAGTGGGGTACCGCAGGGCTTGGTCCTGGGTCCAATCCTGTTTAATGCATACATTTCGGACATCAGGGAGGGTATAGGGTGTGAAATGAGTCTCTTTGCTGATGACTCCAAGATGGGAGCAGTAGTTGAGGGGAAGAGGGAGGTTGGCCCTGCAAGGGGACCTGGACACCCTGGAAAGGTGGATTCACATGGAAATTAAATTTCAATATCACCAAGTGCAAGATGTTACATCTTGGGCGGGGAAACCCTAAACACAGGTACACCCTGGGAGGGGAAGCGCTGGAGGCCTCAACAGGGGAAAAAGACCTAGGGGTCATGGTGGATGCATGTATGAATAACTCCAAGCAGTGCAGGAGAGCAGCTAGCAAAGCAAACAGGATGTTGGGATGCATTGTAAGGGGGATCACCTCTAGGAGCAGGGAAGTGATTCTGCCGCTGTACAATGGAGTGGTTAGATCACACCTTGAGTACTGTGTACAGTACTGGAGACCACACTTGAAGAGGGACCTACAGCTCCTGGAGATGGTACAGAGGAGGGCAACTAAGATGATACGAGGACTAGGGGATTTGACGTATGAGGACAGACTTGAGGATCTCTGCCTGTTTTCATTGGAGGAGAGGCGAGACAAGAACTACTATCTCAGGTTGATAAGGCTATTGGTCGGAATGAAGTCCTCATTCTTGGGGACCTGAACATAAACTGGACAAGTAAATTAAACCAGTCCTCCCACACTGTTGTCCAAGGTCACAATCTTCACCAACTTGTCGTTGACCCCACCAGGGTCATGCCCCCCCCTCGGGCTAGCACTCTTATAGACTGGGTCCTTACAAATCGCCCGGATAGCATAGCTTGTGCAGGGACCCTAGCTGACTCAATCAGTGACCACTCCCCTATTTTCTGCACCTGGCGTGCGTCCAGCAAACCTACTCCACCTCCTAAACTCATCACCTTCCGAAACCTGGCTAACTTTAACCAAGAAAATTTCTTACATGATCTCTCAATGATAGACTGGTCCCCCATTCACACCTCTAATAATGCTCAACTGGCATTAGACCATTTCCTTACTACATTTCGTTTGCTCCAAGACACCCATGCTCCCTGGGTCACTCGTCGGATCCGAGGATCACAGATGAAGTGGCTCTCAAAAGACCTACTTGCATTGATTAGGTCCAGGGATAAAGCATGGTGCTGTTTCAAAGCCACTGAGTTAATGGCTGATTATAATAACTACCGAGCCCAGAGAAATGTTTGCAAAAGGCATATTCGGTTAGCTAAAAGCTCCTTTTGTAAAAATCTGCTAACCAAAGTAGCAGGTAACTCGAAAAAATTCTGGGCCACAATAAAAACCCTCCTTGGAGCGAATCAAACAACTCATGCAAATGACATGCTGATAAATGGCATACACTGCAATAATCCTACTATGATAGCTAACTCTTTTAACCACCATTTCTCGGACCTCTCCAGTTACCTGGTTCACTCCAAAAATACTTCTCTACGCACAACTATAACGTGAAATCTCATTTCACACATTCCCCTTCAAGTTCCGGAATATTACAAAATCTGAAGTTTTGAGGCTTCTCCTCTCTGCCCCAGACCATACCAGTGTAGGGTCAGATGGGCTGGAGCCCAGGCTTCTAAAGATGGCAGCCCGTTACATCTCTCCTCACCAAAATCTTCAATCTATCTCTCGCCACGGCTCAGTCCCCAATATCTGGAAAATTGCCAGAGTTATTCCTATTCCAAAAAGGGTGATCCCAAACTAATCTCGAACTACCGTCCTATAGCTATCCTCTCCCTCCTTAGCAAAATCCTTGAAAAACTAGTGGCAACCCAAACTTTTGACTATCTGCAGCAGCATAACCTTTTGTCTAGCTCTCAACACGGTTTCCGTAAGGGGCACAGTACGACTACTGCCCTCCTTAAACTCACCAGTGATATCTTGTCTGCCATGGACTCTGGCCTGCTGACTGGTGCTATCTTCATTGACTTAACCAAAGCTTTTGACCTGGTAGACCATACCCTCCTCCTTTCCAAACTTCGCTCCCTTGACTTCTCTACCAATGTAGTAGCCTGGTTTGACAGTTACCTGTCCGGTGGAAAGCAGACTGTTGTTTTCAATTCCGCCTCTTCTGATCCCTCATCTATCCAAGTTGGAGTGCCGCAGGGTTCCATACTTGGCCCCTTGCTCTTCTCCATCTTCATAAATGACCTTCCGCTGCTTGCTTCAACCTGCTCTACCCTCCTTTATGCAGATGACCTAGTAATTTATCATATTGGGAGGAACCCACCTGACGTCAACCAACCTCTTAACTCAGACTTCACGTCCATTCAGTCATGGCTGATTGAGAATAAACTTGTTCTCAACATTAGTAAGACGCATTCTATGCTCTTTGGATCGCCCGCCAAACTCAAAGCAAACCCTGATGCCCTGAAAATCACCTGTACTAATGGCTCTTCACTTAATAGTACCAAATCCTTCAAATACCTGGGCATCACTCTGGACGAATCCCTCAACTTTGAACTACACATAACCAATACCTGTAAATTGGTAAATGCGAAATTAAGTGGTGCCTATCGTACCAGTTATGCCCTTACCCCCTCGGCTAGACTTGCTGTGGCTCAAGGCTTTCTACTCCCCGCCCTGACTTATGGATCAGTCACGTATCTATCCGCCTCTAAATCCTCCCTCCACAGGTGGGACACCACCTATAACAATATTTGCCGGTATGCCTCTGCATCACCTTGCTTCACACACCATTGCCAACTCTATTCAGACCTTAGCTGGCCTTGCCCCTCTGGCCTTCGGCTCCAATCCCATGGGTCTCTCATTGACAACATAGTCCACACTGGCACTCCATCTCCTCTCACTTGTCTGGTCCACTCTCAACCTCAGTCCTACGAGCTCCAGTCTGCTGATCTAGCCCCCTATCACATTCCCAGATGTAAAACCAACATGGGCTCGCGCGCCTTTGCTCATATGGCCCCAAAATACTGGAACTCGCTGCCTCCAAATATTTGTGGAGCGCCTACCCATGCCAGTTTTAAAACTCGGCACCTGGAACATCTACAATCCATCAGCCAATGCACCTGCTTTAACCCACCTTAGACTTCAGCATTCTCCCCTCTCTCACCATAATACTTTCCTCCTCTACGTCTCTCTCCCCTCCTCCTTATCTACCCATCTCTCCTCCCCTCACCCCTCTCTCTCTCTCTCCACCCTTCCCTCTCTCTTATCATTTTATCCTCATTTTAGGCACTTACTGCACTTTGTTTTGTATAAACCTTTTGTTGCTAATGCCTGTTCACTCACCATGTAACTCTAGTTGTTTATGTTACCTAAATGTATCCTCCAGTTTTGCCTCCATTGTAACACTCCCCTATATACTCCTAATGTGTACTGCTCATTGAGTTTATTGCTCCAGTTGTTGTTACTGTCTGCTTTCCTCACTGTGTTCCACCAATTTCATGTGCTGTGTCACATGTTTGCTTCATTTTGTGTGTTTTAAACTGTCTTCTCCCGGGTCATGCCTGAAAATAGGCATTGCTATGCCTAGTGCACTCACCCGGTTACCAAAAGCAAATAAATAAATAAATAAACAAACGATTGAGGTCTTCAAGTACCTCAAGGGAATAAATAGGGTAAACACGGAGGGGATCTTTAGACTAAAGCAGGGAGGTATCACCAGAGGGCATGGTTTGAAGCTGAAAGGTGGAAGGGTGAGGGGGAAAGAGGAGGAGGTTTTTCACTGAGAGGGTGGTGGATCCTTGGAACACGCTGCCTGGCGAGCTGGTTCAGAGATCCACAGTGGAGGGCTTCAAGAGAGGGTGGAACAGACACAGAAAGTGGATGTATCAGATGATGGCCTGGCCCAGGGGGATGGGGATGGATGATAGGGGTTTCTGGAACACAAGGGGGGGAGGGCCTCAGTACCCAACTAGGGATCTGAGCTTCGAGCAGACTCAATAGACCATAAGGCCTAATCTGCTGGCAATTAGTATGTTAGTATAGCCTCTGTGTACTGTCTCTTTAAGAGCTGCCTGGATTGCAGTCATAATTAATCTGAGAGGGAACTCTGTTAGAAGATGTACTTGTTTGCTGATCATTTGTTAGAGTAGTAATGTTATTGCAGTTTGTTCTAACTTGCCTTCTTTGCAGCATGGACAGTTCTGTTTGTTTCCATCATCTTGGTCCTGGACTGCAGAATGGGCCAGTCAGTACCTCTGGGACTCTAAAACATAGCTTGCCTACAGGGGCTTGGTGGGGCCAAAATTTGTAGGAATTGTAGTTTTGGGCTTTTGGCGCCTAAGATAACCTAGAGGGGGAGCCCTTGTTGTGACTGACAGATCAGCCAACTGAACCTTTTGGATCTTGGGGAAAATCCCACACTGCTTGCAGTTTCAGTTAGATCTGAGTTGGGAAGTGAAGAAGTAACAGCTCGAGATAGTTAGAGCAGCAATCCATAGTGGATTTGTGTGGGAGAACTGTGGAAAGGCCTGAGTTTGGCCTGCATGCCTGCTTGCTGTTCCTGAGAGGGAACTTGTGTTTTTTTTTTTTTGGACTGAATCCGAATTTGGAGAGTGAATTAAGCCATTGAATTGTGACCAGGCTTTAACCTGAAGAAGACCGAAGATTTGCTGAATGCGATCAGCCTGTCAGGACTTCCTGCTACCTCTGAACTCCCAGACTGTTCAGAGACTCTGTAATTGCGACCGGAGAACCATTTGCATGGTACAGTGGAATTTCCTTACATGTGAATGTGCTGTGTGCTTATAGTGGGTCATGATTTGGTTCCCCACTGTGTGTCTGAACTGTGTTTTGCTTGCTGGAGGCTGTACCCAGCTCCACGGACTGAATCTGTATCCATTTCCATTTGCCTGCACCCTGCTACACTGGCCCAGCCAGAATACCTGCTATGCAGAGAAAGTCATCGACGAGAGACCGGCCTGGGGATCAGCCCCCTGCTCAATGCCTTGAACAGGAATGACACCTCAATGATTCGTGTGGGCCCTGCTTCTCCGGGCACTCCAGCTCAACAGCCTGCAGTCTCGATTTCATCCTGCCTGTGTCCAGTATTGGGTATCATGAGTAAACATCAGGGTAGCTCCCTGCAACAACAGCTAAATCTAAAAGTGTTGTCATCTGATTGTCTTGTTGCCTTTTCTTTCACGAACTGAGCCCTCCGGCTCCAGATTACAAACAGTGTGTGTTGTGCATGTTGCTTTCTTCCATCACAGGGTCCCAACCAACTGCAAAGTTCCTGGCTAGCCCACCGTTTTCCTACCTGGGTACCCAGAGCGTGTGACTGTGTAGGGACTCTGAACTGCATGCATAAGTGTCTGATTTAATTTAGTTTTTAAGCAAATCAACCTGATTACACCCCTCCCTTGTTCAAGTCCCCTGAATAAATTAGATTTAACTTTGTTTGCATTTAACTTGACTGTGGTTTCAGATTGTACCAAAAGTATTGTACTGTTGCTATTTGCTGTGCTTAACCTTGTTTTACAGGGGGTCCCCAGGGTCAAGCTAGAGGAACCAGCCCTGGTGGTAAGTGCAATCAATCAATCAATTAATCAAAATCTTTATTTATCCAGGCAGGCACCATTGAGCAAGGCTCATTTGCAAGATGGACCTGGTCATGAAAAAAATCATTGTACAGTAACATGATAGACACAGTGCAATATTATACAGAGAGGAAAAATATTCTATATATACAATACAGTAGCAAGGTAGAACATAATGTGATATTATACAAAAGAAGAAAAATATCAGCACATGTACAACAAAATATGAATGTATGGAGCTTTACAACAGATAGGCTTATAGGTTGGTACAGCCGGAATGTTCACTTAAAAAGGGCAAGAAGGCAGTATGAGGGGTACAAGATTGGGGAGATACTGAAGGGGAAGGAATTGTTTCTGTCATACTTCAGGGAAGGGGGTGGAATTTGGCTATTGTAAGGACAGATAACTGAGGGATACCAGTTTAGGAAGATAATGATGGGGAAGGAATTGTTAACTGACATACTTCATGTGAGGGGGTGGAACTTGGCCAAGGCTAAAGACAGACAGGGAAGAGTGAGAGAAGCAGATACTTTGATAGAGAGAGAGAGAGGCAGGGGCAGAGGCCGGCTGGGCGGGAGGCAGGATGTACGGGGGGAAACTGTAGAATAGGTGAGCTAGTGATGTGGGAAACATTTGCAGGATTCTTTCATGAAGCGGTCATAGAGCAACTTGAAAAAATTCAGACTAACAGGACAGCTCACCTTCAAGTTTTTTTGCAAACTGTTCCATAAGGCAGGCAGCGAGAAACTTATGGCAGCTCTGCCGAAACGAGATTTGACCTTCGGAACTTGGAAGGCGATTAGGGAATAACTTCTGAGAGCATAGGTGCCTATCACACTCCAGGTATACAATCAGAGACGTATGACATAAGTGCAAACAGTGTGAGTAATTGCCTGGTGAATAAGGGTCATTGTGAAAGTAATTATTGTATATTGTTCAGGCCACTAGAAGGGAAAGGAGGGGGGGTTTCAGTGTCCTGGAGGGCTGTGCCCAGGTTAGCTTGACCACTAACAACCCTGACCTCTGGGTGGAGGCACCTGTTTCATTACCCAGGCCTCTTAATCTGCTACTAGCCAAGCAGGCAGGGGTAGTAGCCCTTGAGATAGCTCCACCTAGGGGTTACACACAAATTCAAAATAAAAGGAGATACAAATAAAACAAAAAAGCGTAATCACTGGTTCACTCAGAGGCTAATCAATGCATGGAATAGTTTACCAGTAGATGTAGTGGAGAGCGATACTATGTTTACTTTTAAACATAGATTAGATGAACACATGAGAATGCATAAATTCTCTTTCCACCATTGAAATATTGTGACGAGTTCACAATAGGCCCTTGGTCTCTCGAACTCGTAATACTCTATGATTCTATGATACAGTACAAATTTTATCACAGACAACTAAAATTTATATAAAACAATTGCATTGCAGTTGACTAGGAAAATATTTCTTTAAGTGCAATTTAAAAGCGTCATGACCAAGACTACACTGTAACAACCTAGGTAAATATATTTTAGCCTAGAGATTAGAGTAATGTGCTGTGAATGAGCTTGCTACATCCAGCAGACCTGGGTTTGATTCCTACAACCTCCACTTGCATACTGTATGACTCTGAGCAAGTCACTTAGCCACCCTAGTGCTCCCGGGTCACCCCTGAAAGCAGGTATTTCTGCCTAGTGGTCCTTACCTGGTTACCAAAAATAATTAAAAAAATTAAAAATTATTCCAATTCTTTGCTGCACAAACAGGAAATGCACATCCACCCATGCTACTATTAGTACTGGGAAAAACAAGTTTATTAGTACCATTGGGTGTTAATAGCCTTTTTTTCCCTTTTTAATTTCAAAAAATGTAAATGTAAAAAGAGGAGAATCAGCTTTCTGCCTTAATACATTATCAGTTGCACAGATTAAATTACATTAAAAAAACTATTACGTGTGGGTGGTAGCCAGCCTCATTGATCCTATAATCAGGGGTTCAGTCAACTCAATTTTGGGAGTATTTGACTTCCAAAAATGAGGCAAAAACTTCCAAAATAAAGGAGGAGGAAGTCATTGACTTCCAGAAGTAAAACAAAAAATTAGATGACTTCTAAAATTGTAGGGATGGAAGTCAGAAATTATGTATTTTCTGAAAGAAATTGTATTTTACCACTAATATATTGAATTAACATCTATAAACTGGTCCTTCTTAGAATATTGACATCCACCAGTGGCATCATGGTAGTATTTTCACTTTCCAAAAACTGAAATGACTTCCTGATTTTGAGCCATGGAAGCTTTAGACTTACACTAAAAATAAATTAACTGAACACCTGCCTATAATATACAATGATGTGTTTGGAAGGGTAATTTTAGCACAAATCTGCAGACCCCATGAAAAGTGGTATTCAACAAGGACAAATCAGTTTTTTCCAGACTAGAATAAAGAAAAGAATTGTAGTTCAACATAGGTAAAGGTACACTATTGGCACCTGAAAATCTAGCCTGAGGAGTCAGACAGTTTTGAAGCTTGAACAGCGCGACCAATTTACATAGATACATAGACAGTGTCGGCAGATAAAGGCCTACGGCTCAACCAGTCTGCCCATTTGAGCTTGTAAGTTTACTTTATGTTTTCCTAGAAGTCTGTTGCCCCTTAACCTTGACCTCCAGAATTCCTTTATGTCTATCCCATGCATTCTTAAATCCCGTGATTGTTTCAGCCCCCACCACTTCCTCTGGCAGGGTATTCCACTTGTCCACCACCCGTTCTGTGAAGAAATTCTTCCTCACATTTCCTCTGAATCGTCCTCCCTCCAACTTCATCCCATGCCCTCTAGTCCTGGAACATCTTTTTCACTTAAAAATAGTGTATTCAAACACCATAAAGTCTTGCTATATTATAACAATAGCAGTCAGCCACTGCAGCTGAACTGCCCCGGAGAGGAAGGAGTTAACTCCAGAGGATCTGGAGTTCTACAGCGCGAAGGCGCTGTGCCAAAGCTCTATCTGGCCAGTTTCAAATGAAACTGTCAGATTCTTTACTCCGCTCCACTGAACAGTCGCTCCGGAGATCAGCTCCTTCAGCTCGGTTCATTCTCGGTTCAAGCGAGTATTTTTCAGTTCATTTGAACCGGCAAAAAGTATTTATTTTACCGCATTTCGGTTAAAAGCTCTATCTGGTAATCCGTAAGTACAAATTTAAAGTCTGTGTGGAAATTCAATTATCGGTTCGGTTTTGAACCGATTGGTTTCTTCAATTTAACGTTTGAAGTGTTTGGTTGGGCTTTCAGAGTCGGTTCCCGGTTCCTTATCGGTTCTAAAAAACCTGTTTTTAAATAGGTTTTCAAATACCGTGACACGGTTAGGAACCGATAAAGGTGTCTTACCTAGCACTGCCATCAAAGGGCAAGTTTTTGGATAGGCTGGCATTATGTCTGAGAAACCAAAAAGAAAACCGGGCCCACTGGGTTTCAACACTGTGATGTCTGTGGGAAGCCTTTGCCAAGGCTGACCCACACCACCTGTGTCTATTGTCTGAGGGCTGACCACCTCCTGTCAGACTGCCAGGTGTGTAAAATTTCCTGCAGCCACCCTGGAAAAGAGATTGGGCGGCTCAGGGGCGAGAGGCCAAAAGTCCGCTGACCTGGATGGCCAGCCCGGTCCAGCACCCACTGGACCAGAGGAGTGCCCTCTGACCAGGCAGAGACTTCCTAGGCAAAGAAAGGCTGGTTCAGATGAACCAGTCCCAGTTAAAAGACAAAGAAATCAGTAGGTTTGGAGTCCAAAATTGTCTCTCCAACTGCTGCAGAGATAGCTAAAGCCATTCAGATTGTCCAGTCACTGTCTCAGGACCTAGACCACCAACAGTTAGTAAAGGTTGGTTCGTTCAGTTCAGTGGTTCAGGAGTATGATGTTGAGGAATTTTATGAACCACAGGAGGGAGGAGGAATTTGATCAATATATGTGTGGCTGGGAGGGTCTGGGCGTGCCCATTGAACGGACATTTCTCCAGACAGACTTTTAGAATCTCCTCCTATTCTGTCTGAGTCCCTTCTCATTTATGTTTTACAAAAGGTTGCAGAAACCCTCCAGCTTCCTTTAGAGGAGGCTGTGGATGAGCAAGAGGAGCCTGATTATGTAGAAATGATGGATATACCAGAGTCTAGGAGGTTGTCTATTCCTTTGCATAAGTCATTTAGGAAAAAAACAACAAAGATTTTAAAAAATCCTCACTCTGTCCCTCCTGTAGATAAAAAAATGGACAGAAAGTATACTTTGTCAGGCTCTGATACAGACTTCCTCACTGAACAGTGTAGTCATGTAGGTGTGGTACAAGCTGCAGCCTGTGACAAGGCTAATATTCCCCTGGCCTCCCATCCTCCTGATAAGGATTCCAGGAAGATTGATGCCATGGCGAAAAACAGTATATGGCAGCTTCTTTGGGACTCAGGCAGGCAAATTATATGGCTTATGTAGCTAGATATCAGAAATCTAGATGGGACACAATATTGCAGTTAGCCAAAGCAGGCCCATGGCCAGCTGGCTAGTGAGTTGGAACAGGTGGCTGCTGATGGCATTGAAGCCTCTAAAGTTCAATTTCATACTGCTGTTGATGTTAATGATGTCTCCTCTAGGGTCATGGCCACTTCTGTAGCTTTCCGTAGGTTGGCATGGCTCAGATGCACTAATCTGTCCCAGGATACTCAGTCAAAGGCTATGGATTTTCCTGTAGGGAAATTCTCTGTTTGGGAACAAACAGAAAACTATGAAAAGATGGATGAATACAGAACTACCTACAAAAGTGCCCAGGCTAAGGAGAGGCATGCCACTCCACAAAGGCACGCTCCCAGAGGTAGGGGCAGGCCTTTCCACAGGCCTTTTTACCAATTTCAAGCCTCCTCTGCTTTTGCGCAGAGGGGTTTCTTCAGAGGCAGGGGTAGACGAGGCACAAGTAAACCGTCCCCCTTCCCTCAGCCTAAGGCTGCTGCCAAGCAGGCACCCTGATGGGGTGCCCAGGGCCGATTCTCCTGTACCAGTGGGGGGCAGGTTGGCTTATTTCAGCCAGAACTGGCTGTCCTTAACTTCGGACAGATGGGTTCTGGAGGTAATAAGCCAGGGTCTGGTTCTCAGCTTCAAACAGTTTCCAAAGATGAAAGCCAGACATTTTCCACCTGCAAATCCTTCAGAAGCCCTTGCTTTGGAAGCAGAGGTTTCTTCTCTTCTGGACTGCAAAGCAGTGGAAAGGGTCCCTCCTTGCCATCAGGGCAAGGGGCTATATTCAAGATACTTTCTTACCTCAAAAAAGACAGGAGAATGGTGGCCCATTCTAGATTTAAGGTACCTGAACAAGCATCTGTTGAAACCAAAGTTCAAAATGTTAACTCTGGCAATGATATTGCCTTCTCTAAGACCAGGGACTGGCTAGCTTCCCTGGACCTCAAGGATGCCTATTTTCATGTTCTGATCAGGCCTTCTCACCGAAAGTACCTCAGGTTCAACTGCCCTCAGGCCACTACCAGTTCAGAGCAATGCCTTTCGGCCTTACCTCTGCGCCAGGGTATTCACAAAATGTCTAGCTGTGGTAGTGACTCACTTAAGAAGGCAAGGAGGTTGTTGTGTTCCCTACCTGGACGACTGGCTCATTGTGGGTCAGTCTCCAGATCAGGTGAAATCCCACTTGCAAGTCCCAGCAGCTTCTCACTTCCCTGGGATTCCTGCTAAATTTACAAAGTCAGTTCTGGAACCAGTTCAGGTCCTAACTTTCATAGGTGCAGAATTGAACACAAAGTTAGCCAGGGCATTTCTTCCCTCGGAAAGGGTAGACAGACTCATTGCCCTGGCATCCTCCTTTACCCTGCGAGTCTCTCGACCAGCAAGGCATTTTCTGCAACTCCTGGGGCACATGGCTGCTTCCACAGATGTAGTGCAAGGAGCAAGATTCAAGATGAGGGACATTCAGTTCCATTTGAGGGCCTATTGGTCTCAAAGGAAGGACCCCCTTACCAAATTGGTCCCAGTGACTCAAACTCTGATCCTGGCCCTCCACTGGTGGCAGGACCGAAGCAATCTAAAACAAGGGGTTCCCTTCATTCCCATTTCCCTCCTCACCCTCACCACGGATGCCTCCCGTTAGGAGTGGGGAGCTCACTAGGCGACCTGTCCACTCAGGAGTGTGGTCTCCTCAGGAATCTCTGCTCCACATCAATCTTTTGGAACTCAGAGCTGTCTTTTAGCTCTTCAGGTATTTTCAGTTTCTGTCCAGAACAAAGTGGTTCAAGTCAGGACAGACAACACCACCACAATGTGGTACATCAACAAGCAAGGGGCACTCAGTCATCAGCCTTGTGCACCGAAGCAATGAAGTTGTGGTCTCTGGCCTACTCCTGAACACCTCCTGATAGCAGTTCACCTCCCAGGAAGGACAATGTCTGGCGGATGCCCTCAGCAGAATTTCTCAGGGCCATCACCGATGGGCTCTGAATCCACAGGTGCTGGGGTCTGTCTTTGCCAGATGGGGCACCCTCAGATAGATCTTTCGCAGCCCCAGACAACCACCAACTTCCTCTATTTTGTTGCAGGCCTCCAGTGCTGGGCTCAGTCCCCTGGACGCCTTTCTGTTGGACTGGAAGGGAAGTTCCTATGCCTTTCCCCCCTTTCCTCTTCTTTTCAGGGTACTAGTGAAAATCAGATCTCAACCCTGCAAAGTGATTCTGATTGCCCCAGATTGGGCCAGACAGCCCTGGTACCCTCTGCTTCTGTCCTTGACAGTCCACCCTGCCCTGAGCCTGCCCAGAGTCCACGACTTGCTGGCCTGTGCACAGGGGAGAGTGTGGTATCCGGACCTCAAATCCCTCCATCTCAAGGCCTGGCTCTTGAGGAGTTAGAATTGCTGATTTACACCTTTCTCAAGGTGTCCTGGATATTTTAAAGGCTTCAAGGAAGCCTTCCACTAGGGCCACTTACAATTCTAAGTGGAAGAGGTTTTCCATCTGGTGCTCTGAGAGGCAGATTATTCCAGAATCCGCTGATCTTCCCATTTTATTGGACTATTTGGTCCATTTAAATTCCCTAGGCCTCAGGCCAGCTACCTTGAAGGTTCATCTGGCAGCTGTCTCTGCTTTTGTGTCAGCAGGGAAGCCTGCCTCCCTTTCTTCTCACCCTGTGTTTTCCAAGTTTTTTAAAGGGTTACTTCATACTAACCCCCCTTTTTGGGAACCAGCTCCTACCTGGGACCTGAAAGTTTGCATTGCTCAGTTAATGCAACCTCCCTTTGAGCCTCTGTCCTCAGCAGAGCTCAAGTATCTAACTTGGAAAACTGTTTTCCTAGTGGCTATCACTTCTGCCAGACGCATAAGTAAATTACAGGCCCTATCAGTGGAAGAAGATTTTATTTCTTTCCACAGAGATAAGGTAGTCCTCAGGACTAATAGAAAGTTTTTGCGTAAGGTGGTTTCAGATTTCCATCTGAACCAATCCATCTCTCTCCCAGTATTTTTCACTGAGCATTCTTCCTCAGGTGAGAGGAGACTGCACAGCTTGGACGTCAAAAGAGCCTTAAGCTACTATTTGGAACGCATCAAGGGTCACAGGTTCGAATTCCTCCAACTCTTCCTTACTTATGGCGAGGTTGGCAAGGGGAAACCTGCCACTAAGAGGACAATTGCAAGGTGGATTGTCTCTTGTATCCAATTTTGTTACCAAAAGCTAGGTAGAGAACCCCCCTCAGGACTGAGGGCCCACTCCACCGGGGGTACAGCTGCGTCTCTAGCGGCTGCTAGAGACATTCCCATTCTGGAAATTTGTCAAGCTGCTACCTGGAAGACAGTTCACACTTTACCAAGCATTATTCCCTGGATGTCCAGTCCAGGAGAGATGCTCGGTTTGGTACAGCTGTGCTTCAGAGCCTATTTCCTAAGTAGATCCTGACCCTCCTCCATGGAGGTACTGCTGTGTAATCTGCTATTGTTATAATATAGCAAGACTTCATGGTGTTTGAAGAAAAAATTACTCACCTTAGTAATTGCTTTTCTTCTCATGGAGTCTTATATTATAACCACCTCCCTCCTGCCCCTCTCAGAACTTCTACTTGGGTAGGGTGGCAAATTAGTGCAAGCACTGTGTCATGCCATTGTAGTTTTTCCTTTACCCTCTTTCTTTTAGGGTTAGGGAACTAGGTTGTTCATTTAGGTAATATATTGGCCCCCTTCCTGGACTTGAGTCTTTGGGGGAAGGGGGGGTCCTAATGGTGCTTGTCAAGGGGGGAAAACTAATAATAATAATACCATTATTCATTGTTATTATGGTTATTGGTGTTTCTATTGTTGTTTATATTGTTGTTATTACTATTAGTAGGTAGCCATTTGGCTAGTGTAGAGCTTTCCACACAGACTTGTTTCTTAGTGTTAGCTTCGTAAAGATCTGACAGTTTCATTTGAAACTGGCCAGATAGAGCTTTGGCACAGCGCCTTGCGCTGTAGAACTCCAGATCCTCTGGAGTTAACTCCTTCCTCTCCGGGGCAGTTCAGCTGCAGTGGCTGACTGCTATTGTTATAATATAGCAAGACTCCATGAGAAGAAAAGCAATTACTAAAGTGAGTAATTTTTTCTTCCTGCACCCTGATCCTCCCTGTAAGATACTTGTATATCTCTATCATATCACCTCTCTCTCCCTCCTCTCCTCCAGGGAGTACATATTCAATTCCTTCAACCTGTCCTTATAGTTTGTGATGCAATCTATGTACCATCTTTGTTGCCCTCCTCTGAACCTTCTCTACCCTGTCTATGTCCTTACGTAAGTAAGGTCTCCAGAACTGTACACTGTACTCCAGGTGGGGCCTCACTAGTGTCTTGTATAGTGGAATTATTACCTCCCTTTTCCTGCTGGTGATGCCCCTGCCTATGCATCCCAACATTCTATTTGCTTTACCTGCTGCCTTGTCACACTGTTTCCCTACCTTGAGGTCATCAGAGATGATAACCCCAAGATCCCTTTCCTGCTTGGTGCATGCTATATCTCTCCCCAACTGATATATTATGCCAGGGTTTTGTGCCCCATATGCATTATCTTGCACTTCTTTGCACTGAATTTCAACTGCCAAACCTCTGACCATTCTTCAAGTTTCTGCAGGTCCTTTTCATTCTGTCTACCCTCTGGTTTGTCTACTCTGTTACAGAGCTTTGTGTCATCAGCAAACAGCGAAATTCTGCCTTCTAGGTCCTGCTAATGTCGCTGATGAAGATGTTGAATAGGACCAGTCCCAGCACTGATCCCTGTGGTACCCCACTGGTCACTCTTCCCTCTGTGGAGTGACAGCCATTTGCCACCACCTTCTGTGTCCTGCCGCCCAGCCAGTTACCTACCCACTGCACTACTGTCCTGCCCACACCCATATTCCCCAGTTTGTGTAATAGTCTTCTATGTGGCACAGTGTCAAAGGCCTTGCTGAAGTCCAGATAGGCCATGTCCACTGCCCTCCCGTGATCCACCTCCCCAGTCACCCAGTCAAAAAATTCAACGAGGTTGGTCTGACATGACCTCCCCCTGGTGAAACCATGCTGCCTTGGGTCCTGTAGTCCACTGACAACCAGATGTTCCACCAATCTCTCCTTCAGTAGTGCTTCCATGATCATCCCCACTACGAGGTGAGGCTGACTGGTCTGTAGTTCCGCTTCCTCTTTGTTCCCACTTTTGTATAAGGGGACTACATCTGCTATCCTCCAGTCTTTGGTACCTCCCTGTTTCCAGTGATCAGCTAAACAGGATTGCCAGAGGTTCAGCCACCTCTCTTAGTTCTTTAAGGACCCAGGGGTGCACCCATCTGGCCCCATTGCTTTAGCAACTCTTATTACTTCCAGTTCCTTCAGGCCCTTTCTCGTGTAAAGGAACTTGTGTCCATTTCTGCACCATTCCCACCTTGTACTCCTTCAAACCCATTACCCTCCTCTTCCTCAGTAAAGACTGAGCAGAAATACCTGTTCAATATGTCAGCTTTACTGTTGTCATCTTCTCGCTGCCCCATTCTCCCCTTCAGTCTCTATCCCTCCCTTTGCCTTTCTTTTTCACTTATGTACCTGTAAAGGTTTGGTCCCCTCTACCCACTGATTTTGCAATGTGTTCTTCTGTCTGAGCTTTGGCTTCCCTTACTGACCTCCCTGCATCCCTTTGCTTCTCTTGGTACTTCTCCCTATCCCCTCCTGCATGTGTCTTTTTGTATTGCCTGAATGCAATCTTTTTGGCTTTCACTTTCTCCACTACCTCCTTGGAAAACCATAATGGCCTCCTCTTCCTTTTCCCCTTGCTAACCTGCTTAATGCATAATTCTGTAGTTCTTGTAATCCCCATTTTAAATACTGCCCACTGTTCCTCAACCCCTGATTCCTGCCCCATTCCCCTTACTGCCTCTTTCAAGCATCTCCCCATTTCGCAAAGTCTGTCCCCCTAAAATCCAGGATACATGTTTTTGTGTGATTTGTTTCTGCTCCTTCTGTGATTTCAAACCACAATGACTGGTGGTCACTGTTCCCCAGGTGCTCCCCCACAGTTACCCCCATCACACTGTCCCTGTTTGTGAGCACAAGGTCCAGTATTGCCTTCTGCCGAGTTGGTTCCATGACCAGTTGCTTGAGGAAGGCACCCTGAAGGTAGTCCAGGATAAATTTGCTCCTAGTTGATGCTGCTGCTGGGATGCTCCAGTCCACATCTGGAATATTGAGGTCTCCAACCAGCACTACCTCACCCTTGTCTGCCATCCTTTAGATGGCTAGCATCAGCTCCCTATCTGTTTCTTCCTCCTGGGCTGGTGGTCTATAGACCACACCTGTGTGGATGGCTGGCCCCATTTTCCTTTCCAGCTTAACTCACAGTATCTCTCCCCCATTTTGTTCCTCCTGGATCTCTGTGGCCCTTATGTCATTTTTCACATACAGTGCCACTTCTCCTCCCTTCCTACCTGCCCTGTCTCTTCTGAATATGTTGTAGCCAGGTATGGCCATCTCCCAGTCATGGTTATCATTACACCAGGTTTCTGTGATGACCACAATGTCCAGGTCTGACTGCACCATGACAGCCTCCAGATCCTCCATCTTGTTGCTAAGGCTCCTGGCATTGGCACACATGGCTTTCCATTTCTGATTGGTCTGTCTACAAGTTGATTTTATATGTGATAAAAAAGTTAGATTTGGGTCCAATAGCATCCCCAAATATTTAAATTGGTTGATCTGTTCAAGCTGAGCACCAGATGTATCCAATATCATAAGTGGAGTACATTTTGCAAGTCTGGGTTTTGAGCCAAATAGCATACACTTGGTTTTATTGCTGTTCAACAACAAACAATGATTTTTAAGCCAGTCATTTAATAAGGAAAAATCTATATTCAGTGATTGGTTCAATATACTTCCACCAAGGATGAACTGCTATGACATTTATGGTACGCAGCAGTCACAGAATTACAGCCCCTCATAAAACCCTTCAAATCTGTTCCAAAACTCTCTGAACCTAGGTCCCCTCCTCCATGACTTGACACATACAAACTGGGAAGCTATAGCCTCATCTGACTCTATAGATGCTGCTTCTGGCTACTTTAGCAATAAATTCCTGGAGAGTTGGAATAAGCATGTCCCTCTGCGTCGTGTCAGAGTCAGGGGTAACCACCTCCCATGGATCACCCTGAGCTCTTGGCTTGTCTAAGAGCCCGGGATCAAGCTTGGAAAGCTCACAAAGCCTCCAAACTCCCTAAAGACCACGACATGTACCGCTCACTACAAAATATGTGCACTAAAGTTACTCACTTAGCAAAGACCAATTACTTCCTTTCGACCTTCCAGTCTAACGTTAACAATCCCTCTAAATTCTAGAAAGTCATACAATCCCTGTTTTCCCCCCATTCCTCCTCACCCGCTCCTCTCCTTAATATAAATATTATTCATATTATAGACCACTGTAGTGCTGCTACTGAATTCAGTTCTTATTTCACCTCATGCCCCTGCTCTCCTCTCCTTTCCTCCTTACTCCCTCTGCTGCTTGGCGACTCCCTCCCCTCTCCTAGGCTACCCTCTCTGTCCAATTCCTTCTCCTTCTCAATAATCTCTCCTTCTTACAGTAATTGTATAGCATGATGTGTGAACCCAACCCCATTGACTATGTACTCTTGTTTTGGTTATGCGTTGTTATTTGCCTATGTTATCCTACATTGTTATGCTATTGCTAATGTTTACATTTCTCTTGTTCTCATTTTTCTTATTATTAGATGTTCTTGACAATGCCTATTAAGCTGCTACTGACTCCAAACTTATGTACCTTCCCCTACCCTTGTAACGATGATCCTTTATAAATTAGTTTTTAGCTCAAAGGTTGTAATTCTGATTACTAAATAAATAAATAAGAATGCTGTGATTGTGTGTGAGCAATGGATGGATAGCTGTTTTTATTAATGCTTATTGATTATATAAATTACTTTTATATTGATTGGTCATGACAAGTATGTATTGCTGAGTGCTGTATCTGGCCATCCATGAAAATGGACATTTTGCTTATGTATTTACCAGATTTTAAACACATCACAATCATGATTTTTTATTTTATATTTAAACTAGTAAAATTCTATCACTCTCTAACAGGAAATCAGAGATATTTCTTTTATAAAAGTTTACAGACATGTTAAACAGAGAACAATGTCAAAAGTCAAAAACCAGAGACTTACGGGAAAATCTACAGGGATTTATGCAGGGATTTGACCGTGCTTCTATTGGGAAAATACAGGAAAAATAAAGGCATATTACAGGGAAATTGTTATTTGGATTTGGGAGTACTGTGCTTGTAGGACACGCAGAGGAGTATAACTGAGAACTCAAAATGTTTGCAATTAGGTGACATGGTTTGGCATTCATAAATGGATTAAGAAGTGAACATTAAAGTGATTACAATTTACACAGGTTCTCTCAGGACTTCCCTCAGGCATTCATTAATCAGTCCGAAATGTGCAAGGCTGGTCAACACAAAAGAAGAAACACACCATTATCTCAGATTCCAGAATGTTCTGTCAAAGGGAAGAGCAGTTGGCTCACTTATGCCCCTTAGCAGAATGCCCTTATGAACAGGACTGGTTTCTTACCTCAGGATGCTGACCCATCAGTAGGAAGTGCACATCTCAGCATAGCCCCTATATTATTGCAGATATCCCCTTGTAGTATGTCTCTCCTGAAATGTGATTAAGAACAATTTTGCACACTTCTGGAATGCAGTGTGGAGTGATAACATGATTTAATAGAACTTAGAAGGAGGTTTTTTTTTTCTTACTTCAAAGCCTGAAGCAGCATTGTTGCAAATTTGTAATAACCAGACATCAGACTGTCTAACACTGAAAAAGATATCTCACTAGCCAGGGTGTGGCCAACCAGCTGAGTTGCTTCTTACCCATCCCCATGTTGAGGTCAGGACAATCGGGAAGGAGGCTCTCAGACAGCTTGCACGCTCACGGTTCCTTGCTGACTCACCTACTACCGCCAACAGTGTGAGCACACCACCAAGCGGAGTGAGACCAAGGATGAGGAAGGGAGATGGAGACCAGGTCCATAGTCCAATGACTGTCTTGTTTTTGGATGCTACCAAATACGGGAAAGGGGGATAGTGATTCAAGTGAAGTCTGACTGGCAACCAAGAATCCACTCTGAGACAGACAGTCAGTAAGTGACTGACTAAAGGAAGCTGCGGGAAATTGAGAGTCTTAAGTTGCATGGTGCAACAAATCATGGTGTCACAGACTCGGACTGTCACGTGCTCTTTCACTTCACATAACCTAGTTGCTCTGAGCTGCCTAGGCTGTCGGGGGGGGGCTAATATCTGCATTTCCCCACCTGCTCTCCATGTCCTGCTACTCACTACCCCGGTGGGGGTCCAGATGGTCCAGGGGCCCCTTTGAGTGTTGGACCTGGTGCCACAGCGCCATTGGCACCATTGTAAATCTGGTAATGGGTAGAATTATATGGTTTGCATCTCACAGGAAATAAAGAATTAGTCAGTTAGAGGGGCTAGAGAAAGAACTTAAGAGAAAGGAAGAGACCTATAAATAACTAGCAGTACACTCACATCAGCTTCATTGGGAAATCCTTCAATCAAAATACCAAACAAGTCTTGTTGTATGAAGCCCAAAAATACATCTGTAAAGCAATTGGAAAATCTAGACATAGTGGGGACTCCCTTGACCTCAAACTGCTGTCCCTCACCCTTGAGGAAGTGTTAGCACCTTTAACCAGGACCTTTAACCTCTCACTTGGACTCACACAGTTCCCCAATAAATGGAAATCAGCCACAGTTACCCCGGTCTGCAAAAATGGAGACAGGACTCTTCACGTGAACTACTGGCCTATCTCCATATTACCACCTCTCTCTAAGGCTCTTGAACACATTGTAGCTGACCAGCTTACTGATTATCTTGACAAACATAAGATCCAATGTGCCCAACAACATGGGTTCAGGAAAGGACATAGCACCACCTCGGCCCTTATGGAATTCACCGGTTCTATACGCAGCTCCCTGGACCATGGTCAATTAGTTGGTGCTGCCTTCATCGACTTGACAAAAGCATTTGACATGGTCCATCACCCTCTACTACTGGAACAACTACTTAATGCAGGGCTCTCCTCCTACTCCACTGCCTGGCTTAAAAATTATCTGGACAACTGCACTCAACAAGTCAAAATTACCGATGTCCTCTCTGACTCAAGACCTGTTCACTCTGGGGTTCTCAAGGGTCCATCCTGGGCCCATTCCAATTTAGTCTCTTTCTAAACAGTCTCCCAAGCTCCTGCCCTGAACAAATCCTTTTCTATGCAGATAATGCCATAATTTGAACAACTTACCCAGAGCCTATACCCCTTGAGAACCAGCTACAACTCGGATTTGCCTCGGTAGAGAAATGGTTTAGTCATCACAAGTTGGTACTAAACTATGAAAAAACTAAGCTTATGCTCTTCAGCAGCTCCCATAATAAGCACAGGAAACATTCTCTGACTATCACTAACTGCCGTGGTACTGCCCTCGAACAGGTACAATTCTTTAAGTATCTTGGAGGCACCATAGACAGCAACCTATCATATGGGATAAATGTAGATAACATTTCTGAAGTGGTAAATATTCGTATTGGTCTACTCTACAGACGCAGGTGATCTCTGACCCCTGAAGCCTTAAGGATAGCTGTGCAGAGCTCTATTATTTCTATAATTGACTATGTACTGATCATCTATGGCTCTGCGACTGATACCACCCTCCGGCGTATCTCCGCTGCTCTTAACAAGGCATGTCGTCTCGTCTCAGGAGCCCACCATCTCACCCACACGTGTGACCTCTATGTCCTAACCGGTTTGCTGCAGCTTAAAAATTGCATCAAATATCAAACTTGCCTGATGGCTAAGAAAATAACCTTAGGCCTCTTGCCAGCAAGAGTACATGATCTTCTAAGCCCCCCTAGTAATCCACGCTGCAGCCGAGGTTCTGCTTCTCAGCTCATACAGGTCCCTCATTGCTGAACCTCCCAGGGTCAATGATCATTTGCCTACAGGGCTCCCCCTCTTGATGAATGCTCTCAATGGTGACATTACCTCTGAAACTAAGCTGGGCCCGTTCAAAGTCAAGCTTTGTTCAGTGCTCACTACAGCTAGCAGCTGTGACTGTCTCCCTTAACCCTGTTTTACCAAACCTCAACCTTAGCACTCAACCTCTTTCATAGTAACTTAGCACTCTTGCCTCCTACCCCTTCCCCTGCATCCCCTACTCCTCTCCACCCTTCCTCCCCCTCCCCTTGCCCCACCTCTCCTCACATCCTCCACTCCCACCCTCTTCTCTTATGCTTCGAAGCCCACCTCCCACATCCCTTCCTACACCTGTGCTCTGTTTGTCTTGACAAAGCCTTTGGCGATATCAATGTATTGTATGCATTTTCCTGTGCCTGAAACTGATTACCATAATGTGTCTCTGTTGTTTTACATTGACTGTCCATTATGATTTTGTGTCCATTATGAGTTTTGTACCTCCTATTTACACTTTATTGTTCCGGACTTTACTGTCCTGTTTAATCTGTTGTCCTTTCTACTGACGTGGAATCTTTGTAAAAGAGCTCTTAGCTCAAAGGTATATATAATCCGAGCCTTAAATAAATAAAAAAATAAATTAATTGTCTCACCTCCACCACTGCTGCTCATTCATTAAAATGGACCTCCCATAAATACTGGGAATCAGGTGAAAATGCAGGCAGGCTACTGGCATATCACACTAGGATGCAACAAGCTGTAAAACAAATCGGAACAATCCAAATGGCCACAGGGGAAATCACAGCGGATCCAAAGCCTAGCTGGGTGAGCAGGAGAGTCATGGAAAAAGTAAGAAAGAAAGAGCTGCCTTTAGAAAGTACAAAAAAGAGGGAGAGGGAAGGACAGAGAGGAATTCCTGAAGAAATCGAGGGAGGTGACAAGGGCAGTCAGGTTAGCCAAGGTGTCCAGGGAACTCAGGCTAGCACAGGGCATCAAAGAGGGAGAGAAGGACTTCTTCAGGTACATGAGGGAGAAAAGGAGTTGTAAGGACCAAATAGTAAGGATAAAGAAGGATGAGGGGTGGGGTGAAACAGGGTTAGAACAGACAGAAGCATTAAATGAGTACTTCTGCTCAGTATTTACTAAACAGAAAGGGGGAGCTGCACCCAAGGGGGGGTGGGAGGATGGGCACGGGGGAAGGAGGTGACAGACAGGGGAATCCCAGTGGGCAGAGTACTGGAGGGCTTGAGGGCACTGAATGTGGACAAGGTGCTAGGGCCAGATGCCAAGTATACTTTCAGAGTGAATTAGCTAGATCCATGACAAGACCCCCAAGAGACTTGCTAGTTGCTACCAGTTCATGCCTGATTTAAATGATCCATTTTGCCTCTTCATAACCCCCAAGCAACAATTATTTTTGTACAGATACAAGACTCATAACATAACTCATCTGCACTCACCCTGCTTTGAACCAGGGCAATGTTCAGAGCTCTGCCCCATCCCCAACTCTACATTCCTTTTGGGACCCTGGTTCACTCAAGAAAATAATTATTTTTACTGCATAGTTTCAGTCATAAATGATAAAAGTAATCTTCTTCTAGGCAGTTAAAGTTTATGTACACAGAATATATCCTAAGTGCACAGAATGTAAGTTATTGTGAAGCAGTGGGACTATTTAATCCCTTATATAACTGCAGCTCTAGTCAATAATTTTACTATCAGAATCTCCAACAGCAAACAGCTGCAGGTCAACTGTAAGACTTCTAAAATAAATAAATGTCATATGATAATGTACAAGAATCTCAGAAAAACAAGAAGCCCAACAAATCAAAACACAGAAATTATAATAAGAAAATAATCTAAATGGTTCCCAGCTCAATTGTCTCAGCTCCAACCTTAACCTAAGTTTAGGGCCTCTGAATCTGCCTTGGAACTAAACAGTGGGATGTCCAGGTTCACCTTTATATATAGAGGTACTTTATTCACTTTTTGATGCACTACATAAAAGTAAAGCTGAGGTCAAGCACTCTCAAAGATGTAATAGCCTTGCTGTTCTGCATGCCATTCTAAACCATGTTTATTGATCATAACTGATATAACCCGGGCACCGTGTACCAGTGGGCTACTACCCCTGCCTGATGACTACAATACAGGTTGAGGGGCCTGGGCTCTGTTCTGATGACAATCAGGGAATCTTTCCCAGAATAGAAAATAAATAGGGCGGTGCCTCCACCCAGAGTTAAAAAATAGGGGGCCAGATGTCTGTATAGTACAAACACCTGGGATGCTGTTCCTACCCACCTCCCCTTCCAGTCACCCCACACACAGAATACCACTTTAAATCATAACACTGTAAAACACTTGCACTTAATGACTGTAGCTAACAATATGCTCACAGATGCTTTTAACAGTAACAACAATAACACTTATTATAGGGAAAGGAGAATGGGAAAGCAGAGAAAAATGCAATTATAATGCTGGATAAGCTGACAAAATCCATGAACAATGACAACAACTGTGTCCACCCACAATAGCAGCAACACAATTACCTTGCCCACCTCCCCAGTGGTACCAGTGTCCCTACAGTCTAACTCGATACCCAGATTAAGGTGCAGGCCTGATCTTTACCGTGGGCTGGCTGGCATTGGGGCCCTTAGAATAAACTTCAAATCAACTGTAATTTGTTGCAAACTTTAAACTAAATCCCCAGGTCAGGGCAGGCCCTGTTTTACTCACGGTTCTGGAGTCACAGTTCACAGGGTCTGAAGCAACGTCTGAGGTAGGCCGAAGAGCTGGGGCCTTGAGCAGCGCTGACTAGCAGCAGGCTTACGGGATGAGGAAGGATGGTCTGGCAGCTTGTCACCTTTTGAATGGCTTGCAGGATCAGGCAACTTCTGGCTTGGCTGGAGAGCAGGAGCACTACACAAGGCTTCCCAGTTCACAGCCCAGACCCAGGAGTGACCCCACGGCCCAACTCCCGCAGCTGGGTCAAGAGTGCCCTAGCACCCAGGCACATGCCCATGACTCCTTGTGGCCCGATCCATCCCACTTGATAAGTGCTAGCAGTTCCCTTACCTGACTCCAAGATGAGCCTGCGCAGGTTGCAGTCCCTGTCTCCACCTGGAATGGGTTCAGCAGCACCAGGATGCAGCAGCAGCCCCTTTGCTTCACTCCTCTGGTGGGGCAATCTGAACTGGTACCACACAGTCTCCTGGGCAGCAGCCCAGCCTTTAAGCAGCAGGATTTCAACAATTAAGCCAGGCTCCCAGGCGCTGGAGCACTACAGGCTTCTTTCCACGTCTGGCTTCCAACTCCAGGCCGAACTCGCAAACTTCAGTCTCTGGCACATAGCTCCAAACCCTTTTCACAGGCTGAGGGTTGTCTCAGGATACTGAAGATTCAGCTGCAAACACTGGCTCTCCAGGCAGTAGAAAACCTTTTGGCAAGTTCTCTGGTGTTTGGCTGCGGAAGCCCTAGGCTGACTTCCACACTTTTCCACAACACAGTCTGAGCCCTCATTACTTGCTGAGAGCCCAAGCCAGACTGACCCAAGTTGTAACTGTCCTTGGGGTTTCACTGCAGGAATGGCAGCTTCTGACTAGCTGAAACTTTCCGTCCGTCAGTAAAATTAATAAACATCAAGTCCCTTCAATTATTGATTGGAAATTGCTTTGGGCACCAAGAATAATGTTCACACCTCCTCCCAGAAGCCATTTCTTTAAAAGCTGGGCACCTAGGATTCCGATTGGCTGGCTCTGGGGATCAAAGGTAACAAGTATGGCTGCTTAACACAGTTCAATACAGTTTATGTGGAGCCTCCCAAATTTAAAGCTTCTATGCTGCCAAAGAATATCATTTTTATAAATATCTGCCCCACAGTCCTTTAGCAGCCTCTACCCTCTGTAATTCGGCTGCAGAGTTATGAATTAAAATGCTCCCCTAGCCTGTTGCTACTGCTGTTTTACACTGTCCCCTAGGCAGCAGACAGGCTCTCATTAATATTCATAAGCCTCATTAATAGCTATGGAGCAGTGCCATAGCGCTCATTGGTGCTTTTAAAATAAACAACTCTGTGGCTCCTCTACAACTTCCTTCATGTCTCCGACCCCTGACTAGCTGATTCTGGGAGTAAGGAGCAGCTGAAAGGCTTTTGTTTTACTGCAGGAGTGAAAAGAAAATGGCAATGCACTACTGTGCATGTGCGGACTGCAGCTCACACTTTCGTGCAGAGTGCAGTGCAGTGGTTCCGAGGCTTAACTTTTCCAGGCCCCTTTTGCTATAGAAATTATGTGAGGGCTGGATGGAGAATGCAGGGGTACTCAGGACCTGGGACTGGTGGCAGTGAGTCAGTGGGAGGAATGGGCAGTGCCCGCGGGGGGCACAAAGGTAAGCCCCACTCTGGGGAGGGGGTACACTGAGGTTTCAGGTGGCTGATGTCAACACATATGGTGCAAATGAAAAGCTGCAGACTTGTACAGTATTTCAAAATTGCCAAATTGCAAATGCCTCTATCACAGTCACCTGGTTTCAAAGCTTAAGAGTTCAGTGCATCAGTTGTCAAATATTAAATGAGCTATTAGTTAATGTACTAGGTAAATTCCTGACATGTACAGTATCAATTACAATTTCCAGTTAGAAGATTGAGGTAGTTTATAACTGGGATGGAGGGCAGTATAATGTTTCTGTAATAGTCATTAAACAAATATTGACTGCAATTTTGAAAAATATGGTATTTCTACAAAATGTTTGCTCTCAGGATAACCTCATGATGTCATGTGACATCTTCTTTTCACAGTGGTACTGTGGTGATAGCTTGATGGCGTGTTTGAGTGTCTACAGTATTTACATTCTGCAGTAGGTCAGTATTTCACAAGTGAAACTAGCTGCTGTTTGTCAACTTGACATTTAACTAGGTATCAGCAGCAGTGCTAAATATATAACTGAGAACTCAAATGCTTGCAATTAGGTGACATGGTTTGGCATTCATAACCAGGGCCACTGGAAAATTGCAGTAAAGGTTACCCAAAATTTCGGAGCATTTTGCAAACATTGCACGAAATTGTGGGGGTTCTACTATAGACCCTGAGTGCTTCACAATAAATCTTTTAATGTTTTCTGTACCATATATTAGTCAGAATAAATTGCTAAATAAATACACTGACACCTGAATATATTTAAAACATAAAGAAGTTTATGTTCCTAAAAAGAATACTAAACTGATAAGCTATTGTAAGTTCAAGTTCAAGTTCAAGTTTATTGCAGGAAAACTCCATTGAGCAAGCTCATTCACAAGGAGGTCCTGTGGCATAAACACTTAAAGTACAAACACAGATAGGTAATAACAGTATATACATGAAATGCACGTTACATGATACAGGCTGGATATACATACAAGGGTACCACATAGGGTGACTGCAGGTGGTAAACATTGATATGAGACAGGGAAGCGACTTACAGGTTGCATACTGATAAATGAAACATGATGACTGGTGTGTGCAATACATATACAGTATTTTGGCAGCTAGAACAAACAACAGTCTACAACTGATATGGGGGGAGGAGTGATTTGATAGAGTAGCAGTGGAGCGTAAGCATAGATAAAGCCAGGAGTAGAAGGGGAAGGGAAAGCAGTTAATATGACAAATCAATTATACCTTACCAGTGGATAAATATGGCACACATGGGGAAGGAAGAGACTTAATGACAGTTACAGGTGTCTTTTATTTTGGCTGAACTTAGCGATTTGTAGAAGTTTATTGAAACTGTGCTAGTTAGTTTCAGTACGGTTTGTAATTGGTTCCAAATGGAGGGAAGGGCATATGCACAGCATCGCTTACTAAAGGAAGTCCGGCCTGGTATGTCAAGCATAATAAAGTCAGATTTTCTTAATGAGTATGCACTATGTGAGATACTAATAAGGGAAGAGAGATAGCTTGGCAATTTCTGCAGGAGCAGTTTAAGAGTCCATAGCCCAGCATGGAGCAGGCATCTAGTAGTAAGGGATGTCCAACCAACAGCTGCATATAAGTCACAGTGGTGCGAACGGTAAGGGGAGTTGGTAATGAACCATAACGCACAGTGATAAAGGATGTCCAGTTTACTTAGATTTGCAAGAGTGACGGAGGAATAGATTACATCGCCATAGTCGAGTAGGGGGAGTAAGTGTTGCCTATCTTCCAAAATTTAAAAGCATCTGCCTCATGCAGTGCTAAATAGATTCTATAAAGTAGGCCACAGCAAATCAATATTAAATAAAGCCAGAATAAATATTTTTTTTTGTTTCTGGCTGTAGAATAATGCAGCCTAATCAACAGCTGTTTAAAATGCTCTGCCAGCTATTCACCCACTTTGGTACAAGAAAAAATAAGCAGATAGAGTGGTGAATAATTGCGTTTTAGTAAAATGTTGTTAAAGTGTTTAATGATCATAATTTGTACTATAGGTACTGTACACTATTTTTTGAAATCACATATTTAAACATTAAATCTGGGGGTTATTGGGGCTGGCAGTATAATCTGTGAATGAGCTGACGACATCTAGCAGACCTGGGTTTGATTCCCACAACCTCCACTTGTATGCTGTGCGAGTCTGAGCAAAGTCACTTAACCTCCGCAGTGCTCCTGGGTTGTACCTGAAAACAGGGACTTGTGCCTAGTGAGCCTTACGTGGTTACCAAAAAATACCAATATACTTTTACTGCATCATACAGTAGTCAGGGTACCCTGTAATTTACCTTTGTTTTACTCTGGCTGCAATTATTTTTAGTTAAAGATAAATGTTTAAATACATTTTGTGTTTTATAAGCTTGTTTTTAGACTTTAGTCAGGTTTTTATTGTAGTCTTTGCACGTGAGCATCTAGGGGGTAGTTGCTAAGAATGAGATCACTGTTTGCAATTAGCTTATTCAAGTTTAAAATCGGCAGGGCCATGCAAAAATCCTCAGCTGTTTGAATCAAAACTAGTCTGAATGAAAGTATGCTCACAAGGAAAAACTTGCCCTGCCACTTACAAAAAGGCTTCATAGTTAGCACCCCATTTAAGTGAATGGGATAATTTGCACCTTTTATCCCATCTTTTGTTTCAGTCTGTGTGGCAACAAAAAGTTTTCTGATAGATTGCTTCAACACAGAACAAATGTTAAGTGTTTAAGTGTACTTATACTTGGCCAATGGATTTTGAAACTAAACAAGACAAGGATTCAGAAGAAATCAGTGTCACATAAAACCCTTGCCCTATCTTGCACTGCATTGTTTCAGCCAGACCCAAGTCTGCATGCAAAATTGTCTATATATTTGAGAGTATTTTATTAAAAATGTTAATACTTTTTACACAGTTCAACATAAAAACTCAAAAATTGCAAGAAATTGAGGAACATGTCAGTTTTTGCGGAGAATGGTGAAAATTGTGAATTCTGCAAAACAATTGTGGGTGCAATTTTCCAGTGGCCCTGTTCATAACTGAATTAAGAAGTGAACATTACAGTGATTACAGTTTACACAGGCTCTCTCAGGACCTCCCTCAGGCATTCATTAATCAGTCCAAAATGTGCAAGGCTGGTCAACACAAAAGAAAAAACATGCCATTATCTCAGATTCCAGAATATTCTGTTAAAGGGAAGAACAGTTGGCTCACTCATGCCCCTTAGCAGCATGCCGTTATGAACAGGACTGATTTCTTGCCTCAGGATGCTGACCCATCAGTAGGAAGTGCATGTCTCAGCATAGCCCCTATATTATTGCAGACATCCCCTTGTAGTATGTCTCTCCTGAAATGTGGTTAAGAACAATTTTGCACACTTCTGAAATGCAGTGTGGAGTGATAACATGATTTAATAGAACTTAGAAGGAGGTTTTTTTTCTTACTTCAAAGGCTGCAGCAGCATTGTTGCAAATTTGTAATGAAGAAAAAAGGAAAACAAGGAGCACCAGGAGTAGTGCGGTGCTACATATGAACTAAACGATAAGAAACTGAATATGAGCCCCCGCACAGCACAATAAAAGCGACTGAGGAAGCCTGGCAGCTGGCCAGGTGAAACGTTAGTCCTTTGTATTGTTGTGTATGGTGCTGGTCTGCAATAAAATTTGTAATGACCAGACATCAGACTAACACTGAAAAAGATATTTCTATAGTCAGGGCATGGCCGATCAACTGGGTTGCTTCTCACCTACCCCCTTGTCGAGGTCAGGACAGTCAGGAGAGAGGCTGCAGGCAGCTCACACACTCACGGCTCCTCGCTGACTCACCTATTACCGCTAACAGTGTGAGCGCACCACCGAGCGGAGTGGAGACCAAGGATGAGGAAGGGAGATGGAGACCAGGTCCATCGTCCAATGACCGTCTTGTTTTTTGGATGCTGCTGAATACTGGGGGGAGAGTGATTCAAGTGAAGTCTGACTGGCAACCAAGAGTCCACTCTGAGACAGACAGTAAGTGACCTCCCATAAATACTGGGAATCGTGTGAAAAGGCAGGCAGGCTACTGGCATATCGCACTAGGATGCAACAAGCTATAAAACAAATCGAAACAATCCGGACGGCCACAGGGGAAATCACAGCGTATCCAAAAAAAAAAAATCAACCAAGCCTTTCAAACTTATTACGAAGGTTTGTACACCTCCAGACGGGACCTCTCATCCCCAGATTTACAGGACTTTTTTCTAGACACAGCTCTACGTACTCTGACTGCTAACCAATGCAAACAGTTGGAAGCTCCTATTACCCTTCAGGAAATTGAGATGGCAGTGAAGGTATCTCCAAAGGGTAAAGCCACTGGTCCAGATGGACTTCCAGCTGACTTCTATCAGGCCTTTCTGCCTGAGATAGGGCAGTTCCTTACAGAAGTCCTACAGGAAACTCATGAGAAGGGACAATTGCCACTGTCAATGACGGAAGCTTTGGTAACCTTAATCCCGAAACCAGGCAAGGACCCTCAAAAGATGCCCAGCTACTGCCCTATCTCCCTGCTGAACATGGACACCAAGATCCTGGCAAAGGTCCTGCTAATGCGACTGCAGCTTATCATTCCTCACATCATTGAAAGTTACCAAACTCATTCCCCACATCATTGAAAGTTACCAGACAGGCTTTGTTATGGGCAGAGGCCTCACCAGTGATCTGTACAGTGGCATCACCACCTCTTTTCTTCTGCTGGTGATACCTCTCCCTATGCACCCCAGCATCCCACTGGCTCTCCCCCACAGCCTTGGCACATTGTTTGGCCGCCTTTAGGTCATCAGATATGATTACCCCCAAATCCCTTTCCTGTTTGGTGATGGTTGGTATCCCTCCCACCCCCATCATGTAATTCCCCCCGGGTTCTTGGATGGATCCCAAATGCATGATTTTGCACTTTTTCGCACTGAATCTCAGCTGCCTCACTCTAGACCATTCTTCTAGTTTACCTAGGTCTCTCCTTATTTTTTCCATCCCTCCTGGAGTATTCATCCTGTTGCAGATCTGAGTGTCATCTGCAAAAATGCACACCTTCCCTTCCAGGTCCTCTGCAATGTCACTTATGAAGACATTAAACAGGACTGGCCCCAGAACTGATCCCTGTGGCACCCCACTGGTCACCCTCCTTTCCTCAGATTAAGCTCTATTTACCACCACCCTCTTTCTTCTATCACTCAACTAGTTCCTAACCCAGTTTACCACCTTGTGAACCATTCACAGGCTGCCCAACGTGTTCACAAGTCTTCTGTGTGGAATGATATCCAAGGCCTTAATGAAATCCAGGTAGACAACATCCACCGCTCCCCCCGAGCCACTTCTCTAGTCACCCAGTCAAAGAAATCAATGAGATTTCTTTGACATGACCATCCCACTGTGAATCCATGCTGTCTCAGATCCTCTGCTACGCTAGATTAAAGGTGTTCCACAATCCTTTCTTTAAGTAGTGATCCCATAATTTTCCCCACTATTGAGGTGAGGCTGACTGATTTGTAGTTTCCAACCTCCTCCCTACTCCCACTTTGTGAAGAGGGACTACATCTGCCTTCCTCCAGTCCTCTGAAACCACCCCCATATCGAGTGATTCGTTGAACAGGGCTGCCAGTGGTGCTGCCAGCACCTCCCATAGTTCCCTTAATGTTCTAGGATGTATCCCATCCGGTCCCACTGCCTTGTCCACTTTCAATTTTGTGAGTTCTTTTAGGACTCTCTCTTCCGTAAATGGACTGGTGTCCACCTCCCTCCCATATTTGCTCATGTTGCCTAACTGTGGTCCCTCGCCTTCTCCTTCATTTGAGAATACAGAACAAATGTATTTGTTCAGTATAGATGCTTTTTCGGTAGGTGCAGGTAGAGAACAGAGAATCACCTCTGACGCTGCCTAATGCGTCATACATAGGGTCACCTACGGTGAAGCGCTGCTAGGCAATGTCAGAGGGTGGTTCCTCTGTTCTGCTGCTACTACCTTATGCACCGGCCGGTGCACCAGCTGGTCCCGGCTTGTTGGATTTTATGAACTTTACAGACTCTTTGCATGGACACTTTTGAGATAAGGACTAAGGACTAAGCTGTGAGTTTTCTGCCTTGTATGCTTGAATATGTGAATTGTTTTTATTGCCAATATTTATAAAAATCACATCTTGATTAAAGATTGGGCACCAGTACAGCTTGAATTGTCCTTGGAACTTTGTTTGAAGCTAAAAGCTAGTTAGTGGCCCTTGGTAGGTGCCAGTTACTGACTATCATACAGGTCAGTAGATAAGAGGCAATCTAAACTAAAATAAAAAAGTATAGGTCAAAATTTCACTGGATTCTTACACTGCTACTTTAATGCTTACTTGTTTCCTGCAAAGGGAAAAGACCATGCAGGTGCTTCCTGCATATATAAATGCTGGCCACACTTCAAAGCACTGTGTGAAAGCATGTTTATTTATCTATTAAAAGCTGCCTAAATTACAGGATAGGTTTTATGAGACATTTACAGAATGTCCCAAGTTGACAAAAATAGCAAACGGTTGAACTAATAAAACAAAGTCAATTAAAACTACAAATAGACTGTTCTTACAACAACAGTTTTTTTAACCATATTTGAAAATACCAAGGGTTGATGCAATCCTTAGCTGGGGAGGGAGATGATTCCATGAGAGAGGAGCGGCATTCTTTCCCAAAGTGAGTTTGAAACTTGGGGAATCAGAGTCCACTTTGAGACACATCTCTGGTGCATGTGGCACCAGTAACCTTTAGGTTATCAGATAAAATTAATCCAAATCCCTGTCCTGTTTGGTGACTGTCAGTGTTCCCACCCCTCCCCCCATCATGTAATCCTCCCCTTGAGTCTTGCATCCCAAATGCATGATTTTGCACTTTTTCGCACTGAATCTCAGCTGCCTCACTCAAGACCATTCCTCCAGTTTACCTAGATCCCTCCTCATTTTTCCCACCCCTCCTGGAGTGTTCATCCTGTTGCAGAGCTGAGTGTCATCTGCAAAGATGCACACCTTCCCTTCCAGGTCCTCCACAGTGTCACTTATGAAGAGATTAAACAGGACTGGTTCCAGAACTGATCTCTGTGGCAACCCGCTGGTCACCCTCCTTTCTTCAGATGTTAGACTTCAGGAGGGCTGACTTCGGGAGAATGAGGGACATAGTACAGTACAGGGTTATCTGGCCAGGTTCCAGTCAAACATGGACACTAACCATAAATGGGAGGTCATTAAACTGGGAATTGAGGAGGCAACTGAAATATGTACTGTACTAAGATCCAGAGTAAGAGGGCTAGGGCCAAGAAGCCTAGCTGGGTGGGCAGGGGGGTCATGGGAAATGTAAGAAAGAAAAGAGCTGCCTTTAGAAGGTACAAAAAACAGGGAGAGGGGAGGACAGAGAGGAATTCCTGAAGAAGTCTAGGGAGGTGACAAGGGCAGTCAGGTCAGCCAAGTCATCCAGGGAACTCAGGCTAGCACAGGGCATCATAGAAGGGGAGAAGGACTTCTTCAGGTACATCAGGGAGAAAAGGAGTTGTAAGGACCAAATAGTAAGGATAAAGAAGGATGAGGGGGTGGGTGGAAACAGGGGCAGAACAGGCAGAAGCATTAAATGAGTACTCTGCTCAGTATTTACTAAAGAGAAAGGGGAGCTGTACCCAAGGGGAGTGGGGTGGGAGGGTGGGCATGGGGTGACAGATGGGGAATCCCAGTGGGCAGAGTACTGGAGAGCTTGAGGGCACTGAGGGTGGGCAAGGCACCAAGGCCAGATGGCATACACCCCAGGATGCTGAAGGAGTTGGCGGAGTCCTGGCAGAGCCCTTGGCAGACCTGTTCAATGTTTCCCTGGACTTAGGGGAGTGTACCTCAAGACTGGAGGATGGCGCACGTGGTACCCCTCCACAAGAGAGGCCCCAAGGATGAGCCAGAGAACTACAGTCCGGTAAGCCTCACATCCATCGTGGGAATGCTGATGGAGACAATCCTGAAGGAGACGCTGGTTTCCCTCCTAGAGGCTAATGGACTACAGGACAGCAGACAGCATGGATTTGTTTCAGGCAGATCCTGTCAGACCAACCTGGTGGGGTACTATGACTGGGTAACCATGTGTAACCCCCCTGCAAATGGGGGTTCCCAAAAGACTTCCAGGAGCTTGCTTGAATGCTCCAAGCCTGAATGGTGTTTGGTGTTTAAGCCATTTATCTGTGAGTGTTTTTAGAGCCTCTGGTACTGTCTCTTTAAGAGCTGTCTGCTTGCAGACATAATTTGTTTGTATGGGGGGACTGTGTGTTTCTCTGTTTGAGTACCACTCGAGCTGCTGCCAATTCACTCCATGTTTGCAGTCACTAGGAGTGCAAAGGGAACCTATCTGAAAGATGTAACTGTTTGCCAGAAATCATTTAGAGTAATAATGAAAATACAGTTTGTCTACCCTGCTTTCTTTGCAGTCAGAACTGTGTTTGCCTAGCTCTCCATTCCAGTTTTGAACTGCTGAACTGGACCAATCAGTGTGGGTTAAGGTAGCTCTAAAATGGTGCCTTGGACGAATCAGAACTTGGACTCGTAATCTGAGCCAGCCACAAGAGGATTGTATGGGCAGTGACTCTGGGAGATGTAGTTTGGACTTTGGCGGCTTTTTGGACCAACAGGGGCAGTCTATTGTGAGTGACAGCCAATCCAGCCAAGAACTGGGAGGAACTCAAAGAAAGTGCCCGGTTTTGTCTGCTGGAGTTTCAGTTGAGCTCTATGGTGAAGAGGGAAGGAGCCCTGTGCTTGTGCAGTTTTAGTCGGAAACGCGTAAGCCCCCTGAAGTTCTGGTCTGCAGCTTGTGTAACTGCTTGTTAGGACTGAATCCATCCTGTGAAGAGAATCAAAGGATATCTGAAGAGTAGAAACCAGGCTCACCCTGTAGAAGACTGGAGAAATTGCTGAATTGCACTCTGTCTGTCAGGAACTGAATCTGCTGTGTGTTCTCCCGGGTATTGTGCAGTAATTGCGATCGGGATAGAGAAGCAGCCTGCCTGGTATAGTACTTTCTTTTTACCATATAAATGTGTGAGGAGGCTTGTGTAGCTCAAGTGAATCCTGCTGCCATTAAAGGACTTTTGCCTGTGACTGTTACCATATAAATGTGTGAGGAGGTTTGTGTAGCTCAAGTGAATCCTGCTGCCATTAAAGGACTTTTGCCTGTTGCAGTTTGTCATATAAATGTGTGAGGAGTCTCGTGGAGCTCAAGAGTAGCCCTGCTGACATTGAAGGACCCTATCTTGTTTGGAGGTCGGAGTACTAATTCAGGTCGCTCCTGTTGAATTGCCACATTGAATCCAAATGGAATTACTGTACTGCTGACTGTTTAACTAATTTTTATTTTCTCTAGTGAAAGGGCCCCTACCAGCTGCCACGGTTTGACTAGCCACTAGGGCTTGGGTACCTAGGGACAGTAACTGGTAGGATAGGCCTGTGCACAGAGCCCCTAGGTAGATGAGTAAAGTGATAAGCTAATTAACCTGATTTCCCTATCCTTGTTATATCCCCTAAATAAATCAGAGCTGCTTGTTTCAGCAAAGTTATACTGCCTGGAGGTATTTGTCTATGTTAAAGTATTGTACTGTGATTGTTGCACTGTATCTTCTTATTTTACAGGGGGTCCCAGTGCCTGAACCAGTCCTGGGGTAAGTGTATACTGTGAAGGTAATTTGATATACTGTGTGGGCCACTAGTGGGAAGAAAGGGGGTTGCAGTGTCCCAGAGGGCTGTGACCAAGTTAGTTTAACTATTGCAAACCCTGACCTCTGGGTGGAGGCACCCGCCATTGGATCCAGGCCCCTCAACCTGTTAGTGGCAAATCAGGCAGGGGTAGTAGCCCCTGGGATAGCGCCATCTAGGGGTTACATCTTGGAGGCTCACCGCTGGGATTGTGTGTCCTCTAGTGGCCATATTTACGAACCACTGTTAAGAAAAAAATGGGTACCCCGACAGAAGTTGCTGTGCACCGGCTGGTGGAGTGGTGTACTGGGGAGGAGATCGACCCCCAAAATGCTATGCTTATCTTCGACATCCCCCTGGGTATCAATACGGACACTGTACAGGGAGTACTTTCCAAGGTGGAAGGTTTACAAAACCCTGTGGTGGTGGGTCGGCATGCTAATCTGCTCACCCACACTTTCCTGGCCCTAGTAGAGTTTAAGGATCCCATAGATAGCTCCAAAGTGCCACAGACCATTACCCCAGAGGGAGCCCTCACTGCTTGGAGAGTGATAACTAAGGACAGTAAAGACCGGGGGAATGAGCCCCACCACTATCTGAAACTTTTGAGGAGAAATTTACAAATGGTTGCTGGGGAAGGGAAAACTGTGGAGGACTTGAAGAAACTATTCTTGTCACCTGGGGTGTTCCTCCCAACACCCTCTCCCACTCCAGTAACCGTAGGTGGCTGAACCAATGCAGACTCCTATTTCTGCACCTGCCATTAGTCCACGACTCTTACGAAGGTTGAGGATGTTCTCTGGCACCCTCCCACCCCCAAGGGGAGGATGACTGGGAGACCTGGATAGACTATGTTGCCCCCAAGTGCTAGAATGGCAATGCTCGAAGCTGAAAAGTGAAAGAGGGTTAGTGAGAGCCTCGAGGTCCTGCCTTGGCTACCATCCGAGCAAACGGGCCAATAACCCTGAAGCGACTGCACAGGCTCATCTTGAGGCCTTGAGAATGTGTATGGGAGCCCAGATTCTGATGAGGACCTATGGTGGAGAGTAAGAAATGCACAACAGTACCAAGGGAGTTGTTGTCTGTGTATGTATCTCGCTGGAAAAATTGTTGCAAGAATGCCTCAGAAAGGGTAGTTTGCCAGCGATTGAACTGACCGAACCAGGCTGGACAGGATCCTTAAGTCTGCCCCTTCTCATAACTGCTGTTGCTTCAGTTACGCTTGGCAAATCGACTGAATCCCCACCCTCCTATGATGAGTTAATGAGAGAAATTGAGGAGTTGAGAAAAGGTGACCTCGGAGGGACCTGCACTAATAGCTGGCTACGGACCGAGTGACTGAGGGTGACCCATCAAGGAAGTTCAGGGGCAGAGGTTGGCAGTCAATGAGTGCTCTGACAAGGAAAAAGATATGCCACAATGGGGCAAACTGTTGAGAGAGATCCGGGAATTCAAAAACAGTCCCTTTATGAAGGCCACGCCTGCAAGTACGGGCCCTGACCTATATCCGACTGCATCTGCTATGGGGGTGGGGGTACCCACCCATGTATCTCCTGCTGATAACAGCTCCAAACTCAATTCCTTGACCATGGAAGTGGAGAAACTGACGAGATGTCTCCAAATGCTTATCACACTGCAGACAGAGATGGCACCCAGGTTTCCAGTTAGTAGTACCCCCGCCCTGGCTCCCAGTGTGGCGCCTCGGCCAGCTCAAACTCCAGAAAGTATGTTTTGCTATAATTGTGGGAAGGATGGGCACATGAAGAGGGAATGCCGGTCCCCAAAAGACACTGACAAAGTTACATATAGGCTACAAGGAGAGCTTCGGAGAACAAATCAGTGGTTAAGAAGTGCACAAAATGATCCCAGTGAGGACACCAAGAATGCTAACTCACGTCCTTTTGTGGCAAGTTCAGTTGCCCAGGCCCCCACTACCGCCTCTCCAGACTGGTCCAGAATAGTGGGTCCCTCCATGGAGACCACTGTAAAGGTGAATGGAGTGTCTACAAGAGCTGTATTAGACAGTGGCTCCCAAGTGACAATTATGTTCCAGGATTGGTATCAGAAGCATTTGTCAGACGTACCCTTACAACCATTAGATGGACTGCATGTATGGGGGTTTAGTGGAGAAGGCCAGCCCTATTCCGGTATATCCAATTTGGCTGTCTTTCTCACCTCCGTGGCTGGAGTGGCTCAACAAGTAGAGACCCAGCCTTAGTGTGTCTCCCCACTGGACTGTATGATGGTGTCCCTTTGTTGATTGGAACAAATGCTCATATGTTCGAAGGCTGGCACAGTTGTGTTATGAAAACAGGGGTCAAAGACTAGTAGAGCTTTAAGAGTTCCAGCTTTAATTAAGAAGGCCTATGAGGCACAGAGAATGCTGAAAAATAGAACCAGAGGAACCGGTCGAATTGTATGGAAGAGGGATCCTGAGTCTCTGATCCTGGCACCAAATGCCCAGTGTACCTTACAGGAGAGGTCTGTATCAGAAAGGATGTTAAGAATAAAATATTAATGTTGGATGCACCAGGCGATGGAAAATTGCCAGAGGAACTGCTGGTCAAGCCTAGTATTTTGCCCGCTAGAGCCCATGCTTATGCCAGAAGGGTAATGGTCCAAGTTCATAATGTGTCTGAAAGAGACATTGAGGTAAATAGAGGTTGCATCCTGGCTAATGTGCATTGTGCAGACACTGCAGTGCTACCAGCAGCAGAGTTCGAGGAAGAATGACAGAGTAATGCCTGACTTGTTTGATTTCGACGACTCCCTGCCAGCTGAATGGAAAGTGAGGATCAGTGAGAAGCTTGCCCAGAGAGATCAGGTGTTTTCTTAAGGAATGGGATGTAGGATGCGGCAAGGAGCTAAGCACAATATCCGTTGCATGACAAAAGACCATTTCGTGAGAGGTCTCGACGCCTGGCACCTGCTGACATAGATGATGTGAGACGGCATCTGCAAGAGATGTTAGCTGCTGGTGTAATACAAGAATCCAGAAGCCCTTATGCTTCCCCCATTGTGGTAGTGAGGAAAAAGAATGGGACAGTAAGGATGTGCGTGGATTATCACACCTTAAACCGGCGGACTATCCCTGATCAGTACACAATGCCCTGCATTCAGGAAGCTTTGGACTGCCTAAACGGGAGCAAGTGGTTCTCTGTGTTGATCTCCTGCAGTGGGTATACACCAGATCCCGGCGGCCCCAGAGGACCGCGGAGAAAACAGCCTTTATCTGTCCGCTATTTCTCATGAATTATGAGGATGCCTCAAGGAATTTCAGGTGCCCCAGCCACTTTTCAACGATTGATGGAGCGTGCAGTGGGGGACATGAACTTACTAGAGTGCCTGGTATACCTAGATGATGTTATTGTGTTTGGCAGCTCACTGGAGGAACATGAGAGCAGATTATTTAAGGTATTGGACCGACTGGAGGACTTTGGCCTTAAACTGTCCATTGATAAGTGTCAATTCTTTCAAACATCAGTAAAGTATGTGGGACACATAGTATCCACTGAGGGAATAGAGACCGACCCAAGTAAAGTTGAGGCCTTGACTACCTGGCCACAGCCCAAAAATCTAAAAGAACTGCAAAGATTCCTGGATTCTGTGGTTATTATCGTGATGCTTCATCAAGGACTATTCAAGAGTGATCCGCCTTACTTAATCCTTACTCAAGGGTATCCCCAAACCCACAAAAATACCAAAAGTCAGCGTCCCTCAAGACTGAAAGAGTGTATTTTCATCCAAGTGAAGTATTTGGGGCCCGCTAGACTCCTGATTGTGAGACTGCTTTTCATGAGATCATATATCAACTACCCATGCTCCAGTGCTGGCCTATGCCGATCCAAGAAAACCTTACGCCCTGCACACTGATGCTAGCTTGCAAGGGTTGGGGGCTGTGTTGTACCAAGAGCACGAGAATGGCCTGAGACCAGTGGCCTTTGCCAATAGAAGCCTGACCCCATCCAAAAGAACTATCCTGTACATAAGTTAGAGTCTCTAGCTTTGAAGTGGCTATTGTTGACCAATTCCATGAGTACTTGTATGGGGCTAAAATACTAGTAAAACCGACAATAATCCTTTGACCTATGTGCAGACCTCAGCTGTTGGATGCCACTGGCCATAGGTGGCTTTCTTGCATTATCTACATATCACTTGCTGCTGAATACCGAACAGGCCTGAAACCACATAGATGCTGATGCTCTCTCCGAGGCCTGTTCCCAGAATGATTTGGTCGATTGGCAGAACCTGACATTCGGCACTCTGCCGGAAGTTTGACAGGGAGGAAACAATGTCCACGGACGCAGTGGACTGCATGGTGGATTGCTTGGGACCCTCTGAGAATTGCATACCTGCTGCTTATTGACACTTTCCTGCAATAGACATTGGTGCACTGCCCTCAGCTGGACAATGACAGTATTCAGCGGCTCAATCCGCAGATCCCATGATCAAATCAGCTTTAGAAGCCCTCATGCAGGAAAAGATGTGTCCAAATTACTCCACTGATTTGAGAACTGCACTTTTATACAAAGAAGGTCCTAAGTTGAAACTGATCAATAAACTGTTATACAGAGAAACAGTAGACAGAGGGGACAAGTAGACAAACAACAATTAGTGCGCCCACTGCCTTTTGAGACTCAGTACTGAGGTCCTTGCACAACCACATGGGGCACCTTGGTATAGACAGAACACTTGACTTGGTGAGATCCAGATTCTATTGGCCTAAGATGGGGCTGATAACACTATTCGAACTTGTAGTCGCTGCTTATAGAGAGGAAAGCTTTGCCCCAGAGGCCGCCCCTTGTTAACATCACCACCAGTGCACCCATGGAGCTGATCTGTATTGATTTTCTGAGTTTGGAGTCAGATCAAAGAAATATCAGTAATGTGCTGGTGGTCACTGGACCATTTCACGAGATATGCCCAAGCTTTCCCCACCAAAGACCAGAAAGCATCTACTGTGGCCAAAGTACTTGTAGAAAACTTTTTGTTCACTATGGGGCTCCACAAGAATCCATTCTGATCAAGGGAGAGACTTTGAGTCATCTGATCAAAGAAATGCTTTCTCTGTGGGGAGTGTGAAGTCCAGAACCACCTCCTTACCACCCCCAGAGGGACCCACAGCCTGAACGCTTCAACCGCACTTGCTAGATATGCTAGGCACCCTACACCCAAAGGACAAGCCTAGATGGAGCCAACAAATTAGCACCCTGGTACATGCTTATAACTGCACCAAAAGTGATGCCACTGGGTTCTCCCCTACTGCCTGATGTTTGGAAGAGAAGCCTCGACTCACCGTAGATGTGTGTTTTGGGGTCTCTCCTGATGGGGTTCAAGCTGACAACTATTTACAGTATGTGCATATAGTTAGGGTCCAGCTAACTCATGCATACCAACTGGCTCAAACCATGGCTGCCAAAAGAAATCTGGCCAACAAAGAAAGGTATGATACAAAGGTGAAAGCACAGGAACTCCAGGAGGGAGATCGGTATTGCTAAGAAATCTGGGACTGCATGGCAAACACAAGATTGCTGACAGATGGCACCATCTCCCTCACATTGTAGTGGGCAAACTAGATGATCTGCCAGTGTACAAAGTAAGGCCTTGAATAATTCAAAAGATGTAAAAACAATGCATAGAAATCATTTACTGCCCATTGACAAATCTTGATTGAGTCTGAGCCTCCAGAAGATGCCCCTCTGGACCAGTGACTAGAGCTGCTGCTAAGAAAAGATCAAGAAAGTCTGCACCTACAGAAGCAGAGTAAAGTGTTCCCCTCACAAGTCCCAGTTGAGCATGACTGTCAGTCCATATCAGAAGAAAGTGAGTGACTTTGAATACTATCCTTCATACGAACTGAGTCCAGTTGTTTTGGGCAATCCCCTAGTCAATACTGGAGACGAGGCTGGGCCTTCTGACTGTCTAAGCCTCCAGCTTTCGTCCCTGGAGCCAATGCTCCCAGAAAGTGAAGTGCAAAGCATCAGATCAGATGAAATGGAATCATTGTGCATGGTTGAACTGTTTGAGCTTCAGGAGGAAATGATGGATTAGGGTAGACTGGTGATACACCAGAACAAGAAGAGTATTTTGAGTGCCCTGACAGTCCACTGCCAGTGTCCGAAAGCTCTCCATGCAGCCAAATGTTGTGAACTCAGAAATCTGTAACTCCTGGAGCTGAAAGTGCTCCAAGTTCTAGCCTCTACCCCCATGGAGACTCCCCTGACAAGTGAGGACAATGCTGAAAATGAGGCTCAGAGTGGAGAGACTGTAACAGTTCCCCCTAGAAAGACTGGTCGAGCTGTAAAAGCCTGTGGTGCACCTCAGTTATGATTCCCTTGGGAGGCCTGTGGACTTGCCTCTCAATGTTGTCCATAAAGGAGTGTATGTGTCCCCAAGCTCATTGCCCAAACTAGCGTCAGTGCTAACTCCAAGTTACTTGTGTTGCTCTACGTATGGTGCCCTTGCCCGTTCAGCCCCTAAGGTAACTGATAGGAAGGGTCCCTCTCTTCAGGTTTCATGTACAAGAGGTAATAACTTGAGTTATGGTACAATGTGTGTAATACTGTAAAGAGTGACATACTGCAATGTTTCAGAAATGTGTTCTTGTAAATGATATATTGACTGATGATTACATGTGTGAGCCTAATGCAAATGTATATGGTTGCAGTTGAAACTTATGGGGTTACTTGCTTGATGCGGATGTCAAGCTTTCCCAGGCTAGGAACGTTGTAACCCCCGCAAATGGGGGTTCCAAAAGACTTCCAGGAGCTTGCTTGAATGCTCCAAGCCTGAATGGTGTTTGATGCTGTTTATTTATCTGTGAGTGTTTTAGAGCCTCTGGTACTGTCTCTTTAAGAGCTGTCTGCTTGCAGACATAATTCTGTTTGTAGGGGGACTGTGTGTTTCTCTCGTTTGAGTACCACTCGCTGCTGCTAATTCACTCCATGTTTGCAGTCACTAGGAGTGCAAAGGGAACCTATCTGAAAGATGTAACTGTTTGCCAGAAATCATTTAGAGTAATAATGAAAATACAGTTTGTCTAACCTTCTTTTGCAGTCAGAACTGTGTTTGCCTAGTTCCCATTCTAGTTTTGAACTGCTGAACTGGACCAATTCAGTGTGGGTTAAGATAGCTCTAAAATGGTGCCTTGGACGAATCAGAACTTGACTCATAATCTGAGCCAGCCACAAGAGGATTGTATGGGCAGTGACTCTGGGAGATGTAGTTTGGACTTCTGGCTTTTTGACCAACAGGGCAGTCCATTGTGAGGATAGCCAATCCAGCCAAGAACTGGGAGGAACTCAAAGAAAGTGCCCGGTTTTGTCTGCTGGAGTTTCAGTTGAGCTCTGGCAGTGAAGAGGGAAGGAGCCCTGTGCTTTTTCTCGTGTGCAGTTTTAGTCGGGAAACGCGTAAGGCCCCCTGTGTTCGGGTCTGCAGCTTGTGTAACTGCTTGTTAGGACTGGAATCCATCCTGTGAAGAGAATCAAAGGATATCTGAAGAGTAGAAACCAGGCTCACCCTGTAGAAGACTGGAGAAATTGCTGAATTGCGCCTGTCTGTCAGGAACTGAATCTGCTGTGTGTTCTCCGGGTATTGTGCAGTAATTGCGATCGGGATAGAAGCAGCCTGCCTAGTATAGTACTTTCTTTTACCATATAATTGTGTGAGGAGGCTTGTGTAGCTCAAGTGAATCCTGCTGCCATTAAAGGACTTTTGCCTGTTGCAGTTTGTCATATAAATGTGTGAGGAGTCTCGTGGAGCTCAAGAGTAGCCCTGCTGACATTGAAGGACCCTATCTTGTTTGGAGGTCGTGAGTACTAATTCAGGGTCGCTCCCTGTTGAATTGCCACATTGAATCCAAATGGAATTACTGTACTTCTGACTGTTTAACTATTTCTTATTTTCTCTGTGTGAAAGGGCCCCTACCAGCTGCCACGGTTTGGACTAGCCACTAGGGCTTGGGTACCCAGGGACAGTAACTGGTAGGGATAGGCTCTGCACAGAGCCATAGGTAGATGAGTAAAGGATAAGCTAATTAACCTGATTTCCCCCGTCCTTGTTATATTCCCTAAATAAATCAGAGCTGCTTGTTTCCAGCAAAGTTATACTGCCTGGAGGTATTTGTCATGTTAAAGTATTGTACTGTGATTGTTGCACTGTATCTTCTTATTTTATAGGGGTCCCAGTGCCTGAACCAGTCCTGGGGGTAAGTGTACACTGTGAAGGTATTCTGATATACTGTGTGGGCCACTAGTGGGAAGAAAGGGGGTTGCAGTGTCCCAGAGGGCTGTGACCAAGTTAGTTTAACTATTGCAAACCCTGACCTCTGGGTGGAGGCATCCGCCATTGGATCCAGGCCCCCAACCTGTTAGTGGCAAATCAGGCAGGGTAGTAGCTCCTGGATAGCGCCATCTAGGGGTTACATCTTGAGGCTCACCGCTAGGATTGTGTGTCCTCTAGTGGCCATATTTCACGAACCACTGTTAAGAAAAATGGGTACCCGACAGAAGTTGCTGTGCACCGGCTGGTGGAGTGGTGTACTGGGAGGAGATCGACCCCCAAAATGCTATGCTTATCTTCGACATCCCCCTGTGTATCAATACGGACACTGTACAGGGAGTACTTTCCAAGGTGGAAGGTTTACAAAACCCTGTGGTGGTGGGTCGGCATGCTAATCTGCTCACCCACACTTTCCTGGCCCTAGTAGAGTTTAAGGATCCCATAGATAGCTCCAAAGTGCCACAGACCATTACCCCAGAGGGAACCCTCACTGCTTGGAGAGTGATAACTAAGGACAGTAAAGACCCGGGGGGGAATGAGCCCCCACCACTTTTGAGGAGAAATTTGCTAAATGGTTGCTGGGGGAAGGGAAAACTGTGGAGGACTTGAAGAAACTATTCTTGTCACCTGGGGGTGTTCCTCCCCCAACACCCTCTCCCACTCCAGTACCCGTAATGGTGGCTGAACCAATGAGACTCCTATTTCTGCACCTGCCATTAGTCACGACTTTCATCAAGGTTGAGGATGTTCTCTGGCACCTCCCCCACCCCCCAGGGGAGGATGACTGGGAGACCTGGATAGACTATGTTGCCCCCAATGCTAGAATGGCAATGCTCGGAAGCTGAAAAGTGAAAGAGGGTTAGTGAGAGCCTCCAAGGTCCTGCCTTGGCTACCATCCGTGCTAAATGGGCCAGTAACCCTGAAGCGACTGCACAGGCCTATCTTGAGGCCTTGGAGAATGTGTATGGGAGCCCAGATTCTGATGAGGAACTATGGCGGAGAGTAAGAAATGCACAACAGTACCATGGGGAGTTGTTGTCTGTGTATGTATCTCGGCTGAAAAATTGTTGCAAGAATGCCTCAGAAAGGGTAGTTTGCCACGATTGAACTGGACCGAACCAGGCTGGACAGGATCCTTAAGTCTGCCCCCTTTCATAACTGCTGTTGCTTCAGTTACGCCTGGCAAATCGACTGGAATGCCCACCTCCTATGATGAGAGTTAATGAGAGAAATCAAGGAGTTCAGAAAAGGCGACCGGAGGACCTGCACTAATAGCTGCGTGCTACGACCTGTGTGGACTGAGGGTGACCCATCAATGAAGTTCTAGGGCAGAGGTTGGCAGTCAATGAGTGCTCTGACAAGGAAAAAGATATGCCACAATGGGGCGTAACTGTTGAGAGAGATCCGGAATTCAAAACAGTCCTTTATGAAGGCCACGCCTTGCAAGTACTGGCCCTGGACTCATATCCGATTGCAGCATTTGCTATGGGGGGGGGTACCCACCCTGTATTCCTGCTGATAACAGCTCCAAACTCAATTCCTTGACCATGAAGTGGAGAAACTGACGAGATGTCTCCAAATGCTTATCACACCGCGAGACAGAGATGGCACCCAGGTTTCCAGTTAGTAGTACCCCCGCCCTGGCTCCCAGTGTGGCTCGGCCAGCTCAAACTCCAGAAAGTATGTTTTGCTATAATTGTGGGAAGGATGGGCACATGAAGAGGAATGCCGGTCCCAAAAGACACTGGACAAAGTTGCATATAGGCTACAAGGAGAGCTCGGAGAACAAATCAGTGGTTAAGAAGTGCACAAAATGATCCCAGTGAGGACACCAAAATGCTAACTCACGTCCTTTGTGGCAAGTCTCAGTTGCCCAGGCCCCCACTACCGCCTCTCCAGACTGGTCCAGAATAGTGGGTCCTCCATGAGACCACTGTAAAGGTGAATGGAGTGTCTACAAGAGCTGTATAGACAGTGGCTCCCAAGTGACAGTTATGTTCCAGGATTGGTATCAGCAAGCATTTGTCAGACATACCCTTACAAACCATTAGAAGGACTGTATGTATGGGGTTAAGGAGAAGGCTTACCCCTATTCCGGTATATCCGAATTTGGCTGTCTTTTCCCACCTCCGTGGCTGGAGTGGCTGCAACAAGTAGAGACCCTAGCCTTAGTGTGTCTCCCATTGGACTGTATGATGGTGTCCCTTGTTGATTGGAACAAATGCTCATATGTCCGGAGGCTGGCACAGTGTGTTATGAAAACAGTAAAAGACTAGTAGAGCTTTAAGAGTTCCAGCTTTAATTAAGAAGGCCTATGAGGCACAGAGAGATGCTGAAAAATAGAACCAGAGGAACCGGTCGGAATTGTATGGAAGAGGGATCCTGAGTCTCTGATCCTGGCGCCAAATGCCCAGTGTACCTTACAGGAGAGGTCTGTATCAGAAAGGATGTTAAGAATAAAATATTAATGTTGGATGCACCAGGCTATGGAAAATTGCCAGAGGGACTGCTGGTCAAGCTTAGTATTTTGCCCGCTAGAGCCCATGCTTATGCCAGGAAGGGTAATGGTCCAAGTTCATAATGTGTCTGAAAGAGACATTCGAGTAAATAGAGGTTGCATCCTGGCTAATGTGCATTGTGCAGACACTGCAGTGCTACCCAGCAGCAAGAGTTCGAGGAAGAATGACAGAGTAACGCCTGACTTGTTTGATTTCCGCGACTCCCCTGCTAGCTGAATGGAAAGTGAGGATCAGTGAGAAGCTTGCCCAGAGAGATCAGGTGTTTTTTTAAAGGAATGGATGTAGGATGCAGCAAGGAGCTGAGCACAATATCCGCTGCATGACAAAAGACCATTTCCGTGAGAGGTCCTCGACGCCTGGCACCGCTTGACATAGATGATGTGAGACGGCATCTGCAAGAGATGTTAGCTGCTGGTGTAATACAAGAATCCAGAAGCCCTTATGCTGCCCCCATTGTGGTAGTGAGGAAAAAGAATGGGACAGTAAGGATGTGCGTGGATTATCACACCTTAAACCGGTGGACTATCCCTGATCAGTACACAATGCCCTGCATTCAGGAAGCTTTGGACTGCCTAAACGGGAGCAAGTGGTTCTCTGTGTTGGATCTCCGCAGTGGGTACTACCAGATCCCGATGGCGTTCCTAGAGGACCGTGAGAAACAGCCTTTATCTGTCCGCTATTCTTATGAATTCATGAGGATGCCTCAAGGGATTTCAGGTGCCCCAGCCACTTTTCAACGATTGATGAGAGCGGCAGTGGGGACATGAACTTACTAGAGTGCCTGTATACCTAGATGATGTTATTGTGTTTGGCAGCTCACTGAGGAACATGAGAGCAGATTATTTGCTGTATTGGACCGACTGGGACTTTGGCCTTAAACTGTCCATTGATAAGTGTCAATTCTTTCACAACATCATAAAGTATGTGGACACATAGTATCCACTGAGGAATAGAGACCGACTCTAAGTAAAGTTGAGGCCTTGACCACCTGGCCACAGCCCAAAAATCTAAAGAAGAACTGCAAGATTCCTGGGATTCTGTGGTTATTATCGGCGATTCATCAAGGACTATTCAAGAGTGATCCGCCTTTACTTAACCTTACTCAAGGGTATCCCCCAACCCACAAAAAATACTAAAAGTCAGCGTCCTCAAGACTGAAAGAGTGTATTTTCATCCGAGAAGTATTTGGGGCCCGCTAGACTCCTGATTGTGAGACTGCTTTTCATGAGATCATATATCAACTTACCCATGCTCCAGTGCTGGCCTATGCCGATCCAAGAAAACCTTACGTCCTGCACACTGATGCTAGCTTGCAAGGGTTGGGGGCTGTGTTGCACCAAGAGCACGAGAATGGCCTGAGACCAGTGGCCTTTGCCAATAGAAGCCTGACCCCATCCGAAAAGAACTATCCTGTACATAAGTTAGCGTTCCTAGCTTTGAAGTGGGCTATTGTTGACCAATTCCATGAGTACTTTGTATGGGCTAAAATACTAGTAAAACTGACAATAATCAATTGACCTATGTGCAGACCTCAGCTGTTGGATGCCACACTGGCCATAGGTGGCTTTCTGCATTATCTACATACGACTATGCTGTTGAATACCGAACAGGCCTGAACCACATAGATGCTGATGCTCTCTCCCGGAGGCCTGTTCCCCAGAATGATTTGGTCAGATTACAGAACCTGACATTCGGCACTTGCTGGAAGTTTGACAGGAGGAACAATGTCCACTGATGCAGTGGACTGTATGGTGGATTGCTTGGGACCCTCTGAGAATTGCATACCTGCTGCTTATTGCCACTTTTCTGCAATAGACATTGGTGCACTGCCTCCAGCTGGACAATGACAGTATTCAGCGGCTCAACTCCTGCATCCCATGATCAAATCAGCTTAGAAGCCTCTATGGAGAAAAGATGTGTCCAAATTACGCTCCACTGATTTGAGAACTGCACTTTATACAAAGAAGGTCCTAAGTTGAAACTGATCAATAAACTGTTATACAGAGAAACAGTAGACAGAGGGGGACAAGTAGACAAACAACAATTAGTGCTGCCCACTGCCTTTTGAGGCTCAGTACTGAGGTCCTTGCACAACCACATGGGGCACCTTGGTATAGACAGAACACTTGACTTGGTGAGATCCAGATTCTATTGGCCTAAGATGGGGGCTGATAACACATTCGAACTTGTAGTCGCTGCTTACAGAGGAAAGCTTTGCCCCAGAGGGCTGCCCCCCCTTGTTAACATCACCACCAGTGCACCCATGGAGCTGATCTGTATTGATTTTCTGAGTTTGAGTCAGATCAAAGAAATATCAGTAATGTGCTGGTGGTCACTGACCATTTCACGAGATATGCCCAAGCTTTCCCACCAAAGACCAGAAAGCATCTACTGTGGCCAAAGTACTTGAAAACTTTTTGTTCACTATGGGCTCCACAAAAGAATCCATTCTTGATCAAGGAGAGACTTTGAGAGTCGTCTGATCAAAGAAATGCTTTCTCTGTGGGGGTGCGAAGTCCAGAACCACTCCTTACCACCCCCAGGGGGAACCACAGCCTGAACGTTTCAACCGCACTCTGCTAGATATGCTAGGCACCCTACACCCAAAGGACAAGCCTAGATGGAGCCAACAAATTAGCACCCTGGTACATGCTTATAACTGCACCAAAAGTGATGCCACTGGGTTCTCCCCCTACTGCCTGATGTTTTGAAGAGAAGCTCGACTACCGGTAGATGTGTGTTTTGGGGTCTCTCCTGATGGGGTTCAAGCTGACAACTATTTACAGTATGTGCAAAAGTTAAAGGTCCAGCTAACTCATGCGCTCAACTGACTCAAACCATGGCTGCCAAAAGAAATCTGGCCAACAAAGAAAGGTATGATAAAAGGTGAAAGCACAGGAACTCCAGGAGGGAGATCGGGTGTTGCTAAGAAATCTGGGACTGCATGGCAAACACAAGATTGCTGACAGATGGCAAATCATCTCCCTCACATTCTAGTGGGCAAACTAGATGATCTGCCAGTACAAAAAGTAAGGGCTCACTGAATAATCAAAAGATGTAAAAACAATGCATAGTTTCATTTACGCCCATTGGACAAATCTTGATTGAGTCTGAGCCCAGAAGATGCCCTCTGGACCAGTGACTAGAGCTGCCATAGAAAGATCAAGAAAGTCTGCACCTACAGAAGCAGAGTTAAAGTGTCCCTCCACAAGTCCCAGTTGAGCATGACTGTCAGTCCATATCAGAAGAAAGTGAGAGGACTTTGAATACTAGCCTTCTTCGAACTGAGTCAGTTGTTTCCGGGCAATCCCTAGTCAATACTGGAGGCAGCTGGGCCTTCTGGACTGTCTAAGCCCCCAGCTTCGTCCCTGGAGCCAATGCTCCCAGAAAGTGAAGTGCAAAGCATCAGATCAGATGAAATGGAATCATTGTGCATGGTTGAACTGTTTGAGCTTTAGGGAGGAAAGTGATGGATTGGGGTAGACTGGTGATACACCAGAACAAGAAGAGTATTTTGAGTGTCCTGACAGTCCACTGCCAGTGTCCGAAAGCTTCCATGCGAGCCAAATGTTGTGGACTCAGAAACTGTAACTCCTGGAGCTGAAAGTGCCCCAAGTTCTAGCCTCTACCCCATGGAGACTCCCTAACAAGTGAGGACAATGTGAAAATGAGGCTCAGAGTGCAGAGACTGTAACAGTTCCCTAGAAAGACTGGTCGAGCTGTAAAGCCTGTGGTGCACCTCAGTTATGATTCCTTTGGAGGCCTGTGGACTTGCCTCTCAATGTTGTCCATAAAGGAGTGTATGTGTCCCCAAGCTCATTGCCCAAACTGAGCGCAGTGCTAACTCCAAGTTACTTGTGTTGCTTTCTATATGGTGCCCTTGCCTGCTCAGCCCTAAGGTAACTGATAGGAAGGCCCTCTTCAGGTTTCATGTACAAGAGGTAATAACTTGAGTTATTGTACAATGTGTGTGTAATACTGTAAAGAGGACATACTGCAATGTTTCAGAAATGTGTTCTTGGTAAAATGATATATTGACTGATGATTACATGTGAGCGTAATGCAAATGTATATGGTTGCAGTTGAAACTTATGGGGGTACTTGTTTGATGCGGATGTCAAGCTTTCCAGGCTAGGAACGGTGTAACCCCCTGCAAATGGGGTTTCCAAAGACTTCCAGGAGCTTGCTTGAATGCTCCAAGCCTGAATGGTGTTTGGCGTTGTTTCATTTATCTGTGAGTGTTTTTAGAGCCTCTGGTACTGTCTCTTTAAGAGCTGTCTGCTTGCAGACATAATTCGCTTGTATGGGGGACTGTGTGTTTCTCTGTTTGAGTACCACCTGTTGCTGCCAATTCACTCCATGTTTGCAGTCACTAGGAGTGCAAAGGAACCATCTGAAAGATGTAACTGTTTGCCAGAAATCATTTAGAGTAATAATGAAAATACAGTTTGTCTAACCTGCTTTCTTTGCAGTCAGAACTGTGTTTGCCTAGTTCCCCATTCTAGTTTTGAACTGCTGAACTGGACCAACCAGTGTGGGTTAAGGTAGCTCTAAATGGTGCCTTGACTAACTCAGAACTTGACTCATAATCTGAGCCAGCCACAAGAGGATTGTATGGGCAGTGACTCTGGGAGATGTAGTTTGACTTTGGCGGCTTTTTGGACCAACCGGGCAGTCTATTGTGAGTGACAGCCAATCCAGCCAAGAACTGGGAGGAACTCAAAGAAAGTGCCGGTTTGTCTGCTGGAGTTTCAGTTGAGCTCTGGCAGTGAAGAGGGAAGGAGCCCTGTGCTTTTGTGTGTAGTTTTAGTCGGAACGCGTAAGGGCCCCCGAGTTCCGGTCTGCAGCTTGTGTAACTGCTTGTTAGGACTGAATCCATCCTGTGAAGAGAATCAAAGGATATCTGAAGAGTAGAAACCAGGCTCACCCTGTAGAAGACTGGAGAAATTGTTGAATTGCGCCTGTCTGTCAGGAACTGAATCTGCTGTGTGTTCTCCGGTATTGTGCAGTAATTGCGATCGATAGAGAAGCAGCCTGCCTGGTATAGTACTTTCTTACCATATAAATGTGTGAGGAGGCTTGTGTAGCTCAAGTGAATCCTGCTGCCATTAAAGGACTTTTGCCTGTTGCAGTTTGTCATATAAATGTGTGAGGAGTCTCGTGGAGCTCAAGAGTAGCCCTGCTGACATTGAAGGACCCTATCTTGTTTGGAGGTCGTGAGTACTAATTCAGGTCGCCTCCTGTTGAATTGCCACATTGAATCCAAGTGGAATTACTGTACTGCTGACTGTTCAACTAATTTTTATTTTCTGTGTGAAAGGGCCCTACCAGCTGCCACGGTTTGACTAGCCACTAGGGCTTGGGTACCAGGGACAGTAACTGGTAGGGATAGGCCTGCACAGAGCCATAGGTAGATGAGTAAAGTGATAAGCTTAATTAACCTGATTTCCTGTCCTTGTTATATCCCCCTAAATAAATCAGAGCTGCTTGTTTCAGCAAAGTTATACTGCCGGAGGTATTTGTCTATGTTAAAGTATTGTACTGTGATTGTTGCACTGTATCTTCTTATTTTACAGGGGGTCCCAGTGCCTGAACCAGTCCTGGGGTAAGTGTATAATGTAAGGTAATTCTGATATACTGTGTGGGCCACTAGTGGGAAGAAGGGTTGCAGTGTCCCAGAGGGCTGTGACCAAGTTAGTTTAACTATTGCAAACCCTGACCTCTGGGTGGAGGCACCGTTATTGGATCCAGGCCCTCAACCTGTTAGTGGCAAATCAGGCAGGTAGTAGCCCTGGGATAGCGCCATCTAGGGTTACATCTTGAGGCTCACCGCTGGGATTGTGTGTCCTCTAGTGGCCATATTTACGAACCACTGTTAAGAAAAAATGGGTACCTGACAGAAGTTGCTGTGCACCGCTGGTGGAGGGTGTACTGGGAGGAGATCGACCCCAAAATTCTATGCTTATCTTCACATCCCCTGGGATCAATACGGACACTGTACAGGAGTACTTTCCAAGGTGGAAGGTTTACAAAACCCTGTGGTGGTGGGTCGGCATGCTAATCTGCTCACCCACACTTTCCTGGCACTAGTAGAGTTTAAGGATCCCATAGATAGCTCCAAAGTGCCACAGACCATTACCCCAGAGGGAGCCCTCACTGCTTGGAGAGTGATAACTAAGGACAGTAAAGACCCGGGGAATGAGCCCCCACCACTATCTGAAACTTTTGAGGAGAAATTTGCTAAATGGTTGCTGGGGGAAAGGAAAACTGTGGAGGACTTGAAGAAACTATTCTTGTCACCTGGGGTGTCCTCCCCAACACCCTCTCCCACCCAGTACCCGTAATGGTGGCTGAACCAATGCAGACTCCTATTTCTGCACCTGCCATTAGTCACACTTCACCGAAGGTTGAGGATCTCTCTGGCACCTCCCCACCCCCCAAGGGGAGGATGACTGGGAGACCTGGATAGACTATGTTGCCCCCCAAGTGCTAGAATGGCAATGCTCGGAAGCTGAAAAGTGAAAGAGGGTTAGTGAGAGCCTCCGAGGTCCTGCCTTGGCTACCATCCGTGCTAAACGGACCAATAACCCTGAAGCGACTGCACAGGCCTATCTTGAGGCCTTGGAGAATGTGTATGGGAGCCCAGATTCTGATGAGGACCTATGGTGGAGAGTAAGAAATGCACAACAGTACCAAGGGGAGTTGTTGTCTGTGTATGTATCTCGGCTGGAAAAATTGTTGCAAGAATGCCTCAGAAAGGGTAGTTTGCCAGCGATTGAACTGGACCGAACCAGGCTGGACAGGATCCTTAAGTCTGCCCCTTCTCATAACTGCTGTTGTTTCAGTTACGCCTGGCAAATCGACTGGAATCCCCAACCTCCTATGATGAGTTAATGAGAGAAATTCGAGGAGTTGAGAAAAGGCGACCTCGGGAGGGACCTGCACTAATAGCTGCGGCTACGATCCAAGTGACTGAGGGTGACCCATCAAGTGAAGTTCAGGGGCAGAGGTTGGCAGTCAATGAGTGCTCTGACAAGGAAAAAGATATGCCACAATGGGGCAAACTGTTGAGAGAGATCCGGGAATTCAAAAACAGTCCCTTTATGAAGGCCACGCCTGCAAGTACGGGCCCTGACCTATATCTGACTGTATCTGCTATGGGGGTTGGGGTACCCACCCATGTATCTCCTGCTGATAACAGCTCCAAACTCAATTCCTTGACCATGGAAGTGGAGAAACTGACGAGATGTCTCCAAATGCTTATCACACCGCAGACAGAGATGGCACCCAGGTTTCCAGTTAGTAGTACCCCGCCTGGCTCCCAGTGTGGTGCCTCGACAGCTCAAACTCCAGAAAGTATGTTTTGCTATAATTGTGGAAGGATGGCACATGAAGAGGGAATGCCGTCCCCAAAAGACACTGACAAAGTTGCATATAGGCTACAAGGAGAGCTTCGAGAACAAATCAGTGGTTAAGAAGTGCACAAATGATCCCAGTGAGGACACCAAAAATGCTAACTCACGTCCTTTTGTGGCAAGTTCAGTTGCCCAGGCCCCCACTACCACCTCTCCAGACTGGTCCAGAATAGTGGGTCCCTCCATGGAGACCACTGTAAAGGTGAATGGAGTGTCTACAAGAGCTGTATTAGACAGTGGCTCCCAAGTGACAATTATGTTCCAGGATTGGTATCAGAAGCATTTGTCAGACATACCCTTACAACCATTAGAAGGACTGCATTTATGGGGGTTAAGTGAGAAGGCCTACCCTATTCCGGTATATCCGACTTGGCTGTCTTTCCCACCTCCGTGGCTGGAGTGGCCGAACTAGTAGAGACCCTAGCCTTAGTGTGTGTCCCCACTGGACTGTATGATGGTGTCCTTTGTTGATTGGAACAAATGCTCATATGTTCGGAAGGCTGGCACAGTTGTGTTATGAAAACAGGGTCAAAGACTAGTAGAGCTTTAAGAGTTCCAGCTTTAATTAAGAAGGCCTATGAGGCACAGAGAGATGCTGAAAAATAGAACCAGAGGAACCGGTCGAATTGTATGGAAGAGGGATCCTGAGTCTCTGATCCTTGCGCCAAATGCCCAGTGTACCTTACAGGAGAGGTCTGTATCAGAAAGGATGTTAAGAATAAAATATTAATGTTGGATGCACCAGGCGATGGAAAATTGCCAGAGGGACTGCTGGTCAAGCCTAGTATTTTGCCCGCTAGAGCCCATGCTTATGCCAGAAGGGTAATGGTCCAAGTTCATAATGTGTCTGAAAGAGACATTCGAGTAAATAGAGGTTGCATCCTGGCTAATGTGCATTGTGCAGACACTGCAGTGCTACCCAGCAGCAAGAGTTCGAGAAGAATGACAGAGTAACGCCTGACTTGTTTGATTTCGCGCTACTCTCGCCAGCTGAATGGAAAGTGAGGATCAGTGAGAAGCTTGCCCAGAGAGACCAGGTGTTTTCTTTAAAGGAATAGGATGTAGATGCGTGCAAGGAGCTGAGCACAATATCCGCTGCATGACAAAAGACCATTTCGTGAGACGCCTCGACGCCTGGCACCTGCTGACATAGATGATGTGAGACGGCATCTGCAAGAGATGTTAGCTGGTGTAATACAAGAATCCAGAAGCCCTTATGCTTCCCCATTGTGGTAGTGAGGAAAAGAATGGACAGTAAGGATGTGCGGATTATCACACCTAAACCGGCGGACTATCCCTGATCAGTACACAATGCCCTGCATTCAGGAAGCTTTGGACTGCCTAAACGGAGCAAGTGGTTCTCTGTGTTGGATCTCCGCAGTGGGTACTACTAGATCCCGATGGCCCTAGAGGACCGTGGAGAAACAGCCTTTATCTGTCCGCTTGGTTCTATGAATTCATGAGGATGCCTCAAGGGATTTGAGGTGCCCAGCCACTTTCAACGATTGATGGAGCGCGTGCAGGGGGAATGAACTTACTAGAGTGCCTGTATACCTAGATGATGTTATTGTGTTTGGCAGCTTACTGGAGGAACATGAGAGCAGATTATTTAAGGTATTGGACCGACTGGAGGACTTTGGCCTTAAACTGTCCATTGATAAGTGTCAATTTTCAAACATCAGTAAAGTATGGGACACATAATATCCACTGAGGAATAGAGACGATCCAAGTAAAGTTGAGGCCTTGACTACCTGGCCACAGCCCAAAATCTAAAAGAACTGCAAAGATTCCTGGGATTCTGTGGTTATTATCGCTTTCATCAAGGACTATTCAAGAGTGATCCGCCTTTACTTAACCTTACTCAATGGTATCCCCAACCCACAAAAAATACCAAAGGTCAGGCCCTCAAGACTGAAAGAGTGTATTTTCATCCGAGTGAAGTATTTGGGGTCTGCTTAGACTCCTGATTGTGAGACTGCTTTTCATGAGATCATATATCAACTTACCCATGCTCCAGTGCTGGCCTATGCCGATCCAAGAAAACCTTACGCCCTGCACACTGATGCTAGCTTGCAAGGGTTGGGGGCTGTGTTGCACCAAGAGCACGAGAATGGCCTGAGACCAGTGGCCTTTGCCAATAGAAGCCTGACCCCATCCGAAAAGAACTATCCTGTACATAAGTTAGAGTTCCTAGCTTTGAAGTGGGCTATTGTTGACCAATTCCATGAGTACTTGTATGGGGCTAAAATACTAGTAAAAACTGACAATAATCCTTTGACCTATGTGCAGACCTCAGCTAAGTTGGATGCCACTGGCCATAGGTGGCTTTCTGCATTATCTACATACGACTATGCTGTTGAATACCGAACAGGCCTGAACCACATAGATGCTGATGCTCTCTCCCGGAGGCCTGTTCCCCAGAATGATTTGGTCAGATTGGCAGAACCTGACATTCGGGCACTCTGCCGGAAGTTTGACAGGGAGGAACAAATGTCCACGGACGCAGTGGACTGCATGGTGGATTGCTTGGGACCCTCTGAGAATTGCATACCTGCTGCTTATTGCCACTTTTCTGCAATAGACATTGGTGCACTGCCTCAGCTGGACAATGACAGTATTCGGCGGGCTCAATCCTGCGATCCCATGATCAAATCAGCTTTAGAAGCCCTCTATGCAGGAAAAGATGTGTCCAAATTACGCTCCACTGATTTGAGAACTGCACTTTTATACAAAGAAGGTCCTAAGTTGAAACTGATCAATAAACTGTTATACAGAGAAACAGTAGACAGAGGGGGACAAGTAGACAAACAACAATTAGTGCTGCCCACTGCCTTTTGAGACTCAGTACTGAGGTCCTTGCACAACCACATGGGGCACCTTGGTATAGACAGAACACTTGACTTGGTGAGATCCAGATTCTATTGGCCTAAGATGGGGCTGATAACACATTCGAACTTGTAGTCGCTAGCTTACAGAGGAAAGTTTATTCTCAGAGGGCTGCTCCCTGTTAACATCACCACCAGTGCACCCATGGAGCTGATCTGTATTGATTTTCTGAGTTTGGAGTCAGATCAAAGAAATATCAGTAATGTGCTGGTGGTCACTGACCATTTCACGAGATATGCCCAAGCTTTCCCACCAAAGACCAGAAAGCATCTACTGTGGCCAAAGTACTTGTAGAAAACTTTTTGTTCACTATGGGCTCCACAAAGAATCCATTCTGATCAAGGGAGAGACTTTGAGAGTCGCCTGATCAAAGAAATGCTTTCTCTGTGGGGAGTGCGAAGTCCAGAACCACTCCTACCACCCCAGGGGACCCACAGCCTGAACGTTTCAACTTGACTCTGCTAGATATGCTAGGCACCCTACACCCAAAGGACAAGCCTAGATGGAGCCAACAAATTAGCACCCTGGTACATGCTTATAACTGCACCAAAAGTGATGCCACTGGGTTCTCCCCACTGCCTGATGTTTTGAAGAGAAGCTCGACTACCGTAGATGTGTGTTTTGGGGTCTCCTGATGGGGTTCAAGCTGACAACTATTTACAGTATGTGCAAAAGTTAAAGGTCCAGCTAACTCAGGGAGGAAAATGATGGATTGGGGTAGACTGGTGATACACCAGAACAAGAAGAGTATTTTGAGTGCCCTGACAGTCCACTGCCAGTGTCCGAAAGCTCTCCATGCAGCCAAATGTTGTGGACTCAGAAACTGTAACTCCTGGAGCTGAAAGTGCCCCAAGTTCTAGCCTCTGCCCCATGGAGACTCCCTGACAAGTGAGGACAATGCTGAAAATGAGGCTCAGAGTGCAGAGACTGTAACAGTTCCCCTAGAAAGACTGGTCAAGCTGTAAAGCCTGTGGTGCACCTCAGTTATGATTCCTTTGGGAGGCCTGTGGACTTGCCTCTCAATGTTGTCCATAAAGGAGTGTATGTGTCCCCAAGCTCATTGCCCAAACTGAACGTCAGTGCTAACTCCAGTTACTTGTGTTGCCCTGGGTATGGTGCCTGTCTGCTCAGCCCCAAGGTAACTGATAGGAAAGGCCCCTCTCTTCAGGTTTCATGTACAAGAGGTAATAACTTGAGTTATGGTACAATGTGTGTGTATACTGTGTAAAGAGTGACATACTGCAATGTTTCAGAAATGTGTTCTTGGTAAAATGATATATTGACTGATGATTACATGTGTGAGCCTAATGCAAATGTATATGGTTGCAGTTGAAACTTATGGGGTACTTGTTGATGCGGATGTCAAGCTTTCCCAGGCTAGGAACGGTGTAACCCCCTGCAAATGGGGGGTTCCTAAAAGACTTCCAGGAGCTTGCTTGAATGCTCCAAGCCTGAATGGTGTTTATGCTTAGCTTATTTATCTGTGAGTGTTTTTAGAGCCCTGGTACTGTCTCTTTAAGAGCTGTCTGCTTGCAGACATAATTCTGTTGTATGGGGACTGTGTGTTTCTGTTTGAGTACCACTGAGCTGCCGCAATTCACTCCATGTTTGCAGTCACTAGGAGTGCAAAGGAACCTATCTGAAAGATGTAACTGTTTGCCAGAAATCATTTAGAGTAATAATGAAAATACAGTTTGTCTAACCTGATTTCCTTGCAGTCAGAACTGTGTTTGCCTAGTTCCCATTCTAGTTTTGAACTGCTGAACTGGACCAATCAGTGTGGGTTAAGGTAGCTCTAAATGGTGCCTTGGACGAATCAGTACTTGACTCGTAATCTGAGCCAGCCACAAGAGGATTGTATGGGCAGTGACTCTGGGAGATGTAGTTTGACTTTGGCGCTTTTTGGACCAACAGGGCAGTCTATTGTGAGTGACAAGCAATCCAGCCAAGAACTGGGAGGAACTCAAAGAAAGTGCCTGGTTTTGTCTGCTGGAGTTTCAGTTGAGCTCTGGCAGTGAAGAGGGAAGGAGCCCTGTGCTTTTTCGTGCAGTTTTATTCTGGAACGCGTAAGGCCCCGAGTTCCGGGTCTGCAGCTTGTGTAACTGCTTGTTAGGACTGAATCCATCCTGTGAAGAGAATCAAAGGATATCTGAAGAGTAGAAACCAGGCTCACCCTGTAGAAGACTGGAGAAATTGCTGAATTGCGCTCTGTCTGTCAGGAACTGAATCTGCTGTGTGTTCTCCCGGGTATTGTGCAGTAATTGCGATCGGATAGAGAAGCAGCCTGCCTGGTATAGTACTTTCTTTTTACCATATAAATGTGTGAGGAGGCTTGTGTAGCTCAAGTGAATCCTGCTGCCATTAAAGGACTTTTGCCTGTTACTGTTTACCATATAAATGTGTGAGGAGGCTTGTGTAGCTCAAGTGAATCCTGCTGCCATTAAAGGACTTTTGCCTGTTACTGTTTACCATATAAATGTGTGAGGAGGCTTGTGTAGCTAAAGTGAATCCTGCTGCCGCTAAAGGACTTTTGCCTGTTACTGTTTACCATATTAATGTGTGAGGAGGCTTGTGTAGCTCAAGTGAGTCCTGCTGCCATTAAAGGACTTTTGCCTGTTGCAGTTTGTCATATAAATGTGTGAGGAGTCTCGTGGAGCTCAAGAGTAGCCCTGCTGACATTGAAGGATCCTATATTGTTTGGAGGTCATGAGTACTAATTCAGGGTCGCTCCCTGTTGAATTGCCACATTGAATCCAAATGGAATTACTGTACTGCTGACTGTTTAACTAATTTTTATTTCCTCTGTGTGTAAGGGCCCCTACCAGCTGCCACGGTTTGGACTAGCCACTAGGGCTTGGGTACCCAGGGACAGTAACTGGTAGGGATAGGCCTGCACAGAGCCATGGGTAGATGAGTAAAGTGATAAGCTAATTAACCTGATTTCCCTGTCCTTGTTATATCCCCTAAATAAATCAGAGCTGCTTGTTTCAGCAAAGTTATACTGCCTGAGGTATTTGTCTATGTTAAAGTATTGTACTGTGATTGTTGCACTGTATCTTCTTATTTTACAGGGGTCCCAGTGCCTGAACCAGTCCTGGGGCTAAGTATATACTGTGAAGGTAATTCTGATATACTGTGTGGGCCACTAGTGGGAAGAAAGGGGGGTTGCAGTGTCCCAGAGGGCTGTGACCAAGTTAGTTTAACTATTGCAAACCCTGACCTCTGGGTGGAGGCACCCGCCATCAGATCCAGGCCCCTCAACCTGTTAGTGGCAAATCAGGCAGGGGTAGTAGCCCCTGGGATAGCGCCATCTAGGGGTTACACATGCAATTAGACAGGGGTCTTGCAGTGGATGTCCTGTACCTGGACTTCAGTAAGGCATTCGATTCTGTGCCGCATGGGAGGCTAGAAAGTAAGCTGGAAGACACAGGGGTGGGTGCGAAGATGGTGGGATGGGTAGTGAACTGGCTGCAAGGGAGACAGCACAGGGGGGTGGTGGTGGGAGGGGAGCTCTCATCTCCCAGGGCAGTGACAAGCGGGGTGCCACAGGGCTCTGTACTGGGGTCGGTGTTGTTTGGGATCTTCATAGCAGACATCTCAATAGGCATCAACAGCAAGATCAGTCTGTTTGCAGACAATACCAAGATGGGAGAAGTAGAGGGGCGTGGCTTGACAGAAGATCAGAGCAGACACTTCCTTTTAGAGCTCCTGAGGATTTGAGCAAATTTAAGAAATAAAACTAAGCATTCATTTTTTCAATGCCCTACAAAATCTACAACTGCCTCTACTGTATAAGAAGCAAAAAATGGGCAAACAGTGGAATACAGCTCCGTCAGCAGATTTCTTCAAGCCCAAGATGACTGTTTCACGAGGTGGTGGGCTGCAACAGTCAGATGAGCCCTTTGGTAGTGGCTTGGAAGAGGTGTCCCTTGGTATGGTAAATTTCGCACTGGCTCAACTGGTGAAAACTGTGAGGGACATGGATAAAAAACTGGATGTTCTTACTCCCCGGGTAAATGCTCTGGAGACTTGTGTGGATGAATGCAAATGGACAGTGCAGCAGGTTGATGGGGCCTCGCTTAAGTCGATGGATGCAACCTCTAAGCTGTTGAAAGAAAACTCCCTTCTCCGCCAACGCCTTGAAAACGTGGAGAATTTAGCAAGAGAGTGCAATACTAGAAATATTGGTCTACCGGAGCAGTCCAAAGGAGAGGACCCTCTATCCTTTATTCAAACCATGTTGCCACAGCTTCTTGGACTGTCCAAGGAGGAACCCCCCCCAAGCTCTCGAAAAAGCATACCATATTACTTCTCATCGAGCTGGGGCAACTGCCATGGGACTGCGACCTCCCTTGTGGTGTGTACAGGAGTGGGAGTACGGGACAGGATTTTATCCATTGCAAAACACAAATGGCATCTTTGCTGGGAGAGGCAGATTTGTCTTTGTTTCCCGATCTATCCTATTCGACCAGGCAGCACAGGAAAGACTTCGATTGGGTGTGAGCCATGCTGCGGTCCCTGAAGATACAGCATCAACTTCTTCTGCCTGCTAAATTGAAGGTACAATGGAAGGGCCACACATACTGTACTTATTCAATGACCTGTCGGAGGTACATAAGCTGCAAGACAGGATTGAGGCTGAATTAAATGGGATGGAAGAAAATTCATCGGCTGGTGCACTGGAGGGAGAGTGATTCTCAGAGGGACAGTGAGTACAATGTGGGGCTCTTCCTACAAAGTGCTTATGGAACTTTGAAATCTTGACTTTTGTAGTACTTTTACAGTTGGCTCTGGACTATGCAAGTTGGACTGAATTTTCTGGTTCTCTGTTTACTGTTACATAGAAACATAGAAGTTGACGGCAGATAAGGACCGCAAGGCCCATCCAGTCTACCCATTTCTTTTCCTACCTTATGAATGTGCCATTGGCCTTTGCTCTGTCAATGGCCTATCTAGTCATACTCATCTGTATTGTTCCCTTATGCCTATCCCATACTTGTTTGAAGCCCTGCACTGTATTCATATCCACCACTTCCTGAGCTAGGCCGTTCCATGCATCCACCACCCTTTCTGTGAAAAATAACTTCCTCACATTACCCCTTAATCGACCTCCCTAATATCATGCTGTGTCCTCTTGTCCTGCTATTTTTCTTATATTGAAACATGTTAGACTCTTTCACCTTGTTAATGCCCTTAAGGTGTTTGAATGTTTCAATCATATCACCTCTCCCTCCTTTGCTCTAGGGTATACATATTAAGCTCAGTTAATCTGTCCTCATATGTTTTCTGATGCAGTCCCTGCACCATTTTGGTTGCCCTTCTCTGGACTGCCTCAATTTGGTTAATGTCCTTGTGAAGGTGTGGTCTCCAGTACTGCACGCAGTACTCCAAATGGGGCCTAACCAGTGTCTTGTAAAGAGGGATTATTATCTCCCTCTTCCGACTTGTGATACCCCTACTAATACACCCCAACATCCCTCTAGCCTTACCTACTGCTTTAGTGGTCTGCTTGGATGATTTCAGGTCATCGGTGATGATGCCACCCAAGTCTCTTTCTTCCTTTGTGACTGCCAGCAACTCCCCTCCCATCCTATAGCTGGCTTCAAGGTTTCTCTTCCCTATGTGCATGATCTTGCACTTCTTTGCGTTAAACCCCAGTTGCCACTTTTCTGACTATTTTGCTAGTTTATCCAGATCTCTTCTCATTCTGTCCACCCCATCTGGATCATCTACTCTATTGCAGATCTTGGTGTCATCTACAAACAGACAAACCTTACCCTCCAGTCCATCTACAATGTCACTGATGAAGATATTGAAGAGGACTGGCCCTAGGACTGATCCCTGACATACCCCACTTGTGACTTGCATCTCTTCTGACTGTGTACCATTTACCACCACTCTCTGTTTTCTGCCCGTCAACCAGTTTGCCACCCAGTTGACCAACGTCTGACCCACCCCAAGCCTACCCAGCTTATTAATCAATCTTCTATGTGGAACAGTATCGAAAGCTTTGCTGAAGTCAAGGTAGGCAACATCAGCTGCTCCCCCTTGGTCCACCACTCTGGTTACCCAGTCAAAGAAATCTATGAAATTAGTTTGACAGGACCTTCCTTTTGTAAACCCATGCTGTCTTGGATCCTGTGCTCCTATGGATTCCAGGTGTTGCATTATCCTTTCCTTAAGGAGTGTCTCCATAATCTTGCCCACTACTGAGGTAAGACTGACTGGTGTGTAGTTCCCTGCCTCCTCCCTGCTACCACTCTTGTGGAGCGGGATCACATGAGCCCTTCTCTAGTCTTCTGGGACCTCTCCTGTGCTCAGAGACTCACTAAACAGTTCTGATAGTGGCTCTGCTAGTTCCACCCTTAGCTCCTTTAGTACCCTGGGATGCATGCCATCACGTCCCATTGCCTTGTCCACCCTGAGCTTATCGAGCTCTTGTAGGACCCTTTCTTTTGTGAAGGGACTAGTGCACACCTCCCTCCCCCCCATGTCCATGGTGCTGAGCTGTGGGCCCTGCCCTACCTTCTTTTCAGTAAATACTGAGCAGAAGTATCTATTTAGGATAGATGCTTACATGGTTATCCTCCTCACACCTAATCCCTTTATCTTAGTAATATTCTCTGGACTTTCTCCTTTCACTAATGTATCTATAGAAAGTCTTGTCACCTTCTTTACTGTTCATGCTAGTGTTTCCTTGTTTGGGCCTTGCCTGCCTTACTGCCTTCCCTGCTTCCTTAGGGAAGTTTGGTATGCCTCCCTATCTTCATCCTGCTGCTCCCTTATATTTCCTGAAGGCCAGCCTTTGGTTCTGACCTTTTCTGCTACTGTGTTTGAGAACCAAAGTGGTTTCTCTTCTTTTGCACTTCCTTTCTCACTAACACAATGGATGTTGCTTCAAGTATTGCATCTTTAATGCTTGCCCACTTTGCCTGTACCCCTCACCTGTATTTCTTTTGCCAGGGCTAGCTTAACTCTGTTGGCCATCTTATCAAAGTCAGCTCCTCTGAAGTCCCATATTTTTGCCTTGGAATGGGATGATTTTGTTCTAGTGGTCAAATTGAACCATACCATGTGATGGTCACTGTCACCCAGGTGACCTTCTACCTGGAGATCTATGATCCTTTCCCTGTTAGTCAGTACTAGATCTAGGATAGCCCTGTCTCTTGTGGGTTGTTGTACCAGTTGTTTGAGGCCTTCCCCCTGCAGGGAATCCACCATGTGTCTAGTTCTGGCAGATGTCCCTGCTGGTATTGACCAATCTGTATCTGGCATGTTGAAGTCTCCCATTATCAGAACCTCACCTTTAGCTGTCATGTTTTGTATATCTTCTAACAGTAACGTGTCTATATCCTCCCCTGGTCTGGAGGCCTGTACACAACCCCAGTCCGTATGTCTGTCCCATTTCCTGTTTCCAGGGTGACCCACAGTTCTTCTGGCTCCTTATGTGTATTCTGAATTTCTGTAGCTTTGATATTTTCATTGACATAAAGGGCCACTCCACCACCCCCTTTTTGCACCTCGGTCTCTTCTGAACAGTACAAAGCCAGGTACTGAAGTCTCCCAAGTGTGGTTACTGGTAAACCATGTCTTGCTAATCACTACTATGTCCAGTTTAGCCTCTATCATTATTGCCTGCAGGCCTGGGATCTTGTTTCCCAGACTGCAAGCATTTGTGTACATGATTTTCCATTGGCCAGATTTTGGTGTGTTAGTTATTGGGCGACGTCCGGTGTTTCCCCTGTGCGTTGTATGGGGAGCCGGACCTTTTTCTTTACCTGGTGATGCAAATGAACTACAAACATGCTGAACTCCTGTTTGACCACTAGCTGTGGGGGGAGGGGTGTTCTTCCCATTCAACATATGGGGTGCTGCATCCCTCTCCCCATTTGCTAGTTTAAATATTCTGCAAAGACGTCAAACTTCTGCCCCAATGCACTGACTCCCTCATTAGTCAGATGCAGGCCATCAAATTTAAAGAACTTTTGCTCCCAAAACTGTTGCCAGTTCCCTACAAATGTGTGTTCTTTTTCCTGGCACCAGCCCTTGAGCCACATGTTTAGCTCCCCTATTAAGCCTTCTCTGACCTTCCGTCCATCTGTCCCCCTCTTCCAGACTGGCAGAATCTCAGGGAAGGAGATGCTGGATGAAATGGATGATAGTTTGTCACCCAGCCTGGTCAGGTGTTCCTTGGTCTCCATAACTGACCGGGCTGGCGAGATTGTTAGCCCCTCTGTGTATCAGGACATCAATGTTTTCTTCTGCTTCCTGAACAATTTTAGCAATGTGGTCAGTGTCTCTCCACGCCGATGTACCTGGGAGACATCTGACCATTACCCCTGGCTGGAGATACATATCAATTCCCCAAATCATGGAGTCTCCTGTGATCAGAAGTTTTTTTGATTTCCTTTTTGCTTTTTTTGTTTTAGTTCCTGTTTTGGGTGAGTTTTGTTGTGCTAGCTTCTGTGCTGCAGTGTCCTGCTCTGTAGTGTCCTCTTCCCCTTTGTTTGATTTCGGAGATCGAGGCAGACACCTGTTTGTAGTTTTTGTATGGTATGTGGAGGTGATATGTTTGAGAGCACCGAGTGATGGGGCACCCGATTTCCCCCTCCTAACCACCTTCCAACCTCCTGGACCAACTACCCTCTGTGGTCGAGGTGCTTCTGTTGGATGTTGGGGAAATGGCGGGTGGTTCTTATAATTCCTCTTGAATATGCAATTTGAGGCATGCAATCTCTGCCCATGCTGGCTGGAGCTGAGCCCTTAGATCTCCAATGGCCCAGCATGTAGGACAGTGTCCTAAATCCTGTAAAACTGCCCTTCTGAAAAGTGCTCCGCAGTACCTGCAGTTAATGATATCCATTCCAGATAAGTTGCTGGGTTTATAACCTGGTCAAAGTAATTAGAAGGAAGAAAATGAAAGCAAAAGTTTGATTTTGTGTTTTGTTTGTCTGTTTTTGTATAACTTGTTATAACAAGTTAAAGTACTAGTGCCCCTGTAAATGAGGTCACTGTGTGGATACCCCTCTGATCCAGCCCTTCCTGCTTTGCTACAGGAAATGTCACAACTGTGCTATCCTATAAAAGGAGTGTAGTGTGGGGTGGTTGGGGATGGAGGTGGGTGGCTGGGCCCTTCCCCTGCTGGAAAAGAAGAACAACAGACAAAAGAATCAAGGAGGTAAGAGCAGAAACAATCAGCCAGCAACAAATGCAGTAGCCCTGAAAGCTTATCCTAATGATAGATACAACTGTAAAACATGTAAAGCACCACCTGTAATAATTGCACAGAAGATAGACCCTGTAAGAAACACTTTGCTAGAGAGGAAAATAAAGCAGTAACAGAAGATATACCTTGCAAAATTTGAATCAGATTACAGCAGTAATCTGTAAACACACACCTGTAGGCACATCCTGTAATAATGCAGCAGAAGGTATACCCAGCAACAACAATTTGAATCAGAGAAAATAAAGCAATAAAATGTTAGCAACAAACAGTAACAATCCCTGTGAGTACAAAATAAAAATAACACCACGCAGTAAATCTGCCTAGCCAAAAGAAGCCTTAATCCTTATCCTTGCTCTGGTAAGGTTCTTTGCTCTGTCCTTTCAAGCAACCTAGAAGAAAAGAGCTCAGGTGAAGCTAGGTGCCTTGGCCAGCAAACCTAGTCTTCCACCTCCTTCTCTGTTTACTGTTCTGATTTTTATGTGGCAATACTCTGCATGTTCACTTTTGTGGGGTACATTTAAATGTAATAGTTTTATTTATTTCAACATTACTATGAACTATAAAAGTTCTAGTTATAGGCTCATCCTTGGGGAATTAATCCTTAGTAGTCGCTAGTTAAATAACGATGTGGGATATTGTGGGCATGTAGCCAAGATGGAAATAGATGGCATTACTTTTTGTATTTCTCTAAACATATCCCTACTAGGCTCTGTGCTGTTATAAGTAGTTGTAAATGTTTCTCTGTTTTTTCTATTTTAATATTGGTAATTCCCCAATGTTGTATCTTATGAGAGGGTGTCTAACTAATCCTTTTTAAGTGGCTGATATTGGACTATCTATTCATGTATCCCTCTGTGCAGAATTACTGTAAGTTTTGAGTAAAACTTTTAAATAAAAAGTAAAAAAAAAAAAGATGGAGGCAGTAATGGATGACTTAGAAGAGTGGCGGGGGTTGCAAGATGATCTGGCAAAATTGGAGACCTGGTTAGACACTTGGCAGCTGGGGTTCATGGCAAGAAATGCAAGGTGCTACATTTTGGCGCACAAAAAACAAGGAGGCGCTACCTGCTATGGTGGATTCAACTAGCCAAGAGGGAAGAAGAGAAGGATCTGGGAGTGATCGTAATGGGAGCAATGAACAACTCAGTATGGTGTAGAAAGGTAGCTGCATAGGCCAACAAGATGCTGGGTTGTATTGCCAGAGGCATATCCTCCAGGAGGGGGGAGGTGATTCTGCCGCTATACAGGTCACTGGTTAGACCACACCTGGAGTACTGCATGCAGTTCTGGTGACTGTACCTGGAGAAGGACATTAGGTTACTGGAGGGGGTGCAGTGCAGGGCAACAAAAATGATCCAGGGGCTAGGGGACTTACCCTACAAGAGCAGGCCGAGGAAGCTGAACATGTATTTCCTGGAGGAGAGGTGGGATGGGGGGGGGGCATGATTGAAATCTTCAAGTACACGAAGGGAATAAATAAGACAGGCACAGAGGGGCTTTTCAAATTAAGGAGGAGGAGGGTCAGTCGAGGGCATGTTCTGAGATTGGAAGGGGGAAGGTTCAGGAGTGAAATGAGGAGACACTTTTTACAGAGAGGGTGGTGCCTGGGTGGAATGCATTGCCAGAGGAAGTGGTATCCTATAGAACAGTGAGTTGCTACAAAAGGGGATGGGACAGGGTAGGGGAGAAGGTCACTGGAGGGGGGATAGGAGGGAGGAGCAGCTGCAATATAAGGGCTGCTAGCTGCACAATCAAGCAGATTTGATAGATCATAAGGCCTTTATCTGCTGGCAATTTTGTATGTTCGTATGCAACATCAGGGTGACATTGTGCACATGCAACTCACGCTTGCACAAAATAGCTGGGGCCAGATATTCAAAAGTGCATAGAAGCACAATGGCTGCGCTGCGCCATCCTTTGCATTTGTGCCTGTCTCATAGCCTGTTATATTCAGAGTCATAGTGCCGGTGCTAGGCCCTTTGAATATAGGGCAGATTGCATGCTATGCAAATGACAGGTGAGTGGGTAGTGCACTGCAGCAGCACAGCTCTGAATATAGCACTAAGGATAGTACAGACCACAAAGGGTGCATGTAGTGGCACAGCCCTGATCAGACCACTGGGTACGGAGCTGCACACTGGGGGTGGCTGAGGGTGGATGAGGAGGGCATCAATGACAGACACACAACACAGCTGCTTTTGTATCAAAAGTAAACTTTAATATAAACAAGATGCAACCAGCCATAAACACAGAACAGGTAACAATAAAGGTAAACAGGGAGTGGTGATGAAAAATGGGGAAAAAAACAATTAAGACTGGTGGGAAGAAAACATTATAGATGCATGTGCCACAGGCACACTCAGGGCACTGGTACTGGTGGTGGAGGTGGTAGTGGTGGAGGCAGTGCCTGATGGTGTTGTGGGAGTGCGGGTTGGATGAAGACACAGAAGGCGAGACAAGTTCTCTTAAAATGTCCCATAGGGCAGTGCACTTTATTACAGAAGGACTTCACACACTTGGCAATACCACAAACAGTTCAACAATGCAGATCTGGAACTTCTGTGTTGCTCATACTGATTGACTAGTCAGGATGATCTTCAGCAACTGTAATAAAACATGGCTTATAGGGCTGTTGGTTCCCACTCAGCCAGTAGGCTCACAGGGACAAATCCAGTGCCTGAGGGTGGTCCTACTTGTACCTGCAGTTTTTGAGCCAATATTTTAGGAAGACCAATCACCCCTCTAGCTTCTCAACTCAGCTCTGGTTCAAAACATCCCAGCCTTGACTAGAACCACCACTGATCAGTCTTTCTGAGACTGCTGCCAGCACCAACTACTCCCCTCTTGCATCAGCCAGTTTCACTCCTACAGAGGACTGCTCTCTCCACAGCTCAGATCTTATCTGCCAGACTCTGCTCAGCCAGCTCCTTTTATAGGGCTGAAGATTATGTGACCTGTCAATCATAGCTTTAAATGTTAATTAAATGTTTGCAACAATATTAAATATGTCTATTTCATACAGAAAAGTAAGCAAACGTGATAAATAATAGTTTAACACAGATCAGCGTTTAAACAATCAAAAAATAAAGCAATAAGAAAATAAAGAAAGGAACTTACTAGCAGGAAATCCCACATTTCTTGTTCCTAGACTCCCTCATGCTAGAGCTCTATAAAGCCCACAATGTTCAGCCGGCCTGAGCCCCTAGTAATCTACAAAATAGATGCCAGCAAACTAAAGCACATGGAGTCAGGCATTTCCCAAACAGGTAAATTTTCCTCAACATACAGAAATGTGTACAGTTTTGGCTTAAAGAAACATTTCATCTAATATCAGGAAAATACAAATGAAACCAATATAAAGTAAAAGATGTTGCTAATTCATTGTTTGGTAGCAGTTTGTAAAACATGTGCGTAACCCCCCTGCAAATGGGGGTTCCCAGAAGTCTTCCAGGAGCTTGCTTGAATGCTCTAAGTCTGGAGGTGTTCAGCGTTTAAGCCGCTTGAGTGTGAGTGCTTTTAGAGCCTCTGGTACTGTCTCTTTAAGAGCTGCCTGCTTGTGACCATAATTAATTGAGGAGGGGGACTGTGTGTTCTAATGCCCGAATCCCGCCTGGCTGCTGCCAATTCGCCTCCGCTTTGCAGTCGCTAAGAGTGCAAAGGAGCCCATCTGAAAGCTGTAACTGTTTGCCTGTAATCATTTAGCAGCATTTGTGAGATTGCAGTTTATCTAACCTGTTTTTGCAGCTGGGACTCTGTGTGTGTTTCCCTCTATGTTGGAATTGAACTGCTGAACTGGACCAATCAGCGTGGGGACCTTTAAAATGGAGCCTGCTGCTGGCAAATCAGAACTTGGACTCTTAAGTTGAGCCAGCCACAATGGGGCTGTATGGCAGATGCCTCTGGGAATTGTAATTTGGACTTTGGCACCTTTTTGCACCAACAGGGAGAGTCTGATTGTGAGTGACAGCCAAACCAGCCAACTGAACTGGGAGGAACTCAAAGGAAATGCCCGGCCCTGTCTACTGGAAAGATCAGATGAGTTGAGATCAGTTTGGTCAGTGAAAAGACAAGGAGCTGTGTGCTTCTTCGGTGTGTAGTTTTAGCGTGGGAATCACGTGTAAGGCCCTAAGTTTCGGTCTGCAGCTTGTGCAAGCACCTGTTCGGACTGAAACTGACCTGTGAAGAGAATCAAGGAGATCTGAAAAGTAGAAACCAGGCTCACCCTGTAGAAGACTGGAGAAATTGCTGAATCGCGCTCGGTCTGTCAGGAACTGAATCTGCTGTGTGTTCTCCCGGGTATTGTGCAGTAATTGCGATCAGGATAGAGAAGCAGCCTGCCTGGTATAGTACTTTCCGTTTACATATAAATGTGTGTAGTGCTTGTGGGGAATCACGTTTCAAATCCCCTGTACAGTAACTTGAGAGCATGAAGCTGGAAGTAAACCCCAGCTTAATCCAGACTACATCCATTTGCTCTAAACTGCAGTGGGGTCCAGTCACAAGGACCTTGTCCACAGGGTCTGCTCCTCCTGGCAATCCAGGACAATCTGCCTTCCATCCAGTTCCCAGCATTGAGTTTGTGAGTACAAAGTAGGGTAGCTCCCTGCCATCTGTTTATCGATTGCAAGTGTGTCATCTAATTGTTGTTTTTTTTTCATTTCTTCACAAACTGAGCCAACCGGCTCCGGATTACAATTTGGGTATTGTGCCAGTGTTTTTCCATCACAGGGCCCCAACCAGCTGCACAGATCCTGGCTAGCCCCCCCCCCCATTCTGGGTACCCAGTGAAAGTGACAATTTGGGACTCTGACTATGCGCACAGTACTGTGGTTATTGATGTGTTTAATCTAATTAACCTGATTTCCCTTCCTTGTTAAAGCTCCTTAAATAAATCAGATCTGTTTGTTTCAGCAAAGTTACACTGTCGGAGGTATTCATTTACGTTAAAGCATTGTACTGTGGCTTTTGCATTGTATCATCTTGTTTTACAGGGGGTCCTCAGCGTCCAGTCGACAGAGCCAGTCCTGGGGGTAAGTGTACAATGTGAAGATATTCCTGATGCATTGTGTGGGCCACTAGTGGGAAGAAAGGTGGGGTTACAGTGTCCCAGAGGGCTGTGACCAAGTTAGTTTACCTACTGTAAACCCTGACCTGTGGATGGAGGCACTCGCCATTGGACCTAGGCCCCTCAACATGTCAGTAGTCAGTCAGGCAGGGGTAGTAGCCCTTGGGATAGCACCACCTGGGGGTTACATGTGTTTGGTACATTTCAAACAGCAAGAACTTTGAGAGTCCCAATACCTTCCATACAGAGCTAAAGGTGGTTTATTGTAGTTCTTCAGTACTTTATATTTTATAGGGCCAAAAACCACTTTCTTCCCCAGGTTCACTGTTTTGAACATGGAAATTTAACATGGGAATACAGCACCAAAGCACACAACATTTCTTTCACCCTAACCATGCTAAGACAGCTCTTGTATACTTAATGCTAGCTGTGTATGTGTGTGTGTGTGGGGTGTGTACAAAGAGAAAAAGAAAGAGTATTAAAGTTTCAGTGCTGGGTGATCAGTCCAGCAAAGACAAGATAGAAAAGTAGCATAGAAGAAAGGCTGCAGCCTAAAGGATAGGAAAGAAATATTTATTTTGATATACTGTAAGACAATTCCTGCACTGAATATTTCAGGTCTCAGCAGGCTCTCATTTTTATTTGATACCTTAAATCAGACTTATTGTGGCTGCAAGGCTTTCCTGCAGCCCCTTAAAAACTGATTCTCTATTTTCATTAGTCAAAAATACAGTAGGAGGATTTCACCCTGCTACAGGTGTCAAAGGGCCACCACCAGCTTCTCGACAGCCTCTGCTATGGCCTCCATCCATCACAGTAGCAGATGCTGGCACTGCACCAGATGATACAGCAGGTCATCCTTCCCTTCCCAGATCTCAGGCTGGCTGTGTTGGCCAGGACTCCTCCAGACACCTATGGACAGGAAGACAGTGAGCTCAGCTAGCTGTGCACACAGGATGGGGCATACAGGTGTTGCCTACTGTATGCAGCCAGGGTATAACCATCCAACACATGTGCCACCATGCCACACAGGGAAGTTGGGTGTCTGACATCCACAATGGACCAGATGTGGCATACAAGTGACAGCACTGTGGACCCATACAGTGCAGGTGTGCACATACAATGGCTGCACCCTGTAGCACCAGAGCAGGCCCGGCTGAGGCATTGATATATACCCCTGGCATGCATGGCAGAGGCCTGTGTCACATGCATCAGCAGCACCATGACAGAGTCAGATAAACAGTGCTGTGTCCCAAGTGGCAAGGAGGTGCCTCCACAAACCCCACAGCCACTGACCAGGCATCCAGCACACATGTCAGTTCTGCTGGGCAGGATACAGACATCTGGGTGCCTCCCAGGGTCACAGCCAGGACAGGGCACAGGCCCACACACGCGGTGCACACAACACAGCTGAACATGACTGGGACCATCAGGTGGCACTGTTTGCAGCAATCATGGTACATGTAACTGCAGTGATGATGTACGTGGGAGTGCGCTGGACACACTGTGCCCCAGTCACTGCAACACTACTGTATGACGCACTGTGGCCTGGAGGTGGCCAATGTCTCTGCGGTCACAGGTGCACCTTATGTAGAATGTGACCTAAGTTGGACTGGGCCACCAGGATACTCAGAAATATCCCGGTGGGTCTCCCCCAGTGGGAACCTGGCCACCCTATATACCTGTACCCTGACACTTACTGCATGTATCATCCATACTCTACTTTAATGACACTTATGGGCAGAGGCACTGCAAAATGGCACCTTCAGTTTTAAACAATACCTGCACTTTTCACCATTTTCTGCATAAAAATTAGGGTACCATATATACTCGCTTATAAGTCAGATTTTTCGGCTCTCGGGTGGTGTTGTGCAATGCCAGGTCCGTTGTGAACAAGACTGCTATTGTAGTGGACTTGGTTGGCACTGCGGACCTGGTTTGCATCACCGAAACCTGGCTGGATAGTAATGCCGCCCCAGTCTTGGAGGCTGCAATTCCAGCTGGGTATTCGGTGATTCACCGCCTGAGATTGGATCGCAGGGGTAGGGGGGTTGCGGTCTGTTTCAAGACCGAATTGGACCTCACTAGTGTTCCAGTGGAGGAGACCAGATCTTTTGAATGTGTCATGGTGGCAGGTGGGGGCTATAGAATGGCGCTCCTTTATCATCCACCCGGTGACGAGAAACTATTTCTAAAGGAAGTGGCGGATTTTGTCGCTGACCTGGTACTTGGATCACCTAGGTTGATGGTGCTGGGCGATTTCAATGCCTGGATCGACGATGAACTCTCGCAATTTGGTCAGCACTTCCTCCAATTGATGTGTTCATTGGGCCTCTCACAGGTGGTTACCTCTGCCACCCATAAACATGGCCATTCTCTTGATCTGGTCTTCCTGCTGGGGTTGGAGGCCTCAGATGTGGGGGTGGAACCAGTCAGATGGTCTGATCACCACACTGTGAGGTTCAGTTTATGCACCCCCTTCGTAGACCTACCCCAGTGGAGATGGTCATGTACCGCCCTTTACAGGATGTTACTCCCACTGGTCTAACTGCGGTTCTTGACCTATCAGAATTTCCTGGGTTGAGCTTAGATCCCGAGCGATGGTGCTAGCCTATAATAAGGCTGTCACCTCCGCTTTGGATTCAATTGCCCCCACCCGTGTGCGGCCTCTCTCCCTTCGCCCCCGATCCCCTTGGTTTGATCAGGATCTGAGGGAGTTGCGGAGATTAGGTCACAGGTTGGAGAGATGTTGGCGGAAATCTGGCTTAGATACCGACCATCTTAGACTCCTAGAGCATTATAAACTCTATCAGTCAGCAATTACTCATAAGAAGGCAGTGTTCCTGTCCGGAGAAATTGTTGCTGCTCAGAACCGACTGGCCCAGCTCTTTCGAACCATAGACAGGCTGTGCAACCCAGCCTGTCTGCAGGTTTGTCATGCCTTTTCACAGACGCAGTGTGTGGAGCTCGCTCGATTCTTTGCAGATAAGGTGGCCGATATCAGGGCTGAGATTTGCACCGTCCCCTCCATGGGAGTTGCGGTGGTCCAGCCTATGGTCACTAGCACACCGTTTACCTGGAGTTCCTTCATAAGGCCGGAAATCGAGGATGTTGTGAGGATTGTCCAGGGTATGCGCACCACTAGCTGTAGTTTAGACCCGGGTCCCACAGGCCTGATCATGGGCTGTGGGGAGGTTATCCTCCCGGTTCTTGCCAGGATAGTCTGGTCTTCCCTAGACACTGGTGAATATCCCCGCTCCCTGAAGGAAGCGGTGGTGACACCAGTGTTGAAAAAGGCATCCTTGGACCCCGACTCCCTGGCTAACTACAGACCTATCTCGAACCTCCCCTTTGTTGGGAAGGTAATCGAGAAAGTGGTGGCAGCCCAGTTGGACAACCATCTTACCATCCATAACATCTACGATCCTCTTCAATCAGGTTTTCGAAAGAGGCACAGCACTGAGACTGCGCTGGTTCAGGTCCTCAATGATTTCTTGATGGCGAGAGACCAGAAAAAACGGTTCATTTTGGTCCTTTTGGATTTGTCAGCCGCATTTGACACCGTAGACCATGGGGTGCTGCTTGAGCACCTGAGATGCATCTGTGGTCTTTCGGGCTTAGTGCACAGATGGTTTACTTCTTTCCTCACAGGTAGAACTCAGAGAGTGGTATCGGGAATTTTTCCTCTGATCCCACCGCTCTGACGTGTGGGGTGCCTCAGGGCTCTGTGCTGTCCCCCATGTTGTTTGCGGTGTACATGCTTCCCCTCGGAGACATTGTTTGACGATATGAGCTGGAGTTTCATTGCTATGCCGACGATACCCAGCTCTATCTGTCTTTTCGGCCTGACCAGAATAGAGCACTCTCAGTGTTTAACAACTGTCTCAGTGAGATCCAGGATTGGATGAGGTCCAGTTGGTTGAAGTTGAACTCGGGGAAGACTGAGGTGTTGGTTGTGGATCATGGCTGCTGGATTGAGGGGTTGGGGGCACTTCAAACCTCGGGTTTATTCCTGGGGGATGCGGAGCTCCCGACCTCTGAACGGGTGCGAGACCTGGGGGTGATTATTGACGATCAGCTGACACTGCATGCGCAAGTGTCGGCGGTTGTCAAGGTGTCCTTTTACCATCTTAGGAACATCGCCATGATCAAGCACCTTGTTCCATCCGGCGACCTTCCCACTCTGATCCACGCCTTTGTGACCTCGCGTCTGGACTACTGCAACTCCCTTTACTTTGGGCTGCCTGGGGTTGATATCCGCCGCTTGCAGCTAGTGCAGAACTCGGCAGCTCGGTTGTTAACGGGGACTCCTCGTCCTCCCAGATTACACCGGTGCTCCAAGATCTGCACTGGCTGCCGATTCAGTGGCAGATCACCTTTAAATTCGGATTGCTGACTTATAAAGCCCTACACGGGTTGGGCCCTGACTACCTGAAAGAGCTTCTGGTGCCTTACCTACCGATGCGACCACTCCGCTCTGTCAACGAGGGGTTGCTACAGATCCCGAGGGTTACTTTAAAATCCTCCGGCGCCCAAGCTTTTATGTTTGTGGCGCCGACCCTCTGGAATTCTCTACCACGTTGGATTAGAGAGTGCGTGACGGTGGAGGGTTTTAAAAAGGGCTTAAAGTCCTTCTTATGGAGCAAGGCTTTTGCTGATAACTTGTATGTTGATTAATTGGTGTGTTGCCAACTTAGTTTTTAATATGTTTTAATATGTTTTGTTTTGCATTTTATTGTAATGCACCTTGATTTTGAGAAAGGCGCAGATAAATAAAGTTATTATTATTATTAATTTGATTTGTAAAACCATCATCTGACTTATAAGTGAGACACACTAGATGCTGGAATGGTAACTGGTACTACTGATCTTGTGCTTTTGCTGCCTGTGATGCCAGAAATAATCATAGTTAACACCTTATTTGCACCTGAATAGCACCTCAGTAGTAGCCCGAGTAGTGATTAGTGCCCCATCAAAACTGTCAGCGCCGTCAGCTCCGTGCATTTTATTCTATTTAATGAATCAATTAGGGCCAATTAAGGAACTAACCATGAGCTGATATATTTAAATGTAGTTTCCAGCATTATTTCACTATGCAGCCCTATTTGTGAAAATGCAGTGTCTGAAAAGGAAGCGGTGCGCATATGAGGCGGATTTTAAGTTAAAGGTTGTCTGCTTTGCTGAAGCCAATTCTGATGCTGCTGCTGAGAGGGAGTTTAACATTGATGAAAAATTGATCCGGGACTGGAAAAAAAGAAAGTCACCCTTCTCAGTGTTGCCAGGTCTGTTAAGCGTGTCCATTTGAATCGCTTAAACCCCTCATCTCGGTCATCAATAGAAGGCGAACTCAGTGTCTGGGTCCATGAATTAAGGTTGCAGGGCTACATTGTTACCTGCATGGTGATCCAGCTGCAAGCAGTACAATTTGCCAAAAAAAAACATGGCTACACATCCACTGACCCATTCAACGCTTCTGCTGGATGGTGCACCTGATTCATGCAGCAGCACTGGTTAACATTGGACACACATTGCCCAGAAACTACCGTCTGATGTGAATCAAAAATTGGATAGCTTCCATTCATTTATAATAAAAGAAAGAAAGCAGCACCAGTATCCACTAATTGCTATTGGCAACATGGACGAAACTCCAGTAAGCTTCGACTTACCCTCAAACCGGACAGTCCATGTAAAAGAGGATGAAGGATACATGTAATGAGGAGGCAGTATGGCGGCAGTGGTTTAAGGCTCTGAGCTGCAAATCTGGAGAGCTGGGTTTGAATCCCACAGCCCCCACTTGCATACTGTGTGACCCTGAGCAAGTCACTTAACTTCCTCATGCTCCCAGGTTGCACCTGTAAACAAGCTTTCAGCTTAGTGTGTCTCACCTGGTTAAATAATTGGAAAAAAAAAAAAGATGAGAAAACTGTTACAGTGCGAACAAATGGTGCTGTAAGTCACACTTTACAGTGGTTCTAGCTTGTTTAGTAGACGGCACAAAATTAAAACCAATGGTAATATTTGAAAGGAGAAACAATTGCCTGGAAATGTGCTTGTTGACGTCCATCCAAAAGGCTGGATGGATGAACATCTGGTCAACAACTGCGTAAATGAGGTTTGGGACAAAAGACTTGGAGCACTGCTACAGAAAAAAAGTCTCCTGGTCTGGGACATGTTCCGCTGTCATCTGGTGCAATCTGTTAAAGATAATCTGCGCTGCAAAAGTACTCACCAGGCTGTAATACCTGGTGGTTGCACATCGTTCCTGCAGCCACTTGATGTCAGTATCAACAAACCCTTTAAATCCAACATGAGAGAGCTATGCAGAAACTGGACCATAGACTACCAAAAGGAATTAACTGCAGGGGAGCGGATTTAAAGAAGCCAAACTACAGCCTGGTCTGTCAGTGGGTCCGCGATGCCTGGGACAAAATTCCCGTTGAATTGGTGGTCAAAGCTTTTAAAAAATGTTGCATATCTAATGAAATGGATGGTACAGAGGATGATATGCTGGCTGTACGAAGACATGGTACATGAATGAGCATGGTGCTTCCAGTAACCCCACACATCTAGTATACCACTGGAGGATAACTTGCTGGTTACTGAACTGGATTATATGTATGACAACGTACCGTTGTCAGAATTACAGCTGCACTTGATGTTCCAGTCAGATGAGGAGGGCGAGGAAGAGGAATTTTTTGTCTTCTAATTACGCCTGTTCCATTTTGTTCTGTGCCACGTGGCAAGGCATCCCCCCCAAAACAAAACTGTTGGATGAACACTGAAGGGACTCTGAATGTACTGTATGTATGCATTTGTACTGCTTACTAGAACTGTGGTGCTGTTTTTAAATAATGTGCTGCTGCTTAACGCTTTTTAACTTGCTGTTTTTAATGGATCCATTATATTATTAAAAACCTTTTTCATTTTCACATTCAGATATCTTGTTTTTTTGGTTGCACAGCGTGCAGTTAAAGTGTGTACCTGACTTATAAATGGGTCAGTGACTGGAGTAGCAATGGGCAGTGCGCAAGTCGGTACCGCAACTTATAGGTGTACAGACTTATCAGTGAGTATATACGGTACTCACCTGTAACCATAGTTCTAGGAGTGGTATATGGTGTACATCCACACTTCTGGCAGAATCCTTTCCCCTTTAAGAATGGTCAGAAGGTCTTCAACCTGGCTCCTCCCTTCCTCCCTCCTGGGCCTCCTCCTCAGCACTGCCCCATGACATCAGATTTTATAGGCTGGAAGGAAGATCGGTGTGCAACTTGCCAGGGGATGTCGGGTGGGTTGTGTGAATGTACACCATATGCCACTCCTAGAACTATGGTTATAGGTGAGTAACCCTCATTTCTAGGTATGTGGATATGGCGTACTATCCACACTTCTGGCAGACTCCTAGCAGTTCTCTGGGAGGAGGGGGGCCAGGCACACACCCCCTGTTTAGGGGACAGAGACTGGAAAACCGAAGCCCCAAAACCAGCATCCCAGCGTGACTCAGAGTCGATGAGGTAGTGGGAGAATATGGTGTGTGCTGACTTCCAAGAAGCAGCACTGCAGATTTCTTGGATAGGGATGTCCCTGGAAGCATCCACCGAGGCAGCGGTATGTCTGATGGAATGAGCCCTAAGCCCAATGGGAGGCTCTCGATCAGCCAACCTATAGCAGAGGTCGATGCAGGAGACTATTCACCTGCCAATCGTCTGCTTATGTCTTTAAAAGTTTCACGTGGAAAGGCATACTGAGCAAGTAGCTCATTTCCACATGCATGCTGGTGGGAAGGGGAAGGGGGCACAATTTAAAGATGGGGGGGCGGCTCAGAGGTAATTTAAGGAAGTATTTTTTCACAGAGAGGGTTGTGGATGCATGGAACGGCCTTCCAGAGGAGGTCGTGGAGTCAAAAACGGTGGAATTCAAGCATGCATGGGACAGTCATAAGGCAATTCTAGGGGGGGGTGGGGGTAGGAAGAAGTAGGCTGCTGGTTAACTAGGATCTGCAGCTTATCCAGTAGGCAGGGAAATGGGCAGACTGGGTGGGCCAAGCGGTCCTTATCTGCCGTCAAATTCTATGTTTCTATGTTTCTATAGACAATAGCACTAATAGGAAATATAGTTGTAGTAAAACATATACAATGTAAGCAATACAATTAAGGCAGTAGGTTAGCTTAGTTTAGTTGCCAGTCTGCCAAGTGCGGCTTCAGCATGGGTGACAAAGAGCTGGTGAACCTCTCCCTGAACTCCAGCCATATGCTCTTTGTAAGAGGTGAGCATGCACCACAGGTCCAATGAGTGGAGCCTGTGCTCAGCCTCCGAGGTTGGACTGGTAAAGTAGCCCGGGAGGTTAATCATCTGGTTAAGGTGAAACTCCGAAAAACAACCTTTTTAAGGAACTTCGGGTTGGGGTGGAGGACAGTCTTGTCCCTGTGGAAGACCAGGTAAGGAGACTCCACAGAAAGTGCCTGGAGATCACTGATCCTTCTGGCGGAAGTGATAGCCTCCAAGGAGCTGGTCTTCCACAACAGGTGTACGATGTCACACCTGTGCACTGGTTCCAATGGCTTGCCCGAACTAGTCCCAAGGTGGTGCTTTGTCACACACCGGTGGGGACAAGTGGTCAATACCTTTGAAAAAGCACCCTACCACCTTCTCCTGCTCCACTATTGGCATACCAGCTCACGCCTGGTATGTAGAGATGGCTGCCAGGTGCACCGTGAGGGTCATTGACCAGAGGCCTGACTGGAAGAAGGAACACAGGTAGTTCAGATTGCTTGCCACCATGCAGGACAAGGGATCTAGCTCCTTGCCCTGACACCAAATGGAAAACTATCCCATTTGAAGTCATAGGACTGGCAAGTTGACTGCTTCTGAGAGGCCTCAACAACATGGAGGACCTCGTCAGAGAGACCCAAAGCCTGGAACTCTAGCCCTCAGGAACCAGGCTGTCAGGTGCAGGTACTGAAGGTCCAGGTGGAGGACCGTCCCCTGAGAGCATGAAAGCAGGTCCAGGTGGACAGGCAGGCACTATAGAGGCCTGCTGCTGAGGCTAAGGAGATTGTGGTACCAGAACTCAGGCAGCCAGCCTGGAGCCACCAAGATCATCTGAGCCTTTTCTCTCTGCACCTTGATCAGCACCCTGTGGATCAGGGGGAAAGGGAGGAAAGGTGTACATAAAGTCCAGGGTCCATGGCCTCGCAAAGGCATCCCCCGGCAGTGTCCCGCACTACGGGGGTGGGCATAAAGCAGCCTCATCTTTGTGTTCTTCTAAGAGGTGAACAAATCAACCTAGGGAGTGTCCCACAGGGAGAACAGGCAGTCAACTACCTCTTGGTAAAGAGATCGCTTATGGGACACCTCACTCACCCAGCTGAGGGAGTCTGCCAGCTGGTTTGACACACCGGCCACATGAGCCACCAGAAGGTCAGTGCCCAGGCTGAGAACAAGGGTCCAGATGTGGAGAGTTTCCTGGCACAATGGGAGAGAATGTGTCCCGACCTGCTTGTTGATGTAGTACATGGTCGTTGTGTTGTCCTTCTGTACCTGGATGACCTGACCCCAAACATGAGCAGCAAAGGCTGTCAGTGCTAGACGCACTGCATGGAACTCCAGCAGATTGATATGACATCAGGACTCCTGGGGGGTTCAGAACCCGTGGACTCTGTGGTCACCCAAGTGCATACCCCAGCCTAGCAGAGAGGCATTGGTTGTGAGAGTGACCCTCAGCTCTGGGTGGACAAATGGGACCCCTTCCTGGAGATGGTCTGGGACTAGCCATCCCTGGACGGCATTCCATATCTGCTGAGTCACCATGACCAGCAGGTCGAGGTGACTGCAGCGCTGAGACCACTGCTGGGCCAGCCCCCACTGCACGGAGTGCATCCTCCAGCGGTCCCTTTGCCTACACCTAGTGCGGAGCTACGATGGAGAGAACCTGATGCTTCCAGCGGAAAGGAAGATCTGATGACATGAGGTGGTGCCGAGGAGGATACCACCCGGGTGGTTGGGAGGAGCCAGCTTGAAGACCTTCTGGCCATTCTTAAAGGGGAAAGGATTCTGCCAGAAGAGTGGATAGTACACCTTATCCATATCTCTAGAACCCCCAATTTTTTGAAGTTCAATTTTTTACAGAAATTATATGAAATTTTTAAGTTCTCAAGGAAAGATGCTCAAATATGCTAGCAATCTGGTACGTAGACTTGCATTTGGCCAAATCAATACAGTCTGAGGTGAGGAGGAGTCCAATATGACTCTGCTTTCATCTGATTCACTTCCCTGGTTTGGTTTCAAAATCCTCTGGCCATGCATATGAACCTGTGTTGAAGCAGACTATCAGAAAACCGTTTTGTTGCCACAGAGACCTAAACAGGAGGTGTGAGAAAAGGTGCAAATTAACCCATTCACCTAAATGGAACATTAACTACAGTGCTTGTTTTTGAGTGGTAGGGCAGGTTTTCTTGCATACATACTTTCATTCAGAATGGATTTTGATTTAAATGTCTGAGGAGTTTGGATGGCCCTGCTGATTATAAATCTGAATGTGCTTCTGAAGAAGGTGGAGACAGTGGTCTCTCGCTTGATAATCTGCCACACTAACATGTTCACATACAAAGCCTACAAAAAAACCTGACTAACATTTATGAAAACATGCTGATAAAACAGGTGAAGTACATGTAAACAGTTACCTTCAAACAGACAAAAATCATTGCATCCCAAGTAAAACAAAAGTGGCATGTATTACAAACTATTGTATGATGTAGTGAACAACTGTTGATATGATTTAGCACTTTTATCATGCGATTTAAAAATGTTTGTACACACAGAGCTGATTAAAAACAGCAATTATAAATATGTAAATAAAAAACAGCAAAAAAAAAAAAAGAAACCAAAATATTTTTTTAAGCAGAATTTGATTAGGCAACCTGGTTACCTGCTTATTTTTTTTCTTTTATCAAGGTAAGTAGTTTTTTTTTTTGCTGCCTTCTTTCTCTCCTTCCTGACCGGCCCCCTTCCTCCGGCCCCCCCAGCCCCATCACCCGGCATCTAATGGACTCGCTTCTGGCTTCCATGAGGTGCCAGCTGACTGGGTGCAGTGCCTGCGAGGGGCCAGCATCATCTCAGCAGTCGAGATTTCTTTCCATTTTCTTCCTGTCCCCAAGTGTAGTGCGTTGGCGTGCAATGATGCCAATGGCCGAGCCGCACACACTGGGCATCTGCCCCACCTCCCCCCCCTATGTCTATGGGTCCATTGTGCTATCCCCAGCTGCCGCTAGGGGCCAGACAAGCAGCGGACTCCATCCACACCACTCCCCGGAGAGGAGAACTGTCCTCCAGATGCTCGATCCTCTCCCTTCCTGGCCAACCCTCGGTGGCCCGCTTGTACCACTAACACGGGTCGTCGCTGTGGCAGGAGGTAAGGCATGGATGCCTCAGCCCTCCATACTGCTGGGCCGGCGAAAGGTAAGTAAATGTTAAACAGGCTTCATTATTTTATATCTAGAAACTGGCAACATATGTTGTTTCAGAATTTATTCAATAATAACCATAAATTACTAAATAAAATCCATTCAGCACTGCGTGAGGTAGATGTCTTATTTTTTTTTTTTTTTTGTTTATGCCCACTCATCTCTGGCACTGTACCCGACTCCCCTTCGGCTGCTGCTTCTCTGGGGGAACCCTCCACAGAGCCTTATTTTACCCCCCCCCAGGCGGGGACAATTTGATGGGCCCCCTTACCACTCGTACCTTCTTTGTCTCATCAGGGTCCTCCTCACAGGTTGCGGCACCAATGGGTGAGGACTAATCTTGGCCCTCTCATTGGTGTTGTGCGGGGACTGAGCATTATTCTGGTACTTCCTCCACCTGGAGGCATGACAGCACTAGGACACCATGGCGCACGCCGGCGCCGGTCACCCCCCCCCCACAATTCTGACTCAGGCTTGCTGTACCTCTGGCCACCATCAGAGGCCCGGCATGTACTGAGTCGGTGTCCCCCGCCCCGAAGGAGACAAGCAGTCCCTCCTGGCTGGCCCTCCTGCAACCCAGGCTCGTTCCCGAACCCAGGTTGCCAGCATTGCAAGTGTTGCAAGCAGTAGCACTACCGCTGTGCTGGTGGGCTGGCTTATGAAGTAGATGTCTTTATATTTTAGAAGATATGCTACATAATGATTAATTTACAATTCATTTCAAAAACACAAACATTTTAGCTGGCCAGCTGATGCAGTGGTAGAGCTGTCGCTCGCAATGCCACTGATCAGGAATGAGCCTGGGCCATTGGAGGCTCTTCTCCTCCAGAGGGGGGAAGGGCACCGCGTCCTGTCGCTTTACTACAACCTGGGTTACTACAGGTGGTGGTGCAGGGGATCCACGGCTTACAGGATGGGCCTTGGGAGCATAGTCTTGGACTGGCTGCATTGGGGCTTCCAAGCAGCCTATCCCAATGTGTTGTCCTGGCTGGGGTGGGGGGGAGGACATCCAGAACATTGAAAATGGAGGTGCAGATTTGGGCAGATGATGACTCTGCCAGTCCACCACTTCCATGGCAGGATCCGCACCACCATCCGTTGGGGACACCACTGGTCTTCACCTCCACTGTAGGTGGCCAAATGTCTGAAATGCCGAAGGAGCTGAAGGCATACCCAACCCTGGGGTAAACCAGGGGGGAGCACAACAGTGTGTCATGGGCTGGTGGTCCTGATGGGTGGCTGGCAGGATCTTGGCTAGATGGTATACAGGCATTGGCAGAAGGTAGAAGGAGGTCCCAACCTGGCCCAAAATGGAGGAGAATCACAGAAATCTGATGGCAGAAAAGGACCCCATTGGCCCATCGAGTCTGCCCTTTCCCCCTCCCCTTCCCTACTCATCACCACTTTTGTGGACCCTCCCTTTCTCCTCACCTTCCAATTCCATATGTCTGTCCCATGCCGTCTTAAATCCCTTCACCGTTTTGGCCTCCACCACCTCTTCTGGCAGTCTATTCCAGGCCTCCACCACTCTCTTCATGACGAATCGCCCCCTCTCATTGCCTCTATATCTTCCTCCTTCTAATCTTAGGTTATGCCCTCTAGTTTTAGCCCCCTCCTTCCTTCTGAACAGGCTCCCCTCCTTCGCCTTATTGATCCCCTTCACATATTTAAAAGTTTCAGTCTTGTCCCCCACCCCTCCCTTCTAGTCTCCAATGGTACATATCCAATTCCCTGCACTTCTGTTCGTATGGTTTTCCCTGCATACCATGCACCATCTTGATTGCTCTTCTCTAAACCCTTTCCATCCCATCGATGTCCTTGCGTAGGTGCGGTCTCCAGAACTGGACCCCGTACTCCAAGTGAGGTCTCACCATGGCCTTGTAAAGAGGCATCAGCACCTCCCTCCTTCTGCTAATTATGCCCCTCCCAGTGCATGCTAACATTCCATTTGCCTTCCCTACCACTTTGCTACACTGACTACCCACCTTAAGGTTGCTTGATAACATAGATACATAGAAATTATCTGCAGATAAGGACCGCTAGGCCCATCTAGTCTGCCCATAAGCCCTAAACTTGTATGCAGTCACTGACCCTAAGTGATCGATGGCTTTTCATCACCCCCCACACAATGTTCCCTTGTGCCTGTCCCAGGCATGTTTAAACCCCTCCACTGTGCTTGCGCCCACCACCTCTTGTGGCAGACTCTTCCAAGCGTCCACCACCCTCTCTGTGTAGAAAAACTTCCTCACGTTACCTCTTAATCTCCACCCCTCCAATTTCATATTGTGTCCCCTTGTTCTGATATCTTTTCTACGTTGGAAAATATCCCCCACCTGCACATTGTTTATGCCCTTGAGGTACTTGAAAGTTTCTATCATGTCCCCCCTCTCTCTCTCCTCTCCTCCAGTGAGTACATATCGAGGACTCTTAGTCTCTCCTCATATGTTTTGTGATGCAAGCCATGCGCCATCTTTGTTGCCCTTCTCTGGATAGCTTCAACCCTTTCTGTGTCCTTACACATGTGTGGTCTCCAGTACTGCACACAGTACTCCAGGTGAGGCCTTACCAGTGTTTTACAAAATGGCATCAACACCTCCTGTCTCCTGCTAGTAATGTCTCTGCACCGCAACATGCCACTGATCCTCCTTGCAGCCTTTGCACACTGCTTTGATACCTTAAGGTCATCAGATATGATAACCCCTAGGTCCCCTTCCTCGTTGGTGACAGTCAGCACCCCCCCTCCATTCTGTAGCTCTCCCCAGGGTTCCCCCTATCCAGGTGCATTATCTTGCACTGTTTTGAATGGAACCTCAGTTGCCACACCTCCAAACATCTTTCAAGCTTCTCCAGGACCCTCTTCATTTTCTGCACCTCTTCTGGAGTATCCGCTCTGTTGCAGATCTTGGTGCCATCTGCAGATAGGCAGACCTTTCCTTCCAGCCCCTCTGCAATGTCACTAATGAAGACATTGAACAGGACTGGTCCCAGTACTGATCCCTGTGGTACTTTGCTGGTCACCTCTCTCTCTCCCTGGATTGGATCCCATTTACCACCACCCTCTGTCTTCTGTCCGACAGCCAGTTTCTAACCCAATGTATCACCTTATGACCCATGCCCAGACTACTCATCTTATTAACCAGCCTTCTGTGTGGGACAGTATCAAAGGCTTTGCTGAAATCTAGGTAGGTGATGTCTACCGCCCCTCTCTGATTCACTTCCCTAGTCACCCAATCCAAAAAATCTATCAGATTTGTAGCTAGGAGGTGGATAAACAAAGTTTAAAAAAAGGAAACCACAAACCTTTCTTCATATTGAAAGCATATACAAGTGGCAATATATTTATCTAACAATTTATGTAATCAAAACATACTGCAGCGAAAAATGAAATATTTTTTTAGGGAGCACAGGGGATGTGTAGTGAATCCCCACATTTTCCCTGCAATTTCTGCAAAAAGTCTGCACAATTTGGGGTAACGTTTTCTGCAATTTTCTAGTGACCCTGCTCATGGGCCACTGAAGGTACCATTACAGTTCAACCATAGCACCACGATAGTATATTGACACTGACCAATGATATGACTGTGTCACCCTGAGCCCACCCTCATTGTTTGCCCGGGTGAGCCCCTGTATCCACTGTCCAGTTGGCCCCCTGTACCCTACTCAGACCCTGGGTATGTCCCCCAATACAGGGCAATACAGGGCTTATGCAGGTCATTGGCTGCATGGCCCTGTCATGTCCAACTGTATGGCTGGCCATGCTCTTGTACAGTGGAGTTACCATATCATAGTTAGCACTGTGTTCTGATGCGCCCACACATAATCCCCTACATGCACCACCCACTAATGGCCCCACTGTCTGCTGCCCCTTGCCACAATTGTGGGCCATCATTGAGCTGATGAGACATGCCACACAGTGCATGGATGCACTGTACATGCCACCAGTGGAGGGGGGACTACCACAGCGGCCATCTGAGGCACATAGCTGGTCATGGTAGTATACCGATACCACAGTGACATATGCCAGCCACCTGCTAACAGCCAGCATGCACACTCCCACCCACAGGGAAATACAGGCCTGACCAGCTGTGGGGGGGGGGCACACCCAGGGCTATGTGTACTGTCACCATCCCCCGTGGCAGCTGTTCAGCAGCACATAGTACTCATGTTCGTACAGTGGAGGCCAATGACAAAGGATGGTAGACAGAGGACAACCTACAGTACTACTGGCAGAGCATAAAAGAGCAGATTTTGGAGGTATTGGGGCAGACTAGGTGGGCCGAAGGCCCTTATCTGCTGACAAATGTCTGTGTTTTTGTGTATGCCGGCAGCACGTAGATGCACTGTGGAAGACTGCACAGACCAAAGATACAGCACAGTGGTACTGCTGGCCCACCGCCCCATGTGCATGGTGAGTGACCCCTATCACAATCCCTGAGATGATACCCCCACAGGGATGCATCCAGCATGGCGGCTCACACATAGACACTTGTCACTGACCACATGCACGTGCAGTGTAGTGTAGACAGGTGGTGGACTGCTTAGCACACTGTTGGGTCAGGGATGTAAGGGGCATATACCCTCTCTACCTGGGGTCATCAACACCCATAGAGCTGGCTTGGGAAGTCAAACAAGAGAGAGATGCATCCACCCCACACCCCCTGACAGAATTGCCCTGTGCCTTGTACCCCCCAAAGGCCTGGCATGTCATTGACACTGGTAATATCTGCCCACTTTGCCATGCCCCAGCAGGAAAGGACCCTGCCTGACCCAGCTACAAACCCAGAGGCACCTCTGTCCCCTATGCTACCGACACCCGTCATGTCACACAGCAGTGCTGTGTATGTAACCCCCTGTACAGCATGAGCGGTGTGTCAGGACGCACCCTACCAGTGTCAAATATAGCCATGAGCACAATGCAGTGGGCCAGGCCTAACACCTATGATAGTGGTAGAACCCTGGCCACAGCAGCGCCACCTGTACCAGCACCTATACGTGTACACATGTAACTCCAGGTGCCACACACAACACAGGGTTCTCACCTGGATGCCACTCCTGTGCAGCACTGCCATGGGCCCCATTACAGCTCGGCAAGCTACCCCATGCCTCCCTCTGGTGCTGCTGCCCCCATGGCTGCTATTCCCAGTCCAGGGTGAGCTGGGCATTGAGATGTGTAGAGGAGGAAAAGGGAGGTGTGCTCAGTCTGCTGTGGTGGTCAGAGTGCTCCGTTCAGTACACACTACCCAGTATACCTGCCCATACACCTGTACCATGCCCCAGCCACCACATATGCATGCCACAGGTGGACAGGCTGAGCAGGGCTGCAAGTTACCTTTAGCACTACCAGTGGCACCACACACATGTTGCTCTGACACATGTGCATACAGTATGTACCTCCCCCTGCGGTGGGTGGGGCCTACCACAGTGTACACTGTCCCATGTGGTGCTTGCAACCTGCTGGCCCCACTCCTGGCCCCTGTACCACAAACCATACATGCCGGCCCCAGAGCCTGTCCAGACATTGTTGGCACGGGTATGCATGGTGCACCAGGTAACACACGACAAGGGCAGGCACAGCATACCAGTGCAACAGCCACAGGGCCTGGATACAATAAATGTGGGCCTGCACAGTGGCCAGTACATGTCCAGACCCCAGCACAGTACCGACGCTCCCCATGCTGTACCCAGCACATGCAGACCTGTGGCCATTGGCCTCATATGGGCAGTGTGCATGACAGTGCTGGGGGCCACTGCCAAGTCCTGCTAGGGACAGCTCCCAGGACAGCCGCATGTACGACACATGTGACCCTCATCATGGTTGTACATTGCAATGGGTACTGACATGTCAGAGTTGCCATAGCTGGAAAACTGTCCCTGCCTTCCATGCAATGCCACTATGCTTTTATTTATTGAATTGTGTTGACCGGGTAAGCCCACTAAGACTATAAGTCCCTTTTTCAGGGGCAACCTGGGGGTGGGGATACAGATGGTGACCAAATGAAACTGAACCAGATTAAGCTGTTGGTGGTATTTCTAGTGAATGGAGTAAATCTGGCCAGGACACTGGGGAAATTCCCCTACTCTTCCAGTAGGGGGATCCTTGGCCACTTGCATCGCGATGGCCAGTCCAGGTGAGACGCAGGAAGAGATAGACACTGAGGGTGCAGGAGAGAGGTCTTCCTCTCCTGTGCTAATAGCACAAGAGACCATTGAGGAAGAATGTACTGTGGCTGAAGTTGTCGATCTCAGCATCGTTGAATCCGATGGTCGGAGTGAAATTGTGATGCCTGAGTTTAGATCTGTGCAGTCTATGGTACTGAATGGCAGAAATAAGGTTTGGTTGTTGTCTGAAAGGTCTGCGCTGCTTGCACAAATGGACTTGTTAGATAAAGAGATTGCAGCTCTCCCGGTGGACTCGGGGCCTGTTGCTGCAGCTGCCTCTTCTGTTGTCCTGAGTCAGATTTCTGATGCAGCAGGGTCTGCGACTGGAAGTGCGCCACAGGGTCCTGCTGCTTTGATGTTCAAGGCCGCATCATGTATTAGTTCCAGGGCTGGCAGTAAATCGGGTTCTGGTCCCAAGTGCCTACAGCCTCTGCCTGCCCAGAAAAGTAAAGGGAATAAACGTTTTGGTCATAAACAGCGAGGCGCCAAGCTCTCATCCTCGAAGGGCAAGGAAATAGAGACAGGAGACACCACTACTGATGGTGTCGTCTTTTCTTTTGTGTCCCAATCGCAAGTGCCCGGGTGGAGCAAGCAGCGGGCAGGATAACTACAGATTTGCCCCTTGATGTCTCATACGGACGGGGCTCCGGAGTTGGGAGTTCCTACAAAACAGGGAGAGACACCGTTATCTCCTGCAGTGGCTCTCAGAAATGCTGGCTGGGAGCAGGTAGAAGGCGGTTCCTGGTTGCCTGATTCCCAAGACCCTTCCTACATTAGTATGCTAAAGAACGCTGTAGCACCGGTGGCCACTGAAGATTCTTCACATCAGAGCTCCAACTCACTCTGGGGTAATTCATCTAATGTTTGTACCAAAGACACTGATATTGCTGATTTTGTTGTTACTGAACTTTTTTCTGAGGGTATTAATAAAGTGGAATCTGAGGCTGGGATTATTGAGCAGAAGGCTAAGGTACTTTCTACTTCTGCCTCAGCTTTAGTTGATCAAGAAGGGGGGGCAGGACGTTGCTCCTGTGGTACCTATAAAGTTGGGCCCTGACCCTGTTTTGGGCAAGAGGCTGGTACAAATCAAGAAAAGCCCGTGGGTTTTAAACTCACGGATTTATTTAACAATAAGGGTGAGCCAGCCCCGAGATGCAATGCTGTACGTTTGTTGTACAAAGGAGGGTTAGAGGACCCCCTGACAAGGTGTATATAGCTAAAACCTTACTTAAAGGATCAATGAGGTTTTTTTCCTCCAAGATTTTTGCACTAATTGGATTGGGTAATGCTAATTATGATGTTAGCTTTAAAAATGTTTTCAGCCTAGATAGGTTTGGGGCCTAGTATGCCACTTGTAAGAATTCTCCCACTTGGTCCCCTTTTCATGTCATTCTTCTGACAAAACCAGCAGCTAAGAATATAACCATTAGGTTCAAAAATGAAGGGGTGAACATCGAAGATATTCTCTTCTGGTTGAAACAGCGCTGTGAGGTTTCAAACAAACCCACTCCAACTTTAGATAGTGAACAGATTTGGGATGGCGGGTGGAGGGTTAGAGTTAAGTTGTACTCCACGAACCTAAGCCCCAATCACTTACCCAGTTTTTTTTTTATCTAGGGAGGGATAAGGGGATGGTCTTTTTGTGGGTCAGCCTAGATCGTGTTTTAAGTGTGGTTCTAGGGCACACTTAAGTTCAGCTTGCAAGACTATTAAATGCGGTCATTGTCTTGAATTTGGTCATAACTCGAGTTCTTGTTTAAATTTATTCAAATGTAATCTCTGAATATACAGGTCATGCTTGCGGTCGATGCCCTTGGGTCTCGCATAATAGAGATGACTTCCCCTCTCATGAAGGCCTAATTAATCTTGCCCAACAACAAATGGCCAGAAGAGTTGCAGAGCATAGTTTAAGGGTCGGCATAGAAACGTTGCATCATCCCCAGCAGATGGAGACTTCTAAGTCAGGGGTAGTGAGGGAGGATAGTTCCCCCCAAGGTGTGGTAGAGACTGTGCAGGAGCATGTAGACACCCAGAAAGGTGTCGGTCCTGATCAGGTAGCCTCAATATTTGAGGATTTTAGTGAAATGCCACCCCCTCACCTCCACATCAACCCCCGCTGGGCGTAGAGAAGTCTGCCTTTATAAAAGTACAAAAGAGGAACAGGAAGGCGTTAGCTGTTTCTGGACAGGGTAAGGTGATGGGTTGCACTGACAAATTCCCAGTGGGAGCAGCCAAAACACATCCTCCAGAGACACTCCAAAAGGAGAAAGCAGCTAAATCTACAACAGGTTCAGAACCGCCATGGATGACCTTGCAAAAATCTATGCAGGCCATCGACATGAAGGTGGAATCTATACTTGCAAGGTTCATGGAGCAAGATAACAAGATAGAAGTAGCCAATAAAACTGCCATGCCAGCAGAATCCACTGCAGTAAAGGTGCTGACTACCACAACGAAATTAACGCAGGAGAATGCCCAGATGTGATACAGATTGGAAGCGCTTGAGAATGCTCAAAGGGCCTCAAATGTGCATTTGGTGGGCCTACTGGAGAACTGTGATGGGGACAACCTTTTGCTTCTTCTGAAAGAATGGCTGCCGGAAGCTCTACATCTAACCCTGGAATGAATAGCTGACCACCTCTTGAAGGCTTACCGGATTTTTCCCAGGATCGTTGCTAGACAGAACATCTTGCCTAGAACTGTTCTTCTGTTCTGGTCATGTCTAGTCCTGCCATATGGGACTATATTTTACAGATAGCACGGGAGGCAGATTCTTTTAACTTTAGGGGGATGACTGTACATCTTTTCCCAGACCTCTCGTATGTAACTAGGTCCCAAAGAAAGTAATTTGATGGGGTAAGAGCGAGGCTAAAAGTCTGGGGTGGCTCATTCCCTACTGTGTCTGCTGTTCTCAGCCTTTGCTGATTGTATCGTGAGGCCTTCTGGCACCATGCAATTCTGCTTAAAGTTGAGCCAGTCCAAATTAATTCATGGGCAGTTGCATATGCTTCCCATGATGCTTTGCATTATTGGGATATGTGCAATTTGTGTTCTCATTCCCTACTTATGCCAGCCAGATTGCGGATCTACTGTGGGGGTCATATATTTCAATATACTGACCCAGAAGAAGCTGGTAAGAAGGCTGAGGCCATTGCATGGGAGTTTGCTCAATCGAGAGCCCCAGAGTCCTCTGATACAGAAGATGCTACTTAAACTGATGAACAGGCAGTCTGAACATTTGGGCTATTAAAGAAATTTACTTTACAATTCTTAGTAGTTGTGGCCTCTGTGTTGTTATCTGCTGAATCACTCTATTCTGATCTCATCTATTTAGTGGTAGGTTTGTTCCTTACAGGGAGGCAAATTCTCAAGTTAATTTGCTCAGTTGAATGGATGTTTTACACATTGTTTCAATATAAATATAGAAGAATGCATTTTTCAAACAACATGAAGTCCTGCTATATTATGACATATGCAGTTAGACCCAGCCTTCGAACTGCTCCGGAGGAGAAAGAGTTAACTTTCCATGCCAGGCATGGAATCTTGAGCGCGAGCTCGGTTGAGAACTCTGTCTGTTGTTCTTCAAACTCAAACTGTCAGATTCTTTACTCCGCCTCACTGAACAGTCGCTCCGGAGATTTCTCCTGCTGCTCGGTTCATTTTGTCGGTTAAAAAGTGTAATTTCTCGGTTTTTAAACCGCATTTTGTCTATATTTTAACCGCAATCGGTCGGTTCAAGCTCTGTCTGTGGTATCGTAAGTAATAGATAGGTTTTACATTATTTCTGTGTGGAACTTGCTAACGATATTATCGGTTCGGTTTGAACCGATCAGGTTGTTGTTAAACTTTACTAAATTGCATTTAGAGTGCGGTTCCCGGTTCTTATCAGTTCTAAAAAAAACGGATTTCATTATGGTTTTTTCCACGACCCGTGACACGGTTGGGAACCGATAAGGGTGTCTTGCTTGGCAGATTGCCGTAAATGGGCAAGTTTTTGGTTAGGCTGGCACTATGTCTGAGAAACCCAAAAGAAAAACCAGGCCCACTGGGTTTCAGCACTGTAGTGTCTGTGGGGAAGCCTTTGCCAAGGCTGACCCACACACCACATGTGTTTATTGTCTGGGGTTTGACCACCTCAATGCAGACTGCCAGATTTGCAAGAATTTCCCTGCAGCTACCCTGGATAAGAGAGTTGGTAGGCTCAGGGAACAAGAGGCCAAGAAGTCCGCTGACCCGGATGGCCAGCCCGGTTCGGTGCCAACCGAACTGGAGGGAGTGCCCTCTGACCAGGGCGAGACTTCCTTGGGCAAACGGAGAGCTGACTCGGAGGAGTCAGTCCCAGCAAAAAGGACTAGAAAATCAGCAGGTGTGAAGCCAAAATTTCCTTCTCCAACCGCTGCAGAGATAGCCAAAGCGATCAAAATTGTCCAGTCGCTTTCCCCGGTTCCGACCGAACCGGCACCATCAGGTAAGCGGTTGGTTCGGTCGGTGCCACCGGTTCAAGAATATGATATAGAGGAATTTTATGAACCGGAGGAGGAGGAGGAAGATTATGAAGAGAGTGAATGTGATTTTGAAAGTCTGGATGTGCCCATTGTCTTCCTTTACATAAATCTTTTAGGAAACAGACAATAAAAATTTTAAAAGCTCCTCACACTATACCTCATGTGGATAAAAAAATGGACAAGAGGTACACATCGTCAGGCTTTGATACGGAGTTCCTTTCACAACAATGCAGCCATGTTGAGGTAGTGCAGGCTGCAGCCTGTGATAAGGCAATTGAACCGGACATCTCCCCAGACAGACCTTCAGGAGTGTCTCCCCCTAGGCTTTCTGAGTCCCCTTCTCATTTTTATGTTTTATAAGAAAGTGGCTGAAACCCTCCAGCTCCCTTTGGAAGAAGCTGTGGATGAACAGGAGGAGCCTGACTATGTAGAAATGATGGATATCCCAGAGTCTAGGAGATTGTCTATTCCTTTACATAAATCTTTTAGGAAACAGACAATAAAAATTTTAAAAGCTCCTCACACTATACCTCATGTGGATAAAAAAATGGACAAGAGGTACACATCGTCAGGCTTTGATACGGAGTTCCTTTCACAACAATGCAGCCATGTTGGGGTAGTGCAGGCTGCAGCCTGTGATAAGGCAAATATTCCTTTGGCTTCACACCCCCCTGACAAGGACTCCAGGAGGATTGATGCCATGGCAAAGAAACAGTACATGGCAGCATCCTTGGGACTCAGACAGGTAAATTATATGGCCTATGTTGCAAGATACCAGAAATCCAGATGGGATACTGTTATGGCCCTAGCAAAACAGGTCCCTGGCCAGCTTGCCAAGGAGCTGGAACAGGTGGCTGCTGATGGTATTGAGGCATCCAAGGTGCAATTCCATGCTGCAGTGGACTCTAATGATGTATCTTCAAGAGTCATGGCTACATCTGTGGCTTTTCGCAGAATGGCTTGGCTCAGGTGTACTAGCCTGTCACAGGATACCCAGGCTAAGGCCATGGATTTTCCTATTGTGGGTAACTCTCTGTTTGGGGAGCAGACAGAGAATTACATGAAGAAAATGGATGAGTATAGGACCACTTATAGGAGTGCACAGGCCAAGGAAAGGCAGGCCACTCCTCAGAGGCAGCTTTCCAGGGGCAGGGGCAGGCCTTTTCACAGACCTTTTTACCAAGCCCAGGCCTCCTCTTCAGCCTATGCCCAGAGGGGATTCTTCAGAGGGAGAGGCAGACGGGGTACGAGCAGGCCTGCTCCCACCCCTCAGCCTAAAGCCCCTGCCAAACAGGCACCCTGATGGGAGGGCCAGGGCCGATTCTCCATTACCTGTAGGGGGCAGGCTGGCTTACTTCGTCCAGGCAAGTGGGTCCTGGAAGTAGTAAGCCAGGGACTGGTTCTCAGCTTCAAAAAATTTCCAAAGATGAGAACCAGATCCTTTCCACCTGCAAATCCATCAGAGGCTCTCGCTCTGGAAACAGAAGTCTCAACCCTCCTGGCTCTCAGAGCTGTAGAAAGGGTACCTCCCCTACACCAGGGCAAAGGACTGTACTCCAGGTACTCCTTAACCCAAAAAAGACGGGAGAATGGCAGCCCATTCTGGATCTCAGATACCTAAACAAGCACCTTTTAAAACCAAAATTCAAAATGGTGACTCTGGGAATTATTTTATCCTCTCTAAGGCCAGGGGACTGGCTAGCGTCCCTGGACCTCAAGGATGCCTACTTCCATGTTCTCATCAGAAGCTCCCACCGAAGTACCTCAGATTCGAACTGCCCTCAGGCCATTATCAGTTCAGAGCAATGCCCTTCGGCCTCACCTCTGCCCCAAGGGTGCTCATTTAAGAAGGCAAAAGATTGCCATATTTCCTTACCTGGATGACTGGCTCATAGTGGGCCAGTCTCCAGACCAAGTCAAATTACACCTTCAGGTTACCCAGCAGCTGCTTACATCTCTAGGTTTCCTTCTCAATCTCCCAAAGTCAGTTCTAGAGCCTGTTCAGCTACTCACCTTCATAGGCGCAGAACTGGACACAAAGCAGGCCAGAGCTTTCCTCCTCTAGAAAGAGCAAAGACCCTGGTGGCTCTGGCCTCCTCCTTCACTCTGCAGGTCTCTCGACCAGCAAGGCACTTTCTGCAGCTCCTAGGGCACATGGCTGCCTCCACAGCAGTAGTGCAGGGAGCAAGATTTCAGATGAGGGACATTCAGTTCCATTTGAGAGCCTTCTGGTCTCAAAGGAGAGATCCTCTAACCAAATTGATCCCAGTAACTCGAACCCTGATCCAGGCCCTACAGTGGTGGCAGGATCAGAGCAATCTGAAACAGGGGGTTCCTTTCATCCCTCAATCTCACTCTTTGACCCTTACTACAGATGCGTCCCTCTTGGGGTGGGGAGCTCACATGGGTAACCTCACCACCCTGGGATTGTGGTCCCCTCAGGAATCTCTGCTCCACATCAATCTGTTGGAACTCAGAGCAGTTTTTCTAGCATTTCAGGTTTTTTCTGCATCTGTTCAGAACAAAGTGGTACAGGTCAGAACAGACAACACCACTACAATGTGGTACATCAACAAACAAGGGGGCACTCGGTCTTCGGCCTTGTGCACCGAGGCAATGAAGTTGTGGTCTCTGGCTTATTCCCTAAACACCTCCCTCATGGCAGTTCATCTCCCAGGCAAGGACAATGTCCTGGCAGATGCTCTCAGCAGGATTTCCCAGGGCCATCACGAATGGTCTCTGGATCCCCTAGTACTGGAGGTAGTATTTGCCAGGTGGGGCACCCCTCAGATAGATCTTTTCGCAGCCCCAGACAATCACCAACTTCCGCTATTTTGCTTCAGGCCCCCAGTGTTGGGCTCAGTCCCTCTGGATGCCTTCCTTCTCAACTAGGAAGGGAAGTTTCTCTATGCCTTCCCCCCTTCCCTCTCTTGTTCAAGGTGCTAGTCAAAATCAGATCTCAACCTTGCAAGATGATTCTGATTCTCCAGCTTGGGCCAGACAGCCCTGGTATCCACTCCTTCTGTCCTTAGCAGTCCACCTTCCCCTGTGTCTTCCCAGGAATCACAATCTGTTAACCTGTGCCCAGGGGAGAGTTTGGTACCCGAATCTCAAATCCCTCAACCTCAAGGCCTGGCTCTTGAAGAGTTAGACTTTGCTGACCTACACCTTTCTCAAGGTGTACTCGATATCTTGAAAGCTTCTAGGAAGCCTTCCACCAGGGCTACTTATAATTCTAAATGGAAAAGGTATTCATATGGTGCTCTGGAAAGCATATTTCCCAGAATCTGCTGATTTGCCCACAGTCCTGGATTATATGGTCCACTTAAATACTTTCGGCTGAGGCCAGCTACCCTGAAAGTGCACTTGGCAGCTGTCTCTGCTTTTATATCAGCAGGAAAGCCCTCTTCTCTTTCTGCTCACCCTGTATTCTCCAAGTTTTCAAGGGATTGCTTCCACCAACCCTCCATTCAGGGACCCTGCTCCGCCTGGGATCTTAATGTTTGCATTGCTCAGCTTATGCAACCCCTTTTGAGCCTTTGTCTTCAGCAGAGCTTAAGTACTTGACTTGGAAAACTGTGTTTCTAGTAGCCATCACTTCTGCCAGACGCATAAGTGAATTACAAGCTTTGTCAGTGGAGCCTGATTTTATCTCCTTTCACAGAGATAAGGTGGTCCTCAGGACTAACAGGAAGTTCTTGCCTAAGGTGGTTTCAGATTTCCACCTTAACCAATCTATATCTCTTCCAGTGTACTTCACTGACAATTTCTCCTCTGGCGAGAGGAGGCTGCACAGCTTAGATGTGAAGAGAGCCCTTAGTTACTACATAGAGCGTACCAAGGGTCACAGGTTTGACTCCCTCCAACTGTTCCTCACTTATGGTGAGGTTGGTAAAGGGGAAACCTGCCACTAAAAGGTCCATTGCCAGGTGGATTGTATCTTGTATCCAATTTTGTTATCAAAAACTGGGTAAGGTTCCCCCCTCAGGCCTGAGGGCTCACTCTACCAGAGGTACAGCTGCGTCCCTGGCTGCAGCCAGGGACATCCCTATCATAGAGATATGTCAAGCAGCTACCTGGAAAACAGTTCACACTTTCACCAAGCATTACTCCCTGGACATCCAGGCTAGGAGTGATGCTCGGTTTGGCACAGCTGTGCTTCAGAGCCTATTTCCTAAGTAGGTTCTGTCCCTCCTCCATGGAGGTACTGCTGTGTAGTCTGCATATGTCATAATATAGCAAGACTTCATGTTGTTTGAAGAAAAAATTACTCACCTTAGTAATGTTGTTTCTTCTAATGGAGTCTTGCTATATTGTGACCTCCCCCCTGCCCCTCTCAGAACCTCTGCTTTTGGGATGTGGGTGGGCAGTGCAATGTTGGCACTTAGTAGATGCCCACCTTGTTTTTTCTCCCCTCTTTTTTGGGGTATTTGGGTGTTGTGTTTTTATTTTTTGGATCCCTGACTTGAGTCTTTGTTTTGGGACCAAATGTGTTAATATTTTAGTAGCCAGATGGCTAGTGTAGGTTTACAGCTTCCACACAGAATCTTAGTGAGTTTTGCTCGTAAAGATCTGACAGTTTGAGTTTGAAGAACAACAGACAGCGTTCTCAACCGAGCTCGCACTCAAGATTCCATGCCTGGCATGGAAAGTTAACTCTTTCACCTCCGGAGCAGTTCGAAGGCTGGGTCTAACTGCATATGTCATAATATAGCAAGACTCCATTAGAAGAAACAACATTACTAAGGTGAGTAATTTTTTCGTTGAGCCTAATAATGCTGATTTACTATACCACTGGCTAATGGTGGCAGTGGCCACGTGTGTATACGCAGTCACTTAACTGCTTTTCACTCTGAGGATTATTTCAGCTTAAAGTTATTGTTCTTTTGTTAAATTTTGGCTGAGGGAGGGCAGAGTTCTTTTTTCTATGCACGGATATTAAATGGAAGAATATATGATTGGAGAGGGAATCATAACAACACTGGATTTTGTGGTAACTTGTTGGGATGCCTTATATATTTGATTGGACCACCAAAGTTGTGTAGGGTGCAACATATCACAAACTATATCATGGACTTTTAAACTGATGGAACACCCCCATATTCAAAATCCAGAATGCTTAGATTATAAGTTACTAATACATTGAATGTACTGTTGGAAGATTATATGTGATGTCTGGCATGAGTATATTGTATGATGTTTTTATTGTAAAAACATAATATAATTTTAAAAAGTAGGGTCTGCAGTGTTACGGTATGTAGGGAAAATGGGCAGACTAGGTGGGCTAAGTGGTCCTTATCTGCAGTCAATATCTATGTTTTTATGTTTCTGTCTTTCCCTTCCACCTTCCCCAGCAGTTGGTCTTCCCAGGCGATGACAAGCTCAACTGTGTTGGCAGCTGCATGGTTGTCCACCTGTGGTTGCACTTTAGGACTGCTTGGCATCGCCTCCATGACATTGTTGTTGCCACTCAGTATGTTCAACAGACTGAAGCCATGCTGCTTCCTGTACATGGCCTTCATTGTTATTGTGCAGCACATTGTGGTGGTTGCACAGCATTATGATGTCTTGTGCTGTGCAACACACACATCTGGGACTGAAGCATGGTGTGGGATATGCATGGCACGTGCATGTGCAGTGCTGCACCACGTGCTTGTGCACTGGTGCAGCCTGTGTGGCTGTGCAGTATGATGATGTTATAGGAGGCACATGTAATTATACCTGTGCTGTGCACTTAGCACAAACAGCCACAGGCGTGGCACAATACTGTTGTGCAGGTGCAAATCAGGTTTGCATGCAGGGTAAAAATGCAATATTCAGCCAGGGTATGCAAATGAGGTCATTATGCAGTCTGTGGGAAAACAACTACAGTACATTTGCATGTCATTACAAGCAGGTCTGCATACCTTATCATGCCTGATTGCGTCTGGCCTATAGAAGGGAGCACATTGCACTACCTAGACACTGCATGCAAACGGAGGTAACTGTCCTGCGGAATGACCTGGAAGGTGCTGGGTGTGTACGTAGAAACATACATAGATACATAGATATATAGACAGTGTCGGCAGATAAGGGCCTATGGCCCACCTAGTCTGCCCATTTGAGCTTGTAAGTTCAGTTGGTTTTCCTAGAAGTCTATTTCCCCTTACCCCTGACCTCTAGAATTCCTTTATGTCTATCCCATGCATTCTTAAATCCCGTGATTGTTTCAGTCCCCACCACTTCCTCTGGCAGGGTGTTCCATTGTCCACCACCGTCTCTGTGAAGAAATCTTTCTCATGTTTCCTCTGAATCGTCCTCCCTCCAACTTCATCCCATGCCCTCTAGTCCTGGAACATCTTTTTCGCTTAAAAATAATGTTTTCCTGCACCCTGTTCCTCCCTGTAAGATACTTGTATGTCTCTATCATATCCCCTCTCTCCCTCCTCTCCTCCAGGGAGTACATGTTCAGTTCCTTCAACCTGTCTTCATAGGACTTGTGATGCAACCCATGCACCATCTTTGTTGCCCTCCTCTGAACCTTCTCTACCCTGTCTATGTCCTTACGTAGGTATGGTCTCCAGAACTGTACACTGTACTCCAGGTGGGGCCTCACTAGTGTCTTGTATAGCGGAATTATGACCTCCTTTTCCTGCTGGTGATGCCTCTGCCTATACATCCCAGCATCCTATTTGCTTTACCTGATGCCTTGTCACACTGTTTCTACCTTGAGGTCATCAGAGATGACAACCCCAAGATCCCTTTCCTGTTTGGTGCATGCTATATCCTCACCCCCCAACTGATATATTGTGCCAGGGTTTTTGTGCCCCATATGCATTATCTTGCACTTCTTTGCATTGAATTTCAACTGCCAAACCCTTGACCATTCTTCAAGTTTCTGCAGGTCCCTTCTCATTCTGTCTACACCCTCTGGTGTGTCTACTCTGTTACAGAGCTTTGTGTCACATAGACTTTGACGGCAGATAAGGACCACTTGGCCCACCCAGTCTGCCCATTTCCCTACCTACTGGATAAGCTGCAGATTCTAGTTAACCAACAGCCTACTTCCTGCCACCCCCCACTACAATTGCCTTATGTCTGTCCCATGCATGTTTGAATTCCCCCACTGTTTTAGACCCAACAACCTCCCCAGGAAGGCTGTTCCATGCATCCACCACTCTCTCCGTGAAAAAATTTCCTCACATTACCCTGAGCCATCCCCTCTATCTTTAAATTGTGCCCCTTGTTCTTACACATCTCTTTTCTGAAAGATGCTACCCTCCTGGACTTTGTTGATTCTCTTGAGGTACTTGAAAGTTTCTATCATGTCTCCCGTCCCTCCTTTCATCAAGGGTATACATTAAGCTCTCTCAGTCTCTCTTCATATGGTTTCTGATGCAGACCCTGCACCATTTTAGTTGCCCTCTTCTGGACTGCTTCCATCCTGTCTATGTCCTTGCATAGATGAGGGTCTCCAAAACTGCACACAGTACTTCAGATGAGGTCTCACCAACTGTCTGTACAGAGGGATAACCACTTCCCATTTTCTACTTGTGATGCCCCTTCCTATGCATCCCAGTATCCCCCTGGCTCTCCTTACTGACTTCTCACATTGCTTACCAACCTTTAGATCATCTGATATGACTACCCCCAGGTCCCTTTCCATTTTTGTTGTTGTTAGTACCTCCCCTGCTATTGTGTACTCTTCTCCAGGGGTGTAGTGTACTTTGTGTATGTGCTGGCCTCAGCGTGGCCCCTAGATGCATATGGTATGTACTAGGCAGGGCTCCCAGGTCTTTGTATTTATTTATTTCAAAAGTTTCACCAGGAAAGACATACTGAGCTGGTAACAGCTCATTTCCAGATGCGTCCTAAGGGTAGGGGGTAGGGGAGGGTCATGAATAACAAACAGCTGAATTACAAAGCAGGTAAAAGCATAGTAACAGCATCATATAACATGCAACATCGAGCTGAATTACAGAGCAAGTAAAACATACTGACCATCACAAAGTGTCATATAACAAGCAACATCGAAGGCATTAAAACAAATTATGTGCATTGGCATAGATTTGCAGGTTACATCTTGAAGACAAACAGGAGGTTGCAGTTTAAGTGCACAGTGCAGATAATGCAGGCAGATGTTAGCTACGCTGACCAGTAGATAGTAGGAGAGACTATTTGGAGGGGGAAATGGGGGCTTGGCAGCAGGAGCTAGAGTGAGGAGTTAGAGTAGAGGGGGTAGGAGAGGAGGCAAGGAAGAGGTGTAGGGAGTGCAAAGTGGGGCATAGATGTACAGAGGGGGGTCGGGGCGGTTGCAGAGGTGAGAGGAGAACTTCAGAAGAGAGGAGGAGAGAGAGCATAGGGAAGAGGCAGAATGGATAGCGAGGAGAAGAGAATTCCATAGTTTGGGGAAACGGTAGTAGAAGGCAGCCTGGCCAGCTGAGAGTGTCCTAGTAGAGAGTGCAAGGGAGCAGAAACCAGAGTTCCAAAGGGTGTAGAGCGATTGGGGGGGTGAGATAGGAGGGGAGAGAGCCCAGTCAGAATTTAGTAATAAAGGAGGAACAATGAGAGAGGCACCTGACTTCAAGGGAGGGAAGGGAGAGGGAGGTATAGAGGGAGCAATGGTGAGTGTGGATTGGGCAGTCCAAAGCAAAGTGACAGAAGGAGTGAAACAGCGAATCCAGTCTGGTCAGGGTGGACTTAGTAACAGTGCTATAGACAATGTCTCCATAGTTAAAAATGGGGAGGATCCTTTGATGGACAATGGCTCTACGAGCTGACAGGGGGATGGAACCATGGTTCCTGTAAAATGCACCTAGTTTGGGGTGTATTTTTTTGTGACTGGCATCCACATGTCCACAAAGGTTGAGGTGTCGATCGAGCCATACACCGAGATACTTAAAGGTGGGAACATCATCGATCATGGTCCCAACTGGGGTGTGGAAGGAGTGGAGGTCAGTAAGCCTTGAGAGTTTCAGCCTAGTGCCAAAGGTCTTGAAACCATTTTTTTGGCATTGAGGGATAGTTGACATGATTGGAACAGTGCTGGATGTTGTCAAAGTCCTGCTGGAACATGGCCATCAAATCGGAGGGAGGAACCAGAGGCGTAAAGAACTGTATAATCTGCATACATATGGATGGACGCAGAGATGCAGGCAGCGCTGAGGTCATTCAGGAAAACTGAAAAGAGAACTGGGCCAAGGATAGAATCTTGAGGAACATCAGTGGTGATAGGGAGTGGAGGGGATAAGGAATCACCAATTCTAACCAATTGAGACCTACCACCAAGGTAAGAGCGGAACTGGTTAGTAGTAGATGTGGAAAGATGTGCTGCTATAAGTTTGTCAAGTAGAAGGGGTGGGCTACAGTGTCAAAGGCTTTGGCCAAGTCGACAAGGATCGCGAAGTTGGTAATGCCCTGATCCATGCCAGGGAGAATGGAATCAGTGAGCTATAGGAGGGAAGAGGAAGTGGAGTGGGATTTATGGAAACCAGACTGGAAAGGGGTGAAGAAGGAGGATGAATCAAGGAAGGGGGAGAGTTAGAAACATAGAAACAGATTTTGAAGGCAGATAAGGACCGCCTGGCCCACCTAGTCTGCCCATTTCCCTACCTACTTACATAAAACATAGAAACATAGAAGTTGACGGCAGATAAGGCCCATCCAGTCTGCCCATGACTCCTGATCCTAAATGATCGGCAGCTTACCCTCTTTCCTACCTCTTTTACTAGTTGAGAAAGAACTAGGTGCTCTTGAAGTTTAGCAAGGGTGGGGGACAGGGAGATAGGGTGGTAATTGCCAGGGCTGGATGGGTCGCCTCCTTTAGGAAGGGGTATAACAGCAGTATTTTTCCATGTGTCGGGGACAGAGGCAAGGGCGAAGGAGATGTTTAGAAGGGAGGACAGTGGTAAAGCAATAGCTGGGGCAGAGAGATGGAGAAGTCCAGAGTTAAGCCTGTCAGGACTCCTGCCCTTGAGGGGGTTTGGGCTAGGATGGATTTGAGAGTGACTGTAGGAGATACAGGAGAGAAGGAGAAAGGGGAGCCAGGGAGGGAAGGTGGGGAGGGGAGGGAGGGAAGAGGAGGGAGGGAATGAGGAGAGAAAGGAGGAGGTACAGGTGGTGAAGAAAGCGTTGAACTCTGAGGCAACAGAGAGGGGGGTCAGAAATGGTGACATCACTTATCTTGAAGACTAGGGCGGAGGACTGGGTGGGGGGGGAGAAGAGGGCATGGATGACCTTCCAGAACTTGTAGGGGTGGTTAATGTTGGTCTGAAAGGTGAAGGCAAAGCATTAAAGGGCACTGTGTACTGTATAGGGAAATGAAGCCATGTACAGGACATTTGTCCCCATAGCTGTGCAGTGGTCCTATGGGACAGCAGAGCCTGCATGCTTCCATAGGCCATGATGTACACTACAGGGAAACATGGGACATGTGCTATGGAACCACAGGGAACATGCCACAGCAATCCAGGAGCACTGCCACTGTATCTCCAGGGTGGGGTCCACAGTGTTCTGGAACCTTCCATATCATACTATGGTGGACATTGTCATCAATTTACCCATGTACCCACTGTTACTGGAAGCGACAGGACCAGGGAGGAGAATAGAGAGAGATGATGGGGAGGGTTAATACCCTGGAAGAACAGTAGGTTCCAGGGATTATCGGGAACTTAGGCAGACTAGATGGACCTCTGGTCTTTTTCTGTTGTCTTTGTTTATGTTTCTATGTCCCCCTGCCATGTACAATACAGGATGACCTGTACAGCCAGGGGCCCTGCTACATAGGTACTACTTAGGTGAGGGACACATCACATCCTGATTTTTAGGTGGTTCACGTACTGTGGAGGTGATGGTAGTTAACAGTAGGTCTACATGGGGCTAGATGATGGTGGTGGTGTGCCTGTCAGATATGTGCTGGGGATGTGCATGGACGGAGGTCATGTGACTCCTGCCCAGTGTATCCTCTGCTTGTATGCTGTGTGCAGGAGTACCGTGGACATATGGTGGTGCTGGTCATTGGTGCCCACATCTAGTGGTGGAAGTGCTGCCATGTCTGGAAGGGGGCACCCCCCTCCCATGGTCCATGGTGCACACTGATGGCAGGGTCACCCCCTCACAGACATGTGTCTGTGACAGCAGCCCAGGGGTAAGTGAGCCCATGCCCCTGTCCACCCCATCTGTCCATGCCTTCACAATGGCTGCGGACATGCATCAACAGCCTAGTGCCAGTTGGCCTGGGGCTGTGGGAGGGCAGGCATTGCTGGGACTCCCACATGGTTAGGAGTGGAGGTCTACACCACTGTCCCATTCAGCTGTGTGCCACAGTTTGTATGCCCCAGTCAGCTGTATTGCACTCCTCTATCCAGCAGATACTATGGAGGAAAATGACATGTATTGGGCCCACCAGTTCATCATGGAGGAGTGCTGGCACAGGCCTACAAGGCCAGGGAGGAGGTCATGTCCCCTGGTGCAAGAGCACAGATGCCCGGGTCCAGTGAACCTAGGATGAGAGCACCTAGGAGGTCTATGTTGTCTGTTGTTGAGGCATAGGTCAGGAAGCAAAGGAAAAACCAGGAGTAGTTGTAGAATTTGCAAAGTGTTTATTAGTACTAGCAGTAATATAAAAAAATAGACTTGTTCAGTATAACTATTTACAAAGGCCAAATAAACAGAAAAGATCCATCTGAGTTTTCCTTCAATCTCTGTGTCTCCCAAAACATTGCAGCTCTCTTTCTAAGTCCTTGCAACCCCTCTTCTTAACAAGCATCCTGTTTTTTTCTGAAATGTTCTTGTATATATCAGGCAAAACACAATGTCCCCGAACTGAGGCCCCTTCTCCACAACGTCTGCAAAAGGCTTATAAATTGCATCTCAAGTTAACCCCTTGAGTTCCCAATAGCTTTTTGCAATCATCTCAAACTATAATTATACACATTTCAACAGTAACACTATATAATTTCTAAACAAAGGGAACCCAATATCAGTTACATTTCCACCTAATGATTTGCATATATTTTTATACCAGCAGATATGCAAGGGAGGAACAGACAGAAACAGCAAGGGAAGACTAAGAGACAGTGAGAGGCAAAGAATTGCGAGACTGTCGGGGTGATCAAATCCTAGGTCTCACAGGAAAATTTGGTTGCGCAGCCAGACAGACAAGAAACAGGAAAGGAAAGAACAGAACAGATCCTTGAATTTAAACACTTTCTCCAGAACAACTGGGACAGGGTCCTATTCAACCCTGTCACATACACCCACCTCCTTAAGAGGGAACCTGTTTTATCAAACAGGTTTCCAAAACTTTCTATTAATTCTCTACTAACATTAGCTTCTAATGTTCAGAAATTAAACACATGTGCAGTATCCTTTTTTTCTATAACAGTACAGCAAACAGTAAAGTTTAAACTCATACATTTGTTTTTCAACCTTCAGAACCCTCAATTCCTGATCCATATCTAGACAGAAAATCAGTATTGCTATTCTCTTTACCAGATTTGTGTATCACATTGAATTTAAATGGCTGTAGTGCCAGGTACCACCTTGTGATTCTGGATTTTTTATCTTTCATTTGGTTAAGCCAACAGAGAGGATTGTGATCAGTTATAAGTACAAAGTCAGTTCCTAGCAAATAAAACTTACGGAACTCCATGGCCCACTTTGCTGCTAAACATTCTTTTTCAATGGTGGAGTACCTTTTCTCTCTGTCATGCAACTTCCTACTTATGTACAGAATAGGATGTTCCATCCCATCTATATTTTGACTCAGGACTGCACCTAGGCCTACCTCTGAGGCATCTGTTTGTAACAAAAATGGTTTCTCAAAATCTGGGCTTCTTAAAAACAGGGGCTGAAAATATTGCAGCCTTAATGGCTTGAAAAGCTTCATCACACTCTGAGGTCCATTTCACATTATTTCGGTACCATTTTTTTCATGAGTTCAGTGCAGGGAGTAGCTAACTCTGCAAAGTTGGGAACAAATCTCTGATAATAACCAGACAGCCTTAAAAATTACCTGACATGTTTCTTTGTTTTAGGGACAGGGCTGTTAGCTATAGCTTCTATCTTAGAAACCTCTGGTTTGACTTCTCCATTTCCCAAAACATAACCCAAATATCTGGTTTCCTGCATGACCAGTGCACACTTGGTAGGACTAATTGTCAGACCTGCATTTTTGATAGCTTGGATAACTGCTTGTAAGTGTTCCAGGTGGTTTTTCCAGTCTGGACTGTACACCATGACATCATTCAGGTATGCAGCACAATAACCAGTGTCAGGTGATAATATCACATCCATGTACTGCTGGAATGTAGCTGGCACACCATGTAAGCCAAATGGCATGGTGGTGAACTAATAGAATCCAACCGGAGTGGCAAATGCAGATTTGTCTCTGGATTCTTTAGCTAAAGGGATTTGCCAGTAACCCTTGGTGAGATCGAGGGTACTGATATACTTTGCACTCCCCACTCTTTCCACCAAATCATCTATTCTGGGCATAGGATAACTGTCAAATTCTGACACTTTATTAAGTTTCCTAAAATCACGGCAGATTCTAACACCCCCTTCTTTTTTGTTTACAGTTACCATTGGAGATGACCAAGCACTCCTCGACTCTTCTATGATACCCAATTATTTCATTTTTTGTATTTCCTTAATCACGTCAGCTCGTCACTGCTCTGGTAACCTGTATGTCTCTTGCCTAATAGGGCGAGCATTCCTGGCACTATTATGTGCTCAACCCCCTTTTGCTCGGCCTGATACTGTGGTAAAAGTACTGCTAAATGTCTTTAACACATTACGAATTTCTGTAGTTTGTTTTGAGGTTAAGGAAACATTCACCTTTACAGCATCAGCATTTACAGTTTGTTCCAGTGTATCATGTGCTACATCAATATCTTCTTTATCAGTTTCTGGTAAAACTAGCAAAGCAGCTTTTGGTATTTTTTCCAACCCATTTCTTGCGGAGGTTAGCATGGTATATCTTAGTAGGATTTTCCCTGTCAGGGGTCTCAGTCTCATAGTTAACGGTGCCAGTACATCTAAACACTCTATAAGGCCCTTGCCACTTCATTAACAGTTTATTTTCTGTTGTGGGTAACAGTAGCAAAACCTTTTCACCTGGCTCAAAAACCTTTTCTTTTACCCCATGGTCATAATATACCTTCTGCTGGTTTTGGGCCTCTTCCCGATTACTATGGGCAATTTCAACACATTTTGCCAACTTCTTTCTTAGGGCACACATATAAGACATTATAGATTGTTTCTGAGTGGGGTTATCTTCCCACGTTTCTTTTATCACATCCAGTGGCCCTCTTGGATGCCTACCATACAGCATTTCAAATGGTGAAAACCCTGTTGATGCCTGTGACACTTCTCTGTAAGCAAAAAGTAGGTAAGGCAAGTATTGATCCTAATCTTTCCTTTCCCCCTTTACAAACCTTTTTAACATGCGTTTTAGGGTTTGGTTAAAATGCTCAACAAAACCGTCTGTCTGAGAGTGATAGGGGGAGGTTGTTATGGCAGTGATACCTAGTAGTCTGTACAGCTCCTTAAGTAATGCAGCACCAAAATTACTACCCTGATTAGTAATAATTTCTTTAGGTATGCCCACTCTGCTGAAATTTTTGCAAGCTCTGCCACTTTTGAAGCTGTGACAGAAACATATTGGAACTGCTTCTGGGTATTGAGTAGCATAGTTGCATACTACCAGGATACATCTATTACCCTTTTCACTTTTGTCTAAAGGACCAACCACATCCATTGCAATTCTCTCAAAAGGCACATCTATCAAGGGTAAGGGCACCAGGGGCACCTTGTCTTTTCTAGTGACTGGAGCTACTTTCAGACACTCAGCACAGGAATTATAATAGGTAGCAACATCTTCATGAATTCCAGGCCAGTAAAATCTATACAGCAATCTGGCAAGGGTGCAATCCCTCCGTGAGTGACCAGCCATAGAACTGTCATGTGCTATCTGTAACAACTCTGTTCTATACTTTTGTGGTATAGCCAATTATTCTGTCTGTTCTTGTGTTTGTGGTTTAACCCAAGCTCTGTACAGTAACCCATTACATTTTTTAAACATTGGTCCACCCTCTTTTGGTTTCACCACCAGCTGCTTAAAATAACCCTGGAGAGAAACATTGTTAGCTTGTTCTGAAAGAAAATCGTAATCAGTGATCAGTTTAGTTTCAGCATTTTCATATGTTAACCCCTTAGGTCCATCAGTCATTTGTTGCCACAGTTTCTTTAGGCATCATCTTTCTTTCCCGGATTTTCAGACCTTGGAGCTGTGCTCAAACAAGTCCAAATCAAAATTGACGAAAGGAAGAGTCCCACCATCTGAAATTTTCTTTGCCTGAGCTCTTGTCACCACAGCTGCTGAAACATCAGGATTTACTCCCTCTTTGATTAACTCAGTAAATCCTGGAAAGTCATTTCCAATAATCACAGGTACAGGTAACTTAAGTACTACCCCCCACTTTCATTTGGTGTGACACACCCTTAATGGTCAGAGTCACTTGGGTGGTGGGATAGTATCGAGTGTCCCCATGGATTCAGATGACACCAGTACCTGGTCCTTTTGCACAGTGTTTTCCCAGCACTTCAACATGCACTAGGGTCTGTCTGCTTCCCAAATCAATGAGTCCCTTTACAGTCTTATCCCCCACCTTCACATCTGTTAAGTACTTGCCCCAATTTGCCAAGGACAAATCTGCTCCAGTGTCACTCTTCTCATGGCAATTTCTTGATATATGACCTGGCTTATTACAGTTATAGCAAATAACATCTTGGGGTACAGATGTGTTACCCCCACCAGAGTTCTTATCAGACTTGGAGTTTAAATGGGGAAAAAGAGTGTCTTACCAGTGCTTGGCTGTTACCTCGCTGCCATGGCATCTGTCTGGCCTTTTGGTAGTCCTCGGCCAAAGAAACAGCCTTTTCCCCACTTTCTAGTCAGTGTTCCTTTACCCAAAGCTGCACATCTGTAAGCAGGATGTTGATGAATTGCTCCATTGCAAATGTGTCGATGATCTGTGTGACTGTTTTGTTCTCTGGTTGGAGCCATTTTATCAGGAGTTCTCTTAGTCAGGCGAAGGCATCTCAAGGATTGTCAAATACGTTGTACTTCAGAGATCGAAATCTCTGCCTGTAGGTCTCTCCTGAGATGTCATACCTTTTCAGGATTTTGCTTTTCACCAGGTCATAGTTTTCTGACTGTGCAGTGTCCATACTGCTGTAGGCAAGTTGGGCTTTCCTTATCGGGTAGGGTACCAGTCTGATTGTCCCTTGCTGCTTTGGCCAATGGCAGGCTGTGGCTACTCTTTCAAAAGTTGTCAGGTATGCCTCGATATCATCTGAGGGACACAACTTTGTAAGTTTAATGGCTTTTAAGTTGCTTGTTTTTTGTTGCTTGTCTGGAACTGTGCCAGATCCTCTGCCTTTGATAGCTTGCAATGCATCCAGCCATCGCTGCTCCTGTCACTGCATCTCTTCTCTCATCTGCTGCTTCTTTTCTCCCCTCTGCTGCTCCTGTTGCTGCATCTCTTTTGGTAACCACTCCTGGGCTTGCTGCTGCAGAATCCCTACCTTTCTCTATGCTTCCCTAGTACTAGGTCCAGTACCCACGCACAAAACTCCTGGCTTAGAGTATGCACGGCTTAAATCCCACTTAGGCTGACACCATCTGTTATTAAGGCACAGGTCAGAAAGCATAGAAAAAACCAGGAGCAGTTGTAGAATTTGCAAAAAGTGTTTATTAGTACTAGCACTAACACAAAAAAATAAGCTTGTTCAGTATAACTATTTACAAAGGCCAAATAAATAGAGAAGATCCATCTGAGTTTTCCTTCAATCACTGTGTCTCCCAAAACATAAATAAACAGAGAAGATCCATCTGAGTTTTCCTTCAATCTCTGTGACTCCCAAAACATTGCAGCTCTCTCTCCTTGCAACCCTTCTTCTTAACAAGCATCCTGTTTTTTTCTAAAATGTTCTTGTATATATCAGGCAGACAAGAGACAGGAAAGGAAAGAACAGAAGAGATCCTTGCATTTAAACACTTTCTGCAGAACAACTGGGACAGGGTCCTATTCAACCCTGTCACACCGCCGCAGCTGAAACAGGCCCGTGGAGGCAGTGAGAAAACACTTCAAGGACATGAAGAGGTGTCTCAGCCTGCATTTACAAGCCACCTGCCTGGTTCCCCTCCACAGACTCAGCTGCAAGGGGCAAGTGCCTGAATGGTGCTACAGATCTCTCCTGGCGGCGTGTTCGGCCAGCTGTATAGCTGTTGCCCGCCTCAGCCTGCATCTACAGGCCACCCGCCTGGTTCCCCTCCACGGACTCAGCTGCAAGGTACGGCCGCTCCTGCATCGACTTCACCTGATTGGTGCGGCGATCCCCAGGTGAACTCTGATTGGTCTATTTGCCTTGCTGACGGTCTCTGATTGGGGCGCCTTTTCCCAATACTTTAACATTGCTGTTTACTGTCTGTAGTCTGCTATTTGTACGGAAGGTTTTTCTTTGGATTTAATAATATTTAAAAGATGCTGTAAATGCTGCAAATGTATCTGTGTTAGGTGGATTGTAGATTAGCCTGCTTTACAGTGCAATTATTACTGACTGTGTTACTTAGAGTGCATGTTGTTTAAATGTAACTGCTTCTTACTATTGCAAAGAGCTACTAGCTGGCCCGCCCTGCATCCCTAGCTTAATTTTTCTTCCTGATTTTCTACTGTGTGCTAACACACTGCCCCATGCTCCGCTCTCAACCCCCTTGTATTTTCCTTAATTTTCTCTTGTTTCTGAATCTCTCAGCCTTCACACTGTGGTCGGTAACCTGACCTCACGTCGCCAACTGTCACCTAGCCTGGTATCCACCCTCCACTCCAGCCCTTTGTCTCTGTCTAACCCCTTCCTTGCCATTCCTTGATCGGTGGCATTAAACTATTCTCTTTCACCCCCCACCCCCCCGGTGACTGTCTACCTTCTTCTCACCCTCACCCCTGCTTACTTTCTGATGCCTGTTGACTGCCTCTTTATGCCGACACTGTATATTTACTGTTTTCTCTCATTCTCTTTCTCCCCAGGGGCAAGTGCCTAAAAGGCGCTACAGATCTCTCCCAGCAGCTTGTTTGGCCAGCTGTATGGCTGTTGCCTGCCTCAGCCTGCATCTACTAGCCGCCCACCTGTTTCCCCTCCATGGACTCAGCTGCAAGGTATGGCCGCTCCTGCATCGGCTTCACCTGATTGGTGCGGTGATCCCCAGACGAACCCTGATTGGTCTACTTGCCTTGCTGATGGTCTCTGATTGGGGCACCTTTTCCCTATACTTTAACATTGCTGTTTACTGTCTGTAGTCTGCTATTTGTATGGAAGGTTTTTCTTCCCAGCCCCCCAGGCCTCCTTTAAGTAACATTTGCTCCGCCCTCCTAGATCGATCCCAGATCTGGTTGGCTGCCCTGAGTCTTGTTCTTCCCTCTATCTCTGAATACACTGTAATTGACCTATCCTTCTTAAAGATCGGTGTACATACTGCAAACCTGCCAATAGCAGCCCTCCTTCAATCTTGGGGCTGCTTACTCTGGAAATTGCCCCTACTCCACTCTCACCTAATTCCTGATCGTTACCTCTCCCCAGCATCATCAGTGGTAGCTTGAACACCAACTTCTCTGTTTACTACTGCAGTTCTGTTCGCTGCCCCTGCCGCACATAGGGCTAAATATTTTAAAATCCCACTGTCTTGTGTGTAAACTAATGTGAACCTAGAATCACCTGCCTTTTGCCATTGCTTTACTGCTACAGCCCTTTTCCTGCTTCAGTAGCTGCAGCCCAGACCTTAGGGTGCCAAGGACATTGCCCCCTTTCACTTGAAAACTGTAATCCTCACTGACTTCATGACTATTTATCTAGCTCTACACTCTGTCTTCTTCAGCTGGTCCCCCATTGCCCAGCTTGAAAACTGTGCTTTTCACTGGCTAGCTGACCAATTGTCCAGCTCTACTTCTGTCATCCTCAGCTGAACCTGCGCTGCTCAGCGTCACCAGTGAATAATTTGGCAAGTATATCCACTTCCAGCTTCTCTATCCGATCCTATAACTGTAACTGTGTCGGTGGTGATATGGTTCCAGTTTCTTACCACCCTATGCACAATAACCTTATTAAGGAACCCTCCGGGTAGAAACTTATTTAATGAGGAGTTATACCTCCTACCCCAAGAGTGCTTATATATCAAGTCCCTATTTAATTCGTGCTCCCCCCCCCCGCATTCTTGCACCTACACCAAGTTGAGTTTCTAAATCGGAGTGTCACTAGATTCTTGTCGCCTGTGAAAGGATTGCCACCATACCCTCCCAGTAACAATACTCCCTGGTGCTATGCGGCATGGGTCCTAGGATATGTTTCGCTAGGGCATCACAGTATAAAAAACAAGCCCCTTCATTCTGGCTCCGATTCTTCATCTAGCAGACAAAGGGCTAGATCCTCCAAATTATCTCTTGCTGCCTTGAGGAAAGTTGTGCTTCTCCTGTTACTCTGTTTAGGCAATGTTGAACTCAATCCGGGACCTAGAAAAGCCCTCCTTACACTGTCCGAACTCACAAAGCTAAAAGGAATTAGCTTCATGCATGTCAATGCATGTAGCCTCTTAAAGAAACTTACCTCAATCCAGGCTTGGGTCACCCACACTGAACCAGATGTACTTGTGATCTCAGAAACTTGGCTTTGGCCATCCACCCCTGACATGGAGGTCATCATCCCCAGCTATCTGTTATTCAGAACTGATAGACAAACCAGGGGTGGTGGGGTCGCCATCTATGTCGAGGACAATTTCACAATCTCCACCCTCGACTCCTCCTCAATTGCAAACGGCTTTGAATGTACATCCATAAAAATCAAAATTTCACCCTCAAAGGCCCTCCATATTATAGGATGCTACAGACCCCCGTCGGCGGGGTCGCAGCTCCTGTCCTATATCTCATCTATCATGGACTCTAGTAACCTCGAAACAATTATACTAGGGGACCATAATTATGACTGGCTGACCAGTGCCTTGTTATCTCTCAAATCATTTTGTGATTCCCATGGTCTGTCGCTACTCATCGATGAACCAACATGCATTAACAAGAAAAATACTATGAATAGCACCCTTTTGGATGTCCTTCTAGTGAACAAAGCACACTCTTTTTCCCATGCTGGAACTTTTTTTGCCGATGTTAGTGACCATTGCTTCATCACTGGTGTAAGAGCTGACCCTAAACCCTCTTCCTCGATGAAGTTCTCTACCAAAAGGTCCAAATGGAACTTTGATCCGTTTGCTTACATTAATGACCTGGAAGCATTTCAGCATTGGCAGAGCTTTTACCTTCCCAAATCAGTAAATGTAGCATATGCTATCTTCCAGGAAATTATAATAAGTGCCCTCAATACCCATGCTCTGCTGGTCAAAACCCGTATAAAGACTAGGACATATCGTTGGTTCACAACAGACCTTAAGATTGCATTATTAAATAGAGGCAAGCTTTGGAAAAAAGCTTGCAAATCACACCTAGCCGAAGACTGGTGTCTCTTCAGAACAGCCAGAAACACCTGTACTAAGCTGATCAGAGAGGCGAAGTCAAATTTCTACCGTTCGGAGCTGGACTCTGCCTCAAAATGCCCTACCAAATTCCGGTCCACAATAAAAGAACTATCTGGGCATACGATAGGAAACACGCTTCCCTCTAAAATCTCCTCGAACAGTGTCATTACCAACGACAAAAAGGAGATACTACAAGCCTTCAATAACCATTTTGCCGCCGCAGGTCTAGCATTTGACAACTCGCCTGCTAGTAGCCTGCACTCCCAGATAACTGTGCTGCCACCGGTACCTAGTCCAACAAGTCATGCTTTTTCGTTCTCACCTGCCTCACTGAAAGAGGTTGAAGACCTTCTCCTACATTTGGACACTAAGAAAAGCGGAGGCACGGACTCACTTGACCCCTACTACCTAAAGATTGCCTGGCATGTTCTGACTGTACCGATTACTCACCTATTTAATCTGTCTCTCTCTCAAGGGACCATCCCTCATCTATGGAAAACTGCTCATATCATCCCACTATTTAAATCTGGAGATCCCTGTGATCTAAACAATTACAGGCCAATCTCACTCCTCCCCATTCTGTTAAAAACTCCACTCTGGCCACTTGCGCTGCGCCATGCACAGTGGGGGTGGCCAGGGTGCAATATTCAAAGCTGCTGCGCCATAGCGCAGCTCCGTTGAATATCGCCCAGGCCACACCCCTACGCAGCAAAGTTGAGCTGCGCCCAGGCTTGCGCCACAGCCTGGCGCAGTTTGAATATCCGGGCCAAAGTATTTATATAGGTTTTCTAGAAGTATTATGTTTGTTTAACATTCATCTTCTTAATTGATTACGCTGATTTCATTTATACCCAATGTAATGCCTCATATCTGGGGAAACTGGATATACTGTACCACAGAGCCCTGCGTTTCATTACCGGTCTCCCTTTCTCCACCCACCACTGCTCCTTATATGCTGCAGTGGGATGGACCTCCCTACATTATAGGCGTAATAGAAATGTGGCTGTATGGACATTCAGAGATATCAAAGGTAAATTACCGCAGTATATCATTGATTGCCTGCCTCTAAGCATGATACAAAAGTATGCCTTAAGAAGCTGCTCTCTAATTTCCCTGAAAGTGCCCAGGGCATGCATGTGCTTTGGGAGAGTGGCCATAGGCTTCACACTGCCGACACTCTGGAATAAACTTCAGAAATCATTGAAATTAAGGACCTTTGCCAGCCTTGCTGTGTTCAGGACCTTGTATGCCAAAACTGTCATAGAAGAATGTCATTGCAACAACCGCCAATAGGTTGCTCTTGCCTGTTTGTTATCAACCTCTATCCTTTGTTCTGTCCACACCGAACATTACCACTTAGTAACCCTATATCCAAATTATCCATTTCCCTGCCCCTCCTTGCAAGTACCTAGCTTGTAAATCCACCTCTCCCTGAAGCGTATATTCCTGTACCATCCCCACCCATGCCCTCCTTACCTCCTCTACCCCTTGTTACCTGCGCATTGTGCTAGGTTTTGTTAATCTGATACTACATATTCTTGTTTTTATGTAGCCCCTTCCCACCTTTCTCCTTTTTCTTTGAATAGGATTTGTACCAACTTAGAAATAGTGTACTATGTATTCGAATACTACACTATTACTTTTTATTGCTACCTTGCTTGTTTTTATTATGTATATACATGTTTGTTTTCTTGCCGGTACATAAATGCATTGTTTCTGACCTTGTGTGATGCAGGTCCACCTTGTAAATGAGCTTGCTCAATGGTGTGTGCCTGGATAAATAAAGATTTGATTGATTGATTGATTGAGGTGCACGAAAGAGGTTATGGCAATGAAGTGCAGGAAGCTGCATGCCATGGGCAGGGGCCCACTGGCATTGGCGGCCACACATACCCTGGATCCTGTGGAGGAAGCCATAGCATCCACTGTACAGCCTATGGAGGTGACAGAAATGCTGGGTGGTGGCTGTAAAAGCCAAGTGGGACCAGTCCAGCCATGTGCATGACTGCCAATACAACATCCCATAGATCATGTGTGTGTGTGTCAGAGTGTCTCTAGGTATGAGCGCACATGTATGCCAGTGGTGGATAGCAAATTGGATGTAGGCCACACTACTGTTTTCCTGTCACACAGTGTGTGGCCATCTGTGTGCAGGTCCATGACCATGCTCCAAGTGGTGCTGCTCATATGCTCTCCAATGCTAGGATGTGTGCTCCCTGGGGAGGGTGTGTGTGCTCACTGCTGCTGAAGGGTGTGTCCAGTGGTGCTACGTGCATGCTCCCTGGTGTTGGGGTGTGTGCCCACTGGTGCTGGGCTTTGTACACACTGGTGCTAGCTTGTGTGCCTGCCAGTGTAGGTTGTGCCAGTGCCTGCGGGTTATACACAATGCACTGTGCATACATCTTGGGTGACATGGCCCCATATGCCAAGCATGCATGCTGCCTCAGCCTGCACACCACTCTGTCCAGTATGTAACTCCCCTTATGTCTCCCAAAAGCACAGCACATGGGATCGGACACAGAGGAAGATACCCCAAGACTATCATATCATGTGCAACCACTGCCGCCCACCCGTCTATGCCAGCTGGAGGACAACAGCGAGGAGAACATGGAAGATGAGGATGATGACATATACATTTAGAGCTTGGAACAAGCAGGGTCTGCCTCAAACTGGGAGAGGCTGTCCTCCCTGCCAGACCAATACCAGTGGGGCCCAATCGTTGTCCCCACATGGCCCAGCAGTCATAGGGGTGCAGCCCACCACTGTCCTTAGCACAGCCATCATTGTGCCATCCCAAGACCTCAACTGTGGTATGGCCATTGCCCTATGACCTCTGGGCAGATACCACAGGGCCAGCCACCACTGTGCCTCCCCATGATGCATCCACCAGCATGCCCACAGCCATGCCACCCTGCACCCATCATGCCAGACCAGCCACAGCCAGCCCGTAGCTCCCACCATGGGCTGCTGCACCTACCATGGTGCAGCCCCAGTCCATAAATCAGCTGTGGGTATAGCCTAACCCTTTTCCAATGGATAGTTCCTGGCGACAGTGGGATGCAGCTGTAAACTGGCAGCTGCTGCGGTCCGCTGTAGAGCCCCAGAGTACTGCACAGCAGAAGCTGACACCATCTCTGCCAAATGCTGCACAAGGACATGCAGCATACCGAGCAGTGGGTGGAGACACATCATGCAGCAGAGCGCATGGTGGTCCTATGTGGCCTGTATTACTCTGTGCAGGAGGCTGCAGCCATGGTGGCAGGAACTGTGAGAACCGGCCATTGCCCTGGCCTGTCTAGTGAGAGTAGTGCCACCCAACAAGAGACACCGCAGCGTATGCTGACACCAGACAGTGCCAGGATGAGAACACCTAGTACACCCGAGAGTCCCAGGTCACTAAGGACGCTGCACACACCAGCTCATGATCTGGCCCTTATCCGGGCAGTACCTCATGGGGCTGAAGCCAGGGGCAGGTTAAACTGTTCCTATGCTCATCCCCCATACCGTGGATGAGGTCCCCCCCCCCACCATATAGGAGACTGCGAAGGCATACTGTCCGTACCCAGGGTGGTGGGAGGGGACAGACATGTGCTGCGCTTGGCCACCCCCACCAACATGGTTTTCTGACCACCCCTGCTGTACCCTTGCAACACCACCCTCTGCCCTTGTGATGTAGCCCAGGCAGTCCTAACCCCAGCATGGATGGTCTTTAGTACAGCCCCCCCCCGCCCTGCATGGCTGATGGGTATCCCTGTGTGCATTTAAACACTTTCTCCAGAACAACTGGGACAGGGTCCTATTCAACCCTGTCACACCATCGGCAGCTGAAACAGGCCTGTGGAGGCAGTGAGAAAGCACTTCAAGGACATGAAGAGGTGCATGAAAGAGGTCATGCCAATGAAGCACAGGGAGCTGCATACCATGGGCAGGGGGTCCCCGTCATGGCCTGTGTTTGTATGTACCCCATGTGCTACTTCCATGCATAGTGGGCCTCTTATGCCATGCAGCCCCCTTCGTCCCTGCTTGGATGGCATGTATCTTTGTTGACACCCCTTTGGGACCACCTGCTAACATGGACCTATGTTTGTGTGAGCCCTATTTTCAAACCTCCCTCATGCCTGGTAGCACTGCATTTGAGTTCCTCCTGTCTTGTTATCCCCATCTAGCATATTGCACTGTTGCTGAACATTGATAACACATTGCTAAACAATATTACAATCTTCTGTGTGGTCTGTACTCAACTGCCGTGTCCGTAGATGTCTCTTATGATTCAGGCTTGGTTCTCCTGGGACTTCCTGGCCATGCTGGGATCATGCGTGTCAAGTTTCTCCAGTATCCCCATATCTTCTGGCTCCATATCTGATGTAGGATGTTCCTGTGTGGCCAGGATGCATATCTCATGGTTAATTGCCATGTTGTGTAGTATACAACAAGCAAGTAATATGGCAGAGGCCTTCTGAGGGATATGCTGTAGGGAACCTCTGAACAGTCAGGGGCGGGCACCGGAACCACATCTTGAGCATTCCAAACACACACTCAATCATGTTGCATGTGGCAGTGTGTGTGTGCTGCATTCTACCTGTCCTCTGCAATAGATACAGGGTGAAGGACAGGTGTAAGGAGCCAGGGATGCAGGGGATGGACACTATCCCCAATGTAGGAAGAGAGCATAGGTGTCACGTAGAAATGCAGACAAGCAGACAGTGATGGCAGGAACAGACCACTGGTCCATGCGATGTGCCTATATCCCTAACAAACCGGGGACCTATTGGTCATACAGGGTTATTTTTATTTTTATTTTTTTTTGTTCCAAGCCCTCCTCTGTCCTCAAGACCTGTCTGCCTGCTGCCCCCATGTCCAGGCTTACCCCTCTGGGCAGAGCCATGGAGGGGGCTTCCCACTCCCTAATGGAGATCGTGGGCAAGCCCCAGATTGCCCCCCCCCGGTCGGGGTCACGAGAGCGGGATGTTAGAGGCAGTGGGTGGTGGAACGGAATGGGCCATCATGCCAGAGGACCATCATCTTTTGTTGCTTTTGTGCCCGGGGTGGGATGTGCATGACGCCCAGTGTCCACCCCACCCCCTAACATGCTGGTGCCAGTTGCTTATGGTGCCCCTGCCTCCGCCAGGTGTCCGCTACACTGACACTCTGTCCCTCCCCCAGAGAAGGAGAGCAGTCCGAAGGACGCTTGATCCTTCTCCCTGGCCGGCCCTCCAGCTCATCAGGTCTGTTCCCAAACCTGGGTCATCGGCGTCGCAAGTGGAAATCTAACCGCTGTGCCAGTGGGATAGCTGGCCCATCATGTACCATATGGGGCAGCGGGCCAGGGGTATACTCACTGACGAGGTGGCCACTAGGGATGTCCCCATGTTCCAACTTCCATGACAAGATGGAATTGTGCCCTATCAAGGCATTGTGGGTGCTGCCAAGGTACGGTGCCAGGACATTGATAATGCGCCGTGTTGCATCACATACCACCTGGCAGTTGATGAAGTGATACCCCTTTCTATTGAGATAGGCCTCCACGCCATCATCGGTGAGTTCCCGGATTGCAACATGGGTGCGGCAAATGATACTGAGTACAGATAGCAGGTGTGCAGCTCAATGGAACTGCTGCATGGTTTCTGTTCACTCCACTGGGGTACTGGGGAATATGAAAAACTCACCAGCATGATCCAGCAGAGCATCTAAGAACTGGCCCAACATGCGCGAGGTAGCTGACTGTGAGATACTGATGGTGTCCACCACTGGTGTCTGGAATGTTCCTGTTGCCAGGAAACACCTTGCAGCTGTCACCTTCAGCTGTATGGACAATGCATGGCTGTGCTGGGTGTCTGTCCGGGAGGTGGTCATGCAGCAGCTCACACCGCTGACTAAGCAGTGGCCTGTTGAGCCTGTCCTGGTCCATGAGCAGCTCATCACTGAGGACTTCGTATGTGACTTGTGGACGGTACTGTCTGTGTGCAGCATAGCACCTCCATGGCCTAAGTATGGGCCCAGGGTGGGCTTTGGCCCTCTCCTCCCATATGGCCTGTAGCATGTATGCTGTGGGTGCTCGCCCAGATGCCATCGAACACTGTGGCCTGCAGTGTCTCCGCTCACCTCTGGGGCTTGCCCCGATTTAAGTCAGTCCTTTTATAGGCAGTAACTGCGTGGTGATAAGTGGCCTGTACTAACCCCACTGCGCAGCACTAATGTGCTGAATATTGCACTGTGCCGGTATGCATGGTCCTGCCCCCTTTATGAACTGCATATATTTTCTCTGTGCGCGTGTAAACAACTTTAGTGTGTGCTAAGTGCCCCTTTCAATATGGGAATATGGTGCAAACCACAAGCAATGCGGGTGCAAACTTCTGAATATCCCACCCCTGATGTTTCAGAGTGACATGGCACTCCTTCCTCAGATGGCTGGCACACACATGCCATCACCCTAATGTTACCTACAGTCCAGTGAGATCTTTGAACATTTTTATAAACTTATATTTTAGTGTTTTGATATAAAAGCACAAAATACAGTACTGTACCTGTTTCATGATTATAAGATATCATCATTGTACATCATGCTATGTACAGAAGCACTTGGGACAGTATAACAAAGAAAGAGAGGATGCAGTCTCATAATACTACTGATACAGTACTGCTGGGTGGAAATAAGTTAACTGTAAGCAGATAGAGACATACAGTACCTTGCCACCACTTCATTGCCCTGGAGATACACCTCCTAAATGCCGTGTAACAATTAGGTGATTTCCAGCATTAGAAGCTGTTTACACTTCAGTGCACAATATTTCTCTCTCACCGAAACTGTTTCAGACCTTAAAGCAGCAATAGTTGTTAGTAACCGTATAGTTTTTTTTCAGCAACAATGTCCCTCTGGCAAAAATATCAAGATACACATTTTTCATTTTGTTGTCTTTCATTCCTGAACAAAGATATGGGATTCTGACGTTTTTAAGAGGTTACACTCCCATGCCATATCCATTACAAAAAAATTAATATCTTGGTATAATGCTAGGCTGTTTAGCACCAGAAACATGTGGTAGCATACATACCTCTCAACTGTCCCAAGTTTTCCGGGATGTCCCGATTTTCAGTCTTTTTGCTGGTGCAGTCCCAACGTCCCAATTCTGCCCCACAAAGTCCTGTTTTCAGTCAGGTGGCCATACGTGACTAGCAAGATGCCATTGGCAGTAGCGTGTCTCTTTGTTTCCCCCAGCCATCATATCCTATTGCGCAGACCGTCGAAACCGAGCATGTGATGTGAGTGCACCATCAGCCAGTCAGTGCGTTCTCTTACTCAGCTCAGTCCATTTCTGTTTTTCTCACTCCCACCCACAAGTCTTGAATTCATCATCCTCCTGCAGCTCCTTGCACAGCCTTTAAATGATCATCTGTGGTGCTCCTGGATGTCATATAGCTGAGGAGAATTCCAGAGCACCAGAGAGGAAATTAACAGAAAACTGCTGAATTCAGCAAGCAGGACCGCAGAGAGATAGCAGCTGCTCACAGGCTACCAACATTACCACCACTGCATCGCGCCAGCAGCACGAACAGTCACCACCAGTTGTGTGTAATGCTACTAGCTTTACACTAGAACAAAAAGTTGTAAATCACGGCCTAGATAGTCTAACTGCACCTGGAAAGGGTGCAAGTGGTTGCTCCGTGCAACTGAGATGTGCTGGAGTGCAAAATTGCTATATTCAAAAGATGCATGGGAGAGATGTGCCTGCACATCCCAAGCTGAATATAGCAAAGATGCACCATAGCACAACCAGGCATGTGGCTGTGCATCCTGAAATGCGCCAGAACAACTGGGCAGGACTGAAGACAGCAAAAGGAGCAACCTGGCCAGGAACACTGGAACAACAGGGAAGGATGTGCAATGGCACATGAGTGAGGTACAGCAGCCACAGTAGAAAGGGAAGCAACCCAAGGCCAGAGGAGTGGAGGAAGGCACTGACAAAGTGCACAATGGACACAGACCCAGACCCCATGGACACTGTACAGACACCGCCAACCTAGGGGACAAAGGGGCACACTGTGTGTGGCAGAGAGGAGGGCAGGGACAGAGCACCCCAGCACCAGAGGTCCAACAGACAGTATGGACCAGTCATGCACCATGATGACAGTGCAGAGGAACCAAGCAGGGCAGTCACGGTAGGCACAGCACAGGCACAGTGGTCCACAGGCAGACTGGTACACAGGCTGGCAGCAGTATGCTGCACATGTGGCATATGCTCACAGGGACACAGGACTGCAAACAGCACAGCACAGCAGCAGGGGGACCAGGAAAACAGCAGAGGCGTGCACAGCACCAGAACTGGGGCTATGTGCAAGTGACAATGTGATCAGCACCGATGGCACCCCAGAGGTGGCCCAGGGGACAGCATGACAAACATAGTGTTGTACAACAAGGTGGAGATGGCACATGGTTGTGCCAAGGCACAGAAATAATGGGCAGTGGTACAGAAGGGGCAGTCGGTCAACCATGCACAACAACAGGTGACTGGAACAACTGTAATGTGAGGAACACGCACACACACACACGCATGTAGCAGAAAAACATTTAATAATAATGAACAGAAAAATGTATCCAAACAACAACCACAAAAGCAACAACAAAACAAAATGCAGAAGGAATAACAAAACCAGTAATAATCACTATTAAAATATAAAACTATATAAAAATGTAACACTGTGGGGAAGGGTGGAAGGTGGAACAGGGAATGCAAGGGGAAAACTATTTACAGTGGGAACGGAGTGTGGGGATGGGATCACTGGGGCTGTTTACAGGGGGAAATGTCAATTGCGGCCTATTGTCCCTGGCCATGTGCTACCTGGCCCTCCATCACATGGCGCAGCTGCTGGACCTCCTCAACTAGGCACCTTGTCTCTGCTATCCACTGCCTTGACACCCTCAGCTGGGCCCCCTGCCACTGGTAGATCGAGACAACCATCCGCTGTAGATGGACTATCCTACTGCCAACCAGAACACCAGGCCACCATCCACCCTGTGCACCAGCCTGATGTCCTATGTTGGGAAAACAGAGAACACGTACTGAGTGCCACAGCTCACACAAGCATAGCCCCCCCATGGGCTTGGTGTGCATGCCTGATGCTGGCTGGCCCCATGCAGAGGGCTGTCAACACACCATGCACAGCACACACACTGGCAACATGCTCGGACACAGAACCACACAATGAATGGGAATGGGGCACAGTGGACAGACACAGTATGTCGCACAGCATGGGACCCTGTCCCCCATGTGCACCTCTCATGCAGGCCCTGAGATGACCCCTTGTGATCACCAGTGGGTGACCACAACTGGGACTAGATATGACAACTGGGGACTAGCACACAGGTGCCATGGGCACAATGGGACAACCACACGCTGCTGACACAAAGATCCATGTGTACGTGACCGCCACCACATGGACATACACAGGAAGCAGACAATGGCTCTCTGGGAGCAAAGCAACAACCCCCCCCCATACCCCCAATACCCCATGTACATACAGATGCAACACATGTCTCACACTTACCTGCCACACATCCTGGAACACGCGCAGGTGCACCTGCACCCACTGCCTGGGACCACTGCTCAGCCCATGCCCGGGCCTGCCACTGCTCCTCCCGACTTGCAAGGGAAACACAATGGAAGAGCGCTATGAGCACCATGTATGAACATAAGCCACCCTCCACCCCCTAAATGGTGTCACGATGCAGCACGGCACAGCATGCTGTGTGCCTGTCTGAGGGGCACCTCACAATGTGGGGTCAGAGTGCCATGGCAATGGCACAGTGCAACACTGCTCCACACAGGGCAAACCATGGCATGCATGGTACCAACAACCTGGCCCTGCAACCAGGGTCATGTCGACCGAGTAGGCATGGATACACGCACCTGCCACACACCCTAAACCCCCCAGGGGCATGCAAAGAAAGCATGCACACAGCACATACATACGTGGGTGTGGAACTTGCCCCCTGTGGGCCTGGTCCTGCAGTGTCCAGAGCCTGTCAGGATTCCTCCTCCTCAGGTCCCATAATGATGCCTGCATTGCTGCCCGGTACTGGGCACACCGGTCCTCCTCTCCAACTGCTGGGCAACACGTGCCCAGATCTGGGACCATGCCACCTGGAGCTCTTCAGCCCCAAACAACTGTCCCTCCAGTGGGGCAACAATTGCCACCATGTTGGCCACCTCAACCTCGGACCAGTTGAGGGCCCTGGCCTCCCTCCAAAGGCACATGCCATGCTTTCCACAAACAGCCTAGCAGTGTGTGGCACTGTACAGCAGGTACTCTGAGCAATGTGTGGCCTGGCTGCGCCTGTTGTGCAATAGGCCCACTGTGCATTCCGCTGTGCACCACGCACATGTATGATAGGCATGCGCTATTGACACCCATTGCACATTACCGCATATGCACAGTACTGAAAAGCCTGGTGGGAGAATGGGGTCACAGCACAGTGACCCACGAATGTGCATCTGTGTGTAGGTGCCATCTTGGTGAGGGCAGTCAGTGCCATACTTGCAGCCAACCACATGGCGCATATCTGCAAACATGCACTGTGTTGGCCAATGGTGCAGCACAGGGCACATGCACAGCACCGGGGGATGCATGATACATGGCCTGGTACATCAGTCATGCTCCACCGCACATGTCAGCTGCGGTAATGTGCATTGTACATGTGTGGAAAATGTGCCTTGCGAGATGCTTGATGCATTTCAGATGCACAGCACAATTTGAGATGAGCCCAGAGCAAATCTGCTATATTCAGCCAGGATATGCAAATCACCTCATTATCCAATTCAGGCGCAAGTCAACTGATTAGCAGCTCATTACTGGATGCTCCAGACCTCATTTGCATGAGATGGGCCATAAAAATGCCACACCACAAAAAAAAAAAAAAAAAGCTAAAAAATTTGAGGAGGCAGTATAGTGCAGTAGTTTAAGGTTCTGAGCTACAAATCTGGAGACCTGGGTTTGAATCCCACAGCCCCCACTTACATACTGTGTGACCCTGAGCAAGTCACTTAACGTCCTTGTGCTCCCAGGTCACACCTATAAACAAGCTTCAGCTTACATAGAAACATAGAAACATAGAAGTTGACGGCAGATAAGGACCGCAAGGCCCATCCAGTCTGCCCATTTCTTTTTCTACCTTATAAATGTGCCATCGGCCTTTGCTCTGTCAGTGACCTATCTATTCGTAGTCATTTGTATTGCTCCCTTATGCCTATCCCATGCCTGTTTGAAGCCCTGCACTGTATTCATAGCCACCACTTCTTGTGGTAAGCCATTCCATGCATCTACCACCCTTTCTGTGAAAAAGAATTTCCTCATTCCCCTTAATCGGCCTCCCTCTAATCTCATGCTGTGTCCTCTTGTCCTGCTATTTTTCTTATATTTAAACATGTTAGACTCTTTCACCTTGTTTATGCCCTTAAGGTGTTTAAATGTCTCGATCTATATCACCTCTCTCCCTCCTTTTGCTCAAGGGTATACATATTGAGCTCCGTTAATCTGTCCTCATATGTCTTCTGATGCAGTCCCTGCACCATTTTGCTGCCCTTCTCTGGACTGCCTCAATTTGGTTAATGTCCTTGTGAAGGTGTGGCTCCAATACTGCACGCAGTACTCCAGATGGGGCCTAACTAATGTCTTGTACAGAGGGATTATTACCTCCCTCTTACGACTTGTGATACCCTACTAATACACCCTAACACCCCTAGCCTTACCTACTGCTTTAGAGGTCTGCTTGGATGATTTTAGGTCATCAGTGATGACGATGCCCAAGTCTCTTTCTTCCTTTGTGACTGCTAGCAACTCCCCTCCCAGCCTATAAGTGGCTTCAGGGTTTCTCTTCCCTATGTGCATGATTTTGCACTTCTTTGCATTAAATCCCAGTTGCCACTCTTCTGACCATTCTGCTAGTTTATCCAGATCTCTTCTCATTCTGCCCACCATGGCAATGTTCTCCTTGGCTCATCGCCTATCTGTGTTCATTTTCTTCATGCACTCCTGGGGAGTGCGGCTGAAGCACCCATGGGCATTGACGTAGGTGGCAACCTCATTCCAGCCTTTTGCCCTCTCCTGCCAGGTCCCAGTAGTTCCAGAGAGCTTAGTGTGTCTCTCCTGGTAAAAAAAAAAAAAAAACAGTTCACTGACAGGAACAGCAGCCTGGAAGGTAGGTTTGTTTACATTCCTTTTGCTACAGCCTCTTTTCCACTGCATTATGTGTGACATTGCAGAACTCCAAGGCATGCTACCCATGTGCTCATGCTTGCCCCGTTCCTGTCCACAGGCAACATGATGTTGGATAGCGAGAATGAGGGGGAACAGGCTAAATGATGTAGGACCAACTTCATGGAGGATGAGAAGTGTGCCCTGGTGGAGGCCTATGTCCACAGGGAGGCACTGCTCTCTGGAACTACTGGGACCTGGCAGGAGAGGGCAAAAGGCTGGAATGAGGTTGCCACCTACGTCAATGCCCATGGGTGCTTCAGCCGCACTCCCCAGGAGTGCATGAAGAAAATGAACACAGATAGGCGATGAGCCAAGGAGAACATTGCCATCATTCGGGCATCCCTGGCACGCACCGGTGGTGGTCCCTCCACAGCACCGGTCCTCACACCAGCGGAGGAGCTGCTTGTGCCCACTCTCAACCAGGCATCCATCGTGGATGTCTGGGGGGGTCCAGACTGGGGGCAGCCCATTACAGCACTGTGAGTATGCAAGTGGAAACCCCAGTTGGGGGCGGTGTGTGCAGGCCACAGGTGTGCCTGGTATGCCACACAGGGGCCTGTACCATGTCCACAGTGTGCCATGCAGAGCTACTGTGAATGCACAGCCAGACCGTGGGCACACATGCCTTACTGTGTGCTGTTGTGCTTGAACAGTGCCATGGAAAAGGACACAGGGTGGTGTGGCCCAACAACACAGGACAGCAGTCCACGGTGAAGGACACAGGGTGGTGTGGCCCAACAACACAGGCCGACAGTGGCCATGCATGCCCTTGGTGGACACCATGTTGGTTGTGGTGCTTCATGACTGTCCACAGAGGGCCCATGCACCATCTGGCCACAGTGGTCAGGTGTTCTACAGTAGGGCTGAGGTTTCTGTGGCAGGGCCGGGTGTGGTGGGGGTGGGGGCAATGGCCTGCCCACAGCCTGTGCATTGTGGCCCCATGCCACACACCACCATGTGTGCGCACCCCTGCACACATGCATGTCTCACACCACCAGTGCATTGGCACTACACAGGCCACAATGGTAGTCCCAGGCATGTGTGATGTCACAGGCACACCTGTGGTCAACATGCACACATCCCTTCATCTAGCGGTCTACCTGCCATACAGACATGTGTCACTAACCATGTTTTTTCCTATCTTTCAGCTCCATCACACCTGAGGGGTGCCTTACAAGCCAGGGCAAGCCCCCTGGCACCGGCAGAAGATGATGCGGTACCTTCCACATCCTCTAGTGCCGTGGCCAGTGCTGGTAGCCTTCACTCAGAAGCTGAGCTGTTGGACATACTAGAGTTGTGTGCTGATTACCGCTTGACCAGCATTCTCATGCAGGAGGACCTCGCCGTGCTTGCACTGGCCTCGGTGGAGGAGGATGATGACATTAACCTCACTGAGGGATACACAGGTGGCCCCCACCCTCCCACTGGTCTGGTACACACACAGGCAGCAACAGGCAGTGCTGGTGGATCTGTGTCCGCACACATGCTCCCCCCGTGTGCCCCTCCACTGTCAGCAACTGCAGCGGCTGGCGGTGGACAGGGACAGGGCGCTGCTATGAGGCATGGGACTGCCAGCATATTCTGACAGGGTGCTGCGGTACTGCAACAGCCAGTGGGGGACACTGTCCAGCCTGCCCCTGGGCCTGCCGTGTATGCCTGCGCCAAGTCCCTGCCTGAACAGCAGCCTCCTGTGTGGCATTCCCGGATGGGGGATGTGGCACAGCTGATCAGGACCCCCCTGCCTGTCGGTGACCAGCACCCGAAACACCCCCACTGCTGACAGGCTCGATGAGCACATCTGTCTCCTGTGGGAAACCATTATGGGCCAGGCAGTGCTCAGGGAGGAGCTTCATGGACTGTGTGTGCAGGTTGGGCAACTGGTGGAGCATGAGGCCATAGTATGTGCCCAGCTGCTTGGTGAGTTATGCCAACTGTGGCAGACCATGACTGCATTGCTGGATTGGATTGCAGAGAACACCGCGGTGGTCTTTGCATCCCTGGCATCTCATGGTCGAAGTGTGTCGCACCACACACCACACAGTAACACAAGCACCCCAAGGGCATGGCGTCAGGTGACCCCCAATTGGGCTGATGCCACCCCCTGCCAATGCCATCCCTGGCACCCCCAGATCCAGTCTGTTTTCCTGGAAGGACACACCCATGAGGACCTGGTCATGTTCTCAGAAGTTGACCCCTGCCAGGGAGGTGTCGTCACCCCCTGTGGCTGGTGACCTGCCTGTGGCTGCCTCTCAGTCAGGGTATGGCCGCCAACATGGTCTTTGTGGCAGTACTGGCTCATGGTGAGTCCTGGTGGGTGCAGTTGCCAGGTTCATGTACCCTGCTGTCATTGTCTACCGCGCAACAGGCCAGCTGTGGCCAGGGCCGCATGATGTGGCACACGTGCGCCCTGGTGTCACACCTGCCTGTGCTATCTGTGTGTTCTACAGGCCATGCATGGGGGCAATGGTGTTGTACTGTGTGGCATAGACAAGATGAGTGCAGCACTGTTTCTGCCATACTTGTGTGCTGGCACATACCCTCTGATCCATGCCAGTCTCCACAATGCCGCAGTGCCTCTCCCTGTCCTTGGTGGCACTGTTATGGATGCATGTGCATGGTAGTATGAGCTCTGCAGTGCACCTTGCAGCTGTTGTGTAGTGTCTGCCTACCTGTGTGTGTGTGTGTGTGTGTGTGTGTGTCCTCCAAACACCCACATCCTGTCGAAGTGTGCGTGTGTGTGTGTGTGTGTGTGTGTGTGTGTGTCATTGCTGCCCAATTCATTCATCCTGGGTCACTCACCTGCAGTTTCCAAAATGCTCCTCCACCATGGTGTCCCGGTGCCTCCTGGCTCAGGCTGCCAGCCTTGGGTCCCTTCTCTCCATGGGTGGCTTCCCACCCCCTTCCTGGGTTTCCTCCTCATCTAAACTGTCACCCTCCTCCACCTGGACAGGTATTCCATGGTCAATAGCTATGTTATGTAGCATGCAACTGGCCAGGAATATGCCACAGGCTTTTTCAGTGCTGCATTGTAGGGCACCACCGGTCCTGTCTAGGCAACAGAATTGCATTTTTAGCATGCCAGACACACACTCTATCATGTTGTATGTTGTGGTGTGTGTCTCATATTTCTCCATGTCCTCACTGCTGGGCTGCCGTATGGGGTGAGCAGCCATGATCAGAGGGGGTACGCACTGTCACCTGGGGGGACAGACACATGTGTTAGTTGCACTCAGATGTGTGCATGACCTGTTACGACTGCCACCACACCTTGCCTAGCTATGCTGCCACTACCTGTCCACCTGGTTGCCATTCCCACCACCCCACATGTGCAGGCCCTGTCTATCCATTGCGGAACCCCGTATATGTATCCTGCTTGCAGTCTGGCCGGCCACGGCCGGTCCGACCCCTCCCCAGGCCTGTGGGTACCATCCCTGCTTGCATGGGCACCTTGCCACTGTCCTGTCTAGCCATTGTGCTCATCAATCACCTGTACAATGGTGGTGCCTGGGGGCATCTGTTGCTCCTCACAGTGCAGCATGTAGCTGCTGTGCTGCACCCTTACCATGCTTGCCCCGTAGCCCTCCACACCAATATCTGTGTATCTGTGTGTACCAGTCTGGCAGGTCTTCTGGTTCCACAGTTCAACATGGCTTTTGGCCATTGCACTGTCCCTGTTACTCCCCCCACCCCGTGCACTACCAGTGGCTGTGTGCTGTGCCACAGTGTTCATGGTGTAGTAATGAACTCCTGCACAACTCAGCCAGTAGGTGCCCTGTGGGGATGTCCCCACACTCAAGTCTGCGGCACAGGACAGACTGGTGGCAGATGAAGGTATTGTGTGTAATCCCAGGGTATGTGGCACCGATATTGATGATGATGTGCCCTTTGGCATTGCATACCATCTGGTAGTTGATGGAATAGTACCCCTTCCTGTTCATGTATGTGGCGCCGTCTGGGGCACGTGGTGTGCGTATTGCCAAATGGGTGCTGTCAGTGGCCCCTATCATGCCTGGCATGCGTGCCACCCTGTGGAATTCCTGCATGTTTTCTGTATGCTCTGCCTGTGTGCTTGGGAATGTGATTAACTTCAAAGCATGTGGCAGCAGAACATTGAGGAACTGTGTGAGGAGGCAGGATGTGGCCAACTGTGTGATACCAGTGGTGTCACCCACTGTTTTCTGGAAGGTGTCGGTGGTGAGCAAGCACATTGCTGCCATCACCTTGATCTCCATTGACATGGCATGACCCCTTCTGGTGGGTGCCTGCAGTTCTTCATGGCACAGCTCACACAGCTGCCTCAGGATGACCCTGTTGACTTGGTACCAGCCCACTATCTCGATGTTACTATGCTGTTCAAAGGTGACACAGGCACGGTACTGTCTCTGGGCATACCGCCTATGGGCCCTTCCATGGCCACAATGCTTTTCCACCTGCCTCCTCACACCCCTCCTCACCTCTGCCATGAGAAACACAGCCCCATCCATCTTGCTCCCAAAACTTCAGCTGGCTGCCTGTAGGCGGCTTGCAGTTAGGCCACTTCCTTTTATGCTTAACTTTGTGCTGTGCATCTTGGGAGATGTGCCGAAGATGCGCACGTTTGGGCTGAACATAGGGATGCACAGAACATTTATGGAACGCCTCCAGGGATGCGCCTCGCATACATTATCTTTGCGCTATGCGGCGAATCAGAATTGCGCTGCGCATCCCTTCCTTTTGAATATGGCCCAGGGGCCCATTCCTGGGAATGCACCAGCGCAACTCAGTTGCACCGGGTGCATCTCCTTTGAATACCTAGGCCCACATATTTTTCCTGAAAGAGCAAAATCACCATTGCCAGCAGCTGCCCAGCACAGTAGCTGAGAGAAGGCGAACCAGAGTTTATTGACACTGCCAGTCTGTTGCCCCTGTGTGCCCTGCCTTTCTTGCTGTGAGGGGCAATTTTGTGGCAGTGGCTGGAGCATTGATTATAAACAACACACTATGGGCTGTAATCTTCTCACGCTGCTCACCACAAGGCAGCACATATTGCAGTTTATAGTACATGCACTGGCCACTGTTTAAAAATGATTCTGGCAATTACAATATATATTTAGTTTTTGTTCGACAAGAAAGGAGGACTAGGCTATTCTGCCTATTTTCAGCCTTTGTCCGGGGGATACGGATACAAACAGACTTACCGAAATCCTTTTTCAAGCTGAGTTTTATTAATGGCTGAAAATCATAACATAGCATGCAAACAATAATGAAGCGTCCCTGATTTTGGTCATTTGTCCCTGATTTTCAGGGGCTCTGTCCCTAATTTGTTCGGCCTGGGGTTACGAAGTATGATCCTAGTACAGCTACAGTATGAATCTAGCATGTACATTCAACTGGTAACCTTAACAGACGAGATTTAAAAAAAATGCGAATGGTGCCTAAAAGCTGTTTTAATGATATTTGAGAAAACTGAAAATATACTGAGCGTGTATCTTAGAATGTCAGTAATATGTTTTTGCTAAAAGTTTTAAACCGCAACAAAAACCTGGCTGTTTAGACAGGCCTTCTCAGGAGACTGATAAAGTCCACTGTGTGGCATCTGCTTGTACCTAATTTTAGTTATGAACTGTGAATATTTATCATACAGCTTGAATTATTTGTATTACTAAGTGCTCTGAGCTCTGGAAAGGTGCTAAATAAAGTTCTTATCCTATCCTGTCCTAAAAAATAACAAGAACATTTTTTGTTGACTAACAAATACTGCTGTTTTAAGCATCTGTAAATGGAAAAAAAAAACTGGCCTGCAAATATAAACTGCTTTACACAATGTATCAATCTTTTGCTTTATTGAAAACTTTTAAACAGTAAACTTTAAACTGGACAACAATTCTTTTTCATGTTCTGAATTGTGGAAAGTGGCATAACTCGGCTATCAGATAGTCAACATTATGGCAGTTCTGCTCCCTCTAGTGGTAAAATCCAGCCAGGACTAAAAAAGCTGCACACACACCAGGCAGGTAATCTATGCCAAATTTATTGGTAGCCAAAATACGTAGCCATGGTATCGTCTCTACATGGAGGCTTTGTTGGGGGGGGGGCCTGAAGAAGCCTCTGTGTAGAGGTGATACTAGTGGGGGTGTTAGACTGGCTCTATTTATTTATATATTTGAACTGTGAATAAGAACATGTGCAACAACACTACAAAGAAAACAGCATATAAACATTATAATACAAGGTTGGCGAGAACAATATATACAGCATATATACATATACAGCAAATTTACATTAGTAAATGTAATGCAATTAGTAAATGATTATGCAGTTTGGGTGCCAATTAATTTGGCACAGAATACCTGCATGGTGGGTGTGCAGCTTTTTTGTTTTCTTAACCTCAGTATTTTATTGGCTGGAGCACCTTTGCGGGTGATGGTGTGTGCTCCTTTTCTGCAATCCTTAATGGTGAAATCCAGCACTGACCACAAAATAAGAAAAGTCTTTCCAAATGAAATGCCCGGACTTCAAAGCCCAGGAAACACTGAGAGACCATATCCTTCGGCCATGTGGCAGGTACAACTTTAAGACACATATCAAACTATGCTCAGTTTAAAAAAACGATGTTGTAGCCTACCAAATAACCAACTCAGAATGCAACTGGTATTTAGAGTACAAGTCGGAATGCTTAAACTGACTGTGTGATTACCCTGCTGCCTTAACAGTCAGGATTTCTGCCTTGTGTATACAGTATATACCATGATCATTTTTATTGAAATCTGTACAGAAAATGTTTAAATATATGCATTGTACTGTACCATATACCACCCCGACGTCGAAACATCGACATCGACCGACACTATAGCGACTACAGTGCCAGGTCACTGTAGTATCGGTGCTGGATCCTGGCACTCTTTTTGGGTGGTCTTGCACCCCCACCCCTAATCAGCTCTGACTCGGAGTTGATTATATTTAGTGGGGGGGGGTGCGGGGGGGGCAAATTCCCCTGAAAAGAACATGGTGGGCAGTGGGATTCTTTATGCCAACTGCAAAAGTGGTTGACATAAAGGTTTCGCTGTTCAGTCGTTCGACAAAATTTTTGTCGACAACCGGTCGTAGATCCGCACTGTACTATCTTCCTTGTTCCCTTCCTCCGAGTTGTGGATTGAAAAAGAGGCCTATGTCTCAGTCCAACTTGCTAGTTAATAATAAATAAATAAATTAATAAATAAATAAATATTCAAAAAAGATCTTTAAAAGTTAAGCTTCATTGCGTCATGCCGGCGACCTGGGTTCAGGAGCAGGCCAAGGGTCGGCAGGGGCGAAGAAGAAGATCGAAAGGACTGCCTCTCTCTTGGGGGGGCTTGTCATCATGCTTGTTGACTGCCCTCTGGTGGTAGCTGGGGGTAGTATGGGTCGGAGATCTGCCGACGCCCTTACGCCGGTAGGGGAGGGGACAGGAAGAACAGAGGAAAAGGGAGCTGGTGGGTCTCCATGATGGCCCTGTCCTTGTGCCACCCTGATTCTGGATTTGTGTCCTGGGGCGGGGAGAAAAGTTTGCACTCTCCTCCCTGGCCTCACCGCAGGGGGCAAGCCACAGGGAAACTACCAGAGGTTGACTGAACGGGGATGCACAAGGCCAGAGGATGAGTCCCTCTGAGGGAGGGCCATAGCCTCCCACCAGGCTCCAGGGCGTAGAAAAATGGATAATTAATAAAAATTAAACTTCAGCAGGATCCATATAAAATGCTGATTAATACATATTTATAAACATTTGAGGTCTAAACCAGAGAAGCTAAACCCCCTGCTGAACAAATCATAGTAAATCAGTAAAAAGTCTCATAAGTCTCAGAGCAGAACGCCAGCAAGGAAGTACAGTACTTTATCTATCAGACATTTCAGCCATCTGATTCAATTGTACTGTACCATCAGCTCCTCCATCTCGAAACTCTGCAACTCTCCTGGAGATCCATCTGCCTGTATCATTGGGGTCCAGAAATTGATATGTCTGTCCTCTGTAGGCCACTCTGACTCTGGGTGGCATGTGTAGGGAGTGAATCACCCCAATTTGTGTAGCTGCTGACAAACCCTATTGAAAACCTTTCATCTGGTTTGTGTTGCAGATGAAAGGTCTGGGTAGATATGTATGAGAGAGTTTCTCGTGCATCAAAGGTTGATGCTCCCTGTTGCTTTCAGGACAACAATTGTGGATCTTAACTCCTGTTGTAGTAGGCAAATCCGTTTCAGGTGAGTCCTGTGAGGCTCCTGCTTAGCGAGTCGCAACCGGATTGATCTTGGAAATATAGAACATAAAACACTGGCTAGACAAAAGGAAGCCATTTTACAACAAATAGTTGCAAGACATCTTAGAAACATTAAAGTTAGAAAAAATTGCACACGGCCTAAGGAATGCTAATAATCCATATCTCAAAAAGTTTGGATAGCTAGATGCCTTGATAGCAATCCCTGATATGACTTAACACACTCAAGATCACTCAAATGTCAACAAATTATATACAATAATTAAGCAATAATGCACAACAGGGTGTGTGTCGTGCTGGGATAACATCATGCCTGGGGTGGTTGGGCACAAGGCCACAGGCTGAGTACGTCCCACACCCCCAGAAGTGATGTTATCCCAGCACGACACACACCCTGGAGTGCATTATTGCTATTATACAATGGCTTATTTATTAAAAAAATATAAAAACATCAAAAACATATTGTTTTAAAAGTATTTTAGCATGTTTTATTTTCCATGAGTAGGTTTACATACATAGAAAAGTCCCTTGTTACTGCTGTTGGCCAGTAGGAGGCAGAGTCTGTACATGCATGTTTCCCTCTGTCATCATTTGAACCTCCCTCTGCTGTCTCTTTTGCTATTTCATCTTTTTGCAACCTAGTATGGTTGAACACCCTTCATCTCTAGTAACATCTCTGGTAGTGCTTTTTTTTCTAGTTTGTGGGAAGTTAAACTGCAGCTCTGTATATGGGATGTTCCAGCGGTTTACTGAGTGCTTTGAGGGTCGGGATATCTGGTGGGTTGGTGAGCGAAGAGTGGCTTTCAGTGTTTGGTATATTTATGTGTACTTAATTCCTGCAGCTTTGAGAAGTACTTCTGTTTTCCTCTTTTGATATTACAGCAAAGCTGAAAACTTTATATCAGGGAGTGAAGCCGATTGCGAAAGCTGAGACCGGCAAGTGGCACGCGCTTTGTTTTTGAAAAGCAGAGATGGTGGATTGTGCAGGCAGTGGGATTTCCTGGTCGACTTCCCCAGTTGGCTTCTGTTCAAAGACAGGCAAAAATGACAAGGAGTTATGATGTTTAGGAAGCTCGGTAAAACATTCCGGGGGTTATTTGTTTTATATGGGTCCTGGCTGGTGGGGCCATGAGTTCAAAAGACAAAAGTGTTCAGTGTGGCAGTAGGGATGGGGTGCTGAAATGCATGTGAGTACTGATCTGTACATGTAGTCAGGGCATGTGTGTGCCTGGACTTGATACAGTGATGTTATACTCAGATAACACCACTGTCCCAGGAACACACCGATCAATCAGAGCACAGGAAATTCTCTTGCTATTGTATAATACTAGCTTCCCCTCTGATCAACAAATAGAGTAATTAGCTAACACAGAGTCATAACCCCAATTGATGATTTTCGAATAGGTAAGCAAAATGGAATAACAAAAACTCTAGGTAATATGCCCTAAAAAAGAAATCTAATGAAATCTATTAATAGATTAAAAATTACATAAAGCCTGTACAGAATAATAATAGCCTTGAATATTTACAGCACTAAAGGAGGTTATCAGTGTTTCTTGTGCTTTACTCATGTTTTAATGTTTTTTATTTATTTATTTTATTTAAAATTTGGGTAGTATCATTTTGGTGACAAGCTTGCGATGCGTGGGGAGGGGTAGGCAGTTTTTTTGCCAGTAGAGGGCACCTAGTTTAGGGTGAAGCTTGGCGCAGATGGCATCAACGTGAGTGGAGAAGTGCAGCTGGGAATCTAGCCAAACTCCTAAATATTTGAAAGGCGGGATGTTTTCAAGACAAGAACCATCCAAGATAGAGAAGGTTGGAGCGTGCTAAAAGGTGACCAGTTTCTGTCTGGTGCCAAAAGTCATAGCCACTGTTTTTTTTATATTAAGTTTGAGCTTGTTTAACAAGAACCAGGACTAGACTCTATTAAAATCATCCTGGAGGGGGGCTTGCACACTGTTGACAGAAGGCCCAGAGAGGAAAAGAATAGTATCATCGGCATACATGTGTATATTGGCAGATCTGCAGACAGAGGAGTGGTTATTTATAAATAGGGAGAAAATTATAGGACCAAGTATGGAGGCTTGGGGCATGCCGGCAAGGATTGGTTGAGAGGGGGTAGAATGTTGATAGTGTACTGTTAAAATACAAGGTTAACCAAAAGGTAACAGGCAGGGTTCGATGCCCTTTTGTCTTGAAAGAAAGACTCTGCACTTTTTTCAGTGATGAGGGTGGACCCTATTAATGCGGAAAAATACCAGTTAATGTTGTTAAGATTGTTGGTGTCAGATAAGGAGTTTATGTTATTCATCATCAATGTTAAGAAAATGGCAATGTACTGGTTTTCCCCCTTTTCATGTATGCTATATATATATATATATATATATATATATATATGGATAATCATTAAAATTTGAATAAAAAAAATACAGAAGTTAGACATTGTTCGCAGAAAAAAGACCATAAGGCCAATCCAGTCTGCCCAAACCCCACCTACCCTGTTGTGGTGACAAGGGTCCCTTTACAGGCCCCCAGCTTCCTCCCTCTCTTTGGGTCATTCTTCCTTTTAATGATACCCATATGCCTATCCCACACATTCTTTAATCCCGTCACTGTCTCTGCCTGCAACACCTCCCAAGCAAACCTGTTCCCCCTAGCCACCACCCTGTTCAGGAAGAAATGTTTTCTCATCTCCCTCTTGAATCCCCCCCCCCACAAAATTTATTGTGTTCCCTCTTGTAACCACATTTGTGCTCCAATTAACAAGTTCCCCACACTTCCCCCATTCTTTCTCAGAGATAAAGGTCTCAATGATGTCCCCCTTGGCTCTTCTGTTCTCTAAGAAGTACATGTTGAGGCCCTTTAGTCCTATCTCATGGGGCTTCCCCTGTATTACCTGTACCTGTATCTTGGCTGTATACCCGCCACCTTGTCAATGTCTTTCCTAGGGTGAAGGTTTCAGAACTGCTCACAGTACTCAAGGTGGAGGCAAACCAGGGACTTGTACAGGGGGAGTATAACCTCCCTTCTTCTGCTTGCTACCCCATCTCACTATGCAGCCCATCATCCTATTTGCTCTTCCAACCATGCTAGAACACGGGGCTCACATTCAGCAGGGTCTCCATAAGTTCCCCACCATGGAGGTTGGGCTCACTGACTTGTAATTCGTTGACTCTTCCCTGCTGCCATTTTTGTGTAGGGGAACAACATCTCCCCTTTTGTGATTCTCTGGGAACACTCCTGATTCCAGAGAGCTACTAAACAAATCTATCAGCAGGGCAGCCAGGGCCTTCCTTAGTTCCTTCAGCACCTTTGGGTGCAATCCGTGGGGACCCATGGTCTTGTCAATCCTTATCACCCTTAACCCTGTCACCTCTTCTGCTAATGGTGTAGTGTCCACCTCCCAGCTGCCTCCCCTTATCAATATATACTCCCTCTGGCAATGCCATATACTTCTTGATATAAAACCTGTCCATCTCTTCTTATGTTAATTGTAAAAGTTCTGATATCCAAACACTCAAGAAGGCACTGGATAGGAATTCTCCAGCACTTTCAGACTATTTATTTATTTAGTTTTTGTTGACCAAGTAAGTGTGTAACCCCTGCCTGCTTGGCTAGTTGCAGGTTAAGGGGCCTGGGTACTGAAATGGGTGCCTCCACCTGGAGGACAGGGTTGTTAGTAACAAGGCTAACCTGGGTACAGCCCTCTGGAACACTCTAACCCTCCTCCTTCCCCTCTAGTGGCCTAGACAATATGCAACAAACAGTTTCACAGTAGCCCCTTTTCAGCATACAATTCCCCACACTGTTTGCACTTACCACCAGGGCTGGTTCCACCAGTTTGACCCTGGAGACCCCCTGTAAAACAAGGTTAGGCACAACAAATAACAACAGTACAGTGCTTTTGGTACAAACTGGAACCACAGTCAGATTAAATGCAAAAAGAGTTAGATCTGATTTATTCCAGGGAATTGAACAAGGGAGGAGTGTATTCAGGTTGATTGATTCGAAAACTGATCTAGTCAGGCAATTGTGCATGCACTTTTAGACCCTACACAATCACAATCACACACTCTGGGTACCCAGTTGGAAGTAAGGTGGGCTAGCCTGGAACGTTGCCCCGGGTAGGCTGGTGTCGCAGCTGGTTGGGGCCCTGTGATGAAAAGAAAAATCATGCACAACCACACGCAATTTGTAATCCAGAGCCTGAAGGCTCAGTTCGTGAAAGGAAAAACAACAATGCAATCAGATTGCTTTGCATTGTGGGAGCATGTGTGATTTTGTATTTCAGTGCAATCAGATGACAACATTTGAGATTTAGCTGTTGTTGCAGGGAGCTACCCTGATTGTTACTCACGCTACCCAATGCAAGACACAGGAGGGACGAGATGGAGACTGCAGGTTGATAACTGGTATGCCAGGAGAAGTAGGGCCCACACGAATCACCGAGGTGTCATTCCTGTTCGAGATGTTGAGCAGGGAGCTGATCCCTGGGTGAGTCTCTCATTGATGGTGTTCTCTGTGCCTGAAGTAGCTGGCTGAGCCAGTGTGGCAGGGCTCAGGCTGGGTAAAACAGTTCGGAAATCAGTCTAGGAAGGCTGGATGCAGCTTCCAGCAAGCGTAGCACAATTAAACAGTGGGGAACCAAACTGCGACTCACTAACAGCACACATCACATTTATAGTAAAGCAACCACCATACCACAAAGTGGATAGCAGTCCGGCAGCAATATCAGTGTCTCTAAGCAAAACCAGGAGTTCTATGGTGAATGGATGTCCTGACAGGCCGATCGCATACAGTAAATCTTCGGTGTTCTTCAGGTTTAAGCCTGGTCAGACTTTAGTGACTTTTCTCTCATTCAGTTCAGACACAGTCTGGATTATTAAGCCTTTCAAAGGATTCCCTCACAAGGGACTGCAGGTAGACAGGCCGGACTCAGCCTTTCCACCAATCTCCCGCGCGAACTATGCAGGAGCTGCTGCTTGAATCGCTCAAGCTGTTTACTCTGCCAACTCTAACTCCAGACTGACTGACTGCAGCAGGCAGCTTGGGAATTTCCCTTCAGTCCAAAAAGGTTCTGGCTGGTTGATCCATCTGTCTGTCAAAGCAAGGGCTCCCCCTCCAGGTCTATTTTGGTGCCAAAATGTAAAAACTACAATTCCTACAGAAATGTGCTCCCACAAGACCCCTGGGGACAGGCTCCATTTTAGAGTCCCCAAAGGTACTGATTGGTCCAAATAAGCAGTCCAGGACCAAGATGGTGGTGCAATACATAAAATCCATGCTGCAAAGAAGACAAGTTAAACAAACTACAATATTATCACTATTCTAATAAATAATCAGCAAATAAGTACAGCTTCTAACAGAGCTCCCTCTGTGCAACTAGCGATGGCAGAACGGAGCGATTATCTGGCAGCCCGGGTGGGACTCAAGCATAGAAACACTCAGCCCCCTCCCAGATTAAATAAGCACCACGTTATTGGCAGCTCTTAAAGAGACAGAGCACAGAGGCATTAAGGCACTCTCACACAAACACTTTTAAAACGGTAAGACACCGGATACCAGCCTGGCAGTGGGCATTTAGGCACACCCAAGGAAGACTTTCAGAAACCCCCATTTGTAGGGGGGTTACAAGTGCAATAGGCAAACAAATGCTTAATTTCAGGCATGATCTGGGAGAATAAATTATTGAATACATTACAGAGAATGGTACAAGGCAATGACAACTCAGGCAAGACAAGGCAGTGTACAATAAAACATAAGTGGAAAAACAGTATATAAAACATTAAAACAGAAACAAAAATATTGAAAAGCATCCACAAAACCATGGAGAACAGGAAGAGATCATATACCTAAGCAGCCACGGTCTAACTATATAAAATAAGTTAGCTACCATGATTAATCTGCTACAGAGACACAAAGATGCTAACAATCAAAGAGAATAATGTGAGTAAACCTAGTGGAGCATTTTTCTGTCACCAGCCTAGTCATTTTAGGTAGGGCCTGTGCAGATCTGTCCTCCGCAGCTGGCACCTTATCCATCACTACCCCATCATAGTGGCCTGTGAACTAAAGTGCTCCAAGATATCCTCAGTTTTATGATCCTTTGGCCAGCACCAACTCCCACAGTGGTGCCCCTGGGGAGTTGGAAGATTGGTTGGGGCCTGCTGTTGGGAGTCCAGCAGAGTCATTACAGTGGTTTTTGCTTCACCACTAACTAAGGGTTTGTTTGTCCTGTCCATTGCTGCAATTTATTGAAGCTGAGGTAATTCTCTGTGGATTGCTGTACAGAAAACCCATTGAAGCAAAGTTTAAAAGGCAGCTGCAGGAGAAGTAAACTGCGAGCAGCCCTTTGTAAAATGAAGACTTTGGGCTGAGTGCTGTGAGACTGCAGAGGCAGAAGCCATCTTTGCTGCCCCTAACAATAGGATCAGTAGAATGGCCAATCAGGCCCCAGAACCTGCAGAGAGAACCCCAGAGAGCTCATGGGACACAGGTAGAATAAATTAAATAAAATGCACTTTTGTGTCAGCCTGTCAGCGCAGCAGTAGCGCGACCGCCTGCAATGCCAATGATTCGAGTTTGGAAGGAAGCTTGGGAGTTGGAGGGCCGGGGTTGGATGGGGCTGGTCGGTGCAGGAGGGAGAATAAATAAATAAAGAAAACATAACAAAACAAAAAATGTAGCTTTTGTGATCTATCTGTGATTGAATGACAGACCTCCAGCACTGCTGTAGGTGACTCACAGCTCCATGAACCAACCAAGAAATGGATTTTGCCAGTGAACACCAGCGGCTATTCCAGGACTTTTTAACGCATGTGACTGCTGCAAGAGTCATTCAGGAGTGAACTGCAGCTAACAGCTGAAGGAGCCAGACAATGTGTCTGCCAGAGCCAAACAGAATTCCTGCACAGAAATAGTGGAGGGCAGTAGCGGAGCCAGGTTTGGGATCATTTGGGAGCCAGGGAGGGCCATTCAGTCAATGACAAGCTCCACAATGGGCACTAAACAGTGAATAAAGAAGGTGGCAGGGCACCACTACTCACACTGGGGCAGCCAGGAGCTGCAACCGCCCCCCCAGCCCCCCCTCTGGCTCCGCCACTGGTGGAGGGTGCACTTACACAGTGTAGACCTGAGATACTTTGCTGCATAGTAGCTCTGTGTCTAGGGAGCTACCTTGCCAGCACCACTGCCAGGTACTGGGTACTGCAGTTCATGTAGGGTTTGGATGCCAAGACTTAGTGTAGTGCCTGACACAATCAGGTTCCATGGTCTAAAGCTGCATCTACCTAGAAACATAGAACTGACTCGCAGAAAAAGGCCTGTTGGCCTGTATTTGCCCATTCCAACCTAGTTCTGAATGACAGAACCTTAGAGTTTCTACGCTCTTTTCTTCCCCCTTTCTGGGGTGGTTTTTACCAAGCCCTGGTATATGTCCAGCGTAGTATCATAATGTCACAGACAATACCACGCATTTACCACTGTGCAGAAGGAAACAGCATGCGGCAAGGACAGAAAGCTGTTCTTTTGTTTTGCAGGGGGCTTCACCCCCTGCACCCCCCACACCCCATAAATACAGGACTGCCTTGTAAACTGGATTGATAAAACCCAAATGACATGTTTCCTTCCTGTATAAAAATAAATTTTACTACTACTACCACTACTAATATAATCATCTCCGAGGAGGTGTGGACACTGGGGCAAGAAATAAAAAAATAACACTAGGAGATTCCCTAGCAGGGAATCAAACTGTGATTCCCCCAACCCACGCACTGCAGGGTCAGGTACTCTAGCCACTCCACCATGGGAGTGGCTTGATTGAGCACCCGACCGGCAGTGGCTACATACACTTCCTCCTTCCTGGTGAGTGACAGGGGATAGTGGTAGTATCGTATTGCTGATATTCCCCTGCACTCTACTCCCCTACACGCTACCTGTAACGTGCTCCTGCTGTGCGTGGGTTAACAAGCATGGTTATCACCCAGTACCGTATATGTCCCACTCTTGTCTGAATCCCCCCCCCCTTGATTTTGCACAGACCATTCTCCAAAAGTCTATTCTACCCTTCAACCACCGTCTCCATTAAAAAGCACATCCTGGTATCTCTTTTAGATTTTCCCCCTGCCAGCTTCATGAAGTTGCCCCTGGTGCTTGTGTTCCCATTCAGTCTGAACAGTTCACCACTATCCACTTTATTTACTCCATGGGGGTATTTGTATGTTTCAGTCATGTTCCTGCTCCTTTCCCACCGCAAGTGTGTACATGTTCAGATCTGCCAGCCTCTCCTTGCACATCCTTTCCTGCTGTCCTTGAATCATCTTGGTTATCCTGCTCTGCGCTGCCTCCATTCTGCTTCTGTCCTTTAGATGCAGACTCCAAAATGGCACACAGTATTTTAGGTGAGAATGAACTAGTAACCTATACAGTGGTAGTGGCAGCACCTCCTTTCTCCTACTGGTGATACTCCTCCCTATTCACGCCAAAATCCTATCTTCCCTACCCACTGCCCTATTGCATTGTGCTAATGCCTTCAGACTGTCTGAAATGATTACCCCAAGTCCTTTTCCTCTGAAGTGCTTCCCACTTCTACCTCCCCATTCTCTGTTCAACGTTAGTATCTTTTTTTTACAAGGGGGGCTTATGCAAAATGCACAGCTTTTAGCATTTAATTTACTTATTTTTCGTATTTTTCATCACCAGGTGAATGCACTAGACACCTCAAGCTGGGCAGTAGCTTTGCCCCTCATTAGGTGCATGGTACGTAAAGATGGCAGGAAAGGAGCACTTTAAGAGATGAGTACCCCATGCCTGAATCTGAAAGGGAAATGAGGTACTCCAACACCTGACTAACCGGGCAGGAGAACAATCCAAATGGTGAGCAGTGGCCCAAAGGGAAAGGGGCTTCCCTTTCATAGCATAAGTGGCCCTGGTGGAGGGCTTCCTGGCTGCCACCAGGATGTCAGCGACCCTAGAGGAAACCCAAAAGTGGGAAATAGCTAGATCCACAGGAGCCATGCATGTAGATGCCGCTTGCAGCTAGTGCAGAACGCTGCTGCAAGGTTAATGACAGGGGTGACTAGAGGAACACATATTACCCCTGTGCTGCACGATCTGCACTGGCTGCCTATACAGTGGCGGATCACCTTTAAAGTAGGTCTTTTGACCTTCAAAGCCCTGCACGGACTTGGCCCTGACTACTTGAAAGAGCTTCTGATTCCTTACCGCCCCGTGCGACAGCTCTGTTCAGCCGACGAGGGGTTGCTAGAGGTTCCGAGGGTTATATTGAAGTCTTCTGGGGCTAGGGCTTTTGGGTTAGTGGCCCCAACCCTCTGGAACTCTCTGCCTCGCCGGCTTAGAGAATGCATGACCGTGGAAGCCTTTAAGCGGGATTTGAAGACTTTTTTGTGGAACAAGGCTTTTGTGGACTGATGCTGTTATGAATTGTTGTTTTATATGTATATTCTGATTTTATGATTCATTTGTACAGCGCCTTGGTATTTGAAAGGCGCTAAATAAATAAAGTTTTATTTATTATTTTATTAGATGTAGGGACTTGAGCTCCAAATGGAAAGTGTGGACAGAACTCCAGGTGGCAGCTGCACAGATGTCAGCAGCAGACACATTTCTGAAGCAAGCCATAGAGGCAGCCATGCCTCCAGTGGAATGGCCCATGACCACCCCCGGAAGGGGCTTGTTGTACTTGCAGTAGCAATAAATAATGCAGTTATCTAACCACTTACACAAACCCTGCTTGGAAACCAGAGCACCCTCTCTCTTGGGGGCGAATGAAACAAACAACTGGTCAGTTTTTCTCAAAGACTTGGTGTGGTTCGTATAATACCGCAACATCCTGTAAACATCCAAAGTATGGAGCAACCCCCTCCCCCGATTGGAATACTCAGGAAAATAAACTGGAAGGTGGATGGATTGATTTAAAGTAAACTCAGATACCACCTTAGATAAAAATTTAGGATTACTACTCAAAGACACCCTGTCTTTGTGAAAAAACAAACAAGACTCTTTACACATTAGAGCCTGTAGCTCGAAAATCCTTTGAGCAGAAGTAACTGCAACTAAAAAGAGCGCTTTCCATGACAGAGAGTGCAGCTCGCAACTTGCGGCCAGTTCAAAGGGAGGTAAAGTGAGTTTCTCCAACATAAAATTAAGGTCCCATGGGGGGACTGGGTCCCGAATGGAAGGTTTCAGATACAGAATGCCCAGCAGAAATGTGCAGGACAGGGCCTGCCCGCCGGTGCAGTGATAGCACTACCTCTTGTGAAGCCAGCGACCCAAGTTCTGGAATGGGCTCGGGTTGCTGGAGGGCCAGCTGTGGGTAGGAGGTTTAAGCATCCAGGGACTGCTCGTTTCCTCCGGGGGGAGGAGGAACCTTGGCTCGGTGCACGACTGGCCTCTGGCAGTGGCTGGAGGATTGACAAGCCCTTGATGTGCGAAGGGGAGGAGCATGATGGATGGCGGCTTCTGCCTTGACGTCAGCGCACATTGCATCTCTGGGGGGGGGCGTACATAGAAAAATACCTTGGCCTGGCATGACTCTGACATGACTCTGACATGACTTCAGTCACATATTCGGAACTGCCTAGTACAGTATGCCCTGCAAGTCCATTGGTCCGCACTGTGGACCAATGGGCTTGCAGCCCATACTGTACCTGTCAGTCGGCAGGCGGACAGGTGGTATGCGGGTGGGTTGTAGCCACCCGCCGATGACAGGAGGGGAGAGGGTGGGCAAGAGGTTCAGTGTGGGTGGGAGGGGTGGGGATGCCACTGGATCACCAGGGCACATATTTCTGGTGGCAAGCTTTTAAACTAGCTAAGGGGGGAGGCACTGGAAAGGAGCAGGAAAATCCTAGCCCCCAAATAATCACGGTAGTAAGTGCGGCAAACACCAACATAGAGGTGTCGATAGGGAGAAGGGCAGGGGTAAATGGAGAAAGTGACAAAGGCAAGAAGGACAGGGATGGGGCAAAAGGGAGTAAGGCCATCAGGAAATGGAGGGTAATGAGTACCAATGCCCGTAGTCTGGGCAACAAGCTCCCTGAGCTGGTGGCCTTAATGGAAGAGGGATGCCTGGATATCGTGGCAGTCACAGAAACATGGTACACAGAGAACCATGACTGGGATGTTAACATACCAGGGTACATAACCTACAGGAGAGACAGGCAGGGGAGAAGAGGGGGAGGAGTAGCTCTCTATGTAAAGGAAGGGATAAAAGCAATTGAACAAAAGAGTAAACAGGGAGGAGAGGAGGCACTGTGGGTCACCTTGGAGACTGGAAAGGGCACCACAATCCGCACAGGGTTGTATAGACCCCCATGTCAGGGAAGGAATGGACAAGGATATGATAGAAGGCATTCTTAGAATGGCAGAGAAAGGGGAGATACTGTTGATGGGAGACCTGAATATGCCAGATGTTAACTGGAGCACATTTGCTGCAGCCACATCCAAGAGCAGGGCCATTCTTGATGCCCTACAGGTGGCAGGCATTAGACAGCTAGTTTTGGAACCCACTCATGAGGGAGCAATCTTAGACCTCGTACTCTCAAACGGAGGCAGTGAGAGGATCTCAGATCTAGAAGTGGGTTGCCATCTGGGGACAAGTGACCATCAAACTGTGGTTCACGTTAAACTCAGCTACAGAGTCAAGCCATACAAAAGTGAGGGTACTGGACTTTAGGAGGGCTGACTTTGGCAAGATGGGAGAGTGCCTCAGAAAAGCACTAGCAAACAGGCTAGAAGGAGGTGTGGAGCAACAATGGGAATTATCAAACTGCCATCACAGAGGCAACAAGCCTTTTGTGAAGCAAATAAACAAATCAAAACGAAAGAAAAAGCCATTATGATTCTCAAAAGAGGTGGCTGTGAAAGTCAGGAAGAAAAGATAGCATTCCGGAAGTATAAGGAAACACAGAAGGAGCAGGACAGAGGCTGTACCAGTTAAGGCAGAAGGAAGCAGGAGGGAAGTCAGAATAGCAAAGACCCAAACTGAAGAAAAGATAGCCAACTCAGTTAAGAAGGGGATAAAACCTTTTATAGGTATATCAGCGGCGTAGAAAAGACAAAGGGAGGGATAGTGAGGCTGAACAGAATGAGCGGTGGGTGGGCAGAGGGGACAGTGAAAAGCAGGAATACTGAACGAATATTTCTGCTCAGTATTCACAAAGGAGGGGAAGTGCCTAATCCAATTAACAGAAGCACTCTTGATAGGGGGGTCAATCCCAGTCCTTTCACAGAAGAAAGGGTTCTGCAAGAACTCCTAAAGCTGAAGGTGGACAAAGCAATGGGTCCTGACAGAATTCACCCCAGAATCCTAAAAGAATTAAGGGAGGAACTAGTGAAACCACTGGCTACTCTTTTTAATAAATCATGGGAGGATGGTGTGGTACCCGAGGACTGGAGGAAGGCGGATGTGATTCCCCTTCACAAAAGAGGGACCAAGACAGAGGCAGGAAACTACAGACCTGTCAGTCTGACCTCTGTGGTAGGGAAAGTGATGGAGTCACTTCTGAAGGAAAGAATAGTTGAGTACCTAGAGGCCAGTGGAGCACAGGACCCAAGGCAGCATGGGTTCACAGCGGAAGGTCATGTCAGACGAATCTAATAGATTTCTTGACTGGGTGACCAAAGTAGTAGACCAGGAGGGGCTGTGGACATGGCCTACCTAGACTTTAGCAAGGCATTTGACACAGTCCCACACAAAGATTATAGTCAAATTAACCAGCCTGGGAATGGGTCCCAGGGTGGTAGCCTCGGTAAAACATTGGCTGGACAACAGGGCACAGAAGGTAACTGTAAATGGAGTCCACTCTGAAGAAAGGGGTTACTAGTGGGGTACCGCAGGGTTCAGTATTGGGTCCAGTCCTTTTTAATGTCTTCATCAGTGACATTGCAGAGGGACTGGAAGGAAAAGTATGCCTTTTTGCAGATGACACAAAGATCTGCAACAGGGTTGATACACAAGGAGGTGTGGAAAGGATGAAAAGGGATTTGGCAAGGTTGGAGGAATGGTCAGAAGTATGGCAGCTAGGATTCAATGCAAAGAAGTGCAAAATAATGCACCTGGGAAACAAGAACCCAGGGGAAGAATACACAATGGGTGGGGAGGTAGTAACAACAACAAAAAAGGAAAGGGACCTGGGGGTAATTATATCAGATGACCTTAAAGTTAGCAAGCAATGTGAGAAGGCAGTAGGGAGGGCTGGGGGTATACTGGGATGTATAGGGAGAGGCATCATCAGCAGAAAACAGGAAGTTGTTATCCCTCTGTACAGACAGTTGGTGAGACCCCATCTGAAGTACTGTGTCCAGTTCTGGAGACCCCATCTCCGCAAGAACATAGACAGGATAGAGGCAGTCCAGAGGAGGGCAACTAAAATGGTGCAGGGTCTGCAAAAGAAGCCGTATGAGGAGAGACTAAAGGAGCTTAATATGTATACCCTTGAGGAAAGAAGGGAGATGGAGGACATGATAGAAACTTTTAAGTACCTCAGTGGAATCAACAAAGTCCAAGAGGGTAGCATCTTTCAGAAAGAGACGTGCAAGAACAAGGGGACACAATTTAAAGATAGAAGGAGGGCGGTTCAGGGACAATGTGAGGAAGTATTATTTCACAGAGAGGGTAGTGGATGCATGGAACAGCCTTCCTGAGGAGGTTGTGGGGTCTAAAACTGTGGGAGAATTCAAGAATGCATGGGACAGACATAAGGCAATTCTTGTGGGGGGTAGGAAGAAATAGGCTGTTGGTTAACTAGGATCTGCGGCCTATCCTGTAGGTAGGGAAATGGGCAGACTAGATGGGCCTAGCGGTCCTTATCTGCCGTCAAAGTCTATGTTTCTATGTTTCTGTGTTTCTAGTACCGCGATCACGGCAACGGGCAGGGGGGTGCCACTAGACCACCAGGGACGGACATTTGTACCTGTCTTGGGAAATCGGGTGGGAGGGGGGACCACTAGACCACCAGGGATGGTCCTTTATGACATGTATCTGGGAATCGGGGACTTGGGAGGGGGGACCACTAGACTACCAGGGATTGTTCCTTATACATTTCCACAATCGGGCTATGGGCAGGGGATACCCTGGGATCCCCACTGCACGCGTCATGTGGTGCAGGACGCCAGACGCAAGTCGCCAGGTTGCCCTGCGCAAGGCATGCAAATAGGGCCATAATGACATGCAAATGGCCCCATTTGCTCCTTGCATATTTTATGGCCTCATTTGCATGCTCCCTTCTGTATAGTGTAGGTGATGCACCTAGCGCAACTGCACTTGCTCTGGCGCATCCCTGTGCTCCCTATCTGTGGCTTGCGCAGGTGCAGTGCCACTACACCATGCACAGTATGTGTGCCAACCTTGCCATATTCAACGGTGCTGCGCCACGGTGCATCACCGTTGAATATCATCTGGCCCTGGCACCGGCGCATCCCAGTTGCACTGCGCCCAGGCTTGCGCCACTGCCTGGAACAGTCTGAATATCTGGGCCATGGTATGTAATGATATATAATAAAGAAATTGGCTGTTTACTATAATGTGTACTTTATATATTTTTCTGTCTCTATTTCCTTTTCTTGTCCACAGTACTATTTCAAAGCCAAAGTGACCATACTTTTTTCTCCTGAGGAAAAAAAATAATTTAAAGCATTTTAAAAATGTCTAAATTCTGATAGAGATGAAAAAGTTTACCAGCAAATGAAAGTGGAAGACAACTGGATCTTTCACTGTTACAAAAGGTGGGGGTAGGCTTTTTGGCCAGCTTTGCTGCCATGCCACTTTAAGATGTAACATGGAAAAGATTAGGTTAAGTAACTGCTAACGGTCTTAATGGCCATACTTTACACCTCCCAGGTTGACTGCTTTCACAAGCAAAGAGCTACAGTATATTGACAACAGAACTTGTTTGTAACCTGGTCATGCAGTTGAAACAATGAATGATATGATAAAATCTGTTTCAAAAGTATGTGAGCACTCAAAATGGCTCAGAAACCTGACCAGCACTGAACGAAACCGGATTACTGGATAAAGACCCTTAAAAATAGATCAACCAGTAAAAAAACCTGACAAGTGGCAACCGCAATAGCGAGCAATGGCCTAAATGGAAAAGAGTTTCCTTTTCATAGCATAAGTGTCCCTGGTTAAGGGCTTTCTGGCTGCCACCTGGACGTCAGTGATCCTAGAGGAAACCAAAAAGCAGAAAATAGCTAGGTCCGCAGGAGCCATGCATGTAGATGCAGGGACTTGAGGTCTGGGTGCCCTGGTCCTGGGACAGCAAGCCTGTGCATAGCGGTAAAGGCACTGGAGGTTCCACAGTTAGCTGTTGCAGCAGAGGAAACCAAATCTGTCATGGCCAGAAGGGAGCTATGAGAATCAGCTCCGCTCCCTCTAACTGAAGCTTAAGCAGAACCCTCTGCAGGAGCGGGAAGGGAGGGAATGCATGTAGAAACCTCCCCTTCCAAGAGAGGGACAATACGTCTCACCAGAAATCTCCAGGCCTGGGATCGAACGAGCAAAAAAAGCAGCAGTTTTGCATTGAGTGGGGATGTAAAGAGGTCCAACTCTGGATGACCCCACCTGTCGAAGAGGTCTTCGACCACTGAGGACAGAAGCTCCCACTCATGAGCCCGAGACCTGGAGTGGCTGAGACTGTCGGCCAACACATTTTGGATGCCTGGAACATGCACGGCTGAGAGCTCCAGATTGTGCTCGATGGCCCAATACCAGACTCTCACTTCCTCCCACCACAGGGGGTTAGAGTGAGTTCCCCCTTGCTTGTTGATGTAGTAGATAATGCACATGTTGTCCATGTGAACCAGTAATGGCCTGGGAAGAGATGGGTCTGAAAGGCCTGCAGGGCTTATAGAACCACCCGCATCTCCAGGACACTGTTATGAAGAGTTTGCTCTATGTCCGACCAGGTATCCTAAGTCTGATGTTTGGCCAAATGGGCACCCCATCCCATGCCAGAGGCATCTGTCGTAAGAACCTGCCAGGGAGGCGACATGTCAAAAGAGACTCCCCACAGCATATTGGCTGGGTCCATCCTCCAGGCCAGAACCCTCCAGACTGGGTCGGGAACCAGGACCAACTGGTCAAGGTCATCTGTACGTTGAACCCATTGGAACGGTAAGGTCCACTGTGGCACCTGCATATGCAGATGGGCCAAGGGAACTACGGCAAGTGATGCCGCCATATGGTCAAAGAGATGCAGAAAGACTCTGGCAGGAACCTGGCAGCTCGTGGAAACTAGACTTGGCCTGTTCCATCAGGCAGGCTGCCCTGTCCTCTGGCAGAAAGACCTTTCCCTGGTGGGTGTCCAAGATCGTCCCTATATAATGGAGGTGCTGGCAAGGGAAGAGGCAGGACTTTGGTAGATTTACTGCAACCCCAGTTCCTGGAAAAGATGAGAGGTGCATTCCAGGGTCTGAACCAAGCACTCCCTTGAAGGGCTGCTAGCAGCCAGTCATCCAGGTAGGGAAAAATATAAAATTCATGTTTCCTCAATGCTGCTGCCACCACTGCCAAGCATTTGATAAATACCCGGGGGGAGGGGGATGAAGAAAGGCCAAACAGGAGGGCACTGAATTGGACGTGGGCACCCTGAAAATGGAAGCAGAGGAAACGACAATGAACAGGAAATACCTGGATGTGCAGGTAGCATCCTGCATGTCCAGTGAGCAAAGCCAGTCCCCCTGGTGCAGCAGGGTCAGCAACCCCTGAAAGGTCACCATCATGAAGCATTTGTACTCCATGTAGAGATTCAGATTGCTCAGGTGTAGGATGGACCAAAGATCCCCGGTCTTTTTGGGGATGAGGAAGTAGGAGTAAAAGCCCCTTCCCCACTGAGCCTGAGAAATGGGTTCTATGGTCCTTTTGTGTAGAAGTGCCTGCATTTCCTCTGAAACCAGAGGCAGGTACATGGAAGGGTAGGTAGAGTGGACTGGAGGAGTCTCGGGCTACCATTCCAGGAACTCCAGAGTGTGACCTTGAGATATGAGCTGAAGCACCCAGTTGTCTGTGGTCACTGCTTGCCACCCCACCACGTGGAGAGAGAACTGACCCCCGATTGCCTCCTCCAGACCCTCAGTCGTGGGGGGAGGGTTCGGCTAAGGAGTCAGGAGATAGGGGCGGGAGCGGGCAAAAGGGTCATGGGACTCCTGGGGATCAAGCGTCAGCCCCTGTGGGGGCAGTGGGGGCCTTTTGGCGCTACTGGCCCTTGGTGGATTGGCCTTGAGCCTGCTTGCAGGAGGACTGATGAAAGAACTGGTGTTGGTTCACTCTAGGCTGGGTATGGTAGACAGAATGGACTGATTTAAGGGCTTTGCCTGACTCCTGCAGATTAGAAATGAGGTCCTGAACATCACCCCCAAAAAGGACCAAGCTACTAAAGGAAGCATCCAAAATGTTGGCCTGAACATCTGGGGCAAAACCTGAGACCAGGAGTCAAGAGTGGTGCCGGAGGCAAACGTCAGCAGCAGTCCCATGCCTGGAGGCGTTGATAGCATCTTAAGATGCCCAGAGCACATGGCTGCCGACATCCGAGCCCGACTTCAAGTCCAAGTTCAAGTTTATTGTAGGAAAAAAACTCCATTGAGCAAGCTCACTCACAAGGAGGTCCTATGATACATATACTAGTAGACTCACAGAAGGATACAATAAAAGCACACAACAAGATTATAAGTGCTAATAAAGTACATGAGTAGCAGTTATACAGGCATTACACTATATATCATAGAGTAGGTCGGCATACTCGTATACAAAGTGCGGATACAGTCCATATGGATCTTGTGTCTAACAATAGGCTACCCAGTCATAGGAAAAAATGATTTAAATGATAATTACAAACGTCTTTTATTTTTCCTGCAATTAAAGTTTTGAAGAGATTGACACAGACTAATTTTGAAAGTTTCAGTGAAGATTGTAGACAATTCCAGATTACTGGTAGGGCTATGGAAAAGGCACGCTTCCCAAAGGAAGTGCGTGCCATGGGGACATCTAGGAAGATGAAATCCGATTTCCTGAGTGCATATGTACTGCAGCAGGTATGGATGATGGAGGTTAGGTATCTTGGAAATTTGTTAAGGAGAAGTTTTAGAGTCCATGTACTGGCATGAAGAACGTGTCTAGTGGTAAGGGATGTCCAACCCACAGCTGAGTATAGGTCACAATGATGTGTCCGGTAAGGAGAGTTCGTAATGAAGCGCAGCGCACGATGATAGAGAATGTCCAGTTTGTTAAGTTTTGAGGTTGTGGAAGTGTTATATATTATGTCCCCATAGTCAAATAATGGGAGGATTGTGGCTTGGACAAGCTTAGTTCTGACCTCGACTGGAAAGAGCGGCTTGTTATGGTAAAAAAAGCCTAGCCTTATTTTTAGTCTTTGTATAAGGTCATCCAGGTGTTCGGAGAATGTAAGCTTCCTATCTAACCAGAACCCCAGGTATCTGAATTTGGGGGTGGCTACCAAAGGCTCACCTAGGTAGGTTACTATGAAGTCGTTCTGTAATGTGTCATGTACGGGGGCGGGGGGGATGAAGATCCTAGATTTGGTTTTCTTAGCGTTTAGAAGGAGTTTAGCATTCATGAGATTGGATTCAAGCTGGACAAAGTCGGCTTGGAGGATGTCTCTGACGTGTAGTAATGAGGCATCAGAAGTATAGAGGACTGTATCGTCGGCAAAGAAATGCAATTTAGAGTTGGATATGTGGTAGTTGAGGTCATTAATGTATACGGAGAATAAGATGGGACCTAGGATGGAACCTTGTGGGACTCCCCTAGTAAGTGGTAGGGGGGGATGAGAACAGGCCATCAGCTTTGATTTTTTGCATCCTTCCTGAATGGTAGCTATTAAACCACTGGATGGTAGAAAGTGTGGCACCTATTTTAGCAAGACTGAATTCGATAAGGTTGTGGTCTACTGTGTTGAAAGCTTTACTAAGGTTTAAAAAGACAGCTCCTGCATACTTCTTAGAGTCCATGGCTAAGATCCAGTCATCGGTTACTTTGGCCAAGGTGGTGACGGTACTGTGGTTGGAGCAGAAACCAGATTGGGTTGGGTTTAGGAGTGAATAGGTTTCTAGGTGATGCTTTAATTGAGCGTAGATCAGCTTTTCAAAGACTTTGGAGAGGATAGGCAAGATGGAAATGGGTCTGTAGTTGTTTAAATCACATGGGTCCCCTGCTTTAAATAGGGTGAGGATATGGGCTGATTTCCAGCATGCCGGTACAATAGAAGAAGAGATAGAAAGGTTGAAAATATGTAAGATTGGGGCCGTGAGGTAGGTGAACCCAAATTTTAGGAAGAAAGGTTTGATTCCATTGTCCCGGGCACTTTTTTTGGTATCAAGGTTCTTGAGGGAGTCTTCGACATCTTTAAAGTTAATGGGGTGCAGCTGAAAGGGGTGGCTAGTTTTTGGAGAGATATAATTTGTGCTGTCTTGGCTAATAGCATGTGATGCATACGGGGATGTGTCAAGCGCTAGGCCAGCGGTGGTAAAGTGAGATTTAAATTCTTCAAGGATATGGAAACTATTATCCACAGTCGTATCATTTTTAATGATTTTGGTTGGTAGAAGGGAGGGGGCCATCGGCCACCCTTCAATAGACTTGAGGGTCCTCCACATTTTTTGGGAGTCCCCCTTAGCCTGCTCGAGAGTGGAAACATAGAAGCTGACTTTGGCAGCACGAATTTGTTTCACGCAGCCATTTCTGGCAGTTCTGAAGGCCTGCCAATCCCCCAGGCTTTTGGTGTATCTAGCCTTGGCCCATAATTTATCACGGGCAGAAAGAGCGTTCTTCAATTTGGCAGTAAACCAGGGGTGCGAGATGTTTCATGTCCTGACCTTAATAAATGGTGCATGTTTATTTGCTAGGGAGTTGAGGGTGTCATTTAAGACTGCGGCCGCGGACTTCCGGTGACGTCATACTCCTGATGGCTGCCTGAATCAGGAGGCTCCTGCCGATGCCAGCAATAACCTCTGTTTTTACACCTCTACATAGCCTCAAACAGAACGGAATGCATACCTGGAGGTACAGACATGCCTAAGCGAGGGGAGAAAAGCATAAAAAAAACCCATAGCGACCAATGACGGCGGATTAACCAATTCTGGTAGCGAAGGCTAGCAGGCCTCATCCACCTCGAGGCAAAGGTGTAGCAAGTCCGACCAGCCACCCTTATGGACGCTGCAATGCCAGATGACCATGATGTTATCAGAACTTCGAGACTTCCGCAAAGAATTCCGCTCCACCACAACTGCCCTTAGGACTGATATTGGGAAACTCGAGAGGCAACAGGAGTCGCTGGAGCAACATGCCACGGAGGTGGACGGCAGGGTAGACCACTCCGAGAGGGCAATAGTGCAGCTGCACCAAGACCTGCAACTGCTGCAAGAAAGGGCTGAAGATGCTGAAAGCAGGAATAGGTGAAACAATGTGTGGATCTCAGGAGTCCCAGAGGGGGGGATGAAGGCATTGACATACATAAATTTGTGCGTCGCCTGCTACAGCAAACGCTTAATCTACTGAAGGAAGCAACCCTTGAATTGGAGCGGGTTCACCAAACGCTGGGTTCCAGACCACCCCCTGATTCCAGACCACGTACTATACTCGTGCATTTCATGTGGTTCCAAGAGAAGGAACAGGTACTCCATACTGCATGGAAGCAAGGGCAAGTTAACTATAATGAACATAGACTGTACTTTGAGAATGATTTTGCCCCAGAAGTGATGGCGAGATGCAAGGCTTACATTCCTGTTATGAAAGTCCTGAAAAAAGCAGGCCTGCGTTTCCGGATTCCCTATCCAGCCAAATTGACGGTCTTCTATGCAGAAGAGCAGCTCACTTACAGCTCGGCTGAGGAGGCAATTGAAGGCCTAGAGAAACATGGTATTGAGGTACCAAAAAACCCTGCACTCCCATCGTGAGGTACACTTGCAGCAAAACTGTCACAGCGGGCCTGGCAGTCTGGGCAGCGAGAGGCCAGGAGGCGCCAAGGAGCAGAAGCAATACAAAAAATAGCAGACTCACTCTGAGAGCAGGTCCGATCGACTGCATGATTGCCGTGCTGATTGAGATGGAAGCTGATTAGGAACTACTGGATTCCTTTTTCATGTTATGACAGAATTGGGAACTCGGGTCTACACACTGTGGGATTTTCCTAGCTGGATGACGCATAGACTGCTGCCGAAACATCTTGAACTCTCTGTTTTCTGATTACGAGTTTCTATATGTCATTTCTCCACTACTAATTTTCAGATAAGTTCTTGCTCACTAATTTTCTTTACTTCACGCTGCTTACCATTGTTTCTGCCTAAACGATAACCACTTTCTGTGTTTAATCGAACTAACACGTTGTCTCCTTCTACGTTGTTTCTTCCTATGCAGGTAATACCATTACCAGGCCCCGAAGAGTGATACACGGTGTAGGAGAGGGTAAGGAAACTTTAAACTGATCCAGCCTTCTTCAATCCTACACTGTTTATTTACCTACTATGGGCGGAGTTCATGGCAGACTCACTCAGTGAGCAGGGATGGTATAACCCACTTAAGTTATGCTAGCTTCCGAGTGGAGCATATATCTGTCAGTTATTGAAAAGCTGGGTTGGCAGTCTAAATCTAAGCGAGGGTGTATGCCAGATGTTATCCGTTTTGGGATCGGGGTGCCATTAGGTGAGCAATGGCCAAGCGAGTCAGTCTAATGGGGATGGGGCTGGAGGCTGGACCCTCGTTTTATAGTCACCTGTTGCATTAACTGGACATTGTCGCTGTTCTGGGTGCTGTGAGGCAAACGGATCACCCACCATCTGGGGTAAATCTGCTGGCTGGGTTGTCTGTTCCCTCTTCCTTCCTCCCCCCCTTAAGCCAGAGGCAGGAAACCGAAGTTTAGAGGACCTCTCTCTGGAGTGCCAGAGGACTGGTGTCCTAGTTTGGCCACTGAGACTGACTACAACTTGACCCTATTTGGTACTGGCACACCCTAATGACGCAACACTAATACCTTTTTGATACTACCCCAAGGACTCGCTGGGAGCAGCGCTCAAGAGGTTGCTCTCTCTGGGAACATTCATTAATTTCTCCCCAAGATAACACACAATCCAACAAATTGGCTGGTAGGCGGGATTATAACTAGCCAAAACCCCTACCCCCTTTACCCATACTAGGCACTTGAGGTGCCCAGGGGTACCTTAGTCTAGAGGCACCCCCCAAGTGAGGATACCTCACTGTAGGGAGCTTGGAAAGCTCCTGAATTTGGAAGTACCTATTCACATATTCTCTTTTCTTTCTGTTTTTTTCCTTGCTAGTTTCTTGTCGAATTAATTAGAGCACTGTTGGCTCTAGCCTTTGTTCTAACTACTCTCAGAACACATGGTTGATACAGTTAGTCATCTGATATTACACTTAAGATGCCAGTTTCAAGGCAATGAGATGTTAATTGTTGCAAGTATTACTTATTTGTTTAGAATTTTTAGGTTTAGATTAGGAAAAGACAACCGTAACAGCTGCTTAATAACAGTAGTATGTCGATTGTGTTTACATTGCTATAATTACCGGTTTCACTTTTTTCCCATAGGGAAACCGTGGCATAATTTGCTGTAACGAAGGAGTGTTCATTACGGCAAACACGGGCACGATTTCCACTGTAAGGCATGCGCTGGCTGCACCTCCTCGCCTGCGACACTGTGCCTGCTTGGGGAACTGCTCAGGGACACTTCAAACCGCCACCTCGACTAGGCGGTAAGTACATAAAAAAACAAATCTGCCTCAGTCAGTGCTGTGAACAAAATAATAAAAAAAAAAACTTAAAATCAAATGGCTGACTACGGCAACTACTTCACCCTCCACAAACCTGGCTGCACAGCTAGATTTTATTTTATACAATTGCTGAGGCAAAAAAAGGGAAACCCAGTAATTATATAAAATAAAATATGGGTCTGGGTGTGAAACTCGAATTTACACACACCCTCGGGGTTAGATGCTTCACTTAAACCCCTCGGGCGTGTGTAAATTCTCGTTACACACCCAGACCCATACTTTATCCTATATATAATATACAGAAGCTTACAGATTCCACATTGGGAGGCTCCCTGGAATTTTCACAGCACCAGTCCCTAAACGCATCTAACACTTGGACCCTGAAATGGAGGAGACCCTGTTGAGGTTGCTGTCTCTGAATGTCAACGGTCTCACCTCCCCATTAAACGATCCAGGGTGCTAGCTCATATTAAAAAAAGTAAGGCGGACCTGATTTACTTACAGGGGACTCACCTAAACAAGGCAGAACACATTAAATTGGGACGGCTCTCAAAAAGGGAGATATATAGCTCCACCTACAGGAATGGGAGAAGGCGAGGGGTGGCAATCATAGTGCCTCGGCACACCCCTTGGCAGTTGCAGGCTAAGTGGATAGAATCTTCCGGTAGACTGGTACTTCTTCGGGGATTAATTGGAAGGGCTGAGGTCACTCTGGCAAATGCGTACTTTCCCCCGGACTCCACAGTAAATGATGTACGCAGCCTGCTCGATAAAATTACACAATTCACTAAAGGCATATTAATGCTAGCGGGAGACTTTAATATCCTGCCCAACCCCGAACGGGACTCATCTAGCATTAGGACCCACAGGAAAACACCGCAGCAGAAGTCTCTCAGTAGGTTTCTATCTGAAGTAGGCTGGATAGATACCTGGCAATACTTGCACCCATATACTAGGAACTACACGCACTATTTGGCAGTTCACCACACATATTCAAGAATTGACCATAGTTACACCCAAATAGAACACCTAGATGCAGTAGAGGACTCCCAGATAGGGGATATCTCCATATCAGATCATGCCCCTATAACTACAACATGGAAAATAGCGATACAAAGGAGGAGTACTCAGTGGCGGTTAAACCCCTACCACCTGAAATAAAAAAAGTTTAGGGAATACCTCGTAGAAAGGCTGACGGAGATAATTACAGATAATTCCCGCCCAGAGGCTTCCCTGAGTATGCCGTGGGACACAGTAAAAACAGTACTACGTGGCCACCTCTTAAAATACACATCTGCTCATGCTAAAGCCTGCCAGGAGCACAAAGCTAGGCTAGAAGAAACACTACACTTTTTGCAAAACGCACGTAAACAAGGGGACAGATCTGTGCTCCCACAACTTAAACAAGTTAAGCTTGACCTAGACAGGCTGGTTCAACAGCAGGCAGAAATTGCTCTGATGTTTCTGCGTCAGCGCTATTACGAGGTGGAGCCTAGAGCCGTAAGGCTATTAGCCTACCAAATCAGGAAGCAAAAAAAAGTGGCCACTATAGCCACTATTCACCACCCAATAGATGGCAGACCCCTGAATAAATTAGCAGATATAACAGATGTGTTCACCACATACTACTCTGCTCTTTATACCCCAGAGCATCCGGTAGCAGCTGAGAGCATAAAAGATTTCTTACAATCCCTCGATCTCCCCAAGATCAATGAGGATCAAGGAAACCAGCTCACCCTACCAATTACACCACAGGAACTGGTCAACGCATTAGCATGTACCAAGACCATGAAGGCTCCAGGGCCAGACGGTTATGGGGCCGAATTTAAAAAGCCACAAAAGAAGAGATCGCGCCGACCATCCTTAGGACCTTTAACTCGGTACTCGAGGGAGAACCTCCTCCACCCACTTGGTCTTACGCCACTAACTCTGTCATCCCCAAGCAGGGCAAAACCCCCCAACTTGTGACTCATACCGACCCATATCGGTCCTAAATTCAGACTATAAACTGTTTATGGGGATTATGGCCTGCAGACTAGAGATGGTCCTCCCGCAAATAATAAATAAAGACCAAACAGGCTTTGTTGGCAGGTGAACAACTACAGATAACATCAAACGGATGTACCACATAATTCGTAAAATGCTCACCAGTAACGATCCTGCAATCCTGGTCAGCTTAGATGCAGAGAAGGCCTTTGATAGGGTGCTCTGGCCGTTTCTGTATTTGGTTTTGGAAAAGGCAGGGATACCTCAATCCCTGGTCCGGGTGATCAAGAATATTTACTCCGCCCGAGGCCGTGGGTGAAGGTTTCGGGACATCATTCACATTGTTTTTCTCTCTATAGGGGCACCAGGCAAGGATGCCTTCTGTCCCCGCTTCTTTTTCCCCTATTCATGGAGCCCTTGGCACAGCTTATCAGGCAGGTGGAGGGCCTCCGGGGAGTTGAGATGGATGGAGAGGAACACCGCATAGCACTATACACGGATGATGTTCTCTTATACCTTCAAAATCCTACGATCTCGCTTCCAAGGGTTAGGGAGCTCCTGGATGCTTTCGGACGGGTCTCGGGATATAAGGTTAATATTTAAAAAACCGAGGTTCTGACCTTCCAATATTCCCCCTCTCAGAGCATTCGAGAACAATTTCCCTGCAGATGGGATCTGGGGAAAATAAAGTACGTAGGGATAAACCTGACTTGGAATCTAGAGGATGCCTATAAACAGAATTATATCCCCTTTACCATTCACCTTAAAGAGGACCTTGCTAGATGGAACACACTTCCTCTGATTCTCTCCAGGAAAATAGATATCATACGAATGGTAACCCTACCAAGAGCCCTATATTTATTTAACAATATTCCTATTAGTTTGCTGCATTCTGTATTCTTAGACTGGGAAAAAGTAATTTCCTGTTTTATTTGGTCTGGCCGTAGACCGAGAGTCAGACTAAAACTTCTGGCCATGCCAAGGGCTATGGGAGGGCTTGCCCTCCCTGACCTTCACTGGTACTATCAGGCTGCGCACCTAACACATATAGTTGCGAGACAACTATCCACAAAAGGTGCACACTGGACAGAGACAGAACAGGTGATTATCGCCAACTCAGACTATTACTCTCTACTTTACCACAGGCACATAGTTCCTGATTCACATCCTAACTTAACCTTGGAACTGCAGCACCGGGTGACAACCTGGCAACAAATCAGGAGGCAGCTTTCAATTTCCCCTTTTGTGCCATTATTATGCCCAATAGCCACTCTCCCCAACTTTCAGCCCTGTAAAATTGACCATGTCTTCTGACAATGGGGCAGATATAGACTGAATTATCTGACTCAGATTACCACTAGAGGTGTCCTGTGGTCATTTCGTGAGATCCAAACAAAATTCAATCTGCCAAACACACACCACTACAGATACCTACAACTAAGACACTGTTATGAATCCCTGCCTGGTAAAGCAAGGAACCCAGAACAGCTACCACCACTTATCACTAAATTGATATCTCTAATTGCTACCCCAAATCAGAGTCACCTGATTTCTGCACTATACCAGGCCTTAATGTCAAGCCCCACTATGCATAGTGCAGACATCTGCAGGAGATGGCAATATGAACTGGGCACTCCTATAGATGGTGCACAATGGGAACAGGCATGTCAGCAAGTAGCTAGCACTTCGAGTTCACATCAGTGGCGGGAATTTGCATGGAAATTCCTAGTTCGTTACTTTAAGACACCTGAGATCACGAGCCATTACTCATCTGGCCATTCAGCCTCATGCTGGCGTAACTGTGGTGAAAAGAGGGCTCACCTCACACATGTAGTGTTCACTTGCCCTAGGCTGGAGTCAGTTATTCGCTCATTACAGAATGAACTCCAAGAGATATTGGGTAGACCCATGCAATTAACTCCTCAGATATTCATTTTACTACTGTTCCCTAGGGGCCTTAGAGACCCAGACACCCGTTACCTCCTAGCCATCCTATTTACAGCTGGTAAGAAAGCCATTACCAAGCTATGGATCACCCCTAATGTCCCAACACTGCAGGACTGGTGGACCATTTCAAAACAAACTTACCAAATGGAAAAGATAACACACAGTTTGAATAGTAAGGAGGAAAGGTTCGTCTCCCGATGGAATAAATGGCTTCTGTACTATATGCTGAAAGACAAAGCCTTTGTACCATAGAATACCTAGTCCTCCTCTCCCTGATGTCCCCTTGGGAGGGTAGTTGGGTACTGATTTCATGGGGTCTCCCATCACAACTCTAGACCAGGTACGCTTGATTTGGTATACCTAGGGTAATTAAATACATGCCAGTTGATTACGTCAGATAGTTGGAGATCCTAATAATTTGATCTGACACTCAGGAATTATTGGAACACCAACCAGAAGAGGAAGGTAAATCAAAGCAGATTCTTTTGGACTGAACATAGCCATCTGAGGACAATGAACTCTAGCATCCCTGTAAGTAAGGTCTTGTATATAACTGAAAGCCTTACGTAATAAGATCTGATGGACCTCTGTAAGTAACCTTTTAATTAATTTCCCACTCTTATTATTTCTGTACTCAATCGACTGTAAGCTGAAAAATTGCAATAAAAATGATATTAACAAAAAAAAAAAGACTGCGGCCGCTTTATCGGGGGTTTTGGAGATGTAAAGGTTTTGCCATCTAACATGGCTAAGGTCATAGAGGTAGTTCTGCACGCTAAACTTCCGGAATCAGCGTTTAATTATGATTTTAGGCTGATGGCGAATTTTGGTTTGCAACCTTGTGCAGACTACAATACCATGGTCACTCATATCATTGTGAAATACTGCTGAATGAGAGATTTTATGGGGATGGGAAGATAATATAATATCAAGAATCGAACTCTTGTCTACATTTTTCTTGTTGGGCCTTGTGGGTTCTGACACTAATTGGGTAAGGCCAAGTTCATCACAAAGGGACTTCAGCCTGTGCGATTTGTGTGATAGCCAGTCCATATTGAAATCCACAAGGATTAGTACTTCGGTCTTGGCAGCAGCTGTTAGCGATTTGAAGATATTGAGGAAGTCAGTTCCGCCACTGGGGGCCTGTAGCGTCCGATGATGGTAATGCATTCTGTGGAGGGCAGATGTAACTTTAAGGAGACAATTTCATATTCCTTTTGTTTCGAATTGCACTGAATGTCACTAACTGTGAACTCTGATTTAGCGTAAATAACTACTCCCCCGGCCCTAGTCCCCCTGTCAGCCCTTATCAACTTATAGCCCAGAAGGGTAACTTGTTGGTCCGGGTTGGATTTTTTAGCCAAGATTCTATAATAACAATAAGATCAGGCTCGGTATGTAGAGCCCATGCTTGTAGCTGGTCAATTTTCTTAGGCAGGCTTTGGATATTAACCAACATTACCTTAAGACCTGAAGCTGTCGCAAATTCAGAAGGTGAGGTGAGCAAGTTGGGTGGGCCTGAATTTAGTTCCACGTTTCCCGAACACAGAAGGAGCAGGAGTAACAATTTCTTTAGGGAACTCATGAGGGACCTAAGAGCTTTATTTCTTTTACCCCAATTTTTGGAGGAGGTCAGAGGAGGCTTCAATCCACTGAAATGCGTGTAGGCAGAGTGAGAATTTATGGTTATGAGAGAGAGCACGCTGAGAGAAAGAGGAGAGGGGAGTAAGCGGTATTGGTGGGAAAATAAATAGGTGTAATCTAATGGGGAGGAAACCACAGGGATAGATAAGGTACCCCGATATGGGGTAGGGCTAAATGAAGCCGTGGGGCTGAAGAACAGGCGGGGCCCATAAGCATCATTCATATGAAGGACAGTTGGTGCACTACAAAAGAATGCTACAATAATGAGAGAGCTATATGCCATGGTGTCAAATGGAGGTGCTATAAAGAGGCAGATAGAGAGAGCACCATAACCTGGTTATGAAGGGGAAGGGCAATGTGATTGGCCCAGCAGGGGTCCAATAAGGAGATTGCAGGGACAGTTGAGGGCGGGACAAGAGCATATTTAATGGAGGCCTGGGAGGGGGTAGGGAGGCTGGGAAGAAAAATCAGGGACAGAGCAGTCTTTAGAGTGGAAAGAAGCCCAGTTCAAAATCCGTGTCTTTGGACCAATTGGGGCTGTTCCCTTGGAGGCGCCCGAGTTCCGATTGGTGGCTGGTGACCGTACCTTTTGTGCTGGGGAATCTGGCTTTGGCGTAGGGGTCGGTGGCTTCAGAGGCACCGTCTGACCAGGGGAGGTATCGAGCCATAGAAGCAAAGGCTTGCCCCTGTCACGGGGAGCCGCTGCAAGGAGAGAGAAAGGGAGAGAATATAAAAGCAGCTAAAGCAAAGGGCAGACAAAGGATTCATGGGACAGGGAGACAGCAGAATTACCAAGACAAGTACTTAATTTCGGCGCCACGAAGCGGCCGATAATCACTTAATGCTTTACAGATATCACTGCATAACAGGGCCGTAATCACTTAAAAAAAAAAACTGTATGTATACTTCTAAAAAATACAGGCAAGTAAATTAGCGGAAAATCTAAAGAACAGGAGAAACATCAGGGACAGAGCAGAGTCTTTAGGGCGGAAAGAAGCCCAGTTCAAAAACCGTGTCTCTGGACCAATTGGGGCTGTTCCCTTGGAGGTGCCCGAGTTCTGATTGGTCGGCTGGTGACCGTACCTTTTGTGCTGGGGAATCCAGCTTTGGCGTAGGGGTCTGCGGCTTCAGAGGCGCCGTCCGACCGGGGGAGGTATTGAGCCATGGAGTCATGGGGAGCTGCATTTGTGCTGGGGAATCCGGCTTTGGCATAGGGGTCGGGCGGCTAGAGGCGCTGGCCCGACCGGGGGAGGTATTGAGCCATGGAAGCGAGGGCTTGCCCCTGTCACGGGGAGCCACTTTTGTGCTGGGGAATCTGGCTTTGGTGTAGGGGTCGGTGGCTTCAGAGGCGCCGTCTGACCGGGGAAGGTATTGAGCCATAGAAGCTAGAGCTTGCCCCTGTCACGGGGAGCCGCTTTTGTGCTGGGGAATCCAGCTTTGGCTTAGGGGTTGGTGGCTTCAGAGGCACCGTCCGACCAGGGGAGGTATCGAGCCGTGGAAGCGAGGACTTGCCCCTGTCACGGGGAGTCACTGACTTCATGAATTGGGCAAGCTGTGTTTTTGTGGGGTCCTCAGGCAGGGTCTGAACAAGATCCCTGTTCTGGTACCAGATAGCATGTTGGTATTGCACCATATGGGGTCAGATAATTAGTGGCCCTTATAGCCAATGTAGCAGAGGCAAAGACCCATTTGCCAATCCAGTCAAGTTGCCAGGATTCACAGTCTGGGGGGAGAACACTAAAGTGCGTGGGCTTCTTGGAGTGGTCGTGAGTGGCGTTAATGACTATGGACTCTGCCTTGGGGTGACTACCCAGAAAGGGCTTGCTAGCTGAGGCATGATAAAAATGATCCGCCTTTTTAGGAAGAGGAGGAATAATGAAGGGGTGAGCCCAAGCCACCTTGGTAACATCTTCATATGAGTCCATCAAGGGTGGCAGCACCACTGGCAAGGCATCCTTCTGCCTAAGGAAAACAGCTAGGTAACATCTCTCCAGATCTTGCTCCTCTGTCTCTCATCCCATTATGGACTGAATGTGACGCATAACATTCATGAAGGATGGATCGTCGGGGGGGGGGTTACTTAGGCACCTCCTCACCAATGAAAGAGGCCAGTGTTCATCCCTCCTGGTGCCTGTACCAATGTCAGGTCAGGCCCCAGAGGATCCTGATGTATGGGGGTCAGACAGCCCAGTCATGTCTGTATCTCTGGCAGGAAGAAGGGGAGAAGCTAGAGGTGGGCCTTGAGGGACTGGGGTCTGCTTCTGCATGAAGGATCACCACGCTGAGAATAAAGCATTGCAGTCCACCTGTGGAGCAATATTATACACAGGTAGGAAGGGCAATGCAAGCGTCAGGTTAGGGAACGATGGCTATGGGGCAGGTGATGGGTAACCTGGTGTAGGTCCAGGCAGCACTGGTAAATGACCCGGTGATGGCCCAGCTGGCATTGGCCATGGCAAGGGTTGCAGTAGGGGTGATGCTGGCACTTGGCCCATGAGCTGGGGTGTCAGCAGCACTGGCGATGGCCTGGTGGGTGACAGCTTGGCAGGCGGACAGCCTAGAGCACCCAGGCAAAAGGTCCGCCAATACCAGTTCCACAGGGGAAGCCAGCACCTGAGGGGAAGGAGATCCCCTGAGCAAGGGAAGAGGTGACACTGGAGAAGAGGAGACTGCAACAGCCTGCTGCAGGCGTTGCCTACCAGAACTGGTGTTGGTCCCGGAGGAGGGAGCCAATGAAGACAGAGCCATGGCCAGGGAGGGCAATGGGTGCAGAGCCACCACCCAAGAGCCCAGAACTGACCAAGCCTTAGGGCCTGAGGATGAGATGGTCCTGATCATCAGGGGCTGAGGGGCAGGAGACAAAGTCCCCTGCCCCGAACAGCCACCACCTGAAATGGAGATGAGGGCAGGCGACGTAGCCACCAGGAGCCCAGAGGAAGTAAGGGCTGCTGGGGCTGAGTCCCTGCATGAGGACAATGCTGTCACAGTCAAGGATTTAAGGGGCAACCAGGAAGCTGATGGGGGCCCGTTCTTTGTGTTTATCCTGGTGGTTATGCTTCCCTGGCTTCTCCCTGTGGGAGGAAGAAGAGGCCCCAGGGGACTGTGCCGGAGAGGCCGAAGAGCTCCTGGCCTGCAGCTCCTTTTCCATGGCAAGCAGCTTTTGTTTAAGAAGATGGCTCTCCAGCATTTTCAATCAATGTCTCCGAGTGACCTGGTTGAATTTCTGTCAGAACTGGCAAGCTTTGGTGCCGTGGCTGGGGCCTAGGCAGATCAGGCATGAAAAGTGACCATCCTTCTCAGGAATCTGTTTGCCATAGGCACACTTTGTGGAGCGGTCAGAACATGAGGCAGGTGTAGAAGACATAAACTCATTGGAAAAAACACAGAAAATTCGATGTTTTACAAAAGGAGAATCAAAAATTAAAAAGCGCGGTAAATGCGGGAAAAGGCAGTCGACTGTAGCTACGACGTTCACTGAGGTCTGACGTGCATGGGTCAATGGCGGGAAAAGAACTGAGGTGATGTGGGTGACCGTCCTCCTATATAGCCTATACTGACATCAGATGACTGACATTGGCGGGGGCAGACCCCGTGGTAGACTGCTAGCTAGAAGTTTTCCATGTGGTCCTAGCACCTGGCAGTATAGTCCAACTGGTGTGGCCTGCTGCAAGAGCCTTCCTCAAAGTAAGATCATACCGTTGCAAATCTGAGGTACAGCATGACACAAGTACAAAATTAAGCAGAAGACAGTGATCTCCTGGGGGTGGATCACTCAGCAGTTACTGAGGGATCTGCAAACTCGAGCAGACTAGATAGACCGTTAGGCCTTTTTCTGCTGGCAATTTTTGTATGTTTTCATATGTTCGGAATCATAACTAAATGAAGCAGCTCAGTCAACTTAGCAGTTACAAGAGAATACACCTTGCAAGTACCTACGGCAGGCAGGATGGAAACTCTGAGTGGACTGACAATTACATACAGCAACTCAGCAAGAGGAATGGCAGTCCAGTGCCTGAGGGACAGCCGTTAGAAAACGGTATTCCCAAAAGTTGTTCTCACTTCCGGAACCAAGAAAAAGGCCTGGTCAGAAGATCTTAAAGGATATATACTGCCTGCAGGTAGAAGGAGGGAAGCAAGGGATCCTGGAACATGATTACTGAGTACATTCAAAACAACAACAGCCAGGGTGAGACCCCTGAGGGACTGAGGAGAAAGGCAATTGAGCTTGGTATATATGTACAGCTGAGAGGAGACACGTTTCTCAAGCACCTTCTTAAGACCAGATAAAATAGCAATTTACCTTTAATTGTTTACGACTTTGGGATCACCCTTCTTGTACCCCAGAACAATATGGAGCGGCTTCCAGTTATCTGGGACAGTCCCAGAGACCAGGGACAGATGATAATTATGGTGATTGCTGGGGCATTTTCCCTAGCACCTAGGCAGAGAAGCTTGGGCTCTACCCCATCTGAGCTGACTGATTTAGACTTGAGGATAGACCTTAAAAGTTTAAGCACTTCTGACACCATTGTTACTTTAAAATTTAATTCAATTCAATTCAACTTTATTTATATAGTGCAATTCTCATTGTGACTCATTGCACTTTACATCTTAAAACATTTAAAATACAATACATACACAAACTTCATGTAAAATCCCTTAAACTCAATAAATATTAAACATCGTCTGGGAAAGCTTGTCTAAATAAATAGGTTTTAAGCTCCTGTTTGAACTGGTCCACAGTCAAACTTTCTCTAGTGTAATGAGGCAGAGAGTTCCAGATGGTCGGGGCTGCATAAGCAAAAGAGCGCACACCAGATGTTTGTAGACGGACCCTCAGAACCTCCAGCAATTCCTCGTCAGTGGAGCAAATGGGCAGGAGGGTGGTAGGGACGAGGGAGGTCTCAGTGAGGTAGCCAGGCCCCTGCCCTGTGAGGGCTTTTGTAGGTCAGCAAACTGACCTTGATTTGAGAATCACCATGTGACTGGCAGCCTGTGCAGATAGCAGAGCACAGGTGTAATATGGCAAAACCTGGACAGGCCAGTCAACAACCTGGGGGGGGGGGGGTGAGTCACAGGCGGTAAGGAATGTCCAGGAACCAGTTGGTTCTGTGTTGATGAGGAAGTCTGGAATGACCTTGTATATGGGGAGAAGTGACAAAAGTGGTGATTAAAGACATTTGCAATAGGTATTAGGATTGTTGCAAATAACACCGTTTATTTATTTATTTGGTTTTTGATTACCAGGTAAGTGCACTAGACAATAATATGCCTATTTTGAGGCATGACCTGGGAGGGTACAGTTACCAACAATGTTGTGAAACATTTGCAGTAAAGCCAAAATAATGATAAACATGTAAATAGCTAGTTACAGTATGCATGCAGAAAATATTCATATTCAAAACAGCTCATGGATCTGAGTAGCAAGGAGAAGCCAGTGCAACAGAGACAGATATAACAACAAATACAACCGAACCAGAAGGTGCAACATTCATAATGTGGGAATAGGTCAGTGGAAAAATATCAGGGTTAGGTAGAACAGAGTGTGAGATGGCATCAATAGGTATGGTGATCATGGAGGCAGGAAACAGGTACAAGAGTCAGATGCAACAAAATAATGGTATAGCTCCCTTTTGAAACAGGCACGAGGGGGAGAGCTGGAGGGCTACTGGGAGGGAGTTCCAATAATCTGGGGCAAAGTGGAAGAAGTCCTGAAACCCCATGTTGGTAGTCCACCTAGGAGCAGTTAGAAGGGACTGATCACCTGAGCGGAGGGAGTAAGCCAGGTCAAGGGGTTTCAGCATGGTAGCTAAGGAGGAGGAAACCCCAGTCCTAATGATTTTGTCAGTAAGGGCATCCAGAGCTAAGGAATGGTTTACCTCAGGAGACAGCCAGATTAGCCTACAGTAAAGCTGACAGTGGTGGGTACGTTGGTTAGAGGCCAAAGCCAAATGACAAATGTTATTGTAAGTAGTGACCCATTTGTGGAGGTTTGCTTTGGAAGCATGTACAGTAAGTAGGTGATACAGCCATATTGTACGTAAGACTGGGAAGAAGGATACCTTCAGCAATGGCCAAACGGGTAGGGGGTGTGAATGCATATTTGGTTCTATAGGCCAGGCCAAGCTTGGTATTAATGGCTTTACAGGTATTTAAGATGTGTTGTGCAAAATCAAAAGAAGGATCAAGGGTTACACCAAGGTACTTGAAAAAACTGACATTCTCAAGGGGGAAATCATCAATACTGGAGAAAGCTAGGCATCCAGTACACTTTTTCAGTCTGGGGGCTAAGCCAAATAACATTGAGTGAGTTTTACTGGCATTGAGGAGCAGTTTGTTTTGGGACAGCCAGAAGTAAATCGTTTGGGAGTCAGAAGTTAGACTAGAGTGTATGTCAGTCAGATTTTTAGAGCTGGTATAGAGCACCAGATCATCAGCATAAAGCAGAGAGGAGCAGGATACATTGTTTACGGAGAGATCGTTCATATAGATAGTGAGTGTTGGTGGGGGCGCTGATGAGCAGAGAGTACGATAGTCGCGTCTTTTGGCTGCTCTGTCCCGATGGTTAAATAAAAGTAAAATTAATATACATTTACCTCTACTTTATTGCATCCAGTGATCTAGGTTGGTGGAAGAACTCATCATGGACGAATATTTGTCTTCAAACTCCGTCGAGAGTCTATGCTTAGCTAACAAAAATAGTAAAAAGTTACCGGCTGGAGGTACAGGAGATAGCGCAACAGTTATCTCCCTCTCGGCGGCTGAAGTCAGTATGCTAGGGCGGGAACTAACGGGGCAGGTCTTGGCAGCACTGGAGCCCAGATTAGTTAAACTGGAGGACAAACTGGATATAAAACTACAAGAAATCTTGGAGCAGCAGCCCTCTCATGTGAACTGGCTGACCAAAGTAGAGGACCGGGTTTCATGGCTTGAAGACGATATGGCGGCGGTCCCCAGGCAAGTGGTGCAGTTACAAAGAGAGCTGGAGGAATTCAGGGATGCACACGATTATCAAGAAAATTACCAACGCTGCCTGAACCTAAGACTAAGAGGGCTCCCGGAAGGCAAAGAGGGGCCGAATAGCTTAGCTTTCTGTACTAGCACCCTGCCAGAACTTTTGGGCCTTCAGCCTAAGAATGGCCATTTCAAACTAGAAAGGACCCACCGAGCAGTGATGCCGAAGCCACTGGCAGATCAGCCTCCCTGACAGATGATAATGCGTTTTCACAATTTCTAAGATCAGGAGGCAATCTTGAGAGCATATCGTAAACAGGGCACACTGCTGTTTGAGGGCCAGTGGCTCTACTTTTCCCAAGATTATTCAGCACACTTGCTTAAAAAGAGGAAAATGTTTAATGTGGTAATGGCACAGCTGCGGAGCCTGAAGGAGGAAAACTTTCTTGTTTACCCAGCTACCTTGAAGATTAAATATGAGGGAGCCACTTTTTTGTTCTGGAAAGTGGAAAAAGCTGAGAAGTTTGTGAAAGATCGCCAGAAGAAGGCTGGGTGAAGGGGAAAGAGTAACCGTGGTGGCGTAATGGTGGCTGGAGGAGGAGACATGCAGCTTTCTCTAGACGCGACGGACTCCCCCCCACCCTCTAATTTTCTTTTCAGACTGCGCACCTGAAATACTATTACAAAAGCATCCACATGAATTTGGAGGAACTGGCATACCTGGCCAAGTGTGGGACAATTCCTTTTTCGTTTACCATTATCCTAAAAGGACGTGGGGACTGTATAGGAAGAAGGTAGGATCTATGTGTCTGGCTGGATCGGGCATACCACATGGCCCACCAGATGAACTATATGGGACTTTCCCTATCAAGCCTACCCAATGGGGTGCACTAGATGAGAAGTGCATGCCGGAGGATCTCTTTATTCAGATGCCATGCATGGAGGCGTTGGACTGCTAACCTGCATGGAGGATGTCCTGGTATGGGTGAGTGTGCTGGGGAGAGGGGGGTTGGCGCTACATGTAGATTATGTGTGTGGCCTGGTCCCCCATCCTGCAGTGACCTCTGGTCGGATGAGGTCCGGAGCAGCAGCTCATGTGCCCTTTATAACACACTATGAACTGCCTATCTGGATCTAAGGGAACATTGTTGGTGGGGAAGCCGAAGTGGGGGGGCTCAACTTGTCCAGTGGGAAATGTGGATATGGGGTTGAGAGGTGCGCAGGGGGGACATGGGAGTCTGGGGAATGTTTTGTATAGTTGGGTATATTATGGAGAAGAGACAAGGGGGTGGACACTTCTGCAAGTGAGGGAATTGTATAAGTGGCCGGAGGTATCCCCGAGAGTGATACTGCCTGACTGGTTGGGGGAATGGTAGAGGGATATCTTCCTACCTGTGGTCAATGAGGGGTAAATGACTTGGCTGTCGGGGGGAGCACCGAGGCACGTACGTCACTTAGGGGATTCAGACACTCATGCTTTCGTGGCAATTAGTGTCAAGGGAATTGATGGAGGTGGGGAAGGGGGGAGGGAGAGAAGTATTGGTATATCTTACTGGGGGTGTGTGCACAGGCAATGTTGGGGATCCATGTTGCGCATACAAATAGAGGGAAGAAGGATGTCTTGGGGTGGGGAAAGTAGGAAGAATTTGGGGGGAGGGCTGGGACACTTGATGTTTATTTTAAAGTTATACAGGTTTTGTGTGTTCTTGTGCAATCATAATATTGGATGTTCCACTGGCTATGCAAATGATATGGCTACTGATCTGGTTTGTAAAAGTTTGGATGCATGGATTGAAGGAGTATGTAAGCGCTGTGGGTGGGGAGTGTGGGAAGGGACTCATGGGATAATGGATAAATCACTAACTGTTACTGTTGTTTCATGGAATGTAAAAAGGAATGGCAAATCCAGTCAGAAGGACGTCACTCCTTACAGCCTTGAGGTGGGAGGGGGCGCAAATAGCTCTGATTCAGGAGACATACCAAGCTTATTAGGACCTGGGTGGGAAATGCTATGCTGCCTCATCACTGCACGCAAAACGAGAAGCAGAAGAGTTAGTACATAAAACCTTCCCTTGACAGTTACACAAGTGGTCAGAGACCAAGAGGGAGGTTGTTATGTATTTCTGTCAGGGGAGCTCAATGGGGAAAAGATGACCTTTGGGAGTATTTACGTCCTTGCGGTGCATGACCTGCAGTTTTACACGTCTCTATTGGATTTGCTAATAACAGAACAATTCCCAGGTCTGATTCTTGGTGGGGACTTTAACTGGACGATGGATCCGCAAATGGACAACTCAGAGGGTAAAGGGAGGACCTCGGAGGCTATGCAGCAATGGCAGATCAGGATAGCTGACCTAGATCTAGTGGACGGCTGGTGTGCAGCTGGTGTGGTATTCTGTGCCCTATATAGCTGCTGGTAATAGGCCCTAAAACAGTCTCTTATCTTCCTGGGCTCTCTGTGCAGTGTACCCTGGTAGTCTCGCACCCCTGTGACCCTGGTCGCGCCCTTACCACCCTTAATGAGATGCACCAGAAGGGGGCCGGGTCAAAGACTTCACTTTTTACTCCCACCCACATAAAACGTGGACTAGACTTGATTACATCTACGTGCCCAGGGACTGGTATGGATGTGTGCAAGATATTGCTCACAGCCCCATACGTGTTTCAGACCATGCAATGGTAATCCTGAAACTACAGGGAGGGGAGAAACGAGAGGGCTCCCCCCAATGGAAGATTCCAACTTATATGGCAAAGAGTCAGACTTCCAGAAAACACTTAGATGAAAAATGGCAGTATTATTTAGAGACTAACGACGGGGAGGCGGTGTCGAAAGCCACGGTTTGGGAAGCGGGCAAGGCTTTTATGAGCGGGGTGATTATAGAATATATGGCCAGGTTGAAGAGGCAAAAGAGACAGAAATGGTCAGAATTGGAACAAAAAGTAAGAGAGTAAGAGAAATGAGTGGCAGGAGGGGAACATGGTGAAGCTGCAAACCTCTTGTTGGCAACTCGGGAGGCACTGAATGCCCTGTTGAAAGAGGAAGCTGGGAGAGTCTGGTTCTACTGTAGGCGTCAAGTATATGAATGGGGCAATAAGCCTGGCCCCCTTCTGGTGCATCTCATTAAGGGTGGTAAGGGTGCGACCAGGGTCACAGGGGTGCGAGACTACCAGGGTACACTGCACAGAGAGCCCAGGAAGATAAGAGACTGTTTTAAGGCCTATTACCAGCAGCTATATAGGGCACAGAATACCAAACAGGGTGGGCAGATTAGTGAATTTCTGAATAGGGTACAACTCCCCAACATAACAGATGCACAGCGGGAACAACTGGGCCAACCAATTACAAGGCAAGAAATTATGAGGGCTATTCAGAAGCTACAGAATGGGAAGGCTAGTGGCCCAGATGGGTTCCCAGTAGAATATTAAAAGCTACTGGGAGGACAAGTGTCGAAGGTATTAAGTGAGGTCTTTGGGAGGGAGAAGGAGACAGGGGGGCTCACCCTAGCTGACACGTGTTAAGATGCTGCGGTTTGCCTGATACTCAAGCAGGGTAAGGATGAACATGAGTGTGCCTCCTATATGCCTATATCACTGCTTAATTGCGACTGTAAGATCCTCACAAAGGCTTTGGCCACTAGGTTAGAAACTATTGTGCCGCATGTTATTCACCCAGACCAAACCGAATTTATTAAGGGGAGGCAGTCATACCATAACATGCGCTGGCTGCTAAATATCATTTGGAGGGCGACCCAGGGGAAGGAGAAGGTGGGTATTATCTCGATGGATGCTGAAAAAGCGTTTGATAGGGTGGAATGGGAATACCTGTTTCAGGTGATGTCCCGGTTTGGTCTGGGCGATCCCTATATAGATTGATGAGGGCTATGTATGTAACACCCAGAGCTCATGTTCTGGTGAACAGGGTCCTGTCAGAGCAATTCAGCCTTGAGCATGGCACTCGGCAGGGTTGCCTGATATCCCCGCTGCTATTCGCAGCGCCCATAGAGCCGCTTGCAGTCACAATAAGGGAACATCCAGGTATTAAGGGAATTGTTGGGGCACAGGGCTCTCTGCACAAGTTAACCTTGTATGTGGATGATATGCTCTTATTCATATATAATCCCAGGGACTCGCTGCCTCCTTTGCTGGACTTGATAGAGGAATTTAGGGCCTTCTCAGGATACAAGGTGAGTCTTGGAAAGTTGTAACTTGTGTGCTACCCGGACCCAGCAGAAGAGGATGGTGGATGGGGACTGTGACTTACAGGGCCCAGCTTCACCAACCTAGGTGTTCAGGTGGGCAGATCTCTGGGGTCCCTATATCGGCTTAATTACACTACCCTTCTGAAGACAGTAGAGGCGGACCTTCAGAGATGGACACAGCTCTTAACATCATGGCTAAGAAGGGTTAACCTAATCAAGATGAATATTCTACCCAGAATATTATATTTGACGCTGATGTTATACGTGGGTCTCACGAAAGGAGATTTAAAGAGGGTGGAAAAGATATTCTTGGCATTCATATGGAAAGGGAAAAGGCCGAGGACCAGCCTACAGATGCTGAAAGCAGAAAGGAGTAAGGGGGGAGTGAAGTTCCAGGACCTATGTAACTATTATTTGGCAATACAATAAAGATATATTGCAAATTGGGTAAATCACCCTAAGGTGGCCAGCTGGGTGGGCCTGGAGCAGGAAGATACCCCTGGGAGACTCATGGCGTACCTTCATAGCCAAGGCAGTTGGGCGTACAGGGCTAGGAGCCCTAGCAACCCACTTGTAGTACAGGTATTGGAAGCCTGGGGTCAATTAAAGAAGCAGGGATTGGCACAAAGAGGCGAGACCCTACTACTGCCAGTAGCAGGCAACCCTTTTTTTCCTACCAGGATTAGAGGATTTGTGATTTCAAGAGTGGGAGCGAAAGGGGGTACATAGCCTGGGCAATTTATATGAGCAGGGGGGCCTTTGCTCTTTTGATACATTGCAACAGAATCTTCAACTGGAGGGGCAACACAGATTTAGATACTTTAAGATCAGGGCTTATGTGGGAAGCCTAGAGAGGGAGCACCCTGGGCAGTTTGTAATGGACCCCTTAGAAAGCATGGTGTATCAATCTAAGGTGGACTCGAAAGGATTTATAGGGAAGGCGGCTAGAACAGGAAAGCAGAGATTCCCAGATATGACGGCAAATACGAGACTCTTATGGGAGAGAGACCTGGGCAGACCTATATCGGAGGAGAATTGGGGAGTGGTGTTGCCTTTACAAGCTGGCATAATGGTATGTAACAAATATAAAGAAGTCTACTACAAGTTTATACACCAGTTGTACTACCCACCAGTAATTGTGAATAAAGCACACCCCTCGGTATTGCCTATATGTGGTCGGTGCGGGCAGGAAAGGGGTACATACATACATCCACTGCTTCTGGACCTGTCCAGTACTGCAGCTCTTCTGGGGGGAGGTACTAGATGAGGTAACAAAAATGGTGGGTACAATCATGGAAAAAGACCCCTTAGCTTGCCTGTTTGGGGTAGAGGTTGGGGAGGACGGAGAATGGATACCCTTCCCAAGGTGGATAAGGACCTTATATGTGTTGGCTCGCCATTGTATTCAGAATATGTGGGTCTCCCACACCCGACCCACAGGGCAACAGTGGCACCACTTGATCCTTCAGACACTGGCCTTGGAGAGACTAACTTTGGTGGTTCAGGACAGCAAGGAGTCATTTACCAGGATCTGGGTTCCTTTTCTGTCCTCATTAAGCCCGGGGGAAGCATTGAAACAGAGGGAAGGGCTTGAGGGATAGATGGTATGAAGGCGCAATATAACTCAGGGAGGATGCTATGAATAGGCTGGGGTTGGGATGAAAGGGGTTAAAGATTGCAAAAATATTCAAGAATGAAATATATTTGGGAACCAGAAGATAGAGTGTATGTATATGATTGCACTTGTGTTTGTTTTTCTGTATGTATGTCAGTTGCATGTTGTGTTGACTCCTTTTTTTGTAAAAAAAACCTTAATAAAGATAGTGAGTGTTAATGACCATATCTGGGGAAGCAGTCACCTAGAGTTTACTTGACAGAGTCCCAGAAAAGATGTGGGTTACCAGCCTAGGTGTTGAGCAGTTTTTGGCAGCAGGGACTTTTGTTTGACCAAATTGCCTTTTTGCAGTCTACTCTGTGCTTCCTATATTTAACCCAGTCAGATCTGGTGGCCTTAAACTGGGCCCTGCATTTGTCCCTATCTTTGATCATGGACAAAAGGGAAATAGTTATACATTTAGTCACTGGGCCACAAACTCGCCTCATAGTGAGAGGGACAGATTTGTTTTGAAGGTCAATGAAGGCAGAATTAAAGCAAGACATGGCATCGATGACATCATTAATCATCCACAAGGGGGACCAATAGATGGAGAGTTCACTGCTAAGGGCAGCAAGGTCAAGTTTGGAGAAATCATGAAATTGGATTAGCTGAGGAGGGACTATGTGAGGCTTATCCCTCCAGACACAGTAGATATGGGAATGGTACTAGTGGCATCAGGGAACACACCAGAGCAAATGATTCTATCCTCTGTAGTGGAGAGGATGCAGTCAATGAGTGAAGCACTGTTACCATTATTTACCAGTCTCATAGGTTCAGTAATTATCTGAGTGAGGTTTAATTTGTTCATGCATTGTTTGACAGTATTCCTTTTGTTACCAAGCCTATTTAAGATCCCCAATGAAGATGAATTCATTATTTTTGCCAGGGGGCCCACTCCATCCGTAATGGAGGATTGTGTGTCAAGTCCACCTGCATGAGAAACATACATGCAAAAGAGATGGAGCTTCTTGGTATTGCCTAATACAAGAATGGCATGGCATAATTCCACCTCAGGGTCGCGAACATCAGAACAAGTAACAGAAGTGACGTTAAGATTTCTCTCCAACACTAACTTTTTCACTCCATTCCAATCTGGTTTCCGGAAGAACCACTCCACTATCACATCCCTGATTAGGCTCACTGATTCTATCCTCTCAGGGATGGATAGTGGTCAAATCACGTCAGCCATTTTTGTCGACCTGGCTAAGGCTTTTGACACCATCTTCCACATCCTACTTGTAAACACCCTCTCCAAGGCGGGCCTATCTGACTCTGCCACAAATTGGTTTAGAGCCTACCTAGTAGGCAGGACCCAATCTGTCAGAACTGGTGACTCCATATCCCCTTCCCTCCCCATTAACACTGGAGTCCCACAGGAGTTCGTGCCGGGCCCAGTCCTTTTCTCCATATTTCTAAATGATCTCCCCTCTACCTGTTCATTCTCCTCAATCCACATGTATGTGGATGACACGGTTCTCTTCACCTCAGGTCAGTCCCCAGATAATGTGACTACCAGGCTACAGCATGACTTCAACCAAATTCAACTCTGGTTTAGCTCCCATCAACTGTCCCGCAATGCTAAGAAGACTGTCTCAGTGACCTTTGGCACAAGGCAGAGACTCTCTAGGCTCCCCTCATTACCCTCCTTCCACACCCTCAACGGGACAATCCTCAAGGATGCATCCTCTTTTAGGTACCCTGGGGTGTGGCTTGACCGATACCTCAACTTCTCTGGCCATTTTGATGCCATCCTCAAAAAGCTGCTCCCCAAGCTTGGAGTGCTATACAGGAACCGTAGCTGTCTCCTGCTACCAGCAAGGCGTGAACTAGTTCAGACAATGATTTTACCTATTTTTTACTACTGTGATGTAGTCTACAGTGCCGTGCCCAACTCTTCCCTAACTAGACTGAACACTCTTTGTAACACTATCTGTCGTTTCACTCTGGACGCCACCCCTCTCACTCATCACTGCAGTCTATACTGCTCCCTTGATTTTTCATCTCCAGAAAACTGATGTCACCTCCATTGTGCTAAATTCATGTCAAAGCTTTGGTTCTGATCACTCCCTCCTTATCTGGCATCTTTATTAACCCCTCTCCCCCCACCTGCCCTCTTCCTCTCAATTAATGATAATCCCCCATCGGTCGACTACTGTTGGCCAGGCGGCCTTCTCTCATCATTTCCCCAAACTATGGAATGCACTTCCACACCAGATCCGCCACTCATCTTCTCCCCACTCTATCTCTGCGGCGCTGTTCAACTTCCTGTCAGTAAATTGTACCTGTGGTTGAACCTCTCCCACACCATATCCTCACTTATTTCTTTTATTTTGTTTATTTATTTATTAAACTCTAGGATTACAAATACCTTTGAGCAGGAACTGCTCATTTGCCGGCCCGCTGACGCAGCAGTGGGATTTCCGCTTGCGCTCCTGTGAGCCCGTGTGTGGGAGCGGACCCGGATCATCGGAGGGGCGGCGGGAGAAGGATGGGCGTCCCATGGACTGCTCTCCTTCTCCGGCGGAGGGTGAGGAAGCGATCGGTACTGAGGACTTTCTCAAGGAGGCCGAGATCTCAGGCGCCTGACGAGTGCAGTTTCTGGGAGGCGGGAAGTGACACTGGCGCTATTGCACATTCCCCGTCCGTAACAAAAATGGAGGAAAACCAAGGTGGGCAAGGACCACCGTGCCATGAAGCCCTCCCCGAGGACCCCACCAAACCACTGCCGGGCCATGGTCCCCGACTAGACATTGGTTCCGTGGTCACTGAAGAGGTGGTCATGGCCCCGAAGCCCGGGGGTAAGCTGGGGTGACTGAGGGACCTGGCAGCCATAGATGGTGGTGGAGGTCTCTGGGAGCCGTGACCAGGGCTGATGGAGAAAACCGGGTCCTGCCAGGGGAAAAAAAAAAAAAGAACTGCTCATTTACAAAGGTTCCATGTCAGAGGATGGAGGGAAAACTTACATACAAAGGTTGATAAGAATAACAGACTTTAAACAAGGCAAAGGCTAGGCTTAAAGATACATTCCTATTTGGGGTGAGACAACATCAACAAGAAAATGTCGGGTAAAAGGTGAGCAATAACAAGTGAGCAGTGGAGTTTGAGAAGGTAGGGTAAGTGGGGAACAGAAAGTAGTAGGCTGTCTGAGGAGCCGTTGTCTTAGGGGAAGGGGGTAGAATGGATGTGAGTCTGATAGTAGTAGGAGGGTACCCATGTCCAATAAGTGCCAAAGGAAGGGGGGGGTGGGCATGAAGAGGAGGCACAGGGAGAGAGGGATGAAGGAAGGGCAGGAGAGATGTAGGAGGAGGGAGCAGGAGCCAGAGTATTGCAACCCTAGGGAGGTTACGGGACAGCTTGGGCCAGCAAGGGAGGAGAGGTGAACCTCTTAGTGGAAACAGTCTCACTGACTGGTTGATGTGAGATGCTGTCGGAGTTGCTTTTTGAAGGTGCCAAGCATAGCAGCAGAAAGTGTTTCTTTGTTGAGCGAGTTGTACCATAGTGGGGCTCTGTAGGTGAAGGACCTCTGACCCATGGTGGTCCGGCATCTGGGGACCTGGTAGATTTGGTGTTGTGCATTTCTGGTATGCTGGGTGCTGTTGTTTATAGTAAGAAGCTTTTCAACACCTGGGGGCAAGGGCGTGAGGAGAACCTTGTTGGCTACCAGGCAGGTCTAGTATTGGATCCTGCTGTGGAGTGGTAGCCACCCAGTCTGGGCGTACAGATCACAGGTGTGTGTTAGTTGGGCAGTGCCCGTTAGGAGTCAACAAGATTTATTAAGCGTCATTGATATCCTGTGAAGGGCAGTTGGGGAAGCTGAGCTGTAGATAACTAGTCCATAGTCAACGACTGAGGTGACAGAGCTGTTAATCGCCAGTCTTAGGGCATCAGCTGTCATGCAATGTTTGTGCATGTGGAGAAGGCCTAACCATATATTTGTGGCCTTTGCGACATTATTGATGTGCCGTGCAAAGGAGAGGGATCTGTCCGGGGTGATGCCAAGGTACTTAAACTCTGGAATTGGTTCGAGTGTGATCCCTGCTCAGGTCCTGATAGTGAGGGATTGAGGCTTATGCTTGCTTCATGTATTGCAGAAAGACATTACTTTTGTTTTGCTATAGTTCAGGACCAGTTCGTGTGAGCTGAACCAGTCCTCAGTGCTGTTGAAGTCACGCTGTAGCTGCCCCTCCAGTAGAGTAATATTGTGGTGATTTGTGTATATGACAGCATCATCAGCGTAGAACAGTATGTTCTGGTGGCAGACATTTAGGAGGCTGTTCGGGAAGAAACTGAAGAGCAATGGAACCAGAATGGACCCCTGAGGGACTCCAGAGAGGACTGGGCTTTCATTGGAGATGACACTGGCAATATTAACACATTGAACCCTGCCTCTGAGGTAACTTGCAAACCAGGGCAAAGAATCTTTGGAGAGACCGATATTTGAGAGTTGCCTGAGTAGGAGTGGGTGATTTACGGTGTCAAAGGCTTTAGTTAGATCAATGAACACAGCCCCCACATAGTTTCCTTGGTCCAAAGTGGCGTGGATAAAGCCCGTAAATTCCATCAGTGCAATGGTGGTGCTGTGCACTTTTCTAAAGCCATGTTGTTCAGGGCATTGGATTTTGTATTTTTCAAGGTACTCGACTAGCTGGTCTGAGACTATTTGGTCAAGAGCTTTGGATAAGGGCGGGAGGATGGAGATAGACCTGTAGTTTGTGTGCAGTGCCCTATCTTCGCTTTTGTGAACTGGTGTGATTGTCGCCTGCTTCCAAATGGCTGGGAATTGGGCAGTCCTGACTGATGGGTTGAATACCTTAGTTAAGGGTTCTAGGATTTCTTCTAAGACCAGTGCACACAGCTTCATATCGAGGGAGTCACAGCTGTAACCAGTACCGCTGATAGTTTTCAGAATGTATTTTCTGGCAAGAGGCACTGTGATCTTGAAGTAGAATTGCGGTGCTGTGTGAAGGTGTGGCGCCTTGTCAGCTTGGTCACTTATCGAAGGGGCAATAAAGAAGTCTGGTGGGAGGACACTGCCCAGATTAGAGAACGCATTGTTAAAGGTGTTGGAAATTGTAACAAGGTCGGTCGTTGGTGTACCGTTGATATTGAGCATTGTGGGTGGATTCTTGCTAGCCTTCATACTACCCCCCTTGCTCTTCCTCCTGCCATTCTCTCTTGCCCCCTCCCCCAACTCCCCCAAATTCCCTTTCCTGTACTTCCTTACCACTTCCCCTTGATAGCTGTCTTATGCCCTATTATTTCACCTTAGGGTGTTGCTTGCAAGCATCTGGCACTTTCTAGTCCTACTAGTCTCTCAAGGTACACAATTCCTAATGCTGTTTTTTTGTTGTCTAGAGATTTTAATGTTAGTTTTGTAGTAACCTCCAACACTATTGCCTGTCTTGTATACTGAATCATGTATTTATCTTTGTTGTGTATATATTATTTCCACTAATCCCTTCCCCTCAGGACGCACCGTGAGATGAGCAACCTGTTGTTCAGTGTGCCTTTCCTGGTAAAACTTTTCAATAAATAAATAAATAAGATGTGATCTAAAATATAGTACAGTACCACCATCAGTGTAGAGCAGTATATTCTGGTGGCAGACGTTTGGGAAGCTGTTCAGGAAGAGACTGAAGAGCAATGGACCCAGAATGGACCCCTGAGGGACTCCAGAGAGGACTGGTCTTTCATTGGAGATGACACCAGCAATATTAACACATTGGACTCTTAGGGCTCAATCTATCACACCTTACACAATTACATCCAGGCAGGGCACACAAATTATGCCCCCCAACGGACAGGCTCAAACCCCATTGGCTGAAGTGCACTACAGGGAAGAGACAGTCCTTTTCTTATCTGCACCTTGTAAGATGCCGTGATCTTTGGTGAGGAGGTGAAAAAGGAAAAGACCACTCACCCCATGACCCCATTCAGTTCTACAGCCAGCCTGCTTGTGGACAACCAGAGTTTGCTGACTGAGTGGAGTGAAAGCACCTAGTTTTACCTTAAAGGTATATTAATATTTAATAATAACTGGGTTTCCCTTTTATCAATAGGGAAACCGTGGTGTAATTTGCTGTAATAAAGAAGTGTTTATTACAGCAAACATGTGCACAGTTTCCCTCACTTTACGCATGCGCCTGCCCGAGTTCCTCGCTTTTCCACTGCTCTCCACTTCCCTACTTGCCGAACCACGAACAGAGACAGAACCACCACTCGGACTCGGCGGTAAGTAATTTAAAGGAAAAGAAAATGTACCACTAGGACTGAACTTTGGACTACCCACAAAAGAAAAAAAATCTTTTTAAATAAATACTGAAAAGAGACAGCAAATGGACCATGCGCTACAACCTAACCAGACTGCAGCCACACATCAACTGTTTTTTATTTTGTATAATTACTGAGGCAAAAAGGGAAACCCAGCATTTATATAAAATAAAATATGGGATGGTGTGCAAACTCAAACTTTTCACACACCCTCGGGGTTGGATGCTTTTCATAAACCCCTTGAGCTTCGCTCTCAGGGTTTATGTAGCATCTAATCTTCTCTTCCTTTTGGAAATAGCAGGGTGAGTGGGGAGAAAGTATCTGTAAGCAGTGGTTGGGGCACTACAGCTGCTGGGGACTTGAACTAGTAAGTGGGAAGTGGTACTTCCCACTCACCCTGCCATTTTGAAATTTATAGGCAGTCCAATTTAACTGACAGAGGAAGAACTTCCTGTCCAGAAGTAGGAAGAGCAGGACTGCCAGGTCACATAAAGAGAAGATTTGAGCTGAAATGGGGTTACTGACATAAATGAGGCAATTGCTTCAAGCCTTGGTTTGGGAGGTACAAATAAAAAATATATATTTTTTAAGGATAGCGGGTCAGGTCTAGAAATAAGGAGAAGCCATGATGGGAGTGGTGCAATGGCTGTTGGGCGGCAGTCTTCAGGGAGACCTTCTGCAGACTGCGGTGCTGCCCCATCTGTAGACACCTCTCTGGGCTTAGGGAGGAGGTTGCCAGGCTCAAGGTAGAGTTGGACTGGTTTAGGAAGACCAACTCCCCCACTCAGGGACCACCAAGTCCACCTCCACTTCCTCAGAGGATGCAAGGAAGGAGGAGCAGATGGACAACGGAGGGCTCAGGGAAGGTTAGGATGGTGGAGCATAGGCACATCCCAGACCCCATACCACTATGGAACTCCTACGCTGCACTGGCAGGGCAGGACAGTCCCACAGAAGCACCCAAAGTAGTGCTGGGTTGGATGTGGAGGTCCTCCAGGATGGAGACCTCAAGGGGGTGGCAGAGGACCCCAGAGGGAGGAGGAAGCAAACTCCTGGTGGGGGACTCCATAGTCCATGGAGTGGAGTTGGGGACAGGTAGTGGGGTGGAGAGGGAGGTTAAGTGCCTGCTGGGAGGCACAGCTCGGAGGGATGGAGAGCGGATCCTGAGGATTGCTAGTGTGGCAGCAAGGAGGGGGGAGCTGGATGTCATTGTCTATCTGGGGATAAAAGACCTGGATAGGGATGAGGCAGAGATAGGAAGAGTGCAGGAAGAGTTCAGGGAGTTGGAGAGGGGCCTTGGGCAGGTAGCAAGCTCCGTGACCTTCTCAGAGGTGCTGCCTGTCCACGGCAATGGGGAAGCTAGGAATCTCCGCACCAGGAACCTCAACACATAGTTGAGGAACTGGTGCAGAGAGAAGGATTTCGGCTTCATTGGGAACTGGCGACCCACCTGAGGGGATGTGGGCGTGTACAAAGATGACGGCCTGCATCCATCCAGAGAGGAAACCATTGTCCTTAGTGAGCAATTTAAATGTTTCATTGGCAGTCATTTAAACTAGCCAAGGGGGTTGGCAGAAGGAAGTAGGGAGAATCAAACTGCACACCCCCACAGGTTAATGTAGTCAGCAGGGAGAACCCTAAGGTTGGGAAATTGCCAGTGGTAACTAAACTAGGAAAAGGTAGAATGGCGGAGAAAAGGAGAAAGGGGATTAAAGGTGGGGGGTAATGAGGGAAGGCATGAGGATAAAAGGGGGGATGACAGGAAGGGAAGTAACAAAATATGGAAGACCATGTGCACCAGTAGCACATGGAATAACACAGATCTTTATGGAGGGCAGGGTCACAGGTGTTGAAGCAGAAGCTGGGTGATTTCATCAAAAACTAGATGTATCATTTAAACTAGGTAGGGGGGAGGCATTGGAGCTGGGAATCATCAGGAGAAGGGGTCCCATGGACCTCCCCCCACCACAGGGATAGATACGACCTTAGGCAAAATAAGGATTGAAGTGAAGGGTAAGGAAGCAAGAAGGATAGGAGCAGCATGGAGAATAATTTCACTCAATGCTAAGAGCCTGGGGAACAAGTTGGCAGAGTTGCAGGCATTGATGGCAGAGGGGGAGGTGGACATAGCTGTCAATACTGAGACGTGGGCAACCAGGCTCCATGACTGGGACCTAACCATCCCAGGGTACAAACTATTCGAGGGGACAGAGATAAAGGGAAGGCTGGGGGGGGTGTTGCCATTTATGTAAGGGAAGGGATCAGATGTACTAGGGAAGAAGGGGAGGAGGGCAGGTCGGAAGTAATCTGGCTGCAACTACACAGCCAGAAAGGGACCAAGACCTACCTGGGTGATGTTTATAGATCTCCGGCCCAGAAGGAGGACATTGACAAGGAACTGGGGGAGCAGATAAGAAGGCATAGTGGCAAACGGAGCACAGTGGTGGTGAGGATTTTAAGCTACCGTGGGTGGATTGGAGCATCCCAGCAACCACTTGCGCCAGGGCAGATCTCCTGAAAGCATTCAGGATGGCTTCACTTGCAGGGTAATGGAACCTAGCGAGGGTAATATACTAGACCTGGTACTGGAAGATAGTGAACAGGTCAGGGATGTAAGAGTGGAACAACCTCTAGCAAGCAGTGACCACCGCACAGTGTGGTTCTTAATCAGTCTGGGTAGGGAAGTAGCCACTACAAAAACTAGGGTTCTGGACTTCTAAAGAGTGGATTTTGGCAGGATGGGACACATACTGGAAAGTCATATGGCAAGCATCCACCCAGAAATGGACATGGAACAAAAATAGGCAGTCATCAAGGCAGGATTGGCTGAAGTCACTAAAACTTGTGTCAAGAGTCAGAGCAAGAAAGTCAGGACCAAGAAACCAAGTTGGATGTGTAGAAAGGTTGTGGAGAAGGTGAGGGAAAAGAGGAATGCATTTTGGACCTACAAGAGATCCAACAGGGCAGAAGACAGAGAAGAATATGTAAATAAATCCAGAGAAGTGAGTAGAGTGGTAAAAGGGCAGCAAAGATGGCTAGGGAACGGAGGTTAGCACAGGGGATCAAAGAAGGAGAAAATGATTTCTTCAGATATATCAGAGAGAAGAGGAAGAGCAAGGATCAAATTGTTAGGATCAGGAAGGAAAGTGGGTTGGTAGAAAAGGAGGCTGAGCAGGCAGAAGTACTTAAAGAATACTTCTGTTCAGTCTTCACCAAGGAGAGGGATGGGCCCATACCTGAGAAGAAGGGCGAGGTGGGAGAGGGTGGGGGAGAAGCAACCATGGATGGGGAAATCACAGTGGAAAGGGTGAGGGAGGGCCTTAAGTCCCTGAAGGTGAACAAGGCACCTGGCCCAGATGGAGTCCATCCCAGGGTACTGAGAGAGTTGGTAGAGGTCCTGGCAGGGCCATTGGCAGACATGTTCAATACCTCTCTGAACTCGGGGTGCATGCCCAGGGACTGGAGGGAAGCACATGTGGTACCTGTCTATAAGAGTGGGCCCAGGGACGAACTGGGGAATTATAGACCGGTGAGCCTTTCTGCAACTGTGGGAAAACTGATGGAGACAATCCTCAAGGAAAGACTGGTGCAATTTCTTGAGGATAACAATCTCCAAGACAGCAGGCAGCAGGGGTTTGTCTCAGGCAGATCCTGCCAGACAGACTTGGTTGATTTTTATGACTGAGTTACGAGGACACTGGACAGGGGACATGCAGTGGATGTCCTCTACCTGGATTTCAACAAGGCCTTTGATTCGGTGCCACAGGGTAGGCTGACCTGCAAGTTGAAGAGTCTGGGAGTAGGGAGGAAACTGGTCAGATGGGTTGAGAACTGGCTGCAGGGTAGACAGCAGAAGGTAGTAGTTGGGGGGGGGGGAGGCATCTGAACCCAGGGCAGTAACAAGTGGTGTACCACAGGGCTCGGTGCTGGAACCAGTTCTGTTTAACATTTTCACAGCCGACATTGCAGTATAGAAAGATCAGTCTCTTTGCAGATGACACAAAGATTTGTGCAGAGGTAGATGGAGGGGAGGGAGCAAAAGTTCTTCAGGAGGATCTGTCAAAACTGGAGGAATGGTCTCACACTTGGCAGCTTGGTTTCAATGCCAAGAAGTGCAAAGTGATGCATTTAGGAGGCAAGAACCCAGGACACAATTACTGGCTGGAGGGTGTCCCAAGAACAAAATCCAGGGAGGAGAAGGATCTGGGAGTGCTGGTAACTGGGGAGATGAACCACTCTGCTCAGTGCAGGAAGGCAGCAGCGAAGGCAAACAGGATGCTAGGGTGCATAGCAAAGGGGATTACTTCTAGGAGTGGGGAGATCATCTCCACCTGTACTATTCCCTGGTGAGACCGCACCTAGAGTACTCATGACACCCGGCACCCCTGTTTGAAAAGAGACATCAAAACTACTGGAGGGATACAGTGCAGGGCAACAAAAATGATCCTGGGGTTGGAGGGCAGACCATATGAGGAGAGACTGAGACAGCTCAATATGTATACCCTGGAGGAAAGAAGGGAGAGAAGGGATATGATTGAGACCTTCAAGTACCTGAAGGGTTTGAACAAAGTAGACACCAGGTGTACGTTCAATCTGAAGAGCGGAAGGAAAACCAGGGGACACTCTATGAAGTTGGAAGGGGGCAGGTTCAAGAGGGAACTGAGGATGCACTATTTCACAGAAAGGGTGGTGACAGGGTGGAACGCTCTGTCAGAGGAAGTCATGTTGCTGCAGAGTGTTGGGGGCTTCAAGAGGAGGTGGGACAGATTCAAGGGGAAGGTAGAAATCAGGAGGGGGTGGAAGATGGGGGGAGGGCATATGAGGGAGGGGGGGCAGCTGCAGTCTAATGGACTGAAGTGCTGCACACTTGAGCAGACTAGATAGACCGAATGGCCTGTATCTGCTGGCAATTTCATTTGTTCGTATGTGTGCAAATGCTCGCAGCCTGGGAAATAAAATCCCGGATCTGGTGGCCTTGATGGCAGAGGCTGACCTGGACATTGTCATTATTACCGAGACATGGTATAATGAGAACCATGACTGTGATGTAGCTATACCAGGTTACACTCTATTCAGGAAAGACAGGGATGGTAAAAAGGGAGGAGAGGTAGCTCTTTACAACAGGGAGGGTATAAAAGTAACTGAGGTACGGGGATTGCAGGGGGAGGTGGAGGCCCTGTGAGTCACCCTAGAGATGGACAATGGCACTGCGATTCACATGGGTATGATCTGCAGATCTCCAGCACAAAGGGAAGAGTTGGACAAGGTTCTAGTGTAAGCCATCCATAAGATGGCGACTAAAGGAGAAGTGCTGCTGGTAGGTGACTTCAGTCTGCCAGATGTTGATTGGAGCATCCCAGCTGCAGCCTCGGACAGGAACAGGGACATGCTGGACTCTCTGCAAGGGGTATGCCTCAGACAGCTAGAGCTAGAGTCCACTCATGAATGTGCAATTTTGGACTTGGTTCTTACCAACGGGGACATAGAAACATAGACGTTGATGGCAGATAAAGACCGCTTGGCCCACCTAGTCTGCTCATTTCCCTACCTATTGGATAAGCTGCAGAATGCAGATCCTAGTTAATTAACAGCCTACTTTTTCCTACCCCCCACCAGAATTGCCTTATGTCTGTCCCATGCATTCTTGAATTCCCCCACTGTTTTAGACCCCATGACCTCCTCAGGAAGGCCGTTCCATGTGTCCACCACCCTCTCTGTGAAAAAGTACTTCCTCACATTGCCCCTGAGCTGCCCCCCTCTATCTTCAAATTGTGTCCCCTTGTTCTGCACATCTCTTTTTCTGAAAGATGCTACCCTCTTGGACTTTGATTCTCTTGAGGTACTTGAAAGTTTCTATCATGTACCCCCTTCCCTGTCTTTACTCAAGGGTATACATATTAAGCTCCTTTAGTCTCTCTTCATATGGCTTCTGTTGCAGACCCTGCACCATTTTAGTTGCCCTCCTCTGGACTGCCTCCATCCTGTCTATGTCCTTGTGGAGATGGGATCTCCAGAACTGCACACAGTACTCCAGATGGGGTCTCACTAATTGTCTGTACAGAGGGATAACAACTTCCTGTTTTCTACTGGTGATGCGTCTCCCTATACATCCCAGCATCATAACAACTTCCTGTTTTCTACTGGTGATGCGTCTCCCTATACATCCCAGTATCCCCCAGCCATCTCTATTGCCTTCCCACATTGCTTGCTTACCTTTAGGTCATCTGATATGACTACCCCAGGTCCCTTTCCATTTTTGTTGTTTTTAATACCTCCCCCCATTTTGTACTCTTCCCCTGGATTTTTGTTTCCCAGGTGCATTACTCTGCACTTCTTTGTGTAACCCCTATGTGGCGCTATCCCACGGGCTACAACCCCTGCCTGCTTGGCTAGTAGCAGGTTAAGGGGCCTGAGTTCTGAAACGGGTGCCTTCACCCGGAGATCAGGGTTGGTAGTGGTCAAGCTAACCTGGGCACAGCCCTCCGGGACACTGTAACCCCCCTCTTTCCCCTCTAGTGGCCTGAACACCATACAATAATCACTTTCACAATACCCCTGGTACACCACACAAGTACCCACACTGTTTGCACTTACCACCAGGGCTGGTTCCTCTGGCTCGACCCTGGGACCCCCTGTAAAACAAGGTTATGCACAGCAAATAGCAACAGTACACTACTTTGAGCACAAACTGGAACCACAGTCAGATTATATGCAGAAAAAGTTAGATCTGATTTATTCAGGGGACTTGAACAAGGGAGGGGCAAAATCAGGTTAATTAGCTTAAAAGTTATATCAATCAAGCAGTTATGCATGCGCTTTGAGTCTCCCCACACAGTCCACCTCCGGGTACCCGGGTGGAGAAGAGATGGGCTAGCTAGGACCGATGCCCAGGGTTGCAGCTGGTTGGGGCCCTGTGATGGAAAACACAACATGCACAGTACAAAATATTTGTAATCCGGAGCCAGAGGGCTCAGTTCGTAAAGGAAACGAAACAACAAGACAGTCAGATGACACACTCAGATTAAGCTGTTGTTGCTCGGAGCTACCCTGGTATTTACTCACGATACCCAAAACTGGACACAGGCCGGACGAAAATCGAGACTGCAGGTGGTTGATCTGGAATGCCAGAAGAAGCAAGGCCCACATGAGTCGCAGAGGCGTTGTTCCTGTTCAAGCGTGGATCAGGGGGCTGATCCCCAGGCAGGTCTCTCGTTGATGGCTTCTCTGAGCAGTGGGTAGTCTGGCTGGGCCAGTCTGGCAAGGCCCAGACCGCATGGAGACAAATTCAGATGCAGTCCATTTTGGGTTGGATACAGCTTCCAGCAAGCAGAACACAGTTCACACAGTGGGGGACTAACTCACGACCCACTAGCAGCTCTAGACATTTACATGTAAGGGAATTCTACTGTACCAGGCAGCGCCCCTGGTCACAATCGAAAAGTCTCTGCACAACGGGAGCTTAGGGGTAGCTGGAACTCCTGACAGGCCGACGCATTCAGCAAAATCTTCGGTCTTCTTCAGGTTGAGCCTGGCCCACTTCAGTAGCTTACTTTAGTCACACAAACTTGGATTTAGTCAAAAATAGTCTTTCTCTCCCTCTCAGGAGCAGCACACCGACATGCAGGCCAAAACGATCCTTTTCACAGTTTTCCCAGCAGAATCCACTCAGGATTGCTGCCCAGAATCACTTCAGATCCTCTCATTTCACTTCCCAGCTCAGAACTAACTGAAATCTGCAAGCAGCCCGGGACTTCCCCAAGATCCAGAAGATTTGGTTGGCTGATTTGGCTGTCAGTCAAAGCAAGAGCTCCCCCTTCAATTGCAAAAAAGGCACAAAAAAGCTCCAAACTATAGTTCCTACAGATTTTGAATTCAGACAGCTCTTGTAGTCCAGCTACATTTTAGGTCCCACCAGTACTGTTTGGTCCAATTTGCAGTCCAGGACCAAGATAGTGGAGACAAACAAAACAGTCCTTGCTACAAAGAAAGCAGGTTAGACAAACTACATTATCATTATCACTCTAAATGATTTTCAGTAAATAGTTACATCTTTCAACAGAGCTCCTCTCAGATTACTTAAACTGCAATTAGGCAGCTCTTAAAGAGACAGTACACAGAGTCTATACAGGCTCTGGTAATCGCATTTAAACTGCTAAAACACAGGACACCAACCTGGCAGTGAGCATTTAGGCAAGCTCAAGGAAGACTTTTTGGGAACTCCCATTTGTAGGAGGGTTACATTTGCATTGAATCTAAGCTGCCATACTTTTGACCATTCCTCCAACCTTGCCAAGTCCCTTCTCATCCATTCCATCCCCCCTTGTGTAACAACCCTGTTGCAGATCTTTGTGTCATCTGCAAATAGGCATACTTTTCCTTCCAGTCACTCTGCAATGTCACTTAAAAAGACATTAAAAAGGACCGGACCCAGTACTGAACCCTGCAGTACCCCACTAGTAATCCCCCTTTCTTCAGAGTGGACTCCGTCTACAATTACCCTCTGTGTCTTGCTGTCCAGCCAGTTTTTTACCCAGGCTACCACCATGGTACCCACTCCCAGGCTGGCTAATTTATTTATTAATCTTTTGTGTGGGACTGCAGGGGTCTACCTTAACTTTCTTTTGCACTAGCCAGCCGGGCTAGTGAACCAGAGATTGCACTAGCCTGCAGAAGTTTGCACTAGTCCACAGTCAATATGGTTCACAGTGATTTGTTAAACAAAAGGCCAATAAAATCGAAATGTATCAAGCACATGTACAGATCCAGAAACAAATGATTTGATACCTTTTATTGGACCAACATGGATGTTACAGAAAAGAACAAAGGTCCAATAAAAGGTATCAAATCATTTGTTTCTGGATCTGTTCTTAAAAGGACCAATACGGCACCTACAACATTTTTTTGCATCAAGCACATGTATGAATTTATTTGAAACCTAAATTACAAATGAACTTTGTTTGTGAAATAAAATACTATATATATATATATATATATATATATATATATATATATATATATATATCTATATAAAACACTCAGTGAAGTCAGTGTCTTAATGTCATTGTCCAAAAGTTCTTAATATAAAAGTCAAACGATCCTTAAATGTTGCTGGATTGTGTGGTGTCAGGGGAATGTGGCTCACTCTCAAGCACACTTGTATCACTATCACAGTCACTCTCAGCTCAGACAGATCACAGGGACAAGGCTGAAAAGAACAGCGGAGGTCAGAATGCTGGTTTAACCTCTCTGTGTTCCTGGGCTGTAGCCTGTTAGTCTCTTGTTTGTTCAGTGCTGCGGTCTCTCACTGTTCTGACTGCACCCTGGTGTGAAGCAAGGTACGGACTCTGGAGTTACTGCTACATGAAGGGAGCTGGTCCCAGAGCGCTAATTTAGGTCGACCCAGATATGGAGACTGTTTTCTACTAAATTATTTTTACCATTTATCACTGAGTTTTGCCTGTAGTGCTGATGTTACCTTAATTTAGTTCAATCCCTATTTCCACTCGTTTTGCGTTACCTTAAGAGTGTCCCTCGATTAGCTGTTTATCCTTTATTCTGTGAACTTGCGGTTTTCAACACATGTGCTTTAATCTAGTTACTCGTTTTTTGCCCTGGTAGATGTTCCTAAAAATGAGCCTTTGCATTTAATATTAATTTCAGCATAAATTCAGCTAATTCAGCCTAATGGTGCCTGCATTTGAATATTAACCTCAGCATTAATCGGATAATTCAGCCTGCTATGTTTTGGGGCCTTCCATTGTTAGTATTACAGCCTGGTAGCCTGCATGTTTAATTACTATTGTGGAACCTCAACTAAATGCCAGGCCTGCTGAATCCTCAGTCGATTGGCTCCACACAAAAATTTCCCTGTCTGCATCAAAAGACATTGTGAGTCTCCTGCTATATAACACCTACCTGTTTCTTCTCTCCGCAGTCGGTGGGGCTCCACAGTCGGTGGGCTCACAGCTTGTGCAGGTCGCGAGGGCAGAAGTCAGGAAGCCCTCCCCCCTGAAGCTAGGTACGGACACCGGAATCGCAGGTACACATGCCGCTTAAACAAAGGGAGTCGGAGAGCTCGCAGCTGGCGCGGATCACGAGGGCAGAGTTCTGGAAGCCCTCCTCCCCCGAAGCAAGGTACGGACTCTGGAGTTACTGCTACACGAAGGGAGCTGGTCCCAGAGTGCTAATTTAGGTCGACCCAGCTATGGAGACTGTTTTCTACTAAATTATTTTTACCATTTATCACTGAGTTTTGCCTGTAGTGCTGATGTTCCCTTAATTTAGTTCAATCCCTATTTCCACTTGTTTTGCGTTACCTTAAGAGTGTCCCTTGATTAGCTGTTTATCCTTTATTCTGTGAACTTGCAGTTTTCAGCACATGTGCTTTAATCTAGTTACTCATTTTTTGGCCTGGTAGATGTTCCTAAAAAGGAGCCTTTGCATTTAATATTAATTTCAGCATAAATTCAGCTAATTCAGCCTAATGGTGCCTGCATTTGAATATTAACCTCAGCATTAATCGGCTAATTCAGCCTGCTATGTTTTGGGGCCTTCCATTGTTAGTATTACAGCCTGGTAGCCTGCATGTTTAATTACTATTGTGGAACCTCAACTAAACGCCAGGCCTGCTGAATCCTCAGTCGATTGGCTCACACAAAGAAATTTCCCTGTCTGCATCAAAAGACGTTCTGAGTCTCCTGCTATATAACACCTACCTGTTTCTTCTCTCTGCAGTCGGTGGGCTCTCAGTCTGTGGGCTCACAGCTGGCACAGGTCGCGAGGGCAGAAGTCAGGAAGCCCTCCTGAAGCTAGGTATGGACACTGGAGTTGCTGGTACATGCGCCACTTACACAAAGGGAGTCGGAGAGCTTGCAGCTGGGCAGGTCGCGAGGGCAGAATTCTGAAGCCCCCACCCAAAGCAAGGTATGGACTCTGGAGTCACTGCTACATGTGCCATATACCTGAGGAGCTGGTCCCAGAGCGCTACCCCGCAGTCACTGCACGGCTGTCCCGCCCACCCCCAATGCCTCCCACCCTTTGTTGGTGTAGTTATATAGGTGGAGGATCTCGCAGCACTACAGCTGTCTCCAGGGTTTTATTTACTAAGTATAGAGTTTTCCATTTGCTCGTTATCAGGTTTAGCCACTTGAGGTCGCCCTACCTGTCTAAACCCTCTATCAATTCTGACTGCTCCATTTTGAATTTGTGTTACACTATAGCTGCCTACTCACTACCTCCCTCACTGTTCTACTGTCTTTACTCCTGCTAATCATGACTCACATACCCATACTCTACCTACCCCCTATGGCTCTCCTGCTATGGGTACTCTCTGTTCCCTCTGGTCCTAAAATGCTTATGTCCCCCTACTTGTCATACTCCCCAGATAATTTCCACTTCTCTAACCTCCTATCTGACCCATTACCAAGGCATCGCTCTCTCCCTAAATTCAGGCTTGTCCTAAAACAAATTGTGTTCATTCTCAAATACATCTTGGGCAGGTTCGTTACTCCCCCTGGGCATGTAACTTGGGCTTATATTACTGCGTCTCTCTGGACTGTTGCCATTGCCCTTGCCCTTGCTGGGGATATTGAGACAAATCCAGGTCCTACTCTGCCCAACAGTACCTCCCTGCCCCTCTACTCTCCACACCTGCCCCAATCTGCTGGCCTTTCCTTTGCCCACATTAATGCTAGGAGTCTACTGGTCAGCCACCCAGATCTGGAAGCATGGACCTGTACTAACAACCCTGACATCCTTGCCATTTCTGAGACCTGGCTTAAGCTTTCCTATGATGACTCCCAGTGCTCTCTCCCTGGGTATAACCTGGTACAGGTTGACCGCCCCACTTCCAAAAGAGGTGGTGGATTTGCTCTCTACTATAAACCTCAGCTAAACATCACTCTAATGCCAGCTCCCCCTTTGCCAACTGTGAAGTATTCCATTATCTACTTCTTTTTGGGGGCATAAAGAAACTACACATTTTCTGTACTTATATACCCCCCAGAAAAGCCAGGCTTGGTTTCAATGAGTTCATGGATTATCTTCAATCCGTGACTGGGAATAATGATATTGTCTGTCTTGGGGATTTCAATCTGGACTGGCTAGGCCCTTATGCGGGCACCCTGTCCTCTATGACTAGCAAGGCTAATCTCTCTCTCAACTTGTACAGGAGCCCACTAGAATATCCCCTGGTGGTACTAGTTCTACCCTACTTCACTGGATCCTGACCAACAGAAAGGATGCCTTTCCCTCTGCTGGTGTTCTCCCAGACTCCATAAGTGATCACTACCCTGTTTTCTGTATTTGGGATAACTCCACCCCCGCCTTCCCCTCCAAAGTGTTAACTTTTTTCAACTTCTCCAACCTAAACTCAGATAATTTTGTTCGGGATCTTAATTCTATTGACTGGTCCCCTCTTTACACCACTAATGACATAAACACTGCCACAAATTATTTTAATAGCTCTCTACTCTCGCTACCAACTAAATATATCCCTGTTACCACAAGAAGGGTTAAAGGGAAAACCACCAAATGGCTAAAACACCCCCTGCTTCATCTTCTGAAACTCAGGGATAAACTATGGTCTGTCTGGAAGTCCTCCCATCTCCCCACTGATTTTGACGCCTACAGAACACTATGTAATAAATGTAAAAAGGAGATTCGCCTGGCCAAAAGCTCCTACTTCAGGAACCTCCTAAACTCCTCCACTACATGTCCAAAAAAATACTGGTCTCAAATCAAGGAAATTCTTGGGAACAACAAGCCTACTACTCCTACTAATATGTACATTAATGATGTCCACTGTAACCACCCTTTCACCATTGCCAATGCTTTCAACTCCCTCTTCTCCTCTCTACCAACTTTAGCCTCTCCTGCGCTCCCCAATCCAGGGTTGGCCTCTCCTCCCTGCTCCCCTACTCCTTCGTCTTTGGTGCTGGCTCTGGTCACCTACCAGCAAGTTCTGGACCTACTCAAAAATATTCCTTCTAGCAGCAGCTCTGGCCCTGATGGATTGCACCCGTGGATTATCAGGCTGTTTGCGGCCTGGCTTGCTAGGCCCATAACAAGGCTTTTCAACCTTTCTATTAGGATTGCCACTGTCCCTCTGATCTGGAAATCCACTAGAACTATCCCTGTCTATAAGAAGGGAGATGCTAAACTTCTGTCCAACTACCACCCCATCTCTCTACTCCCCACTCTTAGTAAGCTCCTGGAGAAACTCGTCCATCCACAGGTCGCTGAGCATCTCTGTAACTATAATCTTCAGTCCCCCTCCCAACATGGTTTTAGGGTGGGACATAGCACTACCACAGCCCTGACCCTCCTCATGAGTGACATCAAAAGCAACATGGATAAGGGCCTGCTTACAGGTGCAGTGTTCATTGACCTATCCAAAGCTTTTGATATGGTTCACCACTCGCTTCTGCTGTCCAAGTTAAGAGACATCAGTGCTTCCGACTCCACCCTATCCTGGTTTGGTAGCTACCTGGATAACCGCTCCCAGGCTGTTTCCTACTGCAAAACTCTTTCCTCCCCTACCCCAATTACCCGTGGTGTTCCACAGGGTTCAATACTTGGTCCTCTGCTCTTTTCCCTCTTCCTAAATGACATTCATAGTACGTCCCTTCACAGCAGCCACCTCATTTATGCAGATGGTATAGTGTTCTACCATTCTGCCAAATCTGTTGCTGTCATTAACCATACTCTCACTCAGGACTTTCAATCTCTTCAATCCTGGCTCTCTGCTAACCAGCAAATCCTTAACATAGGGGAAAACTCAGGCTATGTGGTTTGGATCATCTAAAAAAGTTCACTCTGAATCCTCTAAACTCCTTGTCCGCAGTCAGGAGGGGACGTCGGTTACGAATACTGTTACTCTCAAATATCTTGGTGTCACGTTTGACCCTGCCCTTGATTTTTCCTTGCATGTCAGCAAGGTATGCTGGGCCGTTAATACCAGAATTAGCACAGCCTATCGTGTACGGCACTCTCTCACCCCCTCTGCTAGGCTAGCAGTAGCAAGAGGCGTGCTACTCCCACAACTTCTTTATGCCCTCCTTGTTTTGTTCAATATCAATACTAGTGCGCTCAGCAAATGGGACACTTCCTATAACAATATTTGTAGGTTCGCCTTATCTGCCCCCCGACTGACGCATCACTGCTGGCTCTACTCCAGCCTACACTGGCTATCTCCCAAAGACCTTCGTTCTTACTCCCTAGGTTGCTTTATTGACTCACTCACTAGACCCCCTAGCCCATCCTCCTGGAGGGACTTGCTTACCCCTATTACACATGTCCGCTCGCTCAGATCCTCATCTGTCCCCATGCTATCAGTCTGGCCGTGCACTACTAGAATGGGGGAACAGACCTTTGCTCATTTTGCCCCAAATTTCTGGAACTCACTTCCCACCCAGGTTAAACTCTTCCCCTCCCACCACTCCTTTAAGTGGTCACTGTTCTCTCACCTCTATGCACTTGGAATCTGTAACTGTAACTAACTGTGTGTCTCCTCCTTAATTCTTCTGTTTTGAGGATGTCCAGGCGTTACCTACCTTGTTGCATCTAGTTTTTGTTATGTTATATCATATTGTGTACTGTTTAGCTATTTATATCATATGTGTTCCTCCCATACTGTTGTGACTGTATTGATTTTTACTGTGTTGTGCTGATGTCATCACTGTATTATTTTGTTGTACTCTCCCGGGTCATGCCTGAAAATAGGCAGGACTGTTGCCTAGTGCACTTACTCGGTTACCAAAAGCTAATAAATAATAAATAAATGCTGGCGAATCTAGCGATGTGTTTTACTTTGGGGGGGTCATACTCAGGGGTCTGTCTTGGTACCATTACTGCCTGTGGAGATAGAGACCAGCTGTTGCAGTTAGGATGGAGGAGCTCATTTTCTCACTGGCGCATATTTGCTGCAGCCACTGCTTCAGAGTTTTGGAAGCAGCTTCCCAGAATGATGGTGACCACAGGGTGACAGGGTTGGGACAAGTAGTCTTACTGTTCCGACCGTGTCCTGACTCCTGAATGCTGTGGGGTGTTGACTGTTAAGTTTGGAGGGGGGGTGCTCTGGTTACATTTTTCCTTTGGAGTAGCCCATTTTCTCATCTCATGCATATTATCTGCTGCCACTGCTGCTTTGTAGCTTCTTAGACGGTGACAACAGCACAGGGTGACGGGGACAAGCTAAAACAAATGGAACAGCGGAGATGAGGTCAGAGCGCATTACTAGCTAAGGTAACTTTATTTTAACTTCAGCAGTCTGTCTTCATTTACCCAACGTTATGGCACAAATGCTGCCCTACCACTAGTCTTGACTTAAATACTGAGCTGCTTGTCTTTAGTTATGTACAGTTTGCGGTCTCACTTTTCTGACTGCACTGTGTCCTAAATGCTGCTGGGATGTTGTTCAGATTGACTTTGTGGTCTCCGTCAGTTGTTCGATCCCAATTTTTTTTTGCTTCTTTGTGATCTCACTGCTCCATCCTTGCTTCATGCTGGGGTTTTGTTTTTTTTCCTTGCGACCGCACGAGTGCCACACAGCACTACAGGCACAGAATGAAACTGTAGCTTTCCACCGGAGGAACTGCACTAGCCCAACTGAGCAAGTGACAGAGATCCTGCACTAGCCCGCAGCAATCTGCACTAGTACCCGGGCTAGTAAATGAATGTTAAGATCGACCCCTGACTCAGGCCCCTCAACCTGTTAGTAGACAAGCAGGCAGGGGTAGTAGCCCAAGGGATAGCGCCACCTAGGAGTTACATCTGTAAGATTGGAAAGGGAAGGAATGCGTACAGAAATTTCCCTGTCCAAGAAAGTGACAGTGCATCTTGCCAGAAAGCACCATGCCCAGGATTGAGTGAGCAAAACTTGGGAAGTCTTGCGTTTGATGGTGCTGCGAACAGATCCACTTCTGGATGACCCCAAAAGTTGAAGATGTGATCTAGAACTTCTTGCTTTAGCTCCCATTCATGGGCTCTTACCCTGGTGTGACTGAGACTGTCTGCGAGAAAGTTCTGCATGCCTGGGATGTGGACCACCAGGAGATAGACCCTGTGCAGAACCGCCCAGTTCCAGAACCGCATCGCTTCCCTGCAGGGGATATGAGCGGGTGCCCCTCTGCTTGTTGATGTACCACACCACACACAAGTTGTCCGTTTGGATTAACAGGGTTTCTTGTAGATGGATGTGCTGAAAAGCCTGAAGAGCATAAAGCACTGCTCTCATTTCTAGCACATTTATGTGCAGGTGCACTTCTACAGGTGACAACAGGCCCTGGGTCCTGTGGTGGCCCAGATGGGCACCCCATTCCTGTCTCGACACATCTGTAGTCAGTATTTGGGAGTGAGGAGGGGTCTGGAAAGGGACTCCTAGGATCAGGTTGCTGGAGTCCTGCCACCATAATACATCGTGTTGCATTGGGCTGGAGATGAGGACCTGACTGTCTAAGTTGTCCTCTGTCTGATCCCACTGGGATCTTAGAGTCCACTGTGAGATACGCATGTGGAGTCTGGCCAATGGGACTGTAGGGATAGCCACTGCCATGAGGCCAAGAAGACGGAGAACCACCCTGGCCGAGATGTGTTGGTTGGAAGATACCAGCTTGGCCTGTCTCTCCAGGGTGTCCACCCTGGCCAGAAGGAGAAAGGCCATACCCTGCACTGTGTCCAACACCGCCCCAATAAATTGAAGGTGCTGAGAAGGAGCAAGCTGGGACTTGCGGTAATTGACCGTGATACCCAGATGCTCAAAAAGGTGCAGAGTAGCTGATAAGGAAGCTTCCAACCCCTCCCTCGACGGTGCTGCAAAGAGCCAGCCGTCGAGGTAGGGAAAGACATAGTGCCCCTGACTCCTTAAGGCACCTGCCACTACCGCTAGGCATTTGGTAAAAACCTATGGAGCGGAGGACAGGCCAAAGGGGAGGAGGTCCTGGGGAGACAAGGGGACCTGTGGGCATTGAGGAGGAACAGGGTCTGGCACTGGTAAAGGCAGCATCGGAGCCGTCGGAAGGCCTGTTGGTGCCCCGAAGTCAGGTAACCCCGGCGAAAGGTGTTTGTTTGTCTGGGCTGTGGGTCCGGCAACAGCAGAGGAATCTCCGATAGAACAGGCGATGGGGGTTCTCCATGAAGGGAACCCCGGGGAGGCCCTTGTCCTCTGGCCGGGACAGAGCTGTTGTCCGGCAGCATCTCATCAGAGCCTGATGGATGCAAAGAGGTCGTGCGATCGTCGGAGGGTCTGACGATCGACTAAATGATCTGGGTCATGCAGGAGTTGGAGACCCCAACTTCCCGACTTACCAACCCTGGCCGAGTGCTCACCGGAGGGTTCGACGAGCGGCTTATCGGCCACCCCTGCTGACTTAGAGCCTGGGGTGAAAATGGGTCTAAGAGTGGCGGCAGCCTTGGATGGATCGGAGGAGCCCGCTGTCACCGTAACCAGTGATGGCAGGGGGGCCAAAGCCTGTTCTGGAGGCAGGAACGCAGGCCTGGCTGCGGTACTCACCTTCCCAGAAGAAGAGGGCTGGTTCTCTGCTGAAGGGCCTGTGAGTGGCTTTGTTGGGGGGTTGGGAACTGTTCCTGGTCCCGATGTTTTTCTTTATCCCGTTTCTTCTTCTTGTATGGGTCAGTTGGCAAGGAGGAGGCGCTTTTCAGCTTTTTTAGTTTTTTCTCCATTGAAGCCATTTTTTGTTTCAGGAGATGGGCCTCGAGAGATTGTTGGTGCTGTTTCCACATGGCCTGGTTGAATTGGGTGCAGGCCTTGCACTCCTCAACCTGGTGGTCAGGACCCAGGCAGAAGAGGCAAAGGGTATGCTGGTCCTTATGTGGTAGCTGGACGCCGCATGAACCGTGCTTGTTTTTATGCGAATCCATAGCAGAAAAGGATGACATACAAACTACTGAAAATTATTATCAGAAAAGAGAAATAACAGATACTCATCTGAAAAAGGCGTTCGAACTGCTGTGACGAGCTTCAGTCAGTCCAACGTGCACAGGTCAACGCAGGAAAGAACTGATGGGCGAGCGTGGACCGCCCACTATATAAAGGTGTCATCACGGCGCTGGTGGCGGTCCCGATCAGGCCACACTGCTAGCAAAAGTTTCGTGGTGTTTCGACACCAGGGGTGCAGTCCTACAAGTGATTACCTAATGCAAGAGCCCCCTCGAAGTAAGATTGGATGGCTATCTGCCACATAAGTCACATCCACCTCAGTTGTCCGACATGGGACACTAGGTTGTCATTGTTTGCCAGCAACTGTGACACATGCCCAACATTTTTGACATCACCCTCTGCTGTCCTGTGTACCCGGTCCCACTGAGTCACTTACATGGCTACGTGTGTGGACAACAGGTGAGCCTTGATCCAGACACTATTATGTAGGTGGCATGGTATGTGTGCACATAATGATGGCCCCAAGTCTGACATCAATGTAAATAACCCCACGCTAGTCATATCATGCTCTTGACCACTTGGGTACAACAGTATTGTTGCAGCTGGATAGGTGCAACACATGGTGACAATGGAAGGAAGATCTTGGACACCCTAACATACAGAACGTACCTAACAACAGGGCCATGTGGCCACAGATACTACATGTAGTGAAATATGTCAGCTATGAATGTGTTACACGTGTACTGCACCCATCGAATGTAGAATGTCATGATGTACACCCCTGATACTCACAGTTCTGTTCACTCCCTTGTGAAAGGTGTACATGTAACAACTGTGTCCCAAAGGAAGATGGAATATCAAGTACATGCTGAAGAGATTCTGAGAGATTCCAACAAAAGATAGAGCACCACAGTGAAGAACAAGAAGGTGAACATGTGACCTACATTATCACCCATCCAGGTTTCCAGGGAGTCTGCCTAGACCACTTGGTGTTAGAAACGACATACTATCAGTTCAGACAACAGTACCCAGAAGATGAGGACAGCTTAGACTTGCAGCACAAGTAAGTAGACATGTTTTATTACACTCTCATAACACATTCAAAATATCTATCCATGTTCACAGCACATGGAAGGTGCCCCCATCACCCACAACGCAGTCCTGTCATAGTGCATTGCATCATGTACAAAGTGTACCTACATACTGTGGTGCCACTCATGTCCTGTACACTACACTTTCACCAACATAAAGGAACAGACAAGAAACCCCTCACAATGTAGGCCTGTGTTAAGTCACTACACACTGGTGGGAACCTGGACAAGCTGTCCCTGGTGTCACACATCCTTGAATTTGGCCCTCAAGCTTGTAAAAGCCCACAACATGGTATTGTACAGCAGGGTGTGGGTTACCAACAGCTATGGAAAGTCTGGAGTCATCCATGAATATGTGTGCCCCATATTGGCAACAGGGTGCCACCACTCACAGAGCCATGTGATGTCACGAAACTGAAACCTGTAATGAAGCATGGCAGGATTGTTGGTGACATCACAACAGTGTGAACAAGCCCTGTGCTGTTGTTTGAATCTGAAGCACACAGTCATCAGTACCCCTGGAATGCTGCTACAGAACGATAACACAATAGCACATCTAAAAGACCCTCTTGGGTTTGCACAGTCCGAAGGGTATGGCTCCACATATGTCGTATGACAGATAATACCCTTGTGTTGTACTGAGGTTCCTCAGCTGCTGTACAGTATGATATCTGGTAGGTGTAATGCTCAACCCCCCCCCCCAAAGTAGCACAATGGTACAGTCACTAGATCACCAGCAGGTATGTCAGTACTGTGAAAACACATTGCCAAAAGGTAACACAACCAGGACTGCGGTTGTGAGTTCAACTCTAGAACAGACATACAACTATAAAATGTAATATCACACCTCGCAAAAACAATATGCACACTCCATGCCCTGTACACTCAACCTGTGGATTGTGGTCCATGCCAGCTCAGGAATGTGACACAGTCATGGGTATGTTGACTTCATCCTCTCCCATGAATGCAATGATCAAACAATGCCCCTGGGCAATCACAGATATGAATGTCCTGTGCTGCACAATATGAACAATCTGTAGTCTCTGTAAAACACTGTGAAATCTGAATGTTCTGGTGAGGCTCACGGAGGCCAAATATTGCATTCCAATGCACACAATGGCACTATCATAGTACACAAGAAGGGTGCACATGATCACACTGCAGTGGTAGGCTAAGCATGTCTCACCACACACATGACACATACCTTATTGATCAAGGTACAATCTGTTGATGTTGTGGAACCGTATGTGTCATGTGTAGTTGTTGCTGCGTATTACTTGCATATGAGTGGACACCAATAACATATGTAGGCATTGCAGAGTGTTTACACATCATAAAATGCTGACCTGCGAACAACATTTCCGAATACAATCAGTGCATGCACCCCATATCACAGGAGCTGTCATGTGCTGCAAGGAAAACACAGACAGACAGCATCAGATCACTGGCAGTAGGCACATCTGCAGCACCTGTGCAACATTTTGCTGAACACCGTGTATGCATACCTCTCAACAGTACCACATTACGAGGAACGTTCCTCATTTTACTTCACAAAAGCTCCCTGTTCCACATTGTGAGGACTTGTTCCACATTCCAAGTCAACATTTTAAAGCAAAAATCCATAGTAAATGATGCAAAAAATATATTACTCAATTAATAACAGACTTTCTGAACATAAATGCAACATTTTAACAGTGTTATGAGCTTCTTAGGTAAAGATTTGATTAAGTGTTCCACATTTTGCCCATTTGTTCCACATTTTGACAGGCAATGTTCCACATTTGGGGCACAAAAGGTTGAGAGGTATGCGTGTATGTGCCCACATGCTGAATGTGATGGTATTGTCACAGGTGTCAAAAACTATTCCATGGCCACATTACATATAGATGTGATCATGACTTCCCAGGATTTTATTTATGTCACCATCCTGTGTCGGTACAAATACCTGGAATATTGTTCAGTGTTCACACAACTGGTACCACTAGTCTACCATACTGGTCGTTGCTGTGACAAACATCGTCACATGAAGTGCACGTCCTGCACCTGATTATCAATGTGCATGTCAGACAATAATGTGAGATACAAGTGCTCATTGTAGGTGTCCACTATAGCCGTTGTTAGTGGGTGCAGTCAGTTGGGATCTAGGACCTGAAATGCAGCCCTGTTCAAATATACACTATGTGCTTGCTGTTGTTGTACTAATAATGTTTTTGTCATCTGTTTCCGTACAGCTGACTGAGATACATTGCCTACTGACAACTTGTCCGATGGTATTTTGGATGGTTCGGACGCCACAACCGGGTTCCGCTTCCGTCTTGTGCAGTTCATAAAATAAGATCCACATTCCCAGAGGATGATGCAAATTACAAAGGCTTCCAGTCTGCATAATCTTTGTAATCTTGTGCACCTTTATAGACTAGTTTGAAACCAACTGACAAACTTGGCAACGGCGTGTGCTTTATCTGGGTGTTTCAGTGTTGAACACAATGGTGCAGGAAAGGATATCTATATGCCATCAATCGCTGTCTCTAGATTATGCTGGTCAACCATGTAAGATTCCAGTAGTCTCTGTTTCAGTATGTTGACATAATCTGTGAGAAATGAGAGAAACAGGCTGTTAGTTATGATGGTGGGTGGTGAATGCAGCATGAAACCTTTTATATCACAACCAACACGGTGTACACCGCCCTTGCTGATGTTTGTCAGTTTATGACACTGTCACATGTTGTCACCGGGTGTGGGTTTAGGATAACACATATTCAGGCAGACCACAAATCAGGTGCATAAAAAATGCATGGTTGCATTTATCATTTTATTTTCATCAAGTAAAATATACAGAAAGGAAAATGTTAAGTCAGACAACTGCATAGCTTCAACAGTTTCTATGGCTTTTCTTCAGCCTAGCATGGATCAAGCAGTGTGAAAGCACACACTATCAGGAGGTCTTCCACCTTCCTCAGTCAGTATTCAACTGACCACCTTATCTATCCTATCTCAGCACTGAGGTAGGGCTTTTTATAAGCTCACTAGAAGCTGGAAAAACAATTTCCCCTGCCTTCTGATTAATAGCAGACATAACAAAACTAGCCACTAGGGGCCACTGTTGCACCACAGAGAACAGTTATTTGGCACCTGGAGCACACTACATAACTTGTTTACAACATTGTTAAAGGTCAGAGTCAAGGTCAGAACATTCTGTGCTCTCTTAAAGAGATCCACCAATATACCTTCCTGCACCTGATGTACTGTATAGGTGCCTTACCTCCACAGCAGTAGTATGACTTGAAGCTGCACCCAAAGAATAATTCTGCAAAAGAGTTATTTTACTCATAAAAATCACTAAACCGGGTCCCAAGGACTTCCCGTTTTTTTCTGGCAGCCCCGCTCTGCCCCCGCACTCACTAGCCCTTGTTAGTCAACCGGTGCCCATGTTTCATTACACAGTGGCCATTCTAATATTAAAAATCAATCCGAAAACTGGTGCCCATTGACTACAATGGAGCACGCCCCCACTCTCTCCCTAGCCTCTTGTCATCATGCTAGTGAGCATGGGGGTGGAGCGGGGCAGCCAAAAACAAGGAAGTCCTTGGGACCCAGTTTAGTAATTTTTACAAGTAAAATAACTTTTTTGCAGATTAAGTCTTTGGGTGCAGCTTCAAGTCATACTACTGCTGTGGAGGTAAGGCACCTATGCATCGGGTGCAGGGGCCTATCTTAGTGGGTCTCTTTAAACTCTCTTACAGGGTCATATTACCTCATGTTGTCTGCTGCAGAATATATCTTAGAAGGGGGCTGCTAACACCTAGAAAAAGAAGAGGCAAACTTTTGTTGTTCTTCTATGAAAACTGCCCTCTCATTTTGTAACTGTACTTTTAGTTTTGTTACAACCAGTCAAGCAGCAAGATGGACATTATACGAAACATATAACCTGCTTGGGGAAGGGGTTTCAGTTTATCCCAGGGGTGTCCACTATGACAGGGGTCACCCTGTCACACATGTATTGGTTGTATTCAGTTATGTTACTGTGTTGTAACTCTCAGTATACACCGACATTGATGCTGATGGTACAGGCAGGCAATATGAGTAGCATTAGTAACTGTGTGTGTATCATAGCAACAGTAAGGATCTTGACAGATCAAGGAACAGTGTGTTGCGTCACTGAAAGCTGAACATGGCACCTTGCCCCAGATGAGTCACGTCAACTGGCACGAAACACCGCAACAGAAGTAAGAAGACAACAGTTGTGAATTGCGGACATGCTTCCTGTAATGTGATGCTGCATCCCAAAAGTGAACACCCTCAGTAACATACCTTTTATTCAATATTGCCAATGGTCTACCTTTATCATCCCATGTGACATGGGTCAGAGGTCATGCTTATTATGATACCAACTTGTTCTCACTGGTTCAGTGCACCATTGCCAATGCAGCCAGTCATTACAGCACCAAATCGAATATTTGCGGTCCATTCACCTTGAGGGTTGATGCACTCCCTTGGCCCTCCCCCTTTCTAAATATAGAAACTCGGGGGTTGGCGGTCCCTGGGGAGGGGGGAGTCCAGTCCAGTATTTGGCACCATACTGACATAGCACTGTAATGCCAGTGCCCCAATGACGGGTGGGGAACCAACTGCCATGTACACCTTGTATACCTTGCCAATTTATGTTCTGTACTACGCCAGGAGTCTATATGTGACACACAAAATATCCGAGCATACTGTGTGCAGTGTGCCACCCTTGTTACACATGCATAACTGATTGCTAGGCCGCTGTCATTGTCAATAAACTGTGCCAGTACGTGATATCACACTGTGTATCCCCTATATTTTTTATTTATTTATTTTTAGTTTTTGTTGACCGGGTAAGTGCACTAGACAAAATTCTGCCTATTTTCAGGCATGACCTGGGGGAGGGGGATACAGATGAATGCCAACTGACCTTGAACCAGGTTAAGCTGTTGGTGATATTTTTAGTGAATGGGGGGAATTTGACCAGAACACCGGGGAGATTCCCCTACTCAGCAGTAGGGGGACCCTTTGGCTATCGGAGGATGGCTGAGTCAGTTGCTGTACTGATGGACGCTGAGATGGATGTGCAGCAGGTCGGGGAATCTGTCTCCTCCTCGGCTCATGAGCTGGTAGAGACAGAAGTTTTTTTTTATGCCACTGCGAGTACTGTGGTGATGGACACTGAAACTTCAGCTGATTTACATGCTGAGGGCCAGTCTGGCCTGAATAAGGATTCTACTGTCATTACTTTACCAATACAGCAGGTTGCTGTACCGGAGGATACGACTCTGTAGCACTTGCTGTTGCTTGAGGAACAAGCCTGTCTGTGGCAAAAGCAGGAACTTGTCGATAAATATCAGACTAAAAGCTTAGAGAATATGGTGGAGCCTCTAGGAGCCAGCGAAAACAACAAACTGAGTGTTGCTATGGATACAACCCAAAAAGAGGTACAGAGCGAGCCGCGCATTGTATTCCACCAATCAGGACAAGATCAAACTGCTGCTATGATTTTTTCTTTCCCTGCTAATCCTGTGAAGCAACCTTCAGAGTGTGTAATTCATAAGGGGACTCCTATTAAATTAAGCTGGGCAGATGCTCCTGTGATGGATGGGCGTCCTTGGTCAGTGGAGGACTCTCTGAGGGTGGCAGGTTGGGTTCGCTCCCCTGACACACAGAACTGGATCTCAGGCTTTACGCCTATCAAAATACCTGGGGTCACAATGTCACCAATACACGCTTCTACTGCTCTAAGTACTGATACTGTTTCGGGGACAGATGGAGCTTTTTTGGATAAGACTTTATCGACTACTGCTTTACCTGTAGATACTCCTGCTGTGGATTCTACTGCTGGGGTAGGGGGACCAACATCTTCCCCTCTACAATTGCCTTCAGATCTTGAGCTTACGCAGCATCCAGTTTTAAAATTAAATCCAGGTGTGGGGGTCAGTGTCCCTGAACAGGACATTATGGAAGAAGGCCTAAGTGACTTTTCCGACTTCTCTGACATTCCTAGAAATATTCCTGCAGCTCTTAGAAATCGCCCAACTGTATTACATGATGTGGTTGAGCAGCCTCCCATTCCTCAGAATTCTAAACCTTATGCCTCTTTTTTGTGTAATACTGTTTACCCTGCAAAACGCCATAATGCTGTGAGGCTTGTTTATAAAGTTGGATTAGACAATTTTCCGGATAGAGTCTATGTGGGACGTACCTTGTTAAAAAATAGTTTGCAATTTAATGTTTCTGAACTGTATGCACTGATTCATGTTTCCAGAGAAAATGTCTTTGATGTTAGTTTTAAGCTAGGGAGTGGCCTAGACAAATTCTGGGCATGATATCACCAAGTAAAAAAAACACCTTTGTGGACCCCTTTTGAGGTGATTCTGCTTACCAGACCAGCCCACAAAACCATTATGGTTCTCTTCAGAAATGAAGGTGTCAGTGTTACTGACTTGCTGTTTTGGCTAAAACAGAGGTGTACTGTGACTGGCCATCCAGAGGCCATCTTTGATTCTGAGGGGATTTGGACAGGTGGGTGGAGAATTAAAGTGATTTTGAGGACTGAGGAAGAGGGCTTACAGCATTTACCAAATAGTTTTTTTTGGGGGGGAGGGATAGAGGTGTCTTGTTCTATCCTGGTCAGCCTAAGACTTGTTACAAGTGTGGACACCCTGGGCACATTAGCAGTGTGTGTGATCAGCTTAAATGCACCCTTTGTCAAAAGACAGGTCATACAAGCAGTCAGAGTAGAAGTACTATTTGTTGTAACCTCGGGGAAAGAAGGCCACACATATGTGGCTTGCCCTGAAGCAGCAGACAAGAAATCCATGTCCACTGATAGTGAGGAACAATGACTACTGGCCACCTTAGCCCAGAGAGAATATAATAAAGCTTCCATAACACAGCCGGGGAGGATACAGTTACTCCTGAGATTAATGTTACAGGTAATTTGGACCCTTTGCACCCCTGACATATCTGAAGTACGCCCAGAGACATGTTCAGGAGAAGCTTCATCTCCTCTTCCTGTTGATTCTGCAGAGAAGCTGGCTACTCTGATAGGTAGCTGTGATTTGGCTAGTCAGGACCAGGCCCAACCTAACTCCATGCCCCTCCCCCAGGGTAGAGTGAATTGTAGAATGGAAGATGAACACTAGAAGGAGGCAAACTTGGGCCCAACCAACACCTAAAGTATCTAAAACTACTGTGCAGACTACCTCCAATAGATTTCATGTGCTTTTAGATGTTGAGAACTTGGATACTGATTCTGTGTGTTCCTCTGTTGATCTTAATCTACAGGATGAACAACAAGTTATACCGGACACAGAGGTAGTTGGGACACCTTCTCAGCTTCTGCAATGGAAAGGAAAACCTAGGAAAAAGAAAAAATGAGAATAGCCCCTATTAGAATTTCTAATGTCCTTTTCGCCTCCTTTCTTAATTTTGACGTCTAACGTCAATAGTATTAAGAATAATTTGAAACGGAGAGTGGTGTTTAATATCCTGAAAACTTATCCTCCAGCGGTGTTCCTTTTACAGGATACCAGGTTGCACACCACTATGGAGTTGACCACTTCTATTAAGGAATGGCTATCTGGGACTTCCTTTTGGTCAGTAGGCTTGGACAGTTGTATGGGAGGTGGGAATTCTCTTTCATAAAATTAATCCAACGATTGTCCGGGTTTTAGATCTTGTACCTGGGAGAGTACTATTACTCAACTTAATTTTAGATAATATCCCTTTTCAGGTTATTAATACATATGCACCTCAAACAAAAGCTGAATGCACAACCCTCTTTCAGCAAATAACAGGGTTTTATTTAAGTCTAAAAATTGATTAGCGTTTTGCTCATAAAAGTTCTAAAACATTGTGAAAATGCATAGCACTTGCCTCACTGTGTTGAACAAACATAACACTTCTAGAAAACCTATATAAATACTTTCTGTACAGTTAGTATTGTCCCAAGAAAAGACTGCTAATCAATTATTTAAAAACCTGAAATAAGCCCTTTTTTGCACACTACTCACTATGTAATCTTGGGGGGGGACTTTAATTGTGGGCTAAGTAAACAGGATAGAGGAGCTGATACAACGAGTGATAAAATATTTGGTGACATGACTGCATTGAATACGACCATTCGTATAGCTCATTTAAAGGATGCGATATTTGAGCATAGAGGTATCAGAGAAAAAACTTTCTTTAAAGGAGGACTATCTACACGGATTGATTTTCTCTTTCTTTCTACTTGTTTGATTATTCAAGCTGTTTCCATTGACCCTGAGGTGTATTCGGGTCATAAACTTTTAACACTTTCACTAGGTAGGGCAGTGGCCCCTATTGGACCTGGGTACTGAAAACTAAATTCCACTCTCTTGGTACAAGCAGGATTTCTGCAGCAAATTACATATTTTTTGATATGCTGAAAATCAGTGTTTGATCTGTATGATGATCCAGTCAGTTGGTGGCTGGAGACAAAAAAAGAACTTATGAATTTGCTTATTTCTAACAGCAGACACCTTAGGAATGGAGCCTATTTCTTGTACTTGCAAGATAGGAAACAACTTCAACACTTATATACTCTTTCTCAGGATACTAGATATGATTTTTCAGATCAAATTTCGCATTTTAAACACAAAATTATGCAATTTCATCTGAAACAGACTGAAGGTCTTAAGCTGAAACAACAGCACAGTGTACATGGGCCTTTTGCAAATACATGTCCTTTACTTAGGAATCAGGAGCAGATAAAGACTAAAGCAATCACTGCCCTATATGATCAGCAAGGTGTGGTACAGACTGCACAGGATCATATTCTTTGCATTGCATCAGATTATGCAGCCTCATTATTTAAAAAGCAGACTGTTGGGATCTGTGATTTCTCAACATTTTTTGAGCTGATTGTGGTCCCACATGCACCTCAGGATCTTATACTGGGGCTGACGGAACCTTTCCAAGTTCAGGAAGTTGCAGCTGCTGTACATGCTTTGTCAAAAGGTAAAGCCCCTGGTCAGGATGGCCTTACATCAGAATTCTATCACATTTTGCGTAGTGAAATTCTGGAAGAGCTCACTACAGTTTATAATGTTATTCTTCATAGCCAGAATGTACCATTTGACATGGCTACTGGGGTTCTTATTTTCCTGTTTGGGAAAGGAGATAGACTAGATCTAGTTAATTGGAGGCCTATCAGTCTTTTGAATAATGATTTTAAGATCCTTACTAAAATGTTGAATACCAGGTTATTGACAGTGGCAAAATTCTTAATCTCCCCTGAACAATCTTGTACAGTGCCGGGGAATACTATAACAGACAAACTAATTTTATTACGTGAACTTTTTGATAGGAATACTGTATCCCCATTGGAGAGAGATGTTTTTTCTTTGGCCAGAAACAGGCTTTTGATAATGTAGACTACGTATTCCTGTGGCAGGTTTTACATCATTATGGTATCCCTCAAACCTTTATAGACTGGTTAAAAGGCCTATATTGTACAGCTACAATTAGACCACGTATTAATGTTTTTTTTTGGTCCATATATCAATATTCAGAAAGGTGTTCGACAGGGATGCCCGATTACCCCTCTGTTATATGTATTCAGTATTGATCCTCTTTTACGACTTCTAAATGCAGACACAGGAATTAAACCAATTAAGTTGTTACATCATGTGGTCCCCTACACTGCCCTGCCCTATGCTGATGATGTGGTTCTCCTGGTAGGAAATACCCAGTCAGCATAAAAGCAATGGCGCTTTGCATGGAATATGGCACATACTCCAGTACACAACTGAACACACATAAAAGTCTAGGGCAGGGGTTCTCAAATGGTGAGGCCAGCCTCCCTTGGGAGGCCCCAACCTGTTCCAGGGGAGGCTCAAGCAAGTCTCAAAAAGTACTGTATTTAAATTTTGGGTTTTATATATTTTGTGTGAAGAGATGAAGCAAACTGAAAGAGGATAATAACAGTAGGTGAATGTTATGTATTTATTTACTAATAGGTGACAGGGAAGGTGAATGAGCCAAGGCTCATTTCAGGTGTGCACGGGGAAGGGTAGGGAGTGAATAAATTTCAAAAGGTAACTGCAAAACAATCAAGAAATATACACTGAGCAACAGTGCAAACAAATATGAACAATAAATTAATAATGAGTGGTGGTAATTGATGGCAGAACAGCCCAACTACAAGGGTTAAGGATAGAAGTGCTAAGAGCAATAGCAGGAAGGAGCAAAGTAATCCCTGAGAAGTTGCTTAAGAGCAGGAAAGGAGGGGGAGAGGCAAAGTATGTAGGAAGGTTATTTCATTTCATATAGACAGGAAACAGGGAAAGTAGGCAGACCAATGAAGGTACTGCAACAAGGGGTAACAATGGTTCAAAAATGAAAATAGCAGAGCAAGTAGGTTGGCCCGTGGGGTGTTACAATAAGCTGAATAATAATATTTGTTTATTTTATTTATTTGTTATTCAGATAACACCTTTGAGCACAGGAGCTCTTTTTTATAAGTTCTAAGTCAGTATAAGACAAAGAACTGGATGTGAGCCAAGTACTCAAAGGGGTTTCAAGTTATTCATGGTGTACTGTGCAAAGTATAGTGTGTTATTTCTCTTTGGGGAGGCCCAAGATTATTTAAGTTTTTAGGGGAGGCTCAAAATCTTTTCCATGAATTTGGGGAGGCTCACTGTGACTAAGTCCGAGAACTATTGGTCTAGGGAAACCTTTAGGACATCAAGATGTCTCCACAGAACAAATAGCAGGACTCTCTCCAACGTCAGGTACTTTGAAAATTTTGGGCATCGAATATGGGGTACCCCAGATGGATATAGAGAACTGGGATAGAAAATTGCAGCTTGGTGCACAGATGGTTCGGCATTGGAACAGGGCTAAAATGAGTTACTTAAAGTGTATTTATATGATTAAAACTTACCTTATGCCTGTTTTTTTATTTCTTAGTTCGGTATTTCCAGTGCCTAAGACAAGAGAAGCTAAGCTTTATATCCTTTTTTTCAATCTTTTTGGGGAATAGGCTTAATCCCATTAAACGGAATATACCGTATTTGCTGCGGAATTTTGGTGGACAACAAATGGTAAATCCTGTGCTGTTTTTTTCTGTCAATTTTTGCATGCAAATCTTAAGCCTTTGTTTGTGTCTCCAGATAAGTACTGGTGTGACATCTTTGTCCAAAAGGTGTCACCTTGGTTTATAGATTGGGATGAAGGCCACTTGCACCAAGTTAAATATTTTTTTCTTCTCTGGCATATTTAAGAGAGGTTTTTGTTAAACTTTGTTCGTGGGGGGTAGATAGTAGGATGGTGATACCTAAAAATAAAAACAGCTTCATTCTTAAGTTATAAAAGCACAATTTACAGAATTAGATCCTTTTCCCAAGTGTCCACTGGGCTGTAAGACAGCTTTAATGAACTTTTTAACAGAAAAAAGGGTTCCTGTTAAATTTAAAGATAATCATTGGCTAAATTGCCTTGAGAAACTGAATGTGAAAGCCAACCAAAAGCATAAAGGGGTGGAGGAAAGAATATGCTCTAGAACTCTGTGTATCAATCAGCAGGAAACACTTATGCATTTGTATTTTACTTGTTCTTATATTGCAGATTTCTGGACATTTCTTTACAAGGAATCTCATGTTTTATTTTTTCAGCATGTATCATTTCCTGTGCTTATGTATAGAGATTATCCACAGACCTGGGCTAAGTGGGAGGCGAGCACTTTGACTGATATTTTTGTAGTTATTAAATGGTATGTATGGCATTACAGATGTTTGTTTACTCTTCAACAGAAAGAGATTACATATTTTGAACTGTATGGGAAATCTTTTTAAGGATTTACAAGATATCTATTTTCAAGAATCAAAATGTATGGATGGGATGAGATTACGGGCAGTTTGGAGGAATTTACCCTGGATTACAGACAGTGATTTTCCAGTTACGTAGATATTTTAAGTACTGTCAGGACTGTTTCTTCTGGGTTTTTTTTGTTTAGATAACTAATGGTTTAGTATGTTAGCCAACTTCTGTCTCCTCTATTGTATATATTGGATGGTTTTGATTTTTTGTTTTTTCTCTCTTTTTTTCCTGCATTTTATGTGTTCTTATCTTTTATTTTGGATTGTTTGATTTAATTAATAAAAAAATCCCCTACTCTTTTAGTGGGGAGGGGGAGTTGGTTCTGTTTCAATATGATTTGCTTAGTTTTGTACTTACTGTATGATGTAATACTTAGTTATGATTTTTTTTCTTATGATTTATATGAAGTAGTACGATTTGTATATTTTGTTTTTGATTTTTGAATAAAAAGTTCCCCTACTCTTCCTGGTAGGGGGTGCTGTGTTTGGAGTTGTGACAACCAGTCTTCTGAGGAGAGAGTTGCAGCAGGATGTTCGTGTGGCTGGTGAGCGGGTCTCCTCCTCTGCCCTCCTCTTGTAAAGAAACCGCAATGGATTTAGAGAAGCCACCAGAGGAAGCATTTGTTTTGGCAGCCGAATTGATGGAGCTCAGATCTGAAGCACCGAGACCTGAGCAGATGGAGGTGAAACCCCCGGAGGTGGCCACCATGAGAGAGATGTCAGCAGATGCTATCCGCAGGAGGATAGAAGAGGAAGAACAGAGGTTCCGGGATCTCGGGAACTGCTTGGAAATAGAGCTACAGTAGTGAGAAGTTGAACCATGAGCACAGGGGCCAGAAACACTGCAGAAACAGGATGACGCAGTGAAAGAAGCAGGGGCTCAAACTAGTGCAATAAGCGATGGCAATTTGGCAGTTTTTGGACCGGAGGACGATGGAACAAGCTCTCTGATGATGCAGGTAACTAAGGTTATGGTGACAGCAGACTTGGATGGGAGTGGGGAGAATTCACAACAAGAAACAGTGCAAAAAGAAATGTTACCATGGGAGGGGGAACAGGAGCTTGTGTTAGCTAGTAATGGTACAGAGATAAACGATGTGGGACATATGCCTATCTTTCAGGCTCAGCAGGCTACTTTTAATATAAGGGTTTCCAAAAGAGGGTGTGGAAAAAAAGAGTACAGTAAAAGAGTCTATTGGGAAGAACAAGTTAAATTTGCTTCAAGTGTTGAAGGGAGGTGCATGTCTTCCTCTATAGAAAAAATGTGGAGGCACTGTACAAAGTGCTGGGCCCTCTACTACGCCAGCTAGCTGGGTGATGTCAGCTCTGGTGGCTGCTGGCTGGGTAAAAAATTTATCAGGCATTGGTTGGGATGCAAACCTTCCTGATCCTTCTAACGATGCCCTGGTTTCAGGTTTAATTCCATGTGCTGTGTTGCAGCAGGCACAAGCTACAAAGGTGGCCCCTGAGTCCCTTCTGACGCCAGGACAAAAATCCCCTATAAATGGATTTAAAAATGGTCTGAGTTCTATCCCAAACCCTGCTTTAAACATTATCAGAGAACTTGAGGGAGAAGACCCCTTGAATAGTGTGGAGGTGCCCCCCCTTCCCCGGTGGTAACAGGGACTGAAGTCCCACCTGAACAGGCAACTCTTGGGGAACCTCAGAATCAGTCTGGGATGGAGCTAACTAAATGGGTTCCCCTGAATGTGTGGCATACAAATGTTTGAGATCAGTTATTTCCAGACAGTAGAAGACATACTTATGTACCTGCAGCCAGGAGGAATGTAGTCTGCCTTAAATTCTGTGGAGACATGTCAGATGCCCCAGGCAGGCTGTTTGTTGGATGGGCCTTGCTCAAAGGCAGTATGAAATACTATGCATATGAGGTATATGCATTGATACATGTACTAGGGGATTTAGTATTTGACATCAGCTTTAAACATCCTGCTGGGCTGGATAGGTTCTGGAAGCAGTACCAGATGTTGAAGCATACTCCATTATGGAAGCCTTTTTTGGTGATTCCACTAATGAAGCCTATGTTTAAGAAAATAACAGTACTATTCCAGAATGAGGGGGTGAATATTGCAGACATTACATACTGGCTGCAGCAACATTGTACCGTGAACGGATATCCAGAACTGATTCTGGATTAGGAGCACTTGTGGACTGGAGGATGAAGATACAAGGTTACGTTGAAATTGGAACAGGGGCAGTCTAAACATCTCCCTAATTGTTTTTTGGGGGGATGAGACAGAGGGGTGAATTTTTACCTAGGACAACCCAGGGCCTGCTATAAGGTTGGTGATGTCGGACATTTAAGCAATGTCTGCAAGAAGCAAAAATGTGGGCTATGTGGGGAAGTTGGTAATTCCCTATACCTAGGGCTATCGGGGGTTGAACTTCGCCGTCTGCAGCTAGTGCAGAATGCGGCAGCCAGGTTGTTGACTGGATCTTCTAGATCCAGCCATATAATGCCTGTGCTTCACGGACTGCACTGGCTGCCAGTGTTTTGGCGTATTACCTTCAAGGTCGGTTTACTGACCTATAAAGCCCTACATGATCTGGGACCTACCTACCTGACAGAACTCCTTTGCCCCTACTGTCCCTCCCGCTCCCTCTGATCCACTGATGAGGGATTGCTAGAGATTCCCAGGGTTCATTTGAAAACATCAGGTGCTAGATCGTTTAGTTTTATGGCACCGACCCTGTGCAATTCTCTACCTCGTCAGGTGCGAAATTGCCCGACCGTCCTTAGTTTTAAAGGAGCGTTGAAGACCCACCTTTTTAGCATAGCTTTTAAGGATTTATATTAGTTTTAATTTTATTGTATTTATTGTTTTGTGAATTTGTACAGGCGCTTTGGTTTTAAGAAAAGCGCCTTTTAAAAATAAAGATGAATTGAATTGAATTGAATAATGTTGGTGCACAGTGTCAGCAGCCTTTGCACTGTAATCTCTGCGAGGAGCATGGGCATACATTCCGCAAGTGCTCCTGGGCCTCACATAACAGCAAGATGTTTATGTGGCCATGGCCCAAAAAGAAAAAATGCAAATGCATGACTTGATGATGAACTTGACCCCGGCAGACCTGAAACCCCAGAGAGAGGCTAGGCCCAGGAAAGAGACCTCAGCAGATGACATTATGTTAGAGCAACCTCCAGTACCCCCACATAGATACACACACACAGGTCACAGAATTTGGGTGTGGAAGAAATGGAGGAAGACCTTCCAACAGTAGAACCCTCAGATTAATCCCTCCCCCCCCGGAGGAGATAGGGTTGGGAAAGTCTGCTGAGGAAGCAGAACTTGGGTCAAAAGGTCCTGCCACTACGAGTTGCATGCCGCCCCCCAAATCTATACAGGACTCCTCTTTTCAGAGGGTAACATGATCCAAGGCTGGGAAAAAAGTTATGGAGGCTCAAAAAGTGCATTCAGATGTGGACCCAGCTATTTTGAAAAACACATATGAGGTTTTATTGGAGCAAGAGGAAGAAGAGGAAGGGATAGAGTTGGATGTTTCCTCTGTTGCCTCATCACAACCTGAGGCAGTCTTAGACACTGGCGTAGGTGATAAACCTAAGCCCAAAAAAAGAAAAAAGTGAAAGTGATTTGACTGTTTTTTGTTTAGTTTTATAAGTGTCTTGCTAATTTTTTTTCCTTATGGATGAGGGTCTTACCGTCATCACGCTGAATGTAAATAGCATCAAGACCCAGGAGAAAAGAAGAGTTACTTATGCAAGCTTGGTGGAGGGAAGGGGACACATTAATTTTCTACAGGACACTAGATTGCACACATTACCAGAGATCAGAGAGGCACAAAGTGATTGGAGGTGGGGCCCCTCCCTGTGGTCAGTTGGGGAAGAACAGTGCTCAAGTCTAGGTATTCTATTTACTGGTATTCAATTGAAAATATTACAAGTAATTGATGTAAATCCAGGTTGAGCATTAGTGGTGGATGTTATTCTGCATGGGGTTGCGTATCGGCTGATTAATCTCCATTCCCCTCAAACGAAGGAAGAGAGGTCTTCTTTATTTAGGAGTATTGCACCTTATTTGCATACCACAAAGTTAGTGTTGTGGGGGGGGGGTTAGTTTTGGCTTGCTCACAGGGACTGGGGGAGAAGGACGGAGAAGGTCTTTAGTGACACTAATACCTTACAAAAAATCCTGAAGCAGAATAAATTGAAGGATGCATCTGACATCTTACAAATTATACCGGAACACACTTTTTTTAAAGGAACTCTATCCACAAGGATAGATTTCTGGTTTCTTTCTGAAAGAATGACAAGCATTGCATTAATAGTTTTACCAATAGCAACATCAGATCATTTGGCGGTGAAACTTAGTATTGGGCAGAATCAGAAATTTTCAATGGGATGGGGATACTGGAAGCTGAGTATAAAACTGCTACAGGAGGCAATTCTCCAAGAGGGCATTCTTGAGTTTGTCAAACAATGGGCAGATATCAGCTTTTTGTATGATAACCCCATTGATTGGTGGGAGGACACCAAGAAAGATCTTAACATTTTGCTAGTAAAGAACACCAGTATAAGGGTGAAAAATACATATATCGAATATTTGGGATGGCGGGCGAAATATTTAAAATTACTAACGCAGATGATAGCAACAGGGAGTAATTTATCAGAACAAATACATGACGTGAAAAACCAAATGTATTGTTACCATAAGGAAAAGGAGGATAGGGTAGCTAGTCAACAAAAATTTCTAGTGAAGGGAACGAAGGCGCAAGTAAATCCATATGATCTAGGGTTGCATGTAGCCCAGAAAGTAGTTTTTACAGCTTTAAGGGATGGCTCGGGAAAAATGGTCGGCGATAGATGGGGGATACAACATGTCATACAGACTCACTTACAAAATACTTTCCAGAAAAAGGAAGTAATTAGACAGAACTCTTTTTTTAAGCATTTAGACATTCCTCAGTTATCACAGGAAGAATTACGGGGGTTGGAAGCGCCCATCTCCTTACTGGAAATTGGGGAGGCAGTGGCTAATTTGACCTCCCGTACTACTCCAGGCAGAGATGGAATTCCTAATGATTTTTATAAAGAATTTGTTGAAATATTGGCGCCATGGTTACAGTTCGTGTATGATGCTATTTGAACAGAAAACAGGATGGTGCCCAGTCTGAAGAATGGGGTAATGATAATTCTTTACAAAAAGGGAGATTCTCAAGACATTAAGAATTGGAGGCCTTTGAGTCTGTCGTCTTCAGACTACAAAATTCTAACTAAAATATTGATGGTAAGGTTAGCAAAGATGGCTCAGAAATTAATCATTCCGGTTCAAACTTGTGCAATCCCAGTCAGAAATATCATACAAAACCTAATATATGTCAGGGAGATTGTGGAGTAAGGCTTACAGATAAAATTGGATGGTTATTTGATGTCTGTTGATCAGGAAATGGCCTTTGATGCAGTCAGACAGCAACACATTTGGGCAGTATTATAGCACCATGGGATCCCAGAACGGATGATAAAATTATTGCAAACATTATATACTGAAGTGCAAGAGACCCCGTTGATTAAGTGACACCTAGGCATTCCTGTATATGTGAAAAATGGAGTATGGCAGGGATGTTCAATGAGCCCACTGTTATATGTATTTGGATTAGACCCAGTTTTATGTATAATAGAAGTAGCATAGGATATTATACCAATAAAACATAAAATGGGGATTCTATTTGGGAAAGTCACTGCATATGCTGATGATTGCATATTTACTACGGCTGATTTAAATTCTTGTAGGAAAATACTTCAAGTAGTGAGGGAGCTGCAAGAAGTTACGAGAATCCATATAAATATGGGAAAAGTAAGTTGTTGATTTTGGGTGCGGCACCTGAGGCAGTGAAGATTTCGATTCCGGTGTGAAAAGAAAATGTTAAAATTTGGGGTATTTATTATGGCACAAAGGAAGTGGAACATTTAAATTGGGAAAACGCATATGAGGTAGCACATCAGAAAGTAACGTCTTGGAGGTCACGGAAAATGACAAGGGAAAAAAAGGGTGTTTTTGAGTAGGGCATATTTAGCTCCGATTTTTCTTTATGTTTCTCATGTTTTTCCATTATCATATGCTATGCATACTAAAGTGACGGGTCTTTTCTTTCTTCTACTTTGGGGAAGCAGGTTGTACCTAGTAAAATGTGTGCATACATATGGGGCCTGGAAGGCAGGTGTATTGAACATGTTGCAGCCTTTAGTGTATTTATTAAGCAATTTTTTTATAGCTCTACATGCCCTGTAGTGTTGGAACAAGATGTGATGGGGAAATTAAGTATGGAATTATCGGGGAATCTTTTTTTACAGGCTTGGGGTAGAGGGAGATGGTATGTTTCAGACAAGGGACTCCCAACATATGTACAAACCACGTTAAAATATATTTGATTTTGGAAAATTGAGCTCAGTGGGTTTTTAAATCAGGACAAAAAACAATTTTATAGGAAAATTGTGGAACATTGTTATTTTGAAAGCCCTGTGTTTATGGGTCCATCCAACATTAATGCTGAACAGCTTTTGGCCAGCATGATAGAACCCGGGATACCATTAAAGATGCATGATGTGTTATGGACATCAAAAGCTAAATATTAAAGAAGTAGAAGATTCTCTTCTTAACTTAGACACCAAAAAAAGTGCAGGGGACGATGGCTTGGAACCCTTTTTCCTAAGGTCAGGCTATGCCCATCTCACTGCCCCAATTCTCTACATCTTCAATCTTTCCATTACATCTGCTGCTGTGCCGTCCTGCTGGGAATCAGCACATGTCCTCCCTCTATTTAAATCTGGTGACCCATGCGATGTAAACAACTATAGGCCTATCTCCATATTGCCTATCCTTTCTAAAGTTCTCGAAAAACTGATCCATATTCAGCTAAAATCTCACTTGAAACCTTTCTCTCATTAACCCAGCTCAATCTGGCTTCCGGGCTAATCATAGCACAATCACTGCACTAGCAAAAGTAACCAATGATTGGATCTCTGCTATAGATGCTAAGAAGGTAACTGGTGCAGTCTTTTGGACCTCAGCAAAGCTTTTGATACTGTTGATCACAAACTATTAGTCAATTGCCTTGCAAAGTTGGGTGCCACATACCATACCACCCAATGGTTCTCTAGCTACCTAACTGGAAGATTCCAAAAGTAAAGGCGGAAGGCTTTTTCTGCTGCCTTGCCAGTTGCAAGAGGAGTCCCCAGGATCCATCTTAGGCCCTATCTTGTTTTCTCTGTACATCAATGACTTAGATGCTAACATATCTCACGTCCAATCTGCACTTTTTGCAGATGATACTGTGTTGTATACTTCTGGCTCATCGTTATCTGAAGTCAAGGGAGTGCTTCAGCCGACTAGCACAACTTGAGCATAATTTAATAAAGGCAAAGCTTCTGCTCAATGCCAAGAAGACTAAAGTGATGATATTCTCCCGCAGTGCTGTCTCAGGCCCCCCCAATACTCTTGCCCAAGACTTCATTGTCACCACGCTAAACGAGCCTCTGGAAGTTGTAACCAAATTTAAATATCTAGGTATCTGGATCGACAATAAATTATCTTTCAGTGACCACATCAAGATGTCTCTAGAAGGTTAAAAGCAAGGTTAGGTTTCTTCTACAGAAATAGGCCCTTTTCCCTTGAAACTCGAAACAAGCTTGTACAGGCCACTTTTCTCCCCTACTGACTATGGCGATGTAATCTATTCCTCCACCACTCTTGCAAATCTAAGTAAACTGGACATCCTTTATCACCGCATACAGGTTCATTACCAACTCCCTTACCGTTCGCACCACTGTGACTTATATGCAGCTGTTGGTTGGACATCCCTTACTACTAGACGCCTGCTCCATGCTGGGCTATGGACTCTTAAACTGCTCCTGCAGAAATTGCCAAGCTATCTCTCTTCCCTTATTAGTATCTCACATAGTGCATACTCGTTAAGAAAATCTGACTTTATTATGCTTGACATACCAAGGGCCTGAGACTTCCTTTGGTAAGCGTGCTTTGCATATGCCCTTCCCTCCATTTGGAACCAATTACAAACCGTCATTGAAACTAACTAGCACAGTTTCAATAAACTTCTACAAATCGCTAAGTTCAGCCAAAATAAAAGACACCTGTAACTGTCATTAAGTCTCTTCCTTCCCCATGTGTGCCATATTTATCCACTGGTAAGGTATAATTGATTTGCCATTTTAACTGCTTTCCTTCCCTTCTACTCCTGGCTTTATCTTTGCTTACGCTCCACTGCTACTCTATCAAATCTCTTCTCCTCCCATATCAGTTGTAGACTGTTGTTTGTTCTAGCTGCCAAATACTGTATATTTGATTTGATTTGATTTGATTAAATCTAATCACACCAGTCATCATGTTTCATTTATCAGTATGCGACTTATAAGTCGCTTCCCTGTCTCATATCAATGTTTACCACTCGTGTCACCCTGTGTGGTACCCTTGTATGTATATCCAGCCTGCATCATGTAAACGTATTTCATGTATATACTGTTATTACCTATCTGTGTTTGTACTTTAAGTGTTTATGTCACAGGACCTCCTTGTGAATGAGCTTGCTCAATGGAGTTTTCCTGCAATAAACTTGAACTTGAACTTGAACTATTAAAGGCAATCAAATGCACAGGCAGAAAGATGAGAGGGGAAGCAGTGAACAGGAATGCTTAGGACAGATAGAAACAATGAGACATCTGTTTTTTGTGTGTGTTCATGTACAGGGTTTCTGGATAGCTTTAGCAGCATTATGGGATGAAGAACTGTATGGTCGGATGACATAAGACTTGTTAGTATTAGGCCAAATCCAGAAGGAGTGGAAGAAATGGAAGGTGAGCACACTGCACGTCATTCTGGCCTTTATAAAATGGTCCCTGTGGCAGGTTCAGTGCCAAAGATTCCTGCAGAATGAAGATATACAACAACAGGATGTTTTATTTAAAATCCAAGATGAGATAGACAGGGTGTATTGTTATGAAAAACAATCACTAGGTCAGGAGATGTGTACAAAGTTATGGAGAAATGTCAGGTGGGTGGGTTGAGATGATTAATCCTGGATAGTAAGGGTAAGACCTCTTCGAGATATATTTCAATTTGAAGAAATAGAAAATGTTTAAAATATGTACATAGTATATTTTGGGTAGGTTATTCAAAAGGGTTGCGCCATGCGCAGCCTACCAATGTCTCGGCGTGGTTCATTCACATTTCGGGCACTGTAGTACAGTGTATGGTCTGCACCTATTGGACCACGTGGACCAATAGGCATACAGACCCTACGGTACGCTGTCAGTCAGCAGGCGGCCAGGAGGCTTGCAGGTAGGGTGCTGCCGCCCGCCGCTGACTGAGGGGGTTCTGGATGGTGAGGGCCTCAGTGGGTGAGTGGGGAAGGGGGGTACCACCAGACCACCAGGGTGTCCTTCATTAATTCTGCCCACGTTTGAGCGCTGGGGGGGGGCTTACACTGGACTACCAGGGATATGTAGCACCTAAGCCCGCAACTGGGCGTTGGAAAGCAGTCCACTGGACCACCAGGGATTTAAATAACTTATGCCCGTGATCGGGCATACGGGTGCGGTGACTGCCTAGGGTCAGCAGGGCGTTGGTCCCCGGCGCCTGTAGCCTGGCAAGGCGCCAGGTGCAAGTCACCGGGGATCGGCGAACCGCATGCAAATGGGGCCATAATGACATGCAGATGGCCCCATTTGTGCCTTGCATGCATAATGGCCTCATTTGCATGCCCAGTGCTGAATATTGCGGTTGATGCACCTAGCGCAACCGCACTTACGCTGGCGCATCCCCCTGCTCCCCTACTGACACTTGCACTGACGCAGTGCCACTTAGCCATGCGCTGTGCGTGCACCCTCAGTGCCATATTCAATGGTGCTGAGCCATGGCGCAGCTCCGTTGAATATCGCCTGGTCCATGCCCTGGTGCAGCCCAGTTGCGTTACGCCCAGGCTTGCGCCCCTGCCTGGTGCAGTCTGAATATCCCACCCTTTGTGTTTTTCATTGGTGATGGAAAAGCATGAATGGTGTAACAGAAGCGGTTGAGGTGGGTATAGTGTTTTTTTTTTTGTTTACTATTTTTTCTAATTTTTTTTTTTTTTTTACAGTTTTATACAAGTTGTTCATCTTATAAGATTATTTGATTAAGAAACAAGAGTGTGGAGGTAAAGTTTCTTGTTTTGCTTTATTCACAGAAAGTTTGTTTCATTTGTATACTGTTTTTGAATGATAATAAAAATTTCCCCTACTCTTTTCGACAAGTGCCATGGGATCTTTAACATCCACCTGAACTACCACCAGAACAGGCAGATAGGACCTTGGTTTAGCGTCTCATCTGAAAGACGGCACCTCAGGAGTGCAGCACCCCCCTCATGCTGCACTACATTGTCAGTATTGGGATTTAACCCAAGTGCCTGGTGTGGGTATGAGCAATGTGTACACTGTAATGTGTTTCACTTGAAACAATATCATGTACTGTGCTGATTGTTACACACATGGATGGGAAACTGTTATGTACGGGCGTCTCCATGACAACCCTGATGAACACATAACTGCCACTGTGTATGTAGGCAGCCTGTGTGCATCAGTTATAATCTAATTATGTGCCCCCATGGCGTTGCCCCACTGTACTTGTTGTTGTGAAATGTCACACCTCAGGACATGTAAACCAGTGAGCCACAGCCATGGCAACATCCTCACTTACAGCGTCTGAGACTACAGATGTACTGTGAACAAATATACTGTGGTCCAGGGCAAGGCAAGGCAAAATGTATTTAAAAATGCCCAATCCCGGAGGCTCTGGGCGCTGAACAAATAAATAAACACATCTTCAGAAATAGATCAATAAATACAGAGATAATTAAAAACACAAAATAGTAACGCGTCATGTAAACATTTACGAACAAATCAGATCAATAAATTAGTAATTTAATCCAGAAATGCCTGAGCAAATAGGAAGACCTTAAGGTGGGCTTTGAATACCTCCAAAGTAGAGGCCCCCTTAACCCCGAGGGGCAGCGAATTCCACAGGACGGGGAAAGCGACACTAAAAGCCCTGTCGCCAGCCGATTTCAACCTCGTCCTTGGAATCACTAGGGGGCCTCCGGAGGAGGAATGGATGGGGCGAACACAGAGAGCAGGTACAAGAAGGTCTGACAGATAACTAGGGTTCTGAACATGTAGGGCCTTATAGGTGAGAAGACTCACCTTAAAGAGGATCCTCCACCTGACCGGCAGCCAGTGCAGCTCACGTAACACCGTGTATTATGGCAAAATTTGCCCAGTGGCAATCTTGTGGCAGCTGCATTCTGCACTAGCTGCAGTCTGTGGAGAGATCCTCCCGCGACCCCAAGGTAGAGACTCCACCACCAATACCTCCATCTTATCGGGGTTCAGTCGCAGCCAACTAGAGGCCATCCAGACGTTACTCTCAGCAAGGCAGCTGTTTAGCACATCTACCGCGTTGTATGTTCCGGGGCAAAGGAAAAGCATAGCTGGGTATCATCAGCATAGCAATGAAAACCCAAGCCATACTTCCTAATGAGCCCTCCCAGGGGTAGCATGTACACTGCAAACAACATTGGGGCTAATACCAATCCCTGAGGAACTCCACAAGATAGGAGGCTGGGGTGGAGGAAAAATTCCCCATCACAACCCGTTGCCTCCTGTTGGTTAAAAAAGACTCAAACCAGCTGATGACAGTGCCGGTGAGTCCGCAGAGCTCCCTAAGGCAGTCAGGCAACACACAATGGTCCACAGTGTCAGATGCTGAGGAGAGATCCAGGAGAACAAGAATTGTCTTATCACCTCGATCTCTCACCCTGAGGACATCGTTCATGCTATTGTGCTGCTCTATGTGCCCACCTGTTCACTGGCAGGGCTCACTATGTGAACATGAGGGGGCATGTGCCACCACCTGTGACAACAGCAGTCCCTGACCTTGACGTATTGCCACTATCATGTGCACAAACTGTCAAAGGAGTGTGCAAGCATGTGGCAATCACTTCTCAACATCATACATATCAGACAGGTGATGTGTGGGTGATGCCTACTGGCACACCAACCGTAACAATGTGTGAAATGGATCCCTGCAGGTAGCATCAGTGTGTACACTACAATGCATATGTGTGAGGATACATCTGCAAAAGATCATTGCTGTCACCTATGTTGCATTCAGCAAAGCAACTCTGCAAATGATACATGTGGTCATGTGTACATATTACATGTGTCCACATGTGTGCACTGGTGTGGACATGTCTCGGGCAGTACCATGCCATTGTCAATCACTTGTATCATATGCATCATGTATCACTGAGTGTCATAGCCTTTCAGTAATACACCGTGGGAGATGTGTATTACATCCATGCCCCTATGTGTTGCCTCAATCATCTGCATGCATTGCCAGCAACCTACATGTCCTGTACATCAGGTAGTGCAGTGCTTATCATAGGTAGGTGAGACCAGGTCCTTCAGAACAGAGTATCCACCCACCCTTCTTGAATTTAGGGAATCTAATGGAATACCTTGGCCTGCCATCCACTGTAACTGCCTGCATCCGTTTGCTATTATGGTTGAAATGCACTGGGGCCAGAATCAACCTGTGAATATGTGAAAATGCATAGTTGGGCACCTGCAGTACAGAAGATCATCATCTCAACCACCTCATTTGCCTGACAGTGGCCACCGCCGCAGGCGGTCCCAAATCTGTGTTCTCCGCATTCACTGTCGTGTGTGTAAGACACGTCACGGCCATGTACCGCACCAGAAGCAGTGTATGGCCTGACATCGTACGGTAAGCAACTCTGTGATATAACATTACTATGTCACAGTATGTCCCTCCCCTATTGTGCACTCGCCAGTGTTGCATGACTGGTTGCACACAAGCTACAGTAATGCTGTGTTGGGCACCACTGTGGAGACATGACAGTGGATGCTATGTGCTGGCTCTGGATATGATCAACTTGTCCATGGGTCATGTAGTACATATGACACATACTGCATGAGGACCTACATATGGGGTCCACCACATTCACCCATGGAGGCAAAAGGAATGTGACAACATGTGTCATGTACGTGCTACTCACTTCCCAAGCTGCACAACACCATTGACATCACTGCCACACACCAGGGCACGTGGACTGGCACATTGCTACCCACAGCTGGTACACTGTACTGCAACCCATGTGGTATTGGAACCAGCAACAACAATGTCACCATCCATGACTCCCTAAACATGATGCCTTTGAAAACATCCTAGATGCAATTTAGATAGTCACCTCACAGTGGTAATGTGCCTGTGAACATGCTGGTGTACATGTACCTCTGCTTACCATGTACATAGAAACATAGAAACATAGACTTTGACGGCAGATAAGGACCGCTAGGCCCATCTAGTCTGCCCATTTCCCTACCTACAGGATAGGCCGCAGATCCTAGTTAACCAACAGCCTTTATCTTCCTGCCCCCCACAAGAATTGCCTTATGTCTGTCCCATGCATTCTTGAATTCTCCCACAGTTTTAGACCCCACAACTTCCTCAGGAAGGCTGTTCCATGCATCCACTACCCTCTCTGTGAAATAATACTTCCTCACATTGCCCCTGAACCGCCCTCCTTCTATCTTTTAAATTGTGTCCCTTGTTCTTGCAAGTCTCTTTTTCTGAAAGATACTACCCTCTTGGACTTTGTTGATTCCCTTGAGGTACTTGAAAGTTTCTATCATGTCCCCCTCTCCTTCTTTCCTCAAGGGTATACATATTAAGCTCCTTTAGTCTCTCCTCATACGGCTTCTCTTGCAGACCCTGCACCATTTTAATTGCCCTCCTCTGGACTGCCTCTATCCTGTCTATGTCCTTGTGGAGATGGGGTCTCCAGAACTGGACACAGTATTCCAGATGGGGTCTCACCAACTGTCTGTACAGAGGGATAACAACTTCCTGTTTTCTGCGGCTGATGCCTCTCCCTATACATCCCAGTATACTCCCGGTCCTCCCTACTGCCTTCTCACATTGCTTGCTAACCTTAAGGTCATCTGATATGATTACCCCCAGGTCCCTTTCCTGTTTTGTTGTTGTTACTAGCTCCCCACCCATTGTGTATTCTTCCCCTGGGTTCTTGTTTCCCAGGTGCATTATTTTGCACTTTTTTGCATTGAATCCTAGCTGCCATACGTCTGACCATTTCTCCAACCTTGCTAAGTCCATTTTCATCCTGTACGCATCCCCAAATTGGAAAAAGAGGTATGCTTTGGTGCGTAGTGCAACAAGAGGTTATGAAAAGCCTCAAGAGATGAGGTCTGGCGCAAGTTAAACAACTTCCTCACATCTTTCAATAACGTCCGCAAATTTATGAGTCCCTCCAGTTTCACTGTTACTTTACTATCTGGAATGGTAAGCCAGTCAGGAGAAAACAATTGTAAAAAATGGTATTGGTAACAACATGACAGACATTGCTGTGAACTCACACATGTTGCTGACTCTGACACAGTATACTGCCTCAGCGCTGACACCTGTCTTGACCAACATGATGTTTACGCCAAGCACAACATCTATATGGTCATGCATACAGCCACATCAAACAACAGGCATTGTCGACACGCGTACATCACTGTCATCAGCCCCCCCAACTCTGAAGCATCAGAAATATGTAAAATAATTTGGAACCAACAACAACAGGTAAGAGATGCAGTGCTGCATACCTCCATGGGTACACCCCAACACCCATGTCTACTGGTTGTGATGTCCTGTAGCATGTCTGTGTGTTGTTGGAATAGGTAGTATCCTCACTCACAAATGTCAGGCAGCATGTAACATGTCAGCATTACAACTTTACAAGGCATCATCTGAGCCATGTGTAACAGTGACACCATCAAGCCTCAGCAGCATGTGCCCATGTAGCACTCAATACTGATGCACCACATCTGTCCATGTGGGCTGCAGGCATGTACTGCCAGATGTGCATCTGTCTGTGTCCTTCAATATAGCTGAGCATGTATGACACAGTGGCAATGGTGGTGTTTACATAGACATGACTCTGTCGCCATTACTCCCAACAGTGAACGTCAACAACCTGCTATCCTTTGCAGTGTACACTATGTCACAACTGCACTTGTGTGTGTGGAGCGTTGCCCCCCCCCCCATAGTTCAGTAACCTATGTGTCTGTGATGCGGCATGCCGGGCACACTCACTGTTCTAACTCACAATGTAACCTACACCCACGACCACCAACACACTATGTCACCTTAGTATATGTGTCATACTTTGCATGGTCAAAGGTATCAACACCATCACACACCCTACGTATTGCTACATAGCTGAGACCATCACAAGATGATAAGAAATAGTTGACATACCCCAGAAGTCAGCTTTTTTCCACTGGGCAGCATGATTCTCTCCTCTATTGTACTGTTTAGTGTACTGCCCCATTGTAGTCACTGGGTGGGTCCTAGTCCACATTTGGGGGAATATCATCTGACTGCACAGTTTCACCACACTACTAGCATCCAACCACTCGGTCTTGATAACTACAACTGTCAGCTTGTGTTATGGACAGGGAAAGGAGGCCCCCCCCCAACCTGCGCAGTGCTGTATAGTTTGACTGGGAATGATGTGTCCAGGCATGCTGTAGGGCCCATTATGGTCCCAGCTGGCACTGTGGTTGACACTTTTTTTGCAGTAACCGCCTTGGTGATGGGCACATCTGTGTCATCTTGTGGAGGCATACAAATGCTGCAGACTCCACATCCACCATACTTTGTGGGTTGTTCCTTGTGTCTAGGCCAAGACAGCTGTGCCGAGTGGTTGTCATGCAGTGTTTCCAGAAAAAAAAAACATGCAAGATGAGCAGTACCCAGGATGCATCATTCATTCTGTGACCAGCAGACACACGGCTGCATGCTCACATTGTGAGCACAGCTAGACAACAAATTAGGATGCAACCCATATATACCTCTGCACTCCAGGCCACTGTGCCGGCTCTGTCAGCAGTATTCTGATGGTACATGGTCATGTTATGTGACATTGAGAGGCTATCATTTACAAATGTTGTCAGTACTGTGCATCCCCCTGTACTCAGCTGTTTCTGGGGTCCACAATTGTTATGCGCGAACATTCACCTCATACCTACAACTATGCTGCTATCATTGTAACTACGTTGTTATCTGTACTACATAACCTTCTGTAAGCCAGTTCCTCAGAGATTTTTGTACCTTCCTCGAGGACTGATGAGAAACCGACTCCCTTGTGATTTTCTCTGTCACATGTTTGGTGTGAATATTGCAATAAATCTTTTGTTATTATTACATACTGCTTGTGTGTGTTCTTTGGCTCATGCTACAGACATACAAGAACCTTATTCATCTAGAGCTGGACTCCAGATGACAAATCTAGATTTTCTAGATAACAAATGGTGACTGCGGCTAATGTCTGAGTGCTGGTCAAAGTTACACTGATTTCCCCATGTGGATTTAGACATTGGGGTGAGAAATCCTTCAGTGACAAGCAGCTGTTAGCTTCTGCTGTGTAAATCTTCTCAGTTTGCCTTTGCCCAGCATATGGAGATTAGGCACTAGAGACCTCTTGCCAGACTTTTAAAATCTGTGCAGTGAGCAGCCTTTCTTCTGGGAGAACAACATGCTGTAATTAATTCCAGGAAGACAGTAAGATTTATTTATTTATTTAGTTTTTGTTTACCGGGTAGGTGCACTACCCATGGTCATGACTATTTTCAGGCACGACCTGGGAGGATACAGTACAAAAAAACAATAATATGACAGTGTTTACAGGAACATCTTTTAGGGAGTAACTATCAAACAGAACAAGTAGGTCAAGAGAGAGAGATGGGTAAACTTCATCAAACATTACAGCAGTAAACCTTAACAATAGTTAATACCATGAAGAGTGTACATAGATTCAGAGAGAGAAAAGGAATTAGAGAAAAGAGCTGAGTGTAAGTGCAGGACAGTGCTGGTATGGGGAGGGGGGCTAAGGGGGTTTGAAGCAGGAGCAAACATTTATTGAGACTAAATACTTGCGGAGCTCAGTCTTATAGGCCTTGTAAGAGGGAGCAAGGCACACAGCTAGGGGGATGGAGTTCCAATATTGTGGAGCTAGAACGGCAAAAGCACTTGCACCCCTGGAGAAATTGTACCTAGGGATACAAACAAGGGATTTGTCCACTGAGCGCAATCCATAGTGGGAGGGTTGTCTGACAAAGTACCCAGCAAGTGACGTAGGAGTTTGTGAAGATATGATCCAATTTATCGTAGTGCCAAGAGAGTAGAGCCTAGTCTCCTTTGGAGGTAGCCAGCCCAGATCCAAGTAGAGGAGACAGTGGTGTTTAAGTCAGTGGGCAGAGGAGGAATAGTGACAGATGCTGTTGTAGGTGACATCCCACTTGTATAGACTAGATTTGGCCGCAGCAGTATAGGTGGCAACACCATAAGTAAGCGAGGGGAGTAAAATACCTTGTGCTATTGCTAGTCTGGAGGAGGGGGTTAACACATAGTTGGTGCAGTAGGCAATGCCAAGTTTTGTGTTCACTGTCTTGCAAGCATCTTGTATATGGAGATCAAAGCTTAGCAATTGGTCGAGGGTAACACCAAGGTATTTAAAAGAAGTCACGGATCCTATGGTGGAGCCATCCAAGGCCGTGACTCTGAGATTACTTTAGGAGTGCTTGATTTTAGGGTTTGTTCCAAACAGCATAACTTTGGTCTTTGAGTCATTTAACAGCAGCCTGTGGTTTGCCAACCATGACTGTGTACTTTGAAAGTCGGTCGAGAGTCGCTGATTTATGGCATGTATGTCTTTGGCACTGGTGTAGAGCACTATATCATCAGCATACAGAAGTGAGGAAGTCTCTGATAGGGTAGATGTGATGCCATTGATAATGATGGAGAAAAGGAGTGGGCTGAGGATGGAGCCTTGGCGCACCCCAGTATTTAGTCCAGTCTTGCATGAGAAGGCAGAGTTGTATTTGACCATTTGAGTCCTGTTTGATAGGTAGCTGTCAAACCAATTTACAACATTAGGTGCAAAGTTTAGTGAATGCAGGGTAGCGAGGAGGATAGGGTGGTCAACCAGGTCGAAGGCCTTTGTCATGTCAAAGAAGATTGCCCTGTGAGAAGATAAGCATCCACAGCAGATAGGGTGTCGAACATGAGTTTGAGGAGGGCAGTAGTTGTGCTGTGACCTTTGCGGAATCTATGCTGTGCCGCAGTTAGAAGGTCATATTTCTGTAAGAATTCAATAGTTTGGGTTGCTACAAGCTTTTCGAGAATCTTTCCAAGGACAGGTAGGATGGCAATGGGTCTATAGTTTTCGGGGTCTTTGGGATCTCCTTTTTTGAAAACAGGGGTGACCCTTGCGGACTTCCAGATATCAGGTACTTGACTTTGACTAAGGGAGAGAGTGAAGATCCTTGCTAATAGCTATAGCTTTCAAATATGTTCCGAGTTGAGTGAAAATAGCTTTCATATAGTGCATTTCCTTCAAGGACACCCACATATGCCAAAGCCGTCCATGTACTTTCATTTACTGTGGTTTGAAACACAGTTCCTGGACCACAAACAGTTAGAGGTTTCTCTGTTTATTTGACATGTTTGAAAAAAAATATGCACAGAGTTGAGGTTGGAAACCTCACAGAACATTGTTAGCCAGAGTGTTTATGAGGATTTTGCTGTAAAAATTCCAGGAAGACAGTAAGTTAGCTTTCATATAGTGGAATTCCTTCAAGGATACCCCAGTACGCCAAAGCTGTCCATGTACTTTCATTTACTGTGGTTTGAAACACAGTTCCTACACCACAGATAGTTGAAGGTTTCTTTGTTTATTCAACATGTCTGAAAAAAAAATATGTGCCGAGTTGAGGTTAGAAACCTCACAGAACATCATTAGCCAGAGTAGTTATGAGGATTTTGCTGTAATTAATTCCAGGAAGACAGTAAGATAGCTTTCATATAGTGGAATTCCTTCAAGGATACCCACATATGCCCAAGCTGTCCATGTACTTTCATTAACTGTGGTTCGAAACACAGTTCCTGGACCACAAACAGTTAAAGGTTTCTCTGTTTATTTGACGTCTGAAAAAAAATATGCACAGAGTTGAGATTAGAAACCTCACAGAACCTCATTAGCCAGAGTGGTTATGAGGATTTTGCTACAGTAACTGAAATTAATCCTGTACAGGCTATCTTTGATCATTATAATGATTTAAACAATGGTACCCAAAACAATTCTTCCGTAGCTTTATTAGTTGCAACGCTTTCTGCTGCTTTAAAGAAATTATGTTGTGGAATCAGATTACACTGCTTACAGGCAGGAAATGGGAATTTTAAATGCTGACCTTGCAGCATGTAAAGTAAAACTGGAATCACAAGTTGAAACACTGCGTCAGCAGAATGATTCCCTATTACAGGACACCACATGCTATGTTATAGAATTACATACTTTGAGCAGTTATTGTGAAAAAGCAATGCTTCATAGAAAGCAGATTATACACATAAATGATGTGTTGTCTGAGAATAATAATACCTTATGTAAGGAAAATGAAAAGCTGACGTGAGAGCTGAACAAGGTAAGTGGTGAGCACAAAAGTATGATTAGGGATCATGCTGATGTATGCGTCATTTACAGATTTTTACAGACAGATGTTCTGAGTGGTTTGTGTGTTACCGATTCTAAGGTTAATCACATAAAATGCAGAGCAGAGATGGCGAGATTGCGCCATCAGCGAGAAGTACCCCTTTGATCTTACATCTTCTGGTGATGAGGAGTCTAATTGTGAGGACTCACAGAGTGCCGTGGAGTGGGCTAGCTCAATGGCTGGCCACTCTTCTTTTGATTCACAAAAAGGTGGATTGTTAATGTCTCAAAATGGAGGACACACATGTCATCACGTTGAGTCCCCATGCCATCCCCAAGATGGCCACTCATGGCATGTGATGGTGGTTATAATGTAGTAACCCAAGATGGTGGTGCCCATGTAGGAATCCAAAATGGCCGACCATCACATCATGGAGCTGTGCGTATTCAGTCGCAGGGACCTGTGATTGCTGCCTTAACCAGACAAAACAAACTGGAGGTTTTAGGCATGATTCATAATGTTATCAGTAATATGAGTGTTTCTGAGGGACAAAAGAATCTCATTAGAAAGGAGGTCGATGTACTTTTGAGAGAGGCTGGTACATAGCCTAATGTCGTGAAGTCAGTGGCAGACACTGCAGCAAAAGCAGCATTTAAAAGGACTTACAGCACTCGCAAGTCCTTGGCAAAGGAACAGTTTGCTGTTAATAATATGGAATTTAAAGATCTTTTCCTATGTAATATGACACCAGCCCTCTGTAAGAAGATTGAATGTGCTGTTTTTCCTAAAGATGACAGTACTGGGCATGTGCAGCCAACTGATAACTTAAGCTGTCACCTTAACAACAATGTTGTTGCCATCCAGCAGCCTTCCAGTGGGGAGAACCACCATGCAGTCGGTGGGGGACAACCTCTGAAAGCCCCGTGGCTGTGATATTTTCAGCATCACAGGCCATGTTGGGGGGTACAGGTCTGATTTATGAACCTGTGCTGCCAGTTCCAGTACCACCTCCTCCACCTCCGGAGGCTACTGAATCACAAACCATAGCTGGAGCACTACATGCAGCTTGCACTCCACTTTTCTCCACTGTGCAGGCATCCCCCCATGGTGCAGGCACTGCCTGCTCTTGCTGCAGGGCCCCCTCCACCAGTGCCACTTCGATCACCCTATACTGTGGCTACAGTAGCAGGCAAAAGTCAGGAACAGTCTGGGTTATTCCCAGCACAGACAATAGCAGGCGCTTCTAGCAAGAAGGTGCAAGATATTGTAATGTTGATGTTATTGTTTTTCTTTTTAGGGCTGCATTCCAATCACATGTCCGAAGACTTTCTGTTGTCAGACAGAGTGAAAGATAACTCTGTCTCCAATGCCAGACTTACACACTGGTCTCTTCTTCTACAGGATCATGACATCATTGTCCTTCCTACCAAGACTCCATCTTTCTTGGCCCATGGCCTACTATTTACAGGAGAGGCCAATGATTGTTCCCTCCAACCCCCTGACCTACCTGACCCAGGACCCTTCCTGCCAGCACCTCAGGAAGTGTTAAATGACCCTTCTGTGTGTCATGTTTTTACTGATGACTCAGCCTCACATACTAAAGAGGGTCAGATAGCAGGGTTTGGAATTCTTATTGTACATCCTAGTGATGATGTGTACTTTGCTAGGAGGTGTACCATCATTTCTGCACAGTATGCTGAACTAGCTGCTGTGGCCTGTACTCTGGAACTGCTAAAGCAAGGCAATGCAGACACTGTCATCCTTACAGACTCTGATTGGGTCTGTTCCTCTCTGACTGAATTTCTACCATTTGGGGAGAAAACAAACTTTCAGTCCTCTGATAGTACTCCTATAAAATACAGAGACTTGTTTGTGTACATCACAATGTTAACCAGACAGTTTAAATATAAACTGTGCTTTCATAATGTTCAAGCACACTGTAAGATTGAACCTTATTTCCCTTTTAACAACCCCGCCAACTGTCTGGTGAAAGAAGGTGCTCGAGGAGGGGACATATGGGAAATGAAAACTCCCTCTGTTTCAGACACAGTATGCATTGCTGCTGTGAATATAAAAAAAAATAACTCCTTTTGTGGCATTAGATCTAGCATCTACACAAAAGAAGGCCCTCATTTGAAGGCAGTGTTCAGATTCCTTGACAAAGGACCTGAGGAAGAACTCCCAACAAACAGCCCCTACAAAAAGGTGAAAGATAATCTTCACCAGTCCAGTGATAACAGGCAGATCAAACTCATGTTATCCAGATTCATTCAGGACAATGCCAAGGACTGGGATTCATTATTGCCTTTACTCCTTATGGCAATAAGAGGAACCCCCTCCACAAGTACACAGTGTACCCCCTTTAAAGTCATGACTGGACAGTCCATGAGACTACCAGAACACCTATTTCTGGACCTGTGTGCTCCCACTGCTGATAGAGAATCAATAGATAAATATGTCAAGCAACTCAAACAGGACATCCAAAAGGTACACCTGTTTGCTGCACAATGTATGGGCAAGGCCCAACAACAGGCCACAATCCAATTTGACAAAGCTGTACATGATGTAGACTGGCAGATTGGGGATCAGGTAATGGTTCTCAGATTTGCACAACCTACTCATGCATTTGAAAACAAATTAGAGGGGCCCTACCCCATTGTAAATAAGCTCAGTCCATCAGTCTACCAAGTCAGACTACCACAGAACAAGAAACTCATTGACAAATGGCTACATGCCAATCAGATGAAGCTGTATAAAGGAGATTGAATTTACTTTTCCTTACCCCACTGGGCAGAATAGTACTAAACTAACTGTGTTTTTCTTTTCTCTTTTCTTTTAGGTTCCAGAGAGAGATGGCTGCTTTACACTTGCTTTGCTTTTTAGGAATTTTGGTCTTCTTACAAGCCCAGCTTATATATCGTAGTGCAGATAAGAAACCAGTGACCCCCAAACCCAGCAGGTTAGTAGAGCCTGAATACCTTACAAACCCATGGGATTTAAAAGGAACCCGTGGAGTCCACATTAATGTACCAGAACTCCATGTTGGAGTCCCTACTTAATGAAAGATAAGAAGATGATTGCAAAACCACGAAGGTGTCTTACAAAATTAATAACAGGATGTGAAGAGAAATCCTATGTGGACAGACTTATTCATTTGGGTCTATGGCCCTTGGAACTTAGGCGAATAAGAGGGGACATATTGCTACTGTATAAAATCCTCAAAGATGATATGTTGAGGGATGATTTGGGTTATGTTTTTAAGGATTATAAATATGATATGAAAGGCCATCAACAACAGATTAATGAAAAGACGTGTAGTTCTGAGGCATGGAAACATTCAGTTTATATGAGATGCCAGTCAGGCTTGGGAAACACCAGATGTCTTGCTGGAAGATCAATTGAAGTAGAGTCTTCTTGCTGAAGTTAGGGGATTGCTCCCACCCCAGGCTTGGCTTAATAGTATGCAAAACAACGAGCTTAATTTTAGAGTCTGAATTAGCTGGCCCTTTCACAAACTGAGTATTGTGTTATAAACAGTTAGTCTTTGTGCAGGGGCGTGATCAACTTCCACAACACTAATGCTATGCCAGTGTATGTTGCTACTCCATTGTAAGACTCAATATGTAATCTAATGCACCTCCTGCCGAGGCCTCTGCTAATACAGCAGCCACCTGAACATTTGGATCTATCCTTGAGAAATCTAAATAGATCTAAAACGCACAATGACACTTTGTTTATCCCTGGAAGAAACCCTGGATCTATCTCTGGAGTTATTCGTGGTTTATGGCTTGTGGACCCAGAAATTTCTTGCCTGGTTCAACTACGCAAATAGAAAATACCATCTTCCAAGGTGGTTTACTCTGCTGATGGAGAATACTGTGGTGATTACCCATAAGCAATTTTAGTATGGTTCTAAGTTGTATGATATGAACTTTCCAAACTTCTGTTTTTTTCCCTAAACAGCGTGTTGTCATAGGACATACTGTCATTACCCCTGTTCCCATCCCAGAACCTGATGTCTAGCCCTGACTATCTTGATGCTCTGAGTTTCTAGCTATAGTTAATGTTCATATTAACAACCTGAGTTTGTCTCTCTAATCTGTTCTCAGTAAGACAGATACACACCTCATTTACATCAGTAACAATATTTCCAAGGGTCAGAAAGCACTTGATGATCTGATCAGTCATGACATTGCTATGATTTTGGAACACCCCATTGTCAAGTTTACATTTCAAATTTTCGTAGTTGTTCAATGTTTACTAATATTTGGCCTTATTGTTTACACTTTGTTGCTTAAGGAAACCCTGAAACACCATTGTGATGTGTATATTTCCTTTACCAGGTCCGTGCCTCGGCCTGTAAATGAACGGTGCCAATCATCTTTTTATTGTGTTGCCTCTCTTCTACAAGGCAACCAGGAGAGGATTGTTATGCAATGGATTATGCCCACTACTATCCCACATACACAATACAATGTATTACTGGACACTTACACTGTGATATTGCTATTTACACTAACATGTAGCTGTAGGTACCCATCATACAAGCATGGGTACTAGGAATGTGTTTTGCTGCTAATATATGCTACTATATGTTATGTTTACATCATTTTATATGCTGTTTTACAATTATGATTTATGTTTTACACTTATCATGCATGATACACATTATAGCTCATTAGAATGCATTTACCTAGGTTATGTTATGTTTATGTATTGCATACACATATATTCTGACCCATATCACTGATAAGAGGGCCTCTGTGGATCATCAGTAATTACTTTATATTCTTATATACTTATATTCTCATATAATCATATGTAGTATATGTCTTATACTTGGTTATTACACCAGATGTATTTCTGGCTATTCAGCATTTCCTTTGTCAGTGATTTAGTGCTGACAGATTATTTCCTTTGTCTAACTCTTTTACTCATTAGTAATTCTGGTTCCTAAGTCATTACCCAAGGGAGACACCTTGTTTGTGATATAATATCCAATGTGTTAGATTCCTCATATCTGTAACTACGCTGCTATCATTGTAACTACGTTGTTATCTGTACTACATAACCTTCTGTAAGTCAGCTCCTCAGAGAGATTTTTGTTCCTTCCTCAAGGATTGGTGAGAAACTGACTCCCTTGTGATTTTCTCTGTCACATATTTGGCGTGAGTATTGTAATAAACCTTTCATTATTTTATGCTACAGAGATACAAGAACCTGATTCATCTAGTGCAGGCAACCATAAATATTTCAACATGTAGTAGTTATCCCCCCGTTGCTCAAGTGACCAGCCCCTTCCTTCTAGCTTGAGTGGCCCCAGAAACAACAAAAACCTCTTTTCCCCAGCCCCCTTTTCAGACCAGTTTTAAACAAGCAGTAGTTTTTCCTCTGTTGCTCAAGTGACCAGCCCTTTCCTGCTGGCCCCCGTTTCAGACCAGTTTCAAACAAGCAGAAGTTTTCCCCGTTGTTGCACAAGTGACCAGCCCTTTCCTGCTGGCTTGAGTGGCCCCAGAAGCAATAAAAACCTATTTTCACCAGCCCCCTTCTCAGACCAGTTTCAAGTGATCTGCATATACTGATTCCCCAATTAGCCAATTAACCGGTGACCATAATTAATTCAACAAGCAGAATTTCGTACCCCTTATTTCTCAATTGATCAGACCCCAGAAGCAATAGAATTTTCCCAGTCCCCTTTTCTGAACAGTTTCAAGTGATCAGAACAGTTGCAGGTGATCAGCCCTTTTCTGATGCTTTAAGATTATGATTTCCTTCCTCGGTTTGCACAAGTTTGAGTGATCCGCCCTTTATGTCCCTCTTTCTGGCACTTGAGATTTCCAACAAGTTCCCCTCCTTTTTTGATGACCCCACCTCCTATGGGCATTTAATAGAGATTGGGGCCAGGGTTGGGCAGGCGGGACAAAAATCCTCCTTCCTGCTGTTGCTCCAGTTGCTCTCCATTCCAGTCCCCTCTCCCTTGTGGCCAAAAGATGCAGCCGCTGCTGCCAACAGATGCCGCTGCTATGGGTTCCTCTGCCCCATCCTTACGGCCAAAAGATGCCACCTGCAGCTCCCCTCCTTGTGGTCCTGAGAAGCCACCGCTGTTCTCTGCCTGCTTGAACCGGGGCCTCCTTTTAAAGCCTGGAAGGCTTTTGTCTTGCACACCCCCTGCCCCCGATTGGCACTCTTTCTCACTCACTGATTAGGGCTTTTACCTTGTGGTTGGATTGGCTGCCGCACAATACACCAAGCACTTCAGCCCAAAAATCCTCCTTCCTGCTGTTGCCCCACTTACTCTCTGGTCCAGTCCCCTCTCCCTTGCAGCCAAAAGATACCACTGCTGCTGCCAACAGATGTTGCTGCTCTGGGCTCCTCTGCCCCATCCTTTTGGCTGAAATATGCCACCTGCAGCTCCCCTCCTTGCAGCCCCGAGAAGCTGCCACTGTTCTCTGCCTGCTTGAGTTGGGACCTCCTTTTAAAGTCTGGATTGGGGCCTTTATCCTGTGGCTGAATTGGCTGCTGCACGATACCCCAAGCACTTCTGCCCAAAAATCCTCCTTTCTGCTGCTGCTCCACTTGCTCTCCGGTCCAATCCCCTCTCCCTTGCAGCCAAAAGATGCTGCCTCTACTGCCAACAGATACTGCTGCTCTGGGCTCTTCTGCCCCCGTCCTTGCAGCTGAAATATGTAGCCTGAAACTCCCCTCCTTGCAGCCCCGAGAAGCCGCCACTGTTCTCTGCATGCTTGAGACAGGGCCTCCTTTTAAAAACTGAAAGGCTTTTGTCTTGCGCACCCACTGCCCCGATTGGTGCTCTTTCTCGCTCGCTGATTGGGGCCTTTATCCTGTGGCTGGATTGGCTGCCTCATGATACCCCAAGCGCTTCTGCCCAAAAATTCTCCTTTCTGCTGCTGCTCCACTCACTCTCCAGTCCAGTCCCCTCTCCCTTGTGGCCAAAAGATGCCACCACATCTGCCAACAGATGCCGCTGTCCCCATCCTCGTGGCCGAAAGATGCTGCCTGCAGCTCCCCCTCCTTGTGGCCCTGAGAAGCTGTTGTTCAGTGGTGGTTGAGGAGGTATGTGCACATGATATCATTTGTTGGGATATACACGCAATATATGATACACTACCCTGTATGTGGGCCTTTTGTGCAATGGGCAATGGACCATACTTTTCCATAATGTTATTATAAGTCATCGCAGACATGGTTGTAGTACTGTGCAGGTTCATGGGGTGTAAGGCATAGACACCATACTCTAGTGCCAATGTTGGCATCAATGTCCAATTGTAACATACAGCAGACACTGCATGGAGTGTCCTGTATCATGTTGCTTGTAGGGACATAGTCACAGAGAGTGTTGTGTTGTCAGTAATGAAAGGAATCCATAACATGTGATAATATGTCACTATACACCTGTCATGGATGGCATCACTATCAGCCTCTGCATCACTGTCATCATCACTGGTGTCACTTGGCTGGTAATCTGGGTCTGCCATATAGTCATCAGTGGCACACACAGGTGACAGACTGACCACAGTGCGACTGTGGTGTGGTGGGGAGCCAGACACACAAGTGTCAGGAAGTGGGTGACATGGACAACAGAGGCACATGTCTGAGCACTGTGCATTCAATGTTTGATTACACATGGCATTCATATGTGTCATGCCTGCAATGCTGCATATGCAGCAGACATGGGGTGTTCTGTCAAGTAGGATAACATGTCAAGGACACCTCTGGGTGATGGCAAAATGGGTACATCAGCTATAGGTTCTGTTGGGGGGTGGTTTACAAGGAGTGACATGCATATCATCATGAGTCTTCCTAGATAACTCAGAATTGCAAATATGTGGCCACTGAGGTCAGCTGTAACAATATCCAGTTGGAAGGCACAATTAAATCAGTGTCACACATATAACATCAGCTCATATGTCCTGACTGTCCCCGTGGACCATAAGCAGGTTATGCGTTCTTTGTGTCATACAGTGGTGGTGCCAGGTACTGTATATGAACCATGTCAGGCAAAATCCACAATGTCACACTCAACCAACTGATGTACAATGATAGAGTACTGCAGAAGTGGTACAAATCAGAAATGCAGAGACTGGACAGTTAACAGTATGCTACTGCCATCTATTGCCTTTGCTCTCACATTTTCTGATGGGCACACTCTCTCCAGGATGCAGTATGTACACTGTGCTACAACAGATAACAATAGTGAGAACACAGCCTGTCAGGTTGCACTGTTTAGAGGGTGGACCGCTCCAAATGGACAAAGTTCCATCAGCGCTTTGCCATCAGTTGTGTCACTTACAGTGGTATGTTGTGGAATGGGACTGCATGTGTCACATCACTTCAACAGCACATTGTGCCATCTTCAGAGTGCTATAGGTCAGTCACCTTTTCCCCTCCCCCCAACACAACATGCACTGCACTATTGGGCTGTAGAGGTCAGCTTCTCTGGGCCTCCTTGGTCCCCATTTGCCTTGACAGGTCACCCAGGGCTACACTAACTGTGATAACTGTGCAGTGTACACATGACTGTCATGTCATACGAACATACATCATTGCCAGCAGGTACCGGTCTTACGTTGTATGTAGTGTGCTCAAGTGTGCAGCACTTCAGTCCACTGGACAGCCACTGCCACACCTCCCACTTTTTCCTTCATAACCACCCGCTGCCCCCTCAAAGACTTTCCAGCACCTCCCCTTTGTATCTGTCCCACTCACTTCTGATGCTCTGCACTGTCTGTGACTACACGACTTCCTCTGGCAGTGCGTTCCATCCTTCAACCACCCTTTTAGTGAAATGGTGCCTCCTCATGCCCCTCTTGCACCTGCCCACTTGCAACTTCTGAGGGTATCCTCTGGTTTCCCTTATAACTGTTAGCTTGCACAAATTCCAATTGCCTACTCTGTTCCTGCCCTTCAGGTACTTGATGGTCTCATTCATATGCCCTCACTCTCTTCTATCCTCCAGGGTGTACATATTTGGAGCACTCTGTCCTCACAGGGTGTATACACCAACCCCCACATCATTTTTGTGGCCCTGCACTGTACACCATCCAGTGTGTTGATGTCCCATGTTCAGGAGGGGCACCAGAATTGCATGCATTACACCAAGTGCATCCTCCCCAGTGACCTGTCCAGGGACAGAGTGACTTCCCCACACAAAACAACAAAAAAGCTCTGGCACTCACCACCTCTATAATTAAAAAGCAAACACTTGGCTAGGAATATTAGAAAATGTATTAACAGCAGATAAAAATTCGCCTGATGCGTTTCGGACCAAGCAGTCCTTTTTCAAAGGCTTTGAAAAAGGACTGCTTGGTCCGAAACGCGTCAGGCGTGTTTTTATCTGCTGTTAATAAATGTTCTAATATTCCTAGCCAAGTGTTCACTTTTTAATTATAAAGGTGGTGAGTGCCAGAGCCTTTTTGTTGTTCTGATAGTTTTTTCTCTGTGCACCACCTTCCCTGTGCTGCCTCTCCTTCCTGTTTGTTTTTTTGACTTCCCCACATCTAGGGGTAATCCCCCTGGCTATGCACCCCAGCATCCTGTTGACCTCTGCCAGTGCCTTCCTGCACTGGACTGATTGGTTCATAGCTACAGGCCATGTGATTTGTAAAACAGCACCTAATAGGTGCTGGGGAATGCCGTCCACAGAACCAGTACAATACAGCTGTCACCTCGCACACAATAGTAAACATGACATTTTCCATTACTAACATGGGCAGCAGTATGACATGTCTGTGTGACACACATTGTGTCAGCCATGTGACAACCTGCAATAACATTTTAGGGCAGCAGTTTGTGTGCACATGCGGAACAGATGATTGTCATTAGGCACCTAACACATTTAAAGGGTACATACATGCATGTTATTAGCAGTTGTGGAATCATGAACATGGGCCTTTTCTACGACGTGTTGACTTAGTTCGGCACTGGGTACCACATGTCATTGTTTTAGCCATAGGATGGAGGGCTTCATGATTCACTATGGTCACATACTGAACAACTGGAGAGCCACAGTCACTTGTTGTTGGCGCCATGCAGTCATCCATCATAGTTGATGTTTTAATGCTGTAGGACGCATCACATTACGGGGAAGGACTGTCATGCAGCTCTACACTTGACAGAGGACTCCACATCATGTACCCCCATCCCGCCAGTGGACGGCCACGCTGTTTGCCTTAGATGAGTCAGCTCCTGATGATAGAGTCATTGAAAGGGACAACACATTTGCTAGTCTTAGCACAATAACACTGCAGTGTGTGTCAGGTAGCGTACAGTCAGAGACTGCAGCAATGGCATATAAACTGTATGACACCGGTGTTGATAGACATAACTGTTGTGTGGTCTTGTGTGTGGGGTCATGTACATCTTTAGGCTGTGCATAGTACAGGGACTTTGCTACCATTCTACGGGGTGATTACACAGCAGTAGGTCAGTAACTCATACAGAGACATACCTGGTGCTTACTGGGGATATGACGGACCATGATATTACAGCAAATGGGGGATGCACTGGTTGGGACAGCCTTCATAACATCAGTGGCAGGACAAATGCAGCAACCGTTATGTGCCAGCTACATCCACACAGTTCCTGGACATCTTCATCACCACATCTAACTAGCTCCTACAATGCCCATGTTGTGAATGTACCATGCACAGCAGTTGTTGTCATGTAAATGACAAACAGACACATAATGATGACTGATGTGTGTAATTAGATGGTGGACATTTATTTGGTTTTCCATTACTCACACAGCACAGTACTATGCCAAAGACAACACCGCCATACCCCAAGGCAAATGACTGTGTTGCCGACATGGACGGTGGTGTAGGTCTTATGCTGTCTACACACAAACACCATGTCTGTATGCCAACAGCCCAGCGATACATGTAGTTTGTTTCATACACCAACACCTCCCCCCTTGGTAATATCATTATTGTTGTGACACCTTTGCAGTATGCAAATGCATGGGTGGGTGAGCTGGCAGAGTTACTGGTACATACTGTATTTGTGTTGCCACTGATTCAGGAAATTATCACATTGGGCTGCACGACATGTGGCTTACCTGTCAGCCACAAATACTGGAGCACTGTGGCCCTACATTCACATAGACAGCAGACCAGTATGAAGGGGCTGTGGAGGCCTACACATTGCAGTGACACAGCTGTAGGCATCATAAGTGCTATGATGTTTTTGAGTCGGATTGAGGGACATGGTGTGTGTATATGATTGTGATTTTGTGGAGGACTACAGTAACAGATAGGTTACATTGCTGTATGCACTGCACAGTGCATCACGTTAGACTATGGGCACATTATGTGGCAGCTGACAGTGCCAGTTGTGTATGACTTGTGGACATGACAGACTATGTGACGCAACACGGTGCTGCATCTATATCTTGGTACCAGACCATTGTGGACATGGCCATGGTGATACATGCTTGTTGTGCCAAGGGGGACAATGAGTGGTTGAGGTCAGATGTACATGTGCACAAAGGGGATAGCTGGTGGGCATCACATGTTTCGGAATGTCCATGTACAACACAATGTGACACAGGATAACGGTGTTGTTGGTATGGGGGTGGTGGCACAGAAGACACCCAGTACAATACCCTAATGGATGACAGAACAGATGTTTTTATGTGTGTCACAGTATGGTACATTGTGGCTAGGACAGTACAATATGGACAGCAGACACTGCTGCAGATGCTGTGGTTACAGCCACCTTGCTGTGGGAACCAACATGCAACAGACAGTGCTGACCCCAGGTAATGCCTCCATAACAACACAGATACTTTGTGACCAGTCATCGTACCCTCTGTTGGAGGTGGTCAATGACTCGGATGACATCCTGGCATCAATGGTGGGTGTGTGGGAAGGGAACAACAGGGGGGTACGTAACTTCACTGTTGGGGGTGCGGGACACGGGACGTGCATGGCACTGTTCCATACATGGGGATGCAGTTCTGACAGTGGGGTCCTGCTGACACCTGACACTGTGGCAATACTTGGCATTGGGGATGATTCCTATCACGGCATGCAGGGACATGGACGGGGTAGCTACACACCTCCTGTATGTGCTGCATGGGGCACCTTATGCTGTCTGTGACCCCGACCCAGATTTTGTGACAAGCATTGCACCATATGCCAAATGTCGTACTGAAGCCTATTGTTTTTCTGTGGTATGTCCTAGTGTGACCACCCCTCCATCCTCCATACCCATGTCTGTTTCATTCCCCCATGCCACTCCCAGCCTGTTTTACAGCTTCATACTATCTTTGCCATATACACCTGTTCTGGGGCACATGCAGGGTGTACCACCCTGTATGTTGATGTGTTGTTCCAACCCCCCCCCCAAGTGTCATCCTCTGTCATGTAGGATTGTGGTCCACTGTGTCGTGGTGCCCAGTTACCTTGGGGATACCCTCATTCTCTATCATTATGTACACATTTATGTTGCTTCATGGTCTGCATCATGTCCCCTCTGTGTACAGTGTCTGCCAATCGGTACAGGTTCCGTCACCTGGGCCATGTACCAAATGGCTTGAACCCGTACCACACTATCATGTTTGTGTGGGTTTTGTGGACCTGTATCTAGGAGTCATTTTGTGCTGTCTGTGTGCCATTACCACAGTGCACAGTCCACACGGGGACTCATCAGTGACCTGTGCAATAGCAGTGTGATGTACTCCATCCCTGTGGTCGCCACATTACCAAGGCATCACAATTTGTCTGGGGTTGCTGCTGCAGTGTCACACTCTGTGCAGTGCTTCACACTCCGTGCCAGTCTTCACTCATTATTGATTGTCCTCCTGACATGCAGGTATGTGCAGAACACCAAGGTACTTGCACGTGGTTGTGCTTCTAGGACACAGTGGCCATTGGTCCCCATTTATCTGCAACTCAGTACACAGGTATATTGGCTTATCTGCGTTTGACTTCCATGCCTTTGGGTCTCAATGGCACTCGGGGACAGTCACAGATAGAGGGACAGTCAGGTATGTGCCAAATCTCACCACTGCACAGACAACAATGAACATGTGGAGGTTGTGTGCATGCCAGCACTATCCTCCAGTACCTATGGCACATTGTCCTGTACACGGGTGTCCATGAGGGGGCATCCTGTGCAACGGGTGACACCTGTGCAGCTGCTGTGTGCACCCAACCCTGCACACCCATCCTGCACTTATATGTGTGTGCAGGGCCTACACATGATCATACACGTCAAAGTGGGGCACGGTGCACATCTGCCCCCCCATCACCATCTCATGAGTATCCCAGGCCCTGTATGTCCCTGCATGGCTCTCACCTCCACCACATGAGTGCCCCTACCCGAATGGTCTGCTGCATGGCAAACAGTAGCACAGCATGACTGCCTAGATGCTGGTGGTTCTCTGCATGTCCCAACCATCCTATCCCACCTGACTGCATTTACACTGGTAGTACTCTCCTTGGCCCCACCTCCAGCACTTGAACACCCTGGGCCCTGTGGTCATTGATAGTGCCCATTCCCCACCACGACAGCCAGGTCAGCTTCTACATGGGACATCCCCCACACCCCCCACAGGTGGTGGCCTGCTACCGTGTTGTACACGACCACTACCGCTACACACAGAGGTGTCAGGCACAGTGGTTCCCAGGCAGACAGCACCTGCTGTTTCATTGGGTGACAGTGGTGGCCCAACCTGCTGCACTGTGAACACACCACATATGCCCACCATTCCTGTACCTGCCTTTGCTGCCTCAGCTCAGGATGGCCAGTGGGACAGCCCTCCACACATCTCCACAGTCACCAGCTGTCCAAAGTCCACGTGCACTACACATTTTCTTGGTCATGTGCTCCCTACCTCCATTGTCCAGCTGCTGGCCATAGGGGTGTGTGTGGAGGGGTGTGCAGCAGGCCATCCTTGGTTGAGGCAACATGGGCAGGTACAGGTATGGTGGGTGTGGCTGTGGTGTTCTCAGTGCAGCTGGGGGGGCCACATCCACTGTCCACCAATGATACATCTGGGTTACCAATGATACATCTGGGGTGCCAGTGATAAATCTGGGTTACCAGGTTAGGGGGCTGTGGTGGTGCCATGCTTGCCACCTCTGATGGGGGGGAATGTACACGTGCACCGGGTTGCCACTCATTTGAGGGGGGTAGTGTGTGTGTTCTGCGGTCTTGTTCAGGGCTGCCTCTACTAAGGAGTGGGGCATATGTCCGATACATCCATGGACTGTGCATCCACTTGTTGAGGTTCAGTGGTGGGTAAGGTGGTGACAGGATGAGGCATAGTTGTCTTAAGGCCAGGGGGATGTTGGCATGTACATACAGGAATAGAGGGGAGATTGTGGTGGGAGTTTCCAGGCTGCATGCACTGCCAGATGTGCAGTGTCTGCAGGAAGGATGGTACACTGCAGTTCAGGGCATGGGGGCAGGTGTCCATGTGCCTGCGGGGACAATTCAGGCACCATGACACATGGCAATGCCCGTAAACTCTCCAGTGTGTGGCCCAGGATGGGCATCCCATTGGATGCCAGCACAGGTATGCAACTCCACCCTCAGATACCCTGTGATGTCCTGCATGCCAGGGCTGCAGGGACACAGACAGATGCCTGCTGTTTGTGTATGTCAGCCTGTGTGCTCCTGTACAAAGGTGTGGTTGTGCGTGGGTGGGGTTGGTGATACGGTACCCTTATGCATCACTAAGCAAGGTCAAACAACACCTCACTAGCTGGCACGGTAGGCGATGTGGCTCCGGTATCACTTCACCTATGCCCACTGTAACATTCCATCTGTTGGCAGTCTCCTAGTGTATACATTTGCCTGTTGTTGGGGGTCCTTTCCTCCAATATGGATTCACAGTGTATGCTCAGCATGTACTTTCATCACAACTGGTTTACCACATGCAGACCACAGCATGGGTCAGTGACACTTACCTGTTGGATCTGTGTGTTCAAGGTGGTCGCACTGCACTGCTGCTGGACACCATCGGGGGTGGATGACATACTGCAACTGCCAGCAGAACTGAGTCTTGGTTTTCTGGTTGGGACGGCTGTCGGTACTAGGTCTAATTTCCTTTTGTATCTGGCTGCCCACATATCAGTAGTTTACAAAATCATCCGGGGCATTGAAGTGGGCACCACATATCACACTTGTTTTGAACCAGTGACCCACATTTTATATGTGGAGGCCACAAATTATCCCACTGTTTCCACAGCCCCTCATCTTTAGGCCAGTAATGCAGGCTGACCTTGTCAGCATTTGTGTTGCTGCACCCACCTACGACACATTAGGGCATCTTCAGATTTAGACAACACACAGACACACAGTACGACACACAGTTTTATTAGTGTGACACACACAAGCACTAGACACCTATAGTGCCTGCAGGGGAATGGCTACACAGTGTAGTTGTCAGTTTTATCAGCGAGACACACATATGCAGTGAACATCAATGGTGACTGCCAACACAAGGTTACTGACTGTGACTTGGTAACAGTGCAATTAGTGCAGACTTATCACAGGGTGGTACAGCGGCAAACAGTAATGAGGAGCAGTTATCTGTGTGCAACAGAACAGTACAGACTGGGGTGTTGGATGGCACCAATGATTGCAGCCGCTGAACTGTTAGGTGTACAAGTTAGACTGAGGGACTACAGTATGGTGTTACACCACCTGCAGGACTCTTGGCTACTACATAGTATTCATCACTGTGGTAACATGGGAGCAGTGTGGGGTGGGGGTTATTCCCGACAGTTAAGGTGCCACAGACAGATCACAGTCCTGTGTGATTTTCACGTGTTGTACTGGCTGTACATATTTATTTATTTATTTATTTATTAAGATATCGGAAAACACCTTTGAGCCACAGGCTCTTTACAAGGTTCCATGTCATGGACAGAGACAAGTTCAAGACAATAGAACAGAACAGTGAAAACAGTACACAAACATCACAGTATGGTTACAAAAAAGTAGTTGCCTAAGGCTTTGTCAATGATCAAAATGTGAAATTGTAAAATAATAAAGAAAAACAAAACTAAGGATAAGCAAAAGAAAAGCAGATTCATCAGGCATTGTACAAAGTATGGCTGGGGCAAAAGCGTGGGTGGTGGGAGGTTTCAAGTGCTTACAGGTGCAGAGGGTAGCTTAAGGTGTGGGCAAGTGGTAGGGGGAGATAGCAGTGGAACAAGACAGAGTCCGGGGGAAGAGAGAGAGGGTAGTCAGTGGTGAAAAAAGGGAGGGGTGCAGGGTATAGATGTAAGGTTTAGGAGGGAGGAGAGAGAAGAACGGGTGGGGGGAAGGAGGGAATAGGGCAGGTAGAGGTGGGGTGGAGGGGAGGTAGAATCAAAAAGGGGGGGAAAGGAGTATGGGGAGGGACTCATACACCATACAGAAGAAGCAGAAGGGTGGCTAGGGAGGCAAGAGAGGATATGAAAATGTGATCAATGAGTGCGGGTGAAAAGGAAAGCAGTGGTGGGAGGGGTTGCCAGGGGCATTACAGACCTGGTTAAGAGAAGCAGTCGCATTGAGCACTGGCCATCAAATGCTGGTGTAGTTTCCTTTTAAAGAGCCAAGATTAGTAGTGGTGGTGATTTCCACAGGAAGAGATTTAAAGCAGTTTGAGGCTCTTACTTTATACGAGCGCTTTCCTTGTGAGGTCCAGCAGTGGGGAACAGTGAAGGCTAGACTTTCAGAATCCTGGTTAGGCAGGTGACACAGTGAGGGGTCAGTAAGAGTTGAACCCCAGGGGGCAAGAGGCCCATCAAGGTCTTCTTTGCAAGGATGCAGGTCTGATACTTTAGCCTGCCTGATAGCTGGGGCCAGTTAGCCTGTTCGTAGATATCACAAGTGTGGGAAAGTTGGGTAGCTGAGTTAAGGAGCCGACAGGCCTTGTTTAGGGCTAGGCTATGCGCCGGAGTGCAGTGTCAGTGGTTGATCCATACACAACAAGACCATAGTCAATTATTGAGGTAACTGAGCTCTGAATAGCAAGTGTTAAGGCATTGGCCATTAGACAGTGTCTATGCCTGTAGAGCAGCCCTATGTGGATATTCACAGCTTTAGCAAGTTCTGAATATAGTTTGTGTTGGAGAGAGTGCAGGTAAGGGTCACACCCAGGTATTTGAACTGGTCAGCCTGTTTCAGCGCAGCGCCTTCCCCACTGTTGATTAGTAGTTGTTGGTCTTTGTGTTTGCTGTGGGTTCCATGGAACAGCATTGTTTTGTGTTTTGAGTAATTCAGGATGAGCTTGTGCAATCTGAATCAGGTTTCAACTTCTACGAAACTTCTCTGCAGCTGCAGCTGTAGGAGAGAGGGATCAGAGTGGCTCATGAAGATAAGTGCATCGTCCGCATATAGTAGAATTTTGTCGTGGCAGGAGGCAGGGAGGTTGTTCAAAAAGATGCTGAATAGTAAGGGACCCAGGATGGAGCCTTAGGGAACTCCAGACCAAACTGGAAGAGAGGTTGAAAGGGATTCTCCAATTCTAACCCGCTGGGAGTGGTCACAGACATGGACACATTACTTCCATTGCCATCAGTAATTTGACCACTGCCAGGGAAATGTGGTGGTATTGCAAGGACAGTGGCAGTATATGTGGTACCTGGTAACTGTTTACCTTGTAACTGTTTATATGCTCAGGAATATAGGTTGGACTGCAGACTTAGACACACACCGTGGTACACGGTGCAGTTACTTGCAGTGAGTAGTGTCATGCTACACTCGCCACTGGACTCAGCTTTGTATCACCGTTATGCCACAGCGACAGTCACACCAACATTTGCAGTCGGGATCAGCAGTGTATAACTCATTTGCCACAGTGACAGTCCTGCTGTCATTGGCAGTGGGCTGAGCAGTGTATCACCCATTTGCAACAGTGTCAGTCACGATAGCATAGCCGAGGGACTCAGCAGTATTTCACCCATTTGGGACAGTGACGGTCACGCTACAGTGGTCCATAGTAATGTGAGGAGTATCATCCTTTTGCCACAGTGACAGATTGCAGCTTCATTGGTGGGAACAGACAGGAGGGACATAGAAACAGTGAACAGCTCAGCAGTACATTGCACACTCTACGTACTCACTTCCTTGTCTAGCTAAGTCCCTTCTACTGCTGCAAGGCTTCTCACAGGTCACACTTCACAATTTCCTCTGTATTGGCTGGCTTTCCTGCAGACAGCTTCCAGCACCATTCATTTCCTGGTGTGTTTGGGCGTCTCATGAGATTTGCGTTGGCTGCTCTGAAAGGCAGTTTTGTTTCTGGCAGTTGGGAATGCTTTTCCCGAGGATATTATTTTATTTTACAATATATGCATCTGTACATCAGGCACAAGCTGGCACTCAACTCCATGGGGATTAACATGTGGCAGGGCCAGACTCAGGAATGGAGATAGGACCTGCTCTTTAAAGCAACTATATTTAAACCCCTAATTTAATCAACCATATTGCAGTCTATATTTTCTTACAGAAAGTACAGCACAATTCTATATCGATTCCAACAAAAATGCCCTTTCAGAAAACACACACACACAAAAAAATCACACTCAAATGCCTATTTCAGGGCCGGCCCAGTGGCACTGAGGGTTGAGGTGCTGGACGCCACACCTCACGCCATGCTGGTGACCTAAGTTCAGGAACATGCTCGGGCACTGCGGGTCAGTAGGGAGGGAGTAGGATCGGCGTTCGATGGACTCTCTCCTCTCCCTGGGAGGATCCAGGATGTCTCGGTGGAGACCCGGAGGCACAGTAAGTGCATGGAGCAGTCAAGGGGAGGGTCGGCAGACACTATGGCACAGCCATGCAGGTGTCATGCGCTCGGCGCTCTGGGGGAAACAAAGCTTGAAAATCCCCGATCCTGGATAGGAGATGGCTCTCCTCTGAGCCACGCTGCCACAACCCAAACACCGGGCCCTGTCTCCGTTGCCGGCCTGCTCCTCCACCACTTCAGCTGGCATACTCGATTATGAATAGAGCACCAGAGTGGATGCGGCACTACCCCAGGGGCTCAGAGCTGGGAGTCTGCTGGCTGGAGGATGGTGGAGGCAGTTGGAGATGGGGATCAGGTGGGCGGTAGAGCGGTGTCAGGCCTGTAGGAGCAACCTGAGAGAGTTCTGGAGACAGGGGTGCATAAATAGAAGACAAAAAAAAAAAAAGCCTATTTCAGTTGCTCAGATGAATGAAAAAGATTATTACTCACAGTAAGCAGTGGAGCAGCAAACAGACCCCATAACCAACAGCCTAGCCATTTCGCCTGTCAAGAGACATAGGCCCCCCCATGTCACCCCTTAAATATCACATTCATAAAGGTATAGGAGAAAATTTAAATTAAAACAATGAAACACTGGTTGCAGCACTTCAATCAGTTGAATACAGACTTTTCATAAGTAAGATGCTAATACGGAACATAAACACTGATGGAATCAGTAAAATTCTTATTTTTGCTTGAACATAAACCTAAAGGGATGGAGACAGAACAAACAGTTAACACACTAAGTATGTCATTAGTTTTACAAGACATGAAATAAGCAGGTTCACTCGTAATTTGCGACCCAAGATCAGGAAATGTGACTCAAATGTGCCAATGATTAGCAGCCATTGGTAACACCCCATGGTCCTCTAAAATACCTTATTAGGCACTGTAACTTTAAAAAAATGTTTTTCAAGTAAGCTTTTTTTTCCTTCTGGTCCCCCACGCCCCGCCTCATGTGCCCTGAGTTGTCCCTTATTGGTTAGAGCAATGCTGCAGCTCCTCTCTCACTCAGTCTCTGCGCAGGAGAAATGTTCTTCTGTCCTTTGCCAGTGCATCATACCCTAGGGAAGAAGCATGTCAGGAGCTCTGGGCCAGGGCTCTGGTGAGTTTAATTTTTTGTTTTGCTAGGTGTTTGTTTTTTTGTTTGTCATGTTTCACATCTGGTTACTGACCTTATGCTTTTTTTTAGTTGCAGGGTAGAGAGACCAGTCGGAGTGAAAGGAGAGCAGAGGCCTCGACTGCAGAGTTGGAGGGGAACCAAGGAAGCTGAGACCGCAAGAGGAGCGCGGGGACCGGAGCAGAGACCAGGGCTGAATTGTGGTGGGAAGGTGTGCAGATTTTGGTGTTCAGCTGAGGTAGAAAGTGCAGCACAGGATCAGGGATCTGCAAAAAGAAGTAGAAACTTTCCATTTTATTATCAGGGTGGGGAGCCTGGAGGAGGGAAGAAACAGGGCACTGACTTGGCACGCAATGACTTGCCACACATAATTTGGGGGGACTGTGCACAAATGGCAAGATGGGCACACATCAAGGCAAAGCCTGGAACACTAAAGCAAAGACATTGGGGTGGGCAGCTGAATTGAAGGGCCAGAGGAGCCCCAAGGGAACCAAGCAAAGGACAAATAACTACAAATAAATATGCAGCCATGCTCTTGCATGGGGGAAAAGAGACAGAGACGATTTTAATGGATTACTAAGTGTTGTGCCCTGCTTTGCAGTGAATAACAGACAATTTTGACTGCTCTGCTTTATTGTGCCTTGCTTATGCAGATGGGGGATGTGAGCCTGGTGAACAAGTGGTGTGCCCTGCTTCACAGTGATGGGAAAACTGAAGACACTTAACTTAACCACTCAGGTTTTGTGCCCTGCAGTTTGCAGTGATGGGAAAAGGCATTTCAAAGTGTTGTGCCCTGCTTTGCAGAGATTGGAAAGACAATTACACAGTCCTAAACTGTTCTGCCCTAGTGCAGTTAAATTTGAAGTGATCTGGGAAAAGACATGTAAGTGTTGTGCCCTGCTTTGCAGAGATGGGAAACTAAAGACATTAACCACACAATCTAAATGTTGTGCCCTGCAGTTTTAACTTTGCATATTGGGAGACATTTAAATATAGTGCCGGCAGTTTGCAGAGAATGGGAAAGACGTCTACCCACAGTGAAGTGTTGTGCCCTGCAGTATGCAGTGATGGAAAAGACATTGGGGGTGGGATATTCAAGGGTTGTGCATAGGCGCGCTGTGTTGTGCCATGCACAGCCACTGTGCGCCCTGGTGCAATATTCAAGGGGATGTTGCTGCGCAATTCCCAATGCACTGTGCACACCAGTAATGTATGCAGCGCAAGTGCAGGGGACGTGCCCATGCATATCGCGGCACATCCCGATATTCAACCAGGGATGTCATACATATGCGAGCACAGACTGCCTATGTGCACCGCACACAGAGGCACAAAGATGTGCCTATTAAAGCAGGAGCATGTCGGGGACACCCACAGGCAGGCTGCCGTATTGCCATCTTAACATGGCAGCCGCCTGCTGTGGGTGGCCACCCGACCTCCCTAGACACAGGCCGGGTGTCATGGCCCCCCCTTGCCTGATCGCGGGCATATAAATATATTATCCCTGGTGGTCCAGTGGACCCTACCCCATCGCTCGATTGCGGGCATAGTGTAAAACAATCCCTGGTGGTACAGTGGACCCGATCCCCTGCCCGATCGAGGGCAGAAATGAAATAAATTCCCCGGTGGTCCAGTGGACCCAAACCCCTGCCTGATCGTGGGCATAATTAGAAGTTAAATTCCCTGGTGGTCCACTGGACCTGTGCCCCTACCCGATCGTGGGCAAATAATGAACTTAAATCCCTGGTGGTCAAGCGGTACCCTCCCACCCGCCCACTGAGACCTGCCACCTTGCTCCACCCCTGATCAGCGGCAGGCAGCAGCTCCCCACCCACAAGCTGCCAGGCTCCGCCGACTGACAGCATGGCAATGCGGCTGTCGCCTGTTGGTCCCACTGCATTGACCAATGGCGTGCGGACTCACTCTACTACACAGTCCTGAAGTAATGAATGGTTCACATTTCGGGACTGTCACAGTACAATCTGCCTACCAATTAGCCACACAGTGGACCAAAAGGCGTAGCCATACTGTGCTGTCATTTGCTGGGCAGCTGGGCGGCTTGGTGAGAGCTGTCGCTGTCGCTGACCGGGGAGCGGGCAGGTCTCAGTAGGCGGTGGGGAGGGGGTACCGCTGGACCACCAGGGATTTAATTTCATTAATGGCCCGCGACTGGCCGGGATCAGGTCCACTAGACCACCAGGGATTTAATATGATATGCCCACGATCGGGTGATAGGGTAGGGTCCACCGACCACCAGGATGATTTATATGCCCGCGATCTGGCGCTAGCGGTTACTCACCAAGGGGCAGGGGCATCGGTCCAAACGGCTGCAGCCTGGCAGGACGCCGGCGCAAGTCACCAGGTATCGGCGCATCGCATGCAAATGGGGCCAAAATGACATGCAAACGACGGCACCTTGTGCCTTCATACACGGCCTCTATTTGCATGCCCAGCGCTGAATATCGTGGGTTGATGCGCCTAGCGCACCTGCACTTGTGCTGGCTTATCCCCTGCTCCTCACGCGCCACTTGCGCTGGCGCAGTGCCACTATGCCATGAAAGGGCAGTTCTCTGTGCCATATTCAATGGTGCTGAGCCATGGCGCAGCACCGTTGAATATTGCCCGGACCATGCCCTGGTGCATCCCAGTTGTGCTGCACCCAGGCTTGCACCCCTGCCTGATGCAGTCTGAATATCCCACTCTAAATGTTTGGGCCCTACTTTGCAGAGATGGGAAAGACCACAGTCCTATGTGCCCTGCAGTATTTTGATGGGAAAATACATTAAGTGTTGTGCCCTGCTTTGCAGAGATGGGAAACAAAGACAATAACTAAACTACAAACAAGTGTTGTGCCCTGCAGTTTGCAGTGATGGGAAAAGACATTTTAAAGGGTTGTGCCCTGCTTTGCAGAGATGGCAAAGACAATAGCTAACCACAAATGTTGTGTCCTGCAGTAATTGTGGTGATCATGGGAAGACATTTAAAAGTACTGTTCTGCCTACCTTGCTTTCGCAGTGATGGGTGGAAAATAAGACAAGTGACAATATTTTTAAAACTTTTAAGTGTGCCCTGCTTTTGCAGAGATTTTTACTTGAACTATTAAGTGTGTGTGCCCTGCTTTAATTTCAGTGATCCATGCTAGAAAAGGAGAAGTAACTGTGCCCTGCTTTATTGCAGTGATACTGTGGCTATTGGGGCAGGCCAGTGTGAAAAATTAAGTAATGCACCCTGGTATGCAGTGACTGACCTCTGCCCTGCACATAAACATGGAGGGAGGCCCAGCTAGGCATGGAAGGGTTGGGATTTACAGTGTCTGTCTGTAGTGCCAGCCTGGCGGGGGGTGCTGGGGTCTAAGCAAATTGCTGCCCTTCTTTTTTCAGTACTAACAGTAAGCCACTGAAATGTGTTAAGTTAGTGCACACCCAAACACCCTTGTTTTGCTAATCTCAAACTTTTTAATAATTGCAGTCTGCAACATGGCTGGAGTAAAACTAGCAACTGCAGAAGGATGGCACCAAAATATGATCCAGAAAAACACTGGCCACAAATAAGCAGTGAGGAGACTTTGCAGCGTGTTAGTTACAAATTGTGCTGCGAGTACAGATATGAGCTACGTGGGTTGAGGAACTTCAGTGAGGCATTAATTGCAGGGATAACAGGCCCCCAGCTTAAAGTTGACGCCATCTGGAACCATCTTCAGACAAAGCAGCACAAGAAAACTGTTAACATTTGGTAAAACAAGGTCACCACTTGATATATATCACCATACCACAGTTGGTAAGTTTAAAATAGTGTGGGGAGGGGGTAGGGGTTTGGACCCAGAGCTAAAACAATTTTAATTTATTTGCAGGGAAAGCTTTCAGTAATGCAGAGGAACAGCATAGAATGATTCTAGGCAGGCTGATGAAGATCTGGGGCAGGATTCACAAACCATTCGGGGACTAAGTCCCACTCCGCAACTCCAACGGTGGACTGAAATCCCCACAGCTGCAGAGATTGCGATTCACAGATGCAGCAGTTGCAGAGGGTGTTACAGCTGGTCCCACCGACTGTAACATCTTTCCACAGCTGCGGGGATATCCCTGGTAACACCACCTGAAAGCTGCAATAATTCGTGGAGCCGGTTGTAATCCGGCCCCACCTTTGTGAATACCCGCCGCTGCGGGAAACCTGTGGATCTGCATGTGGCAACCCTCTTGCACCAAGGTTTTCCCACAGCTGTGGGACTTTCATGAGGTTTGTGAATCCAGCCCTCTGTATATGACGGCCAAAGAGGACATCCCTATTAAAAAGTTTGAAGCGACAACAAAAGAGAAGTGCCATGACATGAGGCTCATTTGGGCAATAAATATATTAACGCTGTTAGTGGAAAGAACTCACAATGTGTATTGGCAAGAACCTATAAGAAAACCTGCTGGCAATTGTCAAAATGCAAATTATTTTCAATGCTTATAGACGGTAGTACTGACAGTGGTGTAACTGAAAGGAACTAGTTTATGTAATTTATGTAAATCCCACCAATGGTCACGTGGAGACTAAATTTTACGAAGAAAGCAACATTAGTTGGCACAAGTGAGGACTGAAAAACTCCTCTTGGACATTCCTACAGACAGTGGCCTTAATATAAAAAAATGGTTGGGTTTGGGGTTGATGGGGCAGCTGTTAACATGGGTGTAAGATGAGGTTTTACTGCACTTTTAAGGAAAACATACAGTGGTTAGTTGCTGTTCATTGTTTCTCACACAGATTAGAACTGGCCATAAAAGAGGCTTTGGATAACATCTATTTCAATCATGTTTCAAACTTTCTGACCCAACTGTTTCATCTCTTTCAGAAAAGTCCAAAGTGACTCAAAGAGTTACGGTTGCTTGCCCAGGCCATAAAGATGTCAGTTGAAAAGCCCAAGAAGGCCCATGGCACATGTTGGGTACAGCATAAACTTCTCACCCGGCTGTTACCAAATCATTCCCGTAATTTGTGCCCATTTAGAATCTAAGGCCGCAGGACCCAACTCATGACCAGGCCAAAGCCAAGGAGTGTTGCAAATTATGACTAAATTCTAAATGGTGGCACACCTTTGTATTTTGATCAGTTGCTTCAGCCACTTGCCAGGTTCTCACTAGCACTTCAAAAATAAGTAGTTGAAATGCTAAAGCTAATTAGCTTTGTTTAAATTTTGAGAAACACTCCTGACCATGCGAAGCAGAGTGGTTCCATAGGTGGCAGTGAACCTGACATTCTCTTAAAAAACTGGGTCTGACGTTCTTTCAGGAGCATGTGCTGAAGTCACTTACAACCTAAAAGAACAAGCAGTGTGAAAAAGTGGTGGGAAGGAAAATAGAATGCTGGGATGCATAGGCAGGGGCATAACCAGCAGAAAGAAAGAGGTGGTGATGCCACTGTGCAGATCCCTGATAAGGCCTCACCTGAGGTACGGCATCCAGTTCTGGATACTGCATCTCAGGAAAGACATAGACAGGACGGATGCAGTCCAGAAAAGGGCAATGAAAATGGTACATGGCTGCACAGAAGCCATATGAGGAAAGACTCAGGACCTTAATATCTATTCACTGGAGGACAGAGAGTGGGGATATGATAGAGACATTCAAGTACCTTAGTGATATAAACAGGGTACATGAGGGAAGCATATTTCAGAAGAAGCATTGCACAAAGACAAGGAGACATGATATGAGGCTGGAGGATGAAGGCTCAGGGGAATGTCAAGTACTTCTCACAGAAAGGGTGGTTGATCCATGGAACAGCCTTCCAGTGGAGGTGGTGGGGCTAAAACAATGCAGGGGTTCAAGAGCACATGAGATGAGACATAGGGTACCCTGGAGATGGGCAGAAAAGGCATGCCACAGATCAAATAGGATCGGGGCTGCCAACCAACAAGAGGGAAATGGGCAGACTAGGTGGGCTGTATGGTCCTTATCTGCCATCAGATTCTATGTATCTAAGGGTGTGAAATTAATACATTTTAGGGGCCAAGCTGTTAAAACTTTTAAACAGCAATGTAAAAATACATTACAAACATTGAGAACTATTGTGAACAAGGTTCAATTTGACTGATGAAAGTAGTATCTATAACCGTGCAAAACTGTTGGATACCAGACTTTGGCCAGCAGATCGAAAGGATCTGGGGCTGTATGGTAATAGTGACATTACTGCAGTAGCTGACCACTTTTCAGCGCTTTTGCAACTTGACTGTGACAATACTCTGCTGCTTGCAGAATGGCAAGATTTTTTCTCAAACCAATTTCATCAATCTTTCTGCCTCTGCTATCTGGTCAAAGCTGGCATGTGATTTGCAAAATTCTTATCCAAACCTGTTGAAGCTTGTTAATGTGTTGAGGGTATTTCCTGCATCTAATGAAATAGTAGAAAGGTGTTTTTCAGTTATGAACAAGGTAAAAACTGATTGGAGAGCATGTCTGGCAGAGAATACTATAGAAACATTGATTTGCATTAAACAGCAGGGCCCTCCTCCAGACATATTTTTTAGTGCTAAACCAAGACATCCTGGTGATTTGGCAGCTGATGGCCTTGTACAGAATGTTACGCAACTCTTGTACTAAAGTTACCAGACTGGCTAAGTCCAAATATTTCAAATCCTCATTCCTCACAAACATAAACTCCCCATCCAAATTCTGGAGGGTGGTCCACCCTATTCTCTCCTCCCTCCACCCCTCCCCCAGTTCTTAAAATGAATAATTCCTTGGTATCTGTCCCTTACTTGGTAGCCAATTAACTCGAAATTAACTGCTGTGACTGCTTTTAGCTTCCCTCCTTTCCCACTGTCTTTTTCTTTCCTGCTTAACCCTATTTCACTCCCTCTGTACTAAGTCTTTAGTTACCTACAGCCCTCCACCACCTTTAGCTCTATCCCTCTCCCACGTCCTCCTCCCTCCCTCTTCATCATCTGTCTCCGACTACCTCCCTGTCCCTCCTACCTGTTTAATGGGACCAATGTGAGCCCTTACACTAGGGCTTATTTTCTCTTAATTACCAATTGCACAACCCTTTTTAGCCTAACCACTTAGTCATTGATTTCTCAGTCTTGCACTTAAAATCATGTCCTGTCTCATATGTTGTTTGTAACTTTTAGTATGACACTGACCCATCACACCTCCAGGTTGTATGTTAGCCAATTCAGCTGTTGTAGCTTATTTTCAGATACTTTAGTCCTTGTCTCAAATGGTGTTATTTTCAGTTTGCGACCCATTCCGTACCTTTTTGCTGCCTCAGCTCAGGATGGCCAGTGCCTCCACACTCTCCACAGTCACCAGCGTCCAAAGTCCACGCACTCACATTTCTTGGCATGCCTCCCTCCATTGTCCAGCTGCTGGCCAGGGGTGTGTGTGAGGTGTGCAGCAGGCCATCCTGGTTGAGCAACGTGGCAGGCAAGGGTATGGTGGGTGTGGCTGTGGTGTTCTTGTGTGCAGCTGGGGAGCATCCACTGTCCACTAATGATACATCTTATACCAGGTTAGGGGCTGTGGTGGTGCCATGCTTACCTCTGATGGGGAAATGTAATGTGACCGGTTACTCATTTGAGGGGTAGTGTGTGTGTTCTGCGGTCTTGTTCAGGGCTGCCTCTACTAAGGAGTGGGGCATATGTCCGATACATCCATGGACTGTGCATCCACTTGTTGAGGTTCAGTGGTGGGTAAGGTGGTGACAGGATGAGGCATAGTTGTCTTAAGGCCAGGGGGATGTTGGCATGTACATACAGGAATAGAGGGGAGATTGTGGTGGGAGTTTCAGGCTGCATGCACTGCCAGATGTGCAGTGTCTGCAGGAAGGATGGTACACTGCAGTTCAGGGCATGGGGGCAGGTGTCCATGTGCCTGCGGGGACAATTCAGGCACCATGACACATGGCAATGCCCGCAAACTCTCCAGTGTGTGGCCCAGGATGGGCATCCCATTGGATGCCAGCACAGGTATGCAACTCCACCCTCAGATACCCTGGATGTCCTGCATGCCAGGGCTGCAGGGACACAGACAGATGCCTGCTGTTTGTGTGTCAGCCTGTGTGCTCCTGTACAAAAGGTGTGGTTCATGCGTGGGTGGGGTTGGTGATCTGATACCCTTATGCATCACTAAGCAAGGTCAAACAACACCTCACTACGCTGGCACGGTAGGCGATGTGGCTCGGTATCACTTCACCTATGCCCACTGTAACATTCCATCTGTTGGCAGTCTCCTAGTGTATACATTTGCCTGTTGTTGGGGTCCTTTCCTCCAATATGGATTCACAGTGTATGCTCAGCATGTACTTTCATCACAACTGGTTTACCACATGCAGACCACAGCATGGGTCAGTGACACTTACCTGTTGGATCTGTGTGTTCAAGGTGGTCGCACTGCACTGCTGCTGGACACCATCGGGGGTGGATGACATACTGCAACTGCCAGCAGAACTGAGTCTTGGTTTTCTGGTTGGGACGGCTGTCGGTACTAGGTCTAATTTCCTTTTGTATCTGGCTGCCCACATATCGTAGTTTACAAAATCATCCGGGGCATTGAAGTGGGCACCACATATCACACTTGTTTTTGAACCAGTGACCCACATTTTATATGTGGAGGCCACAAATTTATCCCACTGTTTCCACAGCCCCTCATCTTTAGGCCAGTAATGCAGGCTGACCTTGTCAGCATTTGTGTTGCTGCACCCACCTACGACACATTAGGGCATCTTCAGATTTAGACAACACACAGACACACAGTACGACACACAGTTTTATTAGTGTGACACACACAAGCACTAGACACCTATAGTGCCTGCAGGGGAATGGCTACACAGTGTAGTTGTCAGTTTTATCAGCGAGACACACATATGCAGTGAACATCAATGGTGACTGCCAACACAAAGGTTACTGACTGTGACTTGGTAACAGTGCAATTAGTGCAGACTTATCACAGGGTGGTACAGCGGGCAAACAGTAATGGGGAGCAGTTATCTGTGTGCAACAGAACAGTACAGACTGGGGTGTTGGATGGCACCAATGATTGCAGCCGCACAACTGTTAGGGTGTACAAGTTAGACTGAGGGACTACAGTATGGTGTTACACCACCTGCAGGACTCTTGGCTACTACATAGTATTCATCACTGTGGTAACATGGGAGCAGTGTGGGGGTGGGGGGTTATTGCCGACAGTTAAGGTGCCACAGACAGATCACAGTCCTGTGTGATTTTCACGTGTTGTACTGGCTGTACATATTTATTTATTTATTTATTTATTAAGATATCGGAAAACACCTTTGAGCCACAGGCTCTTTTACAAAGGTTCCATGTCATGGACAGAGACAAGTTCAAGACAATAGAACAGAACAGTGAAAACAGTACACAAACATCACAGTATGGTTACAAAAAAGTAGTTGCCTAAGGCTTTGTCAATGATCAAAATGTGAAATTGTAAAATAATAAAGAAAAACAAAACTAAGGATAAGCAAAAAGAAAAGCAGATTCACCAGGCATTGTACAAAGTATGGCTGGGGCAAAGCGTGGGTGGTGGGAGGTTTCAAGTGCTTACAGGTGCAGAGGGTAGCTTAAGGTGTGAGCGAAGTGGTAGGGGGAGATACAGTGGAACAAGACAGAGTCCGGGGGGGAAGAGAGAGAGAGGGTAGTCAGTGGTGAAAAAGAAGGGGCGGGGGTGCAGGGTATAGATGTAAGGTTTAGGAGGGAGGAGAGAGAAGAACGGGTGGGGGAAGGAGGGAATAGGGCAGGTAGAGGTGGGGTGGAGGGGAGGGTAGAATCAAAAGGGGGGGAAAGGAGTATGGGGGGAGGGACTCATGCACCATACAGAAGAGCAGAGGGTGGCTAGGGGAGGCAAGAGAGGGATATGAAAATGTGATCAATGAGTGCGAGGGTGAAAAGGGAAAGCAGTGGTGGGAGGGGTTGCCAGGGGGCATTACAGACCTGGTTAAGAGAAGCAGTCGCATTGAGCACTGGCCGCCAAATGCTGGTGTAGTTTCCTTTTAAAGGAGCCAAGATTAGTAGTGGTGGTGATTTCCACAGGAAGAGAGTTAAAGCAGTTTGAGGCTCTTACTTTATACGAGCGCTTTCCTTGTGAGGTCCAGCAGTGGGGAACAGTGAAGGCTAGACTTTCAGAATCCTGGTTAGGCAGGTGACACAGTGAGGGGTCAGTAAGAGTTAAACCCCAGGGGGCAAGAGGCCCATCAAGGTCTTCTTTGCAAGGATGCAGGTCTGATACTTTAGCCTGCCTGATAGCTGGGGCCAGTTAGCCTGTTCGTAGATATCACAAGTGTGGGAAAGTTGGGTAGCTGAGTTAAGGAGCCGACAGGCCGTGTTTAGGGCTAGGGCTATGCGTCGGAGTGCAGTGTCGGTGTCTGATCTGTACACAAGTCATTAGTCAATAACTGAGGTAACTGAGCTCTGAATAGCAAGTGTTAAGGCATTGGCCATTAGACAGTGTCTATGCCTGTAGAGCAGCCCTATGTGGATATTCACAGCTTTAGCAAGTTCTGAATATAGTTTGTGTTGGAGAGAGTGCAGGTAAGGGTCACACCCAGGTATTTGAACTGGTCAGCCTGTTTCAGCGCAGCGCCTTCCCCACTGTTGATTAGTAGTTGTTGGTCTTTGTGTTTGCTGTGGGTTCCATGGAACAGCATTGTTTTGTGTTTTGAGTAATTCAGGATGAGCTTGTGCAATCTGAATCAGGTTTCAACTTCTACGAACTTCTCTGCAGCTGCAGCTGTAGGAGAGAGGGATCAGAGTGGCTCATGAAGATAAGTGCATCAGTCCGTGATATAGTAGAATTTGTCGTGGCGGAGGAGGGAGGTTGTTCAAAAAGATGCTGAATAGTAAGGGACCCAGGATGGAGCCTTAGGGAACTCCAGACCAAACTGGAAGAGAGGTTGAAAGGGATTCTCCAATTCTAACCCGCTGGGAGTGGTCACAGACATGGACACATTACTTCCATTGCCATCAGTAATTTGACCACTGCCAGGGAAATGTGGTGGTATTGCAAGGACAGTGGCAGTATATGTGGTACCTGGTAACTGTTTACCTTGTAACTGTTTATATGGCTCAGGAATATAGGTTGGACTGCAGACTTAGACACACACACGTGGTACACGGTGCAGTTACTTGCAGTGAGGTAGTGTCATGCTACACTACGCCACTGGACTCAGCTGTGTATCACCGTTATGCCACAGCGACAGTCACACCAACATTTGCAGTCGGGATCAGCAGTGTATAACTCATTTGCCACAGTGACAGTCCTGCTGTCATTGGCAGTGGGGCTGAGCAGTGTATCACCCATTTGCAACAGTGTCAGTCACGATAGCATTAGCCGAGGGACTCAGCAGTATTTCACCCATTTGGGACAGTGACGGTCACGCTACAGTGGTCCATAGTAATGTGAGGAGTATCATCCTTTTGCCACAGTGACAGATTGCAGCTTCATTGAGTGGGAACAGACAGGAGGGACATAGAAACAGTGAACAGCTCAGCAGTACATTGCACACTCTACGTACTCACTTCCTTGTCTGCGACCCTAAGTCCCTTCTACTGCTGCAAGGCTTCTCACAGGTCACACTTCACGCAATTTCTCTGTATTGGCTGGCTTTCCTGCAGACAGCTTCCAAGCACCATTCATTTCCTGGTGTGTTTGGAAGCGTCTCGCGGGATTTGCGGTTGGCTGCTCTGAAAGGCAGTTTTGTTTCTGGCAGTTGGGAATGCTTTTCCGAGGATATTATTTTATTTTTACAATATATGCATCTGTACATCAGGCACAGCTTGGCACTCAACTCCATGGGGGATTAACATGTGGCAGGGCCAGACTCAGGAATGGAGGATAGGACCTGCTCTTTAAAGCAACTATATTTAAACCCCTAATTTAATCAACCATATTGCAGTCTATATTTTCTTACAGAAAGTACAGCACAATTCTATATCGATTCCAACAAAAATGCCCTTTCAGAAAACACACACACACAAAAAAATCACACTCAAATGCCTATTTCAGGGCCGGCCCAGTGGCACTGAGGGTTGAGGTGCTGGACGCCACACCTCACGCCATGCTGGTGACCTAAGTTCAGGAACATGCTCGGGCACTGCGGGTCAGTAGGGGAGGGAGTAGGATCGAGCGTTCGATGGACTACTCTCCTCTCCCTGGGGAGGGATCCAGGATGTCTCCGGTGGAGACCGGAGGCACAGTTAGTGCATGGAGCAGTCAAGGGGGAGGAGTGCGGCAGACACTTATGGCACAGCCATGCAGGTGTCATTGCACGTCCGCGCTCCTAGGGGGAAACAAAGCTTGAAAATCCCCCGATCCTGGATAGGAGATGGCTCTCCTCTGAGCCACGCTGCCACAAGCCCAAACACCGGGCCCTGTCTCCGTTGCCCGGCCTGCTCCTCCACCACTTCAGCTGGCATACTCGATTATAGATAGAGCGCCAGAGTGGATGCGGCACTACCCCAGGGGGCTCAGAGCTGGGGAGTCTGCTGGCTGGAGGATGGTGGAGGGCAGTTGGAGATGGGGGATCAGGTGGGCGGTAGAGCGGTGTCAGGCCTGTAGGAGCAACCTGAGAGAGTTCTGGAGACAGGGGTGCATAAATAGAAGACAAAAAAAAAAAAAGCCTATTTCAGTTGCTCAGATGAATGAAAAAGATTATTACTCACAGTAAGCAGTGGAGCAGCAAACAGACCCCATAACCAACAGCCTAGCCATTTCGCCTGTCAAGAGACATAGGCCCCCCCATGTCACCCCTTAAATATCACATTCATAAAGGTATAGGAGAAAATTTAAATTAAAACAATGAAACACTGGTTGCAGCACTTCAATCAGTTGAATACAGACTTTTCATAAGTAAGATGCTAATACGGAACATAAACACTGATGGAATCCAGTAAAATTCTTATTTTTGCTTGAACATAAACCTAAAGGGATGGAGACAGAACAAACAGTTAACACACTGCGTATGTCATTAGTTTTACAAGACATGAAATAAGCAGGTTCACTTCGCAATTTGCGACCCAAGATCAGGGAAATGTGACTCAAATGTGCCAATGATTAGCAGCCATTGGTAACTGCCCCATGGTCCTCTAAAAATACCTTATTAGGCACTGTAACTTTAAAAAAAAAATGTTTTTCAAGTAAGCTTTTTTTTCCTTCTGGTCCCCCACGCCCCGCCTCATGTGCCCTGAGTTGTCCCTTATTGGTTAGAGCAATGCTGCAGCTCCTCTCTCACTCAGTCTCTGCGCAGAGAAATGTTCTTCTGTCCTTTGCCAGTGCATCATACCCTAGGGAAGAAGCATGTCAGGAGCTCTGGGCCAGGGCTCTGGTGAGTTTAATTTTGTTTTGCTAGGTGTTTGTTTTTGTTTGTCATGTTTCACATCTGGTTACTGACCTTATGCTTTTTTTTAGTTGCAGGGTAGAGGGACCAGTCGGGGTGAAAGAAGAGCAGAGGCCTCGACTGCAGAGTTGGAGGGGAACCAAGGAAGCTGAGACCGCAAGAGGAGCGCGGGGACCGGAGCAGAGACCAGGGCTGAATTGTGGTGGGAAGGTGTGCAGATTTTGGTGTTCAGCTGAGGTAGAAAGTGCAGCACAGGATCAGGGATCTGCAAAAAGAAGTAGAAACTTTCCATTTTATTATCAGGGTGGGGAGCCTGGAGGAGGGAAGAAACAGGGCACTGACTTGACGCAATGACTTGCCACACATAATTTGGGGGACTGTGCACAAATGGCAAGATGGGCACACATCAAGGCAAAGCCTGGAACACTAAAGCAAAGACATTGGGGTGGGCAGCTGAATGAAGGGCCAGAGGAGCCCAAGGGAACCAAGCAAAGGACAAATAACTACAAATAAATATGCAGCCATGCTCTTGCATGGGGGAAAAGAGACAGAGACGATTTTAATGGATTACTAAGTGTTGTGCCCTGCTTTGCAGTGAATAACAGACAATTTTGACTGCTCTGCTTTATTGTGCCTTGCTTATGCAGATGGGGGATGTGAGCCTGGTGAACAAGTGGTGTGCCCTGCTTCACAGTGATGGGAAAACTGAAGACACTTAACTTAACCACTCAGGTTTTGTGCCCTGCAGTTTGCAGTGATGGGAAAAGGCATTTCAAAGTGTTGTGCCCTGCTTTGCAGAGATTGGAAAGACAATTACACAGTCCTAAACTGTTCTGCCCTAGTGCAGTTAAATTTGAAGTGATCTGGGAAAAGACATGTAAGTGTTGTGCCCTGCTTTGCAGAGATGGGAAACTAAAGACATTAACCACACAATCCTAAATGTTGTGCCCTGCAGTTTTAACTTTGCATATTGGGAGACATTTAAAATTATGTGCCCGGCAGTTTGCAGAGAATGGGAAAGACGTCTACCCACAGTGAAGTGTTGTGCCCTGCAGTATGCAGTGATGGAAAAGACATTGGGGGTGGGATATTCAAAGGGGTTGTGCATGGCGCGCTGTGTTGTGCCATGCACAGCCACTGTGCGCCCTGGTGCAATATTCAAGGGGATGTTGCGCTCGCGCAATTCCCAATGCACTGGCACACCAGTAATGTATGCAGCGCAAGTGCAGGGGGACGTGCCCATGCATATCGCGGCACATCCCGATATTCAACCAGGGATGTCATACATATGCGAGCACAGACTCATATGTGCACCGCACACAGAGGCACAAAGATGTGCCTGTTAAAGCAGGAGCATGTCGGGGACACCCACAGGCAGGCTGCCGTATTGCCATCTTAACATGGCAGCCGCCTGCTGTGGATGGCCACCGACCTCCCTAGACACAGGCGGGTGTCATGCCCCCCCTTGCCTGATCGCGGGCATATAAATATATTATCCCTGGTGGTCCAGTGGACCCTCACCCCATCGCCGATTGCGGGCATAGTGTAAAACAATCCCTGGTGGTACAGTGGACCCGATCCCTGCCCGATCGAGGGGCAGAAATGAAAATAAATTCCCGGTGGTCAGTGGACCCAAACCCCTGCCTGATGTGGGCATAATTGAAGTTAAATTCCCTGGTGGTCCACTGGACCTGTCCCCTACCGATCGTGGGCAAATAATGAACTTAAATCCCTGGTGGTCCAGCGGTACCCCTCCCCACCCGCCCACTGAGACCTGCCACCTTGCTCCACCCTGATCAGCGGCAGCAGCAGCTCCCACCCACAAGCTGCCAGGCTGCCCGCCGACTGACAGCATACATACAATGCGGCTGTCGCCTATTGGTCCACTGCATTGATCAATGGGCGTGCAGACTCATATTCTACTTACAGTCCTGAAATGTGAATGGTTCACATTTCGGGATCAGGCATAGCACGGTCTGCACACCAATTGGCCCCACAGTGGACCAAAAGGCGACAGCCATACCTGTATGCTGTCATTTGCTGGGCAGCTGGGCGTGCTTGCGGGTGGGGAGCTGTCGCTGTCGCTGACCGGGGAGCGGGGCAGGTCTCAGTAGGCGGGTGGGGAGGGGGTACCGCTGGACCACCAGGGATTTAATTTCATTAATGGCCCGCGACTGGGCCGGGATCAGGTCCACTAGACCACCAGGGATTTAATTTGATATGCCCACGATCGGGTGATAGGGTAGGGTCCACCGACCACCAGATGATGTCATATGCCCGCGATCTGGCGCTAGCGGTTACCACCAAGGGGCAGGGGCATCGGTCCAAACGGCTGCAGCCTGGCAGGACGCCGGCGCAAGTCACCAGGTATCGGCGCACCGCATGCAAATGGGGCCAAAATGACATGCAAATGGCCCCATTTGCACCTTGCATGCATAATGGCCTCATTTGCATGCCCAGCGCTGAATATCGTGGTTGATGCGCCTAGCGCACCTGCACTTGTGCTGGCTTATCCCCCTGCTCCTCACGTGCCACTTGCGCTGGCGCAGTGCCACTATGCCATGCGCAGTGCGGGCAGCCCCTGTGCCATATTCAATGGTGCTGAGCCATGGCGCAGCACCGTTGAATATTGCCCGGACCATGCCCTGGTGCATCCCAGTTGTGCTGCACCCAGGCTTGTACCCCTGCCTGATGCAGTCTGAATATCCCACTCTAAATGTTTGGGCCCTACTTTGCAGAGATGGGAAAGACCACAGTCCTATGTGCCCTGCAGTATTTTGATGGGAAAATACATTATGTTGTGCCCTGCTTTGCAGAGATGGGAAACAAAGACAATAACTAAACTACAAACAAGTGTTGTGCCCTGCAGTTTGCAGTGATGGGAAAAGACATTTTAAAGGGTTGTGCCCTGCTTTGCAGAGATGGCAAAGACAATAGCTAACCACAAATGTTGTGTCCTGCAGTAATTGTGGTGATCATGGGAAGACATTTAAAAGTACTGTTCTGCCTACCTTGCTTTCGTGAGTGATGGGTGGAAAATAAGACAAGTGACAATATTTTTAAACTTTTAAGTGTGCCCTGCTTTTGCAGAGATTTTACTTGAACTATTAAGTGTGTGTGCCCTGCTTTAATTTCAGTGATCCATGCTAGAAAAGGAGAAGTAACTGTGCCCTGCTTTATTGCAGTGATACTGTGGCTATTGGGGCAGGCCAGTGTGAAAAATTAAGTAATGCACCCTGGTATGCAGTGACTGACCTCTGCCCTGCACATAAACATGGGAGGGAGGCCCAGCTAGGCATGGAAGGGTTGGGATTTACAGTGTCTGTCTGTAGTGCCAGCCTGGCGGGGGTGCTGGGGGTCACAAGCAAATTGCTGCCACTTCTTTTTTTCAGTACTAACAGTAAGCCACTGAAATGTGTTAAGTTAGTGCACACCCAAACACCCTTGTTTTGCTAACTTCAAACTTTTTAATAATTGCAGTCTGCAACATGGCTGGAGTAAAACTAGCAACTGCAGAAGGATGGCACCAAAAATATGATCCAGAAAAAACACTGGCCACAAATAAGCAGTGAGGGAGACTTTGCAGCGCGTGTTAGTTGCAAATTGTGCTGAGAGTACAGATATGAGCTACGTGGGTTGAGGAACTTCAGTGAGGCATTAATTGCAGGGATAACAGGCCCCCAGCTTAAAGTTGACGCCATCTGGAACCATCTTCAGACAAAGCAGCACAAGAAAACTGTTAACATTTGGTAAAACAAGGTCACCACTTGATATATATCACCATACCACAGTTGGTAAGTTTAAAATAGTGTGGGAGGGGTAGGGTTTGGACCCAGAGCTAAAACAATTTTAATTTATTTGCAGGGAAAGCTTTCAGTAATGCAGAGGAACAGCATAGAATGATTCTAGGCAGGCTGATGAAGATCTGGGGCAGGATTCACAAACCATTCGGGGACTAAGTCCCACTCCGCAACTCCAACGGTGGACTGAAATCCCCACAGCTGCAGAGATTGCGATTCACAGATGCAGCAGTTGCAGAGGGTGTTACAGCTGGTCCCACCGACTGTAACATCTTTCCACAACTGCGGGATATCCTGGTAACACCACCTGAAAGCTGCAATAATTCGTGGAGCGGTTGTAACTGCCCACTCAGGAATACCCGCCGCATGGAAACCTGTGGATCTGCATGTGGCAACCCTCTTGCACTAAGGTTTCCCACAGCTGTGGGACTTTCATGAGGTTTGTGAATCCAGCCCTCTGTATATGACGGCCAAAGAGGACATCCCTATTAAAAAGTTTGAAGCGACAACAAAAGAGAAGTGCCATGACATGAGGCTCATTTGGGCAATAAATATATTAACGCTGTTAGTGGGAAAGAACTCACAATGTGTATTGGCAAGAACCTATAAGAAAACCTGCTGGCAATTGTCAAAAATGCAAATTATTTTTCAATGCTTATAGACGGTAGTACTGACAGTGGTGTAACTGAAAAGGAACTAGTTTATGTAATTTATGTAAATCCCACCAATGGTCACGTGGAGACTAAATTTTTACGAAAGAAAGCAACATTAGTTGGCACAAGTGAGGGACTGAAAAATCTCCTCTTGGACATTCCTACAGACAGTGGCCTTAATATAAAAAAAAAATGGTTGGGTTTGGGGTTGATGGGGCAGCTGTTAACATGGGTGTAAGATGAGGTTTTACTGCACTTTTAAGGGAAAACATACAGTGGTTAGTTGCTGTTCATTGTTTCTCACACAGATTAGAACTGGCCATAAAAGAGGCTTTGGATAACATCTATTTCAATCATGTTTCAAACTTTCTGACCCAACTGTTTCATCTCTTTCAGAAAAGTCCAAAGTGACTCAAAGAGTTACGGTTGCTTGCCCAGGCCATAAAGATGTCAGTTGAAAAGCCCAAGAAGGCCCATGGCACATGTTGGGTACAGCATAAACTTCTTGCCACCCGGGCTGTTACCAAATCATTCCCGTAATTTGTGCCCATTTAGAATCTAAGGCCGCAGACCCAACTCATGACCAGGCCAAAGCCAAGGGAGTGTTGCAAATTATGACTAAATTCTAAATGGTGGCACACCTTTTGTATTTTGATCAGTTGCTTCAGCCACTTGCCAGGTTCTCACTAGCACTTCAAAAATAAGTAGTTGAAATGCTAAAGCTAATTAGCTTTGTTTAAATTTTGAGAAACACTCCTGACCATGCGAAGCAGAGTGGTTCCATAGGTGGCAGTGAACCTGACATTCTCTTAAAAAACTGGGTCTGACGTTCTTTCAGGAGCATGTGCTGAAGTCACTTACAACCTAAAGGCAACCAAGCAGTGTGAAAAAGTGGTGGGGAAGGAAAATAGAATGCTGGGATGCATAGGCAGGGGCATAACCAGCAGAAAGAAAGAGGTGGTGATGCCACTGTGCAGATCCCTGATAAGGCCTCACCTGAGGTACGGCATCCAGTTCTGGATACTGCATCTCAGGAAAGACATAGACAGGACGGATGCAGTCCAGAAAAGGGCAATGAAAATGGTACATGGGCTGCACCAGAAGCCATATGAGGAAAGACTCAGGGACCTTAATATCTATTCACTGGAGGACAGAGAGTGGGGATATGATAGAGACATTCAAGTACCTTAGTGATATAAACAGGGTACATGAGGGAAGCATATTTCAGAAGAAGCATTGCACAAAGACAAGGAGACATGATATGAGGCTGGAGGGATGAAGGCTCAGGGGGAATGTCAAGAAGTACTTCTCACAGAAAGGGTGGTTGATCCATGGAACAGCCTTCCAGTGGAGGTGGTGGGGGCTAAAACAATACGGGGGGTTCAAGAGCACATGAGATAGACATAAGGGTACCCTGGAGATGGGCAGAAAAGGCATGCCGCAGATCAAATAGGATCGGGGCTGCCAACACGGAGTAGGGAAATGGGCAGACTAGGTGGGCTGTATGGTCCTTATCTGCCATCAGATTCTATGTATCTAAGGGTGTGAAATTAATACATTTTAGGGGCCAAGCTGTTAAAACTTTTAAACAGCAATGTAAGAAATACATTACAAACATTGAGAACTATTGTGAACAAAGGTTCAATTTGACTGATGAAAGTAGTATCTATAACCGTGCAAAACTGTTGGATACCAGACTTTGGCCAGCAGATCGAAAGGATCTGGGGCTGTATGGTAATAGTGACATTACTGCAGTAGCTGACCACTTTTCAGCGCTTTTGCAACTTGACTGTGACAATACTCTGCTGCTTGCAGAATGGCAAGATTTTTTCAAACCAATTTCATCAATCTTTCTGCCTCTGCTATCTGGTCAAGCTGGCATGTGATTTGCAAAATTCTTATCCAAACCTGTTGAAGCTTGTTAATGTGTTGAGGTATTTCCTGCATCTAATGAAATAGTAGAAAGGTGTTTTCAGTTATGAACAAGGTAAAACTGATTGGAGAGCATGTCTGGCAGAGAATACTATAGAAACATTGATTTGCATTAAACAGCAGGGCCCTCCTCAGACATATTTTTTAGTGCTAAACCAAGACATCCTGGTGATTTGGCAGCTGATGGCCTTGTACAGAATATTCACGTAACTCTTGTACTAAAGTTACCAGACTGGCTAAGTCCAAATATTTCAAATCCTCATTCCTCACAAACATAAACTCCCCATCCAAATTCTGGAGGGTGGTCACACCCTATTCTCTCCTCCCTCCACCCCTCCCCCAGTTCTTAAAATGAATAATTCCTTGGTATCTGACCCTTACTTGGTAGCCAATTAACTCGAAATTAACTGCTGGAGACTGCTTTTAGCTTCCCTCCTTTCCACTGTCTTTTTCTTTCCTGCTTAACCCTATTTCCTCCCTCTGTACTAAGTCTTTAGTTACCTACAGCCCTCCACCACCTTTAGCTCTATCCCTCTCCCACGTCCTCCTCCCTCCCTCTTCATCATCTGTCTCCGACTACCTCCCTGTCCCTCCTACCTGTTTAATGGGACCAATGTGAGCCCTTACACTAGGGCTTATTTTCTCTTAATTACCAATTGCACAACCCTTTTTAGCCTAACCACTTAGTCATTGATTTCTCAGTCTTGCACTTAAAATCATGTCCTGTCTCATATGTTGTTTGTAACTTTTAGTATGACACTGACCCGCATCACCTCCAGGTTGTATGTTAGCCAATTCAGCTGTTGTAAGCTTATTTTCAGATACTTTAGTCCTTGTCTCAAATGGTGTTATTTTCAGTTTGACGTGACCCTCTCAGCCAAGTTGTATACTTGCCCCTATGTAGTTGTTATCTTACTTCTTATCTTTACAAATGACCAGTTGTACCTGTTCTTAACTTCCTTGTATTGTATCCTGCCTTGTCACTTGTTTTGCAATTTGTACTTTATTATGTTCTTGTCTGTATGTACTATTTTGACTTAGAGCCTTTATAAATGAGTCACTGACTCAAAGGTTTGTAATTCTGACATTCATATAAATGAATTCAATGCCTACTACACCTCTTGCGCCTCGTCTCTCCATGTTCCCTCCCTTCACAATCAGCTCCTAACTTGAGTCCCCTCACTGCATCCTTTGTCCGCCTCTCCTCCTTTCTCCTTCTCTACCATCTCCCCTGATGAAGCTTTAAGTGCCCTCCTCTCCCTCAACCCCTCAAAAGGGTCCTTCCCAGACGATCTTGGTCCTAAACTTCTCTACCTCTCTGCTGCTGCTATTGTTTATTCTATCTCTTTAATCTTAAACCTCTCCTTTACATCTGCTCAAGTTCCCTCCTCCTGGAAACACGCTGTTGTCCTTCCTCTCCCTAAGGGAGGTGACCCGTCCACTCCTGGTAATTATTGCCCTATCTCTTTCCTTCCTACCTTTGCTAAACTCCAGAAACACCTGGTTCTCTTCCAACTCTCCTCCTTCCTCACTAATTCCTCCTTCTTCACCCTGTTCCAGTCTGGTTTTCGGAAGAACCACTCAACAACCACCTCCCTCCTCAGGTTCACTGATTCCATCCTTACTGGGAGGGATGATGGCCTGATTCCCTCAGCCATCTTTGTCAACCTAGTCAAAGCTTTTGACACTGTCTCCCATACTCTGCTCCTTGATTCCCTCTCCAAAGCAGGCCTTGTCTTGTCTGCTACAAACTGGTTTAAATCCTACCTCATCAGCAGGACCCAATCGGTGCAAATCTCCAACTCCACCTCCCCTCCTCTCCCTATAAACACTAGAGTCCCACAGGGCTCAGTACTCAGTCCCCTGCTTTTCTCCATCTTCCTAAACAACCTTTCCACAGTCCGTTCAACCCCTCCATCCACATGTATGCAGATGATACTGTCTTGTACAGCTCTGGCAAAAATCCTGCTGCTGTGGAAATCAGCTCACAGCATGACTTCAACCAAGTCCAGCTCTGGTTTGCCTCCCACCAGCTCTTCCTTAATGCTAAGAAGACAGTCTCTATGACCTTTGGCACCAGGCACAGATGCTCAAGGCTCACCACCTTACCCTCCTTCCACACCCTCGACGGGACAACCATTGGGGACACATCCTCATTTAGATATCTTGGTGTTTGATTGGACCAACACCTTGACTTCTCTGTGCATATCGACGCCATCCTGAAGAATCTGTGCCCCAAGCTTGATGCCCTATACAGAAATCATAGTTGCATCCCACTGACCGCGAGGTGCGAACTCGTCCAGAAGATGATACTCCTGATCTTTGACTACTGTGATGTAGTCTACGGTGCTGCTCCCAAATCTTCCCTGACCAAATTGGACTCTCTTTTTAACTCCTTCTGCCACTTCACCCTTGACTCTCCCTGTCGTACTCATCACTGTGAACTCCCTTGCCTTCCCTCCACCATCAAACAGGCACCTCTCCCACTGTGTCAAACTAACCTCCAAATTCTGGCTTGGAGAACTCCCTCCCTACCTCTCATCCTTTTTCTCCATTCCTCCTCCATCCTCCCATTCCCTCAGATCTAGTGACATGCACACATTGGTGGTCCCATGCCGTTCCACCCTCATCAGCCAGACTGGTTTTGCCCATCGCTTCCCTAAAATCTGGAACTCCCTCCCCCCTCAAATATGGCACTCCTCCTCCACCTATTCCCTTAGTACTGTCCTCCACAATTTCCTCTCTCCCAGCTGTTCCTGCTTTAATCCTCCTTAAATTCTTTACTCATAGTTCCCACCTATCAACTCCCTACCCCCTTGGAGGTTTCACAGCATCCTGAAGGGGCAACTGATGTTGAATGCCTCCCTGCCCCCTACCCTCCTCCCTTTCCACTTTCACCTCTTCAGCGTTCTTAGCTATCCCCTCTTACTCCTAATACAGCACTTGTGTACTACCTTGAACCTGCTCTTGGTATATCATAGCACTATGATTGTTCTGTTTGTATAATTTGTACCACCTGTTATACAGTATCCTATTCTGTGGAATCCTATTGTATTTTTACTAACTGTATTGTCTGCCCTGTGTTCTACTGCTGCATTATTTTGTCTTCCCTCCTACACAGTTTGTAACTGTTCTTCCATCCATTAATTGTATAATCTCTGTTTCTTATCCTCATGTAACCCCCTTCCCCCAGGTCGCACCGTGAGACGAACAACTTGTTGTTCAGTGTGCCCTCCTGATGAAACAGTTCAATCAATAAATAAATAAATAAATTAAAAAATGATGGTGACCCATCACCAGGTACCCCCAAAAAAAAACAGGTCAGAATTACTGGCTATATGCCTGGTGGAGAAGAGTGGCACAAATTTGGACAGACAGCAACCCAATAAAATCAACCCAGTCCTTGTTGGTAACTTACTGCTTATGATACCAGGTTTATGCTGGGGTTTTTATTTTAAATTTATTTCAATGTTTTGTCATGGTCATGAATAATGTCATGGTCTGCTTTGGCAGACATTATCATGTTAACACTAAGTCTCAGCTCTCAAAATGTGCTGCTACACTGCTGTATTTCACAAACAGCTAAATAAAACAGATAAACATCTGAAACTATGTGTACAATGTGTATTTTATCAATATATAGCAAGATAAGTAGATTTCATAGGGTTTTAGGCAAAGATATCAATTTTTTGTAATTGCTAATCAATTTGGGCTGTTAATCATTTTTTACTTTGATTAGCTAAGGCCGCTAAACAAGTCTCCAACACTAATTTATGCCTAGTTTTAGAATCACAGACATGGAGTTAATTCAGTTTTATCATTGAAGCCTCTACCTGAGGTTGCACGCAATTTAAAAATCCAGTCTCCCTCTCTTTTGTAGAGGGTCTTTACCACGTCTTCACCCACCCTTGGTCCCAAATAGGTTTTTTCGATCCCCACAAATGACCACTTGTACATGATAGGATCAGAAGCAGTATTCCTAGCATGTACACAGGTCCTTTCCACACAATCTCAGGAGTATCCCCTATTACAAAACCGTTGCATCACCTCCTCTGCATTACTCTCAGAGTTTATGGTTGATGAGATCAAAGGTAATCGCCGGGTCTGTATATATTGTCCCCGCCATATCTCTGTTGTTTAAAGCTGCCTCGTAGAGGAAGTTGGTGTATTCAATCAAAACTGTATTGGTACTATGTCATTTCCTGAATCCATGTTGTTGGATACACTGAATGTCATCTATATCTAGGTAGGAGATAAGCTGCTCATTTACAACTCTTCTGAGCTTCTTGGATAGTGGGGAGAGGATCGAGATCGGCCTGCAGTTTGTTATATTTGTTCTGTCACCACTCTTGGAAAACAGGCATTACCAGTGCTGATTTCCATTTTTCAGAGAACTGGGGGTACTGCAGGGAGAAGTTAAAAATGTTTGTGATCGGGCATGTAAGTTCATACAAAGTAAATCCACAAGGAATGAAGTGCGCAACGCCTAACCCACTGGTAAGAATGTCACTCGAAAAAGTACACAGTCCACAAGGTGTTTTACCCAGTAAAGTACAAAGGACTGCAATTTATTTCAATTCAAGCCTTCCACAACAAGTTATTTTCATTTCACATTCGCTGGGTAAATAGGAACTTCTGCAAGATAGGCAAACACCCCTAGCGCTTTGACTCCTGCGAGTCTTCAAAGAGCCCTGCCCCAATAGAGAAAGAAAAAGGAAAACAAGGAGAGGAAAGTGTGGGGGTGGGGCACAAGTACAAATATAGGAACGGATTGCATTTTGAGGGAGAGGAGAAGAGACATAACTTACAGATATTAGACCTCTCTGAAAGAAGTTTAGACATACATGAAGAATCAGTTTTAAAAAGAGGTCTGAGTTTTATCCCAACCCCACAAATAAATGAATTCCAGATATTTGTGTTGACCTACAAAAGTTCTTTAGGAAGATACATTAGAAATTGCACTTTTTTAAAGAAAATCAAATAGAACTTTCCTTTGAAGAAGATTTAACAAGCACCAATATGGAATTCAACACTGAAGAAGCCACACTTTTTCCTGATGATTTGGATCTTGATTTGTTATTAACAGAGATACATCATATAGAATTGGAACATGGCAGTTCAGAGCATAACATGGATGTAGGGCCCAGAGATACATCATATAGAATTGGAACATGGCAGTTCAGAACATAACGTGGATGTAGGGACCAGAGATACATCGTATAGAATTGGAACATGGCAGTTCAGAGCATAACGTGGATGCAGGGACCAGAGATACATTGCACAGAATTGGAACATGGCAGTTCAGAGCATAACGTGGATGTAGGGACCAGAGATACATCGTACAGAATTGGAACATGGCAGTTCGGAGCATAACGTGGATGTAGGGACCAGAGATACATCGTACAGAATTAGAACATGGCAGTTCAGAGCATAACGTGGATGTAGGGACCAGAAATACATTGTACAGAATTGGAACATGGCAGTTCAGAGCATAACGTGGATGTAGGGACCAGAGATACATCGTACAGAATTGGAACATGGCAGTTCAGAGCATAACGTGGATGTAGGGCCCAGAGATACATCATACAGAATTGGAACATGGCAGTTCAGAGCATAACGTGGATGTAGAGACCAGAGATACATCGTACAGAATTGGAACATGGCAGTTCGGAGCATAACGTGGATGTAGGGACCAGAGATACATCGTACAGAATTGGAACATGGCAGTTCGAGCATAACGTGGATGTAGGGACCAGAGATACATCATACAGAATTGGAACATGGCAGTTCAGAGCATAACGTGGATGTAGGGACCAGAGATACATCGTACAGAATTGGAACATGGCAGTTCAGAGCATAACGTGGATATAGGGACCAGAGATACATCGTACAGAATTGGAACATGGCAGTTCAGAGCATAACGTGGATGTAGGGACCAGAGATACATTGTACGTTGGTCAAAATAAAGAAAGGATGGATATTCCTATGAATTCAGGGCTAAGAACACAGTCCGAGATTGAGGTTGGAGCATTTACATGTTCGAGTCCCACCACAGAACAGATTGACTTTGGACATGATATGAACATTCTTGAAGGATTACTTATGGAACAAGAAGAAATTCTGGATCACACCATCTCCGGTGGTATTAGAGGTAACAAAATAATATGGGGCAAGACTTTATGAAATTAAGGAAGAACTTATTTTGCCCTGTTTCTGAGTTTTGCCCACAGACAAATAATAATACTTTAAGTGCTTATGAGAAAACAGTGACAAGACAACTTTTGAGTCTTTTAAATGATGATACCATTCCTAAGAGACAAAATCTTATCTGGAAAGAAAGAAAAGCCCTGAGTAAACTTTGTCAAGACACTACAATAGTAATAAAACCTGCTGATAAAGGCAGTAATAGTGTGGTCATGGGAAAGGAAATGTATAAGGGGATTGTTTGGGATTTGTTATTGAATGAAGTGAATTATAAAAAGCTTTCTTTGAATCCAACTGCTCAGTATAGGAAGGAATTAAGTTTGTTTCTTAGAGAGGCGGTTAATAAAGCACAAATATCTGAGGCAGAATTTGGCTTTTTATGGAAAGAATTCCCTAGAGTACCTGGCTTTTATGCACTACCAAAAGTGCATAAAAATAAAGAAAAGGGGGCGCTAATGAGCAGCTAACTGAGCGGTCACGTTTCCCGCCTGCTCCGTACCAACAGCCATTAATAAAAGAAAAAAATTATAGAATTACTCACCCCAGAGCGGCGAAAACTGTATCGGCGGGTGGAGGAGGGTATGATGGATGAATATTTAACCCCCATGCCCTCGAACAGCCAGCGGGCGACTGGAAAAAATGGAAAGAAGGGTGCGCCGGCCTCGGTGGGAGAGAATGCAGGCCTTGTCTCGCTCTCGGCTGTGGAGGTTGCGGTGTTTGGAAAGGAGTTAACGGGACAAGTGATCGCAGCCCTAGAGCCACAATTAATAAAGTTAGAGGATAAGCTAGACGGCAGGCTGCAGGAGATTTTGGAGCAGCAAGCACAGCATGGAGCCAGGTTATAGGAGGCAGAGGAAAGAATCACAAGACTGGAGGATGAGGTACTAATGGTCCCTGGGCAAGTGCGCGCCTTGCAGAAGGAGCTGGAGGAATTTAAGGAGGCATTCAATTACCAAGAAAATTATCACCGGCGATTTAATTTGCGCCTGAGAGGACTGCCAGAGGGGTTGGAAGGGAAGGATGCCTTGGATTTCTGTAGCAGGGTGCTGCCAGAGTTGCTAGGCATTAATGTGAAAAACGGCTGAGTAAAAATGGAAAGAGCACACCAGGAGGTTATGCCACGGCCACCGGCGGATCAGCCTCCCCACCAGATCATCATGCGCTTTCATAACTTTCAAGACCGGGAGGCATTCCTGAAAGAATATCGGGTGAAGAGGTCCTTGAGCTTTGAGGGTCACAGGCTGTTTCTCTCACAGGACTACTCAGCGCGCTTGTTAAAGAGGAGAAAGGCGTTTAATGGGCTCATGGCCCAGCTGAGGAATTTAAAGGTTGAAAACTTTCTCGTGTACCCCGCCACACTTAAAATCGAGCATAAAGGGGTGACATATTCTTTCTGGGAGCTTGAAAAAGCAGAGGAATTTGTGAAAGCCCTAAGGAGAAGAGTGAGCTGAGGGACTGCCAGCGAGCTGGGAGGAATTGGAGGTTCAAGATGGCTGGAGCTTGCCTCTGGTGGAGTGACACTAATGTCAGTTCTTGTTTAAAACTGGAAACTGGTTTCGTGTTTGAGTTGTTGGCGCCATTGCACCCCATTTACCTAGGGGATCCACGAGGAAGGAGAAATGGCTGCCAGCCCGACTGTTGCCGGTACCCATCGTGTAGGGGGAGATAATGGGCGCTGAAGGTGGGACTCGAGTATGTCTCCCTCTGCCTTGTCCCTTTTCTATTGACTTTCTGACTGTAGCTGATGCATGGACTTCGGGAATTCGTCAGAAGGCTGGGACTATAGAGAGATAGGCCTTGATGCTATGGACTGGTACCACAGAGAGCGAGGCAGGCCTAGCAGTAATCAGATGGCGGCCTGGCTCTCTCGTGTCCTAGATGATTCTCTATGCCTCAATTACTTTGTGTTTTTCCTTTTTTCTATAGTCACCTGCATTAAGCTGGAATTTAGAGGGGGGTACTGGTTTGCCTGGGGGAGAGAGCTGGGGGTGGAACTGAGGGGCGGTGGAGGTGGGGGAAGCTGATGGATGGGTATGGGGGGTGAGGACGAGTCTGTGGTGCGCGCGGTTGAACCTCCAGGTCCCCCTGTTGGCATAATGGGCTCTTGGGGGTTAGGGAGATGGAATCATGGGGTGAGGGGCCTGGAGCGGGAGGTCTGCTGTATATGGGAGGGGAGCGGGTTAGGTGTATCCTAGTAGATGACATAGCTTGGGGTGGGCCCTTGCTGCCCTGAATGTTTCAGGATGCTGCATGTTGTCACGTATGCTGCCGCTCTCTCGAGCGAGGAAAGGGGCCAAATGGAGGATCAAGAGTGTAGGGTGCAGATTGACCCGCTTGGGACATGAGCTGGTACGCAGTGTCTATATTAGCAGACAAGGTAGAGGAGGGAGGAGGCACAGACAGCATATCCTTTCGGGTTGGGTGGTTTAGAGGGGGGAGTGGGGATAGACTCGGACATAGCGGTAAGGTGGGGAGGAGACAGCCTGAAGTGTGGGGGCTGCCCTTGCCTCTCTGGGGACGCCGCACTGGCTTCTCAGAGGGGAGAGAGAGAGAGAAAAAGCGTTAGAACTCTCAGGGGATACACAGGTTATGATATAGGGAGGGACATAGGGAGGGGAGTACGGGGGGAGTCGGGAAGGACCTATGGTTGTGACGCATGGAATGGGGCTTAGAAGAAAGGAAGGGATGCTTGACTGTCTCTTAAAGTGGGGGAGTGAGGGAGAGAGTCGCAGGGAGAGGGAGCAGGCTGGAGAAAGAGGGTGGAGGAGGGGTGGAGATAAATGTGGAGGGGGGGAGGATAGACAGGTGGTCTGGGCCTAGAAGCTGCCTTGACGAGGCTGCAGGGGGAGAGGACTCTAGGATAAAGGGAACTTGGCTGTTGGGAGGAGCAGCGGGACGCGCATCTCAGTTGTGGAGGAGTGTATTTGTTCATCTATTTCTTTAGGATAAACACTTGTGCTATGTTAGCAATTAGTGTAACTGGAGGGGGGAATGTCGTGGGAAGGTTGAGTGGGGAGGGAAGGAAAAGGATCAAGGAGGGAGGGGAAGGTGGTGGGAGGGAGGAGTTATGCCAGAGTTATAAAGTTAAAAATGTTATTCCTGATAGGATTATTGTTGTTGTTATTGTAGATGTCTGGTCATGTTTTTTTTCTTTTTCTTTTTGGATGCAATCGACTATGTGGAAACCAAAGTTAATGTGCAAGCCAGTTTTCAAATGCCGTGAAAAGATGGAAGGGTGCAGGGGCACAATAAATGGGAATTGGCTGGAGCCTGGAAAGATGCCTGTGGAGGAATGGGGGCTGCAGTAAATCTCAATGTCATTTCTTGGAATGTAAAAGGTATAGCGAGCCCAGTAAAGAGGACAGCGCTCCTGACTGCTCTGAGGCGGAGGGGGGCGCAGGTGGCGATGTTGCAAGAGACCCACCTGACGGACACAGAGCACGCTAAGTTAGTATGAAATTGGGTGGGAAAGTGCTTTGCGGCCTCTTACTCCTCACATAAGAGGGGAGTAGCAACACTTCTGCACAAGGGCCTACTGTTTGAAGTGAGGAGGGTGGTAAGAGATCCAAAGGAGGGCAGATACATTTTCGTCACGGGAACGTGGCAGGGGGAGACACTCTATACTTGTTTGTGTGTATGCGCTGCAGTGCACGACCCGCAGTTTTATACCTCTTTGCTGGGCCTGCTTGTCAGGGAGCAATCCGGGCTTATTTTAGGAAGGGACTTCAATTGGACCATGGATGCGTCCATGGATCACTCTGCTGGGAAGGGGCGGATGACGGAGGCTATGTGCCAGTGGTTGGTGGGGATGGCAGACCTAGACATGGTGGATAGTTGGAGAGCGGTTAATCCCAGTGCGAGAGAATATACATTTTACTCCAACCCCCATAAGACCTGGTCCCATCTGGACTATGTTTTCTTACCCAGAGGATGGGTGGATAGGATCGAAGAGATAACCCACAGTCCCATTTTCATCTCAGATCATGCTATGGTTGTCTTAAAAATATCCGGAAGGGGGGTGGAGAATAGACCATGCACTTGGAAGTTCCCTACATACCTGATTAAGGACCGGACATTTAAGGAATATCTAGTAGAGCAGTGGAAGCTATATGTAGAGACGAACTCCACAAATGAGATCTCTAGTATTACCCTCTGGGAGGCAGGGAAAGCCTTTATGAGGGGAGCTATTATAGCCTATGTAGCCAAAATCAAGAAACAGAGTAGGGGTAAGAGGGAGGAACTGGAGAGGCAAGTGAAAGAATTGGAGAAGCGGGTAGGTGGGGGAGAAGGGGGAGAAGTTGCTAGATCTTTAGTAACAGCGAGGGAGGCTCTTAATGCCCTATTAAGGGAGGAGGCTGGGAAGGCGTGGTTCTATTGCCAAAGAAGGGTGTTCGAATGGGGGAATAAGTCAGGACCTATGTTAGTAAGGTTAATGAAAGGGGGTAGGTGCCCCACACGGATATTGAGGGTTAAGGGAGCAGCGGGACAGGTTTTTAATAGCTCGAGGGATATTGCAGATTGTTTTAGGAGCTTTTATGAGGGACTATATAGGGCGGAGCATAGTGGGAAGGAAGAATGCATACGGGAGTTCCTAGATGAAGTGCCCCTGCAAAAGGTCACAGATGAACAGAGGGAGCTGCTAGGCCAACCCATCTCAAGAGTGGACATTTTAAAAGCCATACAGAAACTGCAGGAGGGCAAGGCCAGTGGGCCGGATGGTTTCCCTGTTGAGTATTACAGAATTCTAGGGGGACAGTTGGCAGACACTTTGAGTAAGGTATTTAAAGAGAGAGAGGAGGGCAGAGTCCCGGAGCTACCTGATTCCTGTTACGAGGCAAATATTTGCTTAATACATAAGGGGGGACAGAATGAGCTGGACTGCACGGCATACCGGCCTATTTCTCTCCTCAATGTAGATATGAAAATTTTGGCCACGGTTCTGGCCACCAGATTAGAAAATATTCTGCCGGGGGTGGTTCACCCAGACCAGACCGGGTTCATTAAGGGGCGTCAGTCTTATCATAATGGGAGAAGACTGCTAAATGTCATATGGCGAGCCGGTCAGAACAGAGGAGGGATGGGGGTGATCTCCCTGGACGCCGAAAAAGCGTTTGATAGGGTAGAATGGGAATATCTCTTTGAAGTAATGGCCCAGTTCAGTCTGGGGGACCCGTTCATAGGCTGGGTTAAGGCTATGTACCGCAGGCCAAGTGCGTGAGTTACAGTTAATGGATGCCTGTCCGAGAAATTTGCCCTGGGAAGGGGTACGAGGCAGGGGTGCCCACTGTCCCCCCATTGTTCGCTTTGGCGATCGAACCCTTAACGGCAACTATACGCCAGCATGCAGGTGTGGTAGGTGTAAGAGATGTGGAGGGGAGGGAGCACAAGGTGGCGCTATACGCGGATGATATGCTGCTATTTTTGGGAGACCTGCATAGCTCCATGAGGCACTTAATGAATATTATCGAGAAGTTTGCTGATTTCTCCGGGTATAAGATCAATATCAGGAAATCTGAAATCATGGAATTCCCAGATGTGAGCCAAGAGGTGCGGCGAATGGGATTCAAGGTGGCTCAGACAGATTTTAAATATCTGTGGGTACGGATAGGGCAAAGATAGGAGGAGCTATATAAGTTGAATTATTATCCCCTGATAAAAATGATCCTAGCAGATCTCAAGCACTGGACGCCGCTCCCTGTATCTTGGATAGGGAGGATCAATCTCATAAAAATGAATATTATGCCCCGCATTATATATCCCATGCAAATGCTTCAGTTGAGGTTGACAACGAGGGATGTGAAACGGCTAGAGAGGGGGTTCTCGAATTTTATATGGCAAGGTAAGAAGCCCAGAATTAGTCTGAAAAGGCTTAAGGCAGATAGGACTAAGGGGTGCTTGAATTTCCCAGATCTAGGTACTTACTACAGGGCGGTGCAGCTCAGAGGGATTGCAGACTAGGTTCATAGACCAGATGTGGCTAGCTGGGTAGGCCTGGAACAGGAAGGGACCCCAGGGAGGCTTACATCTTACCTTCACAGCAGGGGCTTACGAGCATATAGGACTTTGGGGAGTGGGAACCCGTTAGTCAGGGAAACGTTAGAGGCTTGGGACCACTTACGGAAGTGGGAAGGGTTGGCTCGGAGGGAGACTGTGCTACTCCCGATAGCACGGAACCCTTTTTTTGTACCAGGGATGGAAGACAAGGGGTTTGTAGAATGGGAGAAGGGAGGAGTCACATATATAGGGACTCTGGTGGAGAAAGGAGAGCTAGGCAAGTTCGTTAGGATCCAGTGGGATATGAGGCTGGGGACATCTCAGTTGTTTCGGTACCTGCAGGTGAAAGCATTTGTAGGAAAGCTGGGAATGGGAGATAGGGGAGGACTGCATCCGAACAGGATAGAGCAGATGGTATGTCAGGCCAAGAAAGATCCCAAAGGATTTATTGGAAAAGTGGCTAAACAAGATAAACAGAACTTACCAGATCTGACGGAGGCCACAGGGGTTCTATGGGAGAGGGATTTGGGGCAACAAATATTGGAGCAGAACTGGAAGATAGTCTTAGGGATGCCGGAAGGGATCATGGTGTGTAATAAGTTCAAGGAGGCTTTCTATAAATTTTTGCATAGAATATACTGGCCCCCGGTGGCGGTCCATAGAGCACATCCTGCGGTGTCACCTCTGTGCCGGAGGTGTAACAGAGGATTGGTCACCTTCTTCCACTGCTTCTGGACATGTCCGGTCTTGGTCAAATTCTTGGGGGGGGGTAGTGCAGGAGGTGAACAAGGTGGCAGGGGGACGACTAAGACGTGATCCACTGGTTTGCTTGTTTGGAGTAGAAGTAGTGGAAGGGGAGGAGGAGTGGTTGCCGTTATCGAGATGGATAAATGTTTTATTTGTAATAGCAAGGCACTGTATACAGAATACTTGGGTCACGGGAAATGGGCCTACGGTAATGGAGTGGCAGAGAATGGCTATCCGCTCTCTTGCACTAGAGAGACTCACATGGGCCGTAAGAGATAAAGAGGAGTTGTTCCTGAGAGAGTGGACCCCCTTTCTGGCATCCCTGAGTGTGTCTGAAAATCTGATGCTTCGTGCAGGGCTTAATATTTAGGCCCCAGAATCGGCTCTCTCTCTTATTAAGATACCGACTTGCTATTCCTAGAGATGTGCTCCCTGACACTGATACTGTGTATAGGATGAAATAGTTTACATGGATATTTTATGGCATGGGTTAATACTTGAATATATATAGTAGTATGGATTGTAATGCACACTCGATTGCATCTAAATGAGGTAACCCAAATGAGTTAAAAGATGATACATGATAATTTGTTATGTGTCAACATAGGAAATGTAATTTTTTTTTTTTTAGTGTATTAAGGATGTCTGTCTGTCTATTTGCTTTATTGTCTGTTGAAGTATGTTTTTGTATGTGTTGTTTATAAGAGAAAATTCTCAATAAACAGAGTATTCAAAAAAAAAAAAAACTCAGGGAGACCAATTGTTTTGGGGGTGGGCTCACTAACCCAAAATTTGGATAGATTTGTGGATTTCTTCTTGCAATCACTTGTAGAAAAGCTCACCTCACATATTCAGGACACATCTGACTTATTAAGAAAATTAAGTGATTTAAATTGGGAAAAAGGATACAGCTGGCTGGGGATAGATGTGGAATCACTGTATACCAGCATACGCCATAAAGATGGTTTAAAGACCACTAAAGAACATCTAGAGCTCTACAAAGAGGTAGATGAAGTACCAAAAGAATTAATCGTGGATGCTGTAAACTTCTTTCTTACACATAATTATTTTGAATTTGAAGGAGTTTTTTCGAACAAAAATGTGACATGGCTATGGGTGCCTCCATGGCACCCAGCTATGCCAACCTCTTTTTAGGCAGCTGGGAGAAGAAAAAAGTGTTTAATGAGACAGTAAATATGTTCTTCAATAATATAATCAAATGGTATTGTTTTATTGACTATATCATTTGCATTTGGAAAGGAGAAGAAAGTGAAGCCCATGCGTTTATTGATTATTTACATACAAACAATTTGAACTTAAAATTCACATATACATTTGCCCAAAAGGCTCTTAATTTTTTGGATCTTAAGTTAAGTATTGACACTGATGGGGAAAATGAATACTATATTAAAACAAAAACCTTTAGGAAAGAGACAGCTACGAATTCAGTGGTACACACCGGAAGTGCCCACCCCCCAAATTTAAAGAAATCCATCCCCTATAGACATCTTTTATGTATTAGAAGGCACTGCAGCTCTAATGCTGATTTTGAGAAGCAATCGTAAGAACTGTTAGACATATTCCAGAATCCAGGATATGATAAGCAGTTGCTGGAAAATACATATGAAAAAGTAAAGGGGACAGATAGGGATGTTATTTTAAGAAAAAAAGTAAACAGAGGTGATACTGAAACTTTATGCACCGTTGTGACAGAATACAATAATATGGCAGGGCGTATAGGCAACATTGTATTTCGTAACTGGCCCATTTTATTGGTGGATGAACTGGTGGAAAGAGCTGTGGGTTCCAAACCTGGTATTACTTTTCGTGGAGCTAAAAACATCAGAGACAAAGTGGTGCATAGTAGAGAAAAGAGAGCTGAGAATATTGAAAGAGGTATTTGGCTCCATAATAGAACTAAAGGCTTCTTTACATGCAAAAGATGTAATGTTTGTAAATATGGGACGACCGGTGATGGTTTCGCTCATCCTAAGGAGCAAGGTAAAAAATGGAGATAAGGGAACTTATCACCTGTGACACCCCATACGTGGTCTATGCCTTGCGGTGTACCTGTAACCTTTTGTACATTGGGAAAACTTTAAAACAGAGGATCCAGGAACACATGAGATCCATAATCAATGATCGACAGGATACACTAGTGGGCGCCCACTTTACCCTTTGCCACAGTTCACTACCTAATGACTTAAGATTAGTGGGAATAGAGCAAGTTTCACCATTGCCTCTGGGAGGTGATAGACCCAATAAATTGCTCAAACAGGAAAGTATGTGGATTTTTAAAATGAGCAGTGTAAAACCTAATGGATTAAATGAGAAATGGGACGTGAAGCCATTTCTTAAAAAATAATAAGTTTTTTGTAGAATTCACACTAGGAACCTGTTTGTGTAGAACCTTTATTTAAAATAATGTCATATGGCTTTGAAATAATGCTACTAATTGTGTTCACACAACTAACTGCTTCTTGTGTTCTCTCTTTCCTTTTTAATAGGATAACAGCTGAACTCAGATCCTGAGATTGCTTCCTACCTGGATTATATAAATGTGCAATAAATGTGCTTTAATTATAACAGGATTTTTATGCTTAAGTTTCACTATCAGGTTTAAATTAAAAATTTGGTTGCACTATGATGTTATTAGGATAATGTTTATTTTGTAAAAATGTAAAGGTGTTTGAATGAAATTTGCTGGTGCACTTTCAATTTTGGGTTGAATAACTCATGCATATTAATGAGTCAGGAATTCAAAAGGGTTTGAATGTCTGTATGCTATACCCCCTTTGAAGACTCCTGAGAGTCGAGGCTCTAGGGGTTTTTGCCTATTTTGTAGAAGTTCCTATTTACTCACCGAATACAAATGAAAATAACTTGTGGAAAGCTTGAATTGGAATAAATTGCAGTCCTTTGTACTTTACTAGGCAAAACACCTTGTGGACTGTGGCCTTTTTCCACTTTTTTGAGTGACATTCTTACTGGTGGGTTAGGTGTTGTTGAACACTTCATTCCTTGTGGATTTACTGTTTGCAAGGGTTTGCCACCTTATTTGAAGTGCTGCATGGCTGGTTTTGGTCCGTTGTATTTCGTGGTGATTTTTTTTCCTGGATTTAGTTCATACAAAGCCATGGATAACAATTTCATGTTAATGGTATCATCTCCCACCCTTGTTTTTCTCAGCACTTTTTTCCTCTTTTATCCTTCATTCACATTTTTTTCCCTCAGTCTGCTCATGCTGGGGCTTCCCGGTCCTGTCCCTACCCTCTCCGCTTGGCATTCTGCCTGAATGCAGCCCAGTCCCTTACACCTCCAAGGACTGCCCCCCCTTGGTGGGCCAGGCAGGGGAGGGCCATCCTCCCCCACTCGGAGACCCACATCCAGTTGCTGGGGTGCCACCCTGGTGGCAATGCAGAGCAGAGGGACAGCGAGTGGAATGTCACTGAGGCCAAGCAGACTATTTTCCATTTTCTCCCATGTCCTGGAGCCTTGGCAGCATGGAGGGTACATGCACGTGGAGGTGCCTATGTATTCTGGAAGCACGGCTCCTTCCACCCCCGTGACCAAAGTCTGCCTCCCGAGCATCGGCACTACCATCAGGCCTCTACCTGGTGGCAGTCAAGAGCCAGGTCGACCCACCACCCCAGTCTGGAAGAGAAAAGCTGCCAGGTGGCCTTTCAATCCTCTCCCAGCCCTGCTCCCCCCTGCCGATCTGGGCTCATTCCTGAACTCGGGTCGCTGGCGTGATGAGAGGTAAGTGTTGCAGTGCCTCAGTCCTCTGCACCACTGGGCTGACCCCTTTCCCAGCACTTTTTTTCATATATTTTAAAGACTCACTTTTGGAAATGGTCTTAAAATAAAACTTTGGATGGGCAAGATCAGAGTCTCTCTACAGGTTCAGATCAGACCCGGAGTCATTTTGACTTAAAGATGGTGAGCAAGAGGGGGATGGAAGAGCTTAGGTTTGTAGATATTTATCTAAGATTTATAACATTTCTCATACCATGGAAATGAAGAATCTCCTATTTATGCTGTTTTCGCCACAATACAGTACATAATTTAGAAAAAATAATATGACAGCATATATTGTTGTGTGGCTCATGTTTTTGCATATTGGTTGAATGTTTTCGAGTCACTTAAGCTAAAGTGGGTAACATTTTTCAAAATCCTAGGGGGAACATAGCATACAACCCTACGGTGGGCATTCCAGCCCTTGAGTAGCCAGTCCTCTACTCATAGTGGACATTCTGGACCCCAGATTGGGCAGTGTTACACTTATGATCATCATTCTGGCCCCTAGGGTGGGTACTCCAGCTGCAGGTTGGCCATTTGGGTCACAGAGTGGCTACAACAGTCCTAAGATGGCAATTCTGGCAAAAAAGAGGCAATACTAGCCCTCACAGTGGTCATTTTGGTCATCAGAGAGCCATTCTGCCCCAAAGATTGGCACTGCATCCCTCAGGCTGACACATAGATACACAGACTTTGATGGCAAATAAGGACTGCTTGGCCCACCTAGTCTGCCCATTTCCCTACCTATTGGATAAGCTGCATATTCTAGATAACCAACAGCCTACTTCCTCCTACCCCCCACTATAATTGCCTTATGCCTGTCCCATGCATTCTTGAATTCCCCCACTGTTTTTCTTTGTTTTGTTATAGCTATTTGTTCCCCATTGCCTCCTCCCACCAACTGGCGACAGGGACACATAGGTATTTTTTCTTGTTTTTCTCCCCTGACCCCCCCCAAGGCCCTGGTACATGGCCGTGCGAGTGTGTGGAGGCACGCTATGCACTCTGTGGTGCCAGCTCTGCCTCCTCCACCTCCCGTAGTTTTTGCCATCCCCTCTCTGCCTACGCTACCCACCGGACCTCCACCTGGTGGAAGCGGAACTACAGGGGGGGCCAACCCACCCTCACCACCCTCGGGAGAGGAGAGTTGCCCATCGACATGCTCGATTCTGCTCCCCCCCCCACACTGGCACCCCGATGTCCCAAGATCATTCCTGAACCTCGGTCGCCGGCTCAGCATGAGGTGTGGCGTCCAGTGCCTCAACTCTCAGCACCACCAGGCCGGTCCCATTCCCCCACTCTTTTTGATCCCACGACCTCCTCAGGAAGGCTGTTCTATGCGTCCACCACCTTTTCCATGAAAAAATACTTTCTCACATTGCCCCTGATCCTCCCCCCCATCTTCAAATTGTGCCCCCTTGTTCTTGCACATCTCTTTTTCTGAAAGATGCTAACCTCTTGGACTTTGTTGATTCCCTTGAGGTACTTGAAAGTTTCTATCATATCCCCCTCTCCCTCCTTTCTTCAAGGGTATACATATTCAGCTGTTTTAGTCTCTCTTCGTATGGTTTCTTGTGTAGACCCTGCACCATTTTAGTTGCCCTCCTCTGGACTGCCTCCATCCTGTCTATGTCCTTGCAAAGATGGAGTGTCCAGTACTGCATGCAGTACTCCAGATGCAGTCTCATCAACTGTCTGTACAGAGGGATAACAACTTCCTTTTTTCTACTGGTGATGCCTCTCCCTATGCATCCCACTATCTCCCCAGTCCTCCTTACTGCCTTCTCACATTGCTTTCCTACCTTAAGGTCGTCTGCTATGACTACCCCCAGGTCCTTTTCCATTTTTGTTGTTGTTAGTGCCCCCCCATGTGTACTCTTCCCCTAGGTTTTTGTTTCCCAGGTGCATTACTCTGCACTTCGTTGCATTGAATCTAAGCTGCCATACGTTTGACCATTCCTCCAACCTTGCCAAGTACCTTCTCATTCTTTCCACCCCCCTTGTGTATCAACCCTGTTGCAGATCTTTGTGTTGTCTGCAAAGAGGCATACTTTTCCTTCCAGCCCCTCCGCAATGTCGCCTATAAAGACATTAAAGAGGACTGCTCCCATTACTGAACCCTGTGGTACCCCACTAGTAACCCCCCTTTCTTCAGAGTGTACTCCATTTACTATTACCCTCTGTGTCCTGTTGTCCAGTCAATTAGTTACCCAGGCTACCACCCTGGGACCTATTCCAAGGCTGGCTAAGTTGTTTATTAATCTTTTGCATGGGAGTGTGTCAAATGCCTCGCTAAAGTCTAGGTAGGCCATATTCACAGCTCCTCCTTGATCTACTACTTTGGTCACTGAGTCAAAGAAATCTGTTAGATTCGCCTGACATGACCTTCCCGCTGTGAATCCATGCTTGCCTTGGGTCCTGTGCCCCACTGGCCTCTAGGTACTCATCAGTTCTTTCTTTCAGAGGTGATTCCATCGGCCCGATGGTGCTGAGGGTTGAGGTGCTGGATGCCACACCTCACATCATGCTGGCGACTCAAGTTCAGGAACGAGCTCGGGCGCCGCGGGTCGGCAGGGGAAGGAGAGGATTGAGCATCCGATGAACTGCTCTCCTCTCCCTGGTGAGGGATCCAGGGTATCTCTGGTGCAGTAGAGACCCCCAGTAGAGACTGGAGGAATGACTGCACCTGGAGCAGCTAAGGGGAGGAGTGTGGCGGACACTTACGGCAATAGCCGTGCTAGCATCATTACACGCGCGCACTCCTAGTGGGAAATCACGCAGAAAAATCCCTGGTCTTGGTGATAGGTGAAGGCTCCTCCAGTGCCATGACCACACTCCCACAGTCGGGCTTTTTCACCAGAGGCCCCCCTCTCGGACTCTGGCCCGGCGCATTAGATTGTAGATAGAGCACCAGGGTGAAGGCGGCACTAACTCAGGGGGTTCAGAGCCAGGGGATCTGCTGTGCTGGAGCAGACCTGGTGAAGGCTTCAAGCAGGAGGTAGAGTCGATGGTGAGTGAGGTAGCTGGAGAGAGTTCCCCAAGACAGGAGCAGAAACAAAGTTTGAAAAAAAAAAAAGAAGTGATTCCATCATTTTCTCTATGACTGAGGTCAAACTAACAAGTCTGTAGTTTCCTGCCTCTGTCTTGTTCCCACTTTTGTGAAGGGGAATCACAGCCACCCTCCTCCAGTCCTCAGGTACCACACCATCCTCCCAAGATTTGTTAAAAAGGGCAATCAGTGGTGTCAGTAGGTCTCCCCTTAGTTCGTTTAGAAATCTGGGGTGAATCCCATAAGGCCCCATTGCTTTGTCCACCTTGAGTTTTAGGAGTTATTTCAGGACTTTTTTTTTCTGTGAATGGGCTGGTATCAACACCCCTGTTCAGAGTGCTTCTATTGTTTGGTTTAGGTATCTCCCCCTCTTCTTCTTTTGTGAATACTGAGCATAAGTATTTGTTCAGTATCTCTGCCTTTTCACTGTCACCCTCTGCTCTGGCCATTCTAGCTTCTGGGTGGCCAGTTCTTCAGTCAGGGGCGTTATTCCAGCAGGAAGGAGGGTCATTCCAGGAGTCAGAGCAGCTGTTCTGGTGGGTGGGAAGAAAAGGGGGTTACTAGTGGGGTATCGCAGGGTTCAGTACTGGGTCTGGTCCTCTTTAATGTCTTTATAGGTGACATTGCGGAGGGACTGGAAGGAAAAGTATGCCTCTTTGCAGACGACATAAAGATCTGCAACAAGGTTGATACACGGGGGGATGAGAAGGGACTTGGCAAGGTTAGAGGAATGGTCAAAAGTATGGCAGCTTAGATTCAGTGCAAAGAAGTGCAAAGTAATGCACCTGGGAAACAAAAACCCAGGGGAAGAGTACACAATTGGGGGGTACTAACAACAACAAAAATTGGAAGGGACCTGGGGGTAGCCATATCAGACGACCTAAAGGTAGACAAGCAATGTGAGAAGGCAGTAAGGAGGACTGGGGGGATGCTGAGATGCATAGGAAGAGGCATCACCAGTAGAAAACAGGAAGTTGTTATCCCTCTGTACAGACAGTTGGTGAGACCCCATCTGGAGTACTGCGTGCAGTTCTGGAGAACCCATCTCCACATGGACATAGACAGGATGGAGGCCGTCCAGAGGAGAGCAACTCAAATGGTGCAGAGTCTGCACCAGAAGCCTTACAAAGAGAGACTAAAGAAGCTTAATATTGCAGACCATCTCTGGTGTCGTCCTAGAGAGGGCCACTACCCCTGCCATGTATGCCTAGCCACAGTTGATGGGCTTGGGTTCCGATACAACTGTTACACAGGGGTCCTTTCCCAAAATATAATTAAAATGGCGGTGCCTCCACCCAGAGTATAATTAGTGGGCTTGATCTATACCAGTACAACCCCCTGGGATGTCGTACTAACCCACCTCCCCAAACAGTTACCCCAGCCATGGACTTACCATAACCAAAATCCCCACATTCAAACAGTTGGTATCATTAACTTCAGGTAATAATATGCTCACCAGAATCAGGCTCTTGAGTTAGCGCTTTTCTGAAACAGTAACATCATAATTTATTTACATGGGGAGGGTTAGGATGGGGTAAGATGGAATAGAGGTTAAGCAAAACATTTTTATTTTCATTTAAAGGTTTGACATTTCCCAAACAATCCTTTTCCCTTTTTAATATTCAAACCCACACTTTAATTAATGCAGCCACCAAACTACTTAACTACTGTAGATATTCCCAAATATCCAGATCCACTGGCACCAGTCCAGAACGATGCCCAAATTCTGCCTTGGTACCCAGATCTTAAGTTGCAGGCCTGAGGTGCAGCTGGTTGGCCGATGTTGACGTGCTTGCTAAATTAAATTAACTTTTTACATCTTTCCTTTGATTTCTTCAAGGTTACCCCGTGCTCATAGGCACTAAATTAGAAAACCTATGTACATTCTCCAGGTGCAGGGCCATTCCTGCTTTTACTCATGGTTCTGTTGAATCAGTCCTTGGGTGGCACAGATGACTGAAGTCCTGGGGTTGGTGGAAACAGCAGAGGTAGAACCAGGTTCAAGGCTTGAACACACTTGAAGGGGCCAGGGAATATGCCACTGGGATCTTTGGCTTGATTGAAGGTCTTGCAGCTTGTCCCCTTTGGCATGTGGAGGCCTGTTGCAGAGCACTGTGCAAGGCCTGTCAGCAACAAGGGACCCAGACCTAGGAGTGGCCTCATGGCCCGGCTCCTTCACAGGTCAGAGTGCCCTAGCACTCAAGAATAAATTTGTGATCCCATGCAGCCATCAGACCCCACTTGGTGGAGGTTAGTGAGTTCCCCACCTGCCCCTGGATTCAGGATGGAAACTTTAAGTCATCTTTTTTTTTCACAGTACCAGCTACGGTGTGTAGCCAAAGCAGTCTCTGTTTCTTCCCTGTCTCCCAGACTCCAGGGGGTACAGAATCTAAACTACAGGTCCATCACAACAGTCTCTTTTCTTAGATGTATCTCATGAGCAAACAGCAGGTACCTACCCAGAAAGCATCTGTCCATCACTCTGCTTTCACAGTCTCTCAACCTTACCACAGCTGCACTCTTGCTCTGGCTCACACACAATTCCAGTCTCAGCAATACATCAGGGAAAGTCTCTTTTCTCACCGTACAGGTGCAGTAGCAGTGCAATTACAAATGAGACTCTCTCTCCAATTTCTAAGAATCTGGATTCCCATCCAATTTCCAGTAGCCACTCCTCAATGCTACAACCAGTCCTCAGTATCTTCTTCACAACTCTCTCATCACACATCGTGATTCACCCATGTCTCACCGATGAGGTGCAGATGAATACCAAGGAGACTCGCTACTCTTCAGGATCAGATCATTTCTTTAATCCTTTTTTCCATTTCTAAACATTCCTTTCTCAATATCTTCACAGCTGTGGTGCAGCTTCCTACCACAGCATCAGGATCCCTGCAGCTCTTTCTCTGCAGAGCTGCCTGCCCAATCCTTCTCTCTTCTCCAGATGGGGAAAGGCACAACCAGCCCTTGGGGACAAATTGCTGGCAGCCCCCAGGCAGGCCCTCTCCCAGCCTTGCAGCTCCATTCTCTCTCAGGGGCTGGAGTCCCCCTCCCTGTGGAGGGGCTCCTGCCAAACTGACTCACAGGCTAAAAGTTCTTTTCCTTTGGCAGTTTTTTGGCACCTTGGCTGGAGCCACTGTCCTTAAAGAAAATTAATATGTATAAGGCTCCCTTGATGGCTCATTGGATGCACAAAATGGCGGCGCCAGAATCTTCCCTGGTATTTTTCCCTAAGAGTCTTTACAGAAGCCCCAGAGTGCTCCTGTGAAATCCTGGATCCTTTGGTTGGTTTACTGGAGTCACCTGGCTGCAATGATGGCTGCTGGCAAAACAATGTCCCTCTAGTTCCTCGGCAGTCCCAACTTCAGTGTCCTTGTGCAGCCACAACAACCACGTGACCTTTATAACTACTCCACCATTTAGTAGCAGCCCCTATAAACTTTTTTTTTATTTCCATATGTATTTTCTCCTCCTCCACCACGGGCTCCACAGCGGCTATGATCCCTCATTCAGAGGGGTTCATCCTCCGGCTTGACCCCCAACTCGTTCACCCCCTGAGGCTCCCCTGTGAATTCCCCCTCCACGGCAGGGCCAGGTGGGCGGTGCCGGTGTTCCCCCACCACTCTGGTATGTTAAATCTGGTGGCAGGGGGCAGACTCATCAGCGCAATTGGGCCATCACGGATCCTGTGCAGCCCCAGCATTTTCCCATATTCTCCCACACCCAAGCATCCTGACATGATGAACATGTGTGGAGGCATGCATACGCATGCCAATGGACACCCCACCCAACCCTACCTGTTGCACCGGAAACTGCCTACGCCTGTCACCAGACCTCCATCTGGTGATGGTGGAACTATGGGCAGGGAACCCCCCCTTTCCCAGGAGAGGAGAGGAGAGCTAAAGCTCTATTCTACTCTAACCACTCCCCCCCCCCCGTGCTGGCACCCCGGCGATCCAAGGTCGTTCCCGAACCCGGGTCGCTGGCGTAGCATGAGACAAGGCAGCCAGCGCCTGAGCCCTCAGCACCACTGGGCCGGCACGCCCCTGTAAACTTTTAAGTGACTGCACAGTTCAGCAATTCTCCTCAGCCCTTTTGTTGTCACTGCTGCCCTTACATGTAACCCCCTAGGCAGCACACACGTAGCCCATTACACTTTGGTACAGTCCAACAGTTCACTTTTATTTAATTATCATTCCTCCAAGAGGTAGCCACCTCTTTCCCTGGATGAGCCCTTTCACCATTTAAACACTTTATGTTTGCTTTTTCCTGTCGCTAATGCTGCTTTGCACTTGCCCCAACTCTAGACAGGCTTTCCCTCATAAATCAGGCATGCCACCTCATGAATATTGAAGAGGTGGCTTCCGTATCTTGAGTGCGATTGGTGCTCTCAAAACTCTCTCTCCTGCTCTTTCCACTGCCTCCGCAGTCCATCTAAGGTCTCCGATCCCAGTTTTACTTCACCCAGGGACCATGACCACCTGAGAGTTGACTCCAGAGGCCACCAAATGGCCATAATCCAAATGCGCCTTTGCGCATGTGCGGAGTGTCACCTGGCACTGAAGTGCAACAACTGGGTGGCGGCTCCTTGCTACAGATCCTCTGGCCCCAATCTACCAAAAAAAAAAACCTTGGGGGGGCGAAGGAAGGATCAGGAACACTGCGGGGACATCGGGGGAAAAACGGGAAACACAGGGAAAATGGGAGCAACCTCGGGGACTAACAGGTAAGTCCCTAACTGGGGGGTAACAATATGTATACCCTTGAGGAAAGGAGGGAGAGGGGGACATGATAGAAACTTTCAAGTACTTTAAGGGAATCACCAGAGTCCAAGAGGGTAGCAAGGTCTGCGAGAGAAGCCGCACGAGGAGAGACTAAAGGAGCTTAATATGTATACCCTTGAGGAAAGAAGGGAGAGGGGGAACATGATAAAAACTTTTAAGTACCTCAGTGGAATCAACAAAGTCCAAGAGGGTAGCCTCTTTCAGAAAGAGAGACGTGCCAAGAACAAGGGGACACAATTTAAAGATAGAGGAGGGGGTGGTTCCGGGGCAATGTGAGGAAGTATTTTTTTCACGGAGAGGGTGGTGGACGCATGGAACGGCTTCCCTGAGAGGGTCGTGGGGTCAAAAACAGTAGGGGAATTCAAGAATGCATGGGACAGACATAAGACAATTCTTGTGGGGGGTAGGAGGAAGTAGGCTGTTGGTTAACTAGGATCTGCAGCTTATCCAATAGGTAGGGAAATGGACAGACTAGGTGGGCCAAGCGGTCCTTATCTGCCGTCAAAGTTTATGTTTCTATTCCAGGAGTCAGAGTGGCTGTTCCAGCTGAATTTCAGCTTTTACTGCTGCACTTAACTTGGTAAAATTTGAAACACTGGAAGACACAAAATTTGCAAGCATTCAGGCAATTCTGGAGTTTAATATTTGCACAGGTTTCGATGGTTCCTGAAATCACCCATATATTTAATCTGGGGGGGTCATTATCAGAGCCCTGCCTTTAAACCTCGAACAAATGAAGGCCCTAATTTCTGCTTCATTCTGGCATCTATATGTCTGATGCTGTGTCATGTGTACCAAATCATATAGGCCAGCATCCCACATTTTCCCATTTTGAGGGCAGTCTCCCACATTTCACTGTCAAAGGGTATGGTACAAACACAGGACATTGCTCACTCATGTTGGGAAACCACTTCAGAGTCAAAAGATACATCCACCAAATCAAATGTCTGTTTAAGTGCAGCAATATATAAAAACAGCCAGTGCTAAACAGCGACTCCACAGTAGTACCTGACAACGTTTAGCTTTGAAAATGCTAGATCAAGGCTCAAATAATAATAAGTTTTTCCAACATGAAATGCCTTTGGGTGCTTGTGTGGGATTAGTTGACTGTTTTTGCATGTTTCTTTACTGAGACAAGGTTATAAATATTTCTAACCTGATTAAGTCCTGGCTTGTCCTTCTCACTAATTGCAATCTTTTTTTTTTTTGTCAGTTCTGTTTATTACTCCGGACAGGTAGGGATGTACCCCCTTGTTCAGCCCACTGGGCTAGCCCACCCGGCATCCTCCTCAAGCTGCCCAGAGTGGGTGGCCCTCAGCTTACTCTCTGCAATGGGGCTCCCCTGGGAGGAGGGGACACACCGACCAGAGGCCCCAGCTGAGGCTTACACCTGGGGCGTCATTTGGGAGGGTGCCAGGGAGCGTCAACCTGCTCCTGTTCCTGAGGGTTTTCTGTTTTTGTGGTTCCCCAGGAGGCACGGACATGCAATAACATCAGCACATACATGTCCTGCAGATGTTCGCCACGTCTCCACACCTGCAGTACATGGTCCTGGCCTGTGTACACCCAGTCTCCTGCTGGGTGTCACTTGTGCACAGCAGCTCACAGCCCCCCACCCTGGAAGAGAGCTATCCATAGGGCACTGAACCAACCTCCCCCTGGCCGGCCCTCTGACGCTCCGGGGTCATTCCTGAACCTGGGTTGGTAGTGTCACAAGTGGTAGCACTACCACTGTGCTGTCAGGCTGGACCACTAGGCTCAGTCTTGCTGCCACAGTTAGAAGGGTGACATCAGGCAGCACGTAACGGGCTGCTCAGGTGGTGAGCAACTGTCCGGGTCTGACACTGGGCCCTCACTTTGTATGGGAACTAGCCATAACCTTTGTTGGCTTATGAAAACATATGCAAGAAATAGTGTTGCAGATAATAAGCTAAAGGTTGTGATGCTGACTATGAAGAATACCAAATGAGAAGCAAACTTCTGTATCCTATTTCCCTTGTGACCCCAAGATACTGTGTCCTCGTCCTTAAAACTCTAACCAGCTGAATAAATCACTAATATCCCAGCAGCCAACCATGCCACCTCAAGAGAGTTGACTGGTCTAAACTGTCATAAGAACAGCTGGAAATCATAAAGGAAAAACTGTGATTTTCCTACAGCGTAGCTCAACAGGGAGTCACGGTTTTAATAAGAGCAGTGGAGGCTATGTTTACAGGCTGTAAGCACTCTTATGGCCTGCAAAATCAAGAGGAAAAAGAGTGCTATGATTTTTAAAGGAAGTGGTTGTAAAGGTTAAGGCTAAAAGGCTAGCATTCAGGAAGTAGAAAGAGATGCAGAGGTAAGAGGATAGGGAGGTGTAGCAGCAGGAAGCAGGGTAAGCAATGAGGGGTGCAATGGTGTAAACTGCAGAAAGGACAACCAAAAGAGTAACACTAAAGGGGTCAAGACCTTTTTCAGGTGCTGTACATTAGTGATAAAAGAAAGACAAGGGGAGGGATTGTGAGGCTAAGAATGAAAGAGGGGGCAGTACAGAGGAGGATCAGGAAAAGGCAGACATCCTGAACAGATACTTTTTTTTTTTTTCAACTATGCTTTTTGCTCCTCTGGCCATGGGTTGGAACCTTCTTGCACTACTTCCTAGACAGCTTCCCTCCCTACCGGGACCCTGCTGCAGTCAACTGAGGTCCCACCACCCATTCATGACACCGCCCTGTGATGCCCCCTCCCCAGATTACCCCGGGGGCCAGGTCCACCATCAGCCACCGTGGTGTTACTTCCCAGCAGTCATCTGGCCATCCAAGGCAGAGGTGACGGTGTGGTTCTATCCTGGGGCAGTGCAGCTTGGATCTGATGCAGAAGTGGGCCACTGGAGGAACTTCATCTGCCCATCCCTAGTGCTGTTTTCCATGTTCTCCCCACCCCATGTCAAAAGCACACATTGGGACTGACCTGCCATCTGGAATGATGCAGCCAGCCTGTGAGCGCACTCCAACAGTCTGTCTGTCATGCACGGATCCCCTGTACCATTGCCTGTGGTTACCAAGATGGTGGTCGAGCACTGGGACATGAAACCCCCCTCCCCAGAGCATGACATTGTCCTGTGGAATGCTCGATCCTTCTAGCACTGGGCCTTCCTTTTGATGGCCCTGGTCCTTTCCCAAACCTGCATCATTAGCGTCATGGTTGGTACCATAAAGTGAGCAGGAAAAATGGGGAGAAGGAGGTAGACACAAGTCCATTCACAGAGGAAAGGGTCCAGAAAGGACTTGCAAATCTGAAAGTGGACAAAGCTGTGTAGCCAGAAGAGATATACCCAAGGGTGCTGAGGAAACTCAGGGAGGTAGTGGCTGCACCTCTGATAGCCCTATTCAACAACTCACTGGTAACAGAAGTGGCTCCAGAGGACTAGAGGAGGGCAGATGTAGTCCCGCTTCATAAAAGCAGCAGCAGGCTGGCAACTATAGGTCAGTCAGTCTGATGTCAGTGGTGGGGAAATTAATGGAGAGACTTTTAAAGGAATAGCTTATAGAGTATCTTGAATCCAGCAGTTTGCAAGACCTGAGGCAACACAGATTCACAGGGTGGAGGTTCATGTCAGATGAGCCTGATCAATTTCTTTGACTGGGTGAACAGGGAGATAGATTAGGGTGGGGCAGTGGACATGGCTGCTTTGACTTCAGCAAGGCCTTCCACACTATACCACATAGGTGGCTCATAAATCAACTGGGCAATTTGGGGGATGGCCCCAAAGGTGGTAAACTGGGTTCGAAATTGGATGATGGATAGGCAACAGAGAGTACTAGTAAATGGCACTTGTTCTGGGGAGGGAGGGTGACCAGTGGGGTACCAGGGTTCAGTCTTGGACCAGTCCTCTTCAACGCCTTTGTAGATGACATAGCAGAAGAGCTAGCAAGGAATGTATGCCTCTTTGCAGATGACACCAAAATCTGCAAGAGGATGGACAATCCTGAAGGGGCAAGGAGAATGAGCAGAGACCTGAGAAAAGTCGAGGAATGGTCTAATAGAGCGGCAGCTGGGTTTCAATGCAAAAAGTAAAATCATGGATCTAGGGCACAGAAACCCAGAGGCAGAGTATAAAATGGGGGAAGAGGTACTGCCAGTCACAAAACAGGAAAGGGACCTTGAAATTATCATATTGGATGACTTCAAGGCAGTGTGATAAGACATTGGGTAGGGCAAGCGGATGCTGGGGAGCATAGGGAGGGGTATCACCAGCAGAAAAGGGGAAGTGGTGTTACCACTGTATAGACTGTTGGTGAGACCCCATCTGGAGTACTGTGTCCCATTCTGGAGACATCTCAGAACACAGATGGGCTAAAAGCTGTCCAGAGGATAGCAACTAAAATGGTGCAAGGCTGCATCAGAAGCCCTATGAGGAGAGACTGAGGGATCACAGAATATACACCCTAAAGGAGGGACAGGGAGGATATGACAGAGACCTTATAAGTATCTCACAGGGCTGAATAAGCTATAGGATGGGAGTATTTTTCAGAGGAGAAGGTGCATGAGAACACACAATGAAGCTGTAAGGGGGGAAATGTAACAAGGAAATACTTCTTCACTGAAAGAGTAGTGGATGCCTGGCACAGTCTTCCAGCAGAGGTGGTGAGAACAGTGGTGGGCTTTAAGCATGCATGGGACAGACACAAGGGACTCTTGGAAGGGAAGTGGGGAGGCAGGTAGCTAGGGATCAGGTAGGGTTTACAGTGTCAGTATAGGCAGGGAAAAAATGGACAGACTAGGTGAGCCAAGTGGTCCTTATCTGCCAACAAATTATATGTGTCCGTGTTTGTTTCTGCCAGCAGCAAAGAAGTCAGAAGTCCTGGAGTACAGCACTAACAGTGAAGCACAAAGCAGGCTGGAGGTCCCTACCTAGTACAGTGTTCTTCCTGCCCACAGCAGCCAACAGGTAGCACATAATAACATTGAGGGAATAAAGGAGACTCAATTAGGGCGACTGCATAACGGCGATAACAAAAAATGGTGACCCTGAAGTTAAGGCGAACGTGCAACAATGGCGATATTGGTGATTAATGTGCAACTCGGAGTAGGATAATTAGAAATGGGGGGTTTGGGGGGTACAGCCCCCCGCGTTGAAACAGGTGAAGTAATTTAGAGAGAGAATAAACGTGTGCTGGGGGGAGCTAGTAGACACAGGTAAGCTACCGGACGACAGTGTCTGCACAATATCTTGTGAGCCAGAAGAGGAAGCTGGTTGTAGAGAGCCTTCATTATAATGCCTTCTGAATTTGCCCTTAAATACGCTCACGGAAATTTCATGTCGCTCTTAGTGTAGTCACCATTTTTGCTTTGCTGTAATTCATTTTGCCGCTATTCCATCGCCGTTATGACATGGAACCCAACCAACATGCACACAGCGCCCCTTCCAGAACCTCTTGCACCCTATAAAGGCCCCTTCCTGCTAGAAGCCATCCTCTTTTTTGTAATGGGAATGGACCATGTAAGTTGTAACAACTCAGGCACCAGTAAACATCAGAGAGGAATCAAGCCAGAATTTGTCTCTGTGAATGTTCAAGAAACTAAAAACAGAGAAAATCACAGGAAGGCTGAAATGGTTTCTCTACTTTTTGCTTACGAAAACCCTGACTTTCTGTTGAGCTATGTTCTAGCAAAATCACAATTTCACTGCCAAAAATGGAGGCTCCGCTTATATGCTAGCTCAAAGCCCTTCATAACAATGTGGTAGCTAGAGATTCAGCAACTGTTTTTTGCAGTAACATGCTATAAAGGGTAACTCTCTGAACCAATTTGCTGTCCTGAGGATGTCCTCCAGTTGAACTCATGCTCTGAAGGCTTGACTGGCCATCGATACTCTGGTGGAATGGGCCTTAAGCCTGGAAAGGTCCACCTCCATCTCCATGATCAAGCAGACCCACCTGGCGATAGTGGCTGTTGCCACTGCTTTATGTGACTTGGCAAAACTTATTAACACTTGGTCCCAAAGGGCCAGCCTCAGTGGTTGGGTACAGACAATGTAGGCCTGTAAGCAACTTAATACGAGAGTTGCAGTTTGGCACCAAATATCAAAAGAAAATTCTGAAGAAGCATTTTTTGCCCTTCAAACCTCTGAAAAGTGAAACCCTTCTGATGTGTTCGATAGTCTAGAGACATCCAATGTCTTCATGTTGGGAGACTGTTGACAGAGATGAGGCATAACAAGCATGCCTGCTTAATGAAGAGAAGCAGAAGTGGAACTGGAGTGGTTAAGACATGGAGGTATATCTGGCAAAACAAAGGAAGGTAGAAAGGAGGATGAGTGCAGCTAAAGCACTAACAGAGGACAGGATAACTAAGGAGGTCAAAAGGGACAAGACCTTCGGGTACGTGGGGGAAAACAGGAAGACAATGGGCGGGACAGTGAGAATCAGGAGGGCAGGGGGAGACTGCGCAGAGGATGATCAAGAGAAAGTGAAAATATTAAATGATTATTTCTGCTCGGTCTTGGTAGAGGATGTGTGTGTGGGGGGAGGGACTGACCAGCGTGCTGCAGTAAGCAACAGGGAGAGGGGGAGTGGACACAAGCCCATTCTTGGTGGAGAGGGCCCCAAAGGGATTGGAAGCCTTAAACGAGAATAAGGTGAAGGGATCAGATGGGATTCATCTAAGGTTCCTAAAGAAACTGAGCACAGTGCTGGACACCCCTCTGGTGGTGCTTTTTGGCACCTCAGTGGAGCAGCGGAGACTGGGGACATTCCAGAGGACTGGAGGAGGGCTGATGTGGTCCCGCTTCATAAAAGCAGCAGCAGGCTGGCAACTATAGGTCAGTCAGTCTGATGTCAGTGGTGGGGAAATTAATGGAGAGACTTTTAAAGGAATAGCTTATAGAGTATCTTGAATCCAGCAGTTTGCAAGACCTGAGGCAACACAGATTCACAGGGTGGAGGTTCTGTCAGATGAGCCTGATCAATTTCTTTGACTGGGTGAACAGGGAGATAGATTAGGGTGGGGCAGTGGACATGGCTGCTTTGACTTCAGCAAGGCCTTCCACACTATACCACATAGGTGGCTCATAAATCAACTGGGCAATTTGGGGGATGGCCCCAAAGGTGGTAAACTGGGTTCGAAATTGGATGATGGATAGGCAACAGAGAGTACTAGTAAATGGCACTTGTTCTGGGGAGGGGAGGGTGACCAGTGGGGTACCTCAGGGTTCAGTCTTGGACCAGTCCTCTTCAACGTCTTTGTAGATGACATAGCAGAAGAGCTAGCAAGGAATGTATGCCTCTTTGCAGATGACACCAAAATCTGCAAGAGGATGGACAATCCTGAAGGGGCAAGGAGAATGAGCAGAGACCTGAGAAAAGTCGAGGAATGGTCTAAGGTATGGCAGCTGGGTTTCAATGCAAAAAAGTGTAAAATCATGGATCTAGGGCACAGAAACCCAGAGGCAGAGTATAAAATTGGGGAAGAGGTACTGCCAGTCACAAAACAGGAAAGGGACCTTGAAATTATCATATTGGATGACTTCAAGGCAGTGTGATAAGACATTGGGTAGGGCAAGCGGATGCTGGGGAGCATAGGGAGGGGTATCACCAGCAGAAAAGGGGAAGTGGTGTTACCACTGTATAGACTGTTGGTGAGACCCCATCTGGAGTACTGTGTCCCATTCTGGAGACATCTCAGAACACAGATGGGCTAAAAGCTGTCCAGAGGATAGCAACTAAAATGGTGCAAGGCTGCATCAGAAGCCCTATGAGGAGAGACTGAGGGATCACAGAATATACACCCTAAAGGAGGGACAGGGAGGATATGACAGAGACCTTATAAGTATCTCACAGGGCTGAATAAGCTATAGGATGGGAGTATTTTCAGAGGAGAAGGTGCATGAGAACAACAATGAAGCTGTAAGGGGGAAATGTAACAAGAAATACTTCACTGAAAGAGTAGTGGATGCCTGGCACAGTCTTCCAGCAGAGGTGGTGAGAACAGTGGTGGGCTTTAAGCATGCATGGACAGACACAAGGGACTCCTTGAAGGAAGTGGGGAGGCAGGTAGCTAGGATCAGGTAGGGTTTACAGTGTCAGTATAGGCAGGGAAAAATGGACAGACTAGTGGAGCCAAGTGGTCCTTATCTGCCAACAAATTATATGTGTCCGGTTTGTTTCTGCCAGCAGCAAAGAAGTCAGAAGTCCTGAGTACAGCACTAACAGTGAAGCACAAAGCAGGCTGGAGGTCCCTACCTAGTACAGTGTTCTTCCTGCCCACAGCAGCCAACAGGTAGCACATAATAACATTGAGGGAATAAAGGAGACTCAATTAGGCGACTGCATAACGGCTACACAAAAATGGTGACCCTGAAGTTAAGGCTTAACGGCAACAATGGCTTATTGGTGATAATGTGCAACTCGGAGTAGGATAATTAGAAAATGGGGGTTTTGGGGGTACAGCCCCCTGCTGAAAACAGGGGTGAAGTAATTTAGAGAGAGAATAAACGTGTGCTGGGGGAGCTTAGTAGACACAGGTAAGCTACGATCTACAGTGTCCTGCACAATATCTTGTGAGCCAGAAGAGGAAGCTGGTTGTAGAGAGCCTTCATTATAATGCCTTCTGAATTTGCTCTTAAATACGCCACGGAAATTTCATGTCGCCTTAGTGTAGTCACCATTTTTGCTTTGCTTGTAATTCATTTTGCCGCTATTCCATCGCCGCTATGACATGGAACCCAACCAACATGCACACAGCGCCCTTCCAGAACCTCTTGCACCCTATAAAGGCCCCTTCCTGCTAGAAGCCATCCTCTTTTTTGTAATGGGAATGGACCATGTAAGTTGTAACAACTCAGGCACCAGTAAACATCAGAGAGGAATCAAGCCAGAATTTGTCTCTGTGAATGTTCAAGAAACTAAAAACAGAGAAAATCACAGGAAGGCTGAAATGGTTTCTCTACTTTTTGCTTACGAAAACCCTGACTTTCTGTTGAGCTATGTTCTAGCAAAATCACAATTTCACTGCCAAAAATGGAGGCTCCGCTTATATGCTAGCTCAAAGCCCTTCATAACAATGTGGTAGCTAGAGATTCAGCAACTGTTTTTTGCAGTAACATGCTATAAAGGGTAACTCTCTGAACCAATTTGCTGTCCTGAGGATGTCCTCCAGTTGAACTCATGCTCTGAAGGCTTGACTGGCCATCGTTACTCTGGTGGAATGGGCCTTAAGCCTGGAAAGGTCCACTCCCTCCATCTCCATGATCAAGCAGACCCACCTGGCGATAGTGGCTGTTGCCACTGCTTTATGTGACTTGGCAAAACTTATTAACACTTGGTCCCAAAGGGCCAGCCTCAGTGGTTGGGTACAGACAATGTAGGCCTGTAAGCAACTTAATACGCAGAGTTGCAGTTTGGCACCAAATATCGAAAAGAAAATTCTGGAAGAAGCATTTTTTTGCCCTTCAAACCTCTGAAAAGTGAAACCCTTCTGATGTGTTCGATAGTCTAGAGACATCCAATGTCTTCATGTTGGAGACTGTTGACAGAGATGAGGCATAACAAGCATGCCTGCTTAATGAAGAGAAGCAGAAGTGGAACTGGAGTGGTTAAGACATGGAGGTATATCTGGCAAAACAAAGGAAGGTAGAAAGGAGGATGAGTGCAGCTAAAGCACTAACAGAGGACAGGATAACTAAGGAGGTCAAAAAAGGGGACAAGACCTTCGGGTACGTGGGGGAAAACAGGAAGACAATGGGCGGGACAGTGAGAATCAGGAGGGCAGGGGGAGACTGCGAAGAGGATGATCAAGAGAAAGTGAAAATATTAAATGATTATTTCTGCTCGGTCTTGGTAGAGGATGTGTGTGTGGGGGGAGGGACTGACCAGCGTGCTGCAGTAAGCAACAGGGAGAGGGGGAGTGACACAAGCCCATTGGTGGAGAGGGCCCCAAAGGGATTGGAAGCCTTAAACGAGAATAAGGTGAAGGGATCAGATGGGATTCATCTAAGGTTCCTAAAGAAACTGAGCACAGTGCTGGACACCCCTCTGGTGGTGCTTTTTGGCACCTCAGTGGAGCAGCGGAGACTGGGGACATTCCAGAGGACTGGAGGAGGGCTGATGTGGTCCCTCTGCACAAAAACGGCAGTAGGGAGGATGCTAGCAACTACAGGCCAGTCAGTCTCACATCAGTGGTGGGGAAATTAATGGAGACACCACTGAAGTAGAGATTTGTGGAGCATCTAGAGGCAAAAGTGCTGCAGGACCACCGGCAGCATGATTTCACAGGGGAGGTCATGTCAAACTAATCTCATACATTTTATTTGACTTAGTTTCCAGGGAGGTGGATCAAAGGGAGAGCAGTGGATGTGGCCTATCTGGACTTCAGGAAGGTTTTCAACAATGAGCAGCACAAGAGGCTAGTTAAGAAACTAAGCAGCTGGAGGTGGGGGAGCAAGTGACAAGCTGGGTATCAAATTGGTTAAGGGATAGAAAGCAAAGGGTGGTGGTAAACAGTAGCCCCTCAGGTGATAGGACAGTGACTAGTAAGGTGCCACAGGGTTCGGTGCTCAGACCAGTCCAATGTCTTCATAAGTGACACTGCAGAGGAGCTTGAGGGTAAGGTGTGTCACTTTGTGGATGATACAAAAATCTGCAACAGTGTTGATAGGAAAGAGTGGAGAGAATGCAAAGGGATCTGAGCAGACTAGAGAAGTGGTTTAGGGGTGGCAGCTTGGTTTCAGTGCCAAAACGTACAAGGTTATGCACTAAGGGCTGTAGAACCCAAGGGCTGTAAGCTGTATATAAGACTGGGGAAGTGGAGCTTATAGTCACCAAGCAAGAAAGAGACCTAGTGGGTCATCATATCTGATTACTTCGGAGTAGCTGGGCAGTGTGACAAAGCAGTGGGAAAGGTTAGTAGGATGCTGGGGTACATCGGGAGAAGGATTTCTAGCACAAGATGGGAGGTGGTGCTGCTGCTGTAGCACTCACTGGTGAGGCCACACCTGGAGTACTGTGTTCAGTTCTAGAGGCTGCACCTCCACAAGGATGTTGAAAGGGTGGAGGCTGTACAGAAGAGGGCAACCAAAATGGTGAGGGGGTTGCACGAGAAGACATATGAGGAAAGGCTGTAGGAACTCAACAAGTAGTCCCTGGAAGAGAGGCGAGCAAGAGGAGATATGACTGAAACCTACAAGTACCTTACAGGAGTGAACAAGGTGCAAGTGGAAGGCCTATTTCAGAGAAAGGAAAGCACTTGAACAAAAGGGCATGTGATGAAGCTAAGAGGGGGAAGTTTAAGAGAGATGTGCAGAAATATTTCTTTATGAAAAGGGTGGAGAATGACTGGAACTGCCTGCCAGATGAGATAGTGGGGCAAAAAGACCATGGGGCACTTGAAAGTATGCATGGTATAAGCACAGGGGCGTATTAGGCAGAGGAACAGGGGCAGAGACTGACACCTCTGACCAACTAGGGTCAGTGGTGATGGAATAGGCAGGGACAAGGGGCAGATTGGATGGGCCTAAAGGTCCTTTTCTGCCAGCAAAATCTGTTTCTAGGAGAGTCTTCATTGTGCCAGTATCTGAAAACAGCATGTTGTACAGTAAATAAGTAACAGCGGGTTAGACCACTTAACTTGCTGTAAGCACTACAAATCAAAGGTACTGTTCAAAATCAAAATCAAATGTACTGTTGTCCCAGAGATTTCCCATCCACCAGGAGTGTGCAGCCCAGGGAGCAGATCGTAGAACACTGATGTGTCTGTAGAATTTCCCAGCTTCGTCACTGAAAAGAGAAACTTCACTGCTTGGGTTACAGGGGCATAAATGGGATCCAAACCTTGTGGACCACACCAGCAAACCCAAGCAGTCCAGGCTTACTTGTAAGTCTTTTTTTAACAGGGGCCCAGGCCACACTGAGGTTAGCAGCCCCCTCCCCTACTGGTGCTCCTCTGGGTGGCAACCTAAACTCCCATTGCCCCCTGCCGCTGAGGAGATCATGAAAATTGCCCCTGGCCAGCCTGTGTAGATGTGGGCTGCCATAATGCCCACCAAGTATTCGATCGGGAAATCCTCTGGATTTCTGATGGGTTCACAGTCCTGTCAAAACCAACAATTAATGGCTTGCCTGATGAGTGCAGTCATTCAATCGGCAGTGATAGCTGGGCCCAAACTGTGGCCCAACTGAGTGGTTCCCAATACAACATCTGGCTATAACCAAAAGAAAAATGGCAAACAAAAAAATAACAAAAAAAGTTATTTGCCCAGTGTCTCCTTCGCCGCAAGCAGCAAAGAACAGGCTGCTGGTGGCAAGAAGTAACCAGGCTGCATGAGGTTCTGGGCACTGTGCATGCGGTGTGTTGCAAGCAGGAAGAACATCGTACTAGGCAGGGACCTGAAGCCCATTTTAGACTTTATCGTTAGCCATGTATCAACCTCCTGTCTTCCAAATCAGGGTCAGGGCTTACAACAATCAGGGAGAAATTACCAAAATCATGGATTTATCTTACAAAACGGAAATATCTGCTCAATATGCTTGTTACTGCATATTGTGGTGCTTGGTGTAAAATAATTTTTTTTTTTTTTTGTAAACTTTGTTTATCAATCGGGACACACACACATCAGACATCCACAACTCATTATTATATATCTATAAATTGTTATACATATCTTGATCACTAAGCAGGTTACTTTACTAGTACATAAAGTTTGCATATAATTTACCTTTTCCAAAAACATCTGTTTACTCAGGTATCCTTAGTTTGCTTTACCCTCAACCATAACCAAAATCAAAACCTATTTAGGGGGTGTCGGGGTGCTTCCCAATGTAATGATCTTAAAAAGGAGGAAACCAGGCCTCCGTTAATGCCCTTTCCAGTGGAAGCCATATCTTTTCATATTTATGTATTTGGTTTCGTACAAGGTATTGAGTACGTTCCATCTTGTAAAATAGTTTTCTAAAGGAGAAAAAAAAAGACTGCAGCCAAGTAGCATTAAGATTTAGCTCTATATTATGCTTCGAATCCCTATTTTTCAATGACAATGTTACAAGAGTTTTGTCTCAAAAGCAGAGATGGTTGAGAGGTATGCTGTTAGCACTGTACTTCAGGGATTTTGACTTCTTTGCTGCTAGCAAAAATAAAAGGAGCTTAACTTACAGCACATAAGCAGAACCTCCATCTCTCACCATAAAGTACAAAGAACAAAATCACCCAGGGCGGGAAAGTACTGTAACCTGTGGCGGGGCAAACTGCAGTACGGCAAACTGCTACGGCAAAGGCCCTTTTCCAACCACCCCAGATAGTCTACTTTGACTCGGAGTGTACCACGCTTGGTCTTCGCGTGGAGCAAATTGCTATGGTGAAGGCCCTCTTCCAACCACCCTAGATGGTCCACTCTTGACCCTGTGGAACTGCGTCAACCTGTTCATGATTCTCTGCAATGGACCCTTGGTAATGGACCATGGATTCCAAAGTGTTGGAACACTAGCCCTGTGGGTACGGACCTCTGGACCTCAGGCACTGGACCACTGGACCCCCGGCACTCCGGTGCCGAACTGCTAGACCTCCGGCACTGGACCTCTGGACCTCCAACACTGGAACTCTGGAACCCCAGCACTGGGCCTCTGGACCCCCAGCACTCCGGTGCTGGACCTCTGGACATCCAGCAATGGACCTCTGGACCTTCAGTGCTGGACCTCTGGTTTTCTGACACTGGACCTCTGCTGTTCTGACACTGGACCTCTGGACCTCCAACACCAGACTTCTGGACCTCTGATACAGGACCTCTGGTGCTTTGGATCTGGACCCTTGGCACTCCGACAGTCTGGTTCTGGACCTCAGGCACTGCACCTCTGCCACTTTAGCTCTGGATCTCGGGCACTCTGGACCTGAAAAGGGGAAATTTGCGGACCCTGGATGTCCTTGGACCCGAGCAGCATGGATTGACTACTGAACTTGGCTTGGGCTCCCCCAAACAAAATGTGAACCTCAGTTCCAAATTGTGGCAAACAAGACAGTCCCACTTAAGTACAGTTCAAAAATCAGAAGAAAGTAGGCAAATCATGCAATTTCAATGGCAGTGCTACATTCTGGTACTGTGTCTTTAAATGTTGCAAAACAGTCTGGGCCCTGCTGCAGGATTAAATGCTACCAGAAAACTCCCCCACACTGGCTGAGGGAACAATCACAGCAAGGCTGCTGGACTGGGCACAGAGGTTATCCTAGCCAAACTGGCTGCCAGTTACACTGGGGCTTTGTCCTGTCCTTGAAGAACCTTTTTCTTTGTTTTAATAAATTAAACAATCTTTGGGTTTGTCCTGCCCCTGGGCTCTGCCTTAGGAGCTTCTTTATTTAAATAAAGCCTGCCCCCCGTACTGTGTCCCCAACAGCACACTAACATAAATTTAAATGGACCCTCCTACGGGTAGTCCTCACTCCCAGGGCCTTTCCCTAGCCCCCTTGCCACGGCCTTGGCCATGCTCTGTGGCATCCTAGGTGCAACTGTAAACCATGCTCCTCTTTCTTTCTACTCAAAATTAACTGTTAAGGTGGACAACACCTGAACAACAGTGCTGCTGTCGATTCACCACCCCAGCCAGGGATGAAGACAATAAAATGGGAGGCGGGTGGTTGCAGGCAGAAGGAGGGACTTCTCAGGCAGCGCTGGGGCAACTGGGGGCATCACAACGTTCAATGCTGTCTCTTCCTCTCTCCCCCTCACTGATGTGGCTTCTGGGGGCACCGCTGCCACCGAGGGACCGGATCACTTTTAAAACTTTTAAAATAACGAAAGGGGCTGAACCGAGCCCACACCGTGGTTGATAATAGGCTTGTTGACTGCTGCTAAAACTGGGTTATGCCGCACTCCAACGGACCACTCTGACCCCTGGCTGCTTCAACTTGGGGTCTGGGAGGAGACAGCTGAGGTACACAGATGAGATCCGGGATGGCGTCAACCAACCAGGTAACCCCACTTGTCCACACAGCAGCTCTCCGTGTCCTCTTTCCTCCTGGTCCAGCTCCAACTCCTCCAGAAAAAATGACTGTCCCCCCTAATCTCCAACTTGGGAGCTCTAACTGTTGACCATGAGCCCACCTTCAAAATCTGACCCTGGATTTTTGCTCACACTGGGGAACCTAGCCCTGTTCCCCTTGTGCACACACAGCTTCCAAAGCGTAAGAGCAACAAAATAAAATTGTGAAGGGGGGGGCAACTTAGGGCCAAGGTTGCAGAAATTCCTGTTACACTACCCCCTTCTCTCAAAGGACATGACTTTGTGTCCAACAAGTCTTTGTTAGTCCAATTTCATAGTCTGGATGCCATGTAGATGGTTGTCTCCCTCTTGCTTGGGACAACGTCCCTTCCCTGGTACCTTCCATACAAACTACTGACTCTAAGTCCCTTGCTGCTGTGCCCAGAGGTATCCCACCACTCACACCAAGTTTGTAACCGGCCCTGCCTGGGATTCAAAAGCCAATTAGCTAAGGGTGGGACAGGGGCCTTGTTGGGTTGCTTGTCCCAACGACCGGGTGATTGACCCCTTTTAAATGCAGGCCAATCAGCATCGGCAACTGGTATGTTTAGAAAGAGCTGGAATAAAGGGGAGGCTCTGTTCCCCAATGTGGGTACCACTGGGTGATCAGCAGAAAAAAAAAGATAAGAGTCAGATGACACAAATGTTTACTAAAGATTCAGATAATGTTACAAATATTGGGGAAAGGGGGAATCTATACTCTAAAGAAAATGCATAGGTAATCAAGTAGTTCGATCACGGTTCTAAAGAGTCACAGAGGTGAAGGCTAAAATGTTAGCCCATCACAGTCACCGTGAGGAGCCGATTTCTTGACCTCCGAGTCAAGGATATCTGTGATGGGGCAAGCTGTTATGGCGAAGGCCTTATTTGGACCACCCCAGATGGTCCTCTCTTGACCCCCAACGTACTACGTAGTCTGTGGTTGGGCAAGCTGTTGCGGTGAAGGCCCTTTTCCGATCACACCAGATGCTCCGCTCTTGACCCTGATGTATTACGTTGTCTGCGTTGGGACAAGCTGCTATGGCAAAGGCCCTTTTCCAACCTCCCCAGATGGTCCACTCTTGACCCCGACGTACCACGTTGTCTGTGGTGGGGCAAACTGTTATGGCGAAGGCCCTCTTCCAACCACCCCAGATGGTCCACTCTTGACCCTGTGGTACTGCCTCGACTTGTTCCTTAATCTCAGCAATGGACCCTTGGTGATGGACCGTGGATTCTGAAGTGTTGGAACACTAGCCCTGTGGATACAGACCTCTCGACCGCGCCGGCACTGGACCAATGGACCCCTGGCACTCTAGCGGTGGACCTCTGGCTTTCGACCTCTGGCACTCTGGTACTGGAACTCTGGGCCTCTGGAACTGGACCTTTGGACCCCTGGCACTCCAGTGCCGGACCTCTGGACCTTCAGCACTGGACCTCTGGACCTCCGGCAATGGACCTCTGGACCACCGGCACTAGACCTCTAGTGTTCCAACACCAGACCTCTGGTGTTCCAACACTGGACCTCTGTTACTTTGGGTCTGGATCCCTGGCACTCCAACACTCCAGTTTTGGACCTCAGGCACTGCACCTCTGCCACTCCGGCTCTGGACCTCTGGCACTCTGAACCTGAAAAGGGGAAATTTGCAGAGCCTGGATGTGCTCATACCCGAGCAGCACAGTTCGGCTACTGAACTTGGCTCGGGCTTCCCCAAACAAAATGTGAACCTCCGTTCCACATTGTGGGAAACAAGACAGTCCCACTTAAGTACAGTTCAAATGTAACCCGGGCACCACCTCCCAATGGGCTACTACCCCTGCCTGCCTACCTAGATGCAGATTAAGGAGCCTGGGTTTGATCTTAGCTATTACCAGGGGCTCTATTTTTACAACAATGCTACTAGTGCAGTGCCTCCACCCAGAGAATTCTTTACATGGGTTAGATATTAAGCTAGCACAACCCTCTGGGGAATTGTACCTACCCACAGCTCCACCAAGTGGTCCCACACGTGGAATTGCATAAAACACTTTACTTTGCATTCAATTACCCAATTAATGGAGAGTGCTAATAATATGCTCACAGTGACCACACTTACCAAGAGGGTCTGGAACTCTTGCATGAACCCTGTGTGCCTGTAAGAAATGGTTACCAGCAATACCAACACAGTACCTTACAGTTATTTGAATTAACCCAGTACTCAGTAATAATAAGTTCACGGACCAAGTTAACATTCAGACAACAAACTGATTTATTTAGGGGTTTAAACAAGGGGTAGGGGTGCAAATTTAAATTAGATTAGTTAGTACTTTAGGTTTCAGCAATATTTTGTCATTGTATAGTATTTGGATACATCACATTCACCCCCTGGACCGTCCAGTTAACCTCACTGGGTACCCACGATAAACTACGTTGCAGGCCTGAAGTGTCCCCATGGGTTGACCAGCGTTACAGTTGGTTGGCGCCCTTAAATATAATACTGCTGATTCATTCTGTTACTTTTGGCTTTTCAACATGCACTGACACTTTAAGACAAAGGAAACTGTAATCCCCAGGCCCGATGGCCTGCAAAACAGTTCAAACCACAATGAGAACCTGAAAGGCAAATCAGCTGGTAAAGCACTTTTAATTGGTGTTGCAGGGCAAAACCCTGTTGTACTCCCTGAACCTTGTACCTTGGGAACTGGGTTGATTTCCAGGATGACTCCTCTCGAGGCAGGATGTGGCTGCAGACTGCAGGACTTCATCCTTTTCGTCAAGGACCTGGACACAGGGACCATGGCTGACAAGACTCTCCCCCATTTCAACAACTAACCCCCAAAGGTGGCAGCAACCCATGATGATCTTCTCTGCAGGAGCTGCCTCCCTTCTCTGGTCGTCTAGCAGCTTGGCTCTCCCAGTCAGCAACAGTCTCTTAAGTGATGTATTTGGCATCACAACTGGACTCTTAGTACAATTCAGGCTTAGGCTGCACAACTTACCTGCTTGCAATCTGCAGTCCCTGGAATGTAAGCTGGCAGACAGATATTCAGGTCTCCCCCTTTCAGCAAACAGTTTGGAGACTGTTCCGGTGAACCCAGGCTTGTGATTTAGGCCACAGTCTCTGAGGCAAAAGCAGTTTTTCACCGAAATGCATGTCAGGGACCTTTCAAGCTCAGACCCCACTTCAGTCTGGAATTATAGCTCTGGGGAAAATTTTCTTTTCTCTCCCTTCTGGAGAATTTTAGTTTGTTCTGCAGACTTGGCAGTCCTACACTTAAAGTAAGCATTCAGGCTGAGCAGAGGTTTAGCAGGCCTCTCCCCACACTCCCCAAGCTGTGAGCAGAACCCCCTTACTCTCTGGAAACTCCAGCCAGACTGACTTTAGACTGCCCCCCAGTTCAAACAGTCCCTCTTAAATAAGGAGCAAAGTTCCTGAAATCAGACTGGCTGCCCAAGCTGTCAAAAACAGTCTGTTGTCTTTTAATTGGCTAGAATTTGGGTGCCAAGAATTGTACATCCTTTGCTCCAAAAAGTCTCTGGCACTGTCCCAAGGGTCTCTTTGTTAAATCTTGGCTATTTATTTATTTAGTTTTTGTTGACCGGGTAAGTACACTAGACAAATCCTGCCTATTTTCAGGCACGACCCGGGGGAAGGGGTTACAGATGAATGTCAACTGACCTTGAACCAGATTAAGCTGTTGGTGGTATTTTTAGTGAATGAGGGAAATTTGGCTAGGACACCGGGGAAATTCCCCTACTCTTTTTTCGATAAGTGCCATGGGATCTTTAACATCCACCTGAACTACCACCAATCTAGGCAGATGGTACGTTGGTTTAACGTCTCATCCGAAAGACGGCACCTCAGAAGTGCAGCACCCCTCTCATGCTGCACTACAGTGTCAGTACTGGGATATTAACCCAAGTGCTAGATGTGGGAACCGAACTCACAGCCCTCTGATTTCCCAGCCTCAGAGGCAAGTGTGCTACCTACTGAGCCACTGACACTATTGATTGGTTGATAGGGGCAAACATGGCTTCTGCTAATACAGTTTCCAAGCAGTCTATGCAGTTCCCCAAGAATACAGTTCTGGTGCAGCCAGAGATATTACTTTTAGTTAAAAATAACCCCACAGTTCAATAATCCCAACTGTGCCCTGTTAAGCCACTGCAATATTTCACAATTTAATTTTGTACTTTGCCTGTTGCTGCCGCTGCAACACAGGCCCCCTAGGTGGCAGGCAACTTCCTCATTAATATTCATACAGAGTTTATTAATATTCATAAGCCCCCGATCACTGCTCTTTTCAGACTTAAATTTTACACTTCCCTGAGGCCTCTCACCGGCCTTGTTCAGGTTACTGGTCCCCTATCAGGCAAACAGGGGCACTGGGACCACTGAAATCCCCTTTGACCGCAAAACTGGCGGCCAGCAAATCAAAGCGCCTTTGCGCAAGCGCGACTGCCCCGCTGCCACTGGAACACTGAAGAAAGCAATGGCAGATCACAGTTTAGTTTTTTAGGGCCAAAACAGGATAATACAAAGTATTGGGGCTATTCAGGGGATCGGGGCACCAGAGGAACTTACCAGGCAGTGGTGCACACTGGGGATAAAATGGGGGGACACCGGAGCACCAAGAGGCAGACGGGGAATGGGAGGCGTTTAAGGTAAGCCCCCAAATGGGGGGGGGGGGCGACGTTACACTCTCTCCTGCCTAGGAAAGCTTGGCATCCGCACCAAGTCTATAAAAGACCAGCATCCATTAGAACATATTACCATATAAACATTTTACTATATACTGTATATACTTGTTCTGTACAACATTGGGCTAGCACTTTATTATATATACATTGGAATAGCATCTTACTATATACAAACCTAGCTAGGCACATACAGCAGTAACTATTTACAGTATAGCATGCTATAAGACTAGTTTCACTTAAATGTTGGACATCCGGAAATAACTTATAGACAGTGTCATGACATTTTGAATTCACGTGGCATGCATCAGGCAGTTTAGAATCACATGTTTTAACTAAATCATTGTTTACCACGTTTTACCAGTGGATTTCACCGTATTTCCCTGTTTTTACCTACAGACCCCTTTTTAGACTGGGTGGAAACTTTAATTTTGGTGGAGGCTTTGGTTTTGGTAGCAGCAGTGAACACAATTCTGGGCAAGGAGTTGGCTGTTACATACACTCCTTTGTGTACAACATTCATAGGCAGATTGATAGACTTCCTGGAGGTTCTATGTCATAATGGCAATCATGGAATAGCGATAGCAGTTACGGCAAGTGTACATCACCAAAAACCAAAAAGACGATGTACACTCACAGCGATGAATACGAGCGACAACCAAAAAGGTTGTGTGCCCCCCGTGGTCCCCCCCAAAAATAGATTACTAACTCCTGGGGGGAAGATGCATGTCGGGGAGTGGGTGAAAATCCGGGATCATCAAAAACAAAGTGCTGACAAAAAAAACCCAGAAAAATATGTAGCCCTCCCTAGCCCCGAACCCTGCACCCTCCCCACTACTGGCAGCAACCCTCACCAGTATATCAAGCCGGCAGCTCGGCAACCTCCTGTCACACTACCTCCTAGATACCCTCCCTCCTCTTCCTGTCCCCCTTCCTTCCTGTCATCCTGCTGTAGCCGTCACTACCCTTGCAGGGTAGCCCACATCATCGTCGCTACCGTTGCAGGTTAGCTGACATGACAAGCATTGAAAGTGAGTTGCTCATATTCGAGTCGCTCACTTTCAGTCACCCTTATGACAGGATACCCTCCCAGGAGTATCATATGTGAGCTTCAATACAGGTTTTACAGCTTTGTTAGAGTGACATGGTAATGTGGGCATTGGCACTTGCACTTCTGCTTCAGTATTCGGGGTGATCAGCCCCGGTTCATTGTCCAGCAATGAGACAGCATCAGAAGAAATGGGTTCTACTGCACTTTCTTGATGGTTATCAGCAAGACCACTGATTTACGATGATTAAAATAATGAAATTCCATTTTCAAGACATCACATTCCGGAATTGCACCGGTGACTATTACTCTAATTTCCGGATTCTCAAACAATCAATCAATCAAATCTTTATTTATCCAGGCGGGCACCATTGAGCAAGGCTCATTTGCAAGATGGACCTGGTCATAACAAACATCATAGTACAGTTACACAGTAAAACAAAGTGCAAAGTCAAACAGAGAAGTAAAATATACATATGTACAGAATAGTGTAAGTCATACATATAATCAAGATATATACATTAACATTGAGCAAAGTAGCCTTTACAACAGATATACTCGGAAATGGATATAGCCGACATGTTCACTGGAGAATACCAGATTAGGAAGATAATTACAGGGACGGTGAAGTTAACTGGAATACATCTGGGAATGGAGTGGCACCTGGCCATGGCCAAAGCAACAACTGTTTAGATCCAGGGAGAGTCTGTAAGGGGGACTGAGACAGGGAAGAGACAGAGAAGGAGAATGAAGCAGGAGGCCAAGGCAAGAGGGAAAGGCAGGTTGGATAGGAGAGAGACTGGAAGGGAGGTGAACTAGCGATGTGGGAAACAATTGCAGGATTCCTACAAGGAGCGGTCATAGAGCGACTTGAAAATATTCAGACTAACAGGACAACTCAGATTCAAGCTTTTTTGCATTTTGTTCCACAATGATGGCAGTGTAAAAGTTATAGCTGCTCTACCAAAATGAGATTTGACCTTAGGTATTTGCAGGGCAATTAGGGAATAGCTTCTTAGAGGATAAGAACCTAACACACTCAGGGGAATACAATCCGAGATGTATAGTGGAAGCTTTTTGGTAACCGCTCTGAATGCCCATAGAATGGCATTCTATTTCTCCTATAGTAAGTAAGTAAGTAAGTAAAATTTATTTATATAGAAAATTTATGCCATTAGGGTTCAAAGAATCCCTATTTACAAGGCATATCTGTGTAGTACAAATGTTAAGTTGTTACAACATACAAATACAAGTACATATCATTCAAATACAAATACCATTCATACAGTTTTACAATCAAAACATCATAGGCACAAGCATCTTATACAATGTCATTTAAACATTACCTATTACATAAACATCTAAAACGCAGTTCACGTTTTACTGCAGTTTTATATTCTAAAAAAGACAGATTTGGGTCCCTAAGGAGCAGGGGGAGCCTGTTCCAGCTCATTGAAACTTTATATTGAAAAGTCACTTTACTATATCTATTTTCTACTTTTGGAACAAAGAAATCTCTAGCTCCTAGCTTCCGTAGATTTAATCCTTGCTCTGTTTTTTTAAGATTTCTTATCATATAATTTTGTGAGTTATTTTTAAATAATCCTTTTGTCTGTATTAACCAGTGTCCCTCTGCCCTCTGGTGTAATGTGTTCCATCCTAACTCTGTATACATCTCACAATGATGGGTATTAATGTCACATTTTAGCACAAATCTAGCTAGTTTATTATAAAGAATATCTGAACTATGTAACTGTTTTTTTGGGTATGCCTATACATACGGCTTCCATAATCAATCCCTGGTAATATTAGTTGGTTTACTATGTTTGAACGCATATCTTTTGTTAAACAGTTTGATATATGCCTCATTACCCCTAATTTTGAATTTTTTTTTTAATTAATTCAGTCACGTGTTGTTCAAAATTCAGTTCTTGATCAACTAAAATCCCCAAATATTTATAGACCTGAGTTTGCTCTAAGATTTTTCCATCCTGAGTTTTTACTATTATTTTTGGAACTGTTTTATTTTTCTTCTCTAATCCAAAATGCATGGTCTGTGTTTTTTTATTTAGTGGCGGGAAGTCCAGCCCACAGCAGTATACAAGGAGCAATGGTGTGTGGAAAGGGGAAGGCCAGTTATGAACCTGATTGCTCTATGATATAGGGTATCCAATTTAGCCAAGGAAGAGGCAGTGCTATGGCTGTAGAGAAGGGCCACGTAGTCTATCAATGAGAGGAACGTAGCTTGTACCAACCGCAGCTTAGCATCCCTAGTAAGGAAGTTGTTAATTCTGTAGAATAGGCCTAATCTCTGTCATAGTTTCTTCTGTAGCTCTTCAAGATGTTCAGAGAAGGAGAGTCTGTAGTCGAGCCACACTCCCAGATATTTAAATTTTGACACAAACTCAAGTTTTTCACCTAGTACTGTGGTGATTTATGGAATAGCCCCAATGCAAGCAGGGTTCACCGCAAAGGAAGAAGGGGAAAAGAGCATCGCTTTTGTTTTTTTTGCATTAAGCAGAAGCTTTTTGATTAAGAGCTGATTCTGCAATAGATTAAATTTGGCTTGGAGGTCTTCACAAGCTGCTTCCGGTGACGGACGATTTAGATAAAATACTGTGTCGTCTGCAAATAAGTGGATATTGGCCTTATTGATGCTATCATTGATGTTATTAATATAAACAGCAAACAACAGGGGACCAAGGATAGACCCCTGAGGCACACCTCTTAGTAATGGTTTAAGAGGCGAAAGATCACCTTCAGCCTTAACCTGCTGTTGCCATCCTGCTAGGTAATCGGCAAACCAGCACATAGAGTTGGGGTCCAGACCTATACTACACAGGGTGGAAAGAAGCAGGCTATGATCGACTGTGTCGAAGGCCTTACTTAGATCCAATAAAACTGCACAGACAAAGTTCCTATTGTCAAGGTCAAGGAGCTAATCATTAGTCACTTTTTCTAGGGCTGTTAGGGTGCTGTGCTTTACTCTGAATCCAGACTGCACTGGGTTTAACAGGCTCCTGGATTCAAGGTACATCCTTAGCTGACCACTCACTATCTTTTCCAGTAATTTAGACAGAATGGGAAGGAGAGAGATCAGCTTGTAACTGTTAAGGTCACAAGGATCCCCTGATTTGAGCAGGGGAATGACATGGGCTACTTTCCATTGTGAGGGGAGGCTCCCCTGGGATAATGACAAGTTGAAGAGGTGCATGATTGGCACTGCCAACACATGGTATGCACATTTCAGAAACTAGGACTCTATGGAGTCCAAGCCTGCACCCTTCTTGATATTCAACTGCAGCAACAGATCTTCAACCTCTTTTAAAGTGGCAGGCTGGAAGGAGAAGGCAGCTTTGGTGGCAGGAGGCTCATGATTCAGTAAGCCCAGTTCAGCGCAACAGCATTAGCGGGGGAGTTGTAAAACAAAAGCCCAGCAGCTGCAAAATGATTACTGAACGTGTCCAGTATCTCCGTTCTGTCTGATATGGTGTTACTACAGTAGATAATGTTTGATGCAAAGGAGTTACCAGGTGAATGACCAGACATGTTCTTAATTGTTTTCCAAAATTTTGATGGATTCCTTGATACAGAGTCTAGCTCAGCACAACAGAAGGTGGCCTTGGCTGCTCTGACCAAATTAGTGCACATGTTGCAGGACTTCCTGAATTGGCACCAATCCGTGTCATTCTTGCTTCTGCATGCTTTTTTCCAAAGCCCATCTCTTTCTAGCATGGATGACTTAAGTTCTGGGGAGAACCAACGACAAGTACTGTTCCTCACGCGTGCCTTTACCATGGGGGCATGCCTGTTTAAGGCCGAAGATAATATTTAATAAAAGATGTTATATGCCTCATTTACTGTTTTGGCTAAGCAGAACTCCTGCCAATGCAGGGAACGTTTCAAATCATCGATGTAAGCAAGCAAGTCAAAGTTGCATCTACACCTCTTGGTTGAGAACTTTGATACAAATTTTGGATTGTGCACAGATCTAATGCTGGCGGTAAAACAGTGATCACTGATGTCCAAGAAAAATGTTCCAGCATGGAAGAATAGGTGTGATTTGCTTACCAGTATTACATCTAATAGGGTGCTGTTGCTAGGGTTCTTTTTATTTGGGCGTGTAGGTTCATTGATGAGTTGCACCAACCCCAGGATGTCACAAAAGGATTTCAAGGGAGCAGAGACTTTTGATAACCAGTCATAGTTCAGGTCACCTAGAATAATAGTTTCCAGCGTACTAAGCCCCATGGCGGTGCTTAGATGCGACAAGAGATGCGACCCCGTAGACAGAGACCTGTAGCAGCCTATTACACAGAGTGCACAAGAAAGTGATGAGTCTACCTTTAGGGACAAACACTCAAATTCATTTGGGGAGGAGGCTGATTCTAGGCATGATACCGAGTATTTGTCCTTGACATAAATTGCCACCCCTCCGCCTCTTGACTGCCTATCAGCTCTGAAGAACAAATAACTTGGGATGTTGATTTCTCTGTCAGGAGTGGCCAGTCTTAGCCAGGTCTCAGTAATCACAGGGTTTTATTTAACTCTAAAAATTGATTAGAGTTTTGCTCATAAAAGTTCTAAAACATTGTGAAAATGCATAATACTTGCCTCACTGTGTTTAACAAACATAATACTTCTAGAAAACCTATATGAATACTTTCTGTACAGTTAGTATTGTCTCAAGAAAAAAAACTGGTAATCAATTATTAATCAATTATTTAAAACCCTGAATCACCAGAACATCTGGTAAGGTGTGGCTAACCCAAGCCTGGATCATGGTGATCTTTTTTAAAAGACTGCAAACATTAACATGTAGGAATGACATTCCTTTAATTCTAACAAGATCAGAGGTAGCTGCAAGGATGTCTAGGGGCCAGGAGTTGAGCTTGACATTGCATGAGCACAATAGCAAAAGCAGCAGAATCTTTTCTAGGGCAGCAAAAGTTAATTTGCAATCTCTGTTCTTCGAGCATCTGGAAGGTTGATGAGGTTGGGCACACGTGGCTCCATTCCTGAAGCTATACTGACCTAAGGTAGCAACCACTAGTATCCTGACTGCAACATGCAGGGATGAGTAAGTAACGAGATGGGTGGGGGGAGTACCCTGCAAGGGCTGTACAGGAGAGGTCCCTCCACCAGGTAAATACAGATGTACAATCCAGTAGTCATATAGAAATTTATGGGAGGAGTTGTTAAGCACGCAACAGGGATAAATGCAATCAACAACCCCACCCTGGGAGGACTGTGAAGTCTGATAGAGAGCACTAAACACTAGTAAGACAAGGGACATACAGAGGAGCCAGCTATACCTTCCCATGGCGAGGCCTGCTTCTGGGCACAAGCTATGTTGATCTAAAGTCTTTTGACCAAGCAGCAAACTAATAGAGCCTATGGTTTAGCTGAGGTCTGCAGAAGGTGCCGAACTACTAGAAAAGGGATAACCCCTGAGGAGAGTTTAAATGTACAGAGGCAGCAAATGGTTAAAATTAAAGTGGGAGTTAAGCCAGAGGGCGTAGCAGGGGAGAAGAGGCGGGACGAAGAGTATTTAATAATAGGAGGATGTGGGGGATGGGTGGGTGGTGAAAAACTACGGCTTTTGCTGTACATCTTCAGGGAGCGAGTCCGGGCTGGAGGTCTTGGGTGCCAGCTAGGTCAGCGCCATCCGCCTGGTGGCCGAGGATCCCTCGGCTGGGGAGCTGGGGAGCCCTGGGTGGCTTCTCTCGGCTGGGGGAAGAAGAAAAAAAGTACTGGCTGCAGACAATGGACCAGCAGAAGCCAGTGCGAATCCAATCTGCACTACAAAGGGAGCGTTTCAGAGTGGCGCCCAGCTGTCTGAGGATGCAGTTGAACATTACACGGGAAGGGGATGTAATCACAGTTTAACAGGCTAACAAGGCAGTTAACAGAAATGTAGTCAAACACAACACATTTTTATAATCAGGCTAGCAAAAATCCAAGATTACAGTGCTTTTCAGAATCAGTAAAAGTAAGCAAAATTCTACCAGGATTCTGCTATAATTCTTTTAGTACATGCATAAATAATCAGAATAAAAGAAGGCTTAATATACAGAGCATTAAATAAGGCAAATTGAAAATAGAACAAGAAGGAATTATAAGAAAAATATAAGTTTTTTGTAGATTTACTAATTGGATATAAATCAAATCAAACTTTATTTATAAAAAAGCACCTTTCCAAAACCAAGGCGCTTGTACATAATGCATTAAAATAAATCAATAAATAAAACAATTAATTAAAACCATAAATAAACAGGTTAAAACTCATGACAGCGGCATTAAAAATCAGTATACGCCAGACTAAAAAGAAATGTCTTCAAAGCTACTTTAAAACTTTGGACGGTTGGGCAGTCTCGCACCTGATGAGGTAGAGAATTCCACAGGGTTGGGGCCATAAAACTAAAAGACCTGGCCCCAGATGTCTTTAAACGAACCCTGGGAATCTCTAGCAATCCCTTGTCACTGGATCGGAGAGAGCGGGAGGGACAGTAGGAATGAAGGAGATCTTGCAGGTAACCAGGTCCCTGGTCGTGTAGGGCCTTATAGGTCAGCAAACCGACCCTGAAGGTGATCCGCCACCGTACTGGCAGCCAGTGCAGTCCGAGGAGCACAGGCATTATATGACTGGTCCTAGACGAACCAGTCAATAGCCTGGTTGTTGCATTCTGCAGAAGCTGCAGGCGGCGGATATCAACCCCCGGTAACCCAAGGTAAAGGGCGTTCCAGTAGTCAAGGCAGGAGGTGATAAAGGTATGGACCAAAGTTGGAAGATCGTCGGAAGGAACCAGGTGCTTCACCCAGGCGATATTCCTCAGATGGTAGAAAGAGGTTTTGACAACTGCCGACACCTGAGATTTAAGTGTCAAACAGTTATCAAACATAACGCCCAGGTAGCTGAACACCCCCAAGCAATAGACCCCGCAAATGATCCCGCCAACAAACCCACCTCCCGGCGACCTAGGTCCACAACCAAGACCTCAGTTTTTTCTGGGCTTAACCGCAGCCAACTCACATTCATCCAATCCTGAATTTTGGCGAGACAGTTGTTAAAAACCGAAACAGCAGCATCCTGGCCAGACACAAAGGACATGTACAGCTGAGTGTCATCTGCATAGCAGTGAAAACTCAAGCCGTACCACCTAAAATGCCAGATTCCATGAAATCTTTGTTTTTACCGATGTTCAGGCAGCTCTAATTCCGGAATTTTACCGGGTTTTCCAGTAAAAACCGAAAATCAGTGGCCTTGGTTATCAGCTTCGGGGTCTTTTGCTTGAACATCACATTCACTCTCAGGCTGTTTAGACTCATTTTCATCTATCAGAGGAACCTCTACAAAATTTCAATCATCCAGGACACATCTTGAGGGTTCTGGATCAACAACACTTTCTTTGGAATGAAACAATTCACTTAGCCCATTTAATTCATTTGTACTATCTGAGTCACTAGGGTGTTCACAGTAGTTGTCATTGCTTTCAGTTAGCTCCACTAAACAAAGGGAATGAGCTATTTCATTACATATGCTGTTGGCATCACTATCTGAAGGTTCAGGTGCCACAGGTAAATTGAGGTTAGATGAAACCACTTGATTTTCAGAGGTATTATTCTAACCAGAAGAGGAAAATCCCTGGAACAATCTTGCAAGTTCAGGGGATGGGTAATAGGCAATACAAGACTCATCTTCACTTTTGGAATCAGTATTTACAGCACTGGAGACATCACTGACAGGAGCAGAAGGATGAGGAGCAGATGTGTGCTGACTTTGTTGTGTAACTTTGGTAACAGACCTGGTCACAGTACGTTTAGGAGCCTCAGACTCTTGAACATCACTAATTACTATCTGGCCGATGGGCAAAAGGTGATTTCTGTGAATAGCTTTGACAGCACAAGGGTCCCCTTCTGGACGCACTTTGTACACTGGCAACTCATTTAGTTTACTGATTACAATATAGGGGATATGACTCCAGTGGTCAGCAATTTTATACTTGCCTTGAACTCGTAAGTTGCACATCAGCACATGGTCTCCTGGCTGGAGCTCTTGGGCCTTGACACGTTCATCATGATGAGTTTTGCTGACCTAATTTCATTTTGCAGCCATGCTGTGGGCAAGCTGGTATGCACGCATGGTTTAACTGTGCTTTTAGCTTTTTAACATATTGGAGGTAATTTTCAGATTCGGCCCCATCAGGAGATATACCAAAGCACACATCGGCTGGGAGACGAGCTTCTCTGCCAAACATAAGATGGTACGATGAAAAACCAGTAGCATCATTCTTTGTACAATTGTAGGAATTGACTAAAGCACTTATTTGTTGGCTCCACTGGGGCTTGTCTTTTGGGTGCAGGGTGCCAAGCATATCAAGTAAGGTGCAATTAAATCTCTCTGGTTGAGGATCTCCTTGTGGATGATAGGGAGTAGTCCTGGACTTTCTGACACTCCAGATAGATAACAGTCCTTTAATGAGTCTGCTTTCGAAATCTCTTCCTTGATCCGAATGAATACACTGAGGAGAGCCATAGCGTACAAAGAACTTCTCCACCACAACTTTTACCACAGTGGAGGCATTTTGGTCTTTAGTTGGATAGTCTTGAGCATACCTTGTAAAATGATCAGTTACTACCAACACATTTGCAATGTTTTTCCGAATCTGGCTCTAAGCTAAGAAAATCAATGCAGACAAGCTCCATTGGGGCACTTGATGTTTATATTGACAAGTGGAGCTACTGTCTGACATTGGGCTTTTCTCTGAAGACACCTGCTGCAAGTTTTAACATACTGTTCTATGTCTATACCCATCTTAGGCCATTAAAAGCATGTTCAGGCCAAGTCCAAAGTTATTTCACTTCCTAAATGCCCCATATTATCATGTAGGGCTTTCAGCAAAACTTTTTTTAAACCTGGTGGGCAACACTAGCTGTTTCTAAACATGTTCTCCTTGGCTGACGGTTAGTTTTCTATACAATAACTGTTCAAGCAATTTGAGTTTAGGCCACTCTCGCAATAACAAGGCAGTGTTGAGGTCACTGGCATTCTCTCCCCTTCTTTTTAAGGCAATAATTACTTTCCTCATTGTGGGATCAAAATTCTGTTCTCTCTGAATGGCAGCTGGGGTAGGGAGCTTAAGTCTAAGCCACTGGCATGCAAGTATCTGAAGGTCCCAAGCAATCTGCCAAGCAGTTAGCAGTTTCTGAGGATGGAGATTCATCTTTATTGAATTTGTGGCATAGAACTTTTACGGACTGTTCAGGAATATGCACCCACTGTTGATTGGAGGCAGGTCTGTGTGAAAGGGCATCTGCATCGACGTGATTCAAACCTGGACGGTACTGTACTGCGTAATCATAAGTTGATAAAGTAGAAAGCCATCTGTGTCCCATTGCATCTAGTTTGGCAGAGGTCTGGACATACTGTACATTAATGGATTGTTGTCGGTCTTGACCAGGATCTTTGCACCATACAGATATTCGTGAACTTGCTCTACTGTTGCCCACTTCAGAGTGAGAAATTCAAGTTTGTGGACAGGATAGTTTTTCTCTGATGGTGTCAGGCTTCTACTAGCAAAAGTTACTGGGCATTACCCCTCTGTGTACTCTTGGTAAAGTGCGGCCCCTAGGCCACTTAGGCTGGCATTGGTATGTAGTATGTAAGGTTTTGAAGGATCAGCATAAGCAAGGACAGGAGCATGAGTCAATCTGTAGATGATTTCTTCAAAAGCAGTGTCACAATCAGGAGTCCATTTCTAACCAAATGGCTCATGGGGTCTGAAATATGTCTTTATTTTCTCTGGGCCAGTACCTTTCTTGAACTTTTTATGAGTAGGTGGGTACCCCTGTGCTAAGTTTAGCAGCAGTTGTATTACCTTGGTGTAGTCTTTAACGAAACTGTGGTAATAGCTGCAAAATCCATGAAATCTTTGAAGCTCTTTTAAGTTGTTGGGCTTTGGCCAGTCCGTTAATGCTTCCACCTTGCTGGGGTCTGTTTGTATACCATCGGGAGACACAATGTGACCTATGTATTTTACAGAGCTTTGGAAGAATTGGCATTTGCCTATTGATAGCTTTAAGCTGAATTCGAGTCTATCAAGCACTTTGAACAGACTGGCTTCATGTTCTTCAAGGGTCTTTCCAAAGACAATAACATTGTCTAGGTACACCAGGCATTCAAGGAGGCTCATGTCGCCCATAGCATGCTCCGTAAGTCTCTGAAATGTGGTGGATGTACCCAAAATACCCTGTGGCATGCAAAGGAATTCATAGAAGCCCAGGGGACAGATAAATGCTGTTTTCTTCCTATCTTCTGGATCCATTGAGATTTGGTAATATCCGCTGCATAGACTGAGGATGGAAAACCATTTACTGCCTTTAAACAGTCCAATGCATCCTGTATGTGTGGCATGGTGTATTGATCAGGCACAGTTCTTTTATTGAGTGTTCTGTAGTCCACACACATTCTGACAGAGCCATTTTTCTTTCGCACTACAACAATTAGAGAGGAATATGGACTCCGTGACTCTTGTATTATTCCAGCTGCTAACATCTGGTTCATGCAATTATCCAGGCTGTGTGGCTGTTGCTGTGCGATATGGCTGCCACTACACATTCAGTCATTTCACTACCAGTCTAGCATTGCTTCTAAAGTGCTTTGGGATACACTGTGTATAAAAAGTGCTATATAAATACTGATTCTTCTTCTTCTTCTTCATTTCTTGTAGATGACACCTTACCTTGTCGATGTCAGCAGGAGCTAGGCATCTGGATCTTTCTCTGAAGGGTCTCTCATTGTGTAATTGTATATGGTGTTCAGCACCAGTGACACACTCGACATCCCATTCTTTAAGGGAAAATACCTTGGTTCTCTGAGCCAGCTTTTTACTAATTCTGTTTCTCCAGCTGCTCAGGATGGGTGACTCTCCAAAGTCAAACATGTCAGGTGATACTTCACATTCTTCTTCAGTCTGGCACTTGGATAGCAATACAGCAGTATCAGCACAATAGACTTTTGCCAGAGTGCAACCTCGGTTCACTTTGATATTTTGGTCTGTGACATTTTGAATCTGGACCACCACTCTTCGCGCGTAAATGTGAGCACAGATAGGAAGCACATTGGGCTTAACCAGCAGTCCTTCGGTCAGCTTTCCCTCTTCTGGGGCATCCAGAATTAGTATTTTGTTGGTCACATCTTTTCTTATTTGGACTTCTCCACTGATGCTGCATTCTGCATTCGGAGGGAGGATAATAGCAGAGAAATCCTTCTTCCAAACAGTACCCAGAGGCTCATCCTTGTCATCTTCCTTGGGGCGCATCTGCATCTCATAGGCTCTTTTGATCATGGCATGAATATGCAGGGCTCTCCCAGTCCTCTTTTGTTGTCTCTCCTGACATAGCTGGGCAAGGCAGCCAAACATATGTGCATTAGTACCAATTAGCACAGGGATACGGTCATACAATCCAGAGAGAGGACAGACCAAGGCTAGTGTCTCCACAGGGTCTCCCACACTTGCCACAAAGGACTGGAAAGAAAGCCACACTCTCAGATAACCAAGATAAGGATATGACTTATCACTCAACCTCCATACATGCAGTCCATCGAGAGGCTGTAGTGGGTGGTCAGATAAATGCTGATCGTACCAGTCTTTAAAAATTATTGTAACTTGAGACTCACTGTCTAGCACTGCTTTAACAGGAATTCCTTCAATGTACATGGTTGTACATGGTAGTTTCCATGGATGAGCCTACCAACTCTGATCAGTCCAGTGGGGTATTTGCAGGAACTTGAATAGATGACTTTGCTACAAAAGGCTTGTATGCAGGTTTAGTAATGGGTTTGGGGTTGTTCTTTCTGACTTGGTTTAACAGCTTAGCGTTCACCTTTCTTAAGTCTTCAGATGATCAGCATGTTCTCTTAGTATGACCATCCTTCCCACAGCGATAGCAGAAAATGTCAGGCCTAGATGGGTGAGAACGGACAGTTTCCTCACCAGAATGGGCACTGACTGATAGGTAAGGCCTTGCATCATCAGGAGCCCTATAGTTGCAGTCGTATCTGCCAGTCCTTTTCCAAAGTGGAGACTGGTTAGTGGCTTGAGCAAAGTCACTTACAAGTGACCTCAACTTCCTCATTTTGTTTATTATGTTGTTAGAGGGCTCTCCACCAGGGCTAGGAGGTTGTGCAGAATACGTACTTGAAACATTGTCAGGGGCACTGACAGCAGTGGGTCCTGGTTGGGCCTCCCCCTCTCCTTGTCGAGCCAAGGGCTGCACACCGTGTTTTATTAATTCCTTTACCATATCAGACAATTCATTTATTTGAGTCTCTAGTTCTCCATTCACCGGTAGTGCCTGAGTGTGTACTTCCACTCCCCTTACAGACACATTCTGACGGGTGTCTTGGGTTTTACCCGAGGTGGCTTTAGAGATGGCCCCAATTTTCAGTTCCCGGATTTCTTTAAGTATCTCTTGGAGTCAAGGCCCATCAGGAGTAGACCCTGTCTCAGGGGTAGGAGTTGCAGTTGCCACACCGACCCAAGGATCCAACATTTCCTCCTCCTCTTTCTCTGCTTCTCGTACTTCCTGCATCAAGGGACTGTAAGAGGGGGGGATTAGCTTTACGGTCCTTTAACCTCAGCTTGAGCAAAAGAAAACTGGAATACCGGGCAGACCTCAGTATCTGGTCCAACCTAACTCAATCCAACTCACTTTAGGCCATACCTCCTCTCCTAAACACTCTCTGCAGGGCTTTCTCTAAATCAGGTCAAATAGGCTGACAACGGCTCCCTTTTCTGTTGTCTAGTGGCTTTAATGTCCCACATAAGGTCTTCACTATCCAATGGGGTACCAAATACAGTTTCTAATGCAACCAAGTACTCTTGTGCTGGAGCATCAGGGTTGGTGGATTTCAACACTTGGATTGTATCCAATGCTGGCCCTCTGAGGGTCTCCATAATTCTCTTCCCTTTTTCACCCTCAGTGCACTGCCACTCTTGTACAAGAGGTGAAGCATAGTTTATGCATGTCTCCAGGTCATCTTCCCTGTTAGGCGTTGGAAGGGTGATAGAAAAAATTTGCAGCTTGTGGTAAGAGTCAAGGTTTACTGAGGGCACAGGTACTGGTTACTGCACGGGAATAGGTGCAGGCAAAGGTGCTGGTGAGGGAACTGGTGAAGGGGCTGGAGAAGGCACAGGTGCCAGTGCAGGTGTGTGTAGGCTCTATAGGAAGGGTATCCCCAGGAGTCTCAAACAATTTTTTTAAGTCCTTGAGGGTTTGACCCCCAGCCTGTAACAGTTTGTCAAGCTTGCCTTTTAGCCCTTCAGATTTAGGGGACCCCTCAGGTATGGATGTCACACTATACATAGTAACTACTCTCCAGCCCACAGTGGAATCACCAAGGTGAGAAGCACTGGGCAATCTTTCACTGTCCACCAGGGCCATTAGTGTCCGTGCAATCAAATTGGTCAGTCAGCCCTTCACAACAACTTGACCAAGGCATTTGACTTTTGAGAGGGCCTCCTCAATAGTCCTTTTATAAGCACCCAGGGGTATATCTAGGAGTAACAAAGCTTTTGGGGGATCAGCCTCTTCTGCCTCACACCAAGCAAGCAGACAGTGCACAGCCATCTTATTAGTAGGGATCTCAGCACTAGGGACAGTAACTTTCTCCATTTTAGTGCCAATCTCCATGTGGGATCCAACTGGAATTTTTGTGGTTTGGCCACTAGGGGCGATAATCCCAGGGGTGCCTCCAAAGATGTAACCCAGGCACCACCTCCCAATGGGCTACTACCCCTGTCTGCCTACCTAGATGCATGCTTAGGGGCCTGGGTTTGATCTTAGCTATTATCAGGGTCTCTATTTTCACAACAATGCTATTAGCACGGTGCCTCCACCTAGAGAATTCTTTAAGTGGGTTAGATATTAAGCTAGCACAACCCTCTGGGAAGTTGTACCCACAGCCCCACCCAGTGGTCCCACACATGGAACTGCCCAAAACACTTTACTTTGTATTCAATTACACAATTAATGGAGAGTGCTAATAATAAAATCACAGTGACTACACTTACCAACAGGGTCTGGAACTTTTGCATGCAAATCCTAAATGGTACACACTGTGAACAAACAGTCCAATTAGCGACCATGCAGCTCTCAATAAGGGCAGCCAACCCTAATTAAGAACTACTTGATGATACCTATGAAAAAGTTAGAGTGAGTTGCCCATTGGATTTTGATTATCTTTTCTTTTCTGTTCTTACGGCTTGGTTGGTGGGGAGGAGGGGTTTGGGTGCTATCTGAGGGTGGGGGTTCTTTCTTAACCTGCCAGATCTGGGCTAGGGAGGAGGGTGGGGGTGATTTTACCTTTTTCAGAAGTGTTTACCGAATACTGGACGACTAGTGCACTATTTGTTATTCAGAATTCGAATAACAAATAGCTCATTATTCGTGGTATTCGGGAAATGATATTAGTTATTCGCACAGCCCTAGTGGGTGCCCAGGATAAACTATGTTGCAGACCCGAAGTGTTGCCGTGGGATAATGGCATTGCAGCTGGTTTGGGCCCTTAAATATAATACTGATGATTAATTCTGTTACGTTTGGCTTTTCAACATGCACTGACACTTTAAACCAAAGGAAACTGTAATCCCCAGGCCCAAAACAGTTCAAACCACAATGAGAACCTGAAAGGCAAATCAGCTGGTAAAGCACTTCTAGGCATGACTTGTCCTTCCTACCCAATCCGTCATCCCCACTTCTCTCCTACCCCTCCTCTCTACCCCATTGCACTTAAATAGTCATTAGTTCACTTGTGCTAATTACTTGCACTTTTGCTCTGCCTGGGCTGCTCCCTGCTTGCACTAGCCCTGTGCTAACTTGCTCCTCACAACTGGTTTTTAATTTTTACTCTGGCTATGCTACCCCATCTTATTAGCCCCCCCCCCAGCTGGCATCCCCTGCCCACCCTCCTGGATTTGCTGTACCTAAGTCGCTATTGCTGTATCATCTCCCGTTTAAATTGCAATGCAATCCCACTAGGTGTTGGCTACAGTGCTAATCAAAATTCTGGATGTTTATTCTCAGGTATGCCAAATGAATTGTTAATATACTCCGCAGATATGTTAAATAATAACCAAATGTTAAATATTAACTGTTTGTCATCTCACAAATGTAATTGTACGTTTATTTTTCTCAGCAATCTAAATGTAAACTGTATGCTTTATTCAATCATCCTATTGTACCCTCTCCCCTCCAGGTCACACTGGGACATGAGCAACTTGTTGTTCAGTGTGCTTAGCTGGTGAAACATTTCAGTAAATAAATAAAAAAATAATTGGTGTTGCAGGGCAAAACCCTGTTGTACTCAGTGAACCTTGGACCTCGGGAACTAGGTTGATTTCCAGGATGACTCCCATCACAGCAGGATGTGGCTGCAGGCTGCAGGACTTCATCCTTTTTGGCAAGGACCAGGACACAGGGACCAGGGCTGACACGACTCACCCCCACTTCAATGCCTAACCCCCAAGGGTGACCTCAACCCACAATGATATTCTCCGCAGGAGCTGCCTCCCTTCTCTGGTCATCTAGCAGCTTGGCTCTTCCAGTCAGCAACAGTCTCTTAAGTGAAGTAGTTGGCATCACAGCTGGACTCTTGGTGCAGGTCAGCCATAGGCTGCACAGCTTACCTGCTTGCAATCTGCAATCTCTGGAATGTAAGCTGGCAGACAGATGTTTAGGTCTCCCCCTTTCAGCAAACAGTTTGGAGACCATTCCAGTGACCCCAGGCTTGTGATTTAGGCCACAGTCTCTGAAGCAAAAACAGTTTCTCACTGAAATGCACGTGGGGATCTTTCAAGCTCTGACCCCACTTCAGTCTGGAATTTTAGCCCTGGGGAAAATGTTCTTCTTTCTCGCCCTTCTGGAGAATTTTACTTTGTTCTGTAGACTTGGCAGTCCTACACTCAAAGTAAGCATTCAGGCCCAACAGAGGTTTAGCAGGCCACTCCCCGAGCTGCGAGCAGAGCCCCCTTACCCCCTGGAAGCTCCAGCCAGATTGACTTTAGACTGCCAGTTCAAACAGTCCCTCTTAAATAAGGAACAAAGTTCTTGAATTGGCTGCCCAAGCTGTCAAAAACAGTTTAAGTCTTTTAACTGGCTAGAATTTGGGCACCATGAATTGTATCGCCTTTTCCCCAAAAAAGTCTCTGGCACTGTCCCAGTGGTGCTTTTGTTAAATCCTGGCTATTGAGTGGTTGCTAGGGGCACACATGGCTTCTGCTAATACAGTTTCCAAGCAGTCTATACAGTTCCCCAAGAATACAGTTCTGGTGCAGCCAGAGATATTACTTTTAGTTAGAAATAACCCCACAGTTCAATAGCCCCAACGGACAGGGGTCTGCATGGACAAACTATGTACGCTCAGCAGGACTGATAGAAAAAAACTTATTAATAATTTCACATGCTTTACACTTATTGGTCGGCAGGTGGGCCCCAGAAAATATTTTGCAGGGGGACCCTTACAGTTGTTGGCACAGCCCTGTAAGTGACTACACTATTTCACAATTTAATGTTGTACTTTGCCTGTTGCTGCTGCCGCAATACAAACCTCCTAGGTGGCAGGCAACTTCCTCATTAATATTCATATAGAGTTTATTAATATTCATGTGCCCGTGATCACTGCCCATTTCAAACTTAAATTTTACATTTCCCTGAGGCCTCTCACTGACCTCGTTCAGGTTACTGATCCCCTATTAGGCAAACAGGGGCACTGGGATCGCTGAAATCCCCTTTTGTTTGACCACAAAACTCTCGGTTGGCAAATCAAAGCGCCTTTGTGCATGCGCGATGACCCGCTGCCACCAGAACACAGAAGAAAGCAGTGGCGGATTGCGGTTTAGTTTTTTAAGCCCAAAATGGGCTAAAACAAAATTCTGGGTCTATTCAGGGATATGGGGCACCAGAGGAACTGGCCAGGTGGCGGTGTACACCGGGGAGAAAAGGGGGGGGTGACACCGGAGCACCAAGAGGCAGACAGGAGAACAGGAGGCATTTAAGGCAAGCCCCCCAATAGGGGGTGTTACACAATAATCAGAAGAAAGTAGGCAAATTATGCAATTTCAATGGCAGTGCTACATTCTGGTGCTGTCTCTTTAAATGTTGCAAAACAGTCTGGGCTCTGCTGTAGAATTAAATGCTACCAGAAAAAAAACACACTGGCTGAGGGAACAATCACAGGAAGGCTGCTGAACAGGGCACAGAGTTTATCCTAGCCAAACTGGCTGCCAGTTACACTGGGGCTTAGTCCTGCCCTTGAAGAGCCTTTTTCTTTATTTTAATAAATTAAACAATCTTTGGGCTTGTCCTGCCCCTTGGTTCCACCTCAGGAACTTCGTTACTTAAAGCAGCAGTGCAACGAAAAAGGGTTAAAATTTGACCCCAACTTTTTTTCTTCCTAATTGATACCAGATGTCTGCCAGTTTATTTTGATGGTGAAATGTTCTGTTTTCATTATCATTTAAGAATTTTATGAACATTTTAAAGTAATTACTTCTCAAGAAAAAAAGACGTCTGCCTCATTTTCACACAAAAATAATACTGAGGATCTGAGGAGAATAACAGTCCAGACAAAAATGCAAATGTACAGTACACAGCATAGGAAGCATCCAGAAAACCCAAATCAACAGTTCTGCCAATATGTTTTATAACCATAGCAGAAAATCAGCTTTTTGGAATACAAATTTTTTCGTTGCATTGCTGCTTTAAATAAAGCCAGCACCCCTGTACTGTGTAGCCAACAGTACACTAACATAAATTTTAATGGACCTGCCTACGGGCGGTCCTCACTCATAAGGCCTTTCCCTAGCCCCATTGCCATGGCCATGCTCTGTGGCGTCCCAGGTGCAATTGTAAACCATGCCCCCTTTTCTTTCCACTCAAAATTAACCGTTAAGGCGGGTAGCACCTGAACAACAGTGCTACCGTTGACTCACCGCCCCAGCCTGGGGTGAAGACAGTAAAATGGGAGGAAGGTGGTGTGGTGGAGTTAGGCTACACCCTCGGCTGTGACTGATGGATCACTTTTCTATCTCCTTACTTCCTAGCTACAGTTAACACTTTTCTTCTTTTTCCCCCTACCCAAGGTTTGCCACCTAGCGTAGCTCTTTACTATCCCTGCTAAACTTCCTACTAGTTCTCACTCTCTTTTTTTTTTTTGTGAAATTTATGTTTATTATTTTCATGTATAGTCATACATTCAAATACCTTATACAGGGTAGTAGGTTTAGTAATAGACAAAGTTGATATTCACAAATCGACCCCCTGTAAGCTGTTACAATAGGAGGGGTGGAATCCAACATAATTCTTAACCAAAAGTCCCATAGATGCCAGCCATCTCAGCGGGTTTGGAATGTTCATGAAAGGTAGAATTTACAAAGGTATTTAGACACAGTCTGCATGACTGCTATTAATCCAAAAAATATGAAATACTGAAAAAGGAAATATCTGCTTTTCCCCACATAATTCAGCTATCAGCTGCAAATGAAGTACAGTTATAACATTCCAACAACTAGGTTCATTGCAATAAACTTAATGCCTCAACAATAATACATAATTGCAGATGAATAAACGCATGAATAAACACACAGAGCTACCTACACACAAATTGTAGAAACAGAGATCCATAAAGCCAGGGTATGTCTGGGAAGATAAAGAAGTTGCAGAGGGTGGAAATCCACCATTAGGAGTAAAATGACGCGCATCAAACTCCCTTCCCAAAAAATAGCAGAGAAATCTCCCCGACTAACCCAACAGCCACAAGTTTCAGTCCATGAAGTTATTAGGAATTATTTCAAGTAGCCCTCATAACATATCCCGTAATTTAATACATCATGGGCTGGATATTCCAAAAGGGTTAAGCAAAATGGCATAATAGTGTATTCTTCTCATAAGTCCGAAATTGCGCCATTCTGCCATATTCAGCAGGGAGGCAGTTGCGCCCCCAAGTCAAGCTGAGCAACAGTGCAATGCTAATGAAGGCATGCTCAACTGGAGGGAGGAACTATGCATAAACTGCACAGCCCGATATTCAGCGGGCTGTGCAGGCTGTGCGAGTGCAACCCCAACTTGCGCCTGCACAACTTTGAGCAAAAAAGGAGTAGTTGAGGGCCACCCACAGGTGAGCTGCCGCATTGCAGGGTGCAACACAGCGGTTGCCACCTGTGGGTGGCCCTCGATCTCCCTGTGCCCCTCTGCAGCCCAATCACAGGCACAATAGAACCCCCCTCCCCTGGCTGGCCAATGGCGGGCATAATAGAAGAAACCCTCCTCCCTCGACTGGCCCGATCACGGGCATAGAGTGTAAAACCCCCACCCCGACTGGCCGTCAGCGGGCATAAGTGACAAAAAACCCCACCCCCCACTAGCCCGATCGCGGACAGAACAGAGTTCAACCCCCCAGAACATCCCTGGTGGTCCAGTGGACGCGAAGCCCGATCGCGGGCATTGAATCCACCCAAGGTCCACCTACCCTGGTGATCTAGTGGCCCCTCCCCACCCACCCACGGAGCCCCACCACCCGCTCCCCGTCAGCGGCGGGCGGCAGCATCCACCCGCCTGCCGACTGACTGCCATTGGGGCGCCACCGCCCATTGGTTCCAGAGCAGAGCCAATGGGCGTAGCATCCATCCAATAAGGCAGTCAGATATGAGGATAGATTCATTCATATCTGGACTACTGCTCTGAGAAACTACTGCGCCCGTGGCTCTTGCTCTGAGCTCAATAACCAGCATCTGATCAATCGGTCGGCGAAACGGCTGAGGGGTGGGATGCTCTGCCCGCCGGCTGGCGGGGGCGGGGTGGTGGGGCTCCGATGGAGTGGGTGGGTGAGGGCCACTAGATCACCTGGGTAGGTGGACCTTGGGGGTGGACTCCTAATGCCAGCGATCGGGCTTGGCAGTCCACTGGACCACCAGGGATATGTTCTTGGGGGTTGAACTCTGTTCTGCCAGCGATCGGAGCTGGTGGGGGTGGGTTTGTCACTTATGCCCCGATCGGGCCAGTCAGGGATGGGATTTTTACACTTCTGCATCGCGATCGGGCCAGTTGAGGTGGGGTTTTATACTTAGCCTGATCGGGCCAGTCGAGGAGGTTTTACATTTATGCGCGATTGGGCCAGTCGAGGGGGGGATTCAACAGTTGTGCCCGCGATCAGGCTGCAGGGGCATCGGTCCTGATGGCTGCTGCCTGGCAGGTGCCAGGCACACGTCCTCGGGGATCGGCGCACCTGCATGCTAATGGCATTCAAATGGGGCCATAAATAGATGCAAATGGCTCCCCCCACACCTTGCATGAATTATGGCCCCATTTGCATGTCACCTTTTAAATATCGGAAATGTGCGCATGGCGCAATGGAACTTGCGCCACCGCATCTTGAATGCTCCACTCTGACCACTTGCGGTGGCGCAAGTTCCACTGCACCATACACAGTGGCTGTGGCCGGGGGGGTGATATTCAAAGGAGTTGCTCAATAGTGCAACTCCGTTGAATATCGCCCCGGCCACACCCCTGCGCAACTATTTTGTGCAGCGCAAGGGCTTGCGCCACAGAATGGCGCAGTTTGAATATTCAGCCCCATGTGCTTAAACTTGACACAAATACATTCAGTCCTTCTCATCAATACGAGGACTCTCCTTGTTGTCTGCCATCTTCGACTGAGCGTAATCCAAACAGCCTGACTGCAAAGCAGTGGTTTTCATCTTTCGCCAACGGGTCCTCCGAAGAGTAAATCAGAAAAAGAATCCATCCAGATGCCGCCACATTTGTATTGTTCCCATTGTGAAAGGCATGGACTCCAGATCCATCACAACCGTCAATTGAACTTGCCCCTGTGATCGAGCTTCGGTATGAGCACCATTACCGAACACTGCTGCATAGTCTCGGCGTTGCGTCCCCTCATTGCTTGGTCCCATAACAGTCCCCTGTGGATATGCAGCTTGCACTTCGCATAGTTGCACTGCTTCCCTTCGAGCCACAGGTGCTTCATCAGACTTCTCAAGCCTCGATAATGCAATCCCCATTTTGTAGTCCATGTTGTTCAGTATTAAAAGGATTTGCTCCCAAGGGGGGATTGGCGAGGTGGTCATCCCGAACAGGCGCCGAAATTGCAAACTCCGTGGCCTTGCAAGCACACTCAATGATAAAGATCAGAGCTGCAAAATCGAGTTTTCCCTCGACATATCTTCAAAAGTTTGGTATCGATCGAAAGCTTGAGAGTTCCCAAAATCAAATCCAAATATAGTTCAAAGGGACAGTCAGTGTAAATTGGTAGTTTTAGTAGAATTAGGCAGCTGAAAAGTAGAGCTTGTGGAGAAAGCGCGCTGCCTGGAAATCGGCTCTTTGGTGCCCCCCACTAGTTCTCTCTGTAACCCCTCTCCCCTGCCTTTTTAGCAAAACGACAGGTGGCATGCTGTTGAAGCTGACAGCAGTACCTGTTGGGGACTGGGTTCGGGGAGGATGAGGTTACTCGGCACAGGGGTCTAGGTTTGGCTACTCTGCACAGGGGCACCCAAGTAAATCCGAACACAGGAAGCAATAACTGTAATGTCCAGAACCAGGAATGGGATTCTCCAGTGTGGCTTTTATTCACATACAAGCTGACCAAACAAAGCATAGACAGACCCCCACGGGGCTACATTCCTGGTAATGCAGATTAGAGACAACAGAACACTTTATCACTATTTCCAGTCCTCAGGCTCTAAACCCACCAGGCACACAGCCCAGATTTGCACGCAGCTTTGGGTACACAGCCCGACTTGTACACTACTTGGGTTTTCCCCACTGGCCTGGCTCCCCCGCCGGCCACTTGATCCGCGGTCCATTTGAGGAATGAACCAATTATCCTGTTGTGGCTCCCCAAACCACACTAGAGCCTTCGACTCCTAGAGAGAATTTTCCTTATAATTCCATGTCTGGGTACTTCCCTCATCACTGGCCAAGTGCCTGAGGTAAAGTAGAAATCCACAGAAGAAATCCATAGAGGTGGACCTGGTCACTAAAGATGGGGGGCCACCCACCTCCAGCTCCCGCAGCCCATACCCGGCCATTTCTCTGGAAACTGAAAAATTCCTTTACTGAAAACTTTCAAATGTAGATTATCGGTAGACGTCTGTCACATCTCCTCTACATATCATTTGCATCCCAACAAGCTCTGGACTTGAACCTACTTTTACTTTGCTTAGCCCATTACTCTAGGCTTCCACTATTTTAGTAGTTCAATCCCCACATTGTCACACAAGTCCCAGGATGAAAAACATAGGCCCTTTTAGCAAGAGCAGACACTCACCCTCACGTTGCAGGTGCCCCACAGGCGACTCACAGATCTTCTTGTTCTCCCAAATAAACTCTAGAACACATAGGCAGCTTTTCCTCTACAAGCAGAACTAGGGGGGTTGCCCCAGGAATCTGCAGAGAACCCTTTCCTGCCCCCCATCCCTGAAGGGAGGGGGCACTGAGACCCGAAAACAGTGGTCTCCACCACTTCAATTATCTTCTGTGTCTCTCTTTAAGGTGGAGACACACACCCTTTTACTTAAAAGTAGCCCTCTGTCAGGGCTGAGGCTCCTAGAGCCTTCACTGAGCTGCTGAGCTGCTTTCTCAGCAAGCTCCCAACACCAGCTCCACACTGAACTGACTCACACTGACTGACTCTCTTTAAAACTTCCCAACATTCTATACCAACTCCCTTGCTGCAGATTCCAATGTGGCTCATGCAGCTGCGATAGTTCTATGGTGATGTCATCCCTCAGTCTCAGCTGAGACTGAGAACAGAGTGAGACAGTGTGAAACCCATTTAACTGGAGTTTCACAAGCTGCCTTCCCCTGCCTACCACTAGGTCTTACTGGGATTCTAGTAACCCCAGGTAACAAGGGAGTCACATCTCTTTTCATTCTTTTTCCATTTTCATCCATCCAGTCCCTGGAATGATGCTAAACACCCGGAAAGGTTTTATGTAAAGTGCATAAGTGCATTTTGTGTACAAAAAGCATGAAGGCTATTTTTAATAGGAATGAATACAGTTAGTAAAGTCTTTTTAAAGAAAAAGGATTCAGAAGTCATATAAAACAACAATAACGTCATGATTAGTACAGGCATAAGAAATCCTTAAGGTATTTTCATAATTTCACACTACAGACCTGTTACTATATAAGGTTTTATGTACGAGGTTGAATGATATGCTTTATAAAAGTGCTTAGTCATTGTGGATCAGAGCTATACAGAGTCAATCCTTGGTCCCTTACTTTTCTCCCTCTTCATTAATGATATCCCTACTCCCTCTTCTCACTGCAACATTATCGTGTATGCAGATGACCTGGTGCTTTACTTGGCTTCCAAGTCTATTGCCAACATCAATCTACATCTCTCCTCTGCATTTCAGAGCCTCCAATCCTGGTTTTCATCCAACTATCAAATCCTAAACATATCTAAGACCGAGGCCATGCTCTTTGGATCCTCTAGAAAGGTGCTCACCGGGTCCCCTAAACTCCTGGTGCACAGCTGCGATGGGACTGCTGTCTTCAACACTTTATCCTTCAAGTATCTAGGGGTTATGCTGGACCCGGGTCTTGACTACTATGCGCATGTTAACGAGGTGTGTCGCTTGGTTAACGCCAAAATTGGTGTGGCCTACAGAGTGCGTTACTCACTCACTCCGGCTGCAAAGGTCTCAGTTGTGAGAGGTGTTTTACTCCCACAACTGCTTTATGCCCTGCCTCTGCTCTCTTACACTAACATGGGTATTCTTCACAAATGGGACACATCTTACAACAATATCTGTAGCTTTGCCTTATCGGCTCCCCGGCTAACCCATCACTGTCTTCTTTATGCTGCTTTAAAATGGCTGTCTCCTGAAGCCCTTCGTTCATACTCCCTAGGGTGTTTTGTTGATTCCTTAACCAGATCTCCTCGTCCCTCCTCTCTGGGGGACATGCTCACCTCAGTCTCTCACACTCGCTCCCTTAGGTCCTCTACCTCCCCTTTGCTATGTGTTCAGCCTTGCTCCACGAAAATGGGAGAGCAAGCCTTCTCCTACTTTGCTCCTAGGTTTTGGAACTCACTCCCTGTCCATGTCAAGAACTCCTCATCTCACCTTTCTTTTAAGCATGCCCCATTTTCCCACCTCTTCGCACTAGGTAATTGTGATTGTACTTAACTTCTACTCTGTCTCTCTACTTTGTCTCTGTCTCACTACTTTGACTTTCAGCTTGTTTTCCTGCCCACCCTTCAGTATTTGCCTGTTGTCTTAGTGTCTCTGTCTGCGTTTCCCATCCCTAGCCCTTGTACCTTGTCTACCTCACTTTTTTTTTTTTTTGTATTTACTGTGAGCGGTACCTTCTGGCCCATTCTCCGACAAGCTAGGCCTCCAGAATGAACCATTAGTGCTTTTTTGCTATAATTGTTTGCTACTATAACTTCGCTGCTGTTGCTGTTATCCAGGTGGTATATTATCTTTTGTGGCTGTCCTCTTCCATTGTATTTGCTGGACAGTTCTACTGCATTATGCGCCTGATTGCTTGTCATTGCTGTATTGTGTTACAGTATTCTTGCTGTATTGTTATATTGTACTGTCCCGGGTCGTGCCTGACAATAGGCAGGATATGATGCCTAGTGCACTTACCCGGTTACCAAAAGTAAATAGATATCTGTGGATATATACACTGTACCTTTAACTGAACCAGGAAATCCCATGACACAAACCCCTCCCACCTTGGTTTTGAAACATGTCCAGACATGTAAGGGCTCAGTCAGGTGACCCTACCTAAAAGATATAAAAACCTTTGCACAGAGTTTACTTCAGTTCAGCCCAGTGGGGCTCAGCCCTGAGAAAGAGACAGAGGAGAGCGAGGAGAGAGAGAAACAGAGAGACAGAGAGGTTCTACTGCTACCGTAGACAAGCTGTTGAATGCAGATGAGAAGGGTCTTAGGACCTCAAAGATCCAGGACTGCATTATGGGAGAAACTACTGATGTTAAGTAGTGATTTTCTTCGCAATTTTTTTGTTTTCATTTATTATTTTTCTAACCTTTGAAAAATAAATATCACACCAAGGTGTGTTCTAAACCTGTAAATTTGCCTCGTCTGAAGTTTATTCCCACACGCTGTGACAGGTGGTTGCAGGCAGAGGGAGGGACTTCTCAGGCAGCGCTGGGGGAACTGGGAGCCTCACGACGTTCAACGCTGTTTCTTCCTCTCTCTCACTGATGTGGCTTCTGGGGGCAGCGCTTCATGGACCGGATAATTTTAAAAGACTTTTAAAATAACAAAAGAGGCTGAACTGAGCCCATACGCTTGGCTAGGTGACAGGCTTAATGACCGCTGCCAAAACTGGGTTTAAGCACTGTAACGGACCGCTTTGACCGCTGGCTGATTCAACTCAGGGATTGGGAGGAGACAACTGTGGCAAACAGACGAGCTCCCGGATGGCTTCAACCAACCAGGTAAGCCCACTTGTCCACACAGCAGCTTTCTGTGTTCTCTCTCCTCCCGGTCCAGCTCCAACTCCTCCAGAAAAAAAACGATGTTCCCTCAAATCTCCCACTTGGGGGTCATAACTGTTGGCTGCGAACCCTCGTTCAAAATCCAACCCTGGATTTTTGCTTGCACTGGGGAACCTAGCTCTGTTCCCTACATGCACACACAGCTTCCGAGGCACAAGAGCAACAAAATAATATTGTGAGAGGGGGGAAGGGGCTTAGGCTACGGCAAAGGTAACAACCTCTGAACTTAACTCCACTGCAAAATTATCGAGTTGCTCTTGTTTTGTCATGACACTTTTTCAGGGGAGAATAAAAAGCAAACATTAACACTGAAGAATTTAAACCTGACCCAATGCTTCTGTTTTAGAAGTGTGCAATATAATAGGCACAGTATTACAGGAAATGTAAAATTCGGATAGTTACATTGGCCGCCACTATTCATACCCACTCAATATGGCGACGCAGCTTCCCATCATCCTCTTGTGGCGGAACGGCTCTTATTACGATCTCGCGAGAGTTCGACCTCTTCCTAGGCCGTCCCGGACTGAGGTAGGTATGGGTTTATCCCAGTGGATTAGTTTTTTTGAAATAAGTAATAAAATACAGTTTGTATTCCGCATGTTCCTACCACTGGATGACCGTACATGCCCGATTGCTTAGATTAAACTGCTTTTGCTGACGGATGGTCCGTGGTTACCGTGGAAATAAAGAGTTTACGTGTACTGGGAATCCCAAGTGTTAGTCGGTCTGAGTCTTGGGCCCATGTGCAAGTTCGCCCTGCTCTTGGAGTCTAAATGCCTTGGTGTACGCACCTGAGAATTATATTAAGGTATGTGAATTGTTGGTGTTAAACTTTTGTGCTGGAAATAGCTAGTAGCGCCAGCATTTGTGGTGGTCCAGTAGTTCCGCCGCCACTGAGAGATGCTATCTTGGGTTGACTGGCACAAAATAAAGGAGATAATAGAAGTTGCCTTTGGATTATTTGGAAATACTGTAGAACACCGCTTCTTGACCAGCATGCATTTTCGATTATGTCGACTTTGTTAGTTAAAGCTCACACGATAGGAATAGTTATTTGACTAATTATGAACTTCCCAGAATAGTTTTTCAAATGTAGTGTGATGTAGCGTGCTAGTATGTCCGAAAACCCGTAGAAGAAAATTTGCTTCTTGCGGTTTAGATATATCATGAACTTTTGTTGTTTTATTAAGTTTAAAGATTAATCTGAATGTACATCATACATGTGAGCCAATGGGGATGAATGCCCGTTTTCATTAGCGACAAGTCGGTATAAATCATTACAACGTAATACAAAAAAAGTACAGTAACAGTAATATTAACAACACTCATTATAAATCATGGCATGTACAGACAATTCTAGAGTTGAGCCAGTCCGTTAGCAAAACTTTAAACACATGCACAGTAGTAGAGTTCTTAATTGCAGTTTGGTAATGCGTTATAAAACAATGGCGCCTTATAGAGATCTTTGACTTGGTGTCTTTTCAAAAGATCGAACGATGTATTGCCTGAATGTGACAGATCTAGTATCACGTACATTCTCGTTACTTTTGATTTAATTTATTTTAATATACTATGAAACATTTGGCCTCTATTCAGTTTTGTAGCTGGGAGCACTGAAGGCCATTACAGGGGCAAGGCAGCAACACTTTTACGCAGTCTGAATTAGGGTAATGGGTTCGGATTTATTTAATGTTTATTTTACTACTGTATATGTTTGATAGTGTCAAGAGACCTGAATAATTTGAGGGTTTGCATTACTCTGTACATATGCAAAACAAAATGGTTAAATTAAACGCACGCTGAAAATACAAAATGTACATATGGAACGTAATGTGTATTTGGGGGGAGGGGAGGCTTCCAGAAAGACAGAATTCATTCATAGTTTGTACAAGTGATTCGTAGTATATTTGTGTAGCTATATTTCTATGCCTTAATCTGTAGTTGCGCAAGTGTGTGTGTGTGTGTGTGTGTAGATATATAATATGCATCCTAAATGGATCACTGGATACATGGCGTGACTCTGGTGGGACCTAATACTACAGAATAATTGGATTTGGATGTTATGATTGGTGATGTTTAGAAGTCTGCCTTTATAGTGTAGTTAGGCTTATAGAAAAGCCAGTAGAAGGATTCTGGTGTATAGTAGAGGGGTTTTACCACAAGGAGAAAGAATGTGATCTTCTGTACAGGTCCCTGGTGGTGCCACACTTAAGAGTACTGCATGCATTTCTGGGGCCTGTATCTGAAAAAGGACCAGGACAGGTTAGTGACTCCAGAGGAAACCTAGACTTTGACTGCAGTTAAGGACTGCTTGGCCCACCTAGTCTGTCCATTTCCCTACCTACAGGATAGGCCGCAGATCCTAGTTAACCAACAGCCTATTTCTTCCTACTCCCCACAAGAACTGCCTTATGTCTCTGTCCCATGCATTCTTGAATTCTCCCACAGTTTTAGACCGCACAACCTCCTCAGGAAGGCTGTTCCATGCATCCACTACCCTCTCTGTGAAAAAATACTTCCTCACATTGCCCCGGAACCACCCCCTCCTCTATCTTTAAATTGTGTCCCCTTGTTCTTGCACGTCTCTCTTTCTGAAAGAGGCTACCCTCTTGGACTTTGTTGATTCCACTGAGGTACTTAAAAGTTTTTATCATGTTCCCCCTCTCCCTTCTTTCCTCAAGGGTATACATATTAAGCTCCTTTAGTCTCTCCTCGTGCGGCTTCTCTCGCAGACCTTGCACCATTTTAGTTGCCCTCCTCTGGACTGCCTCTATCCTGTCTATGTCCTTGCGGAGATGGGGTCTCCAGAACTGGATGCAGTACTCCCGATGGGGTCTCACCAACTGTCTGTACAGAGGGATAACAACTTCCTGTTTTCTGCTGGTGATGCCTCTCTCTATGTATCCCAGTATCCCCCCAGCCCTCCCTACTGCCTTCTCACATTGCTTGCTAACCTTAAGGTCATCTGATATGAGGAGGCCGGGTGACAAAAATGATGTCGGGCCAACAAGGAAAATCATTTGGGGTAAAAGATGCAAAGTCAGAACATACATTCTCTGGGTGGTCAGAAGAGAAGGTGGTGGTGATAGAAACCTGCAGGTGTCTGTATGGGATGAACAGGATGAACTCCTCTGATCTGCTGAAATGAGAGCTGGTATACAAAGTCAGAGGGGAGGCATGCAGGCTGCATTGAATGGGTGATGGGCAAATGGAGTGATTTGCCTAGAATTGTGTGGCCCATACTAAATAAATAAAATAAAATAAATCTGTAGCTGGGCTCAAGGGGCCGTGGTGGTGGCAGGAAGAGAGGGCTGCTTGCAGGAGAATATGGTCCTATGATGGCATCCTCTGGTGGTTCGTCTAGATTGGGCATGCTACTCCCATTAACTAGGGTTTTGGGGGATTTTAATGCCCAGATTTGTGTTGTGTGCTCTAATCAAGGCAGGATGAGGGGAGACATTAGAAAACATTTCTTCACACAGAGGAGGATTAACATGCAGTAGCCTACTTGGGGAGGTTGAAACCTAGAACTGTATAATATGTTGGCAGAAAAGAACTGGTAGGTCCATTTAGTCTGCCCTATTTTCCCCTGCCTGTTACTACATGCTGGACCATAATTGGTCACAGGTGTCCATCACTTCTCCGGTTTACTTCTTATACCAATGTGGCTAGGCTATTCCTCGCATGTTTGAAGCTGTGCGCTGTCTTTTCCCCTACCATCTCTTCTGGCAGGTTGTTTCAGGTGTGCACTACTCTTTATGTGAAGAAATATTTCCTCACATCCCTCTTGAACCCCCACCCATTTCATACTGTGCCCCTGTGTTCTGGTGCTACAGTTCCTGTGAAAGAAACTCCCGTCCTGCACCTTGTTCACTTCTGTGAGGTACTCACAGGTCTTGGGCATGTCATCTCTCACTGTCCTTTCTTCCAGGAAGTACATGTTTAGCTCTCGTAGTTTACATGTGACACCCATGCCATCTTGGTAGCCGCCCTCTGAACCACTTCCACCCTTTTGGTGTCCTTGTGGCGGTGCGGCCTGCAGAACTGGACGCAGTACTTCAGGTGGGGTCTAACGAGTGATGACAGGCAACACCACCTCCTCCCTTCTGTGCACTCCAGCGTCCAGCTAACCTTGCCTACTGCCTTAAGCACTATGCCACCTTGAGGTGACTACTCTGAGGTCCCTCCACCCCATTCTGGGAGTTCACCGTGTTGCAGATTTTTGTGTCCATTTGCAAAGGTACACACCTTTCTCTCCAGTTTCTTAGCTGTGTCACTAATAATAATCTTTTATTTATATCGTGCCTTTCTGAAATCAAGGCGCCTTAGTAAGCTTCATAAAACAAGTAAAAGACAAATACAATAATATTGAATTCATAAAATAAGTTAAAACATCGGGAAAGCTGACAACCACAGATGGGTCTTTAAGGCCGGTTTAAATTCCTTGACAGACATGCACTATCACAGCGGACGGGGTAGAGAATTCCAGAGGGTGGGGCTGCGTACATAAAAGCACGGGCCCCGGAAGATTTCAGAGAAACCCTCTGAACCTCTAGCAGCCCCCTCATCCGCTGTGTGGAGCGATCGCTTAGGGCAGTAGGGTACCAGGAGCTATTTCAAGTAGTCGGGGCCCATTCCATGTAGGGCTTTGTAAGTCAGGAGACTGACTTTGAAGGTGATCTGCCACTGTATTGGCAGCCAGTGCAGTTCGTGCAGCTCCGGAGAAATATGACATGCACGAGGAGTACCCATCAATAGCCAGGCTGCAGAGTTCTGCACGAGCAGCAAGTGGCAGATATCAACCGCAGGTAGCACTAGATAAAGAGAGTTGCAATAGTCGAGGCGTGAGGTCACAATGGCGTGGACCAACGTTGGCAGAACACCAGACTGAATTAGGTGCTTAATCCTGGAGATGTTCCTCAGATGGCAAAAGGTTGATTTGACGACTGCTGACACCTGCGATCATAGCGTCAGCCCGTCATCAAAAATCACCTCCAGGTTCCACACCTGTTCAGAGGTTGGGAGCTGGGAGCCACCCAGAAATAATCCTGAAGGCAAACCAGCTCCCATCCCCTCTATCCGGTGGCCCAGGTCCACGACCATCACCTCCGTCTTCTCAGAGTTCAACCTCAGCCAGCTCGAATTCATCCAGTTCTGGATTTCAGTGAGGCAGTTGTTAAATACTGAGAGAGCTCTATCCTGGTCGGGCGCAAAAGATAGGTAGAGCTGAGTATCATCAGCGTAGCAGTGAAATCTCAGCCCATACTTTCTTATAATGTCTCCGAGGGGCAGCATGTACGCTGCGAACAACATGGGGGACAACACCGAACCCTGAGGAACCCCACATGACAGAGACTGGGCTAGAGGAATTTATCCCTGACACCACCCTCTGAGTTCTGCCAGGGAGGAATGATCTAAACCACCTGAGGATTGTACTAGACAATGAAGACATTGAAGAGGACAGGACCCAGTACCAATCCATGTGGTACTCCCATTGGTCACCGTGACAGGGTTGAATCAGACCCTGTCCCACTTATTATGTAGAAAGAGTTAAAAGCAAGGATCTGTTCTATTCTATTTTCTTCTTTTCTGTCTCTTGTCTGAATGTGCAGTCAAATTTTCATGTGAGACCTGGGAACTGATCTCTCTGACAGTCTCACTATTCTCCTCCTCCCGCTATCTCCCTGCCTATACTTCCTGTTCCTTGCTGTTTCTTATCTTTTCTCCCCCTCCCCCCTCTTATTTGTGGTTAGAAAAATACACGTGGATATTTATACTAACATACTAAAAGCCAGCAGAATAGGCCTCTTTGTAATGTCTGCTCGGTAGCCAGCCCCCTACTGGGTGCTCGCTTCTCTGCCCACCCCCCACCCCCAGAGAGGGTCTTCTTAAGCTTCAGTTTCCCCTTACACCTGTCCCACCCATTCTTGAAACCTTCCACTGTGCCCTCTTCCACCAGAGTCCTCGGCAGTGCATTCATGGCTCCACCACCCTCTCAATGAAGTAGTGTCTCCTGTGTTCCCCACTGTAATTTTACCCCCTCCAGCTTCCACTCGTGTCCCCTGGTTGCCCCCCCCCTTCTTTAGCCTGAACATCTCCTTGGCTCCGCCTTTATCGATCCCTTTTACATATTTGAAGACCTCTATCATGTACAGCCCAAGCTCTTCCAGACTTTCCTCATAGGGCACCCCGTGAATGATCCTAGTCGCCCTCTCTGGACCCTCTCCTGAGTGCTGTGTCTTTTTAAGGTGGGGCTCTCAGAATTGCATAAAGGCATTATCAGGGGGATCACCTCCCTCCTCCTGGAGGTAATCCCCCTGGCTATGCAGCCCAATATCCTGTTCACTTTTGCTGCGGTTCTTCGACAGTTCTCAGTGTTATTTATTTTGACGTCCACCGCCACCCCATGATCCCTCTCGCCCGATGTGGCTTGCAGTGTGACCCCCCCCCACCACGGTGTATACATGGCCCGGGTTTCTGACCCCCAGATACAGCACCTTACATTTCCCTGCATTAAACTTCAATCCCCACCTCCATCACCTCTCCAGGGTATCTGGGTCTCCCTGGAGTGCCTCTCTCCCTTCCTTCCTGTCTGCCAGTGCTCCCAGTTTTGAGTCATCCGCAAAGAGACAGCCTACTCCTAACACCCCTCCCTATGTCTGAGACATGGGCATTAAACAGGAGTGGCCCCAGCACCAAACCCTGGGGGACCCCATTGATGACCCTCCTAGGGGAGGAGACTACCCCACCAACCACAACCCTCTGTAGTTGCCCTGTAAGACAATTTTCTTACCCTAGGAGTATTAGCATCAGTAACTTTTTTTGTGCTTAGCTGGCTAGGTGCAATTGCCCCGGAGGTGTGCCTTTAAATATCTCTTAATGAGCGTAGGGTCAAGCCAATCAAAAGACAGGAAGGGGCGTGAACTGAGTGTGAGCTGTTGACTGCTTCAGAATTTTTTCTCCGCTGGACTGAGCAATATTGCCTCTGAGGTGTCTCCCAACTTTCCTTGTTGACAGCCTCCTAGTACCTATGTTGGTAAAGTTTTCCTCACAAATTATTTCCTTTAGTGTGCTGAGTGAAAGTTTTACTTTTCATTAGCGCTATGATTTTTATCTGTAAGCAGCTAATATTAGACTTTATTTTCGCGACTATTAAGCATCAGCGATAAAATTAGGCTTTAAACTTATTTTCGATGGTTTCCTTTATTTTTGGACAAATTCTTGTGGGAACAGTCAAATTAGGGACAGTTGCCTTGTTTTTTTTTTTACCTCAGACCTTGCGGGGTTTACCACGAGGCACCTGCAGTAGATTTTAAACTTAAACAGTGCCTGGGTGTTTTCTCTCTAGATTGGCAATTACGAGGAAACCTGTTTTGTTACATTACTGGAACTTGGTATCAGCTGTGTCAGGACTGTCCGTAAGAGTCCAGCAGCCACCTGTGCGCAGTTGAGTATTACTGGGTTTCTATTAAGATTGGCACTGGTATAGAGTCCAGTTTTACAACCCCCCAAAAAAGGGGGGACTGGTAATGGACAGAGTTTAACTGGGGCAAGACTGTCCGGTGGCATTTTCACAGAAACCTGCACTCGGTTCGTAGGTCCAGAACTGGTTTGCTTTGCTTAAATTGGCGAACATAGTAGACAAACCTTTATTATGGCTGAGGATAAATCAAAGATTTCTGACGAGGAGCCATTCAAAAGTACTAATACCAAAAGCAGAGGTGCTGAGGAACCCCCCCCCAGATCCCAGTCAAAAAATAAAGCTTCCAAAGATGAAGTTACTTACAAATTGAAAAATAATAAGAGTGATGAAAAAAGGAAGCTTGATCAAGCCAATAGTGAGGCAACCGGCAGCTTAAAGCATACAGAAAAAACAAAACACTTACAAACTGCGAAGGTTCTTCCGTCAGTGCAAGTTATGGAAGAAGCATGGCAACTGTTTCAGACCCTTCAAAAGATGGGTCCTTAATTTACTGGGGCTGGCAAGCACTCTTCCACAGTTCTCTCTTCTGTAGACTGTGAGGGTGACACAAGTGATCATGATCAATTTTATGATGCCCCTGACATGTATTTTGAGGGCCTTGAGCCCCAGGAGTCCCCAGACCCTTGCCTTGGGGATACCCCAGGTGACCACGAGGATCCTTCCTCTATGTTTACATTTATACAAAAATATGCTGGATACCCTGAACCTCCCTATGCAGGAGCCAAACCAGGATGTCGATGAAGACTATTATAGAGAGATGAAGGGTCATCCATCCTCAAAGACCCTGGTCGTCCCTATCTATAATGCATTTAGAAAAAATACCATGAAGGTGCTTCAACACCCCACTTCAGTACTAGGGGTTGATAAGTGGCTTGAGAGAAAATATAAATTGTCTAAAAATGGTACAGAGTTCCTGTCTGCACACCCTAGCCACGAGAGTATAGTGCAGCAGCAGCTTGTGAGAAAGCTGGAGTCTCCTTGTTGCCCTCTCCCCCTGAAAAAGATTCCAAGAAAATTGACTTTTTTTATAGCAAAGAAAATGTATGCCACAGCTTCCCTGTTTCTTGGGCTTTCTTCTTATATGGCATTTGCAGCCAAATATCAGAAAGCCCTTTGGAAATCTGTCCAGGCTGTCGCCCGCAACGGATCAAATTCTATGGTGCAGGAGCTGGTGTATACGTCAAAAACTGCCTTGGAAGCTACTATGTACCAATTCCACATGGTAAATAATAATGATGCAGCCTCTAGAGTGATGGCCCATGCCATCTCTCTGAGATGCTTCGCCTGGATTAGAACAACCAGTCTGACCGCAGACACTCAGAACAAGGCCATGGATTTTCCCTATGATCAAAATATGTTCTTTTGATTACAAAATCACTGACTACATGAAAAAGGTCAATGAGTACAAGGCCTCCTGGCAGAGCCATTCATACAAGTCTAAACCCGCCACCCCTCAGAGATCCCGTCCCAGGGGCGGTAGGGGCAGAAGTTTTGTTCCCAGGCTTTACAATCCCTATCCCCAATCTGACTTTAGCTAGTACAGGGGGTCATTCAGAGGCAGGGGCAGAAGCGGCCAAAGAAGAGTCCCCTCTACCCAGCCATCTGCCTCTCAGTTTAAGTCTTGATGTGAGTGTCCAGGTCACCTCCCCATTTCTGGTTGGAGGCAGACACTCTCACTGTCTTCAGCACTGGTCCTTCATCACTTTGGACAAGTGGGTGCTGGAGATAGTGGAGACAGGCCTGTCATTACAGTTCAAGCAGCTGCCAGACCTCAAACGTACCCAGGTGTCAAGACCTCTGTCTCCATCACAGATACCGCTGTTGGAAATGGAGGTACAAAACCTTCTGGCTTTATGAGTAGTGGAGAGGGTCCCCACCCACGAGAAGGGCAAGGGCCTCTACTCCAGGTATTTTCTGACACAAAAGAAAACTGGAGTGGCGACCTATCTTAGATCTCAGATATTTAAACAAAACATATGAAAAAACCTAAATTCAAAATGGTCACACTGTCTCTGGTCATACAGTCCTTACAGCAGGGTGAGTGACTGACCTCCCTCAACTTTTAAAGGACGCCTACATTCACATACCCATAAGGAGATCTCACAGGAAGTTTCTCGGGTTCAGACTTCCTTCGGGTCACTATCAGTTCACCGCAGTGCCCTTCGGTCTGTCCTCTGCCCCAAGAGTCTCTACGAAGTGTCTCGCAGTGGTAGCAACACATCTCGGGAGACTGGATGTCGCTGTCTGCCTCTATCTAGACAACTGGCTCATAGTAGCAAAGTCTCCTTGCCAAGTCAAGGAATCTCTTTCCCTAACAGAACACACTCTGGAGTCTCTGGGTTTCCTGGTAAATCTCATGAAGTCTCACCCGGAACCCACCCAGCTGCTCACCTTCATAGGGGCCCAGCTGGACACTCAGAAGGGATATGCTTTCCTCCCGCAGGAAAGGAGTCAGTTTCCTTTTAGTGGCAGATTCTTTCATTCAGAGACAGCCAAGACCAGCCAGACATTTCCTCAAACTTCTGGGACATATGGCCTCTGACTGCAGTAGTCCCGGGGTCAGGTACAGGATGAGACTCCTGCAAGCCTACCTCAGAGCTTGCTGGTCTTGGAGAAGCAACACATTTTCAAAGTTTATACCGGTGTCTGAGAAGTTCCTCCAAAACCTGCTGTGGTGGAAGGACTCTGCAAATTTGCAGGCAGGGGTTCCCTTTCAAGCTCCTCTTCCCACAGAGGTGAGCACCACAGATTCCTCCCTCTTGGGCTGGGGAGCTCATCTAGCCAGTGCCTCAGTAAGTGGCAGCTGGACTCCCAAAGAGTCACAGTTGCACATAAATCTTTTGGAACTCTGAGCAGTCTTACTAGCTCTCAAAGCTTTCGCTCCCAGCATAGAAGGGCAGCTGGTTCAAATTTGAACGGACAGCACCACTGCAATGTTCTACATAAACAAGCAGGGTGGTACCAGATCAGGAATAGTCTGTTCTGAAGCTCTGGTCTCTAGCATTCTCCCTGGGAGTCAGCCCCTCAGCTATTCACCTCCCAGGCAAACTCGGTACTCTGGCAGATGCTGTAAGCCACATCAGCCAAGGTCAGAGCGAAATGGACACTGAGCAAGCAAGTACTAGCCACAGTGTTCAGGCAGTAGGGCACACCAGACGTGGATCTGTTTGCCTCGCCTCAAGTTTCAGCTTCCTCAGTACTGTTGTAGGCCCCCAGTTCGGGGAACACTTCCTCTGGATGCCCTGATCCTGATCTGGTCAGGGAGGTTCCTATATGCATTTCCTCCCTTTCCCCTGATATTCAGGGTTTTGCTGAAACTCGAGCAGCAGCCTGCATCCATGATCCTAGTGGCTCCGGACTGGCCCAGGCAAGCCTGGTAACCTCTCCTTCTCTGTGTCTTGCAACGGGCCCATTCGCCTGCCTTCGACTCGCTCCCTACTGACCCTTCCTCAGACGGGAGTGCAGTACCCAGACATACTCTCTTCACCTCAAGGCCTGGTTCTTAAGGAGTTTGTTTCCATCCTCACAGTACTCTGAACAGGTCCTTTAAGATACTGAGGATGGCTAAAAAACGAACACTAAGAAGACATGCAGCCAGATGGAAAAGGTTTTCCCTCTGGTGCAGGAGCGCAAAGGTCGAACCCCTATCAGATTCAGACCCTCAGCTGCTAGACTACCTGGTACACCTACAGGCGTCAGGCTTGAAACCAGCTTCCCTCAAGCTACACCTGGTGGCAATTTCAGCCTACCTTTCGGTGGGAAAGAAGAAATAATTTTTTTCCCCACATCATTTTTAAACAGTTTTTCAAAGGCCTCTTGCACCTCCAGCCTCCAACCAGGGAGGGAGCCTGTTCCTTTGCATAGATGGGCTCATGAATCCACGTTCTGAGCCTATGTCCATGGCCCACATCAAGTTTGTAACTTGGAAGATCGTCTTTCTGGTAGCCATTACGTCTGCCAGAAGGATTTCGGAGCTACAGGCCCTGTGCACTGAGCCGAATTACATCATCCCTCACAACGATAAAGTTGAGCTCAGGACAAATAGGAAATTTCTGCCAAATGTGGTTTCAGAGTTTCACTTGAACCAGTCCATTACTCTGCCTGTCTTCTTTACTGAGCCATCCACTCCTGGCGAGCAGAAGCTCCACAGCTTGGATGTCAAGAGCCATCTTTCACTACCTAGAGAATACTAGACAGTCCAGAGGCTCTTCCACTCAGTTGTTCTTCACCTACGAGGATGTAGGCAGAGGAAGACCAGTTACCATTGGTTGGTCTTTTTATTAGATTCTGCTATGAGAAAGCTGATCAACCTCCAGTGGGGCTCGGGTCCCATTCCACCAGGGGCGCTGCAGCCTCGCATGCAGCAGCAAGGGACATTCCCCTGCTGGATGTCTGCAAAGCAGCTACCTGGAAATCTGTGCACACCTTTGTGAAACACTACAGTTTGGATGTGCAGACTAGCTCTGATACCAAATTTGGCAGGGCAGTTCTGCAGCGTCTCTTTCCTAAGTAGGTTCTCTGCCTGCCTCCCACTTGGTATTGCTTGGTAGTCAGCAAAAAAAGTTACTGATGCTAAAGGACTTCTAGGGTAAGAAGAAATTACTCACCATAGTAATAATTTTTCTTCCATGGGGTCCATTAGCATCAGTAAGCTCCCACCCTTCCTCCACGGTTCACCTGTTGGAGAAGGGCTCTTATGTTGCCTTTTACCAAATTTGGTGTTTCTTATTGCTGAGTTTTTACCTCGTGTTGCTGTCTCTATTTCCACTTTAGGACATTTGCATGGTTTTTGAATCTTTATTCTTTTTCGGGGCATTTGCCCTCATTTTTGCTTGAAATAATTCTGAAGCAGTCAACAGCTCTCAGTTCACACCCACTCCTGTCTTTTGATTGACTTGGCCCTACACTCATTAAATATCTCTTAAAGGCACACCTCCGGGGCAGTTGCACCTAGCCAACTAAGTACAAAAAAGTTACTGATGCTAAAGGACCCCATGGAAGAAAGATTACTGTGGTGAGTAATTTTTTTTTCTTCTACCCACCTGAGCAACTGCCCCCCACCAACTTTGTTGTTAGTCCATCGTGGGGTACCGAATCGAACGCCTTGCTGAAATCCAGGTAGAGGACGTCCACTGGCCTATGTCTGTCCAGGCCCCTGTCACCGACTCGTAAAACTCCACAAGGTTGGTCTGGCATGATCTCCCTGGGACAAAACCGTACTGCTTGTCATCCAGGTGCCACAACCTTTCCAGCTGCCTGCCAAGCCTCTCCTTGATAATGCACTTCATTACTTTGCCTACCACAGATGTTAGGCTGACAGGCTTGTAGTTCCCCATCTCATCTCTAGATCCCCCTTTGTGGATAGGCACCACATGTGCCACCCTCCAGTCTTGAGGCACCCATCCTGTATGCAGAGAGATAGAGAGATATTAGAGTGCAGCCAGTGGAGCCGCCAGCACATCCGCCAGTTCCTTCATAACCCTCTGATGCAGTCCATCCGGTCCCGGCGCCTTATCAGTCTTTAGCGACTGGAGGGCCTCCTTTTATCCTATCCACTGTGATTTTTTTTTTTCCCCTCGCTGCCCACCTCCTCATGCCACCGTCCCTCCCCTTCTAGATTTGACCCAGCCTCTACCCTAGCCTCTTTCAGTCTTCCAGACTCTAACTGACCTCCCGATTTTTGTGGGCTCCCCTTCCCTTCCGTTGGGATGGAAGGATCCCCTGCCTCCCTCGGTAAAGATTGAGGCAAAGTACTCATTTAGCACCTCTGCTTGCTCCCCTGCTTCTTGAGCCCACATCCCTCCCTAGTCCTAATTCTGCTGATCTGTGCCCTTGCTTTTCCTTTCTTTTCTCCCTTATGTATCTATAGAACCCTCCCCAGATATCCCTGGCCTGGGTTTTGCTCCATTCTCACCTTGGCCCCTCTCACCACTTTGGTGACCCCAGCCAACAACTCGTACTCTCCCCGCTCCCTTTCCCCCTTTGAGTGCTTAAAGTGCACGTAGGCAGCCCTTTTTTCCCTCACCGCCTCCTGCACCTCCCTGGTTCACCAACACGGCTTACTGGCCCTACATTGCTTTCGCCTTACTTTTTGCACAGGACCTAGTAACCTCCTGCACCTCCTTCTTAATGGTTTCCCACAAGCTTCCAGCAGCCATGTCTGGACTTATCTTGTCCAAGCACCCCCGAAGAATCCTACCCATGCCCTCTAAGTTTGCTCCCTGAAGTAGTCAACTGCACTAATACAGTAGTAGTAGTAACCCAAAGGTACAGTAGGAACCAGACCGTGGTGTGGTCACCACCTGCCGGGCGGGCTGCACACCTCCAGGCCCCTCATCTGGTCACTGTCTGCTAGGACAGCATCCAATATCTGGCCCTGTCTAGTAGGGTTCCCCCACCTGCTGCACTAGGAAGGCATCCTGAAAGACATCCATCAGTCTCTGCTCCCTGGCCACAGAGGATGTCCAGTTTGAGAATGGATATAGTTATACTGTTGAAATGAATGCAAAAGCTATTTGGAACTGGGGGGAGATGCAGTTTGACCTGCACAAACTCTTTTGCAGAGTTTGTCAACAGAATAGTTTTGGGAGACAATGTTATATTTTGTTGTACCTGCTAGGAAAGAAACTGAAAAAGTTTTGATACATTTTGTGAGAAACGGGATGTCTCTTGACGAGCACAGGATGCAGAAATTGTCAGGCAAACACCTGTTATAAAAAAGAGAACAATCTTTTTTTGTGAGATTGAGATTTAGAGCTACACTCATGAAGGACTTTTTGTATGAATTGTCTGTATAAAAGCTATTCTGCACAGTTTATTTTTTTTTTTTTATTGTTGAAAATAATAAAATGCTACTTGAGAATTTTATAATTGCTTCTGATTTCCATATACTTCCTGACCTGTGCCTCGACGACTGTCGCTCTTGCACTTTTGTGACTGCTGTTTACACCACCCTTTGCCTCCTCTCCTTTAACCAGTTAGATACCCGGTTCACCACCTTCTCCCCCACCACCATGCAGCAAAGTTTCTTTGTTAGCCTCCTGTGTGGTACAGTGTCAGAGGCCTTACTGAAGTCCAGATACGTCACATCCACTGCTCTCCCCTGTCCACTTCTCACCTCCCTAGTTACCCAGTCAAAGAAATCTGAGATTTGTTTGACATGATCTCCCCACTGTGAAGCCAAGCTGCTGCTGGCAGTCTTGATGGACACAAGGGAATCTTAAAAGCAAGAGAGGGGTGTAAGCCAGAGTCTTAAGTAGGGTCTCCGGTGGCACTATTGGTAGGGAATTCAGGGCAGACTAGGTGGGTCAAGTGGTCCTTATCTACTGACAATGTTTGTGTTTCATCCCATTTGCCTTCAGATACTCAATCAGTCTCTCCTTAAGAAGGGATTCTGTTAATTTTCTCACCACTGATGCGGGACTGACAGGTCTATAGTTACTGGCATTCTCTCTTCTATTACTTCTATGCAGAGGGACCTTCTCCATTCCTTTGGTACACCCCCTCCCGGTCTTCAATAAGGTGCTAAATATAGTTGCCAGAGAGGCAGCTAGCATCATGCTCACTTCCTTCTGTACCTCTGGGTGAATCCTGTCCTGCCACATCATCTTGTTTTCCTTTTAGAGCTTTCAACCCCTGGCAGACTCTTCTTTCATAAATGGGCTTGTGTGTAGTTTTGAAAGTACCCAGTGTGGGCAGGCGTGCAATGTTCTCCTGGAAGGAGTTGGAACCACAGCGGTGCATGGTAAGCAAAGGACCTTTGTCCTTGAGTTGTTTGACATTTCGAGTTAGGAAGGACTGGTGTTCGGAGTTACGGGTGTGCTGTGGATTATTGTTGGGAACCAGAAGTTGCTGAACCCCTGGCGGTAGCTGACCAAGGCAGATCTTTTTAGCTAGAAGGCAGGATTGATATTTTAGTAGCCCATTGAGCGTGAGCCAGTGTGCCCTGGCATAGAGATCACAGGTATGAGTCAGTCGGTGTGCACCTAAGGTGAGCTGGCAGGCTTTGAGTGCAGTTTGTATGCGCTGGAGAGCAGTATCTGTGGCAGGAATAAAAAATAAATATATAATGTGTGTGTGTGCGTGTGTGTGTGTGTGTGTGTGTATATGTATGTGTATGTATATATATATATATATATATATATATATATATATATATATATATATATATATATATATAGCATATTAGAGAACTCGTTGAGAGTTACGACAGCGAGCATGCCACCCACCGCTGGGGTGCGACAGACTGCCAGCCCCTAACTCTCACCCCATGACATGTGAAAGCAGCAGAAATATAGGAGAATGGGTGAGATTAGGACCCACAATCCCAATGCGCACCCAATGCTGGTTGGGGGTGGGGGGTCCAAGGGGTTTTCAACCCTAACAGCCGATTCTCACTTTTGTCGCTGTGGAACAACCCTAACTAATGCATTAAACGGAGTTTTTGCCTCTAATTTCCCTTCTTTGAGAATAACGAAATAGTGAATGAATGCAGCGGCGGGAGCGGGCCCATGCTCCGCCTACATGATGTGTTGTGGCATACTAACAGGGACAGCAACGCAAACAGAAATGTTAACAGTGGCTACACATGGTAACACAAGCACCGAATGAGAACAGAAAGGGTAACGCATATGGTGGCGAGCTGGAATGGTCTGCCACGTATGTGTTGTCACATAGTAACATGGTGCCTGCAAACAGAAATGTCAGTGGGCATGGTGATGTAAAGTGAAACAGTAAGATAAACAGTACTGTAGACAGAAATGGCAAAATAACAGAAACGCAAGCGCAAATGAAAACGAAGGATAACGCATATGGTGGCGCAGACGCCGTGGTAAGTGAAACGGTACGGATTCAGCAGCGAAAGGGCAACAGTAACAGTAATGTAAGCGCACAGGCTGGTTTTCCCAAAACCTGCATTGAGAAAGACAGTGAGTACAAATAATGTATGCAAAATAACGAGTATCGTAGCAGAAAATGAGATCTTGGAATACTAAATACATTATATCTCAGGAACCGCATTGACGAGAAAAAAAATTTAAGTCATATTATTTACAACTGTCCTGCTTATTTGAATCTTAGCCCCATTAGGGGCTAAGAAATTTTCCGATTTAAAAGTCCGATCTCGTGACCGCTTCCAGATACGGCCCTGAAAGGCACGGGCGAACGCCGAATGTTATCCTATGGGGAAAAAGAAAGTTCGAGCGCCATAACTTTGCCTACCTGTAATGTTTTTCACCAAACTACTGAAAGCACATCTGTGGGCTGTTGGCTGTCTTCCTCCAAATTTCAGGAAAAAGACCAAACCGTTATTTTGCAGCAGGGTGCCAAAGGATTCCTGTAATGCTTGAGCGCCGTAATGTTATCCTATGGGAAAAACTGTCAACTTTGGAGTGCCATAACTTTGCCGCCGTGTAATATTTTTCAATACAACACTGAAAGGTACATCTGTGAGATGTCGGCCGTTCCTCCAAATTTCAGCCCAAAACTCCCAACGGTTATTTTGCAGTGCAGTGCCAAAGAATTGCTGTCATTTTCCCACAGACTAGAAAATTACTGGCTCAATTATGTAAAGCTTTCAATGATATTATGACACTTTCGGAGTCCTGAGTAATTTATGAAAGTACTTTTCCAGAAATTTGAAAACATATTTCTGGGTGTTTTACCACAAAATAAAGACATGGCAAGCATCCTCAGGGCCTGACTAGGTGAATACAAAAAATTAGTTGCTAGAGGGTCCCAAATTTAAATGCCAACCATTTTTCTGATCACCAACTGAAAACAAATGGCCGATCGGTGAAGTAACAGGCCCAGTTAAAAGTAAAATGCATTTGAAAAGTGTTGAACTTTTGTTAACTTTTCTTTGACTTATAATGGGAAACTGTGTTTTGAATAACTTTTGAACCGTTTAATATTTTTTCAAATCTTGAAAGGCACGCGGGGACCCGGCTGCGTTCCTGAAGATTTCAGGCCGGTCACGCAAACCGATTGACCCCTGTAGGCCAACCACAGAATTCCAGAAAAAGCTTAAATGCCGCGACAGATCACACTTAATAACTCGCGATATCCCACTAGCACTAAACTTGGCACATCCCAAGGCCTATGGTTCTTGATCATAAATTCTAAATTTCAGGCAAATCCATCAAGCAGTTGCAAAGTTATTAAGGTGCAAAGTTTTGGGATTTAACATAGAAATGGCTCCTCAGCCCCTAACTATGGTAGCACTACCGTGCTACCATAATATATGTGTGTGTGTGTGTGTGTGTGTGTGTATATGTGTGTGTGGGGGAGCAGGGGAGCAGTTGATGTCACCTACCTTGACTTCAGCAAAGCTTTTGACACTGTTCCACATAGAAGATTGATAAATAAGCTAGGTAGGCTCGGGTGGGTCAGAGTTGGTCAACTGGGTGGCAAACTGGTTGACTGGCAGAAAACAGAGAGTGGTGGTAAATGGTATACAGTCAGAAGAGATGCAAGTCACAAGTGGGGTACCTCAGGGATCAGTCCTGGGGCCAGTCCTATTCAACATCTTCATTAGTGACCTAGCAGATGGACTAGAGGGTAAGGCTTGTCTGTTTGCAGATGACACCAAGATCTGCAACAGAGTAGATGATCCAGATGGGGTGGGCAGAATGAGAAGAGATCTGGATAAACTAGCAGAATGGTCAGAAGAGTGGCAACTGGGATTTAATGCAAAGAAGTGCAAAATCATGCACATAGGGAAGAGAAACCCTGAAGCCACTTATAGGCTGGGAGGGGAGTTGCTAGCAGTCACAAAGGAAGAAAGAGACTTGGGCATCATCATCACTGATGACCTGAAATCATCAAGCAGACCTCTAAAGCAGTAGGTAAGGCTAGGGGTGTTAGAGTGTATTAGTAGGGTATCACAATTCGTAAGAGGGAGGTAATAATCCTCTGTACAAGACATTGGTTAGGCCCCATCTGGAGTACTGCGTGCAGTATTGGAGGCCACACCTTCAGAGGACATTAACCAAATTGAGGCAGTCCAGAGAAGGGCAACAAAATGGTGCAGGGACTGCATCAGAAGACATATGAGGACAGATTAACGGAGCTCAATATGTATACCCTGAGCAAAGGAGGGAGAGAGGTGATGGATCGAGACATTTAAACACCTTAAGGGCATAAACAAGGTGAAAGAGTCTAACATGTTTAAATATAAGAAAAATAGCAGGACAAGAGGACACAGCATGAGATTAGAGGAGGCTGATTAAGGGGAATGTGAAATTCTTTTTCACAGAAAGGGTGGTAGATGCATGGAATGGCTTACCACAAGAAGTAGTGGCTATGAATACAGTGCAGGGCTTCAAACAGGCATGGGATAGGCATAAGGGAGCAATACAAATGACTATGAATAGATAGGTCACTGACATAGCAAAGGCCGATGGCACATTTATAAGGTAGAAAAAGAAATGGGCAGACTGGATGGGCCTTATGGTCCTTATCTGCAGTCAACTTCTATGTTTCTATGTGTGTGTGTGTGTGTGTATATATATATATATATATGTGTATATATATATATATAATATATGTGTATGTATGTGTGTGTATGTATATATATATATATATATATATATATATATACATATATATATACACACACACCTGTATATCATATGCACCCACCCCAGACCAGGGAACCCACATAACTCTGTACAGCTATGCTGAGGTCTTCAGGAGAGGTGCTGTGCTTGTGACAATAAAGTAGCCCTATGTGCTTGTTGATAGCTTTGGCCGTGTTGTCAATGTGGAGAGTATAGGAGAGCGAGTTGTCAATAGTGATACCGAGGTATTTAAAGTGTTTAACAAGTTCAAGGGAAACCCTGCCACTATTGCATATTGATAGTGGGTAGTTTTTGTTTGTTTACAGAGCTGGAAAACAGCATGTTTTTTGTCTTCTTGTAGTTCATCAATTTATGATCTTTGAACCATGTCTCTACACTGGTGAAGTTGCTCTGTAGTTGCTGCTCAAGGGAATGGGGGTCTGAGCCATTTGAAAAGACAACCGCGTCGTCCATATAAAGGAGGATGCGGCCTTGACTGGCTTGGGGGAGGCAATGAAAGAATAAGCCGAATAGGAGGGGACCCAGTATTGACCCCCCGAGGAATGCCTGAGCAGACAGGTTTGCTGTCCGAGAGGACAGTACCTATCCTGACTTGCTGGGAGCGGCAGTGCAGGTAACTGCGGAACCATGCAGCTGCCTCAGGGGCAAGGCCTGTAGCAGTGAGTCGGTCAGCTGGGAGGGCATGATTGACCGTATCAAAGGCCTTTGTTATATCGATTGCCCCAGCAAGCTAAGATAGATTTTATTTGTTTATTGAAAATATCAGAATTAATACCTTTGAGTCAGAGACTCCATTACAAAGGCTCCACGTCAGACAGTACAGTAAAATAGAGTAACAGTTTATGGATGAAGCCCGTGAATTCCAGGAGGTTGTAGTGGTGCTGTGCCCTGCCCTAAAGCCATGCTGCTCAGGGCATAGGAGCTTATGTTTGTCCAGGTTTTTAACAGGTTGGTCCGTGAGTGGAAGTATAGAGGTGCGTCTATAGTTCTCAGGCATGACCCGATCCCCTGCTCTTGTACACAGGGGTAACTGCTGCGACTTTCCATTTTTGAGGAAATTCTGTGAACCGGAGTGACAGGTTGAGGATATGGGTAAGGGAAGACTGGATTTCTTCGAGAGAACGAGATTAGTTTCAGATCGAGGTTATCTCTACTGTAATCTCCCCTTACCGAGCACCTTATGCAGGTATTTCCTGGCTTCCCCGATAGTAATAGTCTTGAAGCGAAAAGGCGGATGCACTGGGGTCTGTGAAGGAGCAGCAGGGTTGGTGAGGGAGAAGTCTTCAGGGAGGACATTACGGAGGTCGGTGAAAGTAAGGTTGAAGGTGTTGGCTATTTTTCTGATAAATTGATACATAGATTTAGGATCAAGGACGGGGGATCCATAAACGCTGAGCATGGTGGGGGCTGTTTTTGGGCTCACATCCAGTGACCTCTTAGGTTTGCTCAGAATTTACGACCATCATTCCAATTCTTGGCTAGGGCTTCCTTGTAGTACATGTTTTTGGCTATTCGGATGGTCCTGGTACAGTTATTCCTGGTCTGTTTTGTAATTCAGGATGTCTGACTGCTTCCCTGTGGCCCTGGCTACATGCCAGAGATGGTCTCTCTCTCTCTTTCATAAGTTCAAGGGTGTCTGGGCTCATCCAGGGGTTGAAATGACCTTTGATTTTACGCTTTTTGAAGGGTGCGTGAGTGTCGCAGATCGTTTTGAACAGGACGATGAAATGGGCAAGCGCACTATCAGTGTCAGAAGCCCCAAACACTACTGACCAGTCGGCGTTGAGATCGGCTTTAAAGTGGCCCGTGTGACCAGGCTTGAGGACCCTGTTGGTGACTGTTCTTGGAGGGGGTTTGGTGAAATTATTAGCCCAACTGAACATGACAGGGGAGTGGTCACTGATGTCCGGGAGGACAGAGGTGTTGGAAATATGCTCAGGTCGGTTCGTGAGTACCCAGTCGAGCAGAGTGCTAGTGCCCGTTCTGTAACTGGTCCTAGTGGGGGCTTCAATGAGTTGTGTAAAGTGGACAGCCTGAATTGCATCTTTGAAGTGGTTAGCTTCAGGGGCAAGCCAATTAATTTTGAAATCACCAAGAAGTATAACCTCTGAGCTCAGGGTCAGGCTTCCAAGGTAGTCTGACTGCTTGGAGACCTTGGGCCGAGTTCTTTGGTGGGATGTAGACTGATAACAGTGTAAGTGTTTGTTATGGGCCCCAAGAAGGACCTTAATGGCAAGGGCCTGGGAGAATGGCCCTAGACTGGGTAAATTTAGAACTATGCCCTGTAAGCTATCCTTAAGGTAGAGTGCAAAGCCACCACCTCTTTTAGATACTCGATCTTGCCTAAAAATTGTGTCACCCGGTAGACTGATGGCACCATCGGGGATCCTGGGAGAGAGCCATGTCTCGACAACTGACATCACATCAGGATTATGGAGGGCTACCCAGGCTTGTAGATTGTCAAACTTTGCTGCCAGGCTGCAGATGTTTAGGAATGCAAATGTTAATGTTTCCTGGTTTCTGGGCTATTGTACCCTGATTTTGATGGGGGCCCAGATTGGGGTGGATGTTGCCTGAGAGAAATAGCAACAGGAGGGCTAGTCTAACCAAGTAACTTTTAAAGTATTTGGTGTTAGCTTTGTGCTGCCTTCTTGAGTTTATTCTGATGGCGTGCTTGTCGGAGAGCGAGGGCAGTCTGAGCAAGAGTGTGGGAGGAGGAAGCCATGGCTGGGTGCGCTGAGTTCTGAGCCAGGCACGCCAGGCTGTGTTGTCAGGCCTGCAAGTGGCAGGTAGGTCGGGGTCGAGCACCGACGTTATGGTGCAGCAAGTATTGCCATAAGTATGCTCAGTGATGAGGGTAGGCGGTTTAGGGTCATTGCGTGGCTACCCTGAGAGCATACAGAATGGTCAGGAGAATATAAAAAGGCATTAATCTGGTTACCGAAGTCATGATTGGGGGGGTGCGGGAGGAGTCTAAGAGTAATGCTACTCTAGAAAAATGCAAGGAGTAAAGGACTGATATAGATAAGGCAGCAGCAATGTTTGTTAAATTTGAGCACGAGACAGGATCACCCCTTTAAGAAGTTGCTGTAACTGACTACTGTGAGGCCTCAGGGGGCGGGGATCACTGGGGAAGTGTATTTAAAAAAAAAAAAAAAAAAAAAAAGGAGGGGGGTGGGTGAAAAAAAATATGGTATAGTTTATACAAGTATGATTTATCTCCTGTCCAGTCGGTATGCCGAACCACACTCTATGATGATCACTTGTACCTAGGGGCTACCCATAGTGGCATTTGCAGTGCTGTCCCTGTTTTGTAAGTACCAGATTCAGCAGCGCCCCATCTCTAGTGGGATCTGTAACCAGCTGCTTGAGAAATGCCCATTGGAGGGAGTCTAGGAGGACCCTGCTCCTACTTGTAGCTGTGGCCAGGATGTTCCAGCCTACATCTGGCAGATTAAAGAGCAGCTTCATAGTATTTGCTTACCTTTCACAGTACAGTAAGGGCTGTTCTTGCCAAGGTACTGATGTGTTCATATTTTTATTTAAATAATTTTATCTTGTCTTGCGCCACGGAAAAGGCAGAGGATAGCCAAGCAGAATGAGTCTGCGACCGGAAGCTGTTTGGCGTCAGTAAATGCAGTGGAGGTCTGTGCTGACCTCATGTTCTGTGCCATCATTGTGACCACGTGTGCTCGGCTGATTGCTGTCTCCAAAAGACTCTCTAAAATAAGTTTAAACTGCATTTGAAACACCTAAACCTTACTACTTCAAAGAGTATGTAGTGCTCATTTATATCCTCTTTCTAGGTCCTGTTAAAAGATTGCTGTCTAGGGGGAGCTGTGGAGCCCGAGCAATATGGCGGCTTGACTTTATATGACAGTATTGATATTGGGGAAAACAAAAATAAAAAGCTGTTTTAAGATCACTTGCAAATCTGACGCAGGCAATCTGGGGGCACTATTCAGGTACAACGTGGGAAATCCATAAAAGACAAGAATCAAGGTCAGTGAGATATTTAATAAAATTGGTCCTCCTGCCATGAGATCTGCTGCAGGAAGTTCACACGTGGCCTTGCCTGCGGAATCCGAAGAGACACTTAAGTCCTTGGGAGTTAAATAAACCAAGTGATCTATACAGTTTCTGGCTTATCCGATAAATTTGACTCTCTGACAAACCGGGTTGGCATCTTGGAGACGGACCTGGTCGTGGTTAAAACGGAGATGGTGGACAGCAGAAGGATAACGGAGGCAGCCCTTGGAGCTACTTCGAACTTGGTGAATGAAAATGTTCACCTAAAATCCTTACTGGAGTCGCTGGAGAATCAGGCCAGATCAGCAGAAATTTGTGTAGTGGGACAGCTGGAATGCTCTGAAGGCGATCACTTTCAATTATTTGAGAGAATGGTTGGGACAACAACTGGGAGAACCCATTACAGCTTGTTTACTATCCAGAAGGTCTACTGGGCAGTACAGCGTGGCAGACTGATGATCCTGGATGCCCCTCAAGCAGTGGTTCTGGTGATGGGACTGTGTGGGATCGCGGGCTTTTGTGCTAGAGCTGGCTCACTGCAAAAAAACCTTTACTGTGCGATGGTCAACAGATTGTATCCTGACCTGAGCTATGCCACAAGAATGAAAAATAAGTTTGTTGGAGTTCAGGTGCTTTTACATTCTGCGGACATACTGCATGGCATGCTTTTCCCTGCCCATCTCCGTACTGCCTAAGGCGGCAAAATATTAAAGTTTTTCTGATTTCATCAGAAGAATTAAAATGGGCACAGAGGCATGCCTCAGCACCGCTCTGAGGACTGAAGCAGCGGAATCAGAATTGGAAGGGGAAGATCCAATCTGATCACCTTGGAATTTATTGCAGTCAGATTTGCTATTTGAAATAGTGGAGGTTACTTTAAGGAGTTGCTTGCTCTCCATTGTAGTGGTTAACATGGAGAAAGTTGTTGGACACTTTTTTAATTTATTTTTTCATATAGCGTGGTTGTCTGTCTCCACAGTTTCCTATTAATCGTTGGTACCCATCTTTGAACACGTTTATTGTAAACACCTTGAATCAGTGGCAATGACATTTCGGACATTAATTAGGTTTCTGGAGTTCTGGCGACCTTGCTACAGTGCACAATTAGTATAATTCTAATAACCTTCAGTTGTTGGAAGATGTGTTTAACGTTTTCCATCCAGTTGTCTGTTTTAGTAAATGATTAATAATATTAAAGCCGTAAGAAATCTTTGATATTTGCTGTTATGGCATCAGTAGTGGGTAAAGCATGTACCTCTCGCATTTCATGCAGGATTCCGAGACAGCATAAAATTTTTTTTTTTTTTTTTTTTAAACACAGTAATTGATTTCTATACCCGCAGCTCTTGGACTCTGTGACATGGCAATAGGTAGTATAGCAATATCTGTATTCGACATAAACTTGTGAAAGGGGATGGGAGAAAAAGGCTGTCGGGGGTCCGATAAAGGAGGGACTCTGTCTCCGCCCCCCCCTGGGGAGCTGGAGGAATGCAGGAAAAGGCCGACTGGTAAGGTGTGGACCAGGGGAGGACAGAATCCCCACAGGAACACGAGCAGGGGAAATGGAAGTATAGGGAAAGGGTGGAAGGTAGTCCTGCTAAATGCCAGGAGCTTGGGCAATAAAATGCCTGAGCTCCAGGCGATGCTAGCTGAGGGAGTGGTGGATGTGGCAGCGGTCAGTGAGACCTGGGCCACCGCAGGGCACGACTGGGACCTGAACCTGGAGGGCTACACAGAGGTCGAAATTGTTTTGTAGCCACTAGCCAACAGGGATAGTGACTGGGAAAATCCACTGGCCCCGCAGACTTTTCAACTAGCCCAGCTGGTGTACTTATTGAACTGTTGCCTTCTCCAGTACAAGCACACAGGTCTAGTTAAAGGAAAATCTTTAATAGCCTGATACAAAATCTACCAGCATTTGGCTAGTGGTCTGGTGCCAATTTCAACCCCTGCTACACCACGTTCAGGAAGGACAGGGGGGAGGGAAGGGGAGGGGGGGTAGCAATAATAGTCAAAAACTGCATTGCCATAAGAGGAGTGGCGGAGGGAACTGTGGAGGTGATTTGGGTCACCTTGATAACGGGGAGGGGGCAAGAGAGTAAAAATAGGAGTGGTGTATAGACCCTCTGCGCTGGCAGAGGAGCTGGAGGAGAGTCTGGTGGCAGATGTTGGGAGACACTGCAGATTGGGCAGGGGAAGGGTGGTGGTGTTGGGGGACTTAGACATGCCAGATAAGGCTGGGGAGACTATTACATCCTCGGTGGCCAGGGAACAGAGGTTGTTGGATGTCTTCAGGACGCGTTCCTAACTCGGCAGGTGGGGGAACCGACCAAGGAGAAGCGGATACTGGATGTGTTCCTGGCAGAAAGTGACCAGATTGGGGGCCTGGAGGTAAGGGACCCGTTGGCGGGGAGTGACCATGCCACGATTTGGTTCTGCCTAAACCTAGGAGGGGTAGAAGGCTGCACAAAGACTGAGATAACTGACTTCAGGGGGCCGGATTTCAAGGAAATGGGAATGATCCTTACGAAGCACTTGGATGGGATTGGGCCAGACATGGATGCTGATAGTAGGTGGGAAATCATCAGAAGGGGGGTGCGGGATGCTACCAGCACCTGTGCAAGAGTAAGACGAAAATGCAGTAGGGCCCAAAAACCCTGCTGGTGGACCAGGGAGGTTCAGGAGGTGGTGAGGGGAAAGAAGGCTGCCTATATGCAATTAAAGTGCTCAAGGAGTGAAAGGGACCGAGGGAGTACAAACTGATGGCCAGAAGGGCCACTAGGGTGGTGAGGGTGACTAAGGCAAGGAAGGAGCAGAACCTGGCCAGGGAACAAGGGGTTCTTTAGATACATTGGGGAAAAACGAAGGGTGAAGGGGCAGATTAGCAGGATTAAAACGGGGGAGTGGTGGGCACAAGACCCGGGGGGGCGCAGGCTGAGGTACTAAATGAGTACTTCGCCTCAGTTTTCACCAAGGAAAATGGGGGGGCTGCATCATACATGGGAGGAGATGGTGAAACTGAAGAGGGGGAGGATTCTGTGTTATCAATTGCATCAGGTGTGTTCCCCCCGAATTTTTACATTGTATATTGTTTGGTTTTGTAAATAATCAAAGTTTAGTACTGTCCTATACTAATCACATATTATTCATTATGTTTTAAATACGGCACTTATATTTGGTCTGAAGAAGGGACAGGCTAGTCCTGAAAACATTTACCATTAGAAAGAACAAGTTCAAATTATAAGCGGCTGGATATTGTTACCCTATATGAATATGGATTTTATTTGATGAAATACAAGAATGGAAAATCTTACACGTGGAATTGCAACATTTCAAGTAAAAAAGAAATATATCTACATATGGGTTGAGAGTCTCCTTTATTCACTTGCACACACAATCTCAATTCTCTGCCACCTTGCAAAGGTTCAAGAAAGAATTCTATAAAACCCAACTACAAGACTACCTTGAACATCTGCTCCTGTCACCCTGCCAACACGGTTTTCATAAACATCATAGCACTATCTTTGCTCATCAGTCATCTCAGACTTTCATCATGCCTTTGATACTGACCTAGCCACGGGGGCTATCTATCTTCATAGACCTCACAAAGGCTTGCAACTTTGTAAACCATATGCTGCTAATTATGAAACTAGAATCCGTAGGTCTTGATCAACTATCCACCTCACCACAAAACTACCTATCCGGCCGCACCCAAAGTGTCAAATAGGCCAATTGTCAAATCTCCTTTCAGGCAGATTACACACAGAATACCCCAGGGATCCATCCTAGGCCCCCTACTCTTCTCTTTACTCATTAATGAGCTGCCAGGCTACTTGGGCGCGTGGGTGCAATTCTACGGACTTGATGCCATACTATACAGATTCTCAGCTGACACCCAGTGGCTTAATCCGCACCTGGAATCCGACTTCCACCAATTAGAAGCAGGGTTCTTTAAAAAATAACCTACTATTAAACTCCCCAAAAACTAAATCTGTGCTCTTCCATTCCCCCTCCTTTAAAACCTCCCTTAACCCGCAGCTTTCCATCCACACCAGTAAAGGGGAACTCCTTGAATCGGTCGGCTGTTTCAAATAACCTGGGCAGCCTGCATTATCCTCGCCTCTCCTTTGAGGCTCATGTTAGCAGAACTGCCAAAATTATACACCAGAAAGTGGTTTGCTGTACAGTCTTCATCCCCTGCTATCAAAAGCATCCTTTCTAAAAATTGCTACCACTTTGCTGCTGCCTCTGCTCTCATATGGGGCACCACTATGACTATCACTCGAGATCTCACTCGCAAACCAGTTGGAACGACTATATCACATGATAGCACGCTTTGCCATCGGAGCAGCCCCCCGCCAGCACCATTGCACTGTACTTGCATCCCTGGGCTTGCTACAACTGGAACACATCCTTTACTCCTCACTATGCATCACATTTAAGCGCACCCAACTCTACACTCCACCAAGCTTAACTGACGACATTGTAAGGAGGCGACCCAGGAGGTCTCTCCACTCCTCCTCCTTTTCCACTACTAGACGTACCAAAGACACGTCTATCCACCGGTAGAAGATCCTTGCTTATGCTGCCCCTCTGCTTGGAACTCCCCCAAAAAAATATATCCCTCCTGCACTACTCCTCCCTCTGTTCAAGCATGCTCTTCTAAATAACTTTTCTGCTTCAGGAACCTGTACCTGCCCCACCTGACTTACAGGCACCTGTTCTTATCATTTTCCTATAATTCCGAAGCCTGTTCCCCTATCTTCTTACTACTATTGTACTCTTAACTTCTCGAGCACTCCTGTGTAGTCTATCAGTGCTCCACTCTGCACCCTTCATAGCTGTTCTCAAGATAGTACCATATATCGAAACAAAAACTTGTACTGCATTTTTAGGACACTGCCTTAAACCGGGCTACTGCACTGTTGGATTCTATACGTACATGTATTCTAGTTTCGCTTATTGTACAAGTCTTGACTCATTACTTTTACTTGTTTTTGATTTTTCTTGTATAGTAATGTATCCCTTTGTACCCTCCCCCGGGTCACCCCTGAAAAAGGGACTGCATGGTCTCAGTGGGCTTACCCAGTCACTAAATTTCAAAAAAAAAATTTTTTTTTTTATATATATCTCCAATGTCTGCTATTATTGTATCATCTCCTGAGTTCTCTGCAGTGATGCATATAAACATGACCGCATGCCGTGTGTGTCACAGTGGCCACATCACCATCCCTTGATCCGCTTGCTCTGGTTGCATTACCATATGTGGACATACGGGTCTCATTGGTGAAGTAGACCCCCGCCCCAGTAAAGTTGCGAATAAAAACGGTAGTCTGGCCAGCCGGCCTCCAGGGGCTATGATGGGTCTTCTTGTTCATCTGTTTTCGGTCCTGTTCTCTCCACCCCCCAAATTTTTTTTTTTTCTAGTATTGGTTTGCTGACTCCTTCCTCAAGATGCAATCCACCATCAGTGTGAATCTGCCTGACCACGTTAGCTACATCGTTTGCCCTTCTCTGTTTCATGGACTAGTATATTGCAGGTGTGTGTGTGTGTGTGTATACTTTCCCTATCACTGGAGACTGCTTTCACGCTGATCACTGCTGACAGCTTATTTTGCACTACGCAGCTGCTAATCACATTCATTTAATGACATGTAGCGGCCACTCACGACGCTGGTGGCGCTTCGAGGATGAGGTATGTTAAGCAAGAGTACTCCCATCAAAATTAAGAGTTAAAGTACTCTCTTAGGAGACGGACCTAAAAGAAAACTGGGGAGCAGCGTAGAACATTCCACAGTGCACACGCCATCGATAAAGCTGCAGTCGCTGCTCTTTGTTTTTCCCCATACGTGCTCAGGGCACAACCACTCCTTCAGGCCGCTAAGGACTCCCACACCCCTCCGATTCTACCCTGACCCTCCTTACCTCACATAGCAGCCATCAGGGTAACCCAGCGTATCCCCTTCGCTGGACGGGGCCCTCTCTTCCGAGGGGGAAGGCACCGGGGAGTGGGCCGGCACAAACTCAATTGGCCCCGTGTTACTGTGGTGGACATGGCTCGCGGGAGGTCTGAAGGAAGTGTGGGCAGTCTGGCAGCCGTCATCTGGCTGAGCCCCGGGCGATTTTCTGGTTTTCTTGGTTGCACAGCTATTGACATCCTCTTGCAGTGCTCTTGGTCTCCACCGGTGGCTGCTGCAGAGCGATGCGCGCCCGGTACCCACCCCAGGAGAGGAGAGCAGTCCAACGGACGCTCAGTCCTCATCCTCCACTGCCGGGCTACAGCAACCAGAGTCCGTTCCCGAACTTGGGTCGCCGGTGTGGTGTCCAGTGCCTCAGCCTTCTACGCCACTGGGCTGGCAGTCGCTGCTCTTTAAATTTCCCTGTAAATTACTACTTCCCCTTTGCTTGCTTGCTTGCCATTTTGCCTGTGGTCTCCCCCAAAACCCTGTCCATTTCCCCTCCCTGTGTTGGTGGCCTGTACAACACCCTCATGTGTATAAAGGCCCTGAACCCTGTAAGCCGACGCAAGGAACTTCCAGCGATCTTTTCCTTGCTGTGTCCTTGTATTGCTGTGGCCTTTTATACCTTCCTTTACATATAAAACAATCACCCTTACTCCTCACCCTATCCTTTTGAAGCATGCTGTAACCTGGTATGGCCATCTCTCAGCTGTGGTTGGTACACCATGATTCTGTTATGGCCACTAGATCCAGGTCTGTCTCTGCAGTGGTAACCTCAACAAGGTCAGGAATTTTGTTTCCTAGGCTCCTTGTGTTGAGAAGCAGGATCACACCGATTACTTGGGGAGAATGGCATGGAGGTTTACACAACATGAGAAACTAACTTTCATTTTGATAAGCTTGGTTGCGAGTCCATGCCCAAATTGGACATAGTCCCTGCTGTGTCGAAGAAGAGGTGGGCAAGATGGACTGCAAGTCCTTCCGTGAATACTGTACTATGTGGATGATGACTTTTCGAACAGGCTACTGGGTAATCTTGCATACTGAATGTAACTGTTTCTGTTACTCTTGTTTTTGGCCAATGAGACCTCGAAAGTTAGGCATTAAACATAAATTAAGTGATTGTGGTGTGGGACATTACTAAATTCTGTACCTTTTCATTTGGGTTTCTCTGCAGATAGGCCATGTTCAGTTCCAGTGCAAAGATTGTGAAGCCCAATGGCGAAAAGCCAGATGAATTTGAGTCTGGCATCTCCCAGGCTCTCCTTAAGTCTATTTTGTATTTGTATTTATTTTACCAGGAGCGAACCATCAAGCTTAGCACATTTGCAAGGATGAATTTATTTTTTAATTTGTGAAATGGTAACTGGTAAAGGAACACAGAGCCAAAGGCATGACGGGGGGTACAGTAAGTGAACAATCAACAAGGTGGGGGGGTAAACACGAGATAAATAAGGTAGTAAGAAGTGCAGCTACAAAAATCGATGAGATAAGCAAGTTATCACCAGGAACATGCTGAGTACTACATTTATATACGAAAAGTACACAAATTACAATAATCATTGTTAGTATGACTAAAATATCCAACATTACAGTATAACAAAATCATGTTTAAATGTGAGGACATCTAGTATTGCTTTTGTCCAATTCTGAAGTGATCTTTGTCCCTGTGCATCCTTGGTCCCATTACGTGGTCCTTGTCCTCACTAGTCGGACATGGAGGCAAGACCTGTGGGGAGAGGCAGAAGGACTTGAGCTTATATGCTCTTGGGGTGACATGATCAAAACATACAGGTTCTTGCATGGGATAAATAGGGTGGACGCCAAGGTACTTTTCTTTAGGAGCTCAGATACAGGGAAAAGGGGGACCGCAATGAAACTTGCAGGAGGAGATTCAGAAAGACCATCTGCAAGCACTTTTTCACTGAAGAGTGGTGGACAAAGAGAAATGAGCTGCTGGAGGAAGTGGTACAGGCCATGTCAGTGAGCAGCTTCAAACGGGACAGGCATATGAAATCGTTAGAAAAGGGGTGGCGAAAAAAGTGGTGGCCAGTCCAGAATACTTGAGGGGAAAGGTGGGCAGTCTGGATTGGTTTCAAGGCTTTTTCCTGCCATCATTTGTGCATTTCTTTCTCTGCTTTCCCAAAGCTCATTTCTTTTAATGTAGTATTTTCCAACAAAAAGTGTTGCTGTTCTGTGGTACATTTGTCTTGCGCATACAAAATGTTTGTAACCTTTGATATCCCAGAACATTGTAGTCAAAGAAACCATACAGTTTCCCCAGTTCAGTGCAATGAAACTTTCATTAGTGGATTGCTGTTTCTTCTTGCCCTGGGATTCTATACAGCTTTAGCTTTCCTTTACAGTTTTAAAATGTAAGTTAGTTAGGGTTGAAGAAGTGAAGTATTTAGTGTCAGGATCGTCTTTCTGTTTGATTTTTGTTTTATGTATATACAATAGTTGTAGACGCAGTGAATTCAGCTGCCACATACTGTGTGGATTGCATTAGTCAGTCCTCATATTTTGCGCCTAACGTTTATTAATATTTATTAATACTTATTTTGGACGTATCCTAATTTGTATTTGTGGCAATTCTGTCCTGAACTGGGCTCGAGGATGAGGAGACTGATATCTAAGAGGTGATATCCCCTGAGAGTGGAAAAGAGGAGCCATGGTTTTGGCCAGCCGCTTTTTGATCTCTGAATTAAAGTGGAGCTGTGGTTTTGGCAGCAGAGTGGAGGTGTTGTGTTGGGACTAGGCTGTTGGGCTTCGGTGGTTATTGGAGCAGTTTCTGCTATTCTTGTAGCCGATTTCGGTGAGTCGGCTGACTGGTTCGCCTTTCGTTTTTTCTTCTCATTTAAGAAGTTTGGAGACTCTCTCTCGACCTTGCTAACCTGAACCTGGGGATGCTACTGGTGGGATTTGGTGTGAGGACTGGACCTGCTGCTGTTGAGGACTAGTAGCTGGTCGTGAGCCTTGGGGGGCATGGCTGAGAAGCCCTTTTTTTCTTTTTTTTACACACTGATTATTTTACCAGGTGAGACACACTAAGCTGAAAGGTTGTTTGCAGGTGCAACCTGGGAGCACAAGGAAGTTAAGTGACTTGCTCAGGGTCACACAGTATGCAGGTGGGGGTTGTGGGATTCAAACCCAGGTCTCCAGATTTGCAGCTCAGAGCCTTAAACCACTGAGCTTGTCCCTCACCTGGATCCGTTACACTTGGAGATCCCTGTTGGTGTTCCTCTCGGGGGATGGTTTGTTGGTTGGTGTTGGGAGAAGATTGGAAGGCTAGAAGTGGAATAAAGCAGCAGCGTTTGGTTTGGAAGCCCATCGATTTTGAGCTTGGTAAGAATCTGTGAGAGTGATCTGTTGAGATGCCCACAGCCCAGTAAGAACGTTTTCTCTATTTTCCTTTCTGGTGGACAGTGCGAGTGTTCTCCTCTTTACAGACAGTTTAAGGACATATCCTTTTATTCTCCTGCCTGGTGGACAGTGTGAGTGTTCTTCTCTCCTACAGACAGCTTAAGGACATATTGTGGACAGTGAAAGTGTTTTTGCTTTCTTTTTAAAGATTATCTGAGTGATATACTGTATCCTGAATTGTACTGCTGGAATGAGTTTGGTGGGGGGATACTCTTTTCTGGTGAGGTGAGAGCTCCCAGAAGTCAGAAGCTGTTTGTTGGAGAGAATTGTGGTAACTTCCTCCTCATACCTATGTTGTAATTTATGATCTGCTCTGTTTTGTTTATTTTGTGTTTATTATTGTTTGGTGTGAGGTATATGATTGAGAGTTGAGTGATTGGGTGTGTGGTGTTGTGTTATGGTGTTGGTGTGAATTTGTTATGTGTATTTTGAGTGTGTGTGAAGATGTGTTGGGGAGTTATTCGGATGGTCAGGCATTATTCCCCACCTCCCGGCAGGACCTCCGCCCTTTAGTCGTCCCCGTGTCCCGGAGGCCATATACAGATGGAGTAGGGCTCTGGGGATTGTGAGGAGGAGGAAGGTGGAGGCGGGGCCTAGAGGGGGAATGGAAAGGAGTGGACGGATTGGGATAGTGGGGACGAGAAGCCGCCCTGGGCGAAATGGGTTCAGGAGAAGGGTCCTCCTTGCCAGATTCCCATACCCAAGGGCTCTCCAGGCAGGTGGCTCTATCTTCACCGGCAACTCATCCTACTCGGATGGTGTTATGTAATGCCAGGTCTGTTAAAAACAAGACTGCTATATTAGCTGATCTTGTAGGATCATCTGACCTGGCATGCATCACTGAGACCTGGCTGGATGATAATGCTGGCCCTGTTTTGGCTTCAGCTGTACCAGTCTGGTACTCTGTGATGCACCATCTGAGATTGGATCATAGGGGCGGGGGAGTGGCAGTTTTGTTTTTAGAACGGAACTGAACCTGATGGAGGTACCAATAGGAATTACCAACTCCTTTTGAATGTATCTTGGGTGAGGGTGTGGGGTACAGCATTCTTCTCATTTACCGTCCACCATGTAATGAGAATGTTTTCCTGTGGGAAGTTGCAAACTTCATTGTCTATATGACATTGGGATCCTCCAGATGGCTGATCATGGGGGACTTCAGTGCCTGGGTCGACGATGAACTCTCGCAGTTTGGTCAAGACTTCCTCCAGTTGATGAATTCGCTGGGCTTCACACAGGTTATTTCCTCCTCGACCCATATAGACGGTCATTCATTGGACTTGATATTCCTCCTGGGGATGGAGATATCCGACTTGGTGGTGGAGCCAGTCAGATGGTCTAACCATCACACCATTGGGTTCAGTTTCTTGGCCCCCCTGGTAGGTCGGCCCCTACAGAAATGGTCCGTACCACCCTTTGAGGGGTGTTGCCCCGGAGGGCCTGATGGCGTTGCTGGATCTGCTCGGAGTTTGCCAGAGTGAATGCATAGATCCCGGGGACCTGGTTCAAACAACATGAAGTCTTGCTATATTATGACAATTGCAGTATGACCGCAGGTTAGAACTGCTCTGGAGGTGAAATAGTTAACTTTCCATGCAGGCATGGAACTTAGAGCGCGAGCTCGGTTGAAAACTCTGTCTGTTGTTCTTCAGTCGCAAACTGTCAGATTCTTTACTCTGCCTCACTGAACAGTCGCTCCGGAGATTTCTCCTTCTGCTCTGTTCATTTTGTCGGTTTAAAAGTATTGTTTTTCGGTTTTTAGCCAAAATTAAACCGCAACCGGTCTGTTCAAGCTCTGTCTGTGGTAATGTAAGTAATAGATAGGTTTTACATTTATTTTTTCTGTGTGGAACTTGTAATTCATTATCGGTTCGGTTTGAACTGATCAGGTTGTATTAAATCTACTAGTCCTTTTTAGAGTGCGGTTCCTGTCTCATCAGTTCTAAAAAAAAAAAAAAAAAAAGGATTTCATTAAGGTTTTTCCACGACCCGTGACACGGTTGGGAACCGATAAGGGTGTCTTGCTTGCGGATTGCCATAAGCGGACAGTTGGTTAGGCTGGCATTATGTCTGAGAAACCCAAAAAAAACGGACCCACTGGGTTTCAACACTGTAGTGTTTGTGGGAAGCTTTTGCTAAGGCTGACCCACACACCACATGTTTATTGTCTGGGGTTTGACCACCTCAATTCAGACTGCCAGATTTGTCACAATTTCCCTGCTGCCACCATAGATAAGAGAGTTGGTAGGCTCAGGGAAAGGGAGGCAAAAAGTCCGCTGACCCGGATGGCCAGCCCGGTTTGGTACCAGCCGGAGGGAGTGCCCTCTGACCAGGGCGATACTTCCTCGGGCAAACGAAGAGCCGGTTCTGAAGAGCCAGTTCCAGCAAAAAGGACTAGAAAGTCAGCTAGCGTAGAGCCAAAAGTTCTCTCCCCAACTGCTGAGGAAATCGCTAAAGCAATTCAAATTGTCCAGTCTCTCTCCCCGGTTCCGACCGAACTGACACCTTCAGGGAAGCGTTCGGTTCGGCCGGTTCCACCGGTTCAAGATTATGATTTTGAGGATTTTTATGAACCGGGGAGTGAATATGGTTTTGAAGATCTGGATGTGCCCATTGATCCGGACATCTCTCCAGATAGACCCCTAGGGATTTCTCCTCCAAGGCTTTGAGTCCCCTTCTCATTTCATGTTTTATAAAAAAGTTGCTGAAACTCTTCTGTTTCTGGAAGCTGTTGATGACCAAGAGGAGCCAGACTATGTAGAAATGATGGATATTCCAGAGTCTAGGAGACTGTCTATTCCTTTGCATAAATCTTTTCGGAAACAGACAGTAAAAGTTTTAAAAACTCCTCACACTATACCTCCTGTGGATAAAAGGATGGACAAGAGGTATACCTTATCAGGCTCCGACACTGATTTCCTTACTCAACAATGCAGCCTGTGACAAGGCTAATATTCCCGTAGCTTCACACCCCCCTGAGAAGGACTCCAGGAAGATTGATGCTATGGCAAAGAAACAGTACATGGCAGCATCTTTGGGACTCAGACAAGCAAATTATATGGCTTATGCTGCTAGGTACCAGAAATCCAGATGGGATACTGTGCTGACCCTAGCAAAACAAGTCCCTGACCAGCTTGCCAGGGAGCTGGAACAGGTGGCTATGGATGGTATTGAGGTATCCAAGGTGCAATTTCATGCTGCAGTGGACTCTAATGATGTTTCATCAAGAGTCATGGCTACATCTGCGGGACTTCGCAGGATGGCTTGGCTCAGATGTACTACCCTGTCTCAGGATACCCAGTCTAAGGCCATGGATTTTCCTGTTGTGGGAAATTCTCTGTTTAGAGAGCAAACAGAGAATTACATGAAGAAAATGGATGAATATAGGACCACCTATAGGAGTGCACAGGCCAAGGAAAGACAGGCCACTCCTCAAAAGCAGCTTCCTAGAGGCCAGGGGCAGGCCTTTTCATAGGCCTTTTTACCAAGCCCAAGCTCCTCCGCCTATGCTAAGAGGGGGTTCTTTAGAGGGAGAGGCAGACTGGGTACAAGCCGGTCTGCTTCCACCCCTCAGCCCAAAGCCCCTGCCAAGCAGGCACCCTGATGGGATTGCCAGGGCCGATTCTTCTCTACCTGTAGAGGGCAGGCTGGCTTACTTTGTCCAGGACTGGAAGTCTTTAACATTAGACAAATGGGTCCTGGAAGTAGTAAGCCAGGGACTGGTTCTCAGCTTCAAAAAATTTCCAAAGCTGAGAACCAGATCTTTTCCACCTGCAACTCCATCAGAGGCACTCACCCTAGAGTCAGAGGTCTCTACCCTCCTGGCTCTCAGAGCTGTGGAAAGGGTTCCTCCCCTACACCAGGGCAAAGGTTTGTACTCCAGGTACTTCCTTACCCCAAAAAAGACAGGAGAATGGCGGCACATCCTGGATCTCAGATATTTAAACAAGCACCTTTTAAAGCCAAAGTTCAAAATGGTGACTTGGGAATTATCTCTACTCCTCTGTAAGGCCAGGGGACTGGCTAGCTTCCTTGGACCTCAAGGATGCCTACTTCCATATTCCCATCAGAAGCTCCCATCGAAAGTACCTCAGGTTCGAGAGCTGCCCTCAGGCCACTACCAGTTCAGAGCAATGCCCTTGGCCTCACTTCTGCCCCAAGGGTATTCACCAAATGCCTGGCAGTAGCAGTTGCCTACCTAAGAAGGCAAAAGATTGCCATCTTTCCTTACCTGGACGATTGGCTCATAGTAGGCCAGTCCCCAGACCAGGTCAATTTACACCTTCAGATAACGCAGCAACTGCTTACCTCTCTAGGTTTCCTTCTGAATCTCTCAGTCAGTTCTAGAGCCGGTCCAGCTTCTTGCCTTCATAGGCGCAGAACTGAACACACAGGAAGCCAGGGCCTTCCTTCCCCTGGACAGGGCAAAGACCCTAGTCTCCCTGGCCTCCTCATTTACCCTGCAGGTCTCCTGGCCAGCAAGGCATTTTCTACAGCTCCTAGGACACATGGCTGCTTCCACAGCAGTTGTGCAGGGAGCAAGATTTCAGATGAGGGACATCCAGTTCCATTTGAGAGCTTTTTGGTCTCAAAGAAAGGATCCTCTTACCAAGTTGATCCCAGTAACTCGAACCCTGATCCAAGCCCTACAGTGGTGGCAGGATCAGAGCAACCTGAGACAAGGGGTTCCTTTTGTCACTCAGTCTCATTCTCTAATCCTTACTACAGATGCGCCCTCTTGGGCTGGGAGCTCACATGGCGACCTCACCACCCAGGGTCTGTGGTCTCCCCAGGAATCTCTGCTCCACATCAACCTGTTGGAGCTCAGAGCAGTTTTTCTAGCACTTAAGCTTTTTCCAAATCTGTTCAGAACAAGAGTATTCAGGTCAGAACAGACAACACCACTACAATGTGGTACATCAACAAGCAAGGGGCACTCGGTCTCACGGCCTTGTGCACCGAAGCAATGAAGTTGTGGTCTCTGGCTTACTCCCTGAACACCTCCCTTACGGCAGTCCACCTCCCAGGCAAGGACAATGTCCTGGCAGATGCTCTCAGCAGGATTTCCCAGGGCCACCACGAATGGTCACTGGATCCCCTGGTCTTGGGAGTAGTATTTGCCAGATGGGGCACCCCGCAGATAGATCTTTTTGCAGCCCCAGACAATCACCAACTTCCTCTTTTTGCTGCAAGCCCCCAGTGTTGGGCTCCACTCCCCTGGATGCCTTAGCCTCAGTTGGGCAGGAAGTTCCTCATGCCTTCCTCCCTTCCTCTCCTGTTCAAAGTGCTAGTCAAAATCAGATCCCAATCCTGCAAAGTCATTCTGATAGCTCCAGATTGGGCCAGACAGCCCTGGTATCCACTCCTGCTGTCCTTAGCAGTCCATCCTCCCCTGTGCCTTCCCAGGAATCACAATCTGTTAACCTGTGCCCAGGGAAGGGTCTGGTATCCGAATCTCAAATCTCTCAATCTCAAGGCTTGGTTCTTGAAGAGTTAGAGTTTGCTGATTTACACCTTTCCCAAGGTGTAATGGATATATTGAAGGCCTTAAGGAAGCCTTCCACCAGGGCTACTTACAATTCCAAATGGAAAAGGTTTTCCATATGGTGCTCGGAAAAGCATATTTCCCCAGTCTCTGCTGATCTACCCACAATCCTGGATTATATGGTCCACCTGAATTCTTTGGGGCTGAGACCAGCTACCCTGAAGGTGCACTTGGCAGCTGTGTCTGCTTTTATTTCAGCAGGTAAATCCTCTTCTCTTTCAGCTCATACCAACCCTCCATTCAGGGATCCTGCCCCTGCCTGGGATCTTAATGATTGCATTGCTCAGCTTATACAACCCCCCTTCGAGCCCTTGTCTTCAGCTGAGCTCAAGTACTTGACTTGGAAAACTGTGTTTCTGGTAGCCATCACCTCTGCCAGACGCATAAGTGAATTACAAGCGTTGTCAGTGGAGCTGGAGTTTATCTCTTTCCACAGAGATAAGGTGGTCCTCTGGATTAACAGAAAGTTCCTGCCTAAGGTGGTTTCAGATTTCCACCTTAATCAATCTATTTCTCTTCCAGTGTACTTCACTGACCACTCCTCCTCTGGGGAGAGGAGGCTGCACAGCCTAGATGTGAAGAGAGCCCTTGGTTACTACATAGTGTACCAAGGGTCATAGGTTTGATTCCCTCCAACTGTTCCTCACTTATGGCGAAGTTGGTAAAGGGAAGCCAGCCACTAAAAGATCCATTGTCAGGTGGATTGTCTCTTGTATCCAATTCTGCTACGAGAAGTTGGGTAAAGTTCCCCCCTCAGGCCTGAGGGCTCACTCTACCAGAGGTACAGCTGCTTCTCTGGCTGCTGCCAGAGACATTCCTATTCTAGAGATGTCAAGCAGCTACCTGGAAAACAGTTCACACTTTACCAGCACTACTCCTGGACATCCAGGCTAGGAGTGATGCTCCGGTTAGCACAGCCGTGCTTCAGAGCCTATTTCTAAGTAGGTTCTGTCTCTCTTCCATGGGGGTACTGCTGTGTATTTGCAATTGTCATAATATAGCAAGACTTTATGTTGTTTGAAGAAAAATTACTCACCTTAGTAATGTTGTTTCTTCTAATGGAGTCTTGCTATATTATGACCTCCCTCCCTGCCTGCCCCTCTCAGAACCTCTGTTTTGGGATGTGGGTGGGCAGTACAGGGTTGGCACTTTTTTGATGCCCACCTTGTTTTTCACCTTCCTTTTTGGGTGAATTAGTGGTGTTTTTGCATTTTTGGGTCTTCTGACTTGTCTTTGTTTTAGGCCAAAAATGAGTGTTTATGTTAGTAGCCAGTTGGCTAGTGTAGGTTTACAGCTTCCACAGAACCTTAGTGAGTTTTAGCTCATAAAGATCTGACGGTTTGCTTTGAAGAACAACAGACAGAGTTTTCAACAGCTCACGGGTCAAGTTCCATGCCTGCATGGAAAGTTAACTATTTCACCTCCGGAGCTGTTCTAACCTGCGGTCATACTGCAATTGTCATAATATAGCAAGACTCCATTAGAAAACAACATTACTAAGGTGAATAATTTTTTTCTTCTTGCCTATAATAAGGCAGTAGTAGGGGCCCTGAATTCCATTGCTCTTGTTCGTGTTCGACCCCTCGCCCTTCGCCTCAAGTCTCCTTGGTTGATGAGACTTTGAGGGAGTTGAGAGTGGGAAGAAGGCTTGAGAGATGTTGGCGGAAGTCTGGTCTGGAGTGTGACAGGCTTAGTTTGATGGACCATTATCGGGTCTATCAATCAGCAGTTACCTGTAAGAAGGCAGAATTCCTGTCCAGGGAAATTGCTGCTGCACAGAATTGACCAGCCCAGCTCTTTCGGACCATGGACAGATTGTGCAATACACTCTGTCTTCAGCCCGAGAGAGCATTTTCACAGGAACGGTGTGAGGAGTTTGCGTGATTCTTTGCAGATAAGGTTGACACAGTCGGGTCCGATCTGCTAACTCTTTCAAACAGGAGTTGTGGTCTGCAGGAAATGAAGGACACCCAGTTTGTGTGGTCTGACTTCGACCAGCCCACAATCGGTGACATAGTGATGATCGTCCAATCGCTGTGACCGACCAACTATAGTTTGGACCCGGGCCCCGCCTGCCTCTTAGTAGGATGTGTAGATAAAATCGGCCCGATCCTTGCTGAGATCGTCTGGCTGTCATTGGAGAAGGGGATCTTTCCTGATCCCATAAAGGAAGCCGTGATTAGGCCTCTTCTTAAAAAGCTCTCCTTGGACCCGGACTGTCTGGCTAACTACAGGCCTGTCTCTAACCTGCCTTTTGTGGGTAAATTTATTGAGAAGGTGGTTGCGTCGCAGCTGGATGATCATTTGACCAGCCACAATGTCTGATTCTCTCTAGTCTGGATTTAGGAAGAGACATAGTACCGAGATGGCCCTTGTTCGGGTACTAATTGACCTCCTAATAGCGAGAGATCGAAAGAATCGTTCCATCTTGGTCCTGCTTGATCTCTCTGCGGCATTTGATACCGTTGACCATGGAGTGCTTTTGGAGCGCCTGCAGTTTGTATGTGGATTATCGGGCCCGGTCCTCAGTTGGTTTCTATCATTCCTCAAGGGTTGGACTCTGAGGGTGGTGTCTGGGATTTTTTCCTCTGCATCACTCCCGCTATCCTCTGGGGTGCCGCAGGGCTCTATTTTGGCACCCATGTTGTTTGCGGTATATATGCTGCCGTTGGGAGCGATGATTATTAGGTGGTACGGCTTGAGTTTTCACTGCTATGCAGATGATACTCAGCTGTACATGTCCTTTGTGCCCGACCAGGGTGATGCTGTCTCGGTCTTTAACAACTGTCTCTCACTGAGATTCAGGACTGGATGACTGTGAGCTGGTTGCAGTTAAACCCCCAAAAAACTGAGGTGTTGGTTGTGGACCCAGGTCGTCGGGGGGCGGGTTTCCTGATTGGATCACCTTTAGGTCTTTGGCTTGGGGGGACCCAGTTGGTGACCTCAGACCGGGTGCGGAACTTGGGTGTTGTATTTGATGACTGTCTGACCTTTAAACATCAGGTGTCAGCCGTTGTCAAAACCTCTCTTTACCATCTGAGGAATATAGCCCGAGTGAAGCATCTGGTTCCTGCTGATGACCTTTCAACATTGGTCTACGCTTTCATTACCTCCCGCTTGGACTACTGCAACGCCCTGTACCTAGGGCTACCGGGGGTTGATATCTGCCGCTTGCAGTTAGTGTAGAATGCGACGGCCAGGCTTTTGACTGGTACATCTAGGACCAGTCATATAATGCCTGTCCTCCGCGGACTGCACAGGCTGCCAATACAGTGGCAGATCACCTTCAAGGTCGGTTTTCTGACCTATAAGGCCCAACACGATCAGGGACCTAGTTACCTGCAAGATCTCCTTAGTCCCTACTGTCCTTCTCTTCGGTTCCGATCCACCGATGAGGGATTGCTAGAGATTCCCAGGGTTCGTTTAAAGACATCTGGGGCAAGATCATTTAGATTTATGGTCCCAACCCTGTGGAATTCTCTACCTCATCGGGTGAGAGATTGCCTGACCATCCAAAGTTTTAAGTTTGCCCTAAAGACGCATTTGTTTAGTCTGGCATATTCAGATTTTTAAATATATTTATTGATTGATTTTAGGATGTTTTAATTTTATGTATTTGATCTACTGTAAAAGCGCTTTCGTTTTGGAAAGGTGCTTTTTAAAAATAAAGCTTTGATTGATTGATTGAACATAGGAGAAGAGGGCTATACAAATTCCATTTTTTCTTTCCCAGGGCAAGCGCCTTTGTTTTGAAGGATAGTTACTAAACCAGAGTCAAGTTCACTGTAGGCCAACTGGGGTCTGAGGGGACTGACTAGGTGGAGGAACATCCAGGCAGACTGGGTGGGCCAAGAGGTCATTTTCTGCTGACAAATTGTGAACATAAAGTAGCCAGCAGAAGGAGACCACGTGGTCTATCTTGTCTGCTTGATTTGATGCAGGTTCCTTGCTTTACCCTTACACCGGTGACCTTTGCTCCCCCTCTCCCATCCACCTTCTCCTTTCTCTTCCTTGGTCCCATGACTTCCCTCTGTTTGTCCCAGGATCTTTTGAAGGATCCCACTCTTAGCTGCCACCACCTCCTCTGGCAGCTCATTCCTGGCAGACACCACCCTTTCTGCGAAGAAATGCTTCCCCACATTCCCTCCTGAATCTCTTCCGGCCCCCTGCTGCCACCACCACCTTTAGGCTATGTCCTCTGGTGATGGTGTTGTCTCTCTGATTAGAGACCCCCACACTCCACTCTGTTTAGTCCCTTCAAGTACTTGAAGGTCTCTGTCATATCCTCCTTTGCCTCCTCTCTTCCAGGGAGTACATCCTTGGGGCTCCTAGCCTCTCTTCGAATGACCTTTCCTGCTGTCCCCTGATCATTTTAGTTGCTCTCCTCTGAACCCCCTCCAGCATTTTAATATCCTCTGTTTATGTATGGGTGCCAGTA